>OX422217.1:341788572-343204455 GCA_949130495.1 Sambucus nigra
CATCCTGATTTACAACAGTATCGGACGACACCTTGTGCCGATTCATTTATTCTCTTTAATAACCCATTGGGCACACTGCCCAGTAATATAACACACCCTAAACTAATAACAGTTATTTTCTTCATGTAAAATTCACTTCATAACCCAAAGAAAATTCTATCCACTCCATAATTTTGATAATCCAATAATGAAGTTTATTAATCTGCATATCCATTCCGTCCCTGGAATCATCAATCTATCACAACATTCAGGCTGGTAGTCTAGGACTAACCTTTTACTTTTACGAGTGGCACACTCGAATACAACTTCACTATGTCTCACTCAACTCAAAATCCACACACCCAACATCTCACGTCATGGGGAACAACTTACTCTCCTTTTTATGAGATATACAAAAATTACGGCCCGTGCATTTGCTCTAAAACTATGCACTTCCTATGATCTTTTCCATCTTCTCAAATTTTAATAACCTATCTAGTCGCAAACCATTCCACGCATTCGGATAGGTAAGACTCCATTCACTTCCCACGTATTTAGACTTACCTTTAAACTCGCCTCGGTTGTGGGAGTTTTCTCGTGACATACACACCATCAGACTATCTCCTTTCTTCGAATGAAGTTTATCCCCTCATACCTTTCCACTTGTTTTTCTGAATGTCCACATATATATTTTCAACATCTTTATAATATTCCTTATTACATATGATACTAAAAGTCAAATTAACCAAGGCTCCCATACACCCTATATCCTGTGCACAACTATACAATCACCTCTAACGTTCCACACGTAACATACTTATCTTAAGTTTGACCTCTCATTCTCAATGTGGCTATACCGTATGACTAACCTCAATTACCCTAAGAAAATGATTTAGTTCTCCTAGAGACTACCCCACCCATCAACTAGTAGTGCAAAATGGTTTTTGGTGCTCCCCACACAACACTACTCGGCTCTACAGGTCTTATATCATAGAATAGCTCTCATCTCATGCTTTCATCCGCATACATGTGTAATAACTAAAGTGATAAACTCCTGACCTAGTGACCAACACATCTCTAAACTTTTGAAATTTGTCGAGATTTATGTGTGGGATGTCTCGCAAGCGAAATCTAAACAAGGAACCCCCTCAATACACTACTACCTAGTATTATCGGTCATCGAGATCCGTAGCTCTTACCCACATAATCAGAATATAAAAACTTTTCTCCACAGATGTCCAAGTCTAACATTCCACTCCCACATCCCTAAAGGATCTATACAACACGACGCTCTTACAATCACTAGTTTTTCCGTGGTAAGTCGATGATGAACTAACTTTCTCTGCTCGATAGTAAATTTAATATACACCGAATCATATTAGTACAGTTACTGCACACTGGGATAAAATATAACAAGATAACATACTCACCAAAATCGACGATACCATATAATGTATATATGCAGGCTCAACCCTCTTTCAGGTGATGCCTTACAAAAATAATATCTCTCACCCTTGAATAATGAGGACGATAGTATTATTACACAATCTACTAACATTCAAACCCTCGGTATTCAGTCCCTATGCAGGATCATGATAAACTCGACTTCCCTAACTCTCAAAAGTAGTAAATAATAACCTAAAAATCCTCTTAGTTCCCACACCCTTTCCCCCTGCATGCGACATCAAAGAACCCCAGTAACCAATGGTAACTACATTCATAATAAGGCTGACACCGCCAACGTTCCCACTAAACTCGACTCACCCATGAATTTTAGTGTTACTATATATATATATATATATATATACGTTGAATAGCTTATGTCACCCAGATTTTTCCCCATTCTCTCCAAGGATATAGTAATTAACGAAATCAACGTACCTCCAAATTTTGGTAGCGCTTGTGAAACTCATGGCATGACTGCATATCAGACGTTATAAGGACGTCCATATGGTAGTTGGTCTTGCTGCTGTGGAGCTGGTGCTTCAGGGATAACTGCACCTGTTATTACATATTGGTCACTCTGTTGTTGTGTTATACCCTATTATAGGCAACCTCTCCTCTTGTGACCTTGTTGTCCTCAATTAAAGCACTTGCTCGAAAATCTTATCTGATTTTGATCTTACTGGACCTCCTAATTAAGTCGGGGCTGCTCTCTAGCCTATTGCGGGCAAGATCGACATATATGGCCTCATTTTCCACACTTAAAACACCTTTTTATGCAATCTCTCTGTTATTGTCTTTGTTGGCCCTGGTGTCTTTGGCTCTGCCCACCATTGCCATCGTCCCCTTGGCCCTGACGACTTTGAGGAACTTATTGCTATTGCAACGGTGCTCCTCCACTATTGCTACCTCTTGTCCTTCCTGATTGACTAATTTCCCTTGCTCATTTACTCCTTATTAGTTGGATACAATTTTCTTGGTAGTGTAATAGGTGGTAGCAATTGCTTGGGCCACAATATTCTCCACTTTCGTGATGGACACCATTCCTTGGGGTACTTGTTGAACTTGTTTAGCATTAAACTCTCTAGCGGTGCCAGTCTGTCATTCTCTCTCAGGGTCCATATGAAATTAGATCAAATTATATGAGTTCTCCATCAAATACACAACAATCCTATCATAAGGCTCTACATCAAAGAATGCTATGATGAAATGTAGAAAAGCCGCACAAATCCTGAGGACACTAGAACCTGATGCTCTAATACCATCTGTGACACCCCATCTGTTTAATAGTGGGTGATCAAAGTCCTTAATTAAATTAAATAGGAATCATTAATGAATTCATTCTTAGCATCACTATCAAAATCTTTTTGAATTACTAACCACCTACATTTTAAACAAACTGGTGCCAAATTTTTTCTTTTTATCTTTCATTAAACCATCACGTGTAAGTAAGCAATAATCAAACCATCTACGCAATAATAATGATATGAATCCATTACAAGATAAATAACCAAATAAATAATACCAATTGAGCAATCAGTTCTCAATACAAGAATACAACAATAAGTTTATGAAATAAAACCAAATCCAATAACACATAGTCTGGTACAACTGAACAGAAGAAATAGCTCAAGGTTCAGAGCCCAAGTAAAACCATTTGAAAATATTTATCATGTATTTATCACAAGATTAAAAACATTTATTGATTACACATTTTAGTTCACCGTACACTAACTTGAGTTCCTCACCTCTCAACTAATGTACACGCCTAACGTCTCCTACCTAGCTATGCTACCGAGCCCCATTAGGTCTCATCAATAACTATGGCTCCCCCATACCTCCCATACATTACGCTATAGTAGCACTAATAATTAACATGGCCTCATATCTTATTATTAAACCATAATAAACATTTTATGTATGTTATCAGTGAACCATTATTAACAATCCACGTATACTATCATTAAGCCGATTCATTAATTTTCTATACTTAAATCGTCTTTATATATACACTATCTGACTTTACTACTATCACCCATTAAGTAGATTATCTCATAACCACATCACCTTTATATATACATTATTTATCCTCCCTACATTACACACAAGTAGGATAAATACATATGCATGCATGCATATATATATATATATATAACACTATTTACATCTCCAGCATCCTCGGACTAAGAACTGTAGTGCTAGTATGCATACTCTGCTATCAAGTCCATGTACCTTTCATACTAAATCAAGTATTATCGGTTCAGATATCACCCTGGAACCATAGATCAAATCACACGTATTGGAGGCAAACATAGTTCCAAGTCTATGGGTCATGCACACACCAAACGTGCCCAATTAATCCTCAAAACTATCATACACTCAGATAGCTCGTACCTAGGTTCTATATCCTGAGGCACAAGTCTAAAATCCCCCCAATGGGCTCATCAAGATAAGATTGTACTAACACGAAACCTCACGTAATAGCAGGCAGCGTGGGTATGTTTACACACATAAAAAATTACATAATAGGTATACACACAACCTATCCATATGTATATTCAGCATAGTCATAAACACAACTTATACTAATAAGCCTTAAAGGTATACACTCCACCTATCAATATCATCTATATAGGTATAAACTCAACCTATAATAATAGTCCATACGTAGTAATTATCCCTCGAATACTTACCGCATCAATAATTCACAACATTTACTCACTAGTAATTTCCTGAGTATTATTCTTTACCCTAAGGGACCATACTTACCCATTACAATAATTCAGTAGTTAATTCACTAATATGCTACTGGTCTAAGTCATAGGTCATGGTTTTCCCTTCCCGTGACCCAAATTCGAAATTCCTGATAAGCATCTCAATCTATTTATTATTGTTGGTCCAAATTCCAAGATCACTCATATTAAAATTTGGCCAAGTCTTAACCATATACTCATCGACCCTATATAAGTGTTTATTTAACCACAAATTATCACCCAAGTTCCTCTTAATTTATCTTCTGAAGAAATATAGCAAAACTGGGTAATTAAATCGAGTCTTAACTATTCTGGCAGATTAAACACCCGTAGTAAAATTGTGATTTCTCCCTCTACAGAACTCCAAATGACCTCATTGAAATCTAATTAGAAAGATAACACATAGAGATTTCCATACATATATGGATTTCACTCTAATTCTAAATACAATTAAAATGTAACATATTTAAAGTAACGTCAAATTTTTTGGCAAATTACTACGCTGACAGATCAAACACCCTATAGTAAAATTATGATTTCTCCAGCTATAGAACTCCAATCGACCTCATTACAAGCTCATTGTAAATCTAAGACACAGATATTTCCAGAAATATTTGGCTTGCACTCTAATTCTAAGTAAAATTTAAATGGCATACTTTTAAAGTCACGTACACAATTCTGGCAGATTGACATCTTAAGTTCATCAATTAAACTCGAAGTCAATCAAGATTCATGTTCTTCTACCCAAAACCAATCAAACTTCTATCTTATTCATCACATATACTATAATTTCATTTTATGTTCACATAAGGATTCATTCTACATGCAATCCTATATCGAATCATGAGTTCTATTCATCAAAAGCCCAAGAACATAATTGAAATCATGAAATTGAAAACCCTACACTCCAAGGGTATTATAACTTCTTCAAAGATAGGAAAGATAAACACTTGCCTTATGATTAATGGTCTGAATTCATTGATAGGCTAATATGATTGATCTTCCCTCTCTTCGATTTCTATTCCGTCACGTTTAAGACGAGAATTTGTGTAGAAAGCCTTGATTTTCTTCTCCTCCTTCTTTGGCCTTTCTGTGAATTTATAACTTCTAAACCTAACTACCTCACCCTAACAGATGATAATAAGTCTAGAAAATTCATAGGTCCCCTTTCCTTAAAAATCCAAAAGACCGAAATGCCCTCCCGGGGTGCCAATTTGGCTAAAAAATGCCTCGAGACCTAAACAAACCCCCGAGTACAATTTTTTGATTATTTCAACCCTTCCAAACACACTGGCGCACTTGAAATGACTATTTGAATTATATAAAATGAAATTATATTCATTTCATAAAATTAAGTCCTGACACGACTGGCACGCGCGTTCCAACTAAATTTACCGTAACTATCGTATTTTTCACTCACGATAAATCATAATGCTTTCTTATTAATTTAATACTCATTCACTAACGAATATTCAATATAAATAAATAACCCTTATCTCGCTAAATAATATTTATTTTAATCCGGATTAATTTCCCATTTTAATTTAATTAATCCAAATATAAAATCATTAAAATTATGGGGTGTTACATTGATATAATATTATATAAACATATCCGGCCCATTCACGATGAATGACCAAACTTTTCGAATCATGATTCACATATCCTGTCTGCAATAGACAATTCTTCCCCATTATTGGTCGAGGAGTAACCCTTTGTCAGTAATAGACAAATCTCTCCCATTCCTGGTTGAGGAGTAACCCCTTATCTGTAATAGATAAATCTCCCCCATTCTTGATCGAGGAGTAACCCATTGTTTATAATAGACAAATCTCCCCCATTCTAGGTCAGGGAGTAACCTCCCATTTCGGTAGATCGAAATGAATAATTTTATATTCATAATATTCTGATCATATACATAACCATGTATATATACATCTTACCAGTGAATAATAGTTTAATCATATCCATAACCATGTATAAATACATCTTACCAGTGAATAATATTCTGATCATATCCATAATCATGTATAAATACATCTTGCCAGTGAGTAATATTCTGCTCATAGCCATAACCATGTATAAATACATCTTACCAGTGAGTACACTCACTATGGCAACTTAATGGTCCTTTCCTTTGCCTTTTACTGGCACTTGGTCAATGGGTTCTTTTTCCCTTCCTATCATTCTTACAATTTTAATATCATCATAAGAATATCAATAGTCCAAAGAATAATTTAAACGTAACATAATTCATAAGCATCATGTGATCCCATTTGAATCATTTATCATTAATGAAGTCCCATCTAAATTCATGTTAAGATATTTAATATATCCAAATCATAGTCCAAACATACTTTAATTTGTTCTTGGTAATTTAATCCTTAAAATATTAGGTTTCCAATCCAAAAGATGGCACATCATTTCAAGTTTTCTAGAGTAGGATATTCCCATTTCTTCACCACCTCGCAAATCTACCCTATAGGTCCCTCTATCATTCAGTCAACTTCTAAGAATTTTAACAATTTTTATACACCATATATTTCTTTGACATTCCACCTAATTTCAATATACATATTGAATAATTCAAGATTAAGGTTTCATAATTTTCATAGTTCGTTTACTATGTCAAGCAAAACTTTAAACACAAGTTATGCACACTTACCCTTTTGCGAAAGATTATACACCTCAACTTTAAACAATCACCCAAGATTCATTTCTTAGTATTGTTACATAATGTTTATATACAACAGGTATATATAAATTAGTTTCATATCAAACTAGAATCAATCTATTCCATTATGTATTCACAAAGATACACCAATTTGATCGACATAAAGATTACGCCCTTAGTTTTATGAATTAGAGATGCTCCATACATACAACCTACACCTACCCATATAAATATAACAAAACGTATTCCCAAATGCAATCCTTAACATCATATAAAACAACATATGTCATATTAAGAATGTAAATTTACAAATTAATCTTACCTAAGAACCTTTGGCTACGTAAGCTCATTTATTTCTTAATGATCTCCCTTAATCATTCACTAATTCATCTTAACCCCTCTTTTTTCATGGAAAATATTAACCCACTTGAAATTCTAATATTGATGAAGAATGTAGGATATTTAAGGTCTTTAAGTCAGCATAAGGGTACATCCCTTTGATCCAATCAAAATATAACATGTGGCACCATATAAGACAAAATATCATTTAAAGTTAAATCACTACTTTACTCCATGTTCGTAAAAATACAATATCTTCTCACTCGAATGTCCATTTTGATGCACCATTTGTTGTGTTACAAACCTAATCCATATATCTACAACTATTTAGTTTTCACCTCAAGTCAATTGCTATATTATAAGGGTCAAAACTAGTCTCCAACATGAATATTCCTACTGAAAATTTCAAAATTTTATGTTTGTAACCAATTCAATATTTTATAATTTAAGAAGGTGGGATTAGACTAAACATAATAACCTAACATTATATATATGAATAATCAATTTATCCATATCACATAGGGTAAGAAATATTTAAATGGAATTTATCATAATTATATCCGGGTTGTCATAGTCTATCACACACTAGTGCTTTATGATGGGGGAACATCAAAGGGGTATTACAGTAGCATAGTTATTTTACCGATTGTTCGATATTGTTTCAGTTTTATTTGATGACGTATCGAGCTACCTTCCACACTAAAGATTAACTTTAGCCTTAATGTTGGCATTACCATTAGATCTTTTTTCTATAACTCCATTTGGTAGGCTCCATTGGAGATGAAAGAGTGTTGTAGGAGTAGACAATGCAGTTTTGAACCAAGATTTTTATTTGAGAAGTTCATTACCATGGGGAAGCTCCCTTTCCATTTTTTTAAAAGATGGATGGTTCACCAAGTGTAAGTTTGGACCTCCAAGAGCTGGGCATGCTCACAATGCGAAACGAAATTTTATTGTCGTGTATTGATCACTTACTTAATTAGTTGAGTGTGACACCTTTCTTTGTAAAGATTTAAGTGCGCTCGAGTTATTAGTAGTTTCAGAATCGAGAGGAGAATATTCCATAGATAGTTTATGATGAAATATGTGGCATATATGTCCAAGTTATGCCAATTGGGTTAACCAACGCTCCATCCATGTTTGTGAAGTCAATGGGTAGATTATTTAGAACATACGTGGATTAGTTCGCTGCTGTGTATTGATGACATTTTGATGAAACAAAAGCATTCGTAGTAGTAATAGTGGACATTATGACCGATTTAGTGTCATGTGAGGTTTAAGACAAGTGTGGAACTTTTTATGAAGAGATGGTATGAGAACTATTGTTGGGAGGAGTTCCCATTTTTATTTAAATTAATACTGATAATTGTGTTTCCAAGGGAGATTGTATGTGTCGAAGGGTCGAAATACTTTTAAGGTAATTTTGGACGATGGGGATGATTAGAGCTGGGGGTTAGCAAGTTATTCTTATCATAATGGTTTGGGACACCTCAAAGGAGGTGGCGTTCATCATAGAGCATTTGAAGATCGTCAAAATAGGCATAAGACTTATAAAGACAGGAAAAAGTGTAGTTTGGAGTCCCGGGGGATGACTAGGTTATTTTAAAGGTCTCTCCAATGAAGAAATTTTAAACTTTGGGTTCTAATAGGAAGTTGGCACCCATATACATAAGTCTTTTTTACGATCATAAATCACTCCTTTCGTCCTTACCCAATCACCTTCAACGCGTGCATGAAATTTTACATGTGTATATGATGGAGGAAGTTCTCAGGGGACACATTGAAGATTCAATACTTAAACTAGTTTGGTTTGAGTTATAGATGAACGCGAGTTACAGGGAGAAACCTTAGTGCGTGATATGTCGAAGAGATAATATATTTTTTTAGTAGTGGGAGGACATTATGCGGGCAAGATATCTTTCGACTTTTGAGTTAGGTATATTAAAGAATTGAATTTCAATGATGAAATTCCTTATTTAAGGAGGAAAATTTTAATACCTCATATTTTTCTAGTACTTTAATTCATTGTGAAATTGATTATCAGATTGGATGAGTTGTTAGGTGACATGTGATATGTCACTTTATGATTCAAGTTTATGGACTTTTGAGATATTATTTATTAGAATGAGATGTGATCGTTAAAATTTACATAGATCATATTACGTATTTGAGATACATGTTGATTTGATTGTATTTCTATTGATGTTAGCGGACTCATAATAATCCATTAAGATAAATAATTAAGTGACTTAGTATTATGGTCACCTATGGAATGGTTAGGGGCTAGATGATGGGGGGTTTTCTTATTTGAATTATTCCCCAGACACTAGGTCCCACCGATCATGAATTAGGTTATTATATTATTGAGTTGCGATCTCATTAATTAATAATCAAGATTTAGCTTAAGCTATGTGTATTGGCTATTTAATTAATTTAATTAATTAATTAAATTAATTAAATTAACTCGATAAGATGATTAATTTATAAATTATGTCAACCTTTGAGTATATTCTTATGGTGATTAGAAACTCCGATTTGACATTATTTTAGTGGAGTTTTACCCCTTGGATTAATACATGCTTTAATGTGAGATATTAAAGCATTTTTTAGGCCTTTTTAGTTCGAGTTATTTGGGGGGCTAGGCTTAATTACCTGGTTAGTAGTTTAATATCTCACATTAGGTTAAACCATTAGCATAATACACTTTTGAGAGAACCCTATAGACTAAAGAATATGTGGAGAAACCCTAGCTTGGAGATGAAATTTTAGCTTAGAGACTTAGGGGAATCGAGAGTTGATTCTTTAATCACTCCAAGGCAAGTCTACGTGTTAGAGTAATAATACTGCATTAAAATATGAAGTTATCTAATGAAATCTTATTTTGTTATCTAATTAATATAAACTCATAATTGTATTAATCACGTGTTTAAGTCTTAATCTTATATTGATGAATTGGCTAGCTTGATATTAAATCCCTTAAATTGAACCATGCACTCATGTAATCTGACCTCAAGAACTTTAGATAGAAATTTAGTAAACATTAATCGATAAAATGCCCCACATTAGATTGATTCTTGTATTGATTTCATAAGTTAACTTGTTAGATGTTGATTAGATGATATATCTAGGGTTTCATTAATGAGTATTGGGTTTAGACCTTTATATGAGTTATTAATCATCCAGAACTTATATAAATAGATTCCTCATATTCATGTTAGTTATATGGGAGGGAGAAAGGAAAATTTAGAGTGATAGAGGCCTTAGGGTTTGGAGGTTTTCATCCATGTCCGCACTAGTTAAAAGGTTAAATAAGAAGGGTTATGTCCCATCGAATCGATCCAACAAGGGTGCGGGTAGATCCATGTAAATTGTAAATAATTGAATTAAAATGTGTGGGCGTTGTTTTCGTATTTTTTATAATTTTTATGAATATTTCCCAGCACTGCGCAATACAGAAATTACGGGTTGGTCATTTTAGGTTTGGTCTTTGTGTTGTGTTAGTTTGGTTAGGGTTTCAATTGGGAAGTTATTTTAGGGTTGTAATCAATTGAGAGGAGTTTATGGGTAGTAGGTTTGAGTAGAGAAACCTAGTTTAAGGATCTTAAGATTTGAGTCTTTGTTTATTAAGTCGGGTAACATTTAACGATAAAATTTATCACATATGAGGGAGGCGATGATGTAGTTGTGAGCCATCAAGTATGGTAGTGACTGATTTGTAATGATTATATAAGTAATAGGTTGGATATGATACCTAATTTAGGAGACTTGAGTGTCGGTTAGAGAATTGTGATATTTAAAGGTACCAGGAGATGCTTAGTGATTGTGTAGATCCCATAATAGTCAACAATATGTTTATAACCCATAGAGTAGTGTAGTGGTTGTTTTAGAATAATTCTTATGAATGTTAGGTGAGACAATACATAGACTTTGGAGCCCCAGGAGTTAGAGATAGTTTATATAGTTTATATAATAATGATTATAGTTAACGTGCATATTAACTTGTAATTAAATAGATATAATATGCAACCCTTTTATGTTGGGTTTATACTTATCTTCTTGACTTATGTGCAAGCATACCGTGGATCTGTGTGTCCTCGTAGGTGATTTACTACGAGGTGTTTTTATAGGCAGTGTACAATGTTGACTGCGTTGGTACCCCGGTGATAATAATGGATTTACCTTGCCCTTTTATTCCGATCTTACAACTAACGTAACCGTGTCCTGAGTGAGGGTAAATGGGGGTATTCTATCGTATAGTCTTGGGTATGGAGGCCATGCGATAGACGAGAATGCATTGTGATTCTCCATCACTATTTCATTGAGGTGATATGATTGGGACATTCTATAAATATATATAGTACGCACGAGTGATCCCCGAAGTCATTAGAGATCTGCCTTTCTACTTGTATTTGTAGGTCTTCTATATAGCTCATATGATTTGATGTGAGTTGTGTACACTCACGAATATTTTGGATTATGTGATTCGGTATTGCGATACTTTGAGATATCTGTATTGGATTATGATTTATACTTGCAATATATAACTTTAAACTTATGATTCGGGGAATAATGTAATGAATATACTAAGACGTATATACTAAATTAGTGGAATGAGATTATTAGAGACTGATAAACTTAAGACACACTTTTAAATTCATAACTAGATACTATTATCGTTATTTTGATTAATAAGCGAGTTGCTATTAATGTAAGAGATTACAGTAGAATAATGTGACACCCCGCTTATTAAAATAAGGGGTGGCCAACCCGATACTCCAATAATTAGAGGAATCATAGATGGTCCATTCTTAGCAACACTATCGTATAATATAGTATACGAGATAACCACCAATTATCTTAGAAAACGGACTGTCAAAAATTTTATTTTGTAAGTTAATGAAAAACATTTAAATAATACTATTTATAAGAAGGTGGAAGCAAATAAAGACAGATAATAAATTGACAACTATATACCACAAGATAACTGAATAAACTATCGGTTGACGGACATATACAACAGGGTTACACCGAGTATTAAAGTACAATATAAGATATATACTACATGTACCAAAACTTGGGCAACACGCCCAAATGTGAAGTCGATCATAACTAGAATACAAAAATATGTAAGCATCTATATCAAATATCCCATAACATTCGCAAAGTATTACAGCTCCAGGACACTAGAATAGGAAAGTCAAAACAGGCATCCTTGTGGTGGAACACCTGGTCGAATATAAGATTCATGCAAAACAAAGAGATATAAACGGGTCAGGGCACGGTTTTATATGATCACCATGTGAATAAAATGCATGAAAGTTATGGACAATCTAATCATCATGAATAAACTTGTTTCGTTCACCATATGTAATGATAAGGAATCTAATTTCTCAATCTAAAAGCATAACCTAACGCAATATCAATAACTATAATAAAAATTTAATTAAGCAGGAGAAAATTGATAATATGATACTTAATGAGATTCCATTTTCCTTTTATACACAATTCATTTCCCCGTTCCTTTCCTCATTAGGAAACGTATTCAAGACATTTTATTTCATAAAGTGCCATATAATCAATAAAATTCCACTTTAATAAGAATAGTTATATGACACAACATATAACGATTTTAAGACCGTCCTTCTGAGTTTTCCCACTGGACGCGCCCCTAAATATCTATCATCTTCAAGGGCCTATCACCAAGACAACCTAGGCATCCTACATCGCATAACGTCGGGAAGCGGCCATATACCTTCGACAGTGAGTCATAACCACACCCGCAATTACCTCAATTCGAACAATAATCACACAATACAAAACAACCGATCCTATGGCCGATGACTATATTCACGCTGCATTCACCAGCCAGGGGAATTCACCTCATGCGCATAACTTCCCCTATGATAAGATTTAGAGAGGTGTGTATGTGAAATTTATCATTCACAAGTTATTTACTTTATCAAGTATGCATTAAATTTTATTCGGAGCCATAAGTGTTGAATGTCATAATTATAACCCTCAATGTTTAATTATCTCCAATATAAATCTCCATGAATTAACATTAATTCCTCAACCCATAATGTATGATATTACTTTAACCCAATTCTAGAAACCCAAATTAATTCACTCTATTTCACTTTAGACCTAGACTAACTCACTTTATTAAAGAATCATTTATCTTTATCTAATTTAACTAGCTAATTTAATTCCAAATCTAAGCCCCAACTCTTATTTCTAACTTAGTTTCTTAGATACCTTACTACTAGACTCTAGTACTCTAGTTTTACTTCATTTAAGAAGGTTCCCAAGTCCCTATATTAAAAGAAAGATGCTAGAAGAAACTAAGCATTTAAGGATAAAAAATAGAGGACCGGTCGACCGATCATGGGACCACGGTCGACCGCGCCTCATGGGTTTTTCCTCGAAAGGAATGTAGTAAGCTTATTTTGGAAGGCCCGGTCGACCGGTACTGGGACCGTGGTCGATCATGCCCTGAATTTATACTTATCAAAGAAAGCAGTATGCCTTCCCCTTAAGGCCCGGTCGACCGGTCTTAGGACCGCGGTCGATCGCACCTATCAGACCCACGATTCTCTCTTCTTCTACAATGCTAAATTCGAAACCTAAACCCTTTATTTTTACACTTCCTTCATTCTCATCAACTAAAAACACAACCACAACCTCTCTACACCACAACAAAATCTCATGACCAACTTAAATCATACAAACAACAAGATCCAAGGGTTAAACATCAATATTTATCAAAACCTACTATTTGTTCTAATTCTCCAATTACACAACTATCACAACAAATTATTCACATTAAATCATATACTAGCAAGTAAGAAACTTGCCTTAAGCTGAAATCTTGAATTCCTTTCCGGTAGAAGCAAGATCAAACCCAAATTTCTTCTCTTCTTCTTCTTTCTCTTCTTTTCCCCAAATTCTCTTTCTCTATCTCACTTTCTCTCTAGGTTTAGGAACATATAAGAAGAATAAAAGGGTTGGAAGACTTAAACCATGCCTTTAGCATTAATTCCCATCTTTAAATGTTAATAAACCATTAAAATGACTCATAACTACATAATTAAGTTATAACCTGTTAAAAGTGCCCGGAATCCAAAAATACAATATGACACTTATTTTGACTATCTCGATTATTTCGAGACTAACTACGCCCTCTAAACTGGCATCCGGAATAATATAAATCATTTTCATGTTCCAAATTCATTTAAACCATAAATTCCGTTTAAATCACAACGACACCATGAATCGTAACATAATGCTATTTACATTCACATAACAATAAAGATGCAGAAATCCTGTAAATATTATCTTTTACTCACTTAGATATTATTTACTCCATCCTCCAATATTTTATATAATTACCTCTCATGGAAAATTAATATAAATCAATTACTCAAAAGTTAGAGCTATTACATACTCCCCCCTTATAAGGGAATTTTGCCCTCAAAATTAGGCGTACCTTGTAAAAAGAGATGTAGATAATTTTCTCGCATATCGTCCTCACGTTCCCAAGTCAATTCTTCGACATTGTGATGCCCCCATTGGACCCGAACCAAGGGCACCACTCGAGATCTTAGCCTACGCTTCCCATGATATAAGATTGCAACTGGTTGTTCCTCGTATGAAATATCGGGTTGCAATTTGATATCATCCAAAGGAATGTGCCAGTGAGCTCCTTCACACCTCTTGTACTTTTTCAAGGATGAAATATGAAACACATCATGGATCTGTTGTAAGGCAAGTTGATAAGCTACTGGGCCCACCTTAGCAATAATGGGAAAAAGGGCCTACGTAGCGCGGCGCAAGCTTTCCTTTCTTCCCAAATTGCTTTATACCCTTCATTGGCGAAACTCGCACCAAAACTTGATCTCCAACCTCCAACTCTACATGCCTTCAATTCGCATAATCATAACTCTTTTGACGATCTTGAGCTATTCAGATGTGATTGCGAATAAGTTCAATCTTCAAAGAAGTATCTTGGATCATTTCAGGTCCAAGAAATTTATTATCCCCTACTTCCAACCAACAAGTAGGTGATCTACACGGTCAGCCATATAATGCTTCATAGGGTGCCATCCCGATAGTGAATTGGTACGAATTATTATAAGAAAATTCGACCAAGGGAAGATATTGTTCCCAACCTCCTTTAAAATCAAGCACACACATTTGGAGCATATCCTTCAACATTTGGTTGACTCTTTCCATCTGCCCAACTGTTTGAGGGTGGTAGGAGGTACTTAACTTCAATTCAGTTCCCATAGCTTCTTGGAAACTTTGCTAAAAATGGGAAACAAAAATTTTGTGTCGATCGGAGACTATATTAATGGGCACCCGTGGAGTCTAACAACCTCCCCAATAAATAGCCGGGCATAACGAGCAGTATTATAGTCTATACGTATCGGTAAGAAATGTGCCAACTTGGTTAAGCAATCAACGATAACCCAAATGGAATCATGACCGCTTGGTGACATTGGCAATCCCATGATGAAATCCATCGAGATGCTTTCCCACTTCCATACCGGTATTTCCAAGGGTTGTAACAATCCCATCGATCGTTGATGATCTACCTTCACCAGTTGATAAGTAGTGCATTGGGAAACAAATTCAGAAATGTCCTGTTTCATACCCGCCCACCAATATTGACGGCGCATGTATTGGTACATTTTGTCTCCACCAGGATGTACTGTAAACTTGGACCCATGAGATTCTGTCATTACAGCTTGTCTCAAATCCCCTTCGTTCAGGACAACAAGTCTCCCGTGGAAACGTAATCCACCCTCAGAACTTATAGAGTAGGATTCCGCTCCCTCGGTTAATAATTGGTGTATACGGTCCTGACAACTTTTGTCCCTTCCTTGAGCTTCCACAACCCTTGCCACTATAGTAGGCATAACGGTGAACACCGACATAAATGCCCTAGCAACAACATCCTCTCATCTAAGTTCCCTCCATTTAGCCTTCCATACCGTGGCTAACTCCCCCTCGGGTTTCCGACTCAATGCATCCGTCACCACATTCGCCTTACCTGGGTGATAATGAATGTTAAATTGGTAGTCTTTCACAAACTCTAACCATCGATGTCGTCGCATATTCAAATCCTTCTATGAAAATAAATATTGCAACTATTTGTGGTCCATGAAAAGACTAAATTTCTCCCCCAGGAGGTAATGTCTCCAAATTTTCACAGCAAGAACCACTGCCGCAAGTTCCAAATCATGAACTGGATAATTCTTCTCATGGGGATTTAGTTTGCGAGAAGCATAAGCAATAGCCTGATGTTCTTGTTGTAACACACCTCCCAACCCTTGCAGAGATGTATCAATAAAGACCAAATATTCCCACCCCGGCCTTGGTAACGCAAGTACTGGAGCAGAGGTCAACCTATCTTTCAGCTCATCAAAAGCTAGATGACAAGAATCATCCCAAACAAACCTCACCCCCTTCCGAGTTAGATTTATCAAAGGGCTAGGAATCTTAGAAAAACCCTTGATAAATCGGCGGTAATAGTCAGCCAAACCCAGAAAACTATGAATTTCTATAGGTGTCATGGGCGAACCCCATTCCCTCACCGCTAAAACTTTACTTGGGCTACTGAAATACCCTGAGTTGTCACAATGTGACCCAGAAATTGTACTTCCTGCAGCCAAAAACCACACTTCTCAAACATGGCATACAACTAATCATCCCTCAACGTCTGTAGGACTAACCGTAAATGCTTACCATGATCAACCTTCGTTTGAGATTACACTAGGATGTCATCAATGAACGCAATAACAAACTGGTCCAGGAAGTCTCAAAACACTCTATTCATAAGGTCTATAAACACTGCAGGAGCATTGGTTAGCCCGAAAGGCATAACTAAAAATTCATAGGACCCATATCTAGTCAGGAATGCAGTTTTGGATGCATCCTGTTCTCGTATCCGCAGCTGGTGATACCCTATCCTCAACTCTATTTTGGAGAAGTACGACGCTCCCCTTAATTGATCAAACATATCATTGATCCGAGGTAGTGGGTATTTGTTCCTGATGGAAAACTTATTCAATTCCCGGTAATCAACGCACAACCGGAGGGAACCATCTCTTTTCTTCACAAATAACATAGGGGCTCCCACGACGACGTACTATGCCTAATAAACCTCTTCTCCAACAACTTCTGCATCTGATCTCTTAACTCCGTCATCTCAACAGGATCCATATGGTACGGAGCTATAGCAATCGACCGTGTTCCCGGTGATAAATTAATCACAAACTCAATCTCCCTACTTGGAGGCAAACTCGGTATTTCCCAAAAAACATCCGCAAACTCTCTAACAACGGAAATCTAATCTAAGTAAATGATTACATCATGGGAAGTCTCCTCCGCAATACAATATAAATAAGTGCTAGAACCTCCCTCTGAACGAGGCATATCAACTAAAAATATCTCTTGCCCCTGAATGGCAAAGACTACTTTTTCCATAGAAATTTACTATCACTCGATACTTTACTAGCCAATCCATACCCAGGACTACATCATACCCGACCATATCAAGGACGAGCAAATCGGCCTCAAAACACAAGTTACTAAGATTTATTTCTACTCGTTTACAAACAAAGAAGATGAGTGAACCATCACCTATAGAACATTCGACACTAGTGAAAGTACTCTCCACATATTTAATTAGCTCCGTCGATTGAGCAAAACTTTGAGAAATAAATGAGTGTGTCGCACCTATATCAAACTACACACGACCCATATGCCCTTGGATAGGAAACTTAACCTTAATAGCTGGCGGCGCGGGCGGGGCTGGAGGAAGCATATCATCTTGTATGTGGTAGACACGCCCCTACTGTAGTTGTCCCTATTGTAGAGGGACAACTGGATTAGGTACTGGTGGCGGTAGTTGTGTCTGCTGATGCTGTGGAATTTTAGGAAACTGTCCCTCAATCAATTGTGAACACGCCTTCCTATAGTGACCCGGCTTCCCACATTGAAAATAATGACCCGTCATATTCTCCTGATTATGCTCGCTATTATTTCTGAACTACCTAAAGCCTTGGCCCGGTTGTCCTCGACCCCCATTGTCCGACCTGCCTGACCTACCTACTACTGTTGCTGGGCACCCTGACCGTGACTGAAATTACTGCCACCAAAATTAAATCCTCCGAAACACTATCTTTTGGACAAATCCCCTTGTTGGGCATCCCTTTCCTTTTATTTACCTCCCGATGATTGGGACGAGGGTAGTGCTCCTCCTCCTGCACGATTTCCTCCTGGCTTACTTACTTGCCCCACAACTGAAGCTTTCTTACTTCCTTGAACATGCAAATGATGATCTTGACAATGGAGTAATGCGGAGTTCATCACATCCATGAATGTTTATAAAGCTGGATTGCCTAACAAGTGTTGTCGTATACTCCAATGTAAACCTCCAATGAACTTGGACATTCTCCTTTCCTCCGGAGTTACCTCATTCGGCACAAAAATAGCCAAACGAGTGAATTCCTCCTCATACTCTGCCACCGAACGTTCACCTTGAACTACATCTTGAAGTTTTCTCTTCATCTCCCTTTGGACTGCGGGAGGAAAATACTTTCGATCAAACAAAACCCAAAAGTCATTTATAGTAATGGTATCTCTTTGCTCTGGCATGGTCATTGACTCCCACCAGTGTAAAGCTTCTCCAACTATTTTAAAAGTAGCAAGTACTTGCTTCCGTTCTTCACTATAGTCAATCAAGCGAAGATGATGTTGCATATCCTTTTTCCATTGGTTAGCTACTATCACGTCAGAACCACCCTGAAATTCTAGGGGATGACCCTTCAAAAAGGATTCTCTGACTCTTTCCCATGGAGAAGGTCCCGCAGGTACTTGTACCTCCTGAGCCTGTGGCTTTTGGGTATGGGGAATTTTCTGAACCACGGTAGTCATCACAGTATTGACTGCCTGGGCCATAATATTGGCTACTTCAGCGGCATTTATAGTTCCTTGTTGTGGTGGTAGATGACCTACATCATCTTCTACAACTCTATTTCTTCTCGCATGGCGACCTCTCTCAGGCGACATCTGAGACGAAGAAATAACTGAATTAGAATACTATGTAGAACAATTATATTCATAGAAGATCACAACCATACAAAACAAATAGTCCTAATAATAAGGCTATATATCAAAGAACGCTACGGTAGAACGTGACAAGTCCGCATAGATACTAAAGACTCTAAAACCTGATGCTCTCATACCATCTGTGACACCCCGCTTATTAAAATAAGAGGTGGCCGACCCGATACTCCAATAATTATAGGAATCATAGATGGTCCATTCTTAACAACACTGTCGTATAATATAGTATACGAGATAACCACCAATTATCTTAGAAAATGGACTGTCAAAAATTTTATTTTGTAAGTTAATGAAAAAAATTTAAATAATCCTATTGAAAAGAAGGTGGATGCAAATAAAGACAGATAATAAATTGACAACTATATACCACAAGATAACCGAATAAACTGTCGATTAACATACATATACAACAGGGTTACACCGAGTATTAAAGTACAATATCACATATATAGTGCAAGTACAAAACTTGGGAAACACGCCCGAATGTGCAGCCGATCATAAATAGAATACGAAAGGATGGAAGCGTCTATATCAAATATCCCATAACATACGTAAAGTGTTACAGCTCCAGGACACTGGAATAGGAAAGTCAATACGGGCGTCCTTGCGGTGAAACTCCTGGTCGAATATAAGATTCATGCAAAATAAAGAGATATAAATGGGCCAGGGCCCAATTTTACATGATCACCATGTGAATAAAATGCATGACAGTTATGGACAATCTAATCATCATGAATAAGCTTGTTTCATTCACCATAAGTAATGATAAGCAATATAATTTCTCAATCTAAAAGCATAACCTAACACAATATCAATAACAGTAATAAAAATTTAATTAAGCCGGAAAAAATTGATAATATAATACTTAATGAGATTCCCTTTTCCTTTTATACACAATTCATTTCACCATTCCTTTACTCATTAGGAAACGTTTTGAAGCCATTTTATTTCATAAAGTTCCATATAATCAATAAGATTCCACTTTAATAAGAATAGTTATATTACACAATATATAACGATTCTAAGACCGTCCTTCCGAGTTTCCCACTAGACGTGCCCCTAAATAGCTATCATCTTCTAGGGCCTATCACCAAGACAACCTGGGCATCCTACATCGCATAACGTCGGGAAGCGGCCATATACCTTTGATAGTGAGTCATAGCCACACCCGGAATTACCTCACATTGAACAATAATCACACAACACATAACAACCGGTCCTATGGCCGAGGATTATATTCACCTTGCATTCACTAGCCAGGGGACTTCACCTCATGTGCTTAACTTCCCCTATGATAGCATTTAGAGAGGTGTGTATATACAATTTATCATTCCCAAGTTATTTACTTTATCAAGTATGCATTACATTTTATCCGGAGCCAAAAGTGTTGAACATCATAATTATAACCCTCAATGTTTAATTATCTCCAATATAAATCTCCATGAATTAACATTAATTCCTAAACCCATAATGTATGATATTACTTTAATCCAATTCTAGAAACCCAAATTAAATCTCTCTATTTCACTTTAGACCTAGACTAACTCACTTTATAAAAGAATCATTTATCTTTATCTAATTTAACTAGCTAATTTAATTCCAAATCTAAACCCCAACTCTCATTTCTAACTTAGGTTCTTAGATACCTTACTACTAGACTCTAGTACTCTAGTTTTACTTCATTCAATAAGGTTCTTGAGTCCCTATCTTAAAAGAAAGAAGCTAGAAGAAACTAATCATTTAAGGGTGAAAAACAGGGTACCGGTCGACCGGTCAAGGGACTGCGGTCGACCGCGCCTTATGATTTTTGCCTAGGAAGGAATGCAGTAAGATCATTTTGGAAGGCCCGATTGATCGACCGCACCTATCAGACCCACGATTCTCTCTTCTTCTACAATGATAAATCTGAAACCTAAACCCTTTATTCTTACACTTCCTTCATTCTTATCAACTAACAACACAACCACAACCTCTCTACACCACAACAAACTCTCATGACCAACTTAAATCATACAAATAACAAGATTCAAGGGTTAAACATCAATATTTATCAAAACCTACTATTTGTTCTAATTCTCCAATTACACAACTATCATAACAAATAATTCACATTAAATCATATACTAGAAAGTAAGAAACTTGACTTAAGCTGAAATCTCGAATTCCTTTCCGGTAGAATCAAGATCAAACCCAAATTTCTTCTCTTCTTCTTCTTTCTCTTCTTTTCCCCAAATTCTCTCTCTCTCTCTCTCTAGGTTTAGGAACATATAAGAGGAATAAAAGGGTTGGAAGACTTAAATCATGCCTTTAGCATTAATTCTCATCTTTAAATGTTAACACACCATTAAAATGACTCATAACTACATAATTAAGTCATAACCTGTTAAAAGTGCCCGGAACCCAAAAATACAATATGTCACCTATTTTGACTATCTTGACTATTTCGGGACTAACTACGCCCTCTAAACTGGCATCTGGAATAATATAAATCATTTTCATGTTCCAACTTCATTTAAACCATAAATGCCGTTTAAAGCACAATGACACCATGAATCGTAACATAATGCTATTTACATTCACATAACAGTAAAGTTGCAGAAATCCAATAAATATTATCTTTTACTCACTTAGATATTATTTACTCCATCCTCCAATATTTTATATAATTACCTCTCATGGAAAATTCATATAAAATCAATTACTCAAAAGTAAGGGTTATTACAAATAACTGATTTTTAATACTAGATATTAACTTGAGAATAAGAAAGTAAACAATAGTCATGGGACTCATTTGGGTTTGGGATTAGAACCACATGATTATTTTAGGTTTGTTGGGTTTGGTTAATTAAATTACTTTAAGTCCACTTAATACGGGAGGAAGATGTATTATTATTATTGTAGCCCAAATTTATATACATTGTTACTCATAATAACGATAATCGTTTTGGGAGTTTCATACCATTAGTTCTGACGAATGACTCGGATCAATCGAAATGTTTCGAGATGGTTTCTTATTTGTATTTCCTTTATAAGACGCCCACACACGAGGTTAATTTCGATCGGGAGTTAGGGACCATTGGGCAAGAGAGTTTTCATATCTATTTAGTAAATGGTTTGAGGGGAAGTGTTTTCCACCCTCCAATCATAACGAAATTAAGGGAAGGTTCCCGAAACCTCGCCAGGGAAGTTGCATGGTAGACTAGTATGAGGGGGAGTTCAACTATAATTCTATTTTATCACTAGAGGAGATGGATACAAAATTGAAGAAGACATGTTACATTAGCAGAAACCTTACCCGAAGGATTCTATAGGTGTTATTAGGTAACCCATCCTTCACCACTTGCGCTTAGGTGGTGGAAGTTGACTTCCTACATCGCCAGGATCATTACAACTATCAAAAGGATAAATTTTCTAAAAAAGAGAATTTTATGGCCGGACTAAGCCCAAAAGGCTAGAGATGATGAAGAATCGCCATAATCCTGAGGAGTCCCTCACCAACCGAAGGGACCTGCATAAGGGGAGAAAACCCTAAGAGGTTTCGAGAAATAAACAATCATAATTATTAGGGCTAAGTGAATTATGTCCTGTGGGACTACAACCTACCAAAATAGGGATGATGAGGCCAGAAGCAACAAGACCGACCGTAGAGATAATGAGAGTGCGCTATCGCGATCTTAATGGAATAATTTATATAATTAAAGATCCACCAAACAAAAATCCAAAATTTATTTTTTCTCCTTAAGACATACATTTAGGCGATAAAATAGATAAAGTAAATCATGCAATCAACAAAGGAAAAGTTCAAGGAAAAATCCCTTACGAGCAAAACCTTTTTATTTCAGCACTTTAGATATAATACAATATAGTCGACTAATAATACTACTTGATACCATCCACAAGTATAATGTGTTAGTCTTCACAAATCTCTAAAGAATACTAGTCAGTCAGAAGCAGTCCACAGGCGGCGTTGTACCCTCGATATCCACCGATCAGCCTTTGTCTTCCATAGTGATCCCCTCGAGTATCACAAGTTCAATAATAGAGATGATCTATCCACAAGAGTAGTGTATGCACGGATAAAAACTATCTTGGTTTTAAAAGGATTCACAAAAATCTATTTAGGGATGAGTTTTGTGAATCAAAAATGTTTTCTAAACATAAAAGTATGAAAAATTGTACAAGAGGTATGCAGAAGTCATTCTGGAAAAAGCCTTTGAAAAAATTAACATGAAATAGGTATTTATAAGTTAATTCAAATTTTGAAGCGACATCACTCATTCGAATGAAAAGAAGGCTCGTTCGAATAAGAATAACATCTCGTTTGAACGAAAGCAAGTTCGTTCGAATGACATAGCAATCTCGTTTGAACAAGCTTCAAACGATGCAAAACAGTACGCCCTCGTTAGATGCATGTTAGATGTAGAGATCAAATGAGATTTGGACTAAAGTGACATCTCGTTCGAATGTCTCCTCGTTTGAACGAGGTTAGCAAATCTTGAAAAAAAAATTAACATAAAATTCTATTTCAGTTTTAATAAAAATAAAACATCCCAAAATAAATTTAATGAATAAATTTAAAATCCTAAAATCTTTATACCTTCACAAAGTGAAGAACTATTGAACTTGGAGATGTTGAAGATTCGGTTCTTCGTGACGGCTCGGGTTTAAGTGTAACGGGATATGCCAAACTAAATGTAAGCCTAAGTTATGCGCAATGACATAAAATTTTCTCTTACAAATATCCCCCTTTGTCTATTCCAGTACAAAAATAAAATTGAAATCCAAATTACATTAAAAATCCCCTAAGACACAAAAAACATATTAATACCCTCCTAAACCCTAGAAAATGAATAGGTACAAGATAATGATGCCTTCAAATCTCCACTTCTTATTATTCTTCTCTTGGGTATATTTTGTCTTCATAGAGTGTAATGTGAATATGATCTTCCAAAAGTACCTACACACATGAAGCAAAGCAAATACTCATGATGCATAGAGTTTGACCTATAAAATAAAATTCATAAAAATTCTCCCTCATAAATCAAACTCATGTAATCTCACCTGTAATTTATTCTCCCCCTTTTTATTTTATCCAAAATTGATAAGTAGTATAAACTAATCATGAAATATAGAGAACCTCACTGATAAGAATAAGATATCATCAGAAAATATATGAATGATGAAAATGCAATGATAATTTCAAAGGTCGTACAAACTATTTTTGAAAATTTTCAAATATAAATTTTACAAATACAACACATCATGGAGAAACTAAAAAAATACCCGAATCATGAAAATGGAATGTAGGGGTGTGAACATATTCCATAGGTTAATCAATGTAGTCAAAAATATAGTATGTGCAAGAAGAATTGGGACACCACTAACGAAATATCTCAAAGTCTACCTTACGTGTAAAAAGGGTGAACTCATGTAAAATTGGCCTAACCTAATCAACAAATCAAGACCGAAAGTGATTTTCACAACAATGACGCCCAAAACTATGTAATGTTTTTTGAGATTTTTATAGCATGTGCAAACCCATTGATCTTCGACTTAATTCCTCAAAATCTCACATATATCAAGTTAATGCTCATTTATAGCGAAGCATTAATGTTCAAGAAAATGGCCCGCCATTTCTGTTTTTATCTTCCTTTAATATTTTTGGATCTTTTCATTGCAAATAACGGCTTTTCACTCAAAGACTCTGCCTTTTGCAGTCTGATTCCATTGCTTAATACATAACAATTTTACCGAAAAATGATTTTTTAAATCCGGGCAATGGTTCTTGCATGCACAACTTTTTATTACCTCGATTTTCACATTTAGTTCATCTTTAAAGAAAAATTGAGATGAAAACACTATAATCGACATGTGACAGCAAAGTGCGGTACTCAAATAAGAGTCAAACATGTAGTAAGTTGGCATTAAATCACATCTAAAAGACTCCACACATTACAAAGCATATAAATAAAATGATTTCACGTCTCAAAACACTACAAAATAGTCACGTGGATATGGAATGAATGTGTGACTCGAACATCTTTAATGTTCATCCACATAAGGTGTAAAAAAACAGAACTCTTTTTGGATTTTTTCGAAAAATTTATCAAAATAAAATATTTTTGCCCTTTTCACTTTTCCTTAAAAGAAACCGAAAATCTTTTTATATTTTTTAAAAATTTTCAAGAAAAACAAACCACTTTTTCGATTTTTTGAAAAATATATCAAAATGAAAAATATAAGTACAATGACAGTACACACTAGTAATAGGGATATATGATATGAGCATGAAAATCACCCTATAGTAGAAAAAAATCTCTACTTCAATCATTAGGCTCGGGGGAGTTCTCCAAAGGAGATGACATCCTATAAAAAAAACATCCATCAAATGTTGTGAAGTCTTGACCATATACTTTACTTGTTCTAAAAAAACTCTTAAAATCTCTCATTTGATGTGCGGGAGCATGCAAAGTAACATGTGTGGGAGTGTGTGCTGGAACTCGTGTGCGAAAAAATTGGGGAACATACCTATAAGACACTCTCCCCAGCTTAAAATAAACTCTATAAGGTAACCTCTTTGTTTACAATGGGAACGAACATACACGGGATTGGTTCCACCTTTCTCACAATGTTTAGGATGTTTTTTCATAGGTGGGTTCGGTCGAGGGCCATAAGGGTCTAAAATAAATTCGAGAACCAGCTTGGGTGCGGCATGGAAAGAGAATGCACCATCATAACCTATTCCTTGCCTCTCGACGTTACCGAACGAGGGACTGATGAGAATCTTTAAAACCTTTTTAGATGTGTCCTCTAAAGTGACCTTGACCTCCCAGGCACGTTCAAGATTGCTCTCGAGTTGGGATACACAGGCTTCAAGTTTCTCATAAGTCTCCAATAAATACTGAAGATCTCCCATAAGACTAGCCATAATGTCGGTCAAATCGCTCTTTTTTGGACCTAAAATGATCATCTGCTCACATAAGGAAGCCTTCACATTCTCGAGTAGACTCATCTAAAACTCTCACTCTCTCAAAACTTTCATCTCCTTCTCCAAATATATCATCCTAAGAGAAAAATCTTTTTTTAGTTTTTTAGTTTCAAAGTCTCGGTGTAAAGATCACTAAAATCCTTTTGGATACCACATTCTCCCTCACTCAAAATCCCATCCTCACATTCACTATCTCCTGAATGAATCGAAACTTCATCGAGTCTTTCACGTTTAAATATATCCTCATCGACGTGGTACAAACTAGAAGTGCTAACGTGACTAGCCATGAACACAACACACGATTCATATGGTGATTTTACCCTTGAATCAACCGACTCGATGTCATTATCGCTAAGATTGGCTTTACGTGCAACTTTCTTGCCAATTTTCTTCACACTCATGTGCCTTGTGCCATTTCTCACATTCATAACACCTAATATCTTCTTCTTTCTCTCCCTCGCTCGTGCCCTCATTTTTATTTTTATTTTTCTCAAAAATCTTTTCGCTGAAAGAATTATCTCTGAAAAATTTGAGAAACTTTTTGAATTTTTTCACAAAAAATGGCTAAGTTATAAAAATGAAAATCAATCACAGATTCAGACTCTCAGGCTCCTTTTTTTCTTTCTTAGTTACAGTCATTAAAGAAATCCCCATTTCCTTAAGTCAAATTATTTTAGGGAGAATATCTATCTCATACGTTTAAAGATCTCCTATAAGTTCTTCTAAACTTAGAGTGTTTAGGATCCCTAACGAATTAAGTACGGTGACCTCAGGAATATAACGGACAGGGAGCGACCTCAAAATTTTCTTCACAACTCTCGTATCAGGAATCTTAACACCTAAATTAAAACTAGAATTAATTATGTCCGATAAATGTGCATACAACTCATAAAAGGACTCTAACTCTAGCATGGTAATGGCCTAAAATTGGGTGGTTAAATTTTGAAGCTTAGATGCCTTTACAGCGTTAGTACCATCGTGTGTGAGGTAGAGAGTATCCAAAGCTTCTTTAAATGTTTTGCACATCATGATGCGATGGACCTCAGCAGGGATGATGGCTCGAGAAATAACACAAAGTCCATGAGAATTAAAAATACTCCACTTACATTCCTCACCAGTTCATAAAGAAACAGGTTTAGGTCCGACCACATTATCAACAGTGACAGTGGGACAAGTCCACCCTCTTTCACAACCTAACCAGACTCGCTCATCTCTGACTTTTAAGGCATACCTCATCCTAGCTTTTCAGTAAGCATAATTAGAGCCATCAAAGATGGGCATTCGATTATACAAATTCTCCATTAAAATCTGACTTTTCATCAAAGATAAACGATTTATAAAAAAAATTGATATCAAAGAAAAATAATTTTGCGAAAAAAAATCACACAATATTTTTGTGTAACCTGCTCCGTTACCAATTTGAGAGTGCTGTATCGCAATCTTAATAGAATAATTTATATGATTAAATATCCACCAAACACAAATCCAAACTTTATCTTTTTAACCTAAGACATACATCTAGGTGATAAAATAGATAAAGTAAATTATGCAATCAACAAAGGTAAAGTTTGAGTAAAAATCCCTTATGGTCAAAACCTTTTTATTTCATCACTTTAGAAATAATACAAGATAATTGACTTACAGTACTACTTGATACCATCCATAAGCATAATGTGCTAGTCTTTGTAAATCTCTAAAGAATACTACTCGATCAGAAGCAATCCACAGGCAGGGTTCCACCCTTGGTATCCATCGATCAACCGTTGTCTTCAACAGTGATCCCCTCGAGTATCACAAGGTCAGCAGTAGAGATGATATCTCCACAAGAGTAGTGTATGAAAGGATACACAATTATCTAGGTTTTAAAAGGATCCACACAAATATGTTTGGGGATTACTTTTGTGACCCAAAGTTTTTTCTAAACATAAAGTGTCAAAAATTTTGCAACAGGTATGCGAAAGTTGTTTTGGCAAAAGTCTTAAAAAAATAAACACAAAATAGGTATTTATAAGGCGGATCAAATTTTGAGGCGGCGTACCTCGTTCAAATGAAAACAAAGCTCTTTCGAACGATAATAGAATCTTATTTCAACAAAATCAAGTTTGTTTAAACGACAGAACTATCTCATTTGAACAAGCTTAAAACGATGCAAAACAGTACACTCCAGTGCACGTTAGATGTAGAGATTAAACAAGCTTCGAACTAAAGTGACATCTTGTTCAAATGAAAATGTCTCCTCGTTTGAAGGAGGTCGGTAAATTAGAAAAAAATTTAAACATAAGAAATGCCTCGATTTAAAACATAAAAAATCCCGTTTCAGTTTTAATAAAAATAAAATATCCCCAAATAAATTTAAATTCCTAAAATCTTTATACCTTCATAAAGTGTAGAACCATTGAACTTAGAGATGTTGGAGATTCGGTTCTTCGTGACCATTCAAGTCGAAGTGTAACAGGTTACGACTAATTAAATGTAAGCCTAGGTTATGAGCAATGATAGAAAATTTTCTCTTACTGATAGGGACAGTATGGTCTCTAGTTCGGCCGTTGTTTCAATGGTTTCTTTAGACGAATTAGTACAATTGTGGAAAGCAATACCATTTAGTTAGTAGATGCCTTAAGGGTTTCTAATTTTATAGAGATAGTACCAAGAAGTCATTGTTTATGTTTTTGGCTCATGTACATGAGCCTTATTTTTTTACTGATGGCTTTTCCTTTTTTTTTTTAGTGTCATTTCTCTATGATATAGGAGAATATATTTATCTTTAAGTTTGATTTATTTGTGGATACCCTTACGAGTAAGGGTGTTTCATTACATCGTGATTGTGAAGACGTACTAGTTGAGTTTTAACGTCTAGGTTTTTAGCTATTTTATTAATTTTAGACATGAGGTCATTTTTTTATATTGATAATTGGTTATTAAGTTATGTGTTATGTTCTATTGCAACGAATACTGTATTTATGTTTGTCATTTTCGGGTAGGGGATATCATTTATAATTTAGCCTAGGCTTGTGAGAGGGTTTAGGACATATTAGTGCTTTATGGATGAGAGCACATCAAAGGCATATTATAGTAGCATAGAGATGTTACCGATCGTCAGACATTCTTTAAGTTTTATTTGAAGAGGTACGGAGTTTCCACCCACACTAGAGATTAACTTTATCCTTATTATTAATACTAGCATTAAGGTCGTTGCAATGGCACCTTTTGGTTAGCTCCATTGGAGATGAAAGAGTGTTGTGGTAGTAGGGACCACAATTTTTGAGCCAAGATTTTTAGTCAGGAAGTGCGTAATCATGGGGAAGCTCCATTTCCTCCTTACTAAAAGATGGATGATTCACTAAGTGTATGTGTAGACCACTAGGAGTTGGGGAAGGTCACGATGTAGAAAGAGTGTTTGTTGTCGTGTATTAATGCCTTATTTGATCAATTGAGGGGGGTGTCTTTCTTTTTAAATATTGAAGTGCGCTTGAGTGTCACTAGTTACAAAATTGGGAGGATAATATCTCAGACCAAATATAGAGGATTCGCATCCGATTCATGCCTATTGGGTTGGCCAATACTTTAACCATGTTCCTAAAGTTAAAGGGTAGATTGTTTCACGCTATGTAGATCAGTTCATTGTTCTTCATTGACTTAATTTTGATGAACCAGAAGCATTCATAGCAGTAGTGGCCACTAAGCCCAATTTTGTGTTGCGGGAGGTTTAGACCAAGTGTTGAACTCTTTACCAAGAGATCGTATGAGAATTATTATTGGAAGGAGTTCCCTTACTTTTTTTTATTAATCCCTCGTACTTATATTTCCGGTCTTGTGTATAGCCCATGTGATTTTATGTGAGTTGTGTATGCTCACTCATATTCTAGATTATGTGATTCAGTATTGCAGTACTTTGAGATGATTATACCGAATTATGATTTATACTAGCGATATATAACCATAAACTTATGACTCTGGAATAATGTAAAGAATATGCTAGAAACAAATATACTAAATTAATGGCATTATATTATTAGAGACTGATAAACTTGAGACAAACTTTTAGAATCATAACTAGAGACTTATTGCTATTATGATTAGTAAGCGAGTTGCTATTAATGTAAGAGATTATCGAAGAATACATGATTATTAATACAAAAGATGAACTTAAGAATGAGATAGTAAACAATACTTAATTAAGAGACGAACATATATCACATGGGACTCATTTTGGTTTGGGAGTAGATACGCATGCTTATTTTAGGTTATTTGGGTTGAGTAACTTAAATAACCTAAAACCCACTTACTACAGGAGGAAGATGTGTTATTATTATTGTGGCCCAAATTTAGTTACATTCTTACTCACTGTAAACCTGTTAGGTTTAATCTTCATTGTTGAATTATTTTTCTACAAGTTTTAGGCAGCCGTTTCTTCCAACGTCATGAGCTATTTAGTTGGAGGAGTTTTTTCATCACCAGTTTTATTTATCATTCCTAGGATGTAGATGTCAAGCATTGTAGCTCCTTTACATTCATGTATTTATTTATATTTTAGTTTGTAGTAAATTGCATTATTTCATATTTTCTAGAGTCAAAGATTGTACGGGGTGTACTTATTATTCAGAGTGGTACTTTGAGACATGGAGGTATTTTATTTTCCAGGAGTTGGGAGTTGTTCTATTTTTATTGGATGGTATCAGAGATGTTTTATTTTATTCAACATTTTCATTATCTCTTATTTTATTTACTTGTACTATTTTATTTCTTTCATTATGCTGGGAATGCTATTAATTATTTTTTACTACCTTGATTTTTTTTATTAGACTTGATCAATCTATGTATAAATTTTGCGGGGTGTCACACCTCTATTAGGCATTATTCGTACTAAATAATGTGAGAATGAATGAAGTGTTGTATCGATCATAGATATGTTTAGAATTTCTTTTTAAAAATTCACATCATAAGCCCACATTACACATGAATACAATACATAATTGTTTAAAGTTCAAAATTAATGTAAATTCTAAATGACAAATCAGAAAGCTGGTTATTAGGTACAATCAGTTCTTCATCTTCTAATTTTTTAAGAGTGCGAATAAATGCACATTTAAAAAATAGTATGTACCCTTCCGTAACAATACTTCTTATATGTAAAATTATGTAAAAAGGGTGCTCTTAGAACAAATAAAATGTGCCATTAACAACACATTTTTTAATATAGCGAAAATGCAATTCGATTATAAAAAAATCTCAAGTTGGGAGTTGATCGTGAACGATATTGCTAATTTATATCTATACTATATTATACTATGCTAATATTAACTCAGACAAGTGGCTAAAATGAAAACTATCATGTTGGACTATTCTATCCATAAATATGAAATCTATAGTATATAATAAAAATTGTAGACCCAAATCGTGTGACGTTGGCACGTGGCGGTAATAAAGGCTTGAGTAAATCTCTATAATTAATTCCACAACTTAGAAGCCACTTAATCGCGTTAAAAGTCATGTGTTCAATAGTTTGATTTGTTTGCACGTCTATACATCTTCCTTAATAATGAGGATAGTGAATAGTTTTCGAACATATCTTAAAAGATCTGAATTCACACGAGATCCAAAACCTTCCTTTGTGTGGATATAAAGAACAAAGAACCAACAACAAAAATACAAAACAACAACCACACTCACCTTTTCTCCTACCAAAAATGCTATTTGAATCGAATTTTTGACATAAAATTCCAGACACATTGAGGTGTCAAGTTCTTATTGGTTGGTTTTGGGGGTCCACACTAGTGAGACCAAAAAACCAACCAATATGAGACGGCCACGAAATTTTGTCCCCAAAAATTCGATAGAAACTTCGATTACAACAAAATTACCATTTCTCCTACACACGATCAGGAGAAAAGAGGAAAAACATGCAAAAACAACAACTACCTTCTCCTACCTAAGGGAAAAAAACCATGAACAGGGGAAAACTCAAACCAAACCTGTGTATCCTACCAACCCCAAACCACTCACACGGACCCAAGAAAAAGAAGAACACGGGTATAACTATCTTTCCATCTTTTTTTCTGCTTACATATTTATATACGGGGTTTAAAGTTATGAATTGGAGGTTGACTACGTGCCGTGTATATATGGCAGGAGGTATGTCATATATATATAGTATATAATAAAAAATGTATACTATTATAAAACTTCCCAATTGTTAATTTTATGTCTAAGGAGTAATATTTGACAAAACGTTTCTTAAACAATTGAATTACAAATTGTCTTATGATTATTACGTATAACTTTAACAACGCGGTCCAAGATTAGCTTTAAAAATTATTTGTTTGAATTTAATTATAATTATTTTTTTGCAAAAAATTTGTTGGTTTCCTTCAAAAATCTCAGGTCTCAATTGAAAGGTACATTTGTTTTCTTTGTTATGTGATATTTTTTGATAGTATGTACGTTGTTATTCACCTAATTGAATGTAATCTGCATAGGTTTATTATTTACTTTGGTTTAAAATTTATAATTTTTTTGGTGCCCATTAGGTGTTTGTTAAAATGTTAAAGCAAATTTTTTTTTTATTGTTCTTGGCAATATAACCTATTTTTCCAGAAAATAAAAAATTAATGAGTTGAATGAGTTTAGAGGTTAACATTGTTGAACTCAATAGCATATTTTTTCAAGCAAAGAGGCGAATCTATAAACCAACTTTTCCATTTTACTCACCTCTTTTCCATCATTAAAATCAGACACAAAAGATAATATTAAAAACTGAAAACATATGTTTTTCAAGTAAAACATTTCCTTTTCAAGTGAACACATTCAATAATTTGCACACAACTGCATTATCTACCGGATTATTCTCTCCTCCATCTGAAAAAGAAAATGCATGTAAAAGTATGGTCATAATGTAGACCCAAAACTCTTTTATATACAATTTCAATAAGTGTGTGTTTAACAAGGGTGGCGGGAAATAGCTTCGAAGGAAAAAAAAAATTATTTCCTCGAAATTTTTTCCCCCCAAATACATGTGTGCATTTTGAGATTTTTATTTCTTAGTAAATGAAATACAAGTTTTGCTCTTATAGACATCTAGCTTTTCATAAATTTTAATTATTTTTATTTATTCTAAGCATCCAATTATAAATTTCTTTAATAAAAATATATTTTTGCAGTTTTTATAATGAAGAGTAATGCTAAATACCCCAAATATCCTCCAAAATGACTTGGGCTTTGTGCCCTGGCGGGACCCGCATCACATGGCAATAGATGACAGGCAAGTGGAAAAATGACGTGGCGTCCATGTAGGATTTGGAGGAAATTTGGGGGAGTTGTTTGGGACTCATAGCATTTTCCTATAATTAAGAGTAATGCTACATACCATATCACGAAGAGTAATACTACAATAGATGACAGGCAAGTGGAAAAATGACGTGGCATCCATGTAAAGGGTCATTTGTTACCTGTAACTTTTAATGAGTAGAATTTTGTGGTAGAATTCATTAAAATACTTCTTAAGCTATTGTAATAATTTCTTTATATTTTCCTTATTGGAGCTCAACTCTTTATAATTTTAAAAAAAGGATTCTTTGATGGTCTTATGAGTAGTCTAAGTTATGCTGTTCATTCTTATATTCGTAAGTATCTCCAATGGAGTCATTTTACTACTATTTATGCTATTTGGCTTGTGTTGTTAGACATTTTGGTTTAGGTTTGTCTCCATGTTAGTTTTATCCTCGCGTAATTCATTATTTTGATTCATAAAGTAGAATATGCCCACTAGAAATTAGTAAAGTTAATTAAAAGTAGAATTGAAAAGTGACCAAAATAACAAGAACAAACATTAAAGGAGTTTCTATATTTCATCATCTTATCGAAATAGAGATCTTATGTATTGTTTAAATTGTACATTTTATATTGTAGCTTTTAAGTTTGTTGATTGTGTGTAAATGGATTTCCATCTATGCATCGCATGTTTACTTTCAGTCTATAAGTAACTTATATCTCCTCATTTTTTCATTTTTTGTGGGTTTAGGCCTTTTATATTTTAGAATTTGGAAAAGTTATGATTCATAGATGGGAAAGTGAGAAAAAATTACACTAGTAACACATGTGTTCAAAAAATGAAATAATTGTGAGTGATACATTTCTCTTTATTTATCGATTAAATATCTATAATTAATTTAGCTTGGTCGTCCTAATAATTTTCTTTATAATTTCATTTGTATAAACTACAGTGTTGATTATTTTGCTACTCTGAATTTCTTTTATGTAATTTAAATTACTATATTGTTGATTTAGAAACAGAGTAAAATTTTCAGCATTCCTATAACTTTGGCCTTGTAATTTTTGAAATGTTGTTTTTCCACTTTTTAGTTTAATATGTAGGGGTTTGTTGCCTCTAATTTTCCCTTTCCCGTCTTCCACCACAGGTGACTATCCCAAAAACCTCAAAGACTGAAATTATGGGAATAGCGTTAATGACAGAGCATAAGACAATCAATATTCAATAATTGTGCATCTCTGACCCATTTAACTAATCAAGGAAATCACCTTTTGATCTGGTGGGTTGGCTTTCATTGGGTTTTGCAAAGAGAGAGAGGGTGGATCTCTTGAAGGTGTTTTAAGGATTCTTGATACAAACCTTTGATAGGACTGATTTTAAAGTGAAACTCCACAAACCTTTTAGACTCCTTTCTTGTTGGTTTGATAGGACTGATTTTAAAGATTTAGTTAATAGTACATGGAAAAACCATGCTAATCTTGAAGAGAATATTATACGTGTACTAATTCTATTAAAGACTGGAATAAGAATGTCTTCGGTAATATTTTTTAAAATAAAAAAAAGGATCTTGCGGCGCCTTAAGGGAATTCAAAAGGCCCAGGAAAATGTTTTCTCTCACAACCTGGACAGTCTTGAAAAAAATCTTAGATCCGACTTTAATGATATCCTTATTCACGAGGAGAAGTTTTGGTGCCAAAAATCTAGAATTCAGTGGATTGGTGAAGGAGATAGGAATACTAAATTTTTCCACACCTCCACCATCATTAGAAGGAAGAGGAACATAATTGACCGTCTCCTGGTTAATGGGAACTGGACGGAGGATACTACCACCCTTACTACCCACATAAATGATTACTTTAGAAATTTGTTTCAGACGGAGTTCTCGTATGACATTAGTAGCCAAATTAATGATTATCCTCACTGTTACTTTGAAAGTAGGGATAATTTTTCTCTCAATTGTCCCCTTATACTTGACGATGTTAGACGTGACACTTTTAGGATGAAATCTAGTAAAGCCCTGGGCCCTGATGGGATCCAACCCATGTTCTTTCAACCCTTTTGGAGTAACATCAAAGACAATCTGTTTAATTTTGTTAGTAAGTGTTGGAACGAGTGTGAAATCCCGATTAATATGAATAATAACTATGTGACTTTAATTCCTAAGCTTGATAATCCTGAAAATATTAGTCAATTTCGTCCCATCAGCCTTTGTAATGTGGCTTATAAGATCCTCGCCAAGGTGATTGTTAATAGGCTCCACCCCATCCTTTGTCGGATCATTGACCCGTGCCAAGCTAGTTTCCTCCCGGGTAGACAGACTTCTAATAATATCATTGTTACCCAAGATATTATTCACTCCCTTATGAAAAAAAGGGTAAGGTTGGTGGTGTCATCCTCAAAATTGATCTTGAGAAAGCCTATGACAAATTTAGCTGGGACTACCTTGAAGAGGTCTTAAAGTGGTTTAACATGGAGAGTGGTTTTAGAAAGTTGATTATGAGTTGTGTGAGAAATACCTCTACCGCGATCCTTTGGAATGGCTCCCCGTTACCCATTTTCACCCCCACTAAGGGGCTTAGACAGGGAGATCCGTTGTCCCCTTATTTGTTTGTAATGTGTATGGAGTACCTTTCTTCTAGCATCTCTGATAAAGTGGTAAAAGGTAAGTGGAAAGGTATTAAAACCTCCCCTAATGGTCCTAGCATATCCCACCTCTTCTTTGCGTACTATCTCATTCTCTTCTCTAACACGACGACTAGTTCTTGTGAGGAAGTTCTGGACACTCTTGAGGAGTTTTGCCACTTTTTGGGTCAGCGAGTTAGCTACTCCAAGTCAAAAAAATTTATTTCGCCGAATAATCCTAGACCTAAAGCAATTGATCTTAGTAATATTTTTGGGATGAGCCTCACTGAGAATTTGGGTACCTACCTGGGGGCCAATATTATGCACGGGAGATTCAATGACACCTACCTGAAAAATATAGTTGAAAAAGTCCAAAAGAAGATTTCTGGGTGGAAGACTAAGTTATTGTCCTTTGCTGGAAGAACTACCCTTGTTCAGTCTGTTACTTCCATAATCCCTACTTACAATATGCAAACCGCTCTTTTCCCCAAGAAGACATGCTAAACTCTGGATCGACTTAATAGAAACTTTATGTGGGGAAGTAGTGAGAGTAATAAAAAGATACACCTTGTCAATTGGGACCAGGTCTGTATGCCCAAAGTCAGGGGGGTTGGGTATTAGGAAAACCCATGAGAATAACAAAGCTACGGTTGCCAAGCTAGGGTGGAAAATCATGAATAATTGTGGCTCCCTATGGGCCAATGTCATCACTAAGAAATATAAAGTTGGTCCTAACCCTAGATTGTGGTGTAAGAAAAGCAACACCTCCCACATTTGGCGTATCATTTTTAATTGTAAGGAGGTCCTCAATAAGAACACCAAATGGAATGTGGGAAAAGGGAATAATATTAACATCATGAAGGATTGGTGGTGTGGGGATGCTCCCTTTACTAATAGGGGAGTCCAAAGTGCTTTGTGTGATGAGAATTTTAGCACTCTCCTTAATGATAATGGTACTTGGGACTTTAATGGGATTCGGCAGGGATTCAATGAGAATATTGTGGATGATATTATGAGTACGTCTCTCCCCACTAGGGAGGTTAGGGAGGATAAGCCCTCTTGGTACCCTAGCAGTAAAGGTAAATTTTCCATCCTTTCTTGTTATAATATTATTGCTCTGGGAGAAAATCCTACCCCCCTGGCATGGTTGGAAGAAATTTTGGAAACTTAGTATTCTCCCTAAATTGAAACACTTTGTTTGGACCATTATTCATGGGAAATTACTCGCTAATGCCCATAGAGAGCTACGTGGACTCACCACGGATAATTCCTATCCTAGATGCTCATGCAAGTAAGATTTAAATCACCTTTTCAAGGATTTCATATTTTCTACCCATGTCTGGAAAAACCTTAACCCTCCAAGCACTCAAAGCCAAGGTACGTGCACTGATTTTACTTCTTGGGTGGCTAATAATGTGGCATAATTCAGATAATAATTGGTATGTGACTTTCACCTCCTTTCTTTGGTGTATTTGGAAAGCCCATAATAAGTTAATTTTTGATAATGTTAGCTCTACTCCCTCCATGGTTACTAAGTTTATTTTTGATCTCAAGTGTGATATTTTAAAAGCCCTTAATATAAGTACTAACCATGATGGGGATAGTGCTAGTAAGGTCGACTATCTTAGTGCTTGTATTTCAGGGGCCCATATCATCCAGACGGATGGGAGCTATGACTTTATTAGTGGGACGGGAGCGTTTGGTGGTACCGTTCGAAACAAGGAAGGGAGATGGATTATTGACTTCACGGGTCGTATCCATGGGACGGCAAGCCCCCTTAGAGCCGAACTGGAAGGTATCTTTCATGGTCTAAACATTGCCACTAGGAAAGAGTGGAAGGGCTCCTGCCTCATGTCCGATTGTCTCGAAGCTGTCCAACTTTTAGAGTCGGAAGATAAGGGGAACCACCCCCGTGCTAATATCATTGAAGACTGCTGCGATCTGGTTAAGTGCCTCAAGGCCAAGGTTATTCACATTTTGAGAGAGATGAACACCCAAGCTGACTGTATGGTGAGGATTGCTAAAGATTCACATGATCTCTATCTTGAGTATGAGCACACCCCTGAGAGGCTTCTCATGATGCTTGATAGCCCCGCATTTTAGTTTTTTGTTGTTTTTAATTCCAGTTTGTAAAAAAAAAACTATTTTGTGTTCTATGTAATCATTTCTTATCTGCATTCTCTCTCAAGTGTAATTTTTTAGGGACCTTGGTTTTACTTCTTTTGTTTGAGGTTTTGATTTTTTTCTGTAAAGGGGTTCTTTTAATTTTCTACTTTTTAGATGGGTTTAAAATTTCCATGAATTTTTTGGATTTTAGGTTAAGGTTAAATTTTGGGTGGGTGGTATTTTGTATTTTCAATTTTGGGTTGGTGATATTTTACATTTTTAATTTTGGGGAGGTTGCAATCAACATAACCTATTTATCTCGAATCCCTTTTGCATGTTTGGATTTTGTTACATGGGGAATTTCGGCAACATATACCAATTTTATTACTTTTTCTCACTCTTTTATATTTAAAACCTTGTGAATTTACAGTTTATCTTGCCAGTGAATAAAATGGAATATTTGCATCACTACATTAAAATTATTTCTTCCTCTAGCTAGTTAGTGTGGTCCTTATGGATTTGTAGTACAAAAAATTGAAAACAGATAAAAAGGGTAGAAAAACAACATTAAATAATTCTTATGACTTTAACACAATTTATTAAATTGGTAGGGATAGACACAATTTGATTTATCAATAAATTTCCTGCTTTTTCCCTATACTATATATCTTTCATTTTTTTGAGGTTAAAATAGTCTCTCTGTTGTACCATCTACACGCCTCTCTTTCTCTTTTCTAGACTTTTCCTATCCCTCTCACTCTCTATCATCATCATCATCTTTATAGAGTCGTCGTCCAGGATTACGAACACCAATAGGGTATTTAAGAATGCCATCCATAATAGAATCTTTAAAAGAGAAATCAGGAGGGGAGGGCATAGACGAATAGGGGGGTTGAAAGAGCTTTGACCAAGGATTACTTAAAAGAGGCCTCGCATCAGCAACAATACCAGCACCACAGCTGATCCAGGTACGTTTTTTCCTTTTTGTATTTTCTAATTTCATTCTCATTCTCATTCACATATTTTTTTTCTTTCTTAATATATATATTTTCCTTGATTCAACATTTTATATTCCGACTAGAGAAGATGATGACAAGCACTCTCCAAAAGCACCAAACCCGACTCTTCAGACGACGAGACCGAGTCAAAGGTAAATATGTTAATTACATTTCAATCTGTGTTCCAATCTATATGGATTCCAAATTTATTCCTGAGCTGTTTAATTTTGTTTTTAATGTGTTGAAAAGAGGCAGTAACTTCACTTTGGATTCTTGGAAAACGGAAGAAAATTAAATATGGATTTCGATTTGACAATCATTTGTTTGATTGTTGGGGAAACTGAACAAGAAGAATATGAGAGTCATGGTTCTCAAATCTAAGTAGTTGCATTGAGTTGTTCATGGAGAAGAAAAAAATGAGAATGGGGTTGATTACAAAGTTAGAAAAAAAGTTCCTTTTTTTTATAAATTTTGAAAAAATAGTTGCTTTATGAGATATTCTATTATGTTTTTTATTTTTTTGTGGAATTAAGTTCCTATGAAACCTCAAACTTTTTTGGTTTCTCTGGAACGTCTTATGAGCCCACTCATCTCTTTTTTTATATGCTTATAAATATTAAGCATCATAGGATATTGATCTTCATTGATCATCATCTTCTCTTTTCTAAGTCTTTGGTGGGATTGCCCACGCCCTCTGCCACGCCCTCTAGAGGGGCCACTCATTGATTATGAAAAAAATCTCTGGTTAGAAAATTAGGAAGAGAACTGTTTTCACCTTTGATATGTTCAATATCAAAATCAAACGGGGATAAATTTCCTTTCCATCTGGAAAAATCTATTTTGAAACAATATTTTCAACATCTTTTTGCAAAACCTGTTTTACAGAACTACAATCAATACGTAGTATAAATTTCTAATTTAATAAATCATCTTCAAATTTTGTAATGCATTTGACGACCGAAAGAATTTCTTTTTTAATGATAGAGTAATTTTTTGGGCATATATCTAAGATCCAGAAGTAAAACAAACTAGTTTTTCTTTTTTAGTTCAAGAATTAAGTTGTTTTAAAATTCCACCATAACCTATATGCGAGGTGTCAGTTTCAATAATTTTTGAAAATGAAGGATTAGCTAAAGCTAGGCAAGGTAATTGCTTGACGTTCAGTTTAATTTTCCGAACAACTTTAGTGCACTATGAAGTCCAAGGAGCAGGGTTCTTTTTCAACCTAGTGTAAAGGATTGCACTGTCTTATGCAAGATTTCTATAATAATCACCAATATAATTGAGACTACCAAGAAATCGTTGGAGCTGAGTTTTTACCTTTAACTCATCGGGGAATTTAGAACCAAATTCAATACTTATATCAATAGGGAGTGTTTTCCCTTCTCCAATTTTATGCCCTAAAAATCTAATATTAGTTTGAAAAATTTTCATTTTCGGGGCCGAGACGACTAATCCATTATTCTTAATAACATCTTTAAAAAAATTTAAATGTTTAAAGTGTTGATCAATCGATTGTGAAAAGATTAGAATATCATCAATATAGACAATAGAAAGATCAGAATAAGGATTAAAAATATCGTTCATGATATTTTGAAATTCAGAAGGGGCATTCTTAAGACTAAAGGGCAAAACATTCCATTGATAATGGCCAAATGGAACCACAAAAGCAGTTTTATATTGGTTTTCTTCACAAACAGAGTTTCGTGAAGCAGACGGAGGATAGGTAACAAAAAGGGCTCTAGAAGACTGACCTCTAGAAGATTGACACCTATTAAATTTCCTAAAATTTAAGAAAACATCTCCATCTTTATCCTCAATAATATCCCCAATATCTTTATTTTGATGTGGCTGGGGAGGAATCGCATTTTTTATAGCCCAAGTCTATGGGAAATCAATTTCTTCCCAACTTACAGTTCTAGGGGTGTGAACATTAGAATCTATAAGTTGTGTATCAATTAACACTGTTTTATCAAAAGGACTAAATTGTTTAATATGGGGAGCCATAGTATTCATTACCTTGTAATAAATCCTATAGATAATCCCAATAGTTTTCGATCCAGGAAGAAAATTATAACCTTTGGTTTGAACTCAAAGACTTAGAGCTTTACAAAGGTGCATATCAGACAAAGACAAAGTTATATTTGGAAACACATGAAAATAAACAGGTCCATTACAAAGAGTAGTTTCAATAGCTCCCATCAAATATTGTTTAAAATTACTACACCTACCATCACGTAGAATGGCTTGCAAACTGGCATTCATACCAGAAAGGGTCAAAGGTTTAAAAGAAATTTGAATTAAACCAACATGAATAAAATGATAATTTTTATCTTTTATATGATCTTTAATATCATCCCATTTAAAGAGCTCGATAGACTTATCTTGATTGTTCAGACTAATGGTTTGTTCCGTAGTTTTTATAGCGTACTTGCTACAAAAATTATATCAGTTAGTGTTATAAGTAGTTTTAGGATGGACTTTAGGAATAGTCCACCTGTTCAAATCCTTTTGAAGATCAAATTTAATTAAAAAAGAGTTCTTCATGAGCTCTTGTGAAGTGTGTGTATCTATGGTGTTTAAATCCATAATGCAAATGTTTATATTTAGAATAGTAATAACCGTATGATTTGAGACAGGAAAATATTATGCAAATAAAAAATCTAGATTTAAAAGAATATAATAACCCGAATTAGAAATCACTTCTGACACCCAGTGGTCAACGGTTTACTCGGCAATAAGCCTCAATGCCTCACACGGCAACCCATTACGCGACAAATACCAGTCCATATCAAAAACATATTTCTATTTCTCCTTATTATTATCATTTAAACTAGGTATTTAATGTGAATAGTAAATTACTATTCACACCGGTGAACAGTAATTTACTATTCAGGTGAATAGTAACTTACTGTTACAATATAAATTTCAGACCATTATTATTACTACTTTAAACATTAACACACAGTTTAGCCTATCATGGCTCTGATACCATAAAAGATCGATATAAACATAATAATATTACAAACTTTTACTATTACGGATAAAAATTAAAACAAACTTAAAAACTTACAAACTTAATAAGAGTCCACCGGAATAAGGGTGAAAAATCCACAAACTTATTACAAATTTAAAGAGCGAGAGAGTAAAGAAAGAGGTGAGAAATGAGGAAGAGAAGTCCTCAATTTATACAACTCGGAAAGGAATGAATAATTCATAAGATAATGACCCTAGGGTCCCTCCATATTCGAGGTTGGCAAAGTCTTTTGTCTTGGAGAGTCGGCTATTGGGCCAATGGGTCCTACCATTTGTCACGAGGCTTTGGCAGTTGGGCCAGTGGGTCCAACCACAATCATCGATCTACCGAGATGGATACATATTTGTCCACATGCATCGGCCAGCATCTTACTGGGTCCAGGTGGGCCAGCTGTGGGACAGCTATCTCAAATCATCTAGGCCATCCACTGGGTCCGGGTTGGGGAAAGTACCGTCCAACCTTCGAGTTGGAAAAGCAGAGCTCCGTGAGTTGAAAAAATCCTCCTTTGTTGGCTCAGTGGGTATGTTGGTGTCGAACATATCATTGATAAACTCATCGTCTGCTGGGTTCTGGGATTCTCCGGCAAGACAGAAGAATGGATTGTCATTCTTGACAGAAGTCATAGATGTATCATCATCGGATGGTAGAGGAATAGGGTTAGAATCTTCATTAAAATGTTTAATCCTATCTCTAGGATAATCGAAAGCCAATCTGAATTGGCTTTGAGTGTAATCCATCACCTTCTGCAGTAGCTCCTGCTCCGTTTCTTTGGGGAATTGCTTCTTTAGTGCAAACTTCAAATCCTTTATTGGATTGGCTCATGGCGCCATCTTCTCAACTGGAGGAGGGAATCTTCCACCATAGACATGTAGTGTTTCAATCTATCTTTTATTAGAGAGATAGTAGTATCGATATCAATACAAATCCACCAATGATAATAAAAGATTCTTTCAAGTAGAGGAGCATTAAGATGATTAACTCTACATTGAAGATCCCATCTCGAGATCCAAGGGACGCTGATTTCGGTAAAAAAATAGTATGGTATTAAATCCTACTAGGATCCTATTTTTCCCTCTCAATTTTGGATGAAATTGAGTCCAAGGTAGAAAAAGGTCTTCCTTGGTAATTTCATCAGGGAACATAACAATTCCTGGGCCAAATTTGTCCCACCAATTGATAACCCATCCTGGGTAATTATTTTTTAAAGAATTTGGGCACAATTTAAAAAACCAAGTGTGTTTGTGCTCAGCATTTTGATAGTTACCGAGGATGGACAAATTTGGCCCAGGAATTGATATGTTCCCTGATAAAATTACCACGGAAAAACTTTTTCTACCTTGGACTCAATTTCATCCAAAATTGAGAGGGAAAAACAAGATCCCAGTAGGACTTAATACCCTACTATTTTTTATCGAAATCAACATCTCTTGGATCTCGAGATAGGATCTTCAATGTAGAGTTAACCATCTTAATGTTCTTCTACTAGAAAGAATCTTTTATTATCGATGGTGGAGTGGTATTGATATCAATACTACTATCTCTATAATAAAAGATAGTTTGAAACACTACATGTCCATGGTGGAAGATTCCTCACTCCACTCGAGAAGATGATGCCATGAGCCAATCCAATCAATGATTTGAAGTTTGCACTAAAGAACCAATTCCCCAAAGCAACGGAGCAGGAGATACTGCATAAGGTGATGGATTACACTCAAAGCCAATTCAGATCAGCTTTTGATTATCCTATAGATAGGATTAAACGTTTTAATGAAGATTCTAACCCTATTCCTCTACCATCCGATAATTATACATCTATGAAATCTGTCAAAAGTGAAATCCCTTCTTCTGTCTTGTCGGAGAATCCCAGAACCCAAAAGACGATGAGTTTATCGATGATATATTCGACACCAACATACCCGATGAGCCAATAGTGGAGGCTTTTTTCAACTCACTGAGCTCAGCTTTTCCAACTCGAAGTTTTGACGGTGCACCCGGACCCAGTGGATGGCTTAGATGACTTGAGATATCTGTCCCACAGCTGGCCCACCTTGCCCCAGTAAGATGATAACGACGCATATGGACAAATCTTTCAACATTTCGGTAGATTAACGATTGTGGTAGGACCCACTGTCCTAACAGCCAAAGCCTCGTGACAAATGGTAGGACCCATTGGCCCAGCATTCGACGCTCCAAAACAAAAGGCTGTGTGAGCCTCGAATATGGAGGGACCCTAGGGTCATTATCTTAGGAATTATTTATCCCTTTCTGAGTTGTATCAATTGAGGACTTGTCTTCGTCATTTATCACCTCCTTCTTTACTCTCTCTCTCTCTCTCTCTCTCTCTCTCTCTCTCTCTCTAAACTTGTAATAAGTTTGTGGATGTTTCAGCCTTATTCCGGTGGAGTCTTATTCAGTTTGTAAGTTTTTAAGTTTGTTTTAATTTTTGTCTGTAATAATAAAAGTTTATAATATTATTCTGTTTATATCGATCCCTTCTTTTATGGTGTTCCTACTTAATACTTCGATAAGACAACTCAATCCTTGTTTAATGCTAGCGGTGATAGCAAGGGCATTAAATATAAATTAACTAAGGTTGCCATTTGTAACAATGGAATTTTTTTAGACAGTACCTTCTAGCTTGTTAGCGATTTATCCCAATAAATAATTTTAGGTACTCCTTTTTTATCTTTGCCCATGTCTATTGATAAAATTGATCCTAGTGGAATATATGCCACCATTCAAAACCAAAAAATTATTTTTGAATTTATTACCCAACCTGAGATTTAGAAAATTAACTCTTTGACAAATAATATTATTTTCAAAGAAAACCATTTAAATTATCTTCAAAAAGAAATCTCTTTTTTAACCATTAAACAAAAAATGGTTTTACCTAATGTTGTTAAAAACCAACTAATAACTGAAGGTTGCAGTGATATCCCTAATGATTTTTGGGATAGGAAGAAACAAATTGTTTCTCTTCCTCATGAAACCGATTTTAATGAAAAATCCATTCCTACAAAGGCCAGAACCAGTCAAATGAAAACTAAGTTTCTTGACCTTTGTAAGAAGGAGATTCAGAGTCTTTTAGATAAAAATATTATAACTAAAAGTTATTCTCCATGGATTTGTACTGCTTTTTATGTTAATATGGTTTCTGAAAAGGAATGAGGAGTTCCTAGGCTTATAATGAATTATAAGCCTCTTAACAACGTTTTGCAATGGATAAGATATCCAATCCCTAATAAAAAGGATTTGCTCGATCGGCTTAACTCTCCCATTATCTTTTCCAAATTTGATTTAAAATCTGGATATTGGCAGATCCAAATTGCCCCACAACTTCGGTATAAAACTGCTTTTGTGGTTCCATTTAGCCATTATCAATGGAATGTTTTGCCCTTTGGTCTTAAAAATGCCCCCTCTGAATTTAAAATTTTCATAAACGATATTTTTAATCCTTATTATGATTGTTCTATTTTCTATATTGATGATATTCTAATCTTTTTGCAATAGATTGATCAACACTTTATACATTTAAAATTTTTTAAAGATGTTATTAAAACTAATGGATTAGTCATCTACGCCCCTAAAATGAATTTTTTTTAAACTAATATTATATTTTTAGGGCATAATATTGGAGAAGGGAAAATACTCCCTATTGATTGAAGTATTGAATTTGCTTCTAAATTCCCTGATGAGTTAAAGGAAAAAATTCAGCTCCAACGATTTCTTGGTAGTCTCAATTATATTGGTGATTATTATAAAAATCTTGCACAAGACAGTAAAATCCTTTACACTAAGTTGGAAAAGAAACCTGCTCCTTGGACTTCAGAGCACACTAAAGATGTTCAGAAAATTAAACTGAAAGTCCAGCAATTACCTTGCCTAGCTTTAGCTAATCCTCCATTTTCAACTATTCTTGAAACTGATGCCTCAGATATAGGTTATGATGGAATTTTAAAACAACTTAATTCCTTAACTAAAAAAGAAGAACTAATTCGTTTTACTTCTGGATCTTGGAAAGATGCCGGGAAAAATTTCTCTACCATTAAAAAAGAAATTTTTTTTCGGTCGTCAAATGCATTACAAAATTTCAAGACGATTTATTAAATCAGAAATTTTTACTAAGTATTGATTGTAGTGCTGTAAAACAGGTTTTACAAAAATATGTTGAAAATATTGTTTCAAAACAGATTTTTGCCAGATGGCAAGCAAATTTATCCTCGTTTGATTTTGATATTTAACATATCAAAGGTGAAAACAATTCTCTTCCTGGTTTTCTAACCAGGTAGTTTTTGCAGAATCAATGAGTGGCCCCTCTGGAGGGCGTGGCAGAGGTCGTGGCCAATCCCTCCAAAGACCCGGAAAAAAGAAGATGGTGATGATCAATATCCTCCGATGCAGGATTACTTGGAATTTTTTCACTAGAGTGTAGAGAATAGGGGAAAATTGGTTTCCCCTCGTAACCCTTATAGCAAAAAGAAATCTGCAAAAGTAGTCTTGGAAACTGTCAAGCATGAGTTCATTCCTAATCAAAGAACTTCGAAATAAATGTTAATCCTCAATGAATAGGACGAGAATTAGATGTCTTCTCCCTAGGAAATTAAGTCCCTTTACCTTGATACACATATATGACGTGCAGGAAGGCAAATACCGGACGGTATACGAGACTATTTTCGAGGAAGCTGAATCCGTTGTGTTTAATCATACTAATAAACACCAGAAAAACTTCAAATCTCCTATTGGTTATAGCTAAGAGGTTTTGAAGAAGTTCATCTCTCCCTGAGAATGGGGAATTTATCATTTGAAAGAGTGAAAATTTAGTTTGCAAATTGGAACTTATAATTATTGGGATTACGTCCAAGCTTGGAATAAAGAATTTTACTATCAAAATGCTGAGCACAAACACACTTGGTTTTTTAAATTGTGCCCAAATTATTTAAAAGATATTTACCCACGATGGGTTATCAATTGGTGGGATAAATTTGGCCCAGGAATTGATATGTTCCCTGATGAAATTACCAAGGAAAACCTTTTTCTACCTTGGAATCAATTTCATCCAAAATTTAGAGGGAAAAATAAGATCCCAGTAGGACTTAATATCCTACTATTTTTACCGAAATCAGCATCCCTTGGATCTCGAGATAGGATCTTCAATGTAGAGTTAACCATCTTAATGTTCCTCTACTTGAAAGAATTTTTTATTATCGATGGTGGAGTGGTATTGATATCAATACTACTATCTCTATAATAAAAGATAGTTTGAAACACTACATGTCCATGTTGGAAGATTCCTCCTCCAGCCGAGAAGATGATGCCATGAGCCAATCCAATCAAGGATTTGAAGTTTGCACTAAAGAAGCAATTACCCAAAGCAACAGAGCAGGAGCTACTGCAGAAGGTGATAGATTACACTCAAAGCCAATTCAGATCAGCTTTCGGTTATCCTGGAGATAGGATTAAACCTTTGAAGATTCTGAACCTATTTCTCTACCATCCGAAGATGATACATCTATGACTTCTGTCAATAATGACAATCCCTTCTTCTGTCTTACCGGAGAATCTCAGAACCTAGAAGATGATGAGTTTATCGATGATATGTTCAACACCAACATACCCACTGAGCCAATATTGGAGGCTTTTTTCAACTCACTGAGCTCAGTTTTTCCAACTCGAAGGTTGGGCGGTACTTTCCCCAACCCGGACCCAGTGGATGGCCTAGATGACTTGAGATAGTGGTCCCACAGCTGACCCACCTGGCCCCAGTAAGATGCTCGTCGATGCATATGGACAAATTTGTCTCCATCTCGATAGATTGATGATTGTGGTAGGCCCACTGGCCCAACCGCCAGAGCCGCGTGACAAATTGTAGGACCCATTGGCCCAACATCCGACGCTCCAAAATAAATGACTTTGCCACCTTAGAATATGGAGGGACCCTTGGGTCATTATCTTATGAATTATTTATTCCTTTCTGAGTTATAGTAATTGAGGACTTGTCTTCGTCATTTCTCACCTATTTCTTTACTCTCTCTCTCTCTCTCTCTCTCTAAATTTGTAATAAGTTTGTGCATTTTTCGGCCTTATTCCGGTGGACTCTTATTAAGTTTGTAAGTTTTTAAGTTTGTAATATTATTCTGTTTATATCGATCCTTTATTTTATGGTGTTCCTACTGAATACTTAGAGAAGATAACTTAATCCTCGTTTAATGCTAGCGATGATAGTATGGGCATTAAATATAAATTAACTAAGGTTGCCATTTGTAACAACGGAATTAGTTAGACAGTACCTTCTTGCTTATTAGCGATTTATCCCAACAAATAGTTTTAGGTACTCCCTTTTTATCTTTGCCCATGTCTATTGATAAAATTGATCCTAGTTGAATATATGCCACCATTCAAAACCAAAAATTGTTTTTGAATTTATTACCCAACCTGAGATTAAGAAAAATAACTCTTTAACAAATAATATTATTTTCAAAGAAAACCATTTAAATTATCTTAAAAAATAAATCTCTTTTTTAACCATTAAACAGAAATTGGTTTTACCTAATGTTGTTAAAAACCAACTAATAACTGAAGTTTGCAGAGATATCCCTAATGTTTTTTGGGATAGGAAGAAACATATTGTTTCTCTTCCTTATGAAACTGATTTTAATGAAAAAGCCATCCCTACAAAGGTGAGACCCAGTCAAATGAAAACTGAGTTTCTTGACCTTTGTAAGAATGAGATTCAGAGTCTTTTAGATAAAAATATAATAACTAAAAGTTATTCTCCATGGAGTTGTACTGCTTTTTATGTTAATAAGGCTGCGAAAAAGGAACGAGGAGTTCCTAGGCTTGTAATTAATTATAAGCCTATTAACAACGTTTTGCAATGGATAAGATATCCAATCCCTAATAAAAAAAGATTTGCTCGATAGGCTTAACTCTGCCACTATCTTTTTCAAATTTGATTTAAAATCTAGATATTGGCAGATCCAAATTGCCTCATAAGATCGGTATAAAACTGCTTTTGTGCTTCCATTTGGCTATTATCAATGGAATGTTTTACCCTTTGGTCTTAAGAACCCTGCTCCTTGGACTTCAGAGCACACTAAAGCGGTTCAGGAAATTAAACTAAAAGTCAAGAAATTACCTTGCCTAGCTTTAGCTAATCCTCCATTTTCAAAAATTATTGAAACTGACGCCTCAGATATAGGTTATGGTGGAATTTTAAAACAACTTAATTCCTTAACTAAAAAAGAAGAACTAGTTCGTTTTACTTCTGGATCTTGGAAACAAGCCCTGAAAAATTACTCTACCGTAAAAAAAGAAATTTTTTTGGTCATCAAATGCATTACAAAATTTCAAGATGATTTATTAATTCAGAAATTTTTACTAAGTATTGATTGTAGTGCTGTAATACATGTTTTGCAAAATGATGTTGTAAATATTGTTTAAAAACATATTTTTGCCAAATGGCAAGAAAATTTATCCTCGTTTGATTTTGATATTGAACATATCAAAGGTGAAAACAATTCTCTTCCTGATTTTCTAACCAGGGAGTTTTTGCAGAATTAATGCGTGGCCCCTCTAGAGGGCATGACACAGGTCGTGGGTAATCCCACCAAAGACCCAGAAAAGAGAAGATGGTGATCAATGAAGATCAATATCCTCCGATGCAGGATTACTTGGAATTTCTATGCCAGAGTGCACAGAACAGGGGAAAATTGGGTTCCCCTCGTAACCCTTTTAGCAAAAAGAAATCTGCAAAAGAGGTCTTGGAAACTGTCAAGCATGATTTCATTCCTAATCAAAGCACTTCGGAATTAATGTTAATCCTCAATGAAGAGGACGAGAAGCAAATGTCTTCTCCCTGGAAAATTAAGTCCCTTTACCTTGATAAACATAATTATGATGTGCAGGAAGGCAAATACCGGAAGGTATATGAGACTATTCTCGAGGAAACTGAATCTGTGATGTTTAATCACACTAATAAACACCAGAACAACTTCAAATCTCCTATTGGTTATAGCAAAGCGGTTTTGAAGAAGTTCATCTTTCCCCGAGAATGGAGAATTCATCCTTTGAAAGAGCGAAAATTTAGTTCCCAAATTGGAACTTATAATTATTGGGATTACGTCGAGGCTTGGACTAAAGCATTTTACTTTCAAAATGATGAGCACAAACACACTTAGTTTTTTAAATTGTGCCCAAATTCTTTAAAAGATAGTTACCCAGGATGGGTTATCAATTGGTGGGACAAATTTGGCCCACGAATTGATATGTTACCTAATGAAATTACCAAGGAAAACCTTTTTCTACCATGGACTCAATTTCATCCAAAATTGAGAGGAAAAAACAAGATCCCAGTCGGACTTAATACCCTACTATTTTTTACCGAAATCGGCATCCCTTGGATCTCGAGATGGGATCTTCAATGTAAAGTTAACCATCTTAATGTTCCTCTACTTGAAAGAATCGTTTTTTATCGATGGTGGAGTGGTATTGATATCAATAAAAGATAGTTTGAAACACTACATGTCCATGGTGGAAGATTCCTCACTCCACTCGAGAAGATGATGCCATGAGCCAATCCAATCAATGATTTGAAGTTTGCACTAAAGAACCAATTCCCCAAAGCAACGGAGCAGGAGATACTGCATAAGGTGATGGATTACACTCAAAGCCAATTCAGATCGGCTTTCGGTTATCCTGGAGATAGGATTAAACCTTTTAATGAAGATTCTAACCCTATTCCTCTACCATCCGATGATGATACATATATGACTTCTGTCAATAATGACAATCTCTTCTTCTGTCTTGCCGGAGAATTCGAGAACCCAGAAGACGATGAGTTTATCGATGATATGTTCGACACCAACATACCCACTGAGCCAACAGTGGAGGCTTTTTTCAACTCACTGAGCTCAGCTTTTCCAACTCGAAGGTTGGACGGTACCTTTCCCAACCCAGACCCAGTGGATGGCCTAGATGACTTGAGATAGCTGTCCCACTACTGGCCCCCACCTGGCCCAGTAAGATGCTCGCCGACGCATATGGAGAAACCTGTCTCCATCTCAGTAGATTGACGATTGTGGTAGGACACACTGGCCCAACAGCCAGTGCCTCATGATAAATGGTAGGACCTATTGGCCCAGCATCCGACGCTCCAAAACAAAAGACTTTTCCATCCTCGAATATGGAGGGACCCGAGGGTCATTATCTTAGGAATTATTTATTCATTTATGAGTTGTACTAATTGGGGACTTCTCTTCGTTATTTCTCACCTCTTTCCTTACTCTCTCTCTCTAAATTTGTAATAAGTTTGTGGATTTTTCGCCCTTATTTCGGTGGACACTTATTCAGTTTGTAAGTTTTTAAGTTTGTTTTAATTTCTGTCTGTAATAATAAAAGTTTGTAATATTATTCGATTTATATAGATCCTTTCTTTTATGGTGTTCCCACTTAATACTTCGAGAAGACAACTCAATCCTTGTTTAATGCTAGCGGTGATAGCATGGGCAGTAAATATAAATTAACTAAGTTTACTATTTCTAACAATGGAATTTTTTTAGACAGTACCTTCTTGCTAATTTAGGATTTATCCCAACAGATAATTTCAGGTACTCCATTTTTATCTTTTCCCATGCCTATTGATAAAATTGATCCTAGTGGAATATGAGCCACCATTCAATACCAAAAAAATGTTTTTGAATTTATTACCCAACCTGCGATTAAGAAAATTCACACTTTGACAAATAATATTATTTTCAAAGAAAACCATTTAAATTATCTTTAAAAAAAATCTCTTTTTGAACCATTAAACATAAATTGGTTTTACCAAATGTTGTTAAAAATGAACTAATAACTGAAGTTTGCAGTGATATCCCTAATTCTTTTTGGGAAAGGAAGAAACATATTGTTTCTCTTCCTTATGAAACCGGTTTTAATGAAAAATCCATCCCTACTAAGTCCAGACCCAGTCAAATGAAAATTGAGTTTCTTGACCTTTGTAAGAATGAGATTCAGAGTCTTTTATATAAAAATATTATAACTAAAAGTTATTCTCCATGGAGATGTACTACTTTTTATGTTAATAAGGATGCTGAAATGGAATGAGGAGTTCCTAGGCTTGTAATTAATTATAAGCCCCTTAACAACGTTTTGCAATGGATAAGATATCCAATCCCTAATAAAAAGGATTTGCTCGATCGACTTAACTCTGCCACTATCCTTTCCAAATTTGATTTAAAATTTGGATATTGGCAGATCCAAATTGCCCCACAAGATCGGTATAAAACTTCTTTTGTGGTTCCATTTGGTCATTATAAATTGAATGTTTTCCCCTTTGGTCTTAAGAATGCGCCATCTGAATTTCAAAATATCATGAACGATATTTTTAATCCTTATTCTGATTTTTCTATTGTCTATATTGATGATATTCTAATCTTTTCGCAATCGATTAATCAACACTTTAAACATTTAATTTTTTTTAAAGATGTTATTAAGACTAATGGATTAGTCGTCTCGACCCTTAAAATAAATAAAAAATAGAAAACTAATATTAGATTTTTAGGGCATAATACTAGAGTAGGGAAAATACTCCCTATTGATAGAAGTATTGAATTTGCTTCTGATTTTGCATGAATTCTTCCCATTTATCCCTTTAATTTAGAGGCTTTTTATCGCTCCGCGAAGTGTAATTCAAGTGGATTTATATCATATCTTTGATATTTACAGGTTCTAACGAGTACGGCAAGTTTCGTTTATGTTTCATCTATTTCGTAGGTGTTTAGTGATTTGATTCGAGTTCCGTACCAAAAGCTCCAAAGAAGAACAAGAAGGAAAGGTTTCTGCAATAGCTGACAAGATGGAACCGAACCCAAGGGAAAGAAAAATAACTGAATCCATCCTGGGGGAAGTCTCTGTAAAGGCTGAACACAACAGGACCAAACCGAAGTGGGGAGAAAATAAACCGATCGTATACCTAGAAAACTTCCTGTGAAGAGTTGAAAATATGGAACCGAACTGAAGAAAAAAAAATAAAGAACCGATCCCATGCTCGAAGAACTCCCTGTAAAACTGTCAAAGACAAAACCAAACCGAACCCCTTACCTGGATCGATTCCGTTCTCGATCTTCCAGAATTATCCACTTGTAAAAATTAGAATCCTACTTGTTTTAAACTCTTTTATTTTGTAGATTATAGATTTAAATTCCTCCCAAACGAAAAGGGATGATTCTGATTCGTTAGGGAAGCTCTGTAATTAGTTTTATAGGAGAAATAACATATAAACCCTAGTTTTGATTCCACTTGTAGTTCAAGTAAATTTCTTCCAATTCCTTCATTTATTATTGCAGTAGTTCTTTTATTAGTAAGTATTGGTTATTCTCTTCATCTTTATTCAGAATTAAAGATGGTTTCTTTCATTACAAACGTGTTGTCTACAAGTTTTCATATGTTAGGCTAAATTTCTAAGATCGGGATGCATGAACTCAACCTGATGTGGTAGTTGCATGTATATAAAATTAATCCTCTAAATTTAACGATTTGTTTACGACCGTATTGCGTAGAAATATGACAATTGTAGATCTTTGGATCTCGTTTGCTTTAGGGTAATCGGGATGCTTCATAATGCAATTCGAGTGTAACTATCGCAATACCGATTTACTCGTGCTCTGATTAAGTATGGTGCGGGCTTGAACCTCATATACATATTACTTGGGATTACAAAATTCTGGGTCTAATTAATCACTTAAATTTATGATCAGTTTTATACCATCAATACGCTAGGGTTGAGGGATTGTATTCCCGTCCTGTTTTCTTCATCATATAGTTCAAGTTTCAGTTCACTCATTATCAGTAATTTAGGTATTTTAGAATAATTTCATTCCATTCATAATTATGTGCATTAAATAATTATTTTCAAAATTGCATTTAGTTGTAGTCAAATCCCAAAACAGATCATGTTTTCCTTTTTCTTTAGAGTCAGAGTTAGGATTCCGTCATCTGTCTAACATCGTTACAACTCTGTTGTCCTATTTCCCTGAGGATCGATACCCGACTTATCGAATTATTACTTGAATGATAGGCTTGCACTTGAGCCTAGAAAGTACGCACTTATGAGACACATTCTTAGTCACGTCAAGTTTTTGGCGCCGTTGCCGGGGACTTAGGTAGACTTAGGATTAGATCAAGTCAATCTCAAACTTTGACCAAAAATTTCCAAAAATCCCAATGCATAAAAAAAATTAAAAGCACAAAAATATTTCTCATCATCTCTCATAAGCCTGTTAATGCAAAATTGTGAACTCACTTAAACTCCTCATAATACTCCAACCCATATTCACAAAAACCCGATAGTTGAGTATGACCCCGATTGCCCTCACACTCCAAACGTTCCACAATTCTGGGTTACATCTCCCACGTCTACACACACCCCGACATCTCTCTTAGGAAACACTTCAAAGCGCGCTCCGAGTATACCCAGTGAGGACACAGAGTAATCTAGTGAGAGAGCCATGTCATAACACGGTAGTGCAGCCGTCGGTGAGGAAAAAGCCCCGTATCGCCCTTTGAGAGAAATCTTATAACCCGAATGCACTGTCACTTCGAGATGCATTTTACTCCCATATAATGCAGGGAAATTTCATTTTAAAAATGGGATGATACAGATGCTCCCCCACTACCATGGGATGGAATCTAAAAAGCCATATCTCCACATCAGGGATTTTGAGGATGTGTGTGAAACCCTCAATGATCAAACTTGCACACAAGAGGTGATCTGCCTCAAACTCTTCCCATTCTCTTCAAAAGATAAGGCCAAGACCTGGATATGGTCTTTACCTCCAATCTCGATCGCCTCCTGTAATGAGTTGCAATCTAAATTTCTCAGGATATTCTTTCCTCCACATCGAACAAACTCCATCAAGGCTCAAATTCAAACTTTCCAACAATTAGAAAATGAGTCGTTCGATCGATGTTACGAGCGTTTCAATGAGTTAATTTCTTCGTGCCCCCATTATGGATTTAATAAACTACAAATCATTTTCTTCATCCATAATGGGCTGAACATTAATTCCAAATAACTCGTTGAAACCATGTGGGATGGTCCATTTGTGGAATTAGACGCCCACGATGTTGAGCTTCACATGAGGTATGTCACCGAAACTACCCAATCCTGGGATACATCTAACTCTAATGCTCAAAATAGAAATCTCCAAGTGACCACCACTCCATCGACATCCGACCTATTTCAAGTAGAGAAAAATTCTATAATGGACAGTCGACTTGATGTGCTTGAGAGAGGAATGCGACAATTATTGGAGAAATGTGCAGAAGGACCACCTAGATCCATCCCAAAACCTGTTAAGAAGGTGTGTACAATTTATGAGGCGGGACATTCAATAAAGGAATGCCCGACGATACCCGCCTACAAATTTATGCTTCAAGAACAAGTGAGTGGTATAGGAGGATTCAAGGGTAATTTCGGTGCACCGCGCGGAAATTCTTACAACCCTTCATGGAAAAACCATCCTTGTTTTAACTATGGGCAACAAAATGCAGCGATGAATCCTGATTCTCATATTTCCCCTCCTCCACCATCGCACATTCAGCAAGCTCCACACATGCAAGGACATGTGCAAGCACCACCACCTCAAGGGGCATATATTACTCCACCACGGAGAAATCTCGAGGATACGATGAATGACTTTATCAATACCCAAAATGTAGCCAATGCTAGGTATGATCGCATGATCAGTGACATAAACGCTAATATTTCAAAGATACAATCATCATTGAGTGTCCAAGAGAAGGGAAAGTTTCCTTCCCAGGGACAAAGACCACCCCAAGGTCAAACTAGTATTAGATCCACCTCGACAGAACATCAGGAGAAATTCTAAGCTGTGACCACTCTTCGTAGTGGGATATTCGTTGATTTATCACCTCCCCCACACGACATAACCAAAGATAAGTAGATTTTTCCTGGCACGAAAGAGGCCATAGATGTATACTTGAAAGAAAGTGATAAAGAAGACACTACTGAGCCCGAGGTAATAGTGAAACCACCCACTGTGGCACCGTTTCCTCAAAGGCTAGTTCCTTACCACAAAGGGAATCCCCGTGATGAAGTGTTAGACGTGATAAAGAAATTAAAGATAAATTTACCCTTCCTCGATGCCATTAAGCAAATTCCAGCTTATGAAAAGTCATCAAAGACTTGTTAACAGTGAAGAGGAAGATGAAGGTAAAGAGAAATGTATTCCTAGCACAGAACGTGAGCTCTATTCTACTTAATGATCTCCCGCCAAACTTCAAAGATCCCGGTGCACCCACCATTTCCTGCATCATTGGAGAAAATAAAATTGAAAAAGCCTTACTTGACTTGGGAGCAAGTGTCAAAATACTCCCTTATGCCATCTATAGGCAACTTGATCTGGGCGACCTTAAACCCAAAAAGATCACTCTCCAGTTAGCGGATCGAACCGTGAAGATCCCAAGAGGTATAGTTGGGGACGTGATCGTTCAAGTTGACACTTTTTACTTTTCGACAGATTTTGTCATTTGGGATACAGAATCCTCCTTCATCTCGAGCAATCATGTTTGCATCACTCTCGGGCACCCATTCTTAGCTACGGCTAATGTAATTATCAGTACTCAAAATGGGAAAATGCAACTCACCTTTGGTAACATGACCTTAGAGACTAACATCTTCCATATAGCCCAACATACAGGGGAGGAAGATGATCTTGACGTAGTGAGCTTAATCGACGAGATCGTAGAGGAGTACTTGGAGGAAAATTATTATGGAGATGACCTAGGGTCCTGTTTAGTGTCGAGCCACGAGAGTAAGGGGACGTATACTGAATTCGAGAGGGAAGTTGCAACATTGAGAGAGTTAGTTAATGAGAGAGCGTCGGACGAGGACGCAAGAGATGTAAGTTAGGTTTCTCGATTTGAGGAATTATCGCCACGGGAGGCACGCATGGTTCCCTCCAACGAATAATTTTCGACCCTCGAGTTGAAGAAACTACCGTCCCGTATTAAATATGAATACCTAGGAGAGGACGAGACATTTCTTATTGTTCTCTCCTCTAGACAATACGAAGAGCAGGAGGGTAAACTGTTACTAATTTTGAGGAAGTACCAAGGTGCTTTCGGTTGGTGTATTGCTGATTTGAAGGGGATAAGTCCTTTGATTTTCACCCACAAGATCCATCTCGAAGAGGATGTCAATCCTTCTAGAGAAATGCAAAGAAGGCTAAACCCCAATATAAAAGAAGTGGTGAGGACCAAAATCATTAAGTTATTGGATGACTGGATTATCTACCCAATCTCGGATAGCAAGTGGGTGAGCCCTATTCAAGTTATCCCGAAGAAGTCGGGTATGACAGTGATTGAGAATGCTAAGGGAGAGTTAGTTCCCCAACGTACCACCATCGGGTGGCATATTTGCATTGATTTATGGAAACTCAATGCGGGAACTAGGAAAGACCATTTCCCCTTACCATTTATTGATCAGATGCTTGAGAGACTACCCTTACTATTACTTCCTTGATGGTTATTTCAGATGTAACCAAATTGAGGTAGTTGTACTTGACCAGGAGAAAATGACCTTCACTTGCCCTTTTGGTACGTTTTCCTAGAAACATATGCCATTTGGCTCGTGTAATGCACCTGCGACCTTTCAAAGGTGCATGTTGAGCCTATTTGGTGACATGGTTGAGAGAGGAATCGAAGTGTTCATGGACGATTTTAGCATTTTTGGTACCTCTTTCGATCTTTGTCTAGAAAAGCTAGAAAAAGTACTTGACCGGTGTGTGGAGAAGAACTTAGTCCTAAATTGGGAGAAATTCCATTTTATGGTCATTGAGGGAATAGTTCTTAGCCACATAGTTTCCTCCAAGGGGATTGAAGTTGATAGAGCTAAAATAGATGTCATAGCTGACCTACCCCCAGGTAAATCATTGAAAGACGTTCGCTCCTTCTTGGGCCATGCGGGGTTCTATAGATGGTTCATTAAGGACTTTAGCGCCATCGCTAGACCCTTAAGTAATCTCCTCATGAAGGAAACCCCATTTGAATGGACAGAAGCATGCCATAGCGCTTGTGAAAAACTAAAAAACATGCTTGTGTTCGCTCCCATCATGCAAGTTTCGGATTGGTCCTTACCATTCGAGCTCATGTATGATGCTAGCGATTATGCGGTAGGGGCTATTTTGGGCCAAAAAAAAGACAATAAGGGTCATATAATCTACTACACTAGCCGGACTCTCACCGGACCACAACTCAATTACTCCACTATAGAGAAAGAGTTGTTGGCCGTAGTTTTTGCTCTTAATAAATTTCGGTCCTACCTTATCGATTCTCCCATCACTTGCTTCACCGACCATGCAGAATTGAAATAACTACTTGTGAAGAAAGACGCAAATTCGCGGCTCATAAGGTGGATCCTACTCCTACAAGAGTTTAATCTCTCCATTAAAGATAATAAATGAGTAGAAAATATCATTACTGGCCGCTAAGATTCTTCAATGCGCCCTATATTGGCCCACAATTTTCCGAGATGTAAACAATTATTGCAAATCTTGCGATAGGTGTCAAAGTATGGGAGCGATTACCCGATGAGACATGATGCCATTAACCCCGATACTCACTATTGAGATATTTAACTTCTGGGGTATTGACTTCATGGGCCCTTTCCGCCCCATCGTTTGGTTCCCTATAAATCCTTGTTGCGGTAGATTACGTTTCTAAATGGGTGGAAGCTATAGCTACCAAGACAAATGATAGCAAAGTGGTGATTAGGTTCCTATAGGAACACATACTTTCTCGTTTTGGTGCTCCGAAAGATATAATTAGTGATAATGGCATGCACGTTTTCAATAGGCCATTCGCGAAGCTCATGAGAAAGTATTGAGCCGTTCACAAAGTTGGAACGACCTATCACCCACAAACGAATGGGCAGGACGAACTAGCGAATCGGGAAATTAAAAACATTAATGAGAAGACCGTCAATCCCGACCAAAAAGATTGGTCCCTTTGATTAAACGATTCGCTATGGGCCTATCGTACCGCATACAAAAATCCACTTGGAATGTTCCCTTTCCGCTTTGTGTATGGCAAACCTTGCCATCTGCTCGTTGAATTAGAGCACAAGGCATATTGGGAAATTAAGAAGTTAAATTATGACATGGATAAATCTGGTGAAGCTCGTAAGCTTCAACTAAACGAGTTAGAAGAGATACGCAATTACGCGTATGAGAACGCAAAAATTTCCAAAGAAATGATGAAACTAGCTCACGATAACATTATTCGATGCAAATAGTTTCTTCCCAGACAAAAAGTGCTTCTCTATAACTCTCGGCTTCATCTATTTTTGAGCAAATTGCGGTCACGATGGTCTGGCCCATTCATTGTGAAGAATGTATTCCCTCACGGAGATGTGGAGTTAGACGATTTGAAAGGGGGAAATACATTCAAAGTAAATGGACAACGCCTAAAGCCATAGCTAGAGGCGTGTATGGAAGAAGTCGACAGCGTTTGGTTGTCGGACCCCGTTTACGAGATCGAATGAACTTGACAGAGAGGTTGTCGCACCACCGACGCATATGGGGTGATTTCTTGTGTATAGTACTTGTGTTTCGGTAGATTAGATTAAGTCCATAGGTAGGTTACGTGAGGTAAGGTTAAGATCACGCATTCCAACACACACTTTGCGAGGGTGACGAGAAATACAAGTGGGGGAATAAGTGTGAAAACATCCAGAAATTCGAGAGTTGAAATTCTAGTGCAGCCGAGAGTGAACGAATACCCAAACCGAATTGGTTCGGTTTGGAAAAATCAATAAATAAAAAATCCCAGAACTGAATCGCCCCTGAACCGGATCGGTTCGGTTCCTATGGTTTTGCTTCTCCCCGAGGACCCTATTCCTCCACCTATCCTCTCCCTTCCCTCCATTCTTCCCCTTTTTCCCCCACACTCCCTTGTCCCTACAAAAACCCTCACCCCAACCCCTCCCCACCACCTATAAATCCCACATTTTCCCTAATCTTCCACCCACAACTCCAACTCTTTCCCTCTCTACAAGCCTAAGCCTTTCATATCCAAAATTCATCGTTGTCCCAATGGCCAATCAAGCTCTTCCCGTAAAATACATGCCCCGCTCCGTCACCACGCTTTTCGGCTGGAGGGGGTGGAATCAATACCTACAGAAACCCCACCATGTCATCTGGGTGGATGAAGTCCAGTCCTTCTATGGCTCTCTCGTTCGCACGGGCGAGTTTGAGTGTTAATCCTTTATGGACGGCCGCCCCATCCCATTCTCCTTAGCCATCCTCACCCGCAAACTTGCTGATAAGGGCTTCCCCCACCCGGATGTCTATGACTACCCAACCAACGCCCCCACCATTCCTAAACAAAAAAGAATTGACCGACTCACGCCCAATGATATTTGGGAATGGGGTACCTTCCCCATGGGCTGCCTAAACGATAAGGCGCACGTCACTTTCCATATAGTGTGCGTCAATTTTCTCCAAACCTCAAACGACTCGGCGATGCACCCTCGCTAAGCCAGACTCGTGTACCACCTTTTTTACCCCAATTTCACCCTAAATATGGACCGCATGCTTTACGCTGACATCATCTATGCGGCCTGGGTTAAAAAAGGAGCGTTACATCTTCCCTATGCCCATCTCATTACTTCCCTCCTTGACGACTCTGGTATCGAGCCACCTCAACCTTTCCCACGCCTCCCAGAGCCCATTGGCCAGGTATCCCGCACGCGGAGTGCCCAATAAAGGGATGTCATTCGAGCAGCCTGGGAGGTAATTAACTTAGAGGCTGAGGAGGAGATCCCTAAAGAAGAGCCTGTGGACGAGGACGTCGAGATGGGCGGGGCTGATGAAGAAGAGTACAACGAGGACGATGACTCGGATTTCGAGCCCCCGGGTGCGGATTTTGATAGGCGTCTAGCAGTGGTGGAATCCTATTTTGACGGGTTCATCACTCAATACAACTGTGACCAAGCAGCCTATAAAAGGGATCAGGATGCCTACCGGAGGGACACGAGCATGATGCATCAGCTCGAAGCCCACCTTTAAGAGCTCAACTTCGGTGGGCCACCCCCACTTTCTTCTATGATCCCTACGATCCCAGTGCACCCGGGCCCTCCAATCTGCCGCCGCAATGAAGCCCATGTCTATGTTTGAAGTGGTTGTTTACACAGTGTTAGTTGTTGTGTGTTCTTCCTTACCCATTGTAACACAGTTTTTTTTTCTTTTATCTATAAAAATTCTGCATTTCTGTTTCATTTGTTTGTTTTATTTTATCGCACTTTTAATTCGCTTTGAGTTAGATTTTAGTCCTTTTTGCTTGAGGACAATGCAAAAGTCTAAGTTAGGGGGTGTCACAAGTGCGTATTTCTAAAACTTCACAAATTTTCAAAAATGTCCAAAAATTTCAAAAAAACCATAAAATCTTGAAAAATACAAAAATATTTTTTGTTCAAAATAAATAAAAATTGGAATTCCATTTTTTCGAAAATATCATTAAAAGTCGATTTAAAGTCTCAAGTTGTAAAATTCAAATGCACAAAGTCGAAATTGACCAAAGATGGAAATTGAGCTAACGTAGGCGACTTAACGAATAAATGTGGAGACTAACAACCCCAGTGAGATTCGAGCCTTTCATTTTTGTGAAATTTATAAATCAATCCAAGTTAATTGTTAACTCAAAAGTTCTTTTTCGCATCAAATAAGTCGTTGAGGATCTCAATTCTTTCACTTTGATCGGGTATGGAAAACATGTGTGATATTGCCTTGAAAAATGTGTCAAATAGATCTCTAAACTTAATTCATCTCGAAACGCATATGGTAACGCAATTAGTATTTTGGACAATGAAGTGGGCCCTCATTTGTCGCCCAAAAATATTGGCCAGAAAAAGTAGCGAAAAATTACCTCTTTTGTAACCCAAATTGAGCCGAATAAATTTTGCCCTTTCGTTTGACAACCCGAAAATCCCCAAGTGGCCCGAAATTGTGAAAAGGGGACAATCCCAGAAATTAAGTCTGGAAAGTGTAGAAAAAGGGGCAAAAAAAATAGCTATGCTCAACAAAAATAGCAAGAAAAGAAAAGAGTGAAAAATAGAAAAATAGAAAAGGAAGAAAAATGAGCAAAAGTCCGAAAAAGCACTAAAGGACATCATAAGAAAAATTTCCCAATTCCGAAGTTCTTAACCTTTTCCAATGTGACCCAATACACCTTCAACCCATAAAAGTCCTAACCGAGTCCAAAATTACGAAATTAGTTACCGCGTGGAGAGCTAAAACACCAAAAGATAATAAAAGAGATAAAAAAACATGAATTAGAGGCAATGGTCCTGTCTTCTTATATCCGTAACCCAATGATGAGATCCGATTACCATAAATTTTCATCTTTCTACTTGTATGCGTGAACTTGGTTCCACTACATTCAATCTTTATAAATCACGCATACTGAAAGAATAGCCACATTCCGAGTGAGTCATTTGTGAGAGCATCCCGTGAGATTTTGGAATCAAAATGAATTTTCGGATAAGTAACGCAATGGTCAATCGATGGAAATTCGCTGTTACATTTCCGATTTCACACACGCGCACTATGATTTGAGACTCTTGGACATGATTTGATGATGACTATTTTCTGAAAAAGTTTGAATTATACAATTTTTGCATATTTTGAGTTTTCTTTGAGTCGAATTTTGTGAGTAAAGTCTCTGCAAATCCTCACGAGACACTACTCATTCTGCTAGGGTAACCTAGGGGTTTAAAGGCTTGTTGCATACGCTAAATGCAATCGCGCGCCTGCAAAAGAGGAATCCTATCCCATTTTCTAGCTAAACCATGTTTTGATTCTTTTACATTGATCGGGATTATCAAAGTTCTAAGTTAGGGGGGTTTGATTAGGCATAAATTCTTCCCATTTATCCCTTTAATTTAGATGCTTTTTATTGCTCCATGATGTGTAATTCATGTGGATTTATATCATATCTTTGATATTGACAAGTTCTAACGAGTACGCCAAGTTTCATGTATGTTTCATCTATTTCGCAGGTGTTTAGTGATTTGATTGGAGTTCCGTACCAAAAGATCCAAAGAAGAACAAGAAGGAAAGGTTTCTACAACAGCTGAAAAGATGGAACTGAACCCAAGGGAAAGAAAAAGAATCGAATCCATCCTGGGGGGAAGTCTCTATAAAAGCGAAACACAACAGAACCGAATCGAAGTGGGGAGAAAACGAACTGATCCTACACCGAGAAAACTTCCTATGAAGAGTTGAAAATATGGAACTGAACTGAAGCAGAAAAATAAAGAACTAATCCCATGCTCGAAGAACTCCTTATAAAATCTGTCAAAGACAAAACCAAACTGAACCCCTTACCTGGATCGGTTCCGTTCTCAATTTTTCGGAATTATCCACTTGTAAAAATTAGAATCCTACTTGTTTCAAACTCTTTTTTTTCGTATATTATTGATGATGCTGGAATTAGCACCACCAGATAAGGTGTTTTCAAGCTCAATCTAAGAACAACAATGGTAGCATAGTTATGTAAAAGGTAGGAAAAAAAGATGAGGAGAAGAGGAGAGAGCACCAGGACATAAGTGGCTCAGCCTAAATTGGCCTACGTCCATTGTGTGTGTGAATAATCTCACTGTAATAAGGCACTAATGGCCATGGATACAATCTCTCAAGCTTTCTCTCTCTACTGTGTATCTACACAGAGTTTCAGCTAGGGTTGTATATCTGAATCCCTTGTAAGGTAGGGGTGACCTCTATATATAGTTCCTGGGGGGTGTAATGTCCCCCCCCCCCCCCCATGCATGTAATGTGCATGTGTGTGATAGCCTCATGTAGAGAATGATGATGCAATATTCTCCCCACGTGTGGGGAATAATCTTGTTATAACTAATTTGTGTCCACGTGCCCTTATCCAAATGTCAGCAGATGCTCGGCTATCGCGCCTGGTGTATGACCTCGGCCTGGGAGAGGCCGAGGTTGGTAAGTCTAGGTACTCGTTCAGTCCAAGTATTGCATGGAGGTCTCGGCCTAATCCCAGCCGACACAATGGACAAGGTCGGCCTGAGACGAGGTTGAGCTGGAGTGTTTGGAGTATCGACTAATGTCTTGATGAGGTTGCGGGTGGCTTCCTGCGGCCTCGGCCTGTGCCTGGCCGAGGTTGCCATTCCAAGGTATACGTGAATGCTGCTGATCCTTGTGATGTCCCTTGGATAGACTCATGGTGGTGTCGGCCTGGGCCGACCTTGCTATGGACGAGTGCTGGTGCCGTATACCCAAGGCTTGTCCGACGTCGGCCATGATCTCGGCCGAGGTTGGTGTCTCCGGCCCGAGGTTATACTTGGGGCATATCAATTATAAATTGTAATTCCTCCCAAACTGAAAGGGAGGCTTGTGATTCGTTAGGGCAGCTCTGTAATTAGTTTTAGAGGAGAAATAACATATAAACCCTAGTTTTGATTCCAGTTGTAGTTCAAGTAAATTTCTTCCAATTCCTTCATTTATTATTGCAGTAGTTCTTTTGCTAGTAAGTATTGGTTATTTTCTTCATCTTCATTCAGAATTAAAAATGGTTTCTTTCATTCCAAACGTGTTGTCTACAAGTTTTCAAATGTCAGGCAAAATTTCTATGGTCGGGATGCATGAACTCAACCTGATGTGGTAGTTGCATGTGTATACAATTAATCCTCTAAATTTAATGTTTTGATTACGACTGTATTGCGTAGAAATACAAAAATTGTAGATCTTTGGATCTCATTTACTTCAGAGTAACCGGGATGCTTCAGAATGCAATTCGAGTGTATCTATCGCAATACCGATTTACTCGTCCTATGATTAAGTATGGTGCGGGCTTGAACCTCATATACGTAATGCTTGGGAGTACTAAATTCTGGCTGTAATTAATCAGTTAAATTTACAATTAGTTTTATACCATCAATACACTAGGGTTGACGGATTGTATTCCCGTCCTGTTTTCTTCATCATATAGTTCAAGTTTCAGTTCACTCATTATCAGCAATTTAGGTAATTTAGAATAATTGCATTCCATTCATACTTTAGTGCATTAAATGAATATTTTCAAAATTGCATTTAGTTGTAGTCAAATTCCAAAACAGGTCATCTTTTCCTTTTTCTTTAGAGTCAGAGTTAGGATTCCTTCATCCGTCCAACGTCATTACAACTCTGTTGTCCTATTTCCCTGAGGATCCATACCCGATTTATCGGATTATTACTTGAGCGAAAGGCTTGCACTTGAGCCTAGAGAGTACGCACTTCTGAGACACATTCTTAGTAGCGTTAGCTTCTAAATTCCCTGATAAGTTAAAGGAAAAAACTCAGCTTCAACGATTTCTTGGTAGTCTCATTATTATAGAAATCATGCACAAGACAGTGCAATCCTTTACACTAGGTTGAAAAAGAACCATGATTCTTGGACTTCAGAGCACACTAAAGCTATTCGGAAAATTAAACTGAAAGTCAAGCAATTACCTTGCCTAGCTTTAGCTAATCCTTCTTTTTAAAAAATTATTGAAACTGACGCCTCGGATATAGGTTATGGTGGAATTTTAAAACAACTCAATTCTTTAAATAAAAAAGAAGAACTAGTTCGTTTTACTTTTGTATCTTGGAAAGATGCCCAGAAAAATTACCCTACAATTAAAAAAGAAATTCTTTCGCCGTCAAATGTATTACAAAATTTTAAGAAGATTTATTAAATCAGAAATTTTTACTACGTACTGATTGTAGTGCTGTAAAAAAGGTTTTACAAAAAGATGTTGAAAATATTGTTTCAAAATAGATTTTTGCCAGATGGAAAGAAAATTAATCCGCGTTTGATTTTGATATTGAACATATGAAAGGTGAAAACAATTCTCTTCCTGATTTTCTAACCAGGGAGTTTTTGCAGAAATAATGAGTGGCCCCTCTAGAGGGCGTGGCAGAGGTCATGGGCAATCCCTCCAAAGACCCGAAAAAAAGAAGATGGTGATCAATATCCTCCGATGAAGGATTACTTGGAATTTCTTCGCCAGAGTGCGCAGAACAGGGGAAAATTGGGTTCCCCTCCTAACCCTTTTTGCAAAAAGAAATCTACAAAAGAGGTCTTGGAAACTTTCAAGCATGATTTCATTCCTAATCAAAGGACTTTGGAATTAATTCTAATCCTCAATGAAGAGTACGAGAAGCAGATGTCTTCTCCCTGGGAAATTAAGTCCCTTTACCTCGATACACATAATTATGATGTGCAGGAAGGAAAATACCGGACGGTATACGAGACTATTCATGAGGAAACTGAATCTGTGGTGTTTAATCATACTAATAAACACTAGAACAACTTTAAATCCCCTATTGCTTATACCAAAGAGGTTTTGAAGAAGTTCATCTCTCCCCGAGAATGGAGAATTCATCCTTTGAAAGAGCGAAAATTTAGTTCGCAGACTAGAACTTATAATTATTGAGAGGGAAAAACAAGATCCTAGTAGGACTTAATACCCTACTATTTTTTACCGAAATTAGCATCCCTTGGATCTCGAGATGGGATCTTCAATGTAAAGTTAACCATCTTAATGTTCCTCTACTTGAAAGAATCTTTTATTAGAGATGGTGGAGTGGTATTGATATCAATACTACTATCTATATAATAAAAGATAGTTGAAAAACTACATGTCTATGGCGGAAGTTTCCCCCTCCAACCGAGAAGATGACGCCAGGAGCCAATCCAATCAAGGATTTGAAATTTTCACTTAAGAAGTAATTCCCCAAAGCAACGGAGTAGGAGCTACTACAGAGGGTGATGGATTACACTCAAAGCCAATTCAAATCGGCTTTGGGTTATCCTGGAGAAAAGATTAAACCATTTAATGAAGATTCTAACCCTATGCCTCTACCATCCGATGATGATACATCTATGACTTCTGCTAAGAATGACAATCCCTTTTTTTGTCTTGTCGGAGAATCCCATAACCCATAAGACGATGAGTTTATCGGTGATATGTTTGACACCAACATACCCACTGAGACAACAATGGAGGATTTTTTCAACTCACTAAGCTTAGATTTTCAAAATCGAAGGTTGGACAATACATTCTCCAACTCGGACCCAGTGGATGGCACAAATGACTTGAGATAGCTATCCCACAGCTGGCCCACCTGGCCCCAGTAAGATGCTCGCCGACGCATGTGGACAAATCTGTCTCCATCTCAATAGATCGAAAATTATGGTAGGACCCACTGACCCAATTGCCAAAGCCTCGTGCTAAATGGTAGGACCCATTGGACCAGCAACCGAAGCTCCAAGACAAAAGACTTTGCCAACCTGGAATATGGAGGGACACTAGGGTCATTATCTTAGGAATTATTTATTCCTTTCTGAGTTGTATAAATTGAGGACTTCTCTTCCTCATTTCTCACCTCTTTCTTTACTCTCTCTCTCTCTCAAAATTTGTAATAAGTTTGTGGATTTTTCGACCTTATTCCGATGGACTCTTATTCGGTTTGTAAGTTTTTAAGTTTGCTTTAATTTCTGTCTATAATAATAAAAGTTTGTAATATTATTTTGTTTATATCCATCCTTTCTTTTATGGTATCACAGCCATGATTGGCTAAACTGTGTGTTAATGTTTAGAGTAGTAATAATAATGGTCTGAAATTTATATCGTAACAGTAAGTTACTATTCACATGAATAGTAAATTAATGTTCACTAGCATAAATAGTAATTTACTATTCACATTAAATACCTACTTTAAATGATAATACTAAGGAGAAATAGAAATATTGTTTTGATATGGACTGGTATTTGTCACGTAATGGGTTTTCGTGTTGCTGTGTGAGGCGTTGAGTCTTATTCCCGAGTAAATTATTGACCACTGGGTGTCAGAAGTGATTTCTAATTCGGCTTATAATATTCTTTTAAATCTATATTTTTTATTTGCATAATATTTTCCTGTCTCAGATCATACGGTTATTACTATTCTAAATATTAACATTTGTATTATGGATATAAACACCATAGATACACACACTTCACAAGAGTTCATGAAGAACTTTTATTTAATTGAATTTGATGTTCAAAAGGATTTGAACAGGTAGACTATTCCTAAATTCCAACCTAAAACTATTTATAACACTAACTGGTATAATTTTCGTAGCAAGTACGCTAAAAAAACTATGGAACAAACCATTAGTCTGAACGAGCAAGATAAGCCTATCGAGCTCTTTAAATGGGATGATCTTAAAGATCATATAAAAGATAAAAATTATCATTTTATTCATGTTGGTTTAATTCAAATAGCTTTTAAACCTTTGACCCTTTCTGGTATGAACGCCTGTTTGCAAGCTACTCTACGTGATGGTAGGTGTACTAATTTTAGACAATCGTTGATAGGAGAAATTGAAACTAGTCTTTGTAATGAACCTTTTTATTTTGATGTGTTTTCGAAGACATGCACCTTTGTAAAGCTTTAAGTCTTAGAGTTCAAACCAAAGGTTATAATTTTCTTCCTGGATTGAAAACTATTGGGATTAACTATAGGATTTATTACAAGGTAATGAATACTATGGCTCCCAAAATTAAGCAATTTAGTCCTTTTGGTAAAACGGTGTTAATTGACACACACCTTATAGGTTCTAATGTTCAAGAAACTCAGTTTTCATTTGACTGGGTCTGGCCTTAGTAGGGATGGATTTTTCATTAAAATCGGTTTCAGAAGGAAGAAAAACAATATGTTTCTTCCTATCCCGAAAGGCATTAGGGATATTACTATAAACTCCAGTTACTAGTTGGTTTTTAACAACATTAATTTTTTGCAGTACATTAGGTAAAACCAATTTATGTTTAATGGTTAAAAAAGAGACTTCTTTTTAAAGAAAATTTAAATGGTTTTCTTTGAAAATAATATTATTTGTCAAAGAGTTAATTTTCTTAATCTTAGGTTGGGTAATAAATTCAAAAATATTTTTTTGCTTTTGAATGGTGACATATATTCCACTAGGATCAATTTTATCAATAGGCATGAGCAAAGATAAAAAGGGAGTACCTAAAATTATCTGTTGGGGTAAATTGTTAATAAGCAAGAAGGTACTGTCTAAACTAATTCCATTGTTACAAATGGCAACCTTAGTTAATTTATATGTAATGCCCATGCTATCACCGCTACCATTAAATAAGGATTGAGTTGTCTTCTTGAAGTATTCAGTAGGAACAATTCCTTCTCGAATATAATTCATATCAGCTCCACTGTCAACAAGGGCAATGATGTTACACAGATTAAAATCATTGTTGACAACAAGGTTGACAGTTGTGTACCACTTTTGGATAGGTACACGATTAATAACACCCAAATAATCCACTGAATCCTCAAGATTTGAGGTTTCCGGATTAAAATGCTTTGGATTATTCTTGAGATTATTAATCTCAATTTGCATGTTATTATGCTGATCCCTAAGTTGTCTTAACTCATTTTTAAGATTATTGACTTCATGTCTTAGGTCATTAATGCTGGCGAGTTTATTAATTTCTTCACCTTTTTCCTAAATGGTTAGGTACCACCAGAAGGCTGTACTATTGGTTTTGAGAGAGGATATCTGAAGAATCAGGAGCATTCTCCTGAGCATATAAAGTTTTAATTAATTTGAGCTTAATGTCAGGGTCAGTAACTTGATTGATGACATCAATCATGGATTGTTGTTGATTGGTAATGACATCAAGACTTAATCCATTAATCTGAATAACGAATTGGAGATGATTGCATCTCTCAGTTAAGGGTTTGCACTGAAAATCTCCTTTCTCGGAGATATCTGAGTCACTAGAGATTTGGATATAATAAAGCTCATCATCGTTCTCAGAGGAGTCCTTTAGATCTTCAGAGGAGCTGGAATTAAGCAAGAGTTTTCTTAATTGTCTCTTCAAATGGTCATCAATTTGAAGATTATTAATTTTAGTTTCCATTTTGCATTTATTAGCAAAGTATCCATATTTACCACATTTGAAACATTTAGGATTGAATTTGTTAGTTTTCCTTTTCCTAAAGAATTTCTTTTTAGAATTATCCCCTTGATTATTAAAAATGTTTTTATTATTATTTTGTTTCTTTTTACGTTTATAATAGGGTTTTTAGGAACTTTTCGGTTCTTCTTGGAGATTTTAGAAGTCTCCTGGGTATTGTAAGCAAACTGATCACAAAAATCACCTAACTCTTTCTTTCCAGCAATATTCTTCTTCTTAAGCTGCCTCTGTAACTTAAGGTCATTACAGAGAGAAAGGCCCTCTTGAATGACGACGTTGATCAATTGACCATAAGTATATTGATGGTAGGGGATCGAGATGCTATCATTATCTTCTCTCACCTTCTTTCTGACTTTCTCAGGAAAGAAAGTAGTAAGGCCATCAATAAACTTAGCTTTCTAATGCTCATGGTTGCCATCGCTTCTCTGAGTGACCCTAGCAAGGAAGACATCCTTGTACCACCTAAATTGGCTAAGGGTAGGAAATTTTAAGTTTTGTAATAATTCCCTATTACGTTCCACACTCTAATCACTACTGCTAATAAAATGATGAATAATAGAAAGAATTAAGGTATAAACATCATCCTATATTCCTCTATCTTGCATATGTTCATCTTTGATAATTTGGACAGAATTAACAATACCATTTCTTTGACCTTCTGTGAGAATATTTGTCCACCAACCACGAAGTGTGCTAGTAAAACCAGCAATGATCATTTAAGCAATACTTTGATCAGAGGCATAATTATGTGTACAGATGGTGGAATACATTGACATTTATCTGATGTTCAGATTTTCCATCATTATTCCAATCGTAAATGATCTTACCATGGAAGTTGGACTGTGGGTTCATCAATGAATTTTCTTCGAAAAGGTGATCCTGAGGGGTTCGTCTATGATAGTAGTTTCGCATAGGACCAACATAGCCAATATTATTACTATAAGTAATCTTATTAACTTAATCTTAAGAATTTTTGAAAGAATCTTCAAAGTCATGAGCTTCTTTCAAGGGAACGTCAAATTCTGAATCAGAATCAAAGTGGGATAAGGTGTTAAGTTTTAACCCTTTGAGATTATTCTCAATCTCGTTGAGTTGGGATATAAATTCAGTTTTATTACCCATTTTAAAACCTTTAACATCAATAGGAGGTTGTACTAAAGGTTGGGCAAGACTTTTCTTAAAGTCTTCAGCTTTCTTAACCGTAAGATGTACCTGGAGATTCTCAATTCTATTGAGTTGATTTCTTATCGTATTAAGGATAAGATTTATGTAATTACCTTGATTATAAAGAGGATTAAGCATAGTCTTATGGGTGATGAGTCTCTCTTCAGTCTCAATACTAAGGAAGGCATTGGCTTCTAACTTAGGTGAACTACTACTTTGGTTGGTGCTTCCAGCGTCTAAGGAAAGGGGTTCAGTTGGAGGGTGAACAATAGATATAATCAGATTATTCAAAGTTTTATAATTTTTTAAATGTTTATTCCCAGTTTTATGAATCTATTTATCCTTAAGAACAAAAAGATGCTTATCTTTTGAAAACATTTGAAACCAAACCTGAAAAGAAGTAACCTGCTGGTTATCTACATTACATTTATAAAATTCATTTTTATAATTATCTAGCTCAGCCCTGCTGTACTTGGAAAAATACCAAGCACAAAATTTAGCATAACCAGGTAGATAAATATAAATATTAATTTCTTTCCTATTAATTATGAAAACCATAAAATGGAAAGGGTTTACAGTCTGACATTCATTTCAGACAGCGTAGGGGATTCTCTATGCTGAGAAGTGTCCTTCTTCTCATAAATACCATGGGGTATTTATTCATTGGTAAAGATACCACGAAGGTTCATATCATCGTGATATGGATGGTTCCTAGTGTTTTCATCACAAACCGAGTTTCGTGGAGCAGTCGGAGGATAGGAAACAAAAGGGACTCTAGAAGACTGACCTCTAGAAAATTAACACCTATTAAATTTCCTAAAATTTAACAAAACATCTCCATCTTTACTCTCAATAATATCCCCAATATCTTCATTTTGACGTGGCTGGGGAGGAACCGCATTTTTTATAGCCCAAGTCTCTAGGAAATCAATTTCGTCCCAACCTATAGTTCTAGGGGTGTGAACATTAGAATCTATAATGTGTTTGTCAATTAACACAGTTTTACCAAAAGGACTAAATTGTTTAATATTGGGAGCCATAGTATTCATTACCATGTAATAAATCCTATAGATAATCCCAATAGTTTCCGATCCAGGAAGAAAAATATAACCTTTGGTTTGAACTCTAAGACTTAAAGCTTTACAAAGATGCATATCAGACAAAGACAAATTTATATTTGGAAACACATCAAAATAATCATGTCCATTAAAAAGATTAGTTTTAATATATCCCATAAAAGATTGTCTAAAATTAGTACACCTACCATCACGTAGAGTAGCTTGTAAATAGGCATTCATACCAGAAAGGGTCAAAGATTTAAAAGAAATTTGAATTAAACCAACTTTAAAAAAAGGATAATTTTTATCTTTTATATGATCTTTAAGATCATCCCATTTAAAGAGCTCGATATACTTATCTTGCTCGTTCAAACTATTGGTTTGTTCCATAGTTTTTTAGCGTACTTGCTACGAAAATTATACTAGTTAGTGTTATAAATAGTTTTAGGCTGGACTTTAGGAATATTCCACCTATTCATATCCTTTTTAACTTCAAATTCAATTAAAGAAGAGTTATTCATGAACTCTTGTGAAGTGTGTGTATCTATGGTGTTTAAATCCATAATACAAATGTTAATATTTAGAATAGTAATATCCGTATGATCTCCGACGGGAAAATATTATGCAAATAAAAAATCTAGATTTAAAAGAATATAATAAGATGAATTAGAAATCACTTCTGACACCCAGTGGTCAACGGTATACTCGGGAATAAGCCTCAACTCCTCACACGGCAACACGACAACCCATTACGCGACAAATACCAGTCCATATCAAAACTAGATTTATATTTCTCCTTATTATTATAATTTAAATTAGGTATTTAATATGAATAGTAAATTACTATTCATGTCGGTGAACAGTAATTTACTATTTAGGTGAATAGTAACTTACTGTTACGATATAAATTTCAGACCATTATTATTACTACTCTAAACATTAACACACAGTTAAGCCAATCATGGCTCTGATACCATAAAAGAAAGGATCGATATATACAGAATAATATTACAAACTTTTATTATTACAGACAGAAATTAAAACAAACATAAAAACTTACAAACTGAATAAGAGTCCACGAGAATAAGGCCGAAAAATCCACAAACTTATTACAAATTTAGAGAGAGAGAGAGATGTACCATAAAAGAAAGGATCTATATAAACAGAATAATATTACAAACTTTTATTATTACAGATAGAAATTAAAACAAACTTAAAAACTTACAAACTGAATAAGAGTCCACCGAAATAAGGCTGAAAAATCCACAAACTTATTACAAATTTAGAGAGAGAGAAAGAGTAAAGAAAGAGGTGAGGAATGAGGAATAGAATTCTTCAATTTATACCACTCAGAAAGGAATAAATAATTCCTAAGATAATGACCCTGGAGTCCCTCCATATTTGAGGCTGGCAAAGTCTTTTATCTTGGAGTGTCGGCTGATGGGCCAATGGGTCTTACAATTTATCACGAGGCGTTGGATGCTGGGATAGTGGGTCCTACCACAATCGTCGATCTACCGATATGGAGACAGATTTGTCCATATGCATCTGCGAGCATCTTAATGGGGCTAGGTGGGCCAGCTGTGGGACAGCTGTCATAAGTCATCTAGGCCGTCCACTAGGTCCGGGTTGGGGAAGATACCTTCCAACCTTTGAGTTGGAAAAGCTGAGCTCAGTGAGTTAAAAAAAGCCTCCATTATTGGCTTAGTGGGTATGTTAGTGTCGAACATATCACTGATAAACTCATCGTCTTCTGGGTTCTGGGATTCTTTGGTAAGACAAAAGAAGGTATTTTCATTCTTGACAAATTATAGATGTATCATCATCGGATGGTAGAGGAATAGGGTTAGAATCTTCATTAAAAGGTTTAATCCTATCTCCAGGATAATCGAAAGCCGATTTGAGTTAGCTTTGAGTGTAATCCATCACCTTCTGCAGTAGCTCTTGCTCCGTTTCTTTGGGGAATTGCTTCTTTTCTGCAAACTTCAAATCCTTGATTGGATTGGCTCCTGGTGGCATCTTCTCGGATGGAGGGGGAATCTTCCACCATGGACATGTAGTGTTTCAAACTATCTTTTATTATACAGATAGTAGTATTGATATGAATACCACTCCACTATCGATACTAAAATATTCTTTTAAGTAAAGGAACATTAAGATTGTTAACTCTACATTGAAGATCCCATCTTGAGATCCAAGGGATGCTGATTTCGATAAAAAATAGTAGGTTATTAAGTCCTACTGGGATCTTATTTTTCCCTCTCAGTTTTGGATGAAATTGAGTGGAAGGTAGAAAAAAAAAATTGTTGGTAATTTCATCAGGGAACATACCAATTCCTGGTCCAAATTTTATCCCACCAATTGATAACCCATCCTGGGTAACTATCTTTCAAATAATTAGGGCACAATTTAAAAAACAAAGTGCGTTCGTGCTCAGCATTTTGATAGTCAAATGTTTTAGTCCAAGCCTGGACGTAATCCCAATAATTATAAGTTCAAGTTTGCGAACTAAATTTTTTCCTTTCTAAGGATGAATTCCCCATTCTTGGGGAGAGATGAACTTCTTCAAAACCTCTTTGCTATAAGTAATAGGAGATTTGAATTTGTTCTCGTGTTTATTAGTATGATTAAACACCACAGATTCAGTTTCCTCGAGAATAGTCTCATATATCGTCCGGTATTTGCCTTTCTGCAGATCATAATTATGTGTATCAAGGTAAAGGGACTTAATTTCTCAACGAGAAGACATCTGCTTCTCATCCTATTCATTAAGAAATATTATTAATTCTGAAATCCTTTAATTAGGAATGAAATCATATTTGACAGTTTCCAAGACCTCTTTTTTCTAAAAGGGTTAGGAGGGGAACCTAATTTTCCCCTATTCTACGTACTCTGGCAAAGAAATTCCAAATAATCATGCATCGGAGGATATTGATCTTCATTGATCACCATCTTCTCTTTTTTGGGTCTTTGGTGGGATTGCCCATGACATCTGCCACGCCCTCTAGAGGGGCCACTCATTGATTCTGCTAAAACTCACTAGTTAAAAAATCCGAAAGAGAATTGTTTTCACCTTTGATCTGTTCGATATCAAAATCAAACGAGGATAAATTTTCTTGCCGTCTTCCAAAAATCTGTTTTCAAACAATATTTTCAACATCTTTTTGCAAAACCTGTTTTACAGCACAACAATCAATATGTAGTAAAAATTTCAGATTTAATAAATCATCTTGAAATTTTATAATGCATTTGATGACTGAAAGAATTTCTTTTTTAATGGTAGAGTAATTATTATGGGCATATTTCCAAGATCCAGAAGTAAAACGCACTAGTTCTTCTTTTTTAGTTAAAGAATTAAGTTGTTTTAAAATTCCACCATAACTTATATCCGAGGCGTCAGTTTCAACAATTTTTGAAAATGTTGGATTAGCTAAAACTAGGCAATGTAATTGCCTGACTTTCAATTTAATTATCTAAAGAACTTTAGTGTGATCTGAAGTCCAAGGATGAGGGTTCTTTTTCAACCTAGTGTAAAGGATTGCACTGTCTTGTGCAAGATTTCTATAATAATCACTAATATAATTGAGACTACGAAGAAATCGTTGGAGCTGAATTTTTTCCTTTAACTCATCAGGGAATTTAGAAGCAAATTCAATACTTCTATCCCTTCTCCAATATTATGCCCTAAAAATCTAATATTAGTTTGAAAACTTTTCACTTTAGGGGCCGAGATGACTAAACCATTAGTTTTAATAACATCTTTAAAAAAATTTAAATGTTTAAAGTGTTGATCAATCGATTGCGAAAAGATTAGAATATCATCAATATAGATAATAGAAAAATAAGAATAACGATTAAAAATATCGTTCATGATATTTTGAAATTCAGAAGGGGCATTCTTAAGACTAAAGGGCAAAACATTCCATTGATAATGGCCAAATGGAACCACAAAAGCAGTTTTATACCAATTTTGTGGGTCAATTTGGATCTGCCAATATCCAAATTTTAAATCAAATTTGGAAAAGATAGTGACAGAGTTAAGCCGATCGAGAAAATCCTTTTTATTAGGGATTGAATATCTTATCCATTGCAAAACGTTGTTTAGAGGCTTATAATTAATTACAAGCCTAGGAACTCCTCGTTCCTTTTCAGTAACCTTATTAATATAAAAAGTTGTATAACTCCATGGAGAATAACTTTTTGTTATAATATTTTCATCTAAAAGACTCTGAATCTCATTCTTACAAAGCTCAAGAAACTCAGTTTTCATTTGACTGGGTCTGGCCTTAGTAGGAATGGATTTTTCATTAAAATCGATTTCATAAGGAAGAGAAACAATATGTTTCTTCCTATCCCAAAAAGCATTAGGGATATCACTGCAAACTTCAGTTATTAGTTGGTTTTTAACAACATTAATATTTTGTAGTACATTAGGTAAAACCAATTTATGTTTAATGGTTAAAAAAGAGATTTCTTTTTGAAGAAAATCTAAATGGTTTTCTTTGAAAATAATAGTATTTGTCAACGAGTTAATTTTCTTAATCTCAGGTTGGGTAATAAATTCGAAAAAAAATTGGTTTTGAATGGTGCCATATATTCCACTAGGATAAATTTTATCAATAGGCATGCGCAAAGATAAAAAGGGAGTACCTAACATTATCTGTTGGGATAAATCGCTAATAAGAAAGAAGGTACCATCTAAACAAATTCCATTGTTATAAATGGCAACCTTAGTTAATTTATATTTAATGCCCATGCTATCACCGCTAACATTAAACAACGATTGAGTTGTCTTCCCGAAGTATTCAGTAGGAACAATTCCTTCTTGAACACAATTCATATCAGCTCCACTGTCAACAAGGGCAATGATGTTACACAGAGTAAAACCATCGTTGATAAAAAGGTTAACAGTTGTGTACCACTTTTGGCTAGGTACACGATTAATAACACCCAAATAATCCACTAAATCCTCAAGATTTGACGTTTTCAGAATAGAATTATTTGGAGTATTCTTGAGATAATTAATCTCAATTTGCATGTTATTATTTTGATCCCTAAGTTGTCTTAACTCATTTTTAAGATTGTTGACTTCATGTCTTAGGTCATTAATGCTGGCGGGTTTAATAATTTCTTCACCTTTTCCTAAACGGTTAAGTACCTCCATAAGGATGTACGGTTGGTTTTGAGAGAGGATATCTGAAGAATTAGGAGCATTCTACTGAGCATAGAAAGTTTTAATTAATTTGAGCTTAATGTCAGGTTCAGTAACTCTATTCATGACCTCAATCATGGATTGTTACTGACTTGTAAGGACATTAAGACTTAATCCAGTCATCTGAAGAATGAAATGGAGATGATTGCATCTCTCAGTTATGGGTTTACACTGATAATCTCCTTTCTCGGAGATCTCTAAGCCAGTAGAGCTTTGGATATAATAAAGATCATCGTCGTTCTCAAAGGAGACCTCTAGATCTTCAGAGGAGCTGGAATTAAGAAAGAGTTTGCTTAATTGTGTCTTCAAATGGTCATCAATTTGAAGATTATTAATTTTAGTTTCCATTCTGCATTTATTAGCAAAGTGACCATATTTACCACATTTCAAACATTTAGGATTGGATTTGTTAGTTTTCCTTTTCCTAACAAATTTCCTTTTAGAATTATCCCCTTGATTATTAAAAACTTTTTTATTATTATTATGTTTCTTTTTACGTTTATAATAGGTTTTTTTAGGATCTTCCTTGTTCTTATTGGAGATTTTAGAAGTCTCATGGGTAATGTAAGAAAACTGGTCACAAAATTCACTTAACTCTTTCTTTCCAGAAAGATTCTGCTTCTTAAGCTGCCTCTTTAGCTTAATGTCTGTAACACCCCGCCCAATTAAATACCAGGTGGCCAGTCCCATACCAAATTAAAACAGAATATACAGTTGGCCCATTCTTAGCATCACTGTTGAAAACGTTTACAACTCACCCAATACCCAATTAAGCTGGTGTTAAAAAGTTTCCAAATTTTAATTTAACAAAATCCATTTCCAGTTTAAGAATAACACAACACATTTTATTCTACAACACTGATAACCAAATAGATAACACAAAAGAATTTAAATGCAATTGGAATAAACATTCCCAAATAATATAAATCCATTACAGAAATTCCAACAATATTAAATGTATTAAAAAGACCTGAATACAATAGTATTTGACCCCGATAGAAAAAGATAACTGAATCCTTTGGGCGACATGCCCTAACTAAGAATACTGTGAATCAAAAAGATGATAGGTGTCTAAGCAATACTCCATAGATCCATAGCTTGTCATAATTCGCTAAGCTTGGCGTCCCTGCTGCTGGACACCTGATATAGAAGATACAATAGAAAAGAAAATGTGCAAGGAAACGGGTCAGACCCCGAATGTGTAAATGATTTTTAAAACAGCAAGTATTTAACAAGTGCAATAAAGCATTTATTATGTACATGTTAGATCCAACTCTCACTTGCTATTCTCACCTCTCAACTAGAGTGCACACTTAACATTTCCTATTAACCTCCTAGTTAGTGGTTCCTCTTTTCTAGTCTCCATATTATAATTCCATTCCCATATCATAATCCTTGTATGTCCCATACCATACGTCACATTATTAATCATTTACATTTCTCATTTATATGAATCGTTTCTCATTAACATGAATCATTTCTCATTAATATGAATTAAGCTTTTCAATTATTTAAGAATAAACATTCATTAACTTAATTCCATTATCTTTCTCTATTCACCTTTATCTACAATTATCACACAGTAGACGATTTAACCACAATAAATCCAATCATTCATTTAATCCATTATATATATATATACATATATAATACGGCACCCCGAGTCACAGCTGCGGTGCAATGCATTACTCTGCTATCATGTCCCAATATCGCTTGTCGCCGAATAAGGGACTAAAGGTTCGTTAAGATTCCTCGAACCACAAACAACAACACAATCATTGGAGGCGAACATAGTTCTCATACCCATGGGTCACGCACATACCTACGTACCCATAGTCAGCGGACTTATCAACTCCCCGATAAGTCTTTCATAGACCTATGTTCTCGAGCGATAAATCAAAGATCCCATGGATTCATCAGGATATGACTGCCCTCACGCGCAAACCTCCCACCGATAGCAAGTAAGCTAGGTATGTCATACACATAAATCATCAATCAATCAAATAGGTATTATCATACCTATAGTATACTAACAACAAGATACTCACATTAACCTTAGATTATTCCCTTACGTAGCATTATATCTCTTTAAATCCCACGTATTAAAATGTCATATCTTTACTTCATAATTTAATTATCCTCGCATCCTATAACATCTCTCCACTCCCGACGTCGTTAAGGTTCATGCGCGGAGCGTCTCGCAAAGCGAAATCCAAACAAGGAACCCCTCGAATACAATACTACTTAACCTTGTCGATCGAGGAGGTCCATCAACTTTAAATACGTGACTGGGATAACCTCATACCCTCTTTCAACCAAATGTGTTCTAAACTCCCATCTCTATCCAGGAGTCATACTGCTAAGCGCTCGTATTACACTTAGTCCTTGCACAATCAATAATGAGCTTAAACTCAGCCCTTGATGTTCATATTGTAATCCTAAGGCTACCCAAGTGTTACATTCAATCACCACTACTGGACCTATCCTTAATCCTCAAGCAAACCAATTATAATCCAACAAATGAATCTAGCAACCAAAATTTCTTTAATTTAATTATCATCATTCTAATCAATTTAAATCCCAATCAAATTAATTCAAATCTTATCAAGGGTCTACTGATATTTTCTAAGTCCCATAATATCCAATTAATAATCACCAAAGATCCACAAAGGTTTTGGGATAATAACCAACATTAAAAAGAAACAACATCATGAATTCTCGTATTTTCAATACTCAGAAAAATCAGATCCAAAAATTATTCGAATCATCAATACGACTTCAGATTTGTATTCTATACGAAAAATTGAGTCAGGTATGTGTTTTGAGTTTTTTCTTAAATCTCATCCAAATGCACTCAAAAAGAAGATCTAAACATTCCAAATTGGCTCTTCTCATTCCACTCATTTTTTGCCTCTTTTTCCAAAAAATTATCAACATATTATCTTCAAGAACACTAAATTATTTTCAGAATTTCTTCCACAGATTGATGAATATTTATTGGATTATTATCATCCTACAACATGAGTTTACTTCCTATATCATTTCAGTTTCTAGAAATCCATAGAACAACTACATTATGTCTTCCACACATGAAAAATCATCTCTTTTCATAATTATTCTAACATGGACAATATACGAACTTAAGTTGCAAATATCAAACACTTGCCTTTAATGAAGATCTGATCCTTTGGGGTTGAATAACATAGGTGGTTCTCCCTTTTTTCGGCCACTTTCAGTGGTGGTTGGTGGTGGTGACCTTTGGTCTTTAGTTCTCCTCCTTTCCAAGCAAGCTTTTCTCTTCCCAAGCAACCTTTCACTCTCTCTAAGAAGATGACCTTTCAATTTTGTGTAGAAGAGATGAATGAACCCACATTCAACTAATCTCCAAATACTTATAATAAGACAAAACCCGAAATCACTATTCATCCCCCTTGTAAAAATAACCAAAATGCCCTTTTGGGTTGTCTTTTCATTTCCAAATGACCCGAGACCCAAATCCAACATCCAAATAGACTTTTCTGACTATTTCAACCCTTTCGGACGCAACGACGCAGTCGAAATGACTATAAGGTCGATAGAAAATAAATTTCCTTTTTAATTTAATAAATTAGTCCCGACACGTCCTGACTAAAAAATCCAAATTACCGAAATTATATCACACTTTCATAATAATGACATCATATTCATCTATTACCTAAATATCTTTAAGTAATATTCAGATTCATCCATTTTAATATCCATAATTCGGATAAACCCAAATGAATTAATTTATAATAAAATCCAATTAATCCATTAATTTAAAATATAACCCATTTTAAAAGTCATTAAAATCACGGGGTATTACATACTTCCCGCCTTATAATAGAATTTCGTCCCGAAATTCAGGAATATAAATCATACCGGTAAGGTCAACTCCGAGTATACATTTCACATCGCAAGAAACCTAAAACGTACCGCCCATACAGTAAATTAACGAAAATCCATATCGATGTTATACGCCAAGCCTCACCATATAGTTTCAACTGAATCAAATTTAAACTTTACCCAATCATCCTTATACCATTCACGTAACCAAGTTCAGAAAAATGATCCTCAATCATCAAGTAAATACATCCTGAAGTCACAACTACTCACTCTTTCACAATTATGAAAACTACTTCCATTCAACCATCCAGGGCGCCCATACACCCTCTCGTACCACTTTCATTATAATATTTGTCACAAAGGTTACAAACTCATATACTAAGGACCTAACTTATTTCGACTCCCAACGGTTATTAGTTTCATGCGTGGGGTGTCTCGCAAGCGAAATCCAAACAAGGAACCACCCCGATACACTACTTCCTAAAGTAGTCGGTCATCGAAACTCCTAAGGTCCTTATTCAATAGTGTATAAAAATTTGGTTTATCGAAAAAAAAATATCAGGTTTATCAATTTAAACAAATTTTTTTTTAGGTTTTATTGATTTCAAATAGAGTCTACTCATCTACTCTTCTCTAGAAGACAAGATGGTGGCTAATAGTAGAACATACGCTCTCGTATACCGCAAGTCAATGCATGCTGATAGTCACATCATGCTCGGACATGCCCAAAGGAAATAATCCCGTGATAAAAATCAAACCCACGTGATAACATGTAAAACATAGGTGTCCCACACCCCTTGGTGAGTCTACGTAAATAACAGTGCTATAGGATAAGTTTAGCAATCCTTTTTGCCCACACAATATTAATCGCTACAAAAATCAATATACGCCTCATAATTCCTTAGATAGAAAACATACCCTCATTCATGGGTGGTGGTTGTTGAATCCCACAATTATAACTTTTCTCCAATGAGTCAAGAAAAATTTTACCCCCAAATTTTCAGTTCTAGTTCACCACACTCCACTATATGCCCAAGCCTTTGAATATATTGCCTTCGTTAGGTAACACACATAATTCCCGCATTTCAAGAACTTGTACTAATGACTCTCCTCAATTTTTCCATAATAGGGGTGACCTCGACTACGGTCATCATACTCGAACATACTTTATAACCTCCTAAGTACGATCTCCGTTATCCGTCCAATGGCCCTCATCTGCCAAACTTCTCGTACGAACCCGTTCGAACGCAAATAATATTCACTAATATCTACGTTATAGCAAGAGAACGAAATCCCACCAAGGAAATCAACAATCCTAAACATAGGGCTCTACATCAAAGAACGCAAAGCTGAAAACACAGTAAGCCGTACAGACCCTAAAGGACACTAGAACCTGATGCTCTGATACCACCTGTAACACCCCGCCCAATTAAATACCGGGTGGCCAGTCCCATACCAAATTAAAACAGAATATACAGTTGGCCCATTCTTAGCATCACTGTCGAAAACGTTTACAACTCACCTAATACCCAATTAAGCTGATGTTAAAAAGTTTCCAAATTTTAATTTAACAAAATCCATTTCCAGTTTAAGAATAACACAACACATTTTATTCTACAACACTGATAACCAAATAGATAACACAAAAGAATTTAAATGCAATTGGAATAAACATTCCCAAATAATATAAATCCATTACAGAAATTCCAACAATATTAAATGTATTAAAAAGACCTGAATACAATAGTATTTGACCCCGATAGAAAAAGATAACTGAATCCTTTGGGCGACATGCCCTAACTAAGAATACTGTGAATCAAAAAGATGATAGGTGTCTAAGCAATACTCCATAGATCCATAGCTTGTCATAATTCGTTAAGGTTGGCGTCCCTGCTGTTGGACACCTGATATAGAAGATACAATAGAAAAGAAAATGTGCAAGGAAACGGGTCAGAGCCCGAATGTGTAAATGATTTTTAAAACAGCAAGTATTTAATAAGTGAAATAAAGCATTTATTATGTACATGTTAGATACAACTCTCACTTGCTATTCTCACCTCTCAACTAGAGTGCACACTTAACGTTTCCTATTAACCTCCTAGTTAATGGTTCCTCTTTTCTATTCTCCATATTATAATTCCATTCCCATATCATAATCCCTGTATGTCCCATACCATACGTCACATTATTAATCATTTACATTTCTCATTTATATGAATCGTTTCTCATTAACATGAATCATTTCTCATTAATATGAATTAAGCTTTTCAATTCTTTAAGAATAAACATTCATTAACTTAATTCCATTATCTTTCTCTATTCACCGTTATCTACAATTATCACACAGTAGATGATTTAACCACAATAAATCCAATCATTCATTTAATCCATTATATATATATTCATATATAATACGGCACCCCAAGTCACAGCTGCGGTGCAATGCATTACTCTGCTATCATGTCCCATTATCGCTTGTCGCAGAATAAGGGACTAAAGGTTCGTTAAGATTCCTCGAACCACAAACAACAACACAATCATTGGAGGCGAACATAGTTCTCATACCCATGGGTCACGCACATACCTACGTACCCATAGTCAGCGGACTTATCAACTCCCCGATAAGTCTTTCATAGACCTATGTTCTCGAGCGACAAATCAAAGATCCCATGGATTCATCAGGATATGACTGCCCTCACGCGCAAACCTCCCACCGATAGCAAGTAAGCTAGGTATGTCATACACATAAATCATCAATCAATCAAATAGGTATTATCATACCTATAGTATACTAACAACAACATACTCACATTAACCTTAGATTATTTCCTTACGTAGCATTATATCTCTTTAAATCCCACGTATTAAAATGTCATATCTTTACTTCATAATTTAATTATCCTCACATCCTATAACATCTCTCCACTCCCGACATCGTTAAGGTTCATGCGCGGAGCGTCTCACAAAGCGAAATCCAAACAAGGAATCCCTCGAATACACTACTACTTAACTTTGTCGATCGAGGAGGTCCGTCAACTTTAAATACGTGACTGGGATAACCTCATACCCTCTTTCAACCAAATGTGTTCTAAACTCCCATCTCTATCCAGGAGTCATACTGCTAAGCGCTCGTATTACACTTAGTCCTTGCACAATCAATAATGAGCTTAAACTCAGTCCTTGATGTTCATATTGTAATCCTAAGGCTACCCAGGTGTTACATTCAATCACCACTACTGGACCTATCCTTAATCCTCAAGCAAACCAATTATAATCCAATAAATGAATCTAGCAACCGAAATTTCTTTAATTTAATTATCTTCATTCTAATCAATTTAAATCCCAATAAAATTAATTCAAATCTTATCAAGGGTCTACGGATATTTTCTAAGTCCCATAATATCCAATTAATAATCACCAAAGATCCACAAAAGTTTTGGGATAAGAACCAACATTAAAAAGAAACAACATCGTGAATTCTCATATTTTCAATACTCAGAAAAATCAGATCCAACAATTATTCGAATCATTAATACGACTTCAGATTTGGATTCTACACGAAAAATTGAGTCAGGTATGTGTTTTGAGTTTTTTCTTAAATCTCATCCAAATGCACTCAAAAAGAAGATCTAAACATTCCAAATTGGCTCTTCTCATTCCACTCGTTTTTTGCCTCTTTTTCCAAAAAATTATCAACATATTATCTTCAAGAACACTAAATTATTTTCAGAATTTCTTCCACAGATTGATGAATATTTATTGGATTATTATCATCCTACAACATGAGTTTACTTCCTATATCATTTCAGTTTCTAGAAATCCATAGAACAACTCCATTATGTCTTCCACACATGAAAAATCATCTCTTTTCTTAATTATTCTAACATGGACAATATACGAACTTAAGTTGCAAATATCAAACACTTGCCTTTAATGAAGATCTGATCCTTTTGGGTTGAATAACATAGGTGGTTCTCCCTTTTTTTGGCCACTTTCAGTGGTGGTTGGTGGTGGTGACCTTTGGTCTTTAGTTCTCCTCCTTTCCAAGCAAGCTTTTCTCTTCCCAAGCAACCTTTCACTCTCTCTAAGAAGATGACCTTTCAATTTTGTGTAGAAGAGATGAATGAACCCACATTCAACTAATCTCCAAATACTTATAATATGACAAAACCCGAAATCACTATTCATCCCCCTTGTAAAAATAACCAAAATGCCCTTTTGGGTTGTCTTTTCATTTCCAAATGACCCGAGACCCAAATCCAACATCCAAATAGACTTTTCTGACTATCTCAGCCCTTCCGGACGCAACGACGCATTCGAAATGACTATAAGGTTGATAGAAAATAAATTTCCTTTTTAATTTAATAAATTAGTCCCGACACGTCCTGACTGAAAAATCCAAATTACCGAAATTATATCACACCGTCATAATAATGACATCATATTCATATATTACCTAAATATCTTTAAGTAATATTCTGAATCATCCATTTTAATATCCACAATTCGGATAAACCCAAATGAATTAATTTATAATATAATCCAATTAATCCATTAATTTAATATATAACCCATTTTAAAAGTCATTAAAATCACGGGGTATTACAATGTCATTACAGAGAGAAAGGCCCTCTTGAATGACGACGATGATCAGTTAACCATAAGTATATTGATGGTAGGGGATCGAGATGCTATCATTAGATTCTCTCAACTTCTGTCTGACTTTCTTAGCAAATAAAGTAGGAACGCCATCAATAAACTTAGCTTTCCAATGTTCATGGTTGCCATTGCTTCTCTGAGTGACCCTAGCAAGGAAGACATCCTTGTACCACCTAAATTGGCTAAGGGTAGGACATTTTAAGTTTTGTAATAATTCCCTATTACGTTCTCCACTGTAATCACTACTACCAATAAAATGATGAATAATAGAAATCATTCAGGTATAAACAGCATCCTGTATTCCTCGATCTTTCATATGTTCATCTTTGATAATTTTGACAACATTAACAATATCATTTCTTTAACCTTCTGTGAGAATATTTGCCCACCAACCACGAAGTGTGCCAGTAAAATCAACAATGATCATTTGAGCAATACTTTGATCTGAGGTATCATCCTATTTACAGATGGTGGAATACATAGACATCTGATGTATCATTTCATAGATCTGATGTTCAGATTTTGCATTAATATTCCAATCGTAAATGGTCTTACCATGGAAGTTGGACTGTGGGTTCATCACAGAGTTTTCTTCAAAAAGGATATCCTCAGGGGTTGGTCTGTGATAGTAGTTTTGCACAGGACCAACATAGCCAATATTATTACTACAAGTAATTTCATTGAGATAATCTTCAGAATTTTTGAGAGAATCTTCAATGTCATGAGCTTCTTTCAAGGGAACGTCAAATTCTGAATCAGAATCAAAGTGGGATAAGGTGTTAAGTTTTAACCCATTGAGATTATTCTCAATCTCTTTGAGTTGGGATATAAATTCAGTTTTATTACCCATTTTAAAACCTTTAACATAAATAGGAGGTTGTATTGAAGCTTGGTCAAGAATTTTCTTAAAGTCTTCAGCTTTCTTAACCGTAAGATGTGCCTGGAGGTTCTCAATTCTATTGAGTTGATTTCCTATCGTATTAAGTATAAAATTGTTGTAATTAACTTGATTATAAAGAGGATTAAGCATAGTCTTATGGGTGACGAGTCTCTCTTCAGTCTCAAGGTTAAGGAAGGCATTGGATTCTAACTTAGGTGAACTACCACTTTGGCTGTTGCTTCCAGCGTCTAAGGAAAGGGGTTCAGTTGGAGGGTGAACAATAGATATAATCATATTATTCAAAGTTTTATAATTTTTTAAATGTTTATTCTCAGTTTTAAGAATCTATTTATCCTCAAGAACAAAAAGATCTTATATTTTGAAAACATTTGAAACCAAACCACAAAAGAAGTAACCTGTTGGTTATCTTCAATCCATTTATAAAATTCATTTTTATAATTATCTAACTCATCCCTACTGTAATTGACAAAATACCATGAACAGAATTTATCGTAACTAGGTAGATTAAATTCCTCATTAATTTCTTTCCTATTAATTGTGAAAACCATAAAAAGGAAAGGATTTAGAGTGTGGCATTCATTTCAGACAGCGTAGGGGATTCTATATGCTGATAAGTGTTCTTCTTCTCATAAATAACATGGGGAATTTGTTCATTGGTAAAGATACCATAAAGTTTCGTATCATCGTGATATGGATGGTTCCTAGGGTTTTCTTCACAAGCAGAGTTTCGTGAAGCAGACGGAGATAGGTAACAAAAGGGGCTCTTGAAGAGTGACCTCTAGAAGATTGACACCTATTAAATTTCCTAAAATTTAAGAAAACATCACCATCTTTATCCTCAATAATATCCCCAATATCTTCATTTTGACGTGGCTAGGGAGGAACCGCATTTTTTATAGCCCAAGGTTCTGGTAAATCAATTTCGTCCCAACTTATAGTTCTAGGGATGTGAATATTAGAATCTATAAGGTGTGTATCAATTAACACATCTTTACCAAAAGTACTATATTGTTTAATATTGGGAGACATAGTATTCATTACGTTGTAATAAACCCTATAGATAATCCCAATTGTTTTCGATCCAGGAAGAAAATTATAACCTTTAATTTGAACTCTAAGACTTAAAGCTTTACAAAGGTGCATATCAGACAAAGACAAAGTTATATTTGGAAACACATCAAAATAAATAGGTCCATTACAAAGAATAGTTTCAATAGCTCCCATCAAAGATTGTCTAAAATTAGTACACCTGCCATCACGTAGATTAGCTTGGAGATAGGCATTCATACCAGAAAGGGTTAAAGGTTTAAATCCTATTTGAATTAAACCAACATGAATAAAATGGTAATTTTTATATTTTATATGATCTTTAAGATCATCCCATTTAAAGAGCTCGATTGACTTATCTTGCTCGTTCAGATATGGTAGGGGATCGAGATGCTATCATCATCTTCTCTCAACTTCTTTCTGACTTTCTCAGTAAAAGAAAGTAAGAAGGCCATCAATAAACTTATCTTTCCAATGCTCATAGTTGCCATCTCTTCTAACCAAAGGTTATTATTTTCTTCCTGTATCGAAAACTAATTGGATTATCTATAGGATTTAATACAAGGAAATGAATATTATGGCTCCCAATATTAAACAATTTAGTCCTTTTGGTAAAACTGAGTAAATTGACACACACCTTATAGATTCTAATGTTCACAGCCCTAGAACTATAAGTTGGGACGAAATTGATTTCCCAGAGACTTGGGCTATAAAAAATGTGGTTCCTCCTCAGGGTCAGTAACTTGATTGATGACTTCAATCATGGATTGTTGCTGATTAGTAAGGACATTAAGACTTAATCCATTCATCTGAAGAACGGATTGGAGATGATTGCATCTCTCAGTTAAGGGTTTACACTGACAATCTCCTTTCTCGGAGATATCTGAGTCACTAGAGCTTTGGATATAATAAAGCTCATCATCGTTTTGAGATACCATAAAATAAAGGATCGATATAATTATTACAGATAGAAATTAGAAACAACTTAAAAAATTAAAAACTGAATAAGAGTCCACCGAAATAAGGGCGGAAAATCCACAAACTTTTTACAAATTTAGAGAGAGAGAGAGAGAGAGAGAGAGAGAGAGAGAGAGAGAGAGAGAGGTGAGAAATGAGGATGAAAATTTCTCAATTTATACAACTCAGAAAGGAATAAATAATTCCTAAGATACTAGCTACTCCTTTATTAAATCAATACAAAATGCCAAGTTGGTTCAATTAATAGCATCACTGTCGAAAACATTTTTATAATTACAAACCACCTAGTATTTAAAAAGTAAGTTGCCAAATTTTAAGTTAAGTCTGATTAACATGCAATAAAAGAATAATGGACGAACACATAATCCATTCACCATAACGAAGTAATAAATAATCAACAAAGTAATAAAAAGTCCGGAGGAAAACTCCTCACAACAATCCCACAACTGAAAATAAAATGACAAGTCTGAATCCTGAATTAATACATGCCATAAGTCTGAATAACTGAAATAAATGAAATGTCTCTAAAGAAATGGGCGACATGCCCTACAACTGATAAATGCTGAATAGAGCGTCAATATAGAAGAAGCGTCTACAAGCAAAGTCATGTAACTTCCACAAACAGCTACAGCTCGTCACCTGAATGAGGATCCTAAGCATGGTGTCCTTGTGGCTGGGCACCTAAAATGGTTTTTACAAAAATAGATTTGAAAGCAAATGGGTCAGAGCCCGAAAGTGGAAATCATTTTAAAAACAGCAAGCATTTTAATAACATTAAAACATTAAATGCAAATTACATGTTAGGACGTGCACTCACATGAAATTCTCACCTCTCGACTACATGTGCACTCCTAACATACCATACCCATCTAAAAGACATACATAGCTAACCAAACCGTAATAAGTTCTACCCTTTACTACTCGATTTCCATTTTCCATTCTAGCATTAACAGATCAATAGAGAGCTTCACTTAAACTCAGATTCTCAATTTGTAATACAATTCACTATCGGTTAACCCGTTATGTTTTCTCAAAATGTTTCCATATTTATACACACAATATCACATGAAAGTTCCCATTAATTAAGTGTATATTATTCACGTCATAAATATACAATACAAGCACCCCGAGACTAAGCTGTGGTGCACACATACTCTGTTATCCATCCCGTTACATCACGTACATAAGGATCACGCATTCCGAATCTCTCAGGAATTGTTCTCAGATAACAACATCACAAATAATGGAGGCGAACACAGTCACATCACATGGGTCACGTACATACCTACGCTTCCACGGTCAGCAGACTTATTAATATCCCAATAAGTCCTTCTCTGACCTATGTTCATCGAGGTAACCAATCTAAATCCGGGCAACACAAGGATTAGAAGGCCCTAAGCACACGTAAACCTCCCGTGATAGCAAGTATGGTAGGTATGTCATACACATAAAATCAATACATATACTAAGTATGCACACATCTTAGTAATCACCATAATATTTTGGTGGTACCCTTCTCATTCTCGTACCGACATATAATACTACACAATTTATATGTTCCCGGTTAATATAATAAATTAGGCCGTCAATAGTTCTCGCACCGTAATAGACACTCACGTCCTACTCCATAATTTCGCTTAGGTTCAACTACACTTCTAGGTTTTACTCCTCATTACACCTCAAATGTTCCTACTATATCAATCAATCAACAAGGGAGTGTGATCTCTACCATTTAGTAAGGTTACGGGACACGCGAAATCAAAACAGGCTAATAAGCCTAAACTGTCAACTCGTTAGAAGTCTCGTTCGAACGAGAGTTCGTTCGAACGAACTAGGCCTTCTAACGCGATCTCGTTTGAACGAAAGTCTTCAAATGAACATCCCTCTCGTTAGAACCCAAACTATCAACTCGTTAGAAGCTCGTTCGAACGAGCTCGTTCGAACGACCTGGGCAGGTCTTCTAACGAGTGGCCAGATTCGAGCCCAGAAATTTCTTATTTCGTTTTTCCATCTTTTCTTCCTCTCCAAACTCATCTAAACATCAATCCAGTCATTGCACATGGGTTCTAATCATTCCTAAACATACCTTGGTTATATATTAACGTGTTTGATGGTGTTAATTCATTCCAAACATCATCCAAATATCAAATCTATACATTTTTCCCCAATTTCAAGAACATGAACCCTAGAAATTCTTAAATCATCAATGGGACTAATTAAATCCGTTTTTGTTTCATCTAAAGTATATTATCATCAGATTAATCGCCTACATACAGTTCTACATGCAATTCCTCACCAAAATACAAGTTCTAATTCCAAATGATGGGTTTTTATCAAACTCCCAAGAACAATACAATTTCTGTTAATTACCTACGCATGGAAGAAGAATTCTTTGTAATAAACAACATTAAACCACTTGCCTTATTTGTATCTCTGATTTTGATGTTGAAGATCGAATCGTTCTCTCTCTCTCTGCAGAATTTCTCCTCCCTCTCTCTTTCTCCAAGCTTTCTTCTCCAATGGTGGCAATGGAGGCTAGGGTTTGTCTTAGGAACTTTTGGGGCTAATTCTAATAACCCCCGTAGCCCTCTAATTAGTTAATGGCTGGTAATGGGTTAGTGGGTCTTTTAATTTTCCATTTAAAACTCCCAAAATTCGTTAATCAAAAATCCCAAAATTCTAAAATTACCAAACTACCCTTATACGTTGCTGGTATGGCCTAAAAATGCCCCGGGACCCAAACTAAACCCCCGGCTAGTGTTTTCTGACTATTTCGACCCTTCCGGACGCGTTGGCGCACTCAAAATGACCATAAGGTTTATAGAAATAAAATTCACTTTTTAATTATTATAATTATATTCCATGACGCGACTGTCACACGCGTCTCAACAAAATTCCCAAATTGTCGTATTTCAATCTCACGACAAATTTCATAATTCAAAAATCATATATAATCATATATGCACATTATAATCAAATACCAACTCGCATCTCGCTAGTATTTTAATCTGGATTAATTTCCAATTAATACGCATTTAATTCAATTAATCCCATAAATAAATATCACGAAAATACGGGGTATTACATACTTCCCCCTAATAACTGAATTTCATCCCGAAATTCGGAACTAGAAAGTACCTGGTAAGAATAGCTCTGGGTAACGTTCGCGCATCTCATCCTCGCGCTCTCATGTGGACTCTTCGACATTATGATGTCGCCACTGAACACGTACTAACGGAACTATCTTTGACCGCAGTTTCCGCTCATTTCGGTCCAAAATAGCAATCGGCCCCTCCTCGTAGGAGCTATCAGGCTGGAGATCGATGTCCTCCAAGGCAATATGAGAACGAGCCAAATCGTCTCTAAGATATTTCCTTAGCGAGGAAATATGAAACACATCGTGAATTCGATGCAAAGGCTCCGGTAATCCAAGCCTATACGCAACCGGTCCAATCCGCTCAATAATAGGAAATGGTCCCACATACCTCGGTGCCAACTTCCCTTTCTTCCCAAAACGCATAATCCCCTTCATAGGAGATACTCTGAGAAAAAACTGGTCCCCCACTTGGAACTCTCTGAAGAACCTCTTCGCATCAGCATAGCTCTTTTGCCGATCCTGAGCTACCCGAATGCGACTCCGAATCAATTCTATCCTTGTCGAAGTTTCCTGAATCACTTCCGGCCCAAGTAGTTTGTTATCCCCCACCTCCAACCAACATGCTGGGGAACGACAAGGTCTACCGTATAACGCTTCAAATGGAGCCATGCCAATGGTGAACTGGTAGGAGTTGTTGTAAGCAAACTCTACCAGTGGAAGATACTGCTCCCATCCACCCCCAAAATCAATGATACTCATACGTAGCATGTCCTCCAACATCTGGTTTGTACGCTCCGTTTTCCCATCGGTCTGCGGGTGGTACGCCGTACTCAACTGCAATACCGTGCCCATGGCCTCCTGAAAACTCTCCCAAAACCGTGAAACAAATATCTTGTCTCGGTCAGACACGATATTTAGGGGCACACCGTGAAGTCTCACTATCTCTGTAATAAAGAGCTGGGCATACTGTCCCGTAGTGTAGTCTGTCCTTATGGGTAGAAAATGAGCGACCTTGGTCAACCTGTCCCCAATCACCCAAATGGAGTCGTGACCTCTCTGTGACGTAGGTAACCCCGTGATAAAGTCCATGGAGATGCTCTCCCACATCCACATCGGGACCTCCAACGGCTGTAGAAGTCCTACCGGTCTCTGATGATCCACTTTTACTAGCTGACAAGTGGCACATTTTGAAACAAACACGGCAATATCTTTCTTCATCCCGCTCCACCAATACTGTCGTCTCATGTCTTGGTACATTTTGTCCCCACCGGGATGTACCGCGAACCGTGAACCGTGCGACTCTGCCATCACCTTGTGTCGCAATTCTTCCCCTTCTGGAACTACCAATCTCCCATTGAAGCGTAATCCCCCGTCTGAGCTAACGGTATAGGATTCGGCGCCCTCTGCTAATAATCGCACTATCTGCTCCTGACAGAATGAGTCATTTGCCTGTGCCCTTACCACCTTCGTGACAATCTGAGGTGTAACGGTCATCACAGACATGAACGATCGGGCCACTGCATCCTGGTGTCCCAACTCCTTCCACTTGGCCTTCCACACTTCTGCCACCTCATTTACTGGCCTACGGCTCAACGCGTCTGCTACCACGTTAGCCTTCCCCGGGTGGTACTGGATATCAAACTGATAGTCCTTCACAAACTCAAGCCACCTTCTCTGCCGCATATTCAACTCCTTCTGTGTGAATAGGTACTGTACGGACTTATGGTCCGTGAACAATCGAAACTTCTCCCCCAACAGATAATGTCTCCAAATCCGTAGGGCAAATACCACTGCCGCCAACTCCAAGTCATGAGTAGGGTAATTCTTCTCGTGAGGCTTAAGCTTACGGGAAGCATAAGCTATGGCCTGATTTTCCTGCTGCAATACACCTCCAAGTCCTTGTAAGGACGCATCGGTGTAGACTAGATACTCAACTCCCGGTTTTGGCAATGCTAACACAGGTGCTGAGGTCAGCTTATCCTTCAACTCATCGAATACCAACTGACAGGCATCACTCCAGATAAATGGCACACCCTTACGAGTCACATGTGTCAAAGGACCTGCTATCTTCAAAAATCCTCGAATGAACCTCCTGTAGTATCCTGCTAATCCCAAGAAACTACGGATCTCCGTTGGTGTCGTGGGCTGTCCCCACTCCCTCACCGCGGATACTTTCCCCGGATCAATAGATATTCCCCGGTCGGAAATAATATGTCCCAAAAACTGGACCTCCTTCAGCCAAAACCCGCACTTCTCATACTTTGCATACAGCTCGTTCTGACGTAGCGTCTGCAAAACTTGCCTCAAATGCTCGACGTGCTCCTCCTCTGTCTGGGAGTAAACCAGAATATCATCAATGAAGACAATGACAAACTGATCTAGGAAATCCCTTAACACCCTATTCATCAGGTCCATAAACACGGCTGGAGCATTGGTCAAACCAAAAGGCATAACCCGAAACTCGTAAGAACCATATCTCGTTAAGAACGCAGTCTTCGAGACGTCCTCCTCCCTGATACGCAACTGATGGTATCCTGATCTCAAATCAATCTTCGAGAAGAAAGAAGCTCCTCTCAACTGGTTGAATAAGTCATCGATTCGAGGCAACGGATACTTATTTCGTATCGTGACTTTATTCAACTCTCGGTATTCCACACACAATCTCAGTGAACCATCTCTCTTCTTCACGAACAACATAGGGGCACCCCACGGTGAAGTACTCCTCCGAATAAACCCCTGACCCAATAACTGCTCAATATGATCCCGTAACTCCCTCATCTCAGCTGGAGCCATACGATACGGTGCGCGTGCTATGGGTCTCGTATCTGGCAATAAGTCTATGACAAAGTCTATCTCTCGACTGGGGAGTAGGCCTGGTATCTCCTGAAACACATTGGAATACTCCCTGACAACCGGGATCGAATCTAAAGGAATCACAACCTCCTTAGAGGTATCCTCCTATATGTAGTACAAATGAGCGGTCGAACCTCCCTCTGGGCGAGGCATCGCCACTACAAACATCTCTTGCCCTAGAATGGCAAAAATAATGCTCCCACCGAAGCAATCAATCATGGCTCTATAATCATCGAGCCAATCCATACCGATAATCACATCGTGCACATGCATATCTAATACCAACATGTCTGCAGGTAATACCAAACTACCAATCTCTACCCCCACTCCCCGGCATATAAAGAAAATAAGTGACCCATTCCCCAATGGTGAGTCTACACACGTCACCGTGCTCTCCGCTGTGGCTAACAACCCTAAGGCTTTTGCAAAATGTGTAGCTATAAATCAATGCGTTGCCCCCGTATCAAACAAAACCCGACCCATAGTACCATGGATAGGAAACATACCCTCAATCGCGGGTGGTGCCTGTGGAGCTGCGGCCTGGTGGACGTTATAGACACGTCCATACTGTAACTGCCCCTGCTACACCGAAACTGCTGGAATAGCTGGAAGAGCTGGCACCTGGGCTGGAGCTGGAAGAGCAGGTGGAAAAAGTGGCCTCTGTGGCTCATGTCGAGCACCCTGCTGCTGCTGCGGGGCCCTGCCCCTATCAGGACAGTCCTGGCATTTATGGCCAGTCTTGCCACAAACGAAACACTTCCCCGGGAAGTTCCCCCCTCTCTATCCCTACTGCCCCCAGCCCTGGTGGCCGTTATCGTTCCTCCACTGGCCCTGCTGAAACTGCTGTTGACCATTCTGACCCTGCTAGTTCTGATGGCCATTCGGACCCTGCTGGCCCTGCCGGAAACCTCCCTGTCCGTGCCTGAAATTCCCTGACCTGAACCTCTTGTGATCCCCCTGCTGGGAACCCTAATCGCCCTGTTTCTGCCCCTGAACAGATTGTTCCCCACTGGCACCATGTCCTCCAGTCCTGCCCTGATGGCTGGACTCTCCCGATCGCTTGCCCTCAGCCATGTGAAAGCGTTGATCCTGGCAGTGTAACAGTGCAGCGTTAACCACATCAGAATAAGTGGCTAACGAGAGGTTCCCTAACAAGTGCTGACGAATCCTCCATGTCAACCCGTCCATAAATTTCTGTATCTTCTTTTCCTCTGTCGGTATCTCATCCGGAACAATGTTCAGAAGATCAGTGAATTCGGCCTCATACTTGGCCACAGTCTTACCCTCCTGCTTGAGGCTCATCAACTTCCTCCTCATCTCCGTGTGAACAGCTGACGGAAAGTAATTGCGGTCGAACCGCACCCAAAACTCCTGAATAGTGAGAGTATCTCTCTCCTCCACGGTGGTAATAGACTCCCACCACTGCAGTGCAGACCCCACTAGCTTAAAGGTAGCTAGTATCTACTTCTGGACATCGGTGCAATCATACATCCTCAAGTGCCGCTGTATATCCTTCCTCCACTTACTCGAAACTACCACATCGGAGCTACCTGCGAACTCCGGAGGGTGTGCTTTCTGAAAAACATCACGTACACGTTCCCAAGTAGACGGGAATGCATGAGCCTGAACTGGCGCGGCTATCGGTGCCTGAGGTGGTGTCTGCTGAACTACAGCTAGTGCGGCATTTACCGCCTGGGCCACAATTGCTGCAACCTCGGCGGCATTCATCGTGCCCTGAACTGGTGCGGGCTGTGGTTCTGGCGTTGCATCCCTGGGAATCCTTTGTGCACGTCGTGGAGGCATCTGAAATAAGAATGAAGTTTATAAGTTCGCAGTTATAAACTAAAAATAGCTGAAGAACGTAGCATATATAAAAGAATACAACAGTCCTAAAATATAGGGCTCTACATCAAAGAAAGCTCAGCGGAAACATAATAAGTCGTACAGATACTAATGGACACTAGAACCTGATGCTCTGATACCACCTGTGACACCTCGACTAATTAAATACCGGGTAGCTACTCCTTTATTAAATCAATACAAAATGCCAAGTTGGTTCAGTTAATAGCATCATTGTCGAAAACATTTTTATAATTACTAACCACCTAGTTTTTAAAAAGTAAGTTGCCAAATTTTAAGTTAAGTCTGATTAACATGCAATAAAAGAATAATGGACGAACACATAATCCATTCACCATAACGAAGTAATAAATAATCAACGAAGTTTTAAAAAGTCCGGAGGAAAACTCCTCACAACAATCCCACAACTGAAAATAAAATGACAAGTCTGAATCCTGAATTAATACATGCCATAAGTCTGAATAACTGAAATAAATGAAATGTCTCTAAAGAAATGGGCGACATGCCCTACAACTGATAAATGCTGAATAGAGAGTCAATATAGAAGAAGCGTCTACAAGCAAAGTCCTGTAACTTTCACAAACAGCTACAGCTCGTCACCTGAATGAGTATCCTAAGCATGGTGTCCTTGTGGCTGGGCACCTAAAATGGTTTTTACAAAAATAGATTTGAAAGCAATTGGTCAGAGCCTGAAAGTGGAAATCATTTTAAAAATAGCAAGCGTTTTAATAACATTAAAACATTAAATGCAAATTACATGTTAATGGACACTAGAACCGGATGCTCTGATACCACCTGTGACACCTCGACTAATTAAATACCGGGTAGCTACTCCTTTATTAAATCAATACAAAATGCCAAGTTGGTTCAGTTAATAGCATCACTGTCGAAAACATTTTTATAATTACTAACCACCTAGTATTTAAAAAGTAAGTTGCCAAATTTTAAGTTAAGTCTGATTAACATGGAGTAAAAGAATAATGGACGAACACATAATCCATTCACCATAACGAAGTAATAAATAATCAACAAAGTAATAAAAAGTCCGGAGGAAAACTCCTCACAACAATCCCACAACTGAAAATAAAATGACAAGTCTGAATCCTGAATTAATACATGCCATAAGTCTGAATAACTGAAATAAATGAAATGTCTCTAAAGAAATGGGCGACATGCCCTACAACTGATAAATGCTGAATAGAGAGTCAATATAGAAGAAGCGTCTACAAGCAAAGTCCTGTAACTTCCACAAACAGCTACAGCTCGTCACCTGAATGAGGATCCTAAGAATGGTGTCCTTGTGGCTGGGCACCTAAAATGGTTTTTACAAAAATAGATTTGAAAGCAAATGGGTCAGAGCCCGAAAGTGGAAATCATTTTAAAAACAACAAGCGTTTTAATAACATTAAAACATTAAATGCAAATTACATGTTAGGACGTGCACTGACATGAAATTCTCACCTCTCGACTACATGTGCACTCCTAACGTACCATACCCATCTAAAGGACATACATAGCTAACCAAACCGTAATAAGTTCTACCCTTTACTACTCGATTTCCATTTCCCATTCTAGCGTTAACAGATTAATAGAGAGCTTCACTTAAACTCAGATTCTCAATTTGTAATACAATTCACTATCGGTTAACCCGTTATGATTTCTCAAAACGTTTCCATATTTATACACACAATATCACATGAAAGTTCCCATTAATTAAGTGTATATTATTCACGGCATAAATATACAATACAAGCACCCCGAGACTAAGCTGCGGTGCACACATACTCTGCTATCCATCCCGGTACATCACGTACATAAGGATCATGCATTCCGAATCTCTCAGGAATCGTTCTCAGATAACAACATCACAAATAATGGAGGCGAACACAGTCACATCACATGGGTCACGTGCATACCTACGCTCCCACGATCAGCAGACTTATTAATATCCCAATAAGTCCTTCTCTGACCTATGTTCATCGAGGTAACCAATCTAAATCCGGGCAACACAAGGATTAGAAGGCCCTAAGCGAACGTAAACCTCCCGTGATAGCAAGTATGGTAGGTATGTCATACACATAAAATCAATACATATACTAAGTATGCACACATCTTAGTAATCACCATAATATTTTGGTGGTACCCTTCTCATTCTCGTACCGACATATAATACTACACAATTTATATGTTCCCGGTTAATATAATAAATTAGGCCGTCAATAGTTCTCGCACCGTAATAGACACTCACGTCCTACTCCATAATTTCCCTTAGGTTCAGCAACACTTCTAGGTTTTACTCCTCATTATACCTCAAATGTCCCTACTATATCAATCAATCAACAAGGGAGTGTGATCTCTACCATTTAGTAAGGTTACGGGACACGCAAAATCAAAACAGGCTAATAAGCCTAAACTGTCAACTCGTTAGAAGTCTCGTTCGAACGAGGTTGTTCGAACGAGAGTTCGTTCGAACGAACTGGGCCTTCTAACGAGATCTCGTTCGAATGAAAGTCTTCAAACGAACATCCCTCTCGTTAGAACCCAAACTGTCAACTCGTTAGAAGCTCGTTCGAACGAGCTCGTTCGAACGACCTGGGCAGGTCTTCTAACGAGTGGCCAGATTCGAGCCCAGAAATTTCTTATTTCGTTTTTCCATCTTTTCTTCCTCTCCAAACTCATCTAAGCATCAATCCAGTCATTTCACATGGGTTCTAATCATTCCTAAATATACCTAGGTTATATATTAACGTGTTTGATGGTGTTAATTCATTCCAAACATCATCCAAATATCAAATCTATACATTTTTCCCCAATTTCAAGAACATGAACCCTAGAAATTCTTAAATCATCAATGGGCCTAATTAAATCCGTTTTTGTTTCATCTAAAGTATATTATCATCAGATTAATCGCCTACATACAGTTCTACATGCAATTCCTCACCAAAATACAAGTTCAAATTCCAAATGATGGGTTTTTATCAAACTCCCAAGAACAATACAATTTATGTTAATTACCTACGCATGGAAGAAGCATTCTTTGTAATAAACAACATTAAACCACTTGCCTTATTTGTATCTCTGATTTTGATGTTGAAGATCGAATCGTTCTCTCTCTCTCTGCAGAATTTCTCCTCTCTCTCTCTTTCTCCAAGCTTTCTTCTCCAATGGTGGCAATGGAGGCTAGGGTTTGTCTTAGGAACTTTTGGGGCTAATTCTAATAACCCCCGTAGCCCTCTAATTAGTTAATGGCTGGTAATGGGTTAGTGGGTCTTTTAATTTTCCATTTAAAACTCCCAGAATTCGTTAATCAAAAATCCCAAAATTCTAAAATTACCAAACTACCCTTATACGTTGCCGGTATGGCCTAAAAATGCCCCGGGACCCAAACTAAACCCCCGGCTAGTGTTTTCTGACTATTTCAACCCTTCCGGATGCATTGACACACTCAAAATGACCATACGGTTTATAGAAATAAAATTCACTTTTTAATTATTATAACTATATTCCATGACGCGACTGTCACAAGCGTCTCAACAAAATTGCCAAATTGTCGTATTTCAATCTCACGACAAATTTCATAATTCAAAATTCATATATAATCATATATGCACATTATAATCAAATACCAACTCGCATCTCGCTAGTATTTTAATCCGGATTAATTTCCAATTAATACGCATTTAATTCAATTAATCCCATAAATAAATATCACGAAAATACGGGGTATTACAAGATAATGACCCTAGGGTTCCTCCATATTCGAGGTTAGCAAAGTCTTTTGTCTTAGAGAGTTGGCTGCTAGGCCAATGGGTCCTACCATTTGTGACGAGGCTTTAGTTGTTGGGCCAGTGGGTCCTACCACAATCATCGTTCTACCGAGATGGAGACAGATTCGTGCATATGCATCGATGAGCATCTTACTGGGGCCAGGTGGGCCAGCTGTGGGCCAGCTATATGAACTCATCTAGGCCATCCACTAGGTCCGGGTTGGGGAAGGTACCCTCCAACCTTCGAGTTGGAAAAGCGGAGATCAGTGAGTTGAAAAAAGCCTCCACTATTGGCTCAGTGGGTATGTTGGTGTCGAACATATCACCGATAAACTCATCGTCTTCTATGTTCAGGGATTCTCCGGTAAGACAGAAGAAGGAATTGTCATTCTTGATAGAAGTCATAGATGTTTCATCATCGGATGGTAGAGGAATAGGGTTAGAATCTTCATTAAAAGGTTTAATCATATCTCCTGGATATTTGAAACCTGGTCTGAATTGGCTTTGAGTGTAATCCATCACCTTCTGCAATAGCTCCTACTCTGTTTCTTTGGGGAATTTCTTCTTTAGTGCAAACTTTAAATCCTTGATTGAATTGTCTCCTAGTTTCATCTTCTCGGCAGGAGGGGGGGAATCTTCCACCATGGACATGTAGTGTTTCCAACTATTTTTTTATTATAAATATAGTAGTATTGATATCAATACCACTCCACCATCGATAACAAAAGATTCTTTCATGTAGACGAACATTAAGATGGTTAAGTCTACATTGAAGATCCCATCTCCAGATCCAAGGGATGCTGATTTTAGTAAAAACTAGTAGGGTATTAAGTCCAACTTGGATCTTATTTTTCCCCCTCAATTTTGGATGAAATTGAGTCCAAGGTAGAAAAAGTGTTTCCTTGGTAATTTCATTAGGGAACATATCAATTACTTGGCAAAATTTGTCCCACCAATTGATAACCCACCCTGGGTAACTATCTTTTAAAGAATTTGGGCACAATTTAAAAAATCAAGTGTGTTTTTGCTCAGCATTTTGATAGTAAAATGCTTTAGTCCAAGCCTGGACGTAATCCCAATAATTATAAGTTCCAAATTGCGAACTAAATTTTTGCGCTTTCAAAGGATGAATTCCCCATTCTCCGGGAGTGATGAAATTCTTCAAAACTGCTTTGCTATAAGAAATATGAGATTTGAAGTTTTTTTTGTGTTTATTAGTATAATTAAACACCATAGATTCAGTTTCCTCGAGAATAGTCTCGTATACCGTCCGGTATTTGCCTTTCTGCACATCATAATTATATGTATCAAGGTAAAGGGACTTAATTTCCCTGGGAGAAGACATCTGCTTCTCATCATCTTCATTAAGGATTAGAATTAATTCTTAAGTCCTTCGATTAGGAATTAAATCATGTTTGATAGATTCCAAGACCTCTTTTTTCTAAAAGGGTTAGGAGGGGAACCTAATTTTCCCCTTTTCTACGTACTCTGACGAAGAAATTCCAAGTAATCCTGCATCGGAGGATATTGGTCTTCATTGATCACCATCTTCTCTTTTCCAGGTCTTTGGTGGGATTGCCCATGACCTCTGCCACGCCCTTTAGAGGGGCCACTCATTGATTCTGCAAAAACTCCCTGGTTAGAAAATCAGGAAGATCATTGTTTTCACCTTTGATATGTTCAATATCAAAATCAAACGAGGATAAATTTTCTTCCCATCTGGCAAAAATCTGTTTTGACACAATATTTTCAACATCTTTTTGCAAAACCTGTTTTACAACACTACAATCAATACGTAGTAAAAATTTCTTATTTAATAAATCATCTTGAAATTTTGTAATGCACTTGACGACCGAAAGAATATCTTTTTTAATGGTATAGTAATTTTTCTGGGCATCTTTCTAAGATCTAGAAGTAAAACGGGCGAGTTCTTATTTTTTAGTTAAAGAATTAAGTTGTTTTAAGATTCCCCCACAACCAATATCTGAGGCGTCAGTTTTAACAATTTTTGAAAATGAAGGATTAGCTAAATCTAGGCAAGGTAATTGCTTGACTTTCAGTTTAATTTTCTGAACAACTTTAGTGTGCTCTGAAGTCCAAGGAGCAAGGTTCTTTTTCAACCTAGTGTAAATGATTGCATTGTCTTATGCAAGATTTCTATAATAATCACCAATATAATTGAGACTACCAAGAAATCGTTGGAGCTGAGTTTTTTCCTTTAACTCATCAGGGAATTTAGATGCAAATTCAATACTTCTATCAATAGGGATTATTTTCCCTTCTCCAATATTATGGCCTAAAAATCTAATATTAGTTTGAAAAATTTTCATTTTAGGGGCAGAGACGACTAATCCATTAGTCTTAATAACATCTGTAAAAAAAATTAAATGTTTAAAGTGTTGATCAATCGATTGCGAAAGATTAGAATATCATCAATATAGACAATAGAAAAATCTGAATAAGGATTAAAAATATCGTTCATGATATTTTTGAAATTAAGAGGGGGCGTTCTTATGACCAAAGGGCAAAATATTTCATTGATAATGGCCAAATGGAACCACAAAAGAAGTTTTATATCGATCTTGCGGGGAAATTTTAATCTGCCAATATCCATATTTTAAATCAAATTTGGAAAAGATAGTGGCAGAGTTAAGTCGATCGAGCAAATCCTTTTTATTAGGGATTGGATATCTTATCCATTGCAAAACGTTGTTAAGAGGTTTATAATTAATTACAAGCCTAGGAACTCCTCGTTCCTTTTCAGCAGCCTTACCAACATAAAAAAGCAGTACAACTCCATGGAGAATAACTTTAGTTATAAGATTTTTATCAAAAAGACTCTGAACCTCATTCTTACAAAGCTCAAGAAACTCAGTTTTCATTTGACTGGGTCTGTCCTTAGTAGGGATGGATTTTTCATTAAAACTGCTTTCATAAGGAAGAGAAACAATAGGTTTCTTCCTATCCCAAAAAGCATTAGGGATATCACTGCAATCTTCAGTTATTAGTTGGTTTTTAACAACATTAATTTTTTGCAGTACATTAGGTAAAACCAATTTCTGTAAAATGGTTGAAAAAGAGATATTTTTTGGAAGAAAACTTAAATGGTTTTCTTTGAAATAATATTATTTGTCAAAGAGTTAATTTTCTTAATCTCAGGTTGGGTAATAAATTAAAAAAACAATTATTTGGTTTTGAATGGTGGCGTATATTCCAATAGGATCAATTTTATTAATAGGCATGAGCAAAGATAATAAGGGAGTACCTAAAATTATCTGTTGGCATAAATCGCTAATAAGCAAGAAGGTACTGTCTAAACAAATTCCATTGTTACAAATGGCAACCTTAGTTAATTTATATTTAATGCCCATGCTATCACCTCTAGCATTAAACAAGGATTGAGTTGTTTTCTTGAAGTATTCAGTAGGAACAATTCCTTCTTGAATACAATTCATATAAGCTCCACTGTAAACAAGGGCAATGATGTTACACAGAGTAAAATCATTGTTGATAACAAGGTTGACAGTTGTGTACCACTTTCGGCTAGGTACACAATTAATAACACCCAAATAATCCACTAAATCCTCAAGATTTGAGGTTTTCGAATTAGAATGCTTTGGAGTATTCTTGATATTATTAATCTCAATTTGCATGTCATTATGTTGATCCCTAAGTTGTCTTAACTCATTTTTAAGATTATTGACTTCATGTCTTAGGTCATTAATGCTGGCGGGTTTATTTATGTCTTCACCTTTTCCTAAACGGTTAAGTACATCCATAAGGTTGTACTGTTGGTTTTGAGAGAGGATATCTGAAGAATTAGGAGCATTCTCCTAAGCATAGAAAGTTTTAATTAATTTGAGCTTAATGGCAGGTTCAGTAACTCTATTCATGACCTCAATCATGGATTGTTGCTGATTGGTAAGGACATTAAGACTTAATCGATTCATCGAAAGAACGGGTTGGCGATGATTGCATCTCTCATTTAAGGGTTTACACTGACAATCTCCTTTCTCGGAGATATCTGAATCACTAGAGATTTGGATATAATAAAGCTCATCATCGTTCTCAGAGGAGTCCTTTAAATGTTCAGAGGAGCTGGAATTAAGCAAGAGTTTGCTTAATTATGTCTTCAAATGGTCATCAATTTGAAGATTATTAATTTTAGTTTCCATTTTACATTTATTGGCAAAGTGGCCATATTTGCCACATTTGAAACATTTAGGATTGGATTTGTTAGTTTTCCTTTTCCTAACAAATTTCCTTTAAGAATTAACCACTTCATTATTAAAAACATTTTTTTTATTATTATTATTAGTATTATTATTATTATTATGTTTCTTTTTACGTTTATAAAAGGGTTTTTTAGGAACTTTCTAATTCTTCTTGGAGATTTTAGAAGTCTTAGGGGTATTATAAGCAAACTGATCACAAAATTCACCTAGCTCTATCTTTTTGAAAAGATTCTTCTTCTTAAGATGCCTCTGTAGCTTAAGGTCATTATGGAGAGAAAGGACCTCTTGAATGACGACGCTGATTAGTTGAACATAAGTATATTGATGGTAGGGGATCGAGATTCTATCATTAGCTTCTCTCAACTTCTTTATGACTTTCTCAGCAAAGAAATTAGGAAGGCCATCAATAAACTTATCTTTCCAATGCTCATGGTTGCCATCGCTTCACTGAGTGACCCTAGCAAGGAAGACATCCTTATACCACCTAAATTGGCTAAGGGTAGGACATTTTAAGTTTCGTAATAATTCCCTATTACGTTCTCCACTGTAATCACTACTGCTAATAAAATGATGAATAATAGCAAGCATTAACGTATAAACACCATCCTGTATTCCTCTGTCTTTCATATGTTCATCTTTGATAATTTTAACAGAATTAACAATAACATTTCCTTGACCTTCGGTGAAAATATTTGCCCACCAACCACGAAGTGTGCCAGTAAAATCAACAATGATCATTTGAACAATACTTTGATCTGAGGCATCATTATGTTTACAGATGGTGGAATACATGGACATCTATCTGATGTTCATATTTTCCATCACTATTCCAATCGTAAATGATCTTACCATGGAAGTTGGACTGTGGGTTCATCGCAGAGTTTTGTACGAAAAAGAGATCCTGTGGGGTTTCTCTGTGATAGTAGTTTAGCACAAGACCAACATAGCCAATATTATTACTATAAGTAATTTTTTTGACATAAACTTTAGAATTTTTGAAAGAATGTTCAAATTCATGAGCTTCTTTCATGGGAAGGTCAAATTCTGAATCAGAATCAAAGTGGGATAAGGTGTTGAGTTTTAACCCTTTGAGATTATTCTCTATCTCTTTGAGTTGGGATATAAATTCAGTTTTATTACCCATTTTAAAACCTTTAACATCAATAGGAGGTTTAACTAAAGGTTGGTCAAGACTTTTCTTAAAGTCTTCAGGTTTCTTAACCGTAGGATGTAACTAGAGGTTCTCAATTCTATTGAGTTGATTTCATCGTATTAAGGATAAGATTGGTGTAATTACCTTGCTTATAAAGAGGACTAAGCATAGTCTTATGGGTGATGAGTCTCTCTTTAGTCTCAGGGTTAAGGAAGGCATTGGCTTCTAACCTAGGTGTACTACTACTTTGGCTGGTGCTTCCAATGTCTAAGGAAAGGAGTTCAGTTGGAGGGTGAACAGGAGATATAATCTGATTATTCAAAGTTTTCCAATTTTTTAAATGTTTATCCTCAGTTTTAAGAATATGTTTATCCTCAAGAACAAAAATATGCTTATCTTTTGAAAACATTTGAAACCAAACCACAAAAGAAGTAACCTGCTGGTTATCTTTAATCCATTTATAAAATTCATTTTTGTAATTATCTAAGTCAGCCTTGCTGTACTTGGCAAATTATCAAGCACGAAATTTAGCATAACCAGGTAGATAAAATTCAACATTAATTTCTTTCCTATTAATTGCGAAAACCATAAAAAGGAAAGGATTTAGAGTCTGACATTCATTTCAGACGACTTAGGGGATTCTCTATGCTGAGAAGTGTCCTTCTTCTCATAAATACCATGGGGTATTTGTTCATTGGTAAAGATACCATGAAGGTTCATATCATCGTGATATGGATGGTTTCTAAGGTTTTCTTCACAAACAGAGTTTCGTGAAGCAGACGGAGGATAGGTAACAAAAGGGGCTCTAGAAGACTGACCTCTATAAGATTGACACCTATTAAATTTCCTAAAATTTAAGAAAACATATCCATATTTATCCTCAATAATATCCCCAATATCTTTATTTTGACGTCACTGGGGAGGAACCGCATTTTTTATAGCCCAAGTCTGTGGGAAATCAATTTTGTCCCAACTTTTAGTTCTAGGGGTGTGGACATTAGAATCTATAAGGTGTGTGTCAATTAACACAGTTTTACCAAAAGGACTAAATTGTTTAATAGTGGGAGCCATAGTATTCATTACCTTTTGATAAATCCTATAGATAATCCCAATAGTTTCCGATCCAGGAAGAAAATTATAACCTTTGGTTTGAACTCTATGACTTAAAGCATTACAAAGATGCATATCAGACAAAGACAAAGTTATATTTGGAAACATATGAAAATAAAAAGGTCCCTTACAAAGACTAGTTTCAATAGCTCCCATCAAAGATTGTCTAAAATTAGTACACCTACCATCACGTAGAGTAGCTTGCAAACAGGGTTTCATACCAGAAAGGGTCAAAGGTTTAAAAGCAATTTGAATTAAACCAACATGAATAAAATGATAATTATTATCTTTTATATGATCTTTAAGATCATCCCATTTAAAGAGCTCGATAGACTTATCTTGCTCGTTCGGACTAATGGTTTGCTCCATAGTTTTTATAGCGTACTTGCTTCGAAAATTATACCAGTTAGTGTTATAAATAGTTTTAGGATGGACTTTAGGAATAGTCCACCTGTTTAAATCCTTTTGAACATCAAATTGAATTAAAGAAGAGTTCTTCACGAACTCTTGTGAAGTGTGTATCTCTGGTGTTTAAATCCATAATATAAATGTTAATATTTACAATAGTAATAACTGTATGATCTCATACAGGAAAATATTTTGCAAATCAAAAATCTAGATTTAAAAGAATATAATAAGCCGAATTAGAAATCACTTTTGATACCTAGTGGTCAACGGTTTACTCGGGAATAAGCTTCAATGCCTCACATGGCAACACGACAAGCCATTACGCGAAAAATTCTCGTCCACTTCAAAACCAGATTTCTATTTATCCTTATTATTATCATTAAAATTACGTATTTAATATGAATAGTAAAATACTATTCACATCGGTGAACAATAATTTACTATTTAGGTGAATAGTAACTTACTGTGACGACATAAATTTCAGACCATTATTATTACTACTCTAAACATTAACACACAGTTTAGCCAATCATGGCTCTGATACCATAAAAGACTTCTTAAGCTTCCTCTGTAGCTTAAGGTCGTTACATAGAGAAAGTACCCCTTGAATGACGATGATGATCAGTTGACCATAAGCATATTATTAGTAGGGGTTGGAGATGCTATCATTAGCTTCTCTTAACTTCTTTTTGACTTTCTCAGCAAAGAAAGTAGGATGGCCATCAATAAACTTAGTTTTCCAATGCTCATGGTTGCCATCGCTTCTCTGAGTGAACCTATCAAGGAAGACATCCTTGTACCCCCAAAATTAGCTAAGGGTATGACATTTTAAGTTTTTTAATAATTCCCTATTACGTTCTCCACTGTATCACTACTGCCAATAAAATTATTAATAATAGCAAGCATTAAGGTATAAACGGCATCCTGTAGTACTCTATCTTGCATATGTTCATCTTTGATAATTTTAACCGCATTAATAATATCATTTCTTTGTCCTTCTGTGAGAATATTTACCCACCAACCACAAAGTGTGCCAGTAAAACCAGTAATGATCATTTTAGCAATACTTTTATTAGAGGCATCACTCTGTTTACAGATGGTGGAATCCATGGACATTTGATGTATCATTTCATAGATCTGATGTTCAGATTTTCCATCAATATTCCAATCGTAAATGGTCTTTCGATGGAAGTTAGACTGTGGGTTCATCACAGAGTTTTATTTAGAAAAGAGATCCTAAGGGGTTGGTCTGTGATAGTAGTTTCGCACAGGACCAACATAGCCAATATTATTACTATAAGTAATTTTATTAACATAATCTTCAAAATTTTTGAAAGAATCTTCAAAGTCGTGAGCTTCTTTCAAGGGGCCGTCAAATTCTGAATCAGAATCAAATTGGGATAAGGTGTTAAGTTTTAACCCTTTGAGATTATTCTCAATCTCTTTCAGTTGGGATATAAATTCAGTTTTATAACCCATAAAAGAAAGGATCGATATAAACAAAATAATATTACAAACTTTTATTATTACAGACAGAAATTAAAACTAACTTAAAACCTTACAAACTGAATAAGAGTCCATCGGAATAAGGCCGGAAAATTCACAAACTTATTACAAATTTAGAGAGAGAGAGAGTAAAGAAAGGGGTGAGAAATAAGGAAGATAAGTCCTCAATTTATACAACTCAGAAAGGAATAAATAATTCATAATAAAATGACCCTAGGGTCCCTCCATATTCGAGGCTGGAAAAGTATTTTGTCTTGGAGCGTTGGCTGCTAGGCCAATGGGTCCTACCATTTGTCACGAGGCTTTGGCTGTTGGGCCACTGGGTCCTACCAGTGGGTAGTACCACAATCGTCAATCTACCGAGATGGAAATAGATTTGTCCTTATGCGTCGATGAGCATCTTACTGGGGCCAGGTGGGCCAACTGTGGGATAGCTATCTCAAGTCATCTAGGACATCCACTAGGTCCGGGTTGGGGAAGGTACCGTCCAACCTTCGAGTTGGAAAAGATGAGCTCAGTGAGTTGAAAAAAGCTTCCATTATTGGCTCAATGGGTATGTTGGTGTCGAACATATCACCGATAAACTCATCATCTTCTGGGTTCTGGGAATCTCCGACAAGATAGAAGAAGGGATTGTCATTCTTGACAGAAGTCATAGATGTTTCATCATCGGATGGTAGAGGAATAGGGTTAGAATCTTCATTAAAAGGTTTAATCCTATCTCCAAGACAACCAAAAGCCTATCTGAATTGGCTTTGATTATAATCCATCACCTTCTGCAGTAGCTCTTGCTCCGTGCTTTGGGGAATTGCTTCTTGAGTACAAACTTCAAATCCTTGATTGGATTGGCTCCTGGCATCATCTTCTCGGCTGGAGGGGGGAATCTTCCACTATGGATATGTCGTGTTTCAAACTATCTTTTATTATATAGATAGTAGTATTGATATCAATACCACTCCACCATCGATAATAAAAGATTCTTTCAAGTAGAGGAACATTAAGATGGAAAACTCTACATTGAAGACCCATCTCGAGATCCAATGGATGCTGATTTCGGTAAAAAATAGTAGGGTTTTAAGTCCGAATGGGATCTTATTTTTCCCTCTCAATTTTGGATGAAATTGAGTCTGAGGTAGAAAAAGGTTTTCCTTGGTAATTTCATCAGGGAACAGATCAATTCTTGGGCTAAATTTGTCCCACCAATTAATAACCCATCATGGGTAACTATCTTTTAAAGAATTTGGGCACAATTTAAAAAACCAAGTGTGTTTGTGCTCAGTATTTTGTTAGTAAAATGCTTTAGTCCAAGCCTGAACGTAATCCCAATATTTATAAGTTCCAGTTTGCGAACTAAATTTTCGCCCTTTCAAAGGATGAATTCCCCATTCTCGGGGAGAGATGAACTTCTTCAAAATCGCTTTGCTATAAGCAATAGGAGATTTGAAGTTGTTCTGGTGTTTATTAGTATGATTAAACACAACAGATTCAGTTTCCTCAGGAATAGTCTCGTATACCGTCCGATATTTTCCTTCTTGTAAATCATAATTATGTGTATCAAGGTAAAGGGACTTAATTTCCCATGGAGAAGACATCTTCTTCTCGTCCTCTTAATTGAGGATTAGTATTAATTATGAAGTTCTTTGAGTAGGAATGAAATCATGCTAGATAGTTTCCAAGACCTCTTTTGCAGATTTCTTTTTGCCAAAAGGGTTAGGAGGGGAACTCAATTTCCCCTGTTCTGGGCACTCTTGCGAAGAAATTCCAAGTAATCCTGCATCGAAGGATATTTATCTTCATTGATCACCATCTTCTCTTTTCTAAGTTTTTGGTGGGATTGCCCACGACATCTGCCATGCCCTCTAGTGGGGCCACTCATTGATTCTGCAAAAACTCACTGGTTAGAAAATCAGGAAGATAATTGTTTTCACCTTTGATATGTTCAATATCAAAATCAAATGAGGATAAATTTTTTTGCCATCTGGAAAAAATCTATTTTGAAACAATATTTTCAACATCTTTTTACAAAATATGTTTTACAGCACTACAATTAATATGTAGTAAAAATTTCTGATTTAATAAATCGTCTTAAAATTTTATAATGCATTTGATGATCGAAAGAGTTTCTTTTTCAATGGTAGAGTAATTTTTCTGGGCATCTTTCCAAGATCCAGAAGTAAAACGAACAAGTTCTTCTTTTTTAGTTAAAGAATCAAATTGTTTTAAAATTCCACCATAACCTACATCTGAGGCGTCAGTTTCAACAATTTTTTAAAATGAAGGATTAGCTAAAGTTAGGAAAGGTAATTGCTTGACTTTCAGTTTAATTTTTTGAACAGCTTTAGTGTTCTCTGAAGTCCAAGGAGCAGGGTTCTTTTTCAACCTAGTGTAAAGGATTGCACTATCTTGTGCAAGATTTCTATAATAATCACCAATATAATTGAGACAACCAAGAAATCGTTGGAGCTGATTCAATACTTCTATCAATAGGGAGTATTTTCCCTTCTCCAATATTATGCCCTAAAAATCTAATATTAGTTTGAAAATTTTTCATTTTAGGGGTCGAGACGACTAATCCATTAGTCTTAATAACATCTTTAAAAAAATTTAAATACTTTAAGTGTTGATCAATCAATTGCGAAAAGATTAGAATATCATCAATATAGACAATAGAAAAATCAGAATAAGGATTCACAATATCGTTCATGATATTTTTAAATTCAGAGGGGGCATTCTTAAGACAAAAGGGAAAAACATTCCATTGACAATGGACAAATCGAACCACAAAAGCATTTTTATACCGATCTTGTGGGGCAATTTTGATCTGCCAATATCCATATTTTAAATCAAATTTGGAAAAGATAGTGGCAGAGTTAAGTCGGTCGAGGAAATCCTTTTTATTAGGTATTGGATATCTTATCCATAGCAAAACGTTGTTAAGAGGCTTATAATTAATTACAAGCCAAAGAACTCCTCATTCCTTTACATTAGCCTTATTAACATAAAAAGAGGTACAACTACATGGAGAATAACCTTTAGTTATAAGATTTTTATCTAAAAGACTCGGAATCTCATTCTTACAAAGGTCAAGAAACTCAGTTTTCATTTGACTGGGTCTGGCCTTAGTAGGGATGGATTTTTTATTAAAATCGGTTTCATAAGGAAGAAAAACAATATGTTTCTTCCTATCCTAAAAGGCATTAGGGATATTACTATAAACTCCAGTTACTAGTTGGTTTTTAACAGCATTAATTTTTTGCAGTACATTAGGTAAAACCAATTTCTGTTTAATGGTTAAAAAAGAGACTTCTTTTTGAAGAAAATTTAAATGGTTTTCTTTGAAAATAATATTATTTGTCAAAGAGTTAATTTTCTTAATCTTAGGTTGGGTAATAAATTCAAAAACATTTTTGTGGTTTTGAATGGTGACATATATTCCACTAGGATCAATTTTATCAATAGGCATGAGCAAAGATAAAAAGGGAGTACCTAAAATTATCTGTTGGGGTAAATCGTTAATAAGCAAGAAGGTACTGTCTAAACAAATTCCATTGTTACAAATGGCAATGTTAGTTAATTTATATTTAATGCCCATGTTATCACCGCTAGAATTAAACAAGGATTGAGTTGTCTTCTTGAAGTATTCAGTAGGAACAATTCCTTCTTGAATACAATTCATATCATCTCCACTGTCAACAAGGGCAATGATGTTACACAGAGTAAAACCATCGTTGATAACAAGGTTAACAGTTGTGTACCACCTTTGGCTAGGTACACGATTAATATCACCCAAATAATCCACTAAATCCTCAAGATTTGAGGTTTCCGGATTAGAATGCTTTGGAGTATTCTTCAGATAATTAATCTCAATTTGCATGTTATTATTCTGATCCCTAAGTTGTCTTAACTCATTTTTAAGATTGTTGACTTCATGTCTTAGGTCATTAATGCTGGCGGGTTTATTAATTTCTTCACCTTTTCCTAAACGGTTAAGTACCTACATAAGGTTGTACGGTTGGTTTTGAGAGAGGATATCTGAAGAATTAGGAGCATTCTCTTGAGCATAGAAAGTTTTAATTAATTTGAGCTTATTGTCAGGTTCAGTAACTGTATTGATGACCTCAATCATGGATTGTTACTGACTGGTAAGGACATTAAGACTTAATCCAGTCATCTGAAGAACGAATTGGAGATGATTGCATCTCTCAGTTAAGGGTTTACACTGATAATCTCCTTTCTTGGAGATATCTGAGTCACTAGAGCTTTGGATATAATAAAGATCATCATCATTCTCAGAGGAGTCCTTTAGATCTTTAGAGGAGCTGGAATTAAGCAACAGTTTTCTTACTTGTGTCTTCAAATGGTCATTAATTTGAAGATTATTAATTTTAGTTTCCATTTTGCATTTATTAGCAAAATGGCCATATTTACCACATTTAAACATTTAGGATTGGATTTGTTATTTTTCCTTTTCCTAACAAATTTCCTTTTAGAATTATCCCCTTGATTATTAAAAACTTTTTAATTATTATTATGTTTCTTTTTAAGTTTATAATTGATTTTTTAGGAACTTTCTTGTTCTTCTTGGAGATTTTAGAAGTCTCATGGTTATTATCAGCAAACTGATCACAAAATTTACCTAACTCTTTCTTTCCATAAAGATTCTTATTCTTAAGCTGCCTCTATAGCTTAAGGTCATTACAGAGAGAAAGGCCCTCTTGAATGATGACGCTGATCAGTTGACAATAAGTATATTAATGGTCGGGATCGAGATGCTATCATTAGTTTGTCTCAACTTCTTTCTGACTTTCTCACAAAGAAAGTAGGAAGACCATAAATAAACTTATCTTTCCAATGCTCATGGTTGCCATCGCTTCTCTAAGTGACCCTAGCACGGAAGACATCCTTGTACCACCTAAATTGGGTAAGGGTTGGACATTTTAAGTTTTGTAATAATTCCCTATTACGTTCTCCACTATAATCACTACTTCCAATAAAATGATGAATAATAGCAAGCATTAAGGTATAAACACCATCTTGTATTCCTCTATCTTGCATATGCTCATCTTTGATAATTTTGACAGCATTAACAATATAATTTCTTTGACCTTCTGTGCAAATATTTGCCCACCAACCACAAAGTGTGCCAGTAAAACCAACAATGATCATTTGAGCAATACTTTGATCATAGGCATCATTCTATTTACAGATGGTGGAATATATGGACATCTGATGTATCATTTCATAGATCTGATGTTTAGATTTTCTATTAATATTCCAATCGTAAATGGTATTACCATGGAAGTTGGACTGTGGGTTCATCACAGAGTTTCCTTTGAAAAGTAGATCCTAAGGGGTTGGTCTATGATAGTAGTTTCGCATAGGACCAACATAGACAATATTATTACTATAAGTAATTTTATTGACATATTCTTCAGAATTTTTTAAAGAATCTTCAAAGTCATGAGCTTCTTTCAAGGGAACGTCAAATTCTGAATCAGAATCAAAGGGGATAAGGTGTTAAGTTTTAACCCTTTGAGATTATTCTCAATCTCTTTGAGTTAGGATATAAATTCAGTTTTATTACACATTTTAAAACCTTTAACATCAATAGGAGGTTGTACTAAAGGTTGGTCAAGACTCTTCTTAAAGTCTTTAGGTTTCTTAACCGTAAGATGTACCTGGAGGTTTTCAATTCTATTGAGTTGATTTCCTATCGTATTAAGGATAAGATTGGTGTAATTACCTTGCTTATAAAGAGGATTAAGCACAGTCTTATGGGTTATGATTCTGTCTTCACTCTCAAGGTTAAGGAAGGCATTGGCTTCTAACCTAGGTGAACTACCACTTTGGCTGGTACTTCCAACGTCTAAGGAAAGGGGTTTAGTTGGATGGTGAACAACAGATATAATCTGATTATTTGAAGCTTTCCAATTTTTTAAATGTTTATCCTCAGTTTTAAGAATATGTTTATCCTGAAGAACAACAAGATGTTTATCTTTTGAAAACATTTGAAACCAAACCACAAAAGAAGTAACTTGCTGGTTATCTTCAATCCATTTATAAAATTCATTTTTATAATTATCTAACTCAGCTCTGTTGTACTTGGCAAAATACCAAGCACGGAATTTAGCATAACCAATTAGATAAAATTCAGAATCAATTTCTTTGCTATTATTTGTAAAAACCATAAAAAGGAAAGGGTTTAGAGTCTGACATTCATTTTAGACAGCATAGGGATTCTCTACGCTAAGAAGTGTCCTTCTTCTCATAAATACCATGGGGTATTTGTTCATTTATAAAGATACCATGAAGGTTCATATCATCTTGATATGGATGGTTCCTAGTGTTTTCATCACAAACAGAGTTTTGTGAAGCAACGGAGGATAGGTAACAAAAGGGGCTCCAAAAGAGTGACCTCTAGAAGATTGACACCTATTAAATTTCCTAAAATTTAAGAAAAAGTCTCCATCTTTATCCTCAATAATATCCCCAATATCTTCATTTTGTCGTGGCTGGGGAGGAATCGCATTTTTTATAGCCCAAATCTCTGGGAAATCAATTTCGTCCCAACTTATAGTTCTAGGGGTGTGAACATTAGAATATATAAGGTGTGTGTCAATTAACAAAGTTTTACCAAAAGGACTAATTTTTTAATATTGGGAGCCATAGTAGTCATTACCTTGTAATAAATCCTATAGATAATCCCAATAGTTTCCGATCCAGGAAGAAAATTATAACCTTTGGTTTGAACTCTAAGACTTAAATCTTTACAAAGGTGCCTATCAGACAAAGACAAAGTTATATTTGGAAACACATGAAAATAAATAGGTCCATTAAAAAGACTAGTTTCAATAGCTCCCTTCAAAGATTGTCTAAAATTAGTACACCTACCATCACGTAGAGTAGCTTGCAAACATGCGTTTAATTCGAGAAAGGGTCAAAGGTTTAAAAGCAATTTGAATTAAACCAACATGAATAAAATGATAATTTTTATCTTTTATATGATCTTTAAGATCATCCCATTTAAAGTGCTCGATCGACTTATCTTGCTCGTTCAGACTAATGGTTTGTTCCATAATTTTTATAGCGTACTTGCTACGAAACTTATACCAGTTAGTGTTATAAGTAGTTTTAGGCTGGACTTTAGGAATATTCCACCTATTCAAATCCTTTTGAACATCAAATTCAATTAAAGAAGAGTTCTTCACGAACTCTTGTGAAGTGTGTGTATCCATGGTGTTTAAATTTATAGTACAAATGTTAATATTTAGAATAGTAATAACCGTATGATCTGAGACATGAAAATATTATGCAAATCAAAAATCTAGATTTAAAAGAATATAATAAGCCGAATTAGAAATCACTTCTGACACCCAGTGGTCAACGGTTTACTCAGGAATAAGACTCAATGCCTAACATGCGGCTACACGACAACCCATTACGCGACAAATATCAGTCCATATCAAAACCAAATTTCTATTTCTCCTTATTATTATGATTTAAATTAGGTAATTAATTTGAATGGTAAATTACTATTCACACCGGTGAACATTAATTTACTATTCATGTGAATAGTAACTTACTATTACGCATAAATTTCAGACCATTATTATTACTACTCTAAACATTAACACACAGTTTAGCCAATCATGGCTTTGATACCAATGAAATTAAACATGATAATACAAAAAAATATGAGTAAAAATATGAATGAGATGGAACTATTTTATGACTAACATTCATAATGTTCAAATGAACATGACATGAAAAAGACATATCGTTTTCGCTTTAAGTCAATTTTGGATCATTTTGTTGTAGAATGCCTAAAATTGTGACCCTAATTTTGGGTCCATTATTTTAAAGTGATTCACCATAAATATTAAGCATAATATTGTACATAAGTGTTTATTTTTATCGAGTATGATTATTTAAATTCAATTCTAAGTGTTTGTTTTATCAAACGCCTGGGCATCGCGCGGGTTACATGCTAGTATATATAAAAGGAGTCCCTCTCAATTTTGTGACACATGGCACTCATTATTAGAGGCCTACTACTGTATGTAATTTGATGCTTTTTAATATTTTTTTACTTCTCTGAAACTCTTCGTCTTCTTTTGTTACTTCTCTAAAACTCTTCATTTTCCTCTATATCCCTTCTTGGTTAAATGCTTATTCAACATTTATTTTTCTATTTGAGTTCATAAGGGTCTCTTTGTCTATCCCAGAACCATTGATATATCGATCTTTCTTCTAAAATACTTAATAGTTAAGGAGTTTCCTCTTCTTTGTGTCCCACCTCTAGTATTAAATATTTGAAGAGGCTTAACATCTTTCCTCTTGATGCTTCAAATTATTTCTCCTCATATGGATGTCTTTTCAATTTTAAGTCATTAATGATAAAGATTTTTGTTTGTTTAATTTTCCCTTTTAATAATGTCGTTTCCTTTACCCTTTATTGTGTATATATTTTTTTTAACGAACAAAACATTTATGACCTTCATCCTCACCTCCATTTTTTATCTATAGAAAGGTATTATTTTGGACAAGATGAATAAGATATTAGTATTTGTTTTTGGACCGTAAAAACATTTCCTTGGGTAAATGATCCCCTTTCGGCCCTTGCCACTGACAAGAATCCTTGGTTATGCATCGCTACTTCCTATAGTATAGAGATTACGAAGGTTTGAAATTGCATATTTTTTTAGAAATTTATTTGTAGTTCGCTGAAATGGAAGCTTACAAGTGAAGAGTTCGGTGGATTTATGGTACTCTTTTTTTATCTCAGATATAAATAAAAATAATGATTGTTTCTGGGAAGGCTTGGGGTCGAGGGAGATAGACTTGATCTATTGATTGATGACCCTTGAAAAATAGAAATGATTATATTATAGTGTTAGTACAGTTTGATTGCATATAATTCTCTGTATATCTAGTGCTTCCATTGAATTTTGTTCTCTTGCTTTGTGTTTTGATTTGGCTTCTTCTATGCCTTCCAGGTATGTTTTATGTCATTCTTTTGCTTTCTTTCTTTTTATTAAATTGTTATTTAAAAAGTAGTTTTGTTTGGTTTTTTCTCAACCAGAGAAGATTGCATGTTTGAACACATACCACGGGTATTGGGGTGTTTGTTATACAGTGTTACGATGGATTTTAGATCTTTGTAAAAATCCAATCAATTTGAACAAATAATCTCCGCACATTTATAAATCGCTCAAAGTGATCCTCAATGTAATTGTGGTGACAATAAATCTCAACACAAATTATAAGCAAATGCGGTCATCGAAAAAAATAAAGAACATAAAATAGCTGCAATCACACACGACACAAAATATACGTGATTTGGAAAAATGGCCTATTTCCATGGTGGTGCTCTCTGATTTATATTTCTCTTTACTCCAGGGGAGTGTTTTCAAGTGCATGCCCATTTCCCCGGGTTGGGCGGTTCAATATATATAAATAATTTTCGGAGAGTGTGAGTGCTAGGCACCTCCACGTTGGCCCATAATCCCTAAAATATCTCATGAGAGATTATAGGGGTTGAATGGGTCATCGCTAAATTAGTTATTTATAGGACCTTAATTTTGGGCCGGACTCTCCCTACCTTTGGTAGGGCCCTAATCGGGCTACTTCTCTGGGCCAAGACAATTAAACAAGGTACCCATAATTGGCCCTAAAATTTTTAGGTCATAATTTGGGCTCAATAATTTTAAATAATAGCCATGATGGAATTTTTATGAATTGCAAGAATCGTTAGGGACTGAAACGTCGTTCCCAAGTAGATTTAGGCGGCAGATGCACTTCGTTCCCTGTGTGTAATCATTGAAAAGTTTTAAATTTGTTTGAAGAAACCATTTTTTGATGTCGATTCAAACTTCCTTGCATTCGTAAGATTTCTCCAGCTTCTTACTACGCTTTCTCACTTCCAAGTTTCGTCCTTCGTCTTCGAGATCTCCCTTATCTTCCATATTCCTTGTCTGTGGCTTTGCGTCATCTCAAACTGATTTTCACTTCGTAAGTTCTCCAAACTTATCTTCCTTTCTTTTCTGTTAAAATTTCTTCATTATCGCTACTAGGGTTCTTCTTTCTTCTGATAAAAAGGATAGGCAATAGGTCAATAGCAGAGTTTAGGGAGTTTTATAAAATTCCAAATTGGGTGGGCATTGAATGTTCCCCTATTCCTCGTAATGTTTCAGACATTGAGGATGGGCATTGGATTCATATTCTTCTGTTATCCTAGGGGGGGTCTGACTTTTCCCCTAAATCGCTTGTTTTTACATTTCTTCAGTTATTTCTATATAGTTACTGCACAGTGTTCTCTGAATGCTTAGAAGATTTTCAATGGTGTACATAGAATCAATCAGTTATATGGCACCAATCTAGGTCTTGCTGAAATTTTTTATTGCTATTCCTTTTCTCAAACGAGCCCTGGTCTCCTTTATCTGAAAGCTAGGAGTCCTGACAGGGTATTAGTAGTCAATCTACCTGATTCTCACAAGGACTATTGGCAAGAGGGGTTTATTGCCAGGAACTGGCAGTTCCCTCCCCAAACTGAAGGGACGAGGTACAGGGGACCTAAGATTCCCTTTTATGGGGAGGAATATACAGGTAGGCATACCTCTTGTTCTTCTCATGGATTTTCTATTAGTGTACTAACTTTATTTTTATTTTTCTTTTTTCCTTTTTCGGTGAAGATAAAGAACTCAGAACTTGCACTTTACGACATTCGAGATGCTGAGCTGGTCAAGGCTTGGAAGATCAGGGAATACTTGGTTGACGGTGAGCATCCATGATCATCTGCATTCCTTTTAGAGTATAAGAACATTGGGTCCAACTTCATCACCCGACCTGTGGATAGTATTCATCATCTAAAAATCACAGAAGAGGTTGCTACTCAACTAATTCAGTTAGACGAGGAGGAAAGCAACTCGGGTGCGGAGAGTGAAGGAGCTGACAAAGGTGGAGTTAAGGGTATTTATAGCAAGGAGAGTTCAAGGGGTGAAGAATCTTCCAGTTTGGAGGAAGGTTCTGAGGGTTCAGAGGTTCTGGAGGACTAAAAGGATTCGAATAGCTCCAGCGAGGAAACTATAGCTCCTCCTAAGAAAAAAATGATCTAGGATGATGATGAAGATAGTGTGGCTCTTGCTCGCAGGTTGAAAAAGCAAAAGTTTGGGAGTGGGGATACTACAACTGGCTCCTAGATTGTGGCTCATGATCAAGAGAGGAAGAGGAAAGAGGAGGTGTTGGTGAGGAAGAAAGAAGAGGATAAGAAGAAAGAGGAAGAGAGAAGAAGAAAGGAGGAGAGGAGAGGTGAGGACCAAGGCAGGGCAGTCTATGGTGCTTGTGTCTACTTTATAAGAGGGGTCTTCTATTTCTCTCTCTCATCAACTGGCTCCGGCAGTGCTCAAGAGAGCAGTCTTGCCAGCTGATCGCTAGAGGTCGTCAAGTATTGGGACATACCAGTTAGCCTTGAAGGCAAGTCAGGGGCTAGCCTTGGTAAGTCTCTTCTTACTTCTCTATTCTCGCAGTTCTTCTTTTCATATCTCTTTCTCTAATGTTCCTTTTCTTTTTGCAATTTATACTTGACTTCACCATCCTCTATCACAGCTGCGATGAGCTGGCAAGGAAGAATACTGAGTTGGAGGCAAGTTTAAAGGCCGCCAATGTTGCTTAGAAGTCTTTTGACCTTGCCTTAGTCGAATCTAATAAGACAAAAGAGGTGACGTCCAAAGATCTTGAGGATCTGAGGCGGTCTTACGACTTAGTCTATACGAGCAAGCTGGCGGTGGTTGAGGAGAACAAGGTGCTTGCGGAGAAGGTGAAGAAGGTGGAATCTAAGGCTTCCACCCTCAAGGAGAGCTCGTACAACACTGGATGGGTCACAAAGTACGAGGATACTAAGGCTTAGATTATCTATATTAGCGGTCTCAACTTCAAGAAGGGTTAGGATAAGGCCTTGCTCACTATCAAGGTAGATGTTAATTCCCCCTCTTTGACGCCACGATCCTGGACCCAAGCCTATTATGGATGAGGCGCCTCCTCCGGCTGCCAATGAAGGTATCCCAACTGTCCCGACCACTATTACTGATGCTCCCCTTAATGAGGGGATAGTGACTGCTCCATCTGAGGGAGGCATATTTGGAGCTTTCGTAGATAAAGGAAAGCAACCAGCGTCCTTAGAGCAGACTGAGGGAACCAGCTAGTCTTTTTAGGGACCTTTGTATTTTCATCTTTATGTTGTTCTTTGTTTTCTTTTACTGATGTACTTGAACTTCCTTTTAATGAAATGAAATTATGTTCCCTTCCGCGTACTGATTTATTTGTTCTCCAACGCTTATATGGTTTGTAGTTCATCGATATTGAGGAATATATTCCTACTACCTCTCAACTAGGGAAAATTCTTGGTCCTGATGCGAGAAATCGAGTTCACCGTGCCTTTAAAAGGATCTACAAGTCTCTTAGGTCAAGTAATCAAGACTATAAGGACCAGTTAGAGCTTGTTACCAAGCTGAAAGATAGGCTTCAGGAGATGGAGGAGGTCGATGCTTCTGTTAAAAAAGAAGTGGATGCTCTGAAGGCTAATCTTCTGGATGCCTTCGAGGTTAATCAAGTTGGAGAGGTACATTAACAAGAGAATGATTCTCTAAGGAGAGAAGTCTCATGAATTAGGGAGAATGCGCTGAGCATTTCCCCTCGAGTTTTGCGTGGCTCCTCTTCATCGACTGGGATGCAAGCTGGTACTGATGATAGTGGCTCAGTGAAAGAGTGCGCATATGTTCAAATAAATAAATTATTTAATTAAAATCAGTTTTTAACAGTTAAGTCCTAAACATGCATCTATGTGTGATTGAAGATGATAAACTTAAGCAAGAACATTCAAACACACACATGTGAGGAAAAATCCCCCAAAGGGGTAAAACCTTTTATTTTCACTATAATTTTATAAGATATGGTTACACGGATTATAATGAAAATAAGTGTGACACAGAAATACCCGCAGGCGTCGGTTCTGATGTCGACGGTTGGAATCTCCCACAGGAACTCCAGGTGGGAAGCAATTAAGGGAGCGACTTCTCCACAAAGTACTCCAGAAGAGTAAATAATCCTCTTGAAGGTTTAACAATTCACATATATAAATGGGAGTGATTATGTGAATAAAAAGGTTTAAGAAAACCTTAAAAGGTGAAGTCTGATTCTCCGCTGTTTTTGCAGAATTCATGTTTGCAGAAAGACTTAAAAAATGTGTAGAAGTTACATTGGTATTGATACGAAAATCGAGGCGGCGACTTCACTCAAACGAGATAGGCATCTTTCTCGAATGAAGGACATGTGTCATTCAAATGACTTCGCGCGAGATGCTGATCTCGCTAGAACGATAATGTCAACTCGTTTGAACGAGCTCTTCGACCAAGGCACTCCGCTTCTACACTTAGAAAAAATTCTGCTTTTGATAAAAAATATTTTAGGCTTCAAAAAAATATTTTCTAAAAAATTTCCCATATATTTATGCAAATATTAACACTCCAATAAAACCATTTTACCAATATAGCGTAGTGGAGCAGTGGGAATGAGTTGAGCAGCACGTCGCATGTAGCATGATGCACGTGAAGATGATGGATGCATTGGATTCGGATAAAGGCCGTCATGGATAATCATGATGATGTGCTGAATGTAGCGGTATCAGACATACAAACTATGATATAGGGAAAACAAAAAATTCCTAGATTCTACTCTGGACATTTATAAAATTATTTCCTTACAAATCTGCCCATATGTCTATGCCGGTACACATACATAAAAAATCCGAATTATGCAATCTCCCTAAAACAAATGACATACAATATAATATCCCCATTAAACCCTCAAAGTGAGAATACTACATGACATGTCTTCAATTAAACTTCAACATCTTCAAATCTTCAGCTCTTCAGAAACTCCCAAAGTTTTTCTCATCAGGGTGTGCAATCCAATAAATCAACTTTGTATCTACACACATGAGATAAAGAAGATACCCGTGACAAGCAACATATTTAAATATAATGATATGATAAAATCAAAAATCAATTAAGCTTAAGAAAATCATTGATAAGTCAACCAAATAAATCTCCCCCATAATTCATCCTCCCCCTTTTTATGTTGTCCTAAAATAGACAGATATGAGAAGCATATATATGAAAAATGTCACATGGTAAAAACAATATATTTTTGAATTTTTCAAAAATTTTCACACAAAATATACAACAAATAATCACACCATGAACAAACACAAAAACAACCAAGTCGATTAAAGCGTAAATATAGGGGTGTGATCAAATTCGATAGGAGAATCAATGCATACAAACATGACATATGTGCACAATGAATCTCGCATACTCCTAACGAATAAACTCAGCATCTTCCTTAGGTGTAAAAAGACGGAAATACGAGACATTGAATCAATCAAATCAAAGCTTAAAATGATTTCCACACCAATAACGTCCAAAACGATTTAATGCTTTTTTAGGACTTTCAAGGAAGTGCAAACTTGTTTAAATTCTCCAACCAAAACTCCCTCAAATTTATATTTTGAATAGAGGTGATCTAAATTCTCAAAATTTGGAGAATTGATGGTGAAACCTAAATAGCCCATATTTGGCATGTATTGCTTTTTATTGCCTTTAAATTTTTCGGGACTCTTTTAACCTCTTTGGACCTCGTATGATAAAATTCCTCAATTTTTTAGGTCCAATTTAACGGTGTCTTAATCGCAAAGGATAGATAATTACCTTTCGTAGCCCTTCACCGTTTAAAAAAACAATCTCACCAAACGGTTCTTTACATGCATTCCAATGTTGTCAAGTTTTATAGCATATGGTTCGTTGTATAGACGAATTGAGATGGAAACATTCAATCCAATATGAGATAGACAAGTACAATAATCAAATAAAATCGTGCATGTGTGTAATAAAGGAGATAAGGAGCCAAACATGTATAAAGATATCACTAATTACATCTCAAAGACTCCAAACAATGTAAAGCACATGGATGCAATGATGTAGCGTCTAAAATCACTATCAAACAGTCAAGTGGATAAATGGAATGAAATTTGAGACTCGGCTATCTTAAATGCTCATCCATAAAAGGTGCAAAATAAAATACAAAAATCTTTTTGTTCTTTTTCAAAAATTTTATAAAAAGAAAATCTTTTTGAATTTTTCAAAAAATATAAAAATCAGAAAATAAAACAAACTAATGGTACATGCTAACAATAGGCAATAGAGACATCATGTAAATCACCCTATGCTAGCAAAAATGTCAAGACCTCAACCGGGAAGAGCGGTGGAGTTTTCCAAAGATGGTGACATCTTTTGGACCAACTCCATAAGATCATGTGTGGTCTTGATCAAAAACTTCACTTGCTATAAAATATGTGCAAACTCTCTATCATTATGTGCAAGAAAAGTATCATAAATGGGTGCATGTTCGGGGACGTGTGAAGTGGCATGATATGGCAAAAAATCCAACTTAGAACAAAACTCCCTAAGATGTCCTCGCTTCTTGCAGTGGTAGCAAACATAAACCGATCTAGGAATTAATTTATAAAGAATTTTTGTGTGAGCTTTCCTGGACGGGCATGCATGAGACTCACTCACCAAAGTGGATATAGGCTTGGGCGCATTAAAAGTAGTGAATGCACCGTTATTACCTTTTTCAACCTCATTCAAAATGGGATAGGGAACCATCTTATCAACCTTCTCAGATGCGTTTTCTAATGAGACTTGGACCTCCCGTGCTTGTTTGAGATCATCCTCAATATGGGATACACGATTCGTCAGACTAGACACCGTGTTGGTCAAGTCACATTTTTCACTTTTTAGCTCATCATTCTCTTCCTTCAACTCACAAATTCGAAGACCTATTTGACCATTTTGTTTCCATGGTCTCGATAAATAACTTTCTAAAAGCTTTTCGGATCACAATTTAATCTCCATCCTCATCCTCACTATTGCTTAGGGTAGTGGGCATGTCAACTTTCTTTCCCTCACTCCTAAGTCTAGTGGGACACTCAAATTTCTTGCGCCCTGTTCCAACACACTCAAAACATCTTATCTTCTCAAGTTTGTCTTTTCTCTCTTTTTCATTCTCACAACAACTCTCTCTCTCTCTAAACAGTCTTAAATCTTTCTCTAAAGCGGTGATCCTAAGAACTAACGCTTTGTTACGCTCTTTAGCTTTAAATGACTCAGTATATAAATCAGCGTCGGTGCGTTGGAGACCACTCTCACTCTCACTTGCATCAACCTTCCCCCCACTCACATCGCTCTCACTGTCGAGGTGTCCCTGTGAAGTATAATCATCATCGTCGTGAGGAGTACTAGAAGTACTCACATGACTAGCCATGAATGTGGTGAAATTACACTCATGCGGTGACTCATCTCCAGAGTCCACCGACTCGACCTCACTATCATCACTAAGGGTATCATTAAGGACAGCTTTGCCCTTTTCTCTGTTCAGCCTAGTAGCACACTCAAAAGCTCTATGACCCCTACCGTCGCACTCATAGCATCTCTCACTCTCTTTTTTAGAAGGATTTTTAAAATCTTTTTCATTTTTCTTTTCAAACTTCTTTTTGTCTTTGAAATTACCATTTTTCTTGAATTTGAGAATTTTCTTGAAATTTTTAGCAAACAGGGCCAAATCATCTAAATCAAAGTCACACTCAGAATCTGACGTATCTATCTCTCTTTTTCTAGATGACTCTCCCTCTTTCTTACCGACCCCTCACTCTTTCTCTCCTGGGCATTAAGTGCAATTCCCTTATCTTTAGGCTTAGCAGATTTAGGAAACATATCAATTTCAAAAGTTTATAAGTCTCCTATAAGTTCCTCCAATTTAAGCGTGTTTAAATTACCCATAGAATTTAGCACAGTGACTTTAGGGATAAAACGCTTAGGCAGTGATCTCAGAATCTTTTTAACAATTCTAGCATTAGGAATGTGTTCACCAAGATTAAAGCTAGTGTTAATAATATCAGACAGTCTAGCATAAAATTCATCAAAACATTCAGTCTCAAGCATGGTGATTGTTTCAAATTGAGTTGTTGAATTTTGCAGTTTAGACTCTTTCACAGCATTAGTTCCTTCATGGGTAAGTTACAAAATATCCCATGCCTCTTTTGACGTGGTGCACGTCATTATCCGTTTGAACTCATCAGGAGTGACAGATCCAGAAATAGCACTTAAACCCTTAGAATTAAAAGATGACCATTTAAATTCTTCTTCAGTCCATGTAGTGTTAGGCTTTAAACTAGTCACGTTCTCACCAGTGACAGAGGGAGGTGTCCACCCTCTTTCAACCAAAATCCATACACGTTCATCAATGGCTTTTAAAGCATATTTCATGCGGGCTTTCCAGTATGGATAGTTTGTTTCGTCAAAAACTGGCATTTTATTATATAACTTCTCCATTATGAACACGATCTTTTTCAAAAATCAATTTTTTTAAAATTGATATCTTAGAAAAATTTTGTGGAAAATTACACGGTATAATTGTGTAATTGGATCTTATACCAATTTGAAAGAGTGCGCGTATGTTCAAATAAATAAATTATTTAATTAAACTCAGTTTTTAACAGTTAAGTCCTAAACTTGCATCTATATGTGATTGAAGATGATAAACTCAAGCAAGAACATTTAAACACACACATGTGAGGAAAATCCCCCAAAGGGGAAAAACCTTTTATTTTCACTACAATTTTTTAGATGCGATTACACGAATTACAATGAAAATAAGTGTGACACAGAAATACCCGCAGGCGTCCGTTTTGATGTTGCCGGCTGGAATCTCCCGTAGGATCACTCCTGGTGGGCAGCAATGAAGAAGAGAGAGGCTTCTCCACAAAGTACTCCAGAAGAGTAAATGATCCTCTTGAAGGTTTAATAATTCACATATATAAATGGGAGTGATTATGTGAATAAAAAGTCTTAAGAAAACCTTAAAAGGTGAAGTCTGATTCTGGGTTGTTTTCGCAGAATTCGTGTTTGCAGAAAGACTTAAAAAACGTGGAGAAGGTACACTGGTATTTATACAAAAATCGAGGCGGCGACGTCGCTCAAACGATATAAGCATCTCGCTTGAACGAAGGACACGTATCGTTCGAACGACTTCTCACGAGATGCTAATCTCGCTCGAACGATAGTGCCAGCTCATTTGAATGAGCTCTTCGACCAAGGCACTCCGCTTCTACACTTAGAAAAAATTCTGCTTTTGATAAAAAATATTTCAGACTTCAAAAAAAGATTTTCTGAAAAATTTCCCATATATTTATGCAAATATTAAAACTCTAATAAAACCATTTTACCAATATAGCATAGTGGAGTAGTGGGAATGAGCTGAGAAGCATGTCGCATGTAGCATGATGCACGTGAAGATGATGGATGCATTGGATTCGGATAAAGGTCGTCGTGGATGATCGTGATGACGAGTCGAATGTAGCGGTACCAGACATACAAACTGTGATCTAGGGAAAACAGAAAATTCCTAGATTCTACCTCGGACATTTATAAAATTATGTTCTTACACTCAGCCAGGGAGATTTTCCATCTTTGAGCTGATATTCGAAGGGCGCACGTGATAGCTGTCGGTCTTCAAAGAGATGTTACCTCGCTGAGGCATTTGTTCAAGAAAGGTCCTCGGTAGGTGTGGGCTGATGGTTATGTCCAGGGTTGGACCGATGCTCCGACGAAGTTGAGGGAGGTTAAAGAGTTATCTTTCATAAGAGGGAGGTTGAGTGCTCTTAAGGAGTTGCAGGTCCCTAGGAACTCTGTCCTCTGGTATCGGCATGAGATCTCCCCCTCAACTTTGATGTTGAATCCATTCAGAAGGGATGGTCTATAGGTTCCCATAGATAAAATTCCAAGGCAGCTCGTGGAGCCAAATTCAGATGAAGTCGACGAGGAATTAGCTCCTCACCCAGATTATGGCCGAAGAGCACGGGTGGCTAACTATCTTTCTCAGTGACCTAGTTCTCATTAGGATTTACTTTACTCAGCATGTGTAACTCTTTGTATATGTAATGATTTAATAAAATAGTTATGTTTTGGGCAATTTGTCGACTAAACATGTGTTGTGTATCTTTGTACTTCATTGATTTCTTGTTCAACTATCTTGGGCTTTTCTAGCCGACTAGACTTGATATAGGCAGAGTTGGTTTTTTGAGTGAGTATCACCCCAGTCTAGTATGCTTTTAGTATACCATTTTGTCTTACTTTACCTTTTAGGTTGTGTCATCACACTTCCTGAGGCCTAAGGTGTGGCAAGGGAGAGGATACACATGGTGTTGGATATTCTATCTGAGAATGATTTTTTACCCAAATATGTTAGCGACCAACCTGGATTGGCCATGTTGTGTAAGGGTCCTTTGTAGGGATTCATATATTGCTAGGGGCAATGCTAGGAGGTCATTCGTGTTTGATGATTAAGGCCTGAGGAGGGTCATTGCATACTGACCCTACTTTAATACGTATCTCGTGATCTTAGTTTTGCATGTTAAGAGGGGAGCTTGTATCTTGGAAAAGGTGCATGAATTATAATGTAGTTGAGAAAAATTAACACTTTATAGAATGCCACTGCCAAACAAATCTTTATTAATCAGAAATGAATTGAAAATTTCAACATTGAGTTAAAAAATAAAAAAGAAGAAAAACTAGAAGTAGAATTTCTTCAAATTGGCTGCTTTCCAAGCTCTAGGTATCTCCCTGCCCTCCAGCATTTCTAAGTGATAGGATCCTTGTAGATCGTCTCTTATCACCTTGAATGGTCCCTCCCAGTATGGCCCTAACTTGTCATCCGATGGTTTTACAGCGCTGCTAAGAACTTTCCTCAGGATGTAGTCCCCAACCTGGAATGATTTTGGATTGACTTTCTTGTTGTAGTGCCTTACTAGTTGTTGCTGATAAGCTGCTAGTTTCACTAGGGCCAACTCTCTTCGTTCTTCAGCTAGGTCAAGTTCAATGAGAAAATCTATATCGTTCTAGTCTTTGTCGATCAGGGTGGACCTCATGGTAGGGAGACTAGCTTCCAAGGGGATAATTGCCTCAATCCCATACGTTAGTGCGAACGATGTTTCTCTAGTTTCTTGTCATGGGGTAGTGTTGTAAGCCCATAGGATGTGGGGTAGTTCGTTTACCCATGCCCCCTTGGCTCACTCCAAGCGCTTCTTTAATCCATAAATCACTATTTTATTGGAAGATTCAGCCTGTCCGTTGCTCTAAGGATATTCGATAAAGTTGAAGTAGTGCCTGATCCCGTGGTCGCTACAGAAACCCTGGAAGAGACCACTTTTGAACTGGGTTCCGTTATCAATGATGATGGTCATGGGGATCCCAAAATGAGTGATAATGTTCCTCCATATGAATCTTATCATGTACGTGTCTCTAATGTTTGCCACTGGCTCTGCTTCTATCCATTTGGTGAAGCAGTATGTCACGACCAACAGATACTTGCGATTACCGATTATGGTAAGAAGAGGGCCCACGATGTCCATACTCCATTGGGCGAAAGGCCATGGGCTAGTGAGTGACTTCAGGTCGTTGGCTGGCTGGTGAACCATAGGAGCGTAAAGTTGGTATTTTTTTCATTTGCGATCATATATTCTAGTGTCTTTCTGCATGTACGACCACCAGTCACCTTCTTTCATTGCTCAGAAAGATAGTGACCTGCCCCGAATGTGACTCCCACAGATTCCCTCGTGAAGTTCATGCAGAACTTACTCGACATCCTTTGGATCAATGCATTGGAGGTAAGGACCAGTGAAAGATCTCTTGTACAGCTTACCCTCAGAAGATAAGTGAAAGCGATCAGCTTTGACTCTTATCTGATGAGTGGTCTTCTTATCGTCTGGTAGCGCACCATCCTTCAAATAATCCCTTAAGGGGTCCATCCAACTGGGGGCTGTCTCAATCTGGAGAACATGTTCCATGCTCGGTAGCTCGTCGATCTGGTTGATACTTGGCTAGGCGAGGAAGTTAATCAGAATTGTTCTCTTCAAGTCAGAATTAATCACTGAGCTTAAGGCTGCTAGGGGATCAGCATGGTTGTTCTGTCATCTGGGAAATTATTGGACGCTGACTTGTTCAAAGTTGGCCATTAATTTTTTACCGTGGCGAGGTAGGCTGCCATCTTCTCATATCTAGCATTGAAATCACCACTTATCTGGTTGGAGACCAATTATGAGTCGCCAAACACTTAGAGTTGCTTTGCTCCAAGTGCTCGTGCATTTTGTAGGCCTGTAATCAGTGCTTCATATTATGCTTTGTTGTTGGAGACTTCAAATCCAATCCTGATTCCTTGCTCGAGTATTGTATCTTTAGGGGTAATCAGAATGATGCCTACTCCTGCCCCTTTGGAATTGAAGGCACCGTCAACGAATAGTCTCCAGACACCTGATGCTGAGTGGACTTCCTTGTGATGAATAGTTTGGGATTGGTCGCAACGATGTTCTCCTATAAACTATGCAATGATGTCGGTGAGGACCTGCCATTTGATGGCATTCCTTAGCTGGAACTGAATGTCAAATTGCCCAAGCTCGACTGACCACTTTGATAGTCTACCTGATAAGTTTGCTTTGAGAGGGTGGTATGTAAGTACGATGATGGAGTCGGCTTCGAAGTAATGTTTCAATTTTCTTAAGGCTACCACTAGCGCATAGGCGAGCTTTTTTAGTGGTAGGTACCGCTGTTTCGCGTCCAAGAGAGTTTTACTCGTGTAATAGACTGGGTGATGGATCCCCATTTTTTTGCATACCAGTGCAGAACTTACAACATAACTGTATACTGCGAGGTATAGGTATAGAGAATCATTCTCTTGAGGTATTACGAGCAAGGGTGGTGTGTTGAAATAATCTTTGATCCCCTCTAATGCCCTCGATCAATCCTCGTTACACTCCACATCTGTGCTTTTCTTCAATGATTGGAAGAACGGTTGGAACCTTTTGAATGACTTTAAGATGAATCGATTTAGCGCGGCGAGCATCCCTGTGATATTCTGCACGTATTTTATCATAGGGGGGTTGCACTCTATTGATGGCATCAATTTGGTTTGGGTTGGCTTCAATACCTCTCTTACTGACCAAGTACCCAAGAAATTTTCCTGACTGGACACCGAAGGAGCACTTACTTACGTTGAGCTTCATTCGGTATTTCTTGAGGATTTTGAATGTTCTTGATAGTCCAGAGAGGTTGTTTTACTTAAGCTTGATCTTGAGGATCATATCATCGATGTATACTTCCATGGTGTTTCCCATTTGGTCTTTGAACATCTTGGTGACCAACCGCTGGTAGGTTGCTCTTGTGTTTTTTAGCCCAATGGGCATAACCTTGTAGCAATATAACCCAACTGTGGTTATGTAAGGACATTTTTGTCCATTATCAATATGTATGTCATACGCCGTTACACCGCTGAAGAAATTCAAGATTCCATCTACATCATCGGATCCGAATATCAAAGCGTCTTCAACATCATAGCCTCTGCAAGAATGAACTTGCAAAATGAGGCATTTATTTTTCTGGGTCAACCGGACCGATCCGGTCACAAACGGACCGATCCGTTTTGCTGAAGGCCAGTATACCCCGGACCGATGGCAAACCGATGAGGAGAAATAGCCGAACCGATCCGACCTCATTCGGACCGATCCGCCTCTTAATAAAAGAACCGATCCGGTCAAATCGGACCGATCCGCCCTCAATCCGGACCGATCCGACGGGGATAATCACTGCCAGATTCGCTGCAGATTTTTTAGGCTCAAAGACTTCTTATTTAAATCCAACTTCGGGGAGTTATTTTTCAAGACTTTTCAACACGATTTTCAGAGTTCTAAATGCTCTAAGTCTTCACCTTTTTGATGTGCAAAACATCTTTTTGATTCACACAAAAAATCCCAATTACTTTTGTGAATCTTTTGGAACCCTAGAACACAAACTTTGTTGTTGTTCATCTTTGTGGAGAGATCTTTGCAACCGAGGGCTGCGTGTCATTGCTGAGGGAGTCTCTACAAAGTTTTATGGCTGCGTGTCATTAAGGAGAGCTGCGGTTCTTTCTTTGTTGGTTGGGCTGCGAGTCCTTGGAGGGTGCTGCGTGTATTCTCTTGTTGAGTTCAAGACTGCGTGTCTTTGTGGGTTGGCTGCGCGTTGATCCATTGCAGATTTCTCTATGTAATTGTAAGTTGCGGCTTGTATATTCATAGTGAAATAAAGGTTTTACCCGAAAGGGGTTTTTTCCTGAATTCTGTGTCTCAGCATATTTTTGTGTCACATGATTTATTTGTTTATGGGTTGACACACACACGCACTTTAGATGCATGTTTAGGAGCTGAAATTTAATAAGTGTGTCTAATTAGAAATTTGCGAAGTTAATCAATATCACGCATTCTCAAATTTGTATCAGAGCAGGTTGCGCTAATTTATCGCGTATTCCTATTTTCCGCTAAATTGTGTGATATTGATTTTTTTTAAAAATCAGTTTTGTGAAAAATTGCAATTTTTCCTATGGAGCACTTATATAATCAGATGCCTATTTTTGACGGGTCTAATTATGCCTACTGGAAAGCTCGTATGAAATCGATTTTAAAATCTATTGACGAGCGAGTTTGGTTACTTTGCGAAAATGGTTGGACTCCTCCCACGGTCACTGTTAATAACATCACCTCTCTAAAACCCGTGTCAGCCTGGACTGAGGATGATTATAAGTTGTCCAATTTTAACTCCCGTGGTCTGAGTGCTATTTCTGGTGCTATCACTCCTGATGAGTATCGCCGAATCATGACGTGCTCCACGTCTAAGGAGGCTTGGGATGTTTTGAAACTGACACATGAGGGTACGAACGCTGTTAAAGAGTCTAAGTTACAAAATCTGGCCACCCAATTTGAGACTATCACCATGTCTGAGTCCGAATGCTTTGATGAATTTTATGCACGTTTGTCGGACATTGTTAACACTAGTTTTAATTTGGGTGAGGTGATTGATAACACGCGTGTCGTTAAAAAGATTTTGAGATCTCTTCCAAAACGCTTTATTCCTAAAGTCACTGTTTTGAACTCTTTGGGAAATCTGAAATCACTTAAGTTGGAAGAACTTGTAGGAGATCTTCAAACCTATGAGATTGACATGTTTCCTAAAACCATTAAGGCTAAGGATAATGGTATTGCTTTAAAGACTCATTTTAAGAAAAAGAAAGAAAAAGTTTGTGAGTCTGATTCTGAGGAAGATGTTGATTTTGATAATATGGCCTTATTTGCGAAAAACTTTAAAAAATTTCTCAACATGAAAAGAAACAATTCTTCCAATAAAAAGAATTTTTTGAGAAAAATAAAAGGAAAGGAAAGGGCAAAGAAAGTGATGAGAGGAATGACTCTGATGAGGAGTGTGAGGAAGATTTAGAGAACATCACCTGTTTTGAATGTGGGGGTAAGGGACATAAGTCGTTTGAGTGTCCTACTTGGCTTAGAAAGAAAGGGAAGAAAGTAGCCATGCCTGCCACACTTAGTGATGTTGAGGGAGATGAGTCGGATAAAGATTTAGGACATGGGATGGTTGTCGCCTTTTCTAGTCGTGTTAGCACACCCAGTTTGTCTCACAAAAGTGCACACGAGAGCGATAATAGTGATTCATGTTCTTCAAGTGAGGGAGAAAGTGAGAGTGAAAGTGGAGATGAAAGTGAGCTCCAAAAAGCTTTTAGAGATTTGTACACCGAGACCTTGAAAACAAAGAAGTATAATAGGGATTTAGGTCATCGGGTTTTAGATTTGGAGAAAGAGAAGGAGGTTTTGAGAAAGGAGAAGTGTGATTTGGCCGACACGTTGTCTAGTCTGACGACACGTGTATCCCAACTCGAGAGTGATCTCGAACGTGCCCGGGAGGTCAAAGTCAAGTTTGAGAACGCACCTAAGAAGGTTGAAAAGGTGGTTCTTAAGGGTAAAGGTGAGAAGTTAGGAATAAGTCATGACGGTGCTTCTTCTTCCCAATTAGCACCCGAGCCGGTTCCCACTTTAGTGACAGTTTCACATGTGTCTCACCCTAACCCACCTAGGCGTCCCATTCCTATTAGGAAAGTGCGTCCTAGAGTTTTTGAGAGAGGTGTTCCTAGGCCTATTTATGTTTGCTCACATTGCAAGAGGAGAGGGCACCTTAGGGAATTTTGCTTTAAGTTGGGGTATGTGTCACGTTTTGCTTCTAGACGTGTTTCTGGCACACATGCACCCACACATGATACTTTACATGCTCCCGGAGACTACATGAGAGAGTTTGCACATTTAGGTGAGCAAGTTAAGTTTTTAGTCAAAACTTCACAAGAATTGATGGAGGTTTTTCATAAGTTGGAAAACCCCTCCGCACCTAATGATTGAGGTTTGACTTGTTTACTAGCATAGGGTGATTTTCATGATGTCATTGTTTGCCTATTGCTAGTATGTATCTTTTTTGTATATATTTTTTTTGAAAAATACAAAAAATATTTTTTTTGTTTTGGTTGCACCGTTTATGGATAAACACTTAGGATGACCGAGTCACAACATCATTCCATTATTTTCATGTGACTATTTGATAGTGTTTTGAGACAATAGGTCAATTCATCCATGTGCTTTATAATGTTTGGAGTCATTAAGATGTATTTGAGTGTTTCTTCCTACATGTTTGACTCATGTTTCCTTTATTGCACACATGCACGGATTTGTTTGATTATTGTGCTTGTCTTATCACATGTTGGTTGGGTGTTTTCACTTCAATCCTGTCCTTAAAACGAACCAAGAGCGATAATTTTTTGATAAGGAAATTGTGCATATAAGAACCGTTTTGTGAGTTTGTGTGCTTTATTTTAAAAACGGGGAGGGGCTGCGAAAGGTAATCATCTATCCTTTGCGCAAAAGCCACCGTTAAAAAGGACCTAAAAAATTGAGGAATTTTATTATCCGAGGTCCAAAGAGGTTAAAAGAGCCCACAAAAAAAATTTAAAGGCAATATAAAAAAAAAAAAAAAAAATCATGCCAATTATGGGCCATTTAGGTTTTTGCACCAATTCTCCAAAGTTTGAGAATTTAGATTACCTCTAAAAGAAAATATATATGAGGGAGTTTGGTTGGAGAATTAAAACGGGTTTGCACGTCCTTGAAATGCTTGAAAATGCGCTACATAGTTTTGGACGTTATTGGTGTGGAAATCACTTTGACTTTGATTTGTTGATTTGCATAAGACGATGTCATCTAAATTCAACAAATTTTTTACACCTAAGGATACTTTTGATGCTCATTCGTTAGGGGTACACATATGCATCGTGCACATATGATTGATTGAATTGATTTACCTATCGAATGTGTTCACACCCATTCATTTCGTTTCCATGACTTGGTTGTTTGAGTTTAAATCCATGGTGTGATTTTTGTATCATATTTGTTCTTTTTGGTATCCTATCTTTGTATGAAAAATTTGAAAAATCAAAAAATCGTTTGATGCCCTATTTTGTGTACCGTGACACCCCGATTTTGCTTGTTTGATTCATTCTTCTTATTTGTCTATTTAGTGACATCATAAAAAAAGGGGGAGAAAGAATTATCATTTTATGGGGGAGTTTGAATTTTGGGGGAGTTTTTGGGATATAGCTTATGTTTTTATCATATATTGGTATCCATGTTTATCTCATTTCAAACTCGATATGTCATGTGGTATTTGCTTTGTCTCATGTGTGTAGGTATGAAGATTGAAGATCAATATGTTGCACACCCTGATGAGAAAAGCTTTGAGATTTGATCATTGTTGAAGATTGAAGAACAAACGATGAAGATTTATACCTTTGTATCTTTCCATTTTTAGGGTTCATGGGAGGGTAGATTTGTATAGGTCATTAGTTGATAATTCGGATATTTTTTTATGTATGTACCGGCATAGACATAGGGGGAGATTTGTAAGGACATTTTTGTCCATTATCAATATGTATGTCATACGCCGTTACACCGCTGAAGAAATTCAAGATTGCATCTACATCATCGGATCCGAATATCAAAGTGTCTTCAACATCATAGCCTCTGCAAGAATGAACTTGCAAAATGAGGCATTTATTTTTCTGGGTCAACCGGACCGATCCGGTCACAAACGGACCGATCCGTTTTGCTGAAGGCCAGTATACCCCGGACCGATGGCAAACCGATGAGGAGAAATAGCCGAACCGATCCGACCTCATTCGGACCGATCCGCCTCTTAATAAAAGAACCGATCCGGTCAAATCGGACCGATCCTCCCTCAATCCGGACCGATCCGACGGGGATAATCACTGCCAGATTCGCTGCAGATTTTTTAGGCTCAAAGACTTCTTATTTAAATCCAACTTCGGGGAGTTATTTTTCAAGACTTTTCAACACGATTTTCAGAGTTCTAAATGCTCTAAGTCTTCACCTTTTTTATGTGCAAAACATCTTTTTGATTCACACAAAAAATCCCAATTACTTTTGTGAATCTTTTGGAACCCTAGAACACAAACTTTGTTGTTGTTCATCTTTGTGGAGAGATCTTTGCAACCGAGGGCTGCGTGTCATTGCTGAGGGAGTCTCTACAAAGTTTTATGGCTGCGTGTCATTAAGGAGAGCTGCGGTTCTTTCTTTGTTGGTTGGGCTGCGAGTCCTTGGAGGGTGCTGCGTGTATTCTCTTGCTGAGTTCAAGACTGCGTGTCTTTGTGGGTTGGCTGCGCGTTGATCCATTGCAGATTTCTCTATGTAATTGTAAGTTGCGGCTTGTATATTCATAGTGAAATAAAGGTTTTACCCGAAAGGGGTTTTTTCCTGAATTCTGTGTCTCAGCATATTTTTGTGTCACATGATTTATTTGTTTATGGGTTGACACACGCACGCACTTTAGATGCATGTTTAGGGGCTGAAATTTAATAAGTGTGTCTAATTAGAAATTTGCGAAGTTAATCAATATCACGCATTCTCAGGTTATAAATGTTGTTTTATCTTGATCTGGCTCGTACAGAGGGATCTGGTGATACCCGAAGTATGCGTCCAGGAAGCTCATCCTTTCATGTGATGCAGTGGCATCCACCAGCTGATCAATCTTTGGGAGGGGGAAGCTATCCTTAAGGCCTTATTGATATCGGTGAAATCGATACAGACTCTCCACTTTTTGCTGATCTTAGGCACAACCACTGGGTTGGATAGACATTTGGGGAACTGGACTTCCCATATGGATCCTGTGTCCAGTATTTTTTCAACTTCCTTCTCCATTGCCTTGGCTTTTCCCAGAGAAGTACGATGAGCTTTCTGTGTAATTGGCTTGAATGTTGGATCGACGTGTAATCGATGACAGGTGATTCTTGGATCAATCTAGGTCAGCTCGTAAGGCTCCCATGAAAAGACATCTAGGTTACCTCGGAGTAGGGTGACCAATTCCCTCTTTTCATGGTCGGTGAGTGAGGTTCCAATCAAGAACTTTCTTTAACTTGAACTGCTACTGGCTGTGACTTCCTCCAGGTCCTTAATGACTCTTTCAGAGGGGAGGATCCTAGTCTCCTCCACTCCTGGTCTTCCATATCTTAGTTGCTATTTGGAGGGCATTAGCCTCTCCTGCTCTTCATCCTTGCTTATAACTTTCTCAACCTTCTTCTCTGGCTTGGGATGAATGGCTGATATGAAGCATTTTCTCACCATCGCCTGGTCTCTGTGGATCTCCACCACTCCTCATTGAGTAATAAATTTGAGCTTCTGATTGTAGGTAGAAGAGACGGCCTTCACTTCGTGCAACCATCCTCTGCCGAGGATCGCCTGGTAGGGTGAATCAATATCGACCATGAGAAATTCGATCATTTTGGAAATGTTTCTTTCCCTTACTGGCAGGATAATCTTCCCCAAAGGGATAGTTACTTTCCGAGCCAACCCAACTAGAGGAACGGTAGCTTCCTTTAGGTCGACGAAGCTTAACTTCAACTTCCTGAACAGGTCGAGGTATATTACATCGGATGAGCTACCTTGGTTAATGAGCAACCTGTCAACGTCATAGTTAGCTATCCTGGGTGTAATGATCAGTGCATCATGATGTGGGGTTCTTACTCCCACTAGGTCCTAATCTGTGAACACGATGTGCTTTCTGTAGTCGATATCCTCTGCTCGTCGACGCTTTCCTGCTTACATTTTAGCTAGATCGATTTGGAAAGCTTGCATTAGTGCTGTAAGATTTTTTACTTCCATCCGAGCTGTATTCCCATGAATCTATTTGAGGTCAGATGCCCCATGAATTATCGCGAACTCATGGTCGACGTCTTCCTCGAGCACGTTGTTGGGTCTTTGATCTCCATTGGTAGCTACCTTCTCTGCCTTCTTTTCTACAAATTCGCTTAAGTGTCCAGTTTAAGCTAACTCTTTAAGGTGAGATTTGAGGGCTTTGTAGTGCTCGGTTTTGTGCCCGCCCTTTTTGTGGAAGCACATCTCAGTGCGTTGTTCCTCTTTGAGGGGTCTCTACCCATCTTCCTGGGACACTTAATGAACGATTCTTCCTTGATTTTTTCTAGAATCTTGTAGATCGGTTCCTTAAAAACTGTGTTTACTGCTTGAAATGCATTTGAGGCATCACTCTTGTTCCCATTCTTAGGGACTCTCTTGCCCCCATTCTTACTTCATTTCTTTTTATTCTCATTTTTGTCGCTACCCTTGCCGAAAAACTTGGCCCAACCATTTTCTCCTACACTGAGATGTGTCACATCTTTAACTTTGGCGTATTTTTCAATATGAGCCATTAAGTCGTCAATGGTCGTGGCCTCCTTCTTAGTGAGGGACTGGTGTAAGAGGCAAGAACTGGGTAAGCCAATCTTAAAGGATGCGACGGCGACCTTCTTCGAACAGTCCTCGACCTCGTTAAATAGTTCCCAATACCTCGTCGCGTAGTCTCTGAGGCTCCCCTGAGGCTTTTTCTTCATAGTCAATAAAGCATCCATCCTCTTCGGGCGGGAGCTGCTGGTAATGAAGCGAGCTGTGAAAATATCTGCGAGGGGCTCGAAGTTTCTGATAGATTTGTGAGGGATTTTTTCGAACCACTTTTGAGTCACGTCATGCAAGATTGACGGAAAGATCCAGCACATCAATGCGTCCTTATGGTTCTAGAGGGTCATGGCCTACCTGACATGGTCGATAGGATCAGTCTTTCCATTATAGATCTTGAATTTGGGCATCACGAACTTCTTGGAGGCTTCTTCTTCTTCTTTTATCTCCCTTGAGAAAGGGGATTTAATCTAGGTCCTAAGAGCTCACCTGGATAGCTCTCTGGTCGACCTGGCACCCTGATGTGCTGGGTGTTGGTTTATTTCTCTCTGGACCAAATGTCGTATGTCATCATTTCCTCGGTCTGGGCTCTTGTAATGATGAGCTGACTGTTGTTGCTCAGGCAAGTCGTCATCTGACCTATGTCCCTCAAATATTTTAGATCCACGTCTTAGTCTCCTTTCTCGGCTGCGATATCGACTCGATTGAGAGCTAGGAGTGCGATAATGGCGTTGACTTGTGTTGCGATGGAGTTCTCTCTCCATCTTCTCCGGTCTTCTCTTGAGGTTAGCGTTCTTGGCTTCTTGCTTATGAGTAGCTTCCTCCTGCTCTTGGAGCCTAGCCTCGCAGGCGTCGATCAACCTGGAGACTTGTGTGGACCTAGTTGGTCCCTGGCTTTCTTTTGAGGCCTGTCGTTCTGTACGAGGCCTTGGATTTGAGCGTCGAACTTCAAATCTAACCCTATGAGGAATGGGTTTCTCTTGAATATTCCTCGCTTGAGGGGCATTGCTGCTGTGACCAGACATTTTGGGTTCTTATTAGTGAAGGATTTCTTAAAGGAAGAACAATCACTTCCCACAGACGGCGCCAATTGTGGTGACAATAAATATCAACACAAATTATAAGCAAATGCCATCACCAGAAAAAATAAAGAACATAAAATAGCTGCAATCACACACGACACAAAATATACGTGGTTCGACAAAATGGCATATGTCCACGGTGGTGCTCTCTGATTTATATTTCTTTTTACTCTAGGGGAGTGTTTACAAGTGCATGCCCATTGTCCCGAGCTGGGGGGTTCAATATATACAATTAATTCTCGGAGAGTGGCACCTCCACGTTGGCCCATAATCCCTAGAATATCTCATGAGAGATTTTAAGGGTTGAATGGATCATCGCTAAATTAGTTATTCATGGGACCTTAGATTTTGGGCCGGACTCTTCCTACCTTTGGTAGGGCCCTAGTCGGGCTACTTCTCTGGGCCAAGACAATTAAAAGAGGTACCCACAGTAATCTATAGAGAATTTCATGTTGTTTTGAGCTTACTTGGGTCCAAATCCATAAATTGTGTGTGTCGTATCATGTCAAGACGAGTATAATTAGCTGAAAAATATGAATCATGTTAAGCATGTTGTTTCATCATTTTATAAACGAGTTGGGCTTCGAATTTAGTACACAAACACTATTATCTTTTGTCGCATTTGTGCCCCCAAACACTAATTTCCACATAAATTTTCTCCAAAAAAATTTCATACTTTGTCTGTCAACTAGTTGAGGTGTAGAAACTGTTAGTATTGGTTTGTACTTGAATTTTTTGCATTGGTGACTGTTGACACTTCTTATATTGTTTTCTTAACTCAAGTTGAAAATTCACAAAAAAAATGGACAATTGAATAAAGAACATACCAAAATATGAATATTAATCCCATTGGGATCAATTTCAAAAACATGTTATATGTAATAAAAATTTAGTTATCGATCACGTTGTTACCAAAATATGTACATATTACCATTTTTATGTTAAGTGACCCTTAACTATTTTTACTCATGTGATTGGTTTTGACCGTTTTCTTCCCCACCTTGCTTTCTTTTTGCATCTACGTTCTCTTCAAACGCGAGGGTCCAATAGAAAAGTCTCATTTCGCATTGATTAATTTTCAAACAAATATCAATAGAGCCTAATCAAGTGTGTGTGTATGTGTGTGTTTATATATATATATATGTGGGGGGGGGGGGGGGCGTGTGTGTGTGTATTTATATGCTTTTTTTTCTAATGAGTTGCATACAAAATTTTCAGTGTGTGTGTGTTGGGGGGGGGGGGTGTATTTATATGCTTTTTTTCTAATGAGTTAGCATACAAAATTTTCAACATGTCAGCGCATCGTACGGGATTAAAATCTAGTCATATATATATATATATATATAAGAGAGAGAGAGAGAGAGAGAGAGAGAGAGAGAGAGAGAGATGCTCCTATGCACACTAAGTTTGCACACATGCTGGCACACACCTATTTTTTTTAAATATTAAAAAATATAATTTTGAGTTGATTTTTTTATGTGATATTTAAACATTTCAAGGGGATCATATAAAAAAATCAACCCAAAAAACTTTTTTTCCTATTTTAAAAAAATCGGTCAAAATTTCACAGCTTTTAAATTGTTTTAAAGCAAAATGTCCTTTTAAGATCAAACCAACATTTTTAAATTGTTTTAAACCGAAAGTTTGACCGATTTTTTTAAAATAGAAAAAAAAAATTGAGCTGATTTTTTTTATGTGGGTCCCTTGAAATGCTTAAATATCACTAAAAAAAATCAGCTAAAAAATATTTTTTTTACTATTTTAAAAAAATAATATGCGAATTTAGTGTGTACACGACGCTAATTCTCTCTCTATATATATAGAGAGTGACTGCATGCGGTGAGTGGTTAGTAATCGAATCGATGGACCATTGAAATCGTTTCAGTATAATTCAAGTACTTTAAAACGGTTTTGACCAATCAAGGACTTCGTTGAATTAGAGTAATTTTACATTGGTTTTAATTACAATGGGCAATGAGTTACAGATAGGTTTTAATTTTCTTTTATGATCAGTTGGCTAAACAAAAGTCTCTTCACAAAACCACGTGGTGCATCCATGCTAGAAAGTAGAACTCAAACTGTGCAGTTAAACTTGTGGTGCTTCTGATAGAAATATGATCATCTTTATATTGAACAAATGGTCTATAGCAGTTAGTTTAAATTTGGTTCGCCTTAGAAGTTGGATTCGAATTCTACTATCATTAGATTGGTGCACTAAATATTACAAAAGTGCACTAAATATTACATTGGTGCACTTCATTATTGACAATATATAATACTTTTTCTAGTCTTTAGTGACATTTTAAAAGTTTTAGTGATAATTCATATTTTTAAATTGCAATAAGTTCCGTAACTATCCATAACCACCTTCAACCTCTCTTCTTTATTTCCTTTAAAAATGAAACATGTGACATGAGTTTTTTAACTACCACTCAATGGGCGAACAACTAAAAATAGTAATACATAAAATTGTGTGCAACTAAGTTTTGGTTCAATTTTTCAGTCCACAATTTTTTTTTCTTACCTTTAAAAAAGGAGTCCAAATATGTTAACCTAGTTTAAAATATGATTATTGTGACCATCTCATTAGATTGATTGAAACATTAAAATAATAAATTTCTATATACTAGAAAATGCTAAACAAACATTTAATGACAGCATCTTTTAAAGCTATCCATGTGGCACATTCGTATTTGCAAGGCTATCCACGTGACATCTCTATCTCTATTTTACAAATGTAAAATTAAAGCCATTAACATCTTTGGCAGTGCATCTACATTTTTTTGAGTTCCAAGGTTTAAACCTTCGCACCAAGCATTCTAGACTAAACACAACTTCTCTCATCGCTTGCTCTCTCTTCCACATGACTCCGAATCCTTCAAATATGGAGCTACCGACACGAGATTTGGTATTTTGACACTAGATTTTGGTATTTGTATGGGCGACAAATATTACTCCGATCTACTCTTTTTACTTTCAATCCTAGATTTGTATTCTTTCTAGATCGACAGTGCATCTATATTTTTTTTAGTTTCAAAGTTTATATCAGCGATTTGACTGTGTCTATTTAATTTGAATCTGATTTGATTGTAATGATTGTTATTTTATGATTTTAATATATTTTAACACATCTTGGGGTTTTGTTTTAGATCTGAATTATTTCGATATTTTTTTTGTTGTTTATAGCCCGGAAGTGGGTTATCAGGAAGAGTTAACCCAGGCAAATCAAATGGAAGTATTTATATATTTCAAACAAAAACACTGATATTTTTTTGTTCTATTTATAGCTTGGCAGTATCTGAAGTATGTGTAGTGCTATTGGGGGGTAGACATTGGTGATTGCAGTGGGTGAGGTTTAATGGTGTTAGCAAATCATGGTAGTGTCGCGGTGAGTTGTTGTGTATGATGGGAAGTTTATTTCTAAAGTGGTGTTAGACTTACCCAACCAAATTACCCGGTTTCATACCCAATGCCTCTCAATTTTTTTTCCCCTACAGCAATGCTTACACTGTTACATTTCCATTTTAATTCAGCAATGCACATTTCAATAGGTAATAAATAAGTTTAGGTAACAATTTTTTATGTTAAAATGAGTTTTATGTTTTTTTTTAGGTAGTAATTTTTTTAAACATGAGTTTTATGCATTTTTTTAGGTTGTACTTTTTTTTTCTTTTTAAAAATAGATTACGTTTGCAAACGTCGCATAGTATTTATTATCCCTCATTTAATTTATAAGTTTTGGAGCGTCCCATAGCATTTATTCGCAAAATTTTCTTTGAGGTTCAGTAAGAAAAAAAAAATTAAAGTATGAATCAGCTAAATGGCGTGTCGCGATTGGTTATTGCCGCTGGTGCGGACCCACATTCATAAGACATTAACCAATCGCGACACGTCACGTCAGTGTGTCGTGACCGACACATGAAAATCATGTATCAGACAGTTAATGTCGCTGACATACGCCCACATCCATAAGACAATAACCAATCGCAACATGTCACGTCAGTGTGCCGCTGGTGCGAACTCACATCCATAAGACACTAACCAATCGCGACACATCACGTCAGTGTATCGCGATCGACACATGAAAATCATGTGCCGGCCTAAACTTTTTGATAAAGTCACTATAATGTAAAAATCCAAAAAAAAATAATTAGCCGAAAATGATTGTATTATATTTTTTTCATCTTTTTTTATAAAGAAATAAATGGGATTACAAAGGAATTTTTTTTTTTGATATAGAATATTTGGGACAAAAAAATAACCTTAAAAACATTTTTTATATACGAAAAATTGGGGCAAAAAAAGGAAAACAAAATCATGAAGGAAAACAGGAAAAAATAGCCAAAACTAGATCTAATTTTTTTTTTAAAATACACTTAATTTTTTAAAAATAATTATACTATTTTTTTATATTTATAAAAGTTGGATCTTTTTTTATAAAAATTGTACAATTATGTATGTATAAAACAATTTTTTTATAAATATTAAAATTACATAGTAAAACAGATAGAGTAGAGAGATCAAGGGTGGGGATTGTTTTGGGTATGGAATCGATAGCTTTGGTTCGGGGAGTCTATCATTATTCTTATTTTTATTTTTATTTTTAACTTTTTAAATTTAGATTTTCTTTTGGTAATAAGTGTTTTGTTGGGATTAAAAAAAATAAAAATATGAAATAGTTTATAACCTAGCAAATGAGAAGACCTATGGAGGACAAAACCAAAAGGAAGGACAAACACAAATTGAACATCAAAATAAATCTCCAACCAATAAGACTTAGGGTCGACACTCGCCGAAATCAAATTCGAATATGAGAATGCCAAACATCTCATAATGGGATAGCATGGTTGTTTGGGGATGATGTCGTGATGGTGGCAGGGGAGGGTTTGGTTGTTTAGGTGGTCTTGAGAGTGGTCATTTGGGGGTGATGTCATTATGGTGGAATTTTTTTTAGTGTGTGCATTGTTTTGCAAGTTGAGACGGTTTCAATCTTTTTTTTTCTTAAATCGTAAGTTAAGATTTGGTTTGATTTGAATATTATGATTTCTTATCTGTACACTATTCAAGCTCTATTGCCAATAGGATTTTTTTTTGCTTAATAGTTGGTTACTTAGATTTTCCTTTTTTTTGGAAGAGTACAAGGTCTTTTATCGGAATCAAGATATAAGGGTATAAGTTTTATGACAAATTATATGATTTTATTTTTCTTTGATAATTTTTATTATTAAATATGGGTTTCGAATTTGTCATCATACTCTAAAAAGTCTTACTTCGTAGTGGTTATTTCTTGATGTTTTGTTAATCTTTGTCGCTAATTATAATGACATGAACATGAATAATAGTTGGATTTGCATTTCAAGGTATTGTAATAATTCATTTAAAACTATTTAAGAACAACACAACTCTTTTGTTTTGATTTGTCATAGCATCCCTCTATGGTTGTTTTAATTATTCAAGATTTGAAAGCCAAATAGAGAACCAAAGCCACTGCACCATGCGACACTGTACAAGTGTTGTGTTTTCCAATGAGAATAGCCAAACACGTTCTTAAATTCATTGGCCATTTTACATGCAAAATGACTACTATAATTATCTAGTCCGTGCATCGCGCGAATTTATGCCTAGTCTATATTATAACTCTGATACCATAGTATTAGAGTTATAAATTCCCATTAATGAGAGATGCATTACTTTGAAGTCTCCTACCTGGGTACTAAAACGACTCCCAAACCAAAAATGACTATCCAAATCCCAACCTCCTTTAAATTTTAACGCCAACCCAAAATAGAGAAGGACTGCCTCTTGACCCTTCGAATGCCATATAAACTCTTCAAATTTCTTCAGCGTGGACAATACATGTTTTTGTGTTTGTTGGTTCCCACCTTTACTGATTCATTTGTGTGAGATCTCTTTAATTTATTCTTTTGGGATCTTATGTTACAAAGATGCCTAAAACTGATGAAAAATATGAATCCGGCTTTCGTTATTTTGTTATCGAATGATGCTATGGGTACCAAACAAATCCCCCAAATCTCCCCCAAATAGCATTAGTGAGTCGTGTCCTGGCGGGACCCATACCACAAGGTATAACACTTAATGCTATTTGGGGGAGGATTTGGGGGAGTTGTTTGGTACACAAAGCATTTCCCTTTTGTTATCATGTTGTTTTAATTTGTTTACTTTCCATTTAATACTTCATTATTTTTAATTTTATGATTCCCATCTTCGTTCTTAAGGCTAATTACTTACTTCTCCATTCTGTGACGTTCATTTGATTATCAAGATAAGATAATCAAGTAAATTTGTTTTTAAGATCAAACCAACATTTTTGGAAAGGTTTATATTTTAAAAAATTCAAGTTTTCATTTTCGTTTTCTTCCAATGCTTCTCACCCATCAATACAACTACTAATATGTTCAGTTGCCCTCCATGTGAAATTAAACAACTTCATCAGTAATTTTTTTCCTCTTTAACATAACCTCATAATTAATTCCCTTGACACCTTTAAATTGTAGTTTGCTAACTTAAGAAGAATGTCCTTTTAATTGTTCATGTAGTTGGTTCTTGTTGATTTTAATAATCACATTCATTTCAAGTTCAATTTTTAGATGTTTTTGTATACTCTGAATTCTGAAACTTTTCTGGATTGGATGGGTCTCTTCAGTCCAGTATTGGAAAAACAGAATTGTTGGACTTGACAAACTATTTAGCCTTCCACTTATATTATTTTTGAAGAAATTTTGCAGGAATGTCCTCCAGAAGTCCAGCTGTAGGCATCCATAGATCCCCAGATTCATCTGGAACAAGAGATGGTGGTTTCATGTTGGTTCACCACCACTGGAGTCCATTTGCTAGGGATAAGGTCTCCTAGATATGTGTTCCCCCAGTGGCGGATCCAGGATTTTAGTTCAACCGGGGCCAAATCGATTCAAATTTTTTTTTCAGAATGGTTAGACAAAGACACTTCGATGTGTTGATCTTGTTTCGTCAAGTCATCACAAGCATTCATGCATTTGTTATGAATACTTGAATGGGGGCCAACATGATCTTTAAACACTTGCTTCTTTTTCCAATTTGAAAAGCCTCCAGCAACAAATACACCACCACCTCCTTGCCCCCCTGTATTTGGTCGAAACAAATAGCAAAACAAACAAAACGCAGCCTCCTTCGCCACACTATACTCTAACCATCTCCCAAACTCCTCAAACCATGACGGAATAAATCTACGTTTGCCTGTTCCAAATTGTATCCATGGAAAATTGTGATTTTTTGGTTGACAAAGGCCCCTAGTAATATATGCTCGACGAACTAACTCCATTTGTTTAGAATCACCATATTCCGAAATAGATTTCCTCAAATCGGGATCTGATGGTTGTTCATCCAAATTCACCCCAATATTAGGTGAGTGTTGTGAGTGTTGGGATTGAACTTCTTGATGGATAAGATTATCGGACTCTACATTGGGAGATGATTGAACCTCAGCTTCGGATACAGTTTGTGGGTTATCTTCTCTTTTCCGTTTAAAAAATTTCTCCATGACTTCCTATTTAAAAAAAATAAATATTTTAGACTACATATTTCTATATACACAAATATTTATATATACATATTTCTATAACACAAATTTCTAAATAAAAATTTCTACACATATTTCTGAGATATAAAAGCCAGGTACAAAAACCACAAATTTCTTACAAATTATTTATATATACACATATAAAAAAAACACATATAAAAAAAAACCACATATAAATTTCTAATAATATACACAAAAAACACACATTACATGATTTCTAAATCACAAAAATCACAAAAATCATATACACATACACTAATCATCTCACTTTAATCATCTCACAATCACAAAAACCATATACACAGACTCAGTACATATAACAAAAAATTACCTGAGTTGGGCAGTCAGGGGCGTCGTGACTCACGTCAGGGGGCTGAGTTGGGCGTGCCTGGCCGTGTGGGTGGTGGATGGGTGGAGTGGAGTGGAGTGGAGTGCAGAAGAAGAGGAGAAATGGGTTTGAACTTTGAGTTGGGTTTTGGGTTTGTGCAGGTTTCGTTGGGGCTGCTGGCAACAAAAGAAATGGGGGTTTTGTTTTTACACCAAACAGCTGGCAGTTGTTGTGTTTTTACATAAAACCCCCTTTTTTTTTTTGGATTTCCCAACCCGGGCGATGGCCCCTGTTGGGCCCAAGCTGTGTCCGCCCCTGTGTTCCCCCCTCTCTATAGTAACTGTTAGTATCGTACGATTACAATGTGGGCATTTTAACTTACAATAAAATATACCAACAAATATATGACTACTCATTTGGGGTTTGGTCCCCATTTATATTGCCATTGTCAATTTTCCTCCCATGACTTTCATTTCATGGACTTTGGCACCCAAATCATCACAAATACACTTTATGATTATCTATGAGAATCTTTTGCGATACTTTTGAGAATATGACAATTTTACGTATTAAAATCCTAGAAGTATAAAGTGATTAGGCATAAATTCTTCTCAATTTATCCCATTAATTTAGTTACTTTTAGCACCTCGAATAACGTAATAGATTTGACTTTATCTCATAATCTTGCTACTAACTTATCCTAACGATTACACCGAGTTTATGGTATTTCGTACTAATTTTGCAGGTATTTCATGTCAATAAAGAAAGAAAGAAACCGGAAGAATCGAGAAAGAAAAGAAGGAAAGTCAAAAAGGGAAAATTATAATTTTTACCCAGAATTCAGATGAGGCATCTAAAGATAAGTTGAAGACCCTTCAATTACGAGTACACTGGAAAAAACAACACCTCAATCGGAGTCCCGGTGTGACAGTTATGAGCAGTCAAAGTTTGAAGAAAAAGTCAAAGAAGCCCGGGCCTGACCGATCTGCATTGCCAAATTCCAGAGAACCCCGGACCGAAGACGGATCGAAGATGAAAGAAAACAAATGAACTGATCCGCACCGAAATGATCCACCCAAGAAATAAAATAACCGATCCGGATTCCAGCCAGACCGAACCGCAGGAGGACCGGACCGGTCCGACTATCGAATTTTAATTTTCTAATCTTCCTCTAATGGAGAGTCCTAGTTCAGCTAAAACTCTTGAAGTTTTGTAGGGTATATAAACCCGTTTTATTATCATTCTTAGTACGAAGAATTTATCTAATTTTCCATTCTTTTCAGAAAAACCCTAGTTTGGAGATAGCTTATTATTTTAATTCCAAGATTGAAGATTGTTCAGATTTCAGTGATTACAAGTAATTTTAATTGTTGCTTTTAGTTCTTTGGTAAGATTAGTAGTTAATTTCTTCTGTCCAATCTCCTTTCTACATCATTCTACAATTCTTCCTTAGTTTAATCATGGTTTTCTTCAATTCAAAAATTGTTTTCATTAGTTTCAGCATGTTAGGCTAGATTTTCTAAGGTCGGGATACATGAACCCATCCTTATGTGATAGTTGCATGTGTATAAAATTAATCCTCTAAATTTAATGATTTGATTACGACCGTATTGCATACAAACACGACAATCGTAGATCATTGGATCTCGTTTGCTTCCGGGTAACCGAGATGCTTTGGAATGCAATTTGAGTGTAACTATCACAATACCGATTTACTCGTCCTCTGATTAAGTATGGTGCGGGATTGAACCTCATATACGTAATGCTTGGGAGTACTAAATTTTGGTTCTAGTTAATCATTTAAATTTACGATTAGTATTATACCTGCAATACACTAGGGTTGGGGGATTGTATTCTCGTCCTGTTTTCTTCATCATATAGTTCAAGTTTCAGTTCAATCATCATTAGTAATTTAGGTAATTTAGAGTGATTGCATTCCATTCATTCATTAGTTCATTAGTTAATTATTTCAAAATTGCATTTAGTTGTAGCCAATTCTCAAATCAAATAATCTTTTCCTTTCTTTTTAGAGTCGGAGTTAGGATTTCTTTGTCTATCCAACGTCGTTACAATTCTATTGTCCTATTTTCCTATGGATACGATCCCGACTTATCGGATTATTACTAACGCGACAGGCTTGCACTTGAGCCTAGAGAGTACACACTTCTGAGACACATTCTTAGTCGCGTCATAAAGCTTTGGGGCTAAACTCTAAACAGAAAAATAAGTGGGGGCCAAAAACCAAGCAATAATTTTTCTAAGGAAGAAAATATAAAATTGTTGACAGCAAGAGGTGTGGCAATGTAGTAAAACACTAAAACAATATTCCATTAATTTGTGTTTTTGCAGTCTACTCAAGAAGGTATCTGGTTTAGATCATGGGAATAAGGTGACCAGAGGAGCTGGCTGAAATGGAATGATAGTGGGCATATAATGTTAATCAGCCTAACATACAATAAGAAGGTCATAGTTGTTCCTGTGCATTGTTTGCTATTTTTAATTGTTGAAATATGATTTGGAATATATCCCCTGACCGAAATTCCTCGGTTGAGCGAGACCTACCAGAAAAAGACTACCTTCTAAACCCAAAGGCACCAATATGCGCTATAACCAAACAGACAATTATGAGAGGTTGGATTATGTCAATTTGTAATTTTTTTATATTAGAAATTACCTTCTTGAAATGGCCCTTATTTATTTTGTTGTTAATATACATCCTTCGATCTCTTTTGCTTCCGGGTAACCGGGATGCTTTGGAATGCAATTCGAGTGCAACTATCATAATACCGATTTACTCGTCCTCTGATTAAGTATGGTGTAGGCTTGAACCTCATATACGTAATTCTTGGGAGTACTAAATTTTGGGTCTAGTTAATAATTTAAATTTACGATTAGTATTATACCTGCAATACACTGGGGTTGGGGGATTGTATTCCCGTCCTGTTTTCTTTATCATATAGTTTAAGTTTCAGTTCAATCATCATTAGTAATTTAGGTAATTTAGAGTGATTTCATGCCATTCATTCATTAGTTCATTAGTTAATTATTTCAAAATTGCATTTAGTTGTAGCCAATTCTCATATCAAATCATCTTTTCCTTTCTTTTTAGAGTCAGAGTTAGGATTTCTTCGTCTATCCAATGTCGTTACAATTCTATTGTCATATTTCCCTGTGGATACAATCCCGACTTATCGGATTATTACTAATGCGATAGGATTGCACTTGAGCCTAGAGAGTACGCACTTCTCAGACACATTCTTAGTCACATCAAGTTTTTAGCGCCGTTGTCGGGGAAATTAGGTAGACTTAGGATTAGATCGAGTCAATCTAAAACTTTGACCAAAAATCTCAAAAAATCCAAAAACATATAAAAATTGAAAAAAGCACAAAAAGATTCATCATCATCTCTCATAAGCTCGGTAATGCAAAATTCTGAACTCACTCCAACTCCCCATAATACTCCAACCCACATTCACGAAAACCCGATTGTTGAGTACGATCCTGATAGCCCTCACACTCCTAACGCTTCACAGTTCTCGGTTCCACTTCCCACACCGTCACACTCAATCTCAAGTAACACGCCATTTTCCTTCTTAGGACACACTTCAGAGCATACTCCTAGTATACCAAGTGAGGATACCGAATCTTTGAGAGAGAGGGAGACATGTCAAAACATGGTAGTGCAACTACCGACGAGGGAGAGGCCCCATATCTCCCTTTGAGAGACGTCTTATATCCCGAGTGCACTGTCACTCTGGGATGCATTTTACTCCCATACAATGCGGGACAATTTCGCTTTATGAATGAGATGATCCAGATACTTCCCACTTACCATGGACTGGATTCAAAAAAGCCATATGCCCACATTAAGGAATTTGAGGAGGTGTGCAAGACGCTCCGTGATCAAACTTGCACAAAAGATGTGCTCCGCCTTAAACTCTTCCCATTCTCGCTAAAGGATAAGGATAAGACCTGGCTATGGTCTTTACCTCCAAATTCGATTTCATCATGGACCGAATTACAATCCAAATTTCTCAAGAAGTTCTTTTCTCCACATCGAACGAATTCTATCAAGGCTCAAATTCAAACTTTCTAACAATTAGAAAATGAGTCATTCGAACGATGCTACGAGAGTTTCAATGAGTTAATTGCCTTATGTCCCCATCATGGTTTTGATAAAACGCAAATCATTTCCTTTATCCATAATAGGCTGAACATTAATTCCAAGCAACTTGTTGAAACCATGGGTAGTGGTCCGTTTGTCGACTTAGACGCCCACGATGCTGAGCTTCACCTGAGGTATGCCACCGAGAGTACCCAATCCTGGGATACATCTGACCCTAATGCTCAAAATCAAAATCGTCAAGTGACCACCACTCCATCGGCGTCCGGTCTATTTTATGTAGAAAAAAATTGACAGTGGACAGTCAACTCGATATGCTTGAGAAAGGATTGCGAGACCTACGTTAAGTATGTGGAAGAGGACCAACTGGATCCATACCAAAACCTATCGAGAAGGTGTGTGCGATTTGTGAGGCGGTTCATTCAACTAAGGAATGCCCGACTATACCCGCCTACAAAGTGATGCTTCAAGAATAAGTAAGTGGTATAGGAGGATTCAAGGGTAATTTCGATGCCTCGCACGGGAATTCTTACAACCCTTCATAGAAAAACCACCTTAGTTTTAGCTATGGGCAACAACATGCTACGATGAATCCTAATTAACATGTTTCCCCTCCTCCACCGCCGCATTTTCAATAAGCTCCACACATGCAAGGACATGTGCAAGCACCACCACCTCAAGGAGCATACATCCCTCCACCGCGAATAAGTCTCGAGGATACGATCAACCACTTTATCAATACCCAGACTGCAACTAATGCTAGGCATGAGCGCATGATGAATGACATGAATGTGAACATCTCACAGTTGCAATCATCGTTGAGTATCTAAGAGAAGGGCAAGTTTCCTACCCAGGGCCAAAGACCGCCCCAAGGTCAAACTAGTGTTAGCTCCACCTCGACAAAACATCAGGAGCAATGTCAAGCTGTGACCACTCTTTGTAGTAGGAGAGTCGTTGATTTATCACCTCCCCCACACGATGCAACCAAGGACAAGGATATTTCACCCGACAAGAAAGAGGCCGAAGATGTCCCTTTGAATGAGAGTGAGAAAGAAGACACTAGTGAGCCCGAGGTAGTAGTGAAACCCCCCATCGCAGCACCATTTCCTCAAAGGTTGATTCCTTCCCATAAAGGAAACCCCCATGATGAAGTGCTAGACGTGCTAAAGCAAGTAAAGTTGAATTTACCTTTCCTCGATGCCATTAAGCAAATTCCAGATTATGCTAAAGTCATCAAAGACTTATTGACGGTAAAAAGGAGGATGAAGGTAAAGAAAAATGTCTTTCTAGCACAGAACGTGAGCTCCATCCTACTTAATGATCTCCCGCCCAAATTCAAAGATCCCAGTGCACCCACTATTCCTGCATCATTGGAGAAAATAAAATTGAGAAAGCCTTACTTGATTTAGGAGCAAGTGTCAATATTTTCCCTTACGCCATCTATAGGCAACTTGATTTGGGCAACCTCAAGCCCACGAATTTCACTCTCTAATTAACGGATCGAACCGTGAAGATCCCAAGAGGCATAGTCGAGGACGTGATCGTCCAAGTTGACACTTTCTACTTCCCGATAGACTTTGTCATTTCGGACACGGAGCCCTCCTTCACCTCGAGCAACCATGTTCCCATCATTCTTGGGTGCCCGTTCTTAGCTACGGCTAACGCAATCATCAATACTCAGAATGGGCAAATGCAACTCACTTTTGGGAATATGACTTTAGAGACTAACATCTTGCATAACGCCCAACAGACGGGGGAAGAAGATGATCTTCACGCGGTGAGCCTAATAAAAGAGATCATAAAGGAGTATTTTGAGGAAACTTATTGTGGAGACGCCTTAGGGTCCTGTTTAGTGTCGAGCCACGAGAGTAAGGGGACGTACACCGCATTCGAGAGGAAGGTTGAAGAGTTAAGAGAGTTGTTTGATGAGAAAGCGTCGAACGAGAACGTGAGAGATGTAAATTGGGTTTCTAGATTAGAGGAGTTACCATCGAGGGATACACATATGGTTCCCTCCAACAAAAAATTTCTAACTCTCGAATTGAAGAAACTCCCCTCCCATATTAAATATGCATACCTAGGAGAGGATGAGACATTTCCTGTTGTTGTCTCCTCTATCCTAGACGAAGAGCAGGAGGGTAAATTGCTAAAGATTTTGAGGAAGCACCAAAGTGCTTTTGGTTGGTGCATTGCTGATTTGAAAGCGATAAGTCCTTTGATTTGCACCCACAAGATCCATCTCGAAGAGTATATCAAGACCTCTAGAGAAATGCAAAGAAGTCTAAACCCTAATATGAAAGAAGTGGCGAGGATCGAAATAATTAAGCTATTGGATGCCGGGATTATCTACCCAATCTCGGATAGCAAGTGGGTGAGCCCTATTCAAGTTGTCCCGAAGAAGTCGGGCATGACAGTGATTGAGAATGCTAAGGGAGAGTTAGTTCCCCAACGTACCACCACCGGGTGGCGCATTTGCATTGATTATCGAAAACTCAATGCGGGAACTAGAAAAGACCATTTCCCCTTGCCATTTATTGATCAGATTCTTGAGAGAGTAGCGGGCCACCCTTACTATTGCTTGCTTGATGGTTATTCCGGATATAACCAAATTGAGGTAGATGTACTTGACCAGGAGAAAACAACCTTCACTTTCCCTTTTGGTACGTTTGCCTACAAACGTATGCCATTCGGCTTATGTAATGCACCCACGACCTTTCAAAGGTGCATGTTGAGCCTATTTAGTGACATGGTCGAGAGAGGACTGGAAGTGTTCATGGACGATTTCAGTGTTTTTGGCACCTCTTTCGACCTTTGTCTTGAAAAACTGGAAAAGGTACTTGCCCGGTGTGTGGAAAAAAACTTAGTGCTGAATTGGGAGAAATGCCATTTCATGGTCACCGAGGGAATAGTTCTTAGCCACATAGTTTCATCCAAGGGAATAGAAGTTGATAGAGCTAAGATAGATGTCATAGCCGATCTACCCCCACCTAAATCGCTCAAAGACGTGCGCTCCTTCTTAGGCCACGCGGGGTTTTATCGAAGGTTCATTAAGGACTTTAGCGCCATCGCTAGAACTTTAGCAACCTACTTATGAAGGACAACCCATTCGAGTGGACGAAAGTATGCCAAAGTGATTTTGAAAAACTAAAAACCATGATTATGTCCGCTCCCATCATGAAAGTTCTGGATTGGTATTTAACATTCGAACTTATGTGTGATGCTAGCGATTATGCGATAGGGGATGTTTTGGGCCAAAGGAAAGACAATAAGGCTCATGTCATCTACTACGCTAGACGGACTTTTACCAGAACATAACTCAATTACTCCACTACCGAGAAGGATTTGATAGCGGTAGTCTTTGCTCTTGACAAATTTCGGTCCTACCTTATCGGTTCTCCCATTACTTGCTTCACCGACCACGCGACATTGAAATACCTACTTGCGAAGAAAGACGTAAAGTCGCGCCTCATAAGGTGGATCTTACTCATACAAGAGTTTAATCTCTCCATTAAAGATAAGAAAGGAGTAAAAACCGTCGTTTCCGACCACTTGTCATTACTTTCGTCCGACGTACATAGTGATCCCATACCCATAGACGAATACTTTCTAGATGAGCAATTCTTTGCTACCTCTTCTTTGCCCTAGTTTGCGGATATAGTGAACGACCTTGTCACGGGAGCCGTCCCTCTCGACTGGACACCGCAAGATAAGAAGATGTTTATTACTTAGTCGCGCATGTTTTTCAATGACGATACCTTCCTGTTTAAATATTGTGCCGACCAAATCATCCAACGATGCGTACCGAATGATAAGATCCCAAAAGTCATCCAATTTTATCATTCGGAAGCTTGTGGAGGCCACTTTTCGACGAAAAAGACGGTCGCTAAAATTCTGTAATGCAGCCTCTATTGGCCCACAATATTCTGGGATGTGAACAATGCTTGTAAATCTTACAATAGGTGCCAACTGATGGGAGCTATTACCTGATGAGACATGATTCCTCTTACCCCCATACTCATTATTGAGATCTTCGACTGTTGGGGTATTGACTTCATGGGCCCTTTCCCCCCATCCTTTGGTTTCCTATACAACCTTGTCGCGGTAGACTACGTTTCTAAATGGGTGGAAGCTATAGCTACCAAGACAAATGACAACAAAGTGGTGATTAAGTTCTTGCAGGAACACATACTTTCCCACTTCGGAGCTCCGAAAGCGATAATTAGTGATAATTGCACGCACTTTTGCAATAGGCCATTCGCGAAGCTCATGAGAAAGTATGGTGTCGTTCACAAGGTTGGAACGACTTATCACCCATAAACGAATGGGCAGGCCGAACTAGCGAATCGAGAAATCAAGAACATTCTCAAAAAGATCGTTAATCCTACCCGAAAAGATTGGTCACTTAGATTGAATGATTCGCTATGGGCCTATCGTACCGCATACAAAAATCCGCTCGGCATGTCCCCTTTTCTCTTTGTGTATGGAAAACCTTGCCATCTTCCCGTGGAATTAGAGCACAAGGTGTATTGGGAAATTAAGGAGTTAAATTATGCCATGGATAAGGCCGGTGAAGCTCGCAAGCTTCAAATAAATGAGTTAGAGGAGATACGCAATGATGCGTATGAGAACGAAAAAATTTCCAAAGAAAGGATGAAACTCGCTCACGATAACATCATTCGACGCAAAGAGTTTCTTCCCAGACAAAAAGTGCTTATCTATAACTCTTGGCTTCATCTCTTTTCGGGCAAGTTACGGTCACGATGGTCTGGCCCATTCATTGTGAAGAATGTTTTCCCTTATGGATCTGTCGAGTTAGACGATTTGAAAGGGGGAAATACATTCAAAGTAAATGGACAACGACTAAAGACATATCTAGAGGCGTGTGTGGAAGAAGTCGACATCGTTTGGTTGTCAGACCCCATTTACGGGGTAGAGAGCTGCTACAGTGAGGTCCTCGCACCCCCGATGCGTATGGGGTGAATTCTTGTGTATAGTTGATAAGAGTGGTGTGAGTAGTAAGAGTCCATAGGATTAGGGTACAATAAGGTGAGAGCATTCACATGTTTTGAGAAATTGAGTCAAGTTGCGTTGACCATAGAAATCGAGAGAATTTTGAGTCCTAACTGATAGGGACCATGATGAGAATTGAAAATTTTCAGAGGAAAGCGATCGCAATTAAGTTAGGGGAAATCCAGCTCAGTCAAAGAACTGGATCGGTTCTTTTCGTTTTGAGACGGACCGGTCCGCCCCGGATTGGTTCCTTTATTTTATAGCCGGATCGATTCGGTAATTGAAAAGCTCGAAGATTAAAGGACCGGTTCGGTCACCACCCAGATCGGTCCACTTTTTGCAGAAATGGATTTCCCCTATTCCTTAGGTGCACCCCCTTCTCCCCAATCCATTCCCTTCCCTCCCAATTCGTTTCCCCATAACCAACCCTTCAATTTCCCTCCCAAATACACTCCCTCTTTCCCTCCAAACCCTTTCCCTCCATTTCCCAAACCCTACCCACCCCTCCCATATAAATACCCACCCATAGCCTCCATTTTTCTTCACACCTTCAACCACCTCACTCCTCTCTTCTCTCTCCCTAATTTTCCAGTAAACTCTCCCCGTCATCATGGCCCAATGACCCGCCCCCGTCAAATATGACTCCATCAAAATCCTACCCTCCGGCGATGGTGAATTCCATTCCCGCTAAGAAGAGCCGTGGTGCAATCGGTTCTTTGGTCCGGATCGCAAACTCCACATGGAGCGCGCTATCCAATGGTCAGGTCTGCCCAATTTCGTCACCTCCCTCTTCATGCCTAAGGGTTGGTGTCGATTCCTTAGTCAACTATACGAAGTGATTTGGGCAGCCGAGGTCCTATCTTTGTATGGCACCCTTGTTCAAACGGGCTAATTCGAGTCTCAAGCATATGTTGATGGTATCTTCATCCCTTTTTCGTTGGCCCTTCTCACGGCCAAGTTGGCCGAATACGATGTTCCCGATGTTCAAGACTTCACATACCCAAGGAATGTCGCACCGATCGCCAAAGAACTGATTATGGAGCGTATTGCCCCTGATGTTGCATGGAGGGGGCAAACTATCATTGTTGGCCGTCTTAACGAGAAAGCACGCCTCACTTTCCAAATTATGTGTGCAAATATTTAGCAAACGTCCAACGATTCAGCGATGCTCCCCGTCAGACCACATTGACATACCACCTCTTAGATCCCAACACTTCCATTAACCTGGCTCGCACCCTATACGCCGACATCATCGTCGCAGCCATGGATGAGAAAGGTGCATCGCTACTTCCATATGCACATTTGATTACCTCCATCCTCAAGGACGCTAGCATCGAGGCGCCGCTTGATCGTACTCGCCTTCCCGGTTCTTTTGGACAGGGAACCCGCACGCAGAGCGCCAAACAACTAGTCATCCTCTGGGCGAGGCGGGGAAGTGATGACGAGGACGATGCTGCCTCGAGTGAGGATGAGGAAGAAGAAGAAACAGGTGCTGATGTGGAGATGGGTGACGTAGTTGCGGATGAAGAGTCGGCCGAAGAAGAAGACGACCCTGATTTTGAATGGGCGGGTAGCGACCTCAATAACCGTATGTCGGCCCTTGAGACGAGATTCAACATCTTTTTGACCGACTACCGTGGTGATACAAGCATGATGTTTCGTTTCCAAGCAGACATGTACTGACGCCAAGGGGATCCCAACGAGCCATTTCCATCCTACTTCTATGGCTCCGATGCACCCATCTCTTCCCAACCACCACCCCAGTGAAGCTATGGTTGTTTGCTACAGTTTTTAGTTGTTTACCTTGTCCACATGCTGTATGCTCTTTGCTGTTGTTGTACCACAGTCCTGTTTTATAAAATTCTGCATTTTCTCCATTTGTTTGTTTTATTTATCGCACTTCTTATTTTGCCTTGTTTAGATTTTTACTATTTTTTTCTTGAGGACAATGCAAAAGTCTAAGTTAGGGGGGTCACAAGTGCGTATTTCTAAAACTTCATAAATTTTCAAAAATGCCCAGAAATTTAAAAAAATTCATAAAATTTTGAAAAATCCAAAAATATTTTTGTTCAAAATAAATAAAAATTGGAATTCAAAATTTTCAAAAATATCATTAAAAGTCGGATTGAAGTCTCAAGTTGTAAAATTCAACATGCACGAAGCCGAGATTGACCAAAGATAGAAATTGAGCGAAAATTGACGACTTAACGAATAAGTGTGGAGATTAACAAACCCGATGAGATTCGAGCCTTTCATCTTTGTGAAATTTATAAATCAATCCGAGTTAATTGTTAACTCAAATTTATTTTCAGCACCTAAAAAGTCGTCGTGGATCTCAATCATTTCATTTTAATCGGTTATGAAAAACGTGTGTGGTATTGCCTTAAAAAGCGCGCTACAAATCTCTAAACTTAATTAATCTCGAGACGCATATGGTAAATTAATAAGTAATTCGGACAATGAAGTACGCCATCGTTTGTTACCCAAAAATATTGGCCAGAAAAGTTGTGAAAAATTATCCCTTTGATAACCCAAATTGAGCTAAATAACAGTTATCCTTTTCGTTTGGTACCCCGAAAAACCCAAGTAGCTTGGAATTACGAAAAGGGAATATTCAATAAAATTCGAAAAGTGCATAAAAAGGGGCAAGAAAAAATAGATATGCTCAACAAAAATAACAAGAAAAGAAAAGAAGTGAAAAACAAAAAAAATAGAGAAAAAGAAGAAAAAATGAGCAATAGCCCGGAAAAAGCACAAATGGACACCATAAATGACTTTTCCAATTCCAACCTTCCCTACCATTTTCACTTTACCCAATATACCTTAAAACCCGAAAAAGTCCTAACCGAGTTCGAATTGCAAAAATTGGTTACCGCGTGGAGAGCTAATACACCAAAAGATAATAAAAGAGATTGAATGCGTGAATAAGAGGAAATGTTCCCGTTTTTAAAATTGAAATCCGTTGATGAGATCCTATCACTATAAAAATTTCGTCTTTGTATTGGTGTGCGTAACTTTGCGTCCATTCTATTTACTCTTTATATCACGCATACCGAGAGAATATCCACATTCCGAGTGATTCGTTTGAGGGAGCATTCCGTGAGAAATTGAATCAAAATGAAATTTCGAATAAGTAACGTAGTGGTCAATCGGTGGAAATCCACGATTAAAATTTTTGGCTTCGCAGACACGCACTATGATTTGAGACTTGTAAGTATGACTTGATGATGACTATTTTCTGGGAAAGTTTGAATTATACAATTTTTGCATATTTTAAAGTTTCTTTGAGTCGAATTTTATGGGTATATTCACTGCAAACCCTCATGAGACACAACTCATCATATTAGGGTGACCTAGGGGTTTAAAGGATTGTTGCATACGCTAAATACAATCGCTTACCCGCGAAAAAGGTATTCTATTCCAATAAAATGATTTTCAAGAGTTAAGCCTTGTTAGGATTCTTTTACATTGCTCGGGACGCGCAAAATTCTAAGTTAGGGGGATTTGATTAGGCATAAATTCTTCCCAATTTATCATTTTAATTTAGTTACTTTTAGCACCTCGAATAATGTATTAGATTTGACTTTATCTCATAATCTTGCTACTTACTTATCCTAATGAGTACACCGAGTTTCTGGTATTTCGTACTAATTTTGCAGGTATTTAATGTCAATAAAGAAAGAAATAAATCAAAAGAATCAAGAAAGAAAAGAAGGACAGTCAAAAGGGCAAAATTGTAATTTTTACCCTGAATTCGGATGAGGCAGGAGGACCGGACCGGTCCTACTGAGTGTTGTGAGTGTTGGGATTGAACTTCTTGATGGATAAGATTATCGGACTCTACATTGGGAGATGATTGAACCTCAGCTTCGGATACAGTTTGTGGGTTATCTTCTCTTTTCCGTTTAAAAAATTTCTCCATGACTTCCTATTTAAAAAAAACAAATATTTTAGACTACATATTTCTATATACACAAATATTTATATATACATATTTCTATAACACAAATTTCTAAATAAAAATTTCTACACATATTTCTGAGATATAAAAGCCAGGTACAAAAACCACAAATTTCTTACAAATTATTTATATATACACATATAAAAAAAACACATATAAATCACAAAAAACCACATATAAATTTCTAATAATATACACAAAAAACACACATTACATGATTTCTAAATCACAAAAATCACAAAAATCATATACACATACACTAATCATCTCACTTTAATCATCTCACAATCACAAAAACCATATACACACAAAAATCATATACACAGACTCAGTACATATAACAAAAAATTACCTGAGTTGGGCAGTCAGGGGCGTCGTGACTCACGTCAGGGGGCTGAGTTGGGCGTGCCTGGCCGTGTGGGTGGTGGATGGGTGGAGTGGAGTGGAGTGGAGTGCAGAAGAAGAGGAGAAATGGGTTTGAACTTTGAGTTGGGTTTTGGGTTTGTGCAGGTTTCGTTGGGGCTGCTGGCAACAAAAGAAATGGGGGTTTTGTTTTTACACCAAACAGCTGGCAGTTGTTGTGTTTTTACATAAAAACCCCTTTTTTTTTTTTGGATTTCCCAACCCGGGCGATGGCCCCTGTTGGGCCCAAGCTGTGTCCGCCCCTGTGTTCCCCCCTCTCTATAGTAACTGTTAGTATCGTACGATTACAATGTGAGCATTTTAACTTACAATAAAATATACCAACAAATATATGACTACTCATTTGGGGTTTGGTCCCCATTTATATTGCCATTGTCAATTTTCCTCCCATGACTTTCATTTCATGGACTTTGGCACCCAAATCATCACAAATACACTTTATGATTATCTATGAGAATCTTTTGCGATACTTTTGAGAATATGACAATTTTACGTATTAAAATCCTAGAAGTATAAAGTGATTAGGCATAAATTCTTCTCAATTTATCCCATTAATTTAGTTACTTTTAGCACCTCGAATAACGTAATAGATTTGACTTTATCTCATAATCTTGCTACTAACTTATCCTAACGATTACACCGAGTTTATGGTATTTCGTACTAATTTTGCAGGTATTTCATGTCAATAAAGAAAGAAAGAAACCGGAAGAATCGAGAAAGAAAAGAAGGAAAGTCAAAAAGGGAAAATTATAATTTTTACCCAGAATTCAGATGAGGCATCTAAAGATAAGTTGAAGACCCTTCAATTACGAGTACACTGGAAAAAACAACACCTCAATCGGAGTCCCGGTGTGACAGTTATGAGCAGTCAAAGTTTGAAGAAAAAGTCAAAGAAGCCCGGGCCTGACCGATCTGCATTGCCAAATTCCAGAGAACCCCGGACCGAAGACGGATTGAAGATGAAAGAAAACAAATGAACTGATCCGCACCGAAATGATCCACCCAAGAAATAAAATAACCGATCCGGATTCCAGCCAGACCGAACCGCAGGAGGACCGGACCGGTCCGACTATCGAATTTTAATTTTCTAATCTTCCTCTAATGGAGAGTCCTAGTTCAGCTAAAACTCTTGAAGTTTTGTAGGGTATATAAACCCGTTTTATTATCATTCTTAGTACGAAGAATTTATCTAATTTTCCATTCTTTTCAGAAAAACCCTAGTTTGGAGATAGCTTATTATTTTAATTCCAAGATTGAAGATTGTTCAGATTTCAGTGATTACAAGTAATTTTAATTGTTGCTTTTAGTTCTTTGGTAAGATTAGTAGTTAATTTCTTCTGTCCAATCTCCTTTCTACATCATTCTACAATTCTTCCTTAGTTTAATCATGGTTTTCTTCAATTCAAAAATTGTTTTCATTAGTTTCAGCATGTTAGGCTAGATTTTCTAAGGTCGGGATACATGAACCCATCCTTATGTGATAGTTGCATGTGTATAAAATTAATCCTCTAAATTTAATGATTTGATTACGACCGTATTGCATACAAACACGACAATCGTAGATCATTGGATCTCGTTTGCTTCCGGGTAACCGAGATGCTTTGGAATGCAATTTGAGTGTAACTATCACAATACCGATTTACTCGTCCTCTGATTAAGTATGGTGCGGGATTGAACCTCATATACGTAATGCTTGGGAGTACTAAATTTTGGTTCTAGTTAATCATTTAAATTTACGATTAGTATTATACCTGCAATACACTAGGGTTGGGGGATTGTATTCTCGTCCTGTTTTCTTCATCATATAGTTCAAGTTTCAGTTCAATCATCATTAGTAATTTAGGTAATTTAGAGTGATTGCATTCCATTCATTCATTAGTTGATTAGTTAATTAGTTCAAAATTGCATTTAGTTGTAGCCAATTCTCAAATCAAATAATCTTTTCCTTTCTTTTTAGAGTCAGAGTTAGGATTTCTTCGTCTATCCAACGTCGTTACAATTCTATTGTCCTATTTTCCTATGGATACGATCTCGACTTATCGGATTATTACTAACACAACATGCTTGCACTTGAGCCTAGAGAGTACACACTTCTGAGACACATTCTTAGTCGCGTCATAAAGCTTTGGGGATAAACTCTAAACAGAAAAATAAGTGGGGGCCAAAAACCAAACAATAATTTTTCTAAGGAAGAAAATATAAAATTGTTGACAGCAAGAGGTGTGGCAATGTAGTAAAACACTAAAACAATATTCCATTAATTTGTGTTTTTGCGGTCTACTCAAGCAGGTATCTGGTTTAGATCATGGGAATAAGGTGACCAGAGGAGCTGGCTGAAATGGAATGATAGTGGGCATATAATGTTAATCAGCCTAACATACAATAAGAAGGTCATAGTTGTTCCTGTGCATTGTTTGCTATTTTTAATTGTTGAAATATGATTTGAAATATATCCCCTGACCGAAATTCCTCGGTTGAGCGAGACCTACTAGAAGAAGACTACCTTCTAAACCCAAAGGCACCAATATGCGCTATAACCAAACAGACAATTATGAGAGGTTGGATTATGTCAATTTGTAATTTTTTTATATTAGAAATTACCTTCTTGAAATGGCCCTTATTTATTTTGTTGTTAATACACATAGTTGAGCAACTGATGGACGTTTATTGTTGTTTTATTTTTTATTTTTGGAAATGTTAGCTTCATTTCACATTCTTACCTTTGGGTAGATCTATAATTCTTAACAATCATATTCAATATCTTATATGTGATAAACCACACTAAAAATGAAGTTTTAATACTTGTTATTCTTTTCTATCGCATTTTAAATATTATATTCTTTGAAATAAAAAAAATAGATAAACCAAAGTCTTCTTGAACATTGTGTTTTTTGAAACAAAAAAAAAATAGATAAACCAAAAGTCTTTTGGTCGAAATAAAAAATAAAAATAAACCAAAATCTTTTTTGGAAATTAAAAAGATCCCGTACAAATATTTCAAAACTAGATCCACTCTAGGATACATTTTTACATATATATTTAAGAAAAATAAATACAAATTAATACCTGAATTATCTCTCTTCAGCTGTCATTGTGATTTTGGGTAAACAAAAGTCTTTTTTGTGATCTTGAGCAATTAAAAGCCAACTCCAAATTTTTATGAAAAAAAATAAATGGGCATTATTAACAAAATTAATAAAAAAATGTTACAAAAAATGGTATTGTGGAAAAATAAAAATAAAAAGTTTTCCATATTTAAAAAAAATAGTTGGATATAGCTTTTTAAAACAAAATAAAATTATTTTGCGAAAAAGTTAGAAAATTTGTCTTTATAAAAAAAATTGATGTATTTTATTAATGTTTTAAAAAATTATTACAAAAAATTGTTTTGTGAAAAAGTTTGAAAAAATTATTTTTATAAAAAAGTTTACAACGTTTTTATAAAAATAAATAAACGGACATTGTTTATAATTTTTTAAAAATGTTACAAAATAACTATTTTTGTGAAAAAAAAAACTAAATTTGTTATATATAATAATAAAAAAAGATACGTTTATAAAAAAAATGTTTTAAAATTATTTAAAAAACTGTTTTCGTTATTTAAAAAAATAGTTGGACATTGTTTTTTTAAAAAACTGTATTCTTATAAACAAGGTTTTATAAAATTTTTAATAACGTATTTATAAAAAAAATAAAATAAATACATGTTGTAAAAAAGGGTTTATAATTACTTACTTTCTCTATGGCAACTGAAATTTATTTTGTTCTACATGTACGCCAGCGCATCACGCGAGTTACATGCTAGTAAGTAGTTATAATAGTATCTATTGTTTTTAATACTCAGCCAATTAGGTGAGATAGTCTTTATAACTCATTTTTTAAAATAGGACAATAAATTTGGATTCTTAAAAGGGTGACCCATGCAAACATTTAAGGCTAATCTACTTGTGCAGGATTCAATAATTTCAAACAAATAGAATATGAATTGCTAGCATGCTAAATCGGTGGCCAATTACGAAAAGCAACTATCATGGTGTGTAATATATGATATTTTTGTTAGATTTTAATTTAATTTCAGAATTAAAATTAAAAACCAACAAATATGTGGTCATAGTAATAATACAAAAATTGAAGAGTTTATTGGGATAATGAAGGTTTATTGGGAAATGTGAAGAGTCTACTTTGATGGCTAAGTAAAATAAATGATTAATTAGGAGACTATTGGCTCCTTCCTCTCCTTTAAATAACATGTAGTCTCTCCATCATTCTAAACCTTTTGAAAATTCCAAAATTTAAAGGCCAAGGGGAAAAGACTCAATTATTCATCTATGCACACTTAGAAGAGTTTAAGACAGTTCCAAATTCGGGATTAATTCAAACTCAAATTGAGGTCAGATTTTAGGCAACAAAGTTAAGTTCGAGATTAAGAAAAAGGCAATATGGACCAAGGTACACATCCTTATGATCCCTCTATGTGGCAGATTTAGATGTGAACTCATATAAGAATAAATATCACTTATTAACGTTCATGACTAGTTGTAATTTGATTCTAGATTATTGTCCATGCCTCATAGAAAAAAATAAACATTTTGATTTATGTTTACATTTTGTATTATTGCTTTGTTTTAATCTCATATGCATTCATTAATATTTTTGCCCTAAACAGAACCATAAAGCAATATGAAAAATATGAATTATTGATTCTTAACAGCATCATTAGCGACATATTTCCCGTTTTTTATGTTAGAATTAATTGAAAAGGACATGGTTTGACTGGAAATGACATTTCATAACAAACTCAACAGCTTTGCCGATGATGAACGTTGTTTTTAAGCCATTTGAGATCGTTTAGGCCTTCGAAAATCAATTTTTTGTTGTAAATATTTTTATTTATCCCATTTAAGTGGATGTCCACCCCTATTAAGACCCTACCAATTGGTAATATAAATAAGGGGTGACACCCATTATTGATGAGGAACTCTTCCTCACTCTAACTGTGCCCCAATTCTTTCTCTTTTCATTGTGCGATTTTGCTGGGGACAAATTAACATTTTGAGTACAGGCGCACAACTCCTTAATGATTATTGAAATTTTTCACTGAAAAGGTCAGTCATTCTTTTATATGAATTGTATGAGCACATGCATAACTATAATATATCCCTATACGGGAAAATTTTGTGCTGTGTGTAACGACAACATATTTTGATGTCTCCCAGTCAACTTCTTTCTTAAATAGGATTCTCTCCCTTCATTAAGTGTTCCACAGAAAACTATGATTCCAATATACATATTCATGTACATGCATGCCATCACCATTAGCAACTCTTGTTTACTTAAATTTTATATATAAAAATATTAAAAAGCATAAAAAAATTATTGTTTTTATATAAACTGTTTTATATAAAAACATGATTTTTTAACGTTAAAAATCATTTTAAAAATATAATATGTAAATTTATTTTAAAACAATCACGCACATATATATATATATATATATATACACACACACACACACACACACACAATAAAATACATTAATATTAAAGCAAACACTTTATAAACAATTTTTGTAAGTTTAAGAAATAAACTGTTTTTATATATATAAACATTAAAAAACTATTTTTTTTATATTTAAACTCTTTTAAAAAAAAATATTTTATATATAAAACTATTTTTTTATAAATGAGTTTATATGTAAAAAAAAAGTTTTATAAAAATTGTTTTACATATAAAACAGTTTTTTATATAATACAGTTATTATATAAAAAAACAGTTTTATAAAATTGTTTTTATAAAAAAAATAGTTTTCTATAAAAACAATTTTATATTCACGTAAAAATATTTTTCATAAAAAATCATTTTTTTATAAAATTGTTTTATATAAAAAAATAGTTTTTTATAAAAAAAAATGGTTTTATAAAAAAACAGTTTTATATAAAAAAAACAATTTTTTATATAAAATATTTTTATATATAAAACTATTTATAATTTTTTTTATAGAAATTATTACTACTTTAACATTTTTTAAAAAAATTATTTTATAAATAAATTGTTTAATTTTATATAAAAACAATTTTTTATATATAAAAATCTGTTTGTTTTATATAAACTGTTTAGTATTTTATATAAACTGTTTTTTTTTTTTATAAAAAAATAGTTGTAGAAGCAATTATTATGCAACACAAATAAATATGAGAGAAAGATTATCAAGAAAAGAACAAGGAATACAAGATGCCAATCACACAACAAAGGATGTACGTGGTTCAGCCAAGATGTGCCTACGTCCACGGTGGTGCAGTCGATATTATTTCTATATACTCCGGAGAGTGATTACAAACAATACAACTTGTCCTTTTGCCCCGGACCTAGGGTTTAATATATACATGTACATGTAGATGAGTGGAGGTGATGGGTTCCTCCATGTTTTCCATTTCCCCTATAACTTCCCTTTATGGGATCATGGGGGAGACCGGATCAATTATAAAAGATGAGGGGCCTGGACTTTGGGCCGTCAGGACTGGGCTACTCGTCCAGGCCCATAGTTCTAATTTTCGGGTACCCACAATTGCCCCTAAATTCGTTGGGCCATGTTTATGGGTCCAATGGATTTAAATGATCAGCCATTATGGCTGATTTGTGATTCTTCGAAAACTGTGAAGTTGTTTTGGCGGCACCCGCTTCGCTATTTGTGCGCTATGATTAGAATTGAAGGCTTATTGGGATAGCCACTTTTTCTTCCGTCGTTTCAGCCTTTCTAGTACTCTTCCTTCTTCTGAGAACTCTATCGCCTCGTACCTTCTTCTCTTAATCCACATTCCCATTGCTTCTTAGTCGTCTTGAGCTCGTGCTTCTTCATCACTTGAACCGATCTTCTGTTTTGTAAGTTTCTCGTGCCCTTTATTTGCAATTTCTCTTTGGTTTGTAGATTTTCTTGAGTTTTTCAATGGCGAAGATTGGAAATAGGTCAATCTCTGAATTCAGGAAGTTCTACAACATTCCTGAGTGGGTAGATATTGAATGTTGTGCCTCCCCTCCTAGGAACGTTAGGGATATAGAGGATGCCCACTGGATCCATGTTTTGTTGCTTTCCCAGGGGGGGACTTACTTTTCCCCCTAATGATCTATTTCTGCATTTCTTTGGCTATTTCAATATTGTTCCCCCACAGTGCTCGCCCAATGTGTGGAAGATAGTAAATGGCGTCCACAGAATAAACCAGTTATTTGGTACTAGGTTAGGACTTGTGGAGATCTATTTTTGTTATTCCTTTTCTCGAACAAGTTCAGGTGTCTTATACCTCAAAGCTATGAGTCCTGATAGGGTATTGGTAGTAAACCTACCTGATTCCCACAAGGACTACTGGCAAGAGGGTTTTCTCGTTAGGAATTGGAAGTTCTCTCCCCAATTTGAAGGGTCGAGGTCTGAGAGGTTCTCTGTTCCTTTCTACGGAGAGGAATATATAGGTAGACATTGTACTGTTGTTTCAACTTTTGCTGATTTGTGACTTTTCTAACCCCTCTTTGATTTTTCTTCCACAGCAAGGACAAAGAATTTGGAGCCTGCTCTTAGCGAGGTTCGTATCTCAGAGTTGGTGAAAGCTTGGAATATCAGGGAGCCTCTGGGTGACGGCGAGCATCACAGGTCTGCTGCCTTTTTGCTCGAGTATAAGAACGTAGGCTCCAGCTTCATAGCATGGCCTGTGGATAGTGTTCCAGAGTTTGATTCTTTCAGAGACACTACTGCTGAGCCTATCCAGTTGGACGAAGAGGAGAGCAGCTATGAGAGTGAGCCTGCAAGATCTGCGAGTAATTTGGGTGAAGGGAGCTCTGATAGTAGCAGTTCTTCTGATTGTGAAGAGGATTCTGAAGCTCGAGGATCGTCGAGCACTTCCAGCAGTTCAGGTGAAGAGATGCCTCCAAGGAAGAACCTGATTAGAGACGATGATGATGAGGACCACGTGATCCTTGCACAAAGGTCAAAGAAACAAAAGTCCACTTCAGGGGCCATGGCTACTGGTTCTCGGTCTTCTACTCAGGAGCAAGAGAGGAAGAGGAGAGAGGAAGAGAAGGTGAGAGAGAGGGAGAGGAAAAAGGAGGAGGAAAGGAAGAAGGTGGAGGAAAAGAAGAGGACGGAGGAGAGGAAGAGGATAGAGAGGGAGAAAGAGGAAGAGAGGAGAAAGATGGAGTCGAGGATGAAGGCTGGGCAAGCCTTGGTCCCGGTGTCTGCCTTGCCCGAGGGGGCCTCAGTTACCGTTTCTCCTCAGCTGGCACCCGCGCTGCTCAAGAGGGCAGTTCTTCCTGCAGATCGCCAGAGGGCACTGGGGTCTGATCAATTGGCCCTACAAGCTAGCCAGAGGCTAGCTTTGGTAAGATCCTCTCCATTTTTCAATTCCTTAACAAGTTTTAGTTGTTTCTCCTTCTTGATCTCTTCTTTATTTTTGGAAGTTTGTGACTGACTTCGCCGTGCTCTACCGTTCTCGCGACAAGTTGGTGAGAAGGAATGGCGAGCTGGAGCAGCAGAAGTCCGCTCTGGAAGTCAGGGGTTCTCGGTTGGAGGCTGATTTGAAGGCTGCTGATGCCGCCCGAGATTCCTCTGATTTGGCCCTCATCAATTCTAATCGAGAGAGGGATGCGGCCGTTAAGGAGCTGAGCTAGCTGAGGCAGGCCTATGACCTAGTCTGCTCGAGCAAGATGGGTTTCGTGGAGGAGAACAAGGCTCTGACCGAGCAGTTAAAGGAAAAAGAGTCCCAGGTAGCCACCATTAAGGAGGATTCATACAACTCCGGGTGGACTGCTTCTTATGAAGACGCCGAAGTTCAGATAGGCTACATCAGCCATTTGGAACAAGGCCCTCTTAGCTGCTGGTGTTGATGCTGAGTCTCCTCTGTTCGACGAGCATGACTCGGGTCCGAGGCCAACTATGGACGAAGAAGCCCCTGCCCCAGCCATCGAGGGTATTGATCTTGCCTCTCCGACAATTCCTGCCGATGCTGGTCCTGCCTAGGTGAATGAGGGCATCCCTGTAGAGGGGGATGCCTCTGCTGCTGCTGACAAGGGGAAGCAGCCAGCCACCTCTGGGCAGCCTGAGGTTGCTAGTTAATCTTCTTTTAGGAATATTTTTGTACTTTTGCTTGTAATTTTTCCAATTTTTGCTCGATGTACTTGACTTTTATCAATGAAATGAAAAGGCTTTTTTTTCTAGTGCATTGATTGATTTTTCTTTCCATTGCCCTTTTATGTCTTGTAGTTGACTGATGTAGAAGAGTATATTATTGCCACATCTCAATTGGACAGGACTCTTGGTGCCAATGCCAGTCCTCAGGTTCGTCAGGCCTTTGTTAGGCTTTGCAAATCTCTCAGGTCAAGGAATCAAAAGTATAAGGAGCAGTCCGAGCTAGTGGCTAAGCTGAAGGACAGGCTCCAGGAGATGGAAGGCATTGGTGCCTCTGTACAGGAGGAAGTCAATGTACTGAGAGCAAGGTTACTAGAGGCCACCGAGATAAATCAAGTTGGAGAGTTCCTGCAGCAAGAGAATGAGAACCTGAGGAGGGAAGTATTGTAACTTAGAGAGAATGCGCCGAGCATTGTTTTAACGGTTTTGCAAGGCTCCTCGTCTTCGCGAGCTGGACATACTCCTCCTATGCCGCGAGGTTCCACTCGTCCTCCCCTCCCGCGAGCTGGTAGGAGCACCAGGGGCAGGAACAGGGAAGCAGAAGAACATCGAGATAAGGAGATGGAAGAGCTCCGTGATGATGTCCGGCGAGCATATGTAACTGCTGCTGGGCTTCAAAGGGACGTTACCCGATTGCGGCACTTATTCAAGAAGGGTCCTCGACAAGCGTGGGCTGACGGTTATGATCAAGGCTGGCTAGATGCTCCCACAAGACTATCCGAGTTCGAGGAACTTTCTTTCATCAGAGGGTGGTTGAGTGCCTTGAAAGAGATTCAGGTCCCGAGGAACTCGATGTTATGGTATCGTCACGAGATATCCTCCTCCACTCTGATGCCCAATCCATTCAGGAGGGATGATCAATGGATCCCCATTAATGTTATTCCTCGGCAACTATTAGAGTTGGACGCAGATGAGGTTGTGGAAGAGCTGGTCCCCGCTCCTGATGACGGACGAAGAGCTAGGGTGGCAGATTATCTTGTTCGGAGGGTTCCACCTTCTTGAATTTTTGCAAGTTGTTATTCTTTCGTCTTTTTTGATAATGTAAATGCTTTGGGCGAACTTCGCCGACTAAACATGTATTATCATTGTTGTAAATATAACAAGTTGTTATTCTTTTGTCTTTTTTGATAATGTAAATGCTTTGGGCGAAGTTCGCCGACTAAACATGTATTATCATTGTTGTAAATATAAGAGATTAATGAAAAGTTCCTGTTTTGGGAAATTTTGCCGACTAAACATGTTCATCCAATCTTTTTATATTCTTGCTGCTTCATAATCCTTTTTGTTTTGTCATGCAAGTGTCCCCCCAGTCCAGTATAATACCAAAATACCATTATGCCCCATTTTACCTTTTAGGTTGTGTTGTCACACTCCCTTAGGCCTAAGTAGGGCAATTGGCGAGGACACACCTGGTATTGGATGTCTTCATCCGATCAGGATTTTGCTCAACCAAAGTAGGTTTGATGGCCAGTATAAAATCTGGTCGAATTGCCTAAGAATCCTCTGTAGGGATTTATATATTTCCAGGGGCAATGCTAAGAGGTCTCTCGTGTTTCATGACGATGACCTGAGGAGGGGTATTCCCCTGCTATATCGACCATCGTGCCTGTGATTTGGAAAAAGATGTGTGATAAAATGCAGTTACTGATTTCATTAGTAATAAGGGGAATGAACTGCTCCTTTCACATAACAAATACAAGAAAAAGATTCAACAATAGAATTGCTTGAGAATCTAAAAATAAAATTTCTTGAGATTAGCTGCGTTCCATGCTCGTGGTATCTCTCTGCCCTCCATCGTTTCCAAATGGTATGCACCTTGCAGGTCGTCTTTAGTTACTTTAAAGGGTCCTTCCCCAGTTTGGGCCTAGCTTTCCGTCTGATGACCTTACTGTGTTGCCCAGGACTTTCCTTAGAACATAGTCCCCAACTTGGAATCTTCTCGGGTTAACCCGTTCGTGGTAATGCTTTGCGAGCTGTTGTTGATAGCTCGCAAGCTTCACTAGGGCTAGTTCTCTACGCTCGTCGGCGAGGTCGAGTTCAGCGAGCAACGCCCTATCATTCTGGCCTTGGTCGACAAGGTCGGATCTCATTGTTGGCAAACCCGCTTCTAGTGGAATGACTGATTCCATGCCATATGTTAGCAAAAATGGGGTTTCTCCTGTTACTCGCTGAGGAGTTGTTCGGTATGCCCATAGGACATAGGGTAGCTCGGTTGCCCATGCACCTTTATCTCACTCTAGTCGCTTCTTCAATCCATCGATCACAGTTTTGTTGGAAGCTTCTGCTTTCCCATTGCTCTGAGGGTAGGCCACCGAACTAAAGTTATGCCTGATACCGTGTTCGTTACAGAAGTCCTGAAAGGGGCCACTCTCGAATTGTGTCCCATTATCACTGATGATGGTTCTGGGGATTCCGAATCGAGTGATTATATTCCTCCATATGAACCTTATCATATCAGCGTCTCGGATGTTTGCCAATGGTTCTGCCTCGATCCATTTGGTGAAGTAGTCAGTTGCAACCAACAGGTATTTGCGATTGCCGGTAGCAGTGGGTAGTGGTCCCACGATGTCCATCCCCCATTGGGCGAAGGGCCACGGGCTGGTCAGGGATTTTAGGTCTCTAGCGGGTTGATGGACCATTGGAGCGTGAAGTTGGCATTTCGGGCATTTGCGGACATATACTGCGGAGTCCTTTTGCATATATGGCCACCAATAGCCTTCCTTCATTGCTCGAAAGGCTAGAGACCTTCCTCCGATATGACTTCCATAGATTCCTTCATGAAGCTCGCGCAGCACTTGCTCGACATCGCCTGGGTGGACGCATCTAAGGTAGGGACCGGAGAAGGACTTCTTATACAAGTCGCCTCCTGTGGATAAGTGAAAGTGAGCAGCTTTGACTCTTATCTGATGGGCGGTTTTCTTATCCTCTGAGAGTGTGCCCTCCTTTAAATAGTCTCTTAAGGGGTCCATCCAGCTGGGGGCTGATCCCACCTGGAGTATTTGTTCCACATTTGGCAGCTTGCTATTGTGGTTAATTCTTGGACAAATGAGGAAATCGATGGGAATGACCCTTTTAAGGCTAGAATCAACTGCCGAGCTTAAGGATGCTAAGGCGTCGGCATGACTGTTTTGCCCTCTGGGAAACTGCTGGATGTTGATCTCCTCAAAGCTCGTCATTAGTTTTCTCACCAGGGCGAGGTAGGATGCCATTCTATCATCCTTCGCATTATAATCTCCACTTATCTGATTGGAGACTAGTTGAGAATCGCCGAACACTTGTAAACATTTTTCTCCCAGAGTTTGCTCCTTTTGGAGACCGGCTATTAGGTCTTCGTACTCTGCTTCGTTGTTGGAGGCTGCAAATCCAAGCTTGATTCCTTGCTCAAGGATGGTGTTTTCTGGGGTGATGAGAATAATGCCTACGCCTGCCCCCTTTCAGTTGGAGGCTCCATCAACGAATAGTTTCCAGGTTTCCACTGTTGTTGGGTTCTCCTTTTGCTTTGTTAGTTGAGTTTGGTCGGGGAGTTCTTCGCCGGTGAATTCGGTTATGAAATCAGCGAGGATCTGACCCTTGATAGCGGTCTTTGGTTGAAATTAGATGTCGAACCAGCCGAGCTCGACTGACCACTTAGACAATCTGCCCGACAAATCCGCTTTCCTTAGGACCGCCTTAAGGGGGTGCGATGTAAGGACGATGATAGTATGAGCTTCTAAATAATGCTTCAGTTTCCACAAGGCTATTACCAGTGCAAAGGCGAGCTTCTCCAATGGCAGGTACCTTTGCTCGGCGTCTAATAAGGTCTTGCTCACGTAGTAAACGGAGTGTTGGATTCCCGCGACTTCCCATATTAACGCCGAGATGAAAGTGTGATTGGATACCGAGAGGTACAGGTACAAAGAATCCGTTTGCTGTGGTATGACAAGCAGCGGTGGAGAGCTTAAGTAGGACTTGAGCTCGTCCAAAGCTCGCGAGCAGTCCGAGCTCCATTCTATTGGTTTACTCCCTGTTAGAAGCTAGAAGAAAGGCTTGAACTTCTCGGAGGATTTGGAAATGAAGCGATTTAAGGCAGCGAGCATTCCAGTGAGCTTCTGCACGTCCCGAACTGTTCGAGGGGGTTGTACCCTATTAATTGCATCGATCTGGTCCGGATTAGCTTCTATGCCTCTCTTACTGACCAAGTATCCAAGAAATTTTCCTGACTGGACACCGAAGGAACACTTGCTCACATTAAGCTTCATTCGGTACTTCCTGAGGATTTCGAAGGTCTTTGGCAGGTCTGAGAGGTGATTTTCCTTCTTCTTGCTCTGAACGAGCATGTCATCGATGTAGACCTCCATTGTGTCTCCCATTTGATCCTTGAACATTTTTGTGGCTAGCCGCTGATAGGTTGCCCTCGTATTCTTGAGCCCAAATGGCATGACCTTGTAGCAATACAACCCAACTATCATGATGAATGCCATTTTGTCCTGGTCTGGGGCATACAAGGGGATCTGGTGATATCCTGAGTATACGTCCAGGAAACTCATTCGCTCATGAGCTGCAGTGGCATCTACTAGTTGGTCTATCTTTGGGAGGGGGAAACTATCCTTGGGGCATGCTTTGTTGAGGTTAGTGAAGTCGATGCAAACTCTCCACTTCCCATTGTTCTTCGAAACTACTACTGGGTTGGACAACCACTTGGGGAATTGCACTTCCCGTATGGATCCTGCATCCAGCAGTTTTTCGACCTCCTTTTCGACCGCTTTAGCCTTCTCGGGTGCAGTTCTTCGTGCCTTTTGTGTGACTGGCTTGAATGTGGGGTCGACGTGCAGCTGATGATAGACTATATTAGGATCAATGTCAGCCAGCTCGTATGGTTCCCATGCAAAAACTTCTACGTTGTGTCTTAGCAAGGTCGTCAACTCCTTCTGTTCTTGGTCGGTGAGAGATGCTCCAATCAAGAAGACTCTGCTACTGTCGCCAACTTCGGCTATAACTTCTACCAGGTCCTCGATGACGCGCTCGGAGGGGAGGAGCCTGGTCTCCTCTACTCCTGGTATTCCATACTTTAGTTGCTATTTATAAGGTATCACACCCTCTCCAACCTTCTCGCTGGGTTGACCAGCCTTCTTCTCTGAATTTGGTCGGATGGCTGCTATGAAGCACCTCCTCGCCATCGCTTGGTCGCCGTGGATCTCCATTACTCCTCGCTCGATTACATACTTGAGTTTCTGATGGTAGGTCGAGGAGACCGCCTTCATTGCATGAAGCCACCCTCTGCTGAGGATGACCTGGTATGGTGATTCGATGTCAACTACCAAAAACTCAATCATCTTGAAGACGTTCCCGGCACGAACTAGCAGCACTATCTTGCCTAGGGGCATGGTTATTTTTCCAGCGAAGCCGACCAAAGGAACAGTAGCCTCCTTTAGGTCGGCGACGCTCAACTTTAATTTCCTGAATAGGTCCAGGTACATTACTTCGGATGAGCTTCCTTGATCGACGAGCAGCTTGTCGATGTCAAAGTTGGTTATCCTGAGTGTAATGACCAGGGCATGATGATGTGGGGTCTTCACTCCCATCAAATCTTCATCCGTAAAAACAATATGCTTGTTATAGTTGACGTCCTCTGCTCGTCGACGCTTTCCTGACTGTGACTTTGCTGGATCGATTTGAAAAGCCTGCATTACCACTGTAAGTTTTTTCATCTCCATTCGAGTTGAGTTTCCTTGTATCTGCTTGACGTCAGATACTCCGTGAATTACGACGAACTCGTGTCCAGCATCATCCTCCAGCACATTGTCGGGTCTCATCTCTCTGTTGGCAGTCACTTTCTCTGCCCTTTTTTCCACAAAATCGTTCAAATGCCCGGACTGGGCCAACTCTTCGAGGTGAGACTTAAGAGCTTTGTAGTGCTCGGTCTTGTGTCCTCCCTCTTTGTGAAAAGCGCATCTTAACGCATTGTTACTCTTCGAGGGATCTCCCCCCATCTTCCCGGGCCACTTGATGAATGGCTCATCCTTGATCTTCACGAGAACCTTGTAAACTGGTTCTTTGAAGACGGTGTTGACCGCCTGGAATGCTTTCGACGCGTCCTGGTTCCCTCCGTTCTTGGAGCCATTTTTGCCTCCGTTCTTTCCTCCTTTCCTCTAGTTCTCAGTTTTCTCACCTACCTTGGTAGTGAGCTTAGCTCGACCATTTTTTCCTGTATTAGAGCGGGTGACATCTTCCACCTTTGCATATTTCTCGATTCGGGCCATTAGGTCGTCAATAGTCATAACTTCCTTCTTCGTCAGGGATTGGTAGAGGAGGGAAGAACTAGGGAGCCCAATTTTGAAGGAGGCCATTGCCACTTCCTCCGCGCAGTCCTCGATCTCATTGAATAACTCGCAGTACCTCTTCGCGTATTCTCGGAGGGTCTCCTGAGGCATTTTCTTCATTGTTAGTAGAGCATCCATCCTTTTGGTATGGGAGCTACTGGTAATGAATCGGGCCGTAAAAAGTTCGGCTAGGGATTTGAAATTCTTGATCGATCGGTGGGGGAGCCTTTCGAACCACTTTTGTGCTACATCATGAAGGCTCGAGGGGAAAATACGGCACATCAGGGCATCTCGGTGACTCCAGAGGGTCATGGCCTGTCGGTATTACCTGACGTGATCGATGGGATCAGTCTTTCCATCGTAAATCTTGAACCTTGGAATGGAAAATTTCTTGGGAGCTACCTCCTCTTCGATTTCTCTTGTGAAAGGTGACTTTATCTGGGTTTTGAGAGCTCGCCTCGCGAGCTCTCTAGTTGATCTTGTTCCGTGGTGAGCGAGATGCTGGTCCATCTCCCTACGGATCATGTTTCGTATGTGCTCGTCGCTGCGAGCAGGGCTCTGGTGGCGGTGAGCTCTTCGTAGTTTTTCGCAGAGGTCGTCGTCTGGAGCAGGGCTCTGGTAGTGGCGAGCTCTTCGCAGCTGTTCGAGGAGGTCGTCGTCTGACTCGCCTCCTTCGTCCCTTTGAGATTCTCGCCTAGGGATCCTTCCTCGGCTGCGAGACTTGCTCGCCTGAGGGCTAGGAGTGCGATATGTGCGTCTCCTGTTATCAGGACGAAGCTCCCTCTCTAGTGTTTCCAATCTTCTTTTCAAGCGAGCATTCTCGGCCTCGTATCTGTGAGAAGACTCCTTCTGCTCGTGGAGCCTTGCCTCATACACATCAATCAACCTGGATATCTGCGTGGACCTCGCTGGTCCCTGACTTTCTTCTGAGGCTGGTCTTTCCAGACGATCTCTCTGATCTGAACGTCGGACTTCAGACCTAATCCTGCGAGGAGCAGGTGGCTCTTGAATATCTCCTGCTTGGGGAGCATTACGGCTGTGACCAGACATCTTATACTCCTGTCTTGACGTGGGTTCTTCTCAGGGAAAGATGAACGTTCCCACAGACGGCGCCAATTGTAGAAGCAATTATTATGCAACAGAAATAAATATGAGAGAAAGATTATCAAGAAAAGAACAAGGAATACAAGATGCCAATCACACAACAAAGGATGTACGTGGTTCAGCCAAGATGTACATATACTCCGGAGAGTGATTACAGAGAATACAACTTGTCCTTTTGCCCCGGACCTAGGGTTTAATATATACATGTACATGTAGATGAGTGGAGGTGATGGGTTCCTCCATGTTTTCCATTTCCCCTATAACTTCCCTTTATGGGATCGTGGGGGAGACCGAATCAATTATAAAAGATGAGGGGCCTGGACTTTGGGCCGCCAGGACTGGGCTACTCGTCCAAGCCCATAGTTCTAATTTTCGGGTACCCACAATAGTTTTATATAAACAACTATTTTTTTTATATTTGAAAAAGGATTTTTTTATATAGAACTGTTTTGTATATAAAACTATTTTTTTTATAAAAGAGTTTATATATAAAAAAAATAGTTTTTTAACCTTTATATATATAAAAACAGTTTATTTGTGAAACTTAAAAAGAAATAGTTTGTAAAGTTTATAAAGTGTTTGCTTTAATAAAAAAAATTCTTATATATAAAAACAGTTTATAAAGTGTATGCTTTAATATTAATGTATTTTATTGTATGTGTCTGTATATAAATATATGTGTGTGATTGTATTAAATAAATTTACATATTATATTTAAAAGAATGATTTTTTAACATTAAAAAAATCCAGTTTTTATATAAAATAATTTATATAAAAAAATTCAAAACAACAGTTTTTGTATGCTTTTTAATATTTTTATATATAAAGTATTGTTATGTCTACTGCTTATCAAATACAAGAGTACAAAATTACGAATTATTATAATAATTACAAAAATAAAATGAAATTACAGAAAATAAAGAACTTACTTGAATTTGCAGAAATAATAATATAAATAAAAAAGAATTCGAGCCCTGTGAATTTTCACAGTGTCCTTATGACAATTTATTCCCTCCAATGTGCTTTGAGGTTGATGAATATTGTCTACCAAAATATAACGGATTTTTTAATTAATTATGTAGCACGACAATAATTGATTTCAACGAACACAATTTTTGTGTTTTTACTCAACCAGAATAGTAATATGCAGTACAAAATGAGGAAAAATATTTTCTGGATGAAAAAAATAATTTGGATGCATTTTTCGGAATTATGGGAGGGAAATTTTTCAGTAGTCTAGAACTGTAGGGGAAATGTTTTATTTATAGCAAATGTTTTAACTGTTGGGAACAGTCAAAACCAAATTTAACTGTTAAAACAATTAATTTCGTTAACTATTGACTCTTGGCAATTAACTGACAGACATTTAATTATTAATTAATTAATTTCGTAATTAATTAACAATTAAAGCCCAGAAAGTTTAATTCAATTCGGGCAAAAAATTTAGGAGATTTATTTAAGCCTAAACCTAAGCCTAAGCCCGAGCCGAGCCGACTGGACAGACAGACGACGCGCGTGTGGGCTTTTGGCCTAAGCCCAACAGATACATAGTGTAAGCCATCTCCCCTTCAAAGAGTTGGGATACCCCAAGGCATCCAAGCCTTAGTCCATCATTTGGGTTTTATTAACTCATCATTTTTCAACTACTCTTTCAATGTGGGACAAGAGTTAAAACGTACCCAATTCATTAACTTGCATTACTTTGTCTGTCACTTTGTGAGTCACTTTGGGGACATATTTATCATTCATAACTTATTGAAATTGGACATGTGAATATACTACGTTAATCTCCTTGCTAAGTAGAACGCGTTCGTATATGGTCCCACTATTATCGTGGTGTGGGTTCCACCTAAATTTGAGCTCAAAGTTGCTCAAAATTCTGTCCAAAAAATCTAGACAGCTTTATGTTCCAATTTTTCCAACAATCCCCCACATGAATGATATATGGCTATAAATAAAAACACAGCAGATGCAGATGTAGACACATGTTGAGTAAAATAGAAGATTTATTGCATCGGGAGAAGTAGCCTAGTAGCCTTGAACTTTCCTTAGTGATATACCATCGGATTTACTTGGTTAATCTGTAGACTTCACGTCTTTGAACCATCAACCGCTTTTGTAAACCTAGACAACAGTATTCACACAATAATTCTTCAACACAGTTGGTTCTCACGTTTGTGTTTATTTTGGCCATGAACACCACTTGGTTCCGTGAGCATTTTAGAGAATTTGCCTTTCATTATTCTCATAGAAGTGACCCCCTTCTTACTCACGTAGGTGACTTCCATCAAGAGTATCCTGCAATACCCCAATTAGACATACTAAGATATAAATGTCATTAAAATCATAATCCTATCCTAATTTCGCGACAGATGTGCACTGTCTCATCTTTGGAATGCATAGAATTAAATATCCTCCAGTGCTTACTGAATACAACGTAGTTCGGTTTGACCATTTAACCTAGATCTTGGTATCTCCAGTTAGCTAGGTTGGGTTGCCACTATATTGATTCTTATTTATTTATAGGCTTTAGACCCATTCCCCTTGATGATCTTACAACTTGCTCTCGGTTTAAACTTTCGTTAGTGGATACGATATATTATCTTTTGACTTTACATAGTTAATTAAGATAATTCCATTTGAGAGAAGTTGTCTAATGGTATTATGTCTACGGAGGATATGTCGTGACTTTCCGTTATACATGTGATTCTGTGCCCATCCAAATGCCGATTGACTATCACAATGTATACATATTGCGGGCATAGGTTTTGACCAATTTGGAACATCCTCTAAGAATTTCCGAAGCCATTCAACTTATTCTCCAGCTTTGTCTAGTGCAGTGAATTCAGATTCCATTGTCGATCTAGCAATGCACGTTTGTTTTAAGGATTTCCAAGATATGGCTACACCTCCAAGGGTAAACACATACCCATTCGTAGACTTAGAGTCCTTTGTATCAGATATCCAATTTGCATCGCAATGTCCTTAAAGAACAACTGGATATTTTGAGTAGTGCAGTCCATAGTTTTGAGTATAATTTGAATAACCCAAAACTCTCAATATTTCCTTCCAGTGATCTCTCCCTGGATTACTCGTAAATCGACTTACTTACTTATTGAGTATGATATGTCCGATCGAGTATAGTTCATGATATACATTAAACTGCTGATAATACGAGAGTACTCTAGTTGAGATATGATTTCACCATTATTTCTTGTTAGACGTAAATTTACATCTGTAGGCGTCTTGGTAAGACGAATATTATACTTCTTGAATTTTTCAAGTAATTTCTCTATGTAATGAGATTGAGATAATATAAGTCCATCCGATGTTTTAGAAATTTTAATTTCTAATATAACATCGGTGATTCCCAAATCTTTCGTGTCAAATTGACTACTCAACATTTGTTTTGTAGTTTTGACAATATCCAAGTTACTACCCATGATAAGCATATCATCAATATAGAGGCATACAATGACATATCCATTTTGAATGTATTTAAAGTAAACACATTTTCACATTCATTAATTTTGAAACCATTTGATAACAAGTTTAAGTAAACAATAGTTGCTAATGGAGATGGCATGCATGTACATAAGTATGTATATTGGAATCATAGTTTTCTGTGGAACACTTAATTAAGGGAGAGAATCCTATTTAAGAAGGAAAAATAAAGAAGTTGATTGGGAGACATCAAAATTTGTTGTCGTTACACACAACAACAAAAAATTCCCCCATACGTACTCTCCCATAAACTTCAATGTTGTTGATGTACATACATGGGTTTTTACTATTAGAGCCACAATAATGATGTTATCTACATATATAAAGAAAATAATGCCTATACAATAACTAATATATGATCATTTATTTTCATCTGAAAGTCTAACAATTATTTACTATTCTATGTAATCATGGTAGTAGGGGTGAACACGGTTCGATTTTACTACTAAGCCGGAATCAGATCTGAAGTTGACTGGTTCTAAGATTTTGGAATTGAAACTCGAACCGAAATTGATGTGAATTGGAACCGAACCAAATTGAACCGATACTTCTTGAGTTGGTTGGAATCGGTTCTCAGTTTTGATTATATTTTTAATAAAATATTTCAATTAGTGGTGATTTGTAGTCTTTGTATCAAAAGGACTGGACCATTTTTACCCAACATTTCTCTTGACAAAATTTTAGAAGAGTTAAAAACTAATTAAAAATTGAGTGATATTTAATCCAAGAACATGAAAAGTTACAAATATGAATCTTAACATAGGAAAATAAAAACCCAACAGACTTAACAATACAGATATCACAAAAATAAACTACGTGGCATTGATGATACTGAATCACTCAAAAAAATGAAACTACAAAGGTATATCAACACCCACGTAAGAAGGACAAAAGTGATAAGAAAGAATTTCCCAAAACTGTAATATTCACAAAGCTGTAACAATGATTTTTACATATATGGGTGGTACTCCACGGGGATTAATGCTCAGGAATAAGATACGCATTTCACAAATCTGCAAGTGAGAACTACCACCCTTTGCATACATGCCTTTGAATTTATCATACACACATTTGGATATGTGCACTTGTCAATGCAAATAGTTTGATATTTTCTATAGGTATTGGGAATAAATTAACGAGGGGTGGGCGTAATACCCCATTATTTTTAAGTATTTAAATCAATTCATAATTATAATTAATTGTGCAAAGAACTGGATTAACTCTGACAGATATTATTTGTTAGTGAGTTAGAATGTATCCATGAAATAAAATTATAAAGTTTATTAGGGTAACCCATTTATTTGTCGAGTCTTTAAACTTATATGCTTAATATAGACAAATTATAAATTAGTAAATGTCAAATTTTAATGATTAAGTAATTAAGGACTTTTTATTAATGATTGAACTATTAATTTAATGTTTGAAATTTAATTATGGTGGAATTTATTATTTCGGGATGATTTAAATGATTGGGCCAGGGGTCCTATCCTTTTACGGCCAGATGGCAGGTTATCAAATGGGCCCCTTTTTTTAAAATAAAGACCCATAGGTAAGGTTTATAGGTCTTGAGTTTTTTGTGGCCAACTTGGATTTTAATTTAAAAAGGGCGAATGTGAGAGTGGATCTGAGAACTTGGAGAGTTTAAGGTCCTTGGGACCTGTGATGATATCGACAGAAAGATAGAGAGTTAATGCTGAGTTAAATGTTTGGCTCCTTAAATACTTCTTGGAACTTTGGAATCCTTTGGGTTTATAGGTAGCCCTTGGATGAAGAAGTTAACAGGCTGTTGGGTTTGTTAGAGTTAGAGTTGAAGTTGTCAAAAGTTCATTCAGTTAATAACTCCTATTAATTAGGACATGCAGGTAGATTCTGACCATTTCCTTAGCCATTTACCACGTTATTAGAATTAGTAAAACGTGGGTTGTTTGTTTCCTATGTTATCTCTTTATAAGGCTTATATAAGCCAACTACTTTGTTTTGAATTTAATAACATTCATTCAAATATTTTTCTAAATTTCTTTGTGCTTAGAGTTTATAACAATCTGGTATCAAAGCTCGGTTACGATGCCTGATTGTGAGAGAAAAGAAATCGCAGTTTCTTAAGAAGAGAAAGAGTGAGAAGAGAGAGAATCGAAGTATGGCAGCTGCAAATAATTTCCTTCAACCTGCAATTCCTAAGTTTGATGGCCATTATGATCATTGGTCCATGCTTATGGAAAATTTTCTTCGTTCAAAGGAGTATTGGAGTTTGGTGGAGACTGGAATCTCTGTTGCAGCGAAAGGACTGGAGTTTACTGAAGCACAAAAAAATCAAATGCAGACCATAAGATGAAAGACTTGAAGATCAAGAATTACTTATTCCAAGCCATTGATCGAACCAGTATGGAGACGATCCTCAACAGAGACACTGCCAAAACACATTTGGGACTCTATGAAGAAAAAGTACCAGGGTTCCACAAGAGTCGAAAGAGCATAGCTCCAAGCTCTTAGGAAGGAGTTTGAGGTTCTACAGATGAAAGAGGATGAGAGTATTGATACGTACTTCGCTCGAACACTCATCATAGCAAACAAGATGAAGATTCATGGTAAAAATATGCAGCAAGTGGTGATCATTGAAAAGATCTTTAGATCAATTACCTCAAGGTTTGATTATGTCGTGCGTTCGGTTGAAGAGTCCAATAACTTAGACACCTTAACCATTGATGAGTTGTAGAGAAACTTACTAGTACATGAGCAGAGGATGAATGGTCATAGAGGAGATGAACAGGAATTAAAGGTGACCTATGATGACATATTTGGTGGAAGAGGAGGCAATCGAGCTCGTGGAGATTTTTGAAGAAGAGGTTGATAAGCATTTAGCAAATCTATGGTTAAGTGTTATAAGTTTCATAAATTAGGTCACTTTAAATATGAGTGTCCTGAATGGGAGAAGGAAGCAAATTATGCTGATCTTGAGGAGAAGGAAAAAATGTTGTTGATGTCATATGTGGAGCTTAACAAATAAAGGAGAGAAGATGTATGGTTCCTTGACTCAGGGTGTAGCAATCATATGTGTGCAAATAAAGAGTGGATCTCGAATCTTAATGAGGAATTCGGACAATCTGTGAAGCTCGGGAATAATTCCAAGATTACTGTGTTGGGAAAGGGTAAAATTAGGTTGCAAATTGCTTGTGTTACTCACGTAATCACTAATGTTTTCTATATACCTGAGTTGAAAAATAACTTATTAAGTCTTAGACAATTACAAGAAAGAGGTTTATCTATTTTGATACACCATGGACTATGTAGAGTCTATCATCCCAAGAAAGGGCTTATTATGCAAACAGTAATGTCTGCAAACAAGATTTTCATATTGCTTATAAGAATTTTGCCGAAAGTTCCCACTTGATTCCACACAATTCTTGAAGACAACACTCACCTTTGGCACTGTAAATATGGGCATCTAAGTTTCAAGGGTTTGAGAACATTGCAGTATAAGCAAATGGTGACAGGGATATCACAGTTGAAGGCACCATCCAAAATATGCACTGATCGCATGATGGGAAAGTAACACAAGGATGCAATTCCAAAGAAGAGTCTATGGAGAGCATCACAAAGACTGCAGTTGGTATATGCTGACATTTTCGGACCCATCAAACCTAGTTCCAATAGTAAGAAGAGGTATTTCTTAAGATTTATTGATGATTACAGTCATAAGGTATGGATATATTTTCTTGCTGAAAAATATGAATCTTTTACTATCTTCAAGAATTATAAGAACCTTAATAAGAAAGAGACATGAGATTTTATTCAATGTCTTTTGCAAAACTAATGGTATTAGCAGGCAACTCACTGCAGCCTACACTCCCCAACAAAATGGAGTAGTTGAACGCAAAAATAGGACAATCATGAACATGGTTAGAAGTATGTTATCGGAGAAGCAAGTTCCAAAGAATTTTTAGCCAGAAGAAGAAAATTGGACAGCACACATGCTCAACATAATTCCTACATTGGCATTGGCAGTGAAAGATATGACTCCTAAAGAGGCTTGGAGTGGTGTCAAACCAAATGTTAATTATTTTTGAGTTTTTGGATGAATTGTCCATGTTCATGTGTCAGACAGTAAGAGAAAGAAGTTGGATGATAAGAGTTTTCAGTATGAGCTGTTAGGGATGAGTGAAGAGTCTAAATCATATAGACTTTATGATTCAGCGTCCAAGAAGATAATTATAAGCAAAGATGTGGTTTTTGAAGAAAATGAGTGATGGGATTGGGGGAGAAGTAATGAAGAAGCAAGACGTGACATCCTCGAGTGGGGATATAGTAATGAAGAATGAAGTGAATATGATCAAAGTGAAGAAGAATCTGAAGAGGAGGCGGCAGTAGAAGAAGGAGGAGAGGTTAGTTTATCTTCAAGTGAATCACCTGAAGAGAATTCTCCAACATCTGAAGAAAGCTCACCAGAAGGGAGGAACAGAAGAGTACCATTCTGGATGGAAGATTATATGAGTGGGAGAGAATTTTCAGAAGAAGAAGTTTAGCACAATAATTTTGCTATGTTTACCTCAAGTGCATATCCGACTACATTCGAAGAAGCTGTTCAGAGTTCTAAGTGGAGAGCTGCAATGGACTTGGAGATAGGATCGATCAAAAGAAATGGGACATGGGAGCTGACAGATTTGCCTAAAGGAATGAAGAATATTTGAGTAAAGTGGGATTAAAAAACTAAACTCAATGAAAATGGTGAGGTTGACAAGTGTAACGCTCGACTGGTGGCGAAAGGGTATACACAACAACATGGCATAGATTATACTGAGGTGTTTGCACCTGTGGCTAGGTGGGATATGATTCGAATGGTAATTTCTTTAGTAGCTCGAAATAGTTGGAGTGTGTATCAGCTTGACATCAACAGAGCTTTCTTGCATGGAGAGATAAATAAAGTAGTGTTTATTGAGCAACCACATGGTTATGAGAAGAAAGGTGAAGAGTATGAGGTATTCAAATTGAAGAAGGTATTATATGGCCTTAAACAAGCCCCTAGTGCATGGTACAACCGGATTGAAGCATATTTTATCAAAGAAGGATTTGAGAGGTGCAGCTGTGAACACACCTTATTCATAAAACTAGGAGATTGAGATAAAATTTTGATTGTTAGCTTATATGTTGATGATTTAATTTTTACTGGTAATGATGAGAGTATGTTTGTTAAGTTCAAGAACTCTATGAAACTTGAATTTGATATGACTGATATGGGAAGGATGAAATATTTTCTCGGTGTGGAGGTTTTACAAAGTCCTTAAGGCATTTATATTAGTCAAAGAAAGTATGCAAAAGAAGTTTTGGAGAGGTTTAGGATGGAGAAGAGTAATAGTGTGAAGAATCCCATTGTTCTTGGCGTTAAACTAATGAAGGATGAAGAAGGACCCAAGATGAATGCTACCCTGTACAAACAATTGGTCGGAAGTCTTATGTATCTAACTGAAACTAGGCCAAACTTGATGTATGTGGTGTCTCTCATTAGAAGATTTATGGAAAGTCCAACTGAGTTGCATTTGCAAGCTGCGAAAAGAGTGTTAAGATACTTGAAAGGTACTGTGGATTTGGGTATCTTTTATTGAAAGGAGGGTAATGAAGAGTTGATGGAATATACAGACAGTGATTATGAAGGAGATATAGATGAAAGGAAAAGCGCTTCTGGTTATGTGTTTCTACTCAGTGAAGGAGTTTTGTCCTGGTCCTCTAAAAAATAGCTTGTAGTTGCTTTATCCACTAATGAAGTAGATTTTTTGGCAGCTGCCTCTTGTGCTTGTCAAGGTGTGTGGATGAGGAGTGTTTTGGAAAATCTTGAGCATTCTCAAGGCAAGTGTACCACTGTGTTATGTGACAACAGTTCTACCATTAAGCTATCTAAGAACCCAGTCATGCATGGGCGCAGCAAACACATTGATGTAAGGTTTTATTTCTTGCATGATTTGACCAGAGATGGAGTTGTTGAGCTGAAGCATTGTGTCACACAAGAACAAGTTGCAGACATTATGACAAAACAACTTAAGCTGGATGTGTTCTTGAAGCCGCGTGAGTCAATGTGTGTGTATGTGGTACCACGGGTAAACCGAAAGCATTAGTGCAATCAGTTTAGGGGAGAAATTATTGGGTTTGTTAGAGTTAGAGTTGAAGCTGTCAAAAGTTCATTCAGTTAATAACTCCTATTAATTAGGACATGCAAGTGGATTCTGACCATTTCCTTAGCCATTTACCACGTTATTAGAATTAGTAAAACGTGGATTGTTTGTTTCCTATTTTATCTCTTTGTAAGGCTTATATAAGCCAACTACTTTGTTTTGAATTTAATAACATTCATTCAGATATTTTTCTGAATTGCTTTGTGCTTAGAGTTTACAACACAAGCGACTCAAGAGGCTACGGCTAAGGTAAAAGAAAAGGGGTTGCCGATTTAAAAAAAAGGGAGTTGTTTTTATTAGGGGGATTAAAGGGACGAAAGGAAGGAAGACATGAAAGGAAGGCAATGTCAGAACAAATATGTGCCAATTATTGGCAACAAATATTAAGGGGACACCATTTCTTTCTCCTCATCAATTTTTAACTAAAAAAAATCCTTTCCTATCCTATCCTATTTATTATTGAATTTCCCTAAACAAGTTAACCCATTGCGACCAAATTTATTATAAATTAATATATATATATATACACACATTGAAAGATATGGTTTGAAGGTTATTTTCAAAGATATTCAATGGGATCTTTATTGACCAACAAGGAACAAAATTTTGGGATGCGCTTATGAGGCAAGTGACTTTCTACTATCCACCTTTTATATGTGTATTTGTTAAATTGACCTAAACAAATTTTAAATGTTAAAATTTATTAGAAACCCCTAGGGTTGTCCTTTGTGTATTTTTTACATGCATATCCCAATTTGATGAAAGTTGTCACGAATACCTTATTCATATTATATAAATCAATGTGAAAATATAATATCTAAATATAAATATGGTGTCTCTTATTGTGGATTTGCCATGTGGCTTAGCAATTAAGAGAAGACTTACATATATTAAATCTCTCTCCACCATGCATTTTTCCCATACGCTCTCTTTTCAAGAGAAAACTTTTCAATTCCTTCATTCTATTCATCTTCTCTCTTTCTCTCTCATCTTAATTATTCATTTCTTTCATCTTCCATCGTCTTTCCTGTTTATAACAAATGAATTCACATAGAAGACCCAATCCATCTTTCACATTTTTGATGAAATCGATAAGTAATTGGCGAGAAAATTTCGGACAAAGGGCGGTAAAATTGTTCTCTCTCTGTGTGTGTGTGTGTGTGTGTGTGTGTGTGTGTATATTTATATTCACCTTTTTCCTTTCGATCTGTAAATTTAAACTATATTTACTTGCTGATTTAGTTTTGTTGTGGTTCTGTTTTTAAATTGAAAGAAAACTATGGGAAATTTGGTTAAGATTTACTATTTTTCCAGTTGATTTTAAACGAAAGTAGGTACAATGAGACAAAAATAATTACTCCATATAATTCCATTCCGTAAAAAACATGTTTGACAGAGGATCTTCAAATAAGAATAATATAGAAGGTAATTAGTTGATTGGAGTTTTTTCCACAACTACATCCAATAGTTGAAAAATTGTGTGCACAACTTCTTTGTGACATCCATTGAAGTTCTATGTGATAGTCTTACACATTCACACTGTTTGTTTTCCCCAGTACAGGTAATCCTTCTCATTTTTCCATTTATTTAGGTTATTATCTAGATTGCAAATATAGTTGTTTATATTATTTTGATTTCATTTTTTCTATCAAACTTTTTGGATTATATAATGCAAGGCAGACTCCTGTGATTTTTTTAAAATATTAAAAAAAATTACCACTTTTTTTTTTTGGGCAATATGTTATATGGGTGATTATAGTTTCGTGTATATTAAGATGTGCTTTTCTGTTCAATTCGATGTTCCGTTGCAAATAGCAAATTTTCTTTATTACTGTAATTTTAATATGGATTTGTGGTAGATTTTAAAGTGAACTTAATTGGACATGCTTTGTTCTATAGTGTAATACTATGTATTTGTTAAAATTTTGTAAGGTTGAGAGGGATATCTAGAGTAATGGCTTTCCCATATTTTCCTTAAAATTCAATGTATTATATTTGGATCTCATCAAATATTGAAAAAATGCATAGCGTATTTCTTTAATATTTTCCTCCATATATTTGGAACACTCATCCAATTAAAAAACTCCTATATAAATTTCATTTATGTTGTATTAAAAATTTATGGATGTTAGGTTAACTAAAGTTAAAATTATTTCTTAAGAAATCTTCCTTAGATATTATCAATTGATTCAAATGAAGATTTTTTATATATTTTTTAATGAATTAAAAATTATGATATTTTAGTTTTAGAATTTGTAATCTGGTAGTTTTTTTTAATTGTTTGTGGTTATCTAATTTTAAAATATTAGAAAATCAATATTATCAAAAGTTAAAATAGATTTCAAGATTCCCCTCTTTCCTATTAGCCGACATTACTTGGTGTTTCTTTTTCTTTGGGAGTAGAATTAGACATGCTTATAATTACACTGAAATTAACTCTTTATTTTAGCAAATATGTATTTGTTAAAGTAATTTTTTATGCATCATCAAATTTTTAAAAAAAATTACAAAGGGCCCGTGCATTGCGCGGGGCTAAAACCTAGTATTATAAATAACTTGGGATACTTGATACATTTATGAGCCCTTATGATGTAACACACTTGTAAGCTAATCACCTGCCTCTTTTATGTAAGAACAAACATAAGAACTTACTTGAGATATTATTATTATTATTATTATTATTATTATTATTATTATTATTATTATTATTATTATTATTATTATTATTATTATTATTATTATTATTATTATTTTTATTATTATTATTATTATTATTATTATTATTATTATTGGCATATGTTTTAATATGCAGACGATAAAAGAAGTACAAAATAATTATTAGTTGTTAGGTGGTTAATGGATAGTGATGTTGGGTTAGTTGGATTGACAGTGCACATAGACTTTGAAACTTTTCCATATTCTCTCACAATAAACCATAACTAAATTTGTCTTAATAATTTCTCTATCTAAACGTAAGTTTATTAGGGGTGTTACTTGTTTGGATTTTACATCGATGAGACGTCCCACGCATGGAGTTTAAAGAAGGATAAATGTGACGATTCAAAACCTTAATTAAGCTAATATACCATTGCTTAAATTCTTTACTTTACGAGAGGCCATATGCAATGATATTGATCCCGTAACTCCTTATGAAATAGACTATTATATAAAGATTCTAAATGATAATACCCGAGGTGGGGTAAATAGGGTTTTGAGTAAGTTTATCAGAGTGAATAAAGATGTGTCAAAATGTCAATGTTAAATGAACATATGAAATGGAAATAAATGAGTAGGAAATGTGAATGGACACCTCGAAATTGCGAATTGTAAATTCCCAGCCATGCGAATACCAGGTGGCATCAGGGCTTGAAATGTTATGCTTATGATTTAATGTGATGTGTTATTCCGGAGCTACGTAATGAGCGACCAAGGTTTATGTGATTGTTTAAATTTAGCGTACTGCATGTTTATGAGATGGCCGAGAGGAAAGGTCGTGTGCCGATTACATGTTGTTTAATTAATGAAATTGGTTGAGATAAATATACTGGATTTTAATGATCTAAATTTAACGTACCACATGTTTATAAGATGGACGAGAGGAAGGGGTGAATGTCGATTACGTTTTCTTAAATGTTGAGAATGAATAATTAACTAAATGAATTGGATAATTATAATACATTGTGAGACTACGTTTATGGGTTGGGCCAATCATTAAATTATTAAATTACGACTTTATCATCTATTCATATAACTTCTTTGAGTTGTACAGCTAAGTTACTTGCTTGAGTTTTGACCAATCTCTTTACATGGAACTCAAAAGCTAGTGTTGGACCTCCCGTATAGCTTCCTTTTTCCAATGAGTATTTCTATCCATCTATATCACCCAGGATATCATCTTCAGAGATATTGTGAGTCTCTTTATTATTTATTTATCATTTTTTAATTTTCAATCTTAGTTTATTTTGAAGACATTCTAGTTTTTATGTTGAGATTTAATTCAATTGTATTATTCAAGGATTCTTTGGGATTGTTTCGAGGTATTATTATTGAGACATTATTGCATATATTTAATGACCATGGAAATTTTATATGAGTTTTAATCTGAGGATTTTCATATCGTTTCCATATAACTTGGCTATTCATTCATCTGTTCTCTCCACGCTGAGAATGATATTATATTATTTTAATATCCTATATGATTGTTTATTTAGACCTGATCAATCTAAGTGTTTAATTACACAAGGTATTGCAACAGGTCTCTATGGGTATTAGAAGAGAAGAGAGAAAGAGGGGTAAGTGAGTGGGTCAAACTAGTGGGGGAGGGAGGGAAAGAAGGATGGGTGAGAAAATGACTAGGTTTTTACGGGTGAAAAAAATATTTCATATACATATGAGGGCTATCCAGTTAGGTTCCGTTTTTTTACCGGTTCTCGATTTTGATTCCAGATCGGTTTTGTTATCAAATCAGATCGAATTGGATTCCTAGTGGAACCGAGAACAAAACTGAAAAATTATTTTTTTAGAATCAGGATCGAACAAATTGCATAAAAATTGAACTGAACCAAACCAACCCAGTACACTCGATTTGGTTCGGTTCATCAGTTGTTTGGGTTCGCTGTGCACCCCTATATGGTACATATTCGAATCATATATCTGTGTCGTAGTACATATATTATCTCATGCAATCATTCATATAATATTAATATTCTTATGACAATTTAAGTTTAATACACCTCAGTTGCAATAATTTTAATAGTTTTATATACTTGCATTTTAAATTTAATTATTCATAATTTATCCTTCAAATTTTTCAAAATTAAAATTTGATTGGTCAAATTTGAAATCATTATTATTTAAAATTTGGGGCCTGAAGTTTTCAACTACAATATAAATTTTGGGGCTTGAAGTTTCCAACTGCTACTTAAATTTTGGGACTTGAAGTTCCCAATTACTATAATAATTTTGGGACTCGAAGTTCCCAAATTATTACTTGGAGCTGAAATTCTTAATACTATTTGTAATTAGGGCCTAAAGTTCGCAGTTACCCTTTAAATTTGGGAATTGAATTATTATTTAAATTATGGACTTGAAGTTCCCTATAATATATACCCTCAATCAAAATTTGAAGTTTTTGATTATTTATATATTAGGGTAGAGAACATTAAATATCCCAAAATAGTTTATAATTTGGACCCGAAGTTCTAAATATTTTTTTCTCTTCGTGATTTAACTTGAAGTTTTGACATAATGGGGTGGGAATTTTAAATACGATGTATTCCAATCCTGATTTCTAGGAGCAATATTGCTTTGGGGGCACAACAGTTTGTCAGAATTGATCAGCCAGGTAGTCAAGGCAGGCTTAGCGGTAGCCAGATGTAATACCCCGTAATTTTAGGATTTTTAAAATTATAGGATTAATTAAAATTAAATATGGGAAATTAATCCGAATTAAAAGAAATATTAACGAGCGAGATAAGGGTTAGTATTTATTGGTGTGAATTATATTAAATATTACTAAGTGCATAAATTAACATGTGAGTATGAAAATATTAAAGTTGTTGCGAGTGATATATATGACAGTTATGATAATTAAGTCGGGACGTGCGTGTCAGTCGTGTCGGGACGCAATTTAATGAGATAAAAAGTAATTAATTTTTAAGTCATCCAAATGGTTATTTTGAGTGAGCCATTATGTCCAGAAGATTTTAGATAGTAAAAAAAGTCTACCCAGGGATTTAGTTTGGGTCTCGGGACTCTTTTAGGCCGTACCCACATCTCGGGAGGGCATTTCGGTAAATTGTATTTTTGGGTGAATAGTACCTAAGAAATTTTAAAGGTATTATATTTGATTTGGAAAAGAGGATTAGGGTAAGTTACGTAAGGAATAGAAGAAAGATACAAAGAGGCCATAGGAGGAAGAGAATGGAGATTCTAAGGCTAGAACCACCACCTTGCACCACTACCACCACCGGATTGTAGATCGGAGGAGGAGAAACCACAATCCATCATCTTCTTCAACATATCAGACCTTCATACAAGAGTCAAGTGTTTAAACTTGTGCACTTTTAGTAATAATGCCATTGTTGTCAGTGTAGGCTGAATTGAACATGTATTGTATACAAATTGGATAAAAATTGGGAGATTTAGATCATAACTTGGGACTAAAATTGGTATAGGTTTGATTCCCCCGTGATTGTAGATTATAAACCACGACATTTGATTAGAGTTGATAAATAAATCTGGGATTTCATGATAGTTCTTGAATAAGATGATAAACTAGGGTTCTTAATGTTTTATCTTGAATTAACCCCAATAATTGATACCCTTTTTCGAATTGATGATTTATACACGTTTGAACTTATGTAATTATATCGGTATAACATCTAGCATGATTGTTTGGGCTGATGAAATTGAGAATTTTATGTTGAAAATTGGAGAAACCAGTAAGAAATCTTATGCAGATTTTCCATACCCGTACGAGCGAATCGATTCGGTCCTAGCCGAATTAATTCAACAAGGCAAATAGATTTGGACCATGCCGAATCGATTCAGCTGCCCAGAATTTGGTTTATTTTCCCCTTTTTGTCTAAAATTACTGGGAGATGTTTGGGATTTAATCGCGGGCTTTAATTGTAAGCATATTAAGGAATGTTTGGGAATACCAGCAGGTCTAGATTTTAATTTGGGTTTAGTTCCATGAGAACGAATTTAGGGTCAAACGAAATTCGGTTTAATCGAGAGAAATTTACTAATTAAGCTATGAAATTCAAATTTCGAGAATTTAAGGGCTAAGATGACTTAGACCAGTAGGGTGTGGAAAAATTACCTACTGCTATTATGTTAGTATATTGAATTCATTTTTAGTGGTGAGAAATACCCAGGAGGGTACGATCAGGAGTGAATTATAAATAAAAATACGTAGAATAATCGGGATTCATTTACTATGTATGGAATGTACGATATAGGATATGATTATGCCTATACTGATGAAAAAAATACATAAGTGGTGCGAATACTTATTGTGTGACTTATCATGTGCATAACATACCTACACTGCATGCTATCGCGGGAGGTTTGAAAGAGGACAATCTCATCCTGATGAGCCCACTGGGAGATTTTAGATTGGTGCCTCAGAACATAGAACCTAGGAACGACTTATTGGTGAGTTGGTAAGTTGGCGGTCATATGGGTGCGTAGGTATGTGCGTTTCCCGTAGGCGTGGAACTATGTTCGCCTCCAATATGTGTGACTTCTATTTATATGGTTCGTGAGTGATTCCAAACCGATAGTCCCTATTTTGTACGTGATGTACTAGGACTTGATAGCAGAGTATGCATGCACCTCGGGATAGCCTTTGGGGTGTTGTATTAGTATATATATATATATATACTTGTGATGTGTTCTACTGTGTGAACTTAGTAAATAATTTTGATAGTGAAATCTGAAATAACCTAATATGAGAACACTTAACTTGATTTACGAAAACACCTTTTTGAATTAAAAGAGGTAGAATTATTTAATATTGTATTTTGTGGGAAGGTACGAGTGGGTGTGTAGAGTGATAATAGGGGGTCATTACATTCGTATTAGTTAGGTGGGGGTAACATTAACTAGAATGATTTAGAGGTACGTTAGGTGTGCACAGTAGTTGAGAGGTGAGAATCTCAAGAGAGGGCTCAAAATACTAACATGTGTATTATATTTGCTTTACCACATTTTAAGTACTTGCTAAACTGCTTTAAAATATTTTACAGTCGAACTCTGGCTCGTCTCTTGCAAACTCTCATTTATCTTGTGAAATTCTTTTTAGATGTTCCGCCACAGGGATGCCAAGCATAGATTATCGGACCGTTTGACGTACTGCAACTATTATGGTAGTTGCAAGTCCTCTTGATTAGACGCCTCCTCCCTTATTTCATTAAGTTCCTATTTTATTCATCTCGGTTAGGGCATGTGTCGCCCCTTTCCAGATATTATTATGTCAGAGAGATATTGTACTCATTTTACTTCAGTATTCAGTTTGTAGTTGGATTCAGTTTTATATTGGTTGTTAGATTTGAGATTTTGAACTGGAGCGTTTATTCCAGTCTTATTTATTTTAGCAATTGGTTTATATTCAGTATTATTTTATTCATGAGTATGATGAATGAGTTAATGTTCAAATTAATTGAATTTAAAATAAGATGGGTTATATGTTTTGACACTAGTTTAATTAAATATTAGGTGATTGATTAAGTAAACGTTTTTCGATAGTGATGCTAAGAATTAACCAACCGGAGAATCTGTTTTAAATTTTATAAAGGACTGATCACCCGGTATTTAATTGGGCGGGGTATCACAGGTGGTATCAAAGCATCAGGTTCTAGAGTCTTCTAGGATCTGTGCAGCTTATTATGCTTCCAGCGTAATGTTATTTGATATAAAGCCCTACTATTATGATTGTTGCATTATCTTTATGTCTTTGAGATCACGTACTTTTTCTATTAATTTTTACATGACGGTGAACTCATATAAATCGACTTGATTTCAGATGTCACTTAGGAGAGAGAGACAAACTGACATCGGTGAAGGATTTAATGTTGGACAAGATCAACAATTACCTCAGGTACCCCAGGGAATGGTGACGATCACAGAGGTGGCGAGTACAGTGGCACAAGCAGTTACTACTATAATATTGCATTTTCAAGATTGCCATGTCCAGCTTATATTTGTCAAAAAACAAGGGAAATTAGTCAATCTGGCAAAGGAAATGGTGGACAAAGCCAAAACCACCAGGGCCAGCTAATCTAAGAACAAAGAGGTTTCACAAAAAGGTGTTATAAATGTGGAAGAAGTGGCCATAGGCATCAAGCTTTCCCACAACGGGCTGAAGAGCAGTCTTGAACAAATAAGCAAAGTTAGCAGGGCCAAAGGTGAGTTCAGCAAGGCCAATGGAGGGGTGGCAGTGGCCAGTAGGGCTGAGGACAATAGGGAGGAAACTTTATCGGGAAGTGTTTTATTTGTGGCAGGCGGGGCCACAAGCGTCGAGATTACCCTGAAAAGGGTAAGGCCCCACAGAGTGCCCGCTAGGAGCCACAGAGTACCCATCATGGGAGAGCTTGTACAATTACCCCCGTAGTGCCAGATCCACAACAGTAGGATCCACTACTATATGGGCATGCTTATAACGTTCGATATTCAGTCTTGCCATTAGTGACGCAGGCACTACCAGCATTTGGAAGTAAGTTATTTTAGTTAATTATTGTATGTACATTATGATTATATTTATCATAGGGTAACAAAATTCTTCGGTATCATTGGTGGGGGAAACAGGAGTGAGTACTACGAGGACTTCTACGTTATGATTTATTAATGTCGAGAGTAAGGGAAGTAGAGTTACTATAATTCTGCGTAGTGACTGGGTACTGAGAGGTCGAGTCATAGTGGGTGGTGTAGTAAGACCGTTGTGTGTGTATTCCCTAATAAATTATTTTGTTTTGCCAGGTATCACCTGAAAGAAAGTTAAGCCTATGCATAAATTTTATTGTATCACAGACTTCAGTGAGTATATTGTCTTGTTATATTTGATCCCAGTGAGTGGGGGACATTTACTGATGTGATTCAGAGTGTTTTATATTCCTGGTCGAGCAGAGCGATATAACTCGTTATTTTTATAGTGCCGAGAACTGATGATAGTAAGAACGCCATGTTGTATGTCGTCTTGGGTGACATAAGAGTGGACGAGTAGACTTTATGTCAGTAGGCGGGACTTGGGGGTACATATTTTGGAATGGATACTTAACGTATCTTGACAACAAATAAGTTTAGAGAGTTATGTATCGGGGGGTTCCTTGTTTGGATTTCACTTTGGGAGACATCCCACACACGAAACTAGCGAACGGTGGGAGTTAAAGGAAGTTTAGTCTTTAGAATATGAGTATAATACCTTAGATAATATACATATGAGTGATTATAACTGTGAGTGGATAGTTATACTTCAATTTAAGGCCAGTAGGTCCGTATTGTAGTGGTATGAGAAGACATTGCGGAACGTTTACACCACGAGTGGATCGGTGGGACCATATAGATAATAATTAAGTACGACTGCGTATGTAGTGGAATATGACCTTACCGTATAATCAGACCAAGGGTACAGGGCTTAATTTAAAATGAGTATATTACGTTCTCTTAAATTGTGTAGAAGGGTAGGGACATAGGGTGTATGGGCTCCGTAGTGAGTTAAAATGTTCTGTGTCATCCTAGAAGAGTAGACGATGAAACTTATGAAGTAAACATAAATGCATTGGTAAATTAGAAATTGAATTTATAATGAGATAAAAGGGAAAACGAAGTAGCAATGTGAGAAAGACGTGTCTAAGACTGTTTTTCTGACAAGCTGTGAGTCCTACGAGTTTCGGGTTATGCCATATGGGCTAACCGACACGCAAACTATGTTCATTGACTTGACGAATAGGGTGTTCAGAGAGTTCTTAGATCAGTTTGTCAGATGACATCCTGATTTATTCTTGTACCGAGGAGGAGCATGTCGCGAATTTGCGTCGAGTCCTACAGACACTATGTGAGCATTAGATGTATGCTAAGTATGAGAAATATGGACTCTGGCTACGAGAGGTACAATTTTGGGGCATATCATTTCTGAGTTGGGATATCAGTGCACCTGAGCAAAGTGTCAGTGATGAGGGAGTGGGGACATCCCACGACACCGATAGAGGTGCGTATCTTCTTGGGGCTAGTGGGTTATTACAGACGATTCATCCGAGAATTTATGAAGATTGTGGGCCCGTTCACTAATTTGACTCGTGAGGGTGAACCATTTGTTTGGGATAATGCATGTCAGTCGGCATTTGATGCGCTGAAGGACAAGCTAACTTCACTACCCGTACTAGCACTCCCCAGACCAGGTGTGGAGTACCTTATTTATACTGATGCATCGTTACAGGGGCTTGGTGGAGTGTTGCAGCAGGAGGATCAAGCTATATCTTATGCTTCCCGCAAGCTTAAGCCTCACAAGAGGAATTATCCCACCCAAGACTTGGAGTTAGCAGCAGTAATGTTTACACTTCGTATATTAAGACATTATCTATTGGGGGAGAAGTTTTGCCTATTCACAGATCAAAAGTCACTACAGTACTTGTGCACCTAGAGAGAGCTGAATATACATCAGTGTAGGTGGCTTGAATTTATGAAAGACTATTAGTTTGAAATTCAGTATCACCCGGGGAAGGCTAATATGGTAGAAGATGCATTGAGATGTAGGCCAGATGGTGATGTGGCCGAGGTGTGGAAGGAGAAATGGAAGGAGCTGGGACATTAGTACGTGGTTTCCTAGTCATCCATGTCAGTTATGACCGTTACAACCCAGATTGTGATGAGAGTGGCGCAGGCTTAGATAGTGGACCCATTTTTTCAGGAGAGGATTAGACAACTTTTAGCTGGGGATTAGATTCTTACTTAGTAAGTTTCGAGGGAGGCTTGTGCTTCAACGGTGAACTGATTATTCCTAAGGGCGAGGACTTGCGGGACACGGTGATGACTAGTCCCATGGGTCTCAATTTGTATTACATCCCAATGGGGATAAGATGTACTAGGATATGAGGCGGAAGTATTGATGGAGTGGGATGAAAAGGGACATTGCTGAGTTCATCTCGAAGTGTGCCACCTATCAGCTAGTAAAGGTGGACCACCAGAAGCCAGCGGGGCTTCTTAAGCCACTAGAGATTACTATGTGGAAATGGGAGAGCATTTCCATGGACTTTATTACAAGGTATCCTACTTCTTAAAGGGGTCACAATTCTATATGGGTGCTTGTGGATCAGTTGATTAAGGTAGCGCACTTGCTTCCAGTCCGAACTGACTATACTACGACACAGTATGCCCAGATCTTTATTGCTGAGATAGTGAGATTATATGTGGTTACCCTTGATATTATGTCCAATCGGGACAAGATGTTTGTGTCACAATTTTTGGAGAGCTTCCAGGAGGCCATGGCACCGAGTTGCATTTCAGTACGACCTATCACCCGTAGATGGATAGGCAAACTAAATGGACTAATCAGATGCTGGAGGATATGTTGTGTGTGTGTATCCTTAATTTTGTGGGAGGTTGGGAGCAGTACCTTCCACTGGTGGAGTTTGCGTATAATAACTGTTATCACTTTACTATTGGAATGGCTACATTTGGGGTTTTGTATGGTAGAACTTGTCGTTCTCCTGCTTGTTGGCTAGAGGTGGGGGACAACAAGCTACTCGGGCCAGAGGTGATTCGGGATACGACGACTAGGATTGAGATGATTCGGAGTCGTATACGGATAGCCCGAGATAGATAGAAAAGATACGTCGATGCTAAGAGGTTCTTCTGAGAGTTTAGTGTGGGGGAGTAGGTGCTACTACGAGTATCTCCTATGAAGGGGATTATGAGGTTTGAGAAGAAAGGAAAATTGACACCAAGATACGTCGGACCATTTCCTATCATCGAGAGGATTGGATCGGTAGCATACAGGCTTGGGTTATAGAAGCACTTGCATCGTATACATGATCTTAGACGGTATCTTTGGGATGAGTTGGACCACACTCACATTGCATTGGAGGAGGTCGATTTATAGTCAAATAGTTCATATGAGGAGAGAGCGATGGCTATCTTAGACTATAGTGAGAGGAGATTGAGGTCGAAGATAGTTCCACTTGTGCGTGTTCAGTGGGAGCACCATAATGTTGGGGAGTCTACTTGGGAGCGCGAGGATGAGATGCGTGATAAATATCCAGAGTTATTATTACTAGGTATACTTTTATTTCTGAATTTCGGGATGAAATTCCGTTCTTAGCGGGGAAGTATGTAATATCCTGTAATTTTATGATTTTTAAAAATATAGGATTAATTAAAATTAAATATGAAAAATTAATTGATAATTAATTCAAATTAAAATAAATATTAACGAGCGAGATAAGGGTTAGTATTTATTGGTGTGAATTATATTGAATATTATTGAGTGCATAAAGTAATATGTGATTATGAAAATATTAAAGTTGTCGTGAGTGATAAATACGAGAATTATGATAATTGAGTCGGGATGCGCGTGTCAATCGTGTCGGGATGTAATTTAATGAGATAAAAAGTAATTAATTTTTAAGTCATGGTCATTTTGATCCATTGTGTCTGGAAGGTTAGAGATAGTCATAAAAGTCTACCCAGGAGTTTAGTTTGGGTCCCGAGGTGCTTTTAGTTCGTAACGGCATCTCGGGAGGGCATTTCGGTAAATTGTATTTTTGGGTGAATAGTACCTACAAAATTTTAAAGGTGTTATATCTGATTTGGAAAAGGGGATTAGGTTACGTAAGGAATAGAAGAAAGCTACAGAGAGACCATAGGACGAAGAGGAGGGAGATTCTAAGGCTAGAACCACCACCTTGCACCACTACCACCACCAGATTGTAGATCGGAGGACGAGAAACCCGAATCCATCATCTTCTTCAACGGATCAGACCTTCATACAAGAGGCAAGTGTTTAAACTTGCGCACTTTTAGAAATAATGGCATTCATGTGAAGTGAAGGCTAAATTGATCATGTATTTTATACAAATTGGATAAAAATTGGGAGATTTAGATCATAACTCGGGACTAAAATTGGTATAGGTTTGATTTCCCCATGATTGTAGATTATAACCCACGAAATTTGATTAGAGTTGATAAATAAATATGGGCTTTCATGATAGTTCTTGAAAAAGATGACAAACTAGGGCTCTTAATGTTTTATCTTGAATTAACCCCAATAATTGATGCCCTTTTTTGAATTGATTATTCTTCGATGTTTGAACTTATGTAATTATATTGGTATAACATCTAGTATGATTGTTTGGGAGTTTGGGATGATTAAATTTAGGATTTGGTGTCAAAAATTGGAGAAACCCGTAAGAACTGTTATACAAAATTTTCATATATGTATGAACGAATCGATTCGCTCCAAGCCGAATCGATTAGGCAAGGAGAATCAATTTAGACCAGGCCGAATCGATTCAGATGCCCAGAATTTGGTTTCTTTTCACCTTTTTGTCTAAAATTCTTAGGAGATGTTTGGGATTTAATCGTGGGCTTTAATTGTAGGCATATTGAGGAATATTCGGGAATACCAGTAGATCTAGATTTTAATTTGGGTTTACTTCCATGAGAACGAATTTAGAGTTAAACGGAATTCGATTTAATCTAGGGAAATTTACTAATTAAGCTATGAAATTCAAATATCGAGAATTTAAGTGCTAAGATGACTTAGACGAGTAGGGTGTGGAAAAATTACATACTGCTATTATGTTGGTATGTTAAATTCATTTCGAGTGGTGATAAATACTCGGGAGCATACGATCAGGAGTAAATTATAAATGAAAATAAGTAGAATAATCGGGATTCATTTACTACATATGGAATGTACAAGATAGGATGTGATTATGCCTATACCGATGAAACAAATACATAAGTGGTTTGAATATTTATTGTGTGACTTATTATGTGCATAACATACCTATGTTGCTTGCTATCGCGGGAGGTTTGAAAGGGGACATTCTCATACTGATGAGCCCATTGGGGGGATTTTAGATTAGTGTCCCAGAACATAGAACCTTGGAATGACTTATTGGTGAGTTGATAATTTGGCGGTCATATGGGTTCGTAGGTATGTGCATTGCCCGTAAACTTGGACCTATGTTCGCCTCCAATATGTGTGACTTGTATTTATACGTTTCGCGAGTGATTTTAAACCGATAGTCCTTATTTGTACGTGATGTACCAGGACTTGATAGCAGAGTATGTACGCACCTCGGGATAGCCTTTGGGGTGTTGTATTAGTATATATATGTATGATAATAAGATGAGTATATATATATATATATATATATATATATATATATATATATATATATATAGCGGATCAATTGAGGTCCCCCAGTTTGAAGTCCCTGAATGAGGTCTATTTTTTTTAAATAGTAGAAAAAAATTTGGGGCAGATTTTTTTATTGTTTTTAAACATTTCAGTAGGATCATAAAAAAATAATCACCTCAAAATGAATTTTTTTACTATATTAAAAAAATCGGTCAATCTTTGTCCATTTTTAACAACTTAAAAACTAATACAGTTTGATCGATTTTTTTAAAATAGCCAAAAAAAATCATTTTCACGTAATTATTTTTTTATAGTCCTATTGAAATGTTTAAAAATCATATAAAAAAATCAGCCCCAAAATATTTTTTTTACTATTTTAAAAAAATGGACTTCATTGAGGGTCCTCAAACTGGGACCTCACTTGATCATTTCCCTATATATATATATACTTATGATGTGTTCTATTATGTGAACTTAGTAAATAAGTTGGATAGTGAAATCTGAAATAACTTAAGTATGAGAACACTTAACTTGATTTACAAAAACTCCTATTTGAATGAAAAGAGTGTGTGGCCATCCCCGTTCCCCGCTGCGGAGGGAGGAGGGATTCTTCGGGTCCCGCGCGTCCCCTATCGGGAGATCGCTTCGGCCAGCGTTGATTTTGTGAGGTGTGAAAAATGTAGAGAGATTCAGAGTCGCCAGTCTATTTTACTCAAAACAGACAAAAGAAAAAGAGGAAGCCACTTCGAAGGATGGCTTCCCAAGACATACTGGTGCCTGCGAAACCAAAATGATTCGGAAAGGGTTCGGAGGCTTAGTTACGAAATGGGAAGGTGTTAGGCACCCATTCCGCCCTTTCGGTCTCTCATGGATATTTGCTATTTTCCTTTATGTCCCCCCCCCCCCCGTGAGATGTGTGCATGTGTATATATATATAATGGAGGTAGGAATCTTCGACTTGTATCATGGAAAAGATAAAGCGAGTCATCCGTAGGAAGATATAAAAGTAATATTAGAAAAATAAGATTTACGCGGCTACCCCTACATTGATCGTTATAAGGGAACGATAACGCACATGGAGTAATATGTCACTAAAACTAGTAATGTAAGAAAATGGATTTAGAGAAAATAGAAAATGAGAGAAAAAGTGAGAGAAAGCACTCGAGTCTCGAGTTTTACCCCGAGACGCCTACGTAGCCTATAAAGGCATCAAAGTCCACATAGTTAGCATATAAAGCAAAGGGGTGGGGTTTATCCCATAAATCCAAATGTGGGATCTCTTATTTTTAAGTGTGTGTGTGTATGCAGAAAAATTGTTTTAGTTGTGAGAAAAGTGTGGAAAAAGTATGAGAATCCCTTATTTGGAATTTATGAGCAAACCCACTTTTTCTTATTTTTTGGGTTTTTATTTATATGAAAATATGGGATGTGAAATAATACTAAATAAAAAGTATATTAGGATGTGTGAGATGAGATTATAAAAGTGCTAAGTAAGAAAACAAGTTATTGGGAATTCAAGAGAATGTAAGAGAGTTTGAGAAAGTCGGACCTTCTTGAAGATCTTGAGCTTGATCTTGAATGTTGGAGAGCAGCCCTTGAGCTTGGATGATGATGGAGAGTGGTTAATTCACCAAGTTTGATGAAAGGGATGATGAAAAGTGGAGGTAAAAGAGGTATTTTGAAGTTGAAATCACGCTGCCTTGGAGAGAGGTTTCTGGGATTCGTTCAGAGAGATTTCTATCAGATCTGGGCTCCCCCTTGCAAATGAGGCCAAGGCCTCCTTTTACAGGCCCAGGGGTCTGCCGATCGGCATTACCATGGCACTACCTATCTGCAGGTGCCGATAGGCAGGGTCTGGGACCTGCCATTTGGCAGTGTGCCTTTTTTCGGAAAATTGGCCGCCGAGGGTAAATCGTTGGTCAGAATCACGCACGGGGCATACCGTTGGAAAGGTATTTTAGATACCTTCGAAAGTACTTTAGACCACTCCCGAGTTTGGGAGTTGACTTTGGGCCAAATGTGGCTCGGAAGCGTTTGTCGGTCCATTGGACGGGGAATCGTGTGGACACAAACGGATCGTTCGTCCGCAGGGTAAGTCCGAATCGCGCAGGGGGCATAGCGTTGGAAAGGTATTTCAAAGACCTTCGAAAGTAATTGGGACCGCTCCCAATTTCGGGAGTTGACTTTGGATCAAATGTGACTCGAAAGCGTTTGTCGATCCATTAGGCGGGGAATCGTGCGGACGCAAATGGATCGTTAGTCGGCATGGTAAGTCCGAATCGCGCACGGGGCATACCGTTGGAAAGGTTAGGAGATGTACTTTGACATTCCAAAGAGTTTGACCCAGTTTGGAGAGTTAACTTTGGTGAACGGGCCCAGGAAGCGCTCAGTGGCTTCCCGGAGTCAAACGGATCGTTCGTCCATATGGAAAGTCGGAATTGCGCACGGGATGGATCGTTGGAAAGGGTATTCAGTGCCCTTCAAATATTCATTCAGCCTTGGTCGAGCTGAAGGGTTGACTTGGGTCAACAAAGCCAGGGAGCTCCCGGTGGCCTCTGGGTCAGGTTTCGGACGCAAACGGATCGTTCGTCCGCATGGTAAGTCGGAATTGCGCACGGGGTAGACCATTGGAAAGGGTATTCAGTGCCCTTCAAAGATTCATTGAGTCTCGGTCGAGACGAGGAGTTTGACTTTTGGGTCAAACTGAGCCGGGGGGTGCCCGATGGCTTCCAGGTCAGTACTCGGGACGTGACCTAGGTTTACGATGGTGAGTGGAGGTACTCGGGACCTAAGGAGAGTTAGGGGTAATAGAGTGAGGTGTCTATAGAGCCCCTCGATGGGTGAGTTTGGAACAAATGATAGCCGTCGATTAGACACCGCATGATGCCTTTTGAGGGATTATGACCGATTCAGAGGGTCGAGGTCGATTCCGAGGACCTAAGAAGTATGCTGGGGATGATTAATTCTGTGGATCAAAGCTGAATCTGCGGGCTTAAGGAAGCGAGGGTGACCAATTCAAAGGATCGAGGTCAGTTCTGAGGACCTAAGGAAATGAGGATGACCAATTCAGAGGGGCGAGGTCAGTTCTGACCTAAGAGTGGTGACGACCGAGGACCGAGGTTAATTCTAACCTAATTTAGGTGATGATCCAAGACCGGGGCCAATTCTGACCCAAGAGTGGTGACGACCGAGGACCCATGTCAATTTTGACCTAACTAAGGTGACGATCCAAGACCGGGGTCAATTTTGACCCAAGAGTGGTGACGACCGAGGACCGAGGTCAATTCTAACCTAACTAAGATGACGATCCAAGATCGGGGACAATTCTGACGCAAGAGTGGTGACGACCGAGGTCAATTCTGACCTAATTCAGGTGATGATCCAAGACCGGGGTCAATTCTGACCCAAGAGTGGTGACGACCGAGGACCGAGGTCAATTCTGACCTAGCTAAGGTGACGATCCAAGATTGGGGCTGATTCTGCCCCAAGAGTGGTGACGACCGAGGACCGAGGTCAATTCTGACCTAACTAAGGTGACGATCCAAGACCGGGGTCAATTATTACCCAAGAGTGGTGACGACCGAGAACCGAGGTCAATTCTGACCTAACTAAGGTGACGATCCAAGACCAGGGTCAATTCTTACCCAAGAGTGGTGACGACTAAGGACCGAGGTCAATTTTGACATAGCTAAGGTGACGATCCAAGACCGGGGTCAATTCTGATCCAAGAGTGGTGACGACCGAGGACCAAGGTAAATTTTGACCTAACTAAGGTGACGATCCAAGATCGGAGCCAATTCTGACCCAAGAGTGGTGACGACCGAGGACCGAGGACCGAGGTCAATTCTGACCTAACCAAGGTGACGATCCAAGATCGGGGCCAATTCTGACCCAAGAGTGGCGACGACTGAGGACCGAGGTCAATTTTGACCTAGCTAAGGTGACGATCCAAGACTGGGGCCAATTCTGACCCAAGAGTGGTGACGACCGAGGACCGAGGTCAATTCTGACCTAGATAAGGTGACAATCCAAGACCGGGGCCAATTCTGACCCAAAAGTGGATAAAGATTGGATTTTGATTCTGCTGGAGAAAGATCTTTGTGATTCCAATTTGAGCTGGGGAGCTGTTAGCTGGGGGAAGCTTTATAGGAGACCTCGCAGGGGGGATCAACCTATTTTGGGTGCTGTGAGAGAATTCCGCTGGGGAAGTGATCAGGTGATCCTTAGGGATTTTTCGGAGCTTTGCCGGGAGGAGTTTTCACTTAGTTTTTAAGGATTCCGCTGGGGGAGAGGGGTTCCATTTGGGGATAAGAATTGGATTTGAGGTTCTGCTGAGGAATGATGAATGAGGTGGGGAAATTTTGGATTGCCCTTTGGGAGAGATCGCTCGGGGCGAGTGGTTCTTCTGATTTCTACTGGGAAAAAATACCATGTGATAATGTATCGCACCGGGTAACCGATGGTCGGTGAGGTCTTTTGTGAAGTCTGATGAGGAGGTGATTAGTTGGTCCGGGCGCCTTGCCCGAGAGGTCATTCGCTTGGATTTTGAGGGCTCCGTTGGGGAAAATGGTGTGTCGCCTGAAGGAGTGCGAAATTTTCTTGATGAAAACGTTCTAAATCCCTCCTGTGATTTTTAGGAATTTTCCGGGGATTTTTCGAGGCTTCCTGGTATTTTCTAGGAATTTTTGTACGAAATTTTAATGGGGGTGCCGGTCGGCATAGACTGAGAGGTGCCATTCGGCAGTGGCACGGACTTTTGGGCTGTCTCGGGACGGTGAGGAGACAGTGCAGATCGGCATGGCGTTTGGCCTCCTATATAAAGGGGGCAAATCCCCTTCATTTTTCACAGCTTCTTGCCTTCTCTCTTTCTGTGGTTTCTCTCTGCGAATTGTTCTAACGTTCCTATCTTCAATAAATGGACGCTTTTGTGAGTACCGCTGTCCATCGGGAGTGGTTGACCGTTGATGACTGGGCGAATGTGGATTTGAGGGACAGGGTGCCTCTTGATTTGGGAAATGAGAATGCCTTTGATACATTCGAGTCAGTTGCGGATGAGCGGACCTTGCTGCGGGAGCCGTCACATCATCGCTCTTCGAGAGTGATTCCCGGTGGTTATGTAAGTTACCTGACCTTTGGCGTTCTTTCCTTTTTGGGTGATTTTTCCTTTTTCTTGACCTTTGACTGAATTTTTCCTTTTGCCAGTCGGATATTTCTTTGAAGAACATGCGTGCTTGCGGGACGACGGGGCTTAGGGATGTTTGGGAGCATCTTCCACCCGTGGTGTGCTGGATGGTATCATTTGCGGGTTTTGGGAGGTTGGCGACTGCGCTGAATGAGACGCCTCGTTCGACAGAAGTTTTGTGTGCCTTGGGGGAGAGGTGGTGGGACACTACCCACACTTTTCATTTTGGCTTCGGGGAGATGACGGTGACTCCCATAGATGTGCAACAAATGCTGGGGATGGATTGTGACGGGGAGCAGATAGAGGTGGATCTCTCTTTGTGGGTGAGGCCGGAGGCGGTGTATGCAGCACTTGGTGATGTGAGGATGATAGTCTCTAGGGATTCTATCCGGCTGTCCTTACTGAAGGATGTTTTGCTGAGCAGGGTGGTTGATGTGGAGGATGGGCTGCAAGTGAGGCAGATGGCCTGGTTATTCATCTTGTTGGTGCTGGGAGGTTTCATGGTGGCGTCGAGCGGCGACGTCGTCCATTTGTGGTTTCTGACGTACTTGAGGATGTTTTTAAACATCCCTTTCTATGATTGGGGGAGTATGACCTTGGCGACCCTTTACTCTTCTTTGGATGCATTCAGTCGGTGCTGCCGATAGACTTTTACTGGAGCCACGTATCTCCTTGAGGTATTCTTTACTTTGTGCATTTTCCTTTCATGCATTCACATTTTCCTTTCATGCATTCGCATTTTCTTTATGCGTCTCTTTTTTCTTGTGAATTCAGACGTGGTTTTATGAGGTGATTGGGTGCAACACCCCGCTAATTGCTCTGAAGGACAAAATCGTTGGGGACTTCTGTCGCTTATATCGATGACGTAAGGCCAACCGGTAGTCGAAGGGATCTCTCTCCCTAGAGGCGGTGCGTCAGGTCTTGAATGACCTGACCAGTGGTCGGGTAAGGTCCTTTCAATTTCAGTCTTCGTTTTTGCACCTTCTGATCTTGTACTGACTCATGCCTGCTTGGGGATTTTCAGGTGACCTTTTATCCTTGGGGGACAGATATTCAGGATACGGGGGTGAATGGGGTGAACGCGCAATGAGGCATTTATTGGCGCATGAGTTCGGCCATTCCTGGTACCTAGGGGAGAGGGTTATCCGTCAGATTGCTGAGGAGGAGGTGGTGGTGCCTCCCGCGCAGCCTCCTACATCTATGAGGCGGGAGCGACAGTTGTTGGAGGATGAGAGGATGGCGGCGATGATCGGTGAGTCATATGCGTTGTATACTGATATGGCCGCGCCTTATGATTATATGGACTTTGTGACGAGCTGGTTGATGGCGCCCAGTATACATGATGCTTTGCCTTTCCCTCCTGCTGGTTCGAGTCGGGCGGTGGGGTCTTCCCACAGTGGTGGTGGTCCGTCGGCACCTGCGGCGGCGGTGACCTCGGAGGTTCCTTTTGTTCGGCTGCATAAGCCTTCGTACAACATCCGGCGGGCTGATGGAGGGACAGTGTCGATGCTACACCGTCCTCTTGTAATGGATCCGGAGGAGCTGGGTTTGACAGAGGATGTCCTTCGTCCTGTGGTAAACCTTTCGGTCCTTTTCCTCTCTTTTTTTGTTTCTTTTGCTTGATACTGATTCTGCCTTTTCTTGCAGCAAATCCGGGTGTCGACCACTTGGCTCAGGGACATTAGAGACTAGATATAATCGACGACTGCCCACATTCGGGAGGCTGTCCCTGTTCCTTCTTGCTTAGTGCCGTCAGCCTCGTCTGGGGGAGACTCTGGCTCAGGTAGTGGGGGCACGTCGTCTCGTCGTAGGGTAAAGAGAGCGCGTCACCGGGGTGGAAGCTCTTCAGAGAGAGAGAGAGAATGTGGGTTCGAGCTGAGCCCCGTTGTTTTTGGCTTTTTCTTTATTTCTTGCAAAATGATGTAACACAGAAAACATATATATGCAATGCAAAGTAGTTTTTTTTGGCTATCTTTTATTTTAATGATGAATGAATGTATGCACATGCGCTTTTTAATTTGCTACTGAGACCGTAAAATAGGAGTATTCTTGGAATTTTTCAAAGGAAAGTTATTTTATTTAAAATAGGGAATCCCATAAGGAGGGAACAGGATTCTTGAAATTCTTTTGAGAATATCAATTTATTTTTAGGGAGTTTTCTGATTTGACAAAGAAGGAAAGGAGGAAATTTCCAAAAATGGGAGGTTGCCGATCGGCAAGTGCCCTGGCCTGCCTATCGGTAGTTTAGTCCAGTCCCATCAATTGAAAGCTTTGATTGGTACCCTCTTCAGCCTTTAGTACCTTATGGGGTAGGATTCCTTTGGATTTCTGCAGGGATTATGTCCCTTGTAAGGATTTTTAAGTATAAAAAGGGAGAAGGGTGGAGTGTTTTCCTCACACCTTTTGCATTCTTACATACCCACCCATCATCTTTTAGTCTTGCGAGATGGCTCTCCCTGGTAGCATTGAGTTTGTCAATTACCTTGAAGCCTTGGAAGCTATGTGCTCTTATAATGTCTACTATGATGCTTTCAACATGCGTCGAGTCTCCTTGTGGCGTAATCGACCTTTTGAGTGGAATATGATGATGGCGGCAGTACAATTTTGGTACCCCGAAGACCATGTATTCCGCTTTGGGTTGGAAGAAGTTTGTCCTATCTACGAGGAATTTTCTGCCATATTGGGCGTGAATCCCAGTGTTGCCGCGGCTTTACCCCAATTTTCCCGTTCTCCTAGGGATTTATTGGCCGGGCTTCTCCATATTTCTCCTTCGGCGGCCAGGTCATTGGTTGCCGGAGGAATGATCTCCCCCCGATGGTGTTGCAGTCTGTGCATTTGCAGGAAGTAAGTGATGCTGGCTATGCTGGAGCCGTTGTTCTAAGCCTCGTTCCAAAATTGTTGTTGGTGACTGGGGAGGTGTGCGTGTACTCACAACTTGGGGCCATTACCTCATGGATGTCATGCTGTCGCAATCCTGCGGCGGTGATATTGGCGGAGACTTTGAATGGCCTGGATGCCTGGAGAGAAGGCCGTTCCGACTTTTTAAGGGGGAACCTTGTGATGCTGTTCATGTGGTTTTTTGAAAGATTACGCTTGTCGAATCCTCCAGAATATCCTTTGTTGGTTGTACCCAACTTCTTTTAGCGCTACTTCATCCGCATGGGCCTGTATTGAGAACTGGGAGAATTGGCTTGTGGAGCACAAGGCTCGTGGGCTGTATTGGTCAGTGCCTTGGTGGGGACAGTTGCAGCCTGTTTTGGAGCTAGGAGAATGTTCATATGTGCGGCTGGTTGGTCTCAGGAAGACCTCTTTTTATTTCCCTTGGCGGCTTTTGTGCCAATTTGGTTGGGCGCAGGTCGTGCCCCCTCGGACCTCAAATTTCTTTTTGATAGATGATTTGACTGAGCACTTGTGTCTGTTGCTTGGATATCTGTGGGAAAACCGACGTCCATCAATCCGTCCCTCCCAGTCTGTTGGGAAGGTTTGCCATGTCCCCAAAGATTATATGAAGTGGATGTGGAGGAAAGTAGTCAGCAAGATGTTGGCAGTAGAGACTGTTCAGAGGTGGTTTGTTTTATCTGACTCCATGAAAGGGGGTGTTGTGGTCTTTTCGAAGATGGTTAAGGCTCATCGATCCATGGAGTGTTTGCGGCACTCTGTTAAGGCAGGAGAAACTTGGGGTCCTCATCATGTAGATGATGAGGGTGCAGGCTCTTCGGGTAGCCATGGGTAGGACTCCTGGGGAGTTTATTTATGTAACAGATGTGGGGGATTTTATCTAGTTTTTAGGGTAGTAGGGGGGAAAGGAGTTATCCATTCTTTTTTCTTATGTAATCCATATTGTAGTTTCTTATTAATGAAATAAACAAATTTCTGATCATCCAGTTGTGCCTTTCGATGAATTTTGTATTTTGAATTATCTATACCAATCGCTAAGGCATACATAATCCTTTTATTCAAGTAGATGTCTTGAATGAACTATCGTTCTCGAAGATAAGAAAGGAATATATTTTTGTGAAAAATAAGGGACCGTGCTCATGTGGGGAGTATGAGCTGCCTACGTACCTCTGGGGTTTTTGAAAAGTTTTAAAATGGCTTTATGTAGAGGATCAGGCCCACATAGTTCTGGGTAGAGGGAAATGGAGAGAGTTTTTTTTAGAATAGAAGGGGGATGGGAAGAGTCGTAGCGCGCCGAGATTTCGGACTAGGGGTAGAATTTCTTGAGATGGTCCAGATTGACTGGACAAGCCATCTCTTCCCCACTAGGTCAGTGAGCATGGCGGCACCACCAGATAAGATCTTCTTCACAATGTAAGGGCCACTCCAATTGGGTTTGAACTTTCCTCTGGGGTCCCAGATGGGTTCGATTACCTCTTTGAGGGCTAAATCCCCCTCCCGAACACCGCGGTCCTTGACTTTCTTGTTGAACGATCACTCTATTCGGCGATGATACCCTTGTATGTGGTAAAGAGCTTTTAATCTCCGTTCATCTAGGAGGGTCAGCTCATCAAGACGGCCTTAGCACCAGTCTTCTTCACTAACCTTACTTTCGATCATGACGCGTAGCGAGGGTATTTCCAGCTCCAAAGGTAGGACTGCTTCCATGACGTAGACCAGGGAGTAAGGGGTAGCCCCAGTAGAGGTTCGGATTGAGGTTCGATAGCCCCAGAGGGCGTATGGGATCCGATCGGCCCAATCCCTACAACTTTCGGTCATCTTACTGATGATGGTTTTGAGGTTTTTATTAGCAGCTTCAACGACACCATTAGTCTGAGGTCGGTAGGGAGAAGATTTGTGTCTCTGAATCCCATACTCGTTGACTATTTCTATTACTTCCGCCTCGAAGTGCAAACCATTATCCAACACTAGCTCGTGCGGGACCCCATATCGGCAGATGATATTTTTCTTGATGAATTTGGACACCTTCTTGGCATTTAATACTGCGTATGACTCAGCTTTGACCCATTTGGTGAAGTAATCGATGATAACCAGGATGAACTCATGCCCATTTGACGCCTTTGGTGTAACCTTCCCTATGATGTCGATACCCCAGGTGGAGAACGGCCAGGGAGAAGTCATGTTGTATAATACCCACGAAGGTAGATGTTGGAGATTGGAGAACTGTTGGCATTTAGGTCACCTCCGAACATAGGCGGTGCAATCCTGGGCCATGGTGGTCCAGTAGTAGCCTTGTCGGATGATCTTTTTGGCAAGCATGTGACCGTTTATGTGAGGCCCGCATTCCCCGCTGTGGATTTTCTGCATTATCTTTTCAATGTCAGCCCCTGCGATACAGTGCAAATGAGTTCCATCGAAATTCCTCTTGAGTAGTGCTTTATGACAGATGATGTACTGAGCGGCCAGCCTTTGGAGGGTAGCTCGGTCGTTCTTGTTAGAACCCTCCGGGTACCTACCGTACCTGAGGAGGCACCAAATATCATAGTACCTGTAATTGACTAGCTCAGGATCTTCTGAGGTGGCAAGCTCAATGTGGTAGCAATGGGTAGGTTTGTCTTGCTTTTGAACTAGGAAGGGGGTCATTGTTATTCCCTCGGGCATGTCGACCATGGAAGCCAAAGTAGCGAGAGCATCAGCTAGGTTATTCTTTACTCGGGATAGGTAATGGAAGGTGATATCTCTGAATTGGGAGGCCAACTCTTCTAATTGGGCGTGAAAGGGTTGGAGCTTTTTGTCCTTGACTTTCCACTTTCTGAGCACTTGACCGATGATAAGGGCAGAATCTCCGTATACATCAAGGCATTGAATACCTTTCTTGAGAGCGACCTTGAGTCCTACTGTGCATGCCTCGTATTCTGTCATGTTGTTGGTGCAAGGGAAATCCAATTTAATGGCGATAGGAGTGTGGGAGCCATCTGGGGCGACCAGAAGTATCCCAATTCCATTTCCCTTTTTTTGGCAGTGCCATCGAAGAACATTTTCCATCGGAGGTAGTCTTGAGTGGTTCAGAGGACATTTTCACCTGGGAATTCGGAGATCCAGACATCTGTTTCTTCTATAGGGTAGTCAGCGAGGTAGTCAGAGATGGCTCTTCCTTTAACGGCTTTTTGTGTGATGTACACGATATCGAACTCGGTTAGGAGCATCAACCATCGGGCCATTCGGCTGGATAAGGCGGGTTTTTCGAGCAGGTATTTGATGGGATCCATTCGGAACACAAGTTTGATGGGGAAGGCGAGCATGTAGTGTCGCAACTTTTGGGTGACCCAGACAATTGCGACACATGCTTTTTCCAAAGCAGAGTAGTTGACCTCATATCCGGCCAATTTGCGACTAGCGTAATAGATGGCTCTTCCTTTGTGGGAGTCTTCAAGGTAATGGGCTAGCAAAGCCCCGGCTGTAGTGTCGATTATGGTTAGGTATAAGAGCAAAGGGAGACCAGGCTGTGGTGGCATGAGAACTAAAGGTTGGATTAGGTACTATTTGATTCGATTAAAGGCTTCTTGGCAGGCCTCGTTCCAAACCTTGGTTGAATCCTTTCGGAGGCGCTTGAAGATTGGTTCACATATGGAGGTTAGCTGGCTGATGAACCGGTTGATATATTGTAATTTCCCAAGAAAACCTCGGACTTCCTTCTCTGTTTGGGGTGGTGGCATCTCAAGTATGGCCTTCAGCTTGGCGGGATCTGCTTCTATCCCCTTCTCACTGACCATGAATCCCAAGAGTTTTTCCTTTGTAATGCCAAAGACGCATTTCTGTGGATTAAGTCGCATCTGATACTGTCACAGTCATTCGAAGAACTTTCGGAGAGCGGGAACATGACCTTCTCTAGTTTTGGACTTGATAATCATATCATCCACGTAAACCTCAATCTCTTTGTGAATCAAATCGTGCAGGATGGTTGTGGCGGCCCTTTTGTAGGTAGCCCCACCATTCTTGAGACCGAATGGCATAACGGTGTAGCAAAAGGTTCCCCATGGGGTGATGAATGCGGTTTTCTCTTGGTGGTCGGGGTGCATCTTTATTTGGTTGTATCCGGCAAACCCATCGATGAATGACTTGAGAGTATGACTGGCTGTGTTGTCCACAATCATGTCGATGTTGGGTAGCGGATAATCATCCTTCGGAGAGGCTTTGTTTAAATCTCAGTAATCCACACACATTCGAACCTTTCCTCCTGATTTTGGTACAGGTACAATGTTGGCTAGCCACATGGGATACTCGATTACTCGAATGAAACCCACATTCAAATGTTTGATCACCTCTTCTCTGACCTTAAGCGACCATTTGGTGCGGAGTTTTCTTAGTTTTTGTTTAGCTGTCTTGGCATCTAGGAGGGTGGGGATCTCGTGCTGAGCTATTTCGGGGTCAATACCGGGCATGTTGTCGTAGGACCATGCGAAGATATCCATGAACTCCTTTAGCAACTCTTCGAGTCGTGCGCGCTCATGCTCGTCAAGGGTGGCCCCTATCCTAATCTCGCGCAGTTGGCTACTAGAACTGAGATTAATAACGACAATCTCTTTTTCATTAACTTGAACGCGGTTATGTTGTTTATTATTAACCTTATTTAGATCAGTTAAGAATTGTTCATTTGCAAAATCATCGTCATCAAAAGCTTGATTAGAATCTACACAATTAATGTAAGGCACAACAAGATACTCAAAATCTTCATTTATTTCAGTGATAGGAAAAACAGCATTGAGAACCTCGTCAAAAGAGGTCTCGATTACATTTGAGCAAGGATGGACAACAATACAAGAAACAGGGTAAACATTGGGGTTAGGGGAGATTTCAAGAGGTAGAACTGGCGTAGCATGCCAGTTGAGGAGAGGTGTATCAGCGACCTTGATCAGACGGGATGGGTCCCTTGATGTAGTGCCTGAATGAACCATGCAAAGTGCCAGCCCCAGTGTCGGCAGGTTGAACGAATCTTCGGAGTTACTTACTTCAGTCTCTTAAGTATCTTTGATAAGCGATTGTACGCGGTGTTGGAAACTTTCAGCCCATGGGTAGCTATCTTGGAAAAAGATCTCCATTCCAGGCTTCATTTTCTTGTCTGTGCGGCCGTACCATGGTTCTGGAAAACCGCCAAAGGGGAAATCCTTGCCCTCTTTGATGAATCGTCCATTTAAAGAATCTCCCGAGATAGTTCGGACAAAGTCTAAGCCTCCCTTTGATCGAGTCTGGCGGATCATTCTGAGTTCTGGTTCTGATGGTTGATATCCCAAGCCGCAAGGAGGGAAAGCTTTCTTTAGTTCGATGGGCTCAAGTATCCCCTGCTGCCTTTGTCCTAGCCCCAGTCCAGGCATGAAGTGCATGTTTCTGCACATCTGAATCACATTGACATTGCCATGAGGGTCATATTCTGGACAAACCCTTTCTTTGAAACCGTCCCCTGCTGGGAGTAGGGATGGTTCAACTCGAAAACCTGATAGGAGCATATCATTTGACCCATGCTGTATCTCAAGAATTGGACTGTTGGTGCCTGCGCCCTCGGCGTTACCGTCGTCACCCAAGATGGTGATGACTCGCCCATCGGCGAAGAACTTCAATTTCTGATGAAATGAGGAAAAGACACCCTTTATACTGTGGAGCTAGGGTCGTCCGAGCAACAGGTTAAAACAAGTCGGGATATCGATGACTTGGAATTCGACGACAGGGTTTATAGGACCAGCCCCTATTACAAGTTTTATGGATCCCATCACCTCACGACGGGTATTATCGTAGGCACGCAGGGCAGCGGAGGTTGGAGTGAGGTCACTTTCTTTCAGACCTAAACATTTGAAGGTTCTCTGTGGGCAGGCATTCAAAGCGGATCCGTTGTCAATGAGAGAAAGTGGTACCACCTTCCCCATAATTTTGACGGAGATGTTGAGTGCATGATTGTGATTTGGCCCAATTTTGGGGATTTCCTCTTTAGAAAAGGACAACATTTGGGTAGAGGTCAAGGACCCGACCAAATTCATCGCTTCTTCTGGTGTGGTAGAAGGAGGAACTATGGGTCCTGTGAGCAATTTGATTAAGGCATTTCTGTGCAACTGGGAAAACATGAAAAGTCCCCATAGAGTGATGTTAGCTTGAGTTTTCTTCAGTTGATCGAGGATATTGCTCTCCTCGAGGGTCATTTCTGGCATAGAAAGGTTTTCAACGCTCTTCCCCTTATCATTTACTGGTAGTGAGCTTGGAACTTGGTAATATCTCCCAGATCTGGTCATGTGATTTACTGAAGAAGGGAAAAACTTAAATCCAGTTTCTTCATCAATCTCAGGTTGTTCTGCCACCTAATCTATTTCTCCGAGGAGTTCTTTAAATGATATCATCCCACATAAGTCAACTACTGGGCCAGCTCTTTCTGAAACCTATTCTTCGCACGAATCTTTGAATTCTTCCCCCCATCCGGTGGCAACAATTATGTTTTCCCCTGTGAAGTTAATGCATTCCACGACTTCAACGGCTTCCTCATATAGGTCTTCCCATTCTGTGGGGATGTGTAAGGGTGAAGGGACCAGGTGACCTTGCAGCTTCAAAGTGTCAAGTAACTCGGTGATACTGCAAATATTGTTGGTTTGCCTGAATGCTTCCGTCATGATCCGTTCAACATCCTTTAAGCAGACTTCGTCGGTTGGTACTATCCACCTATCTGATTCTCGGGCCCATTTTCGTGCTTCCAAGAACAACGTACTGAACCTCTGGCAGTCGATAATCATCTGTGAGGGCAATTTCAGTCTGAACTCTAGGAGTTGGTTCAACACATCTGATAATTCCATACTTCCACTTTCAGAACAGGTCCGAATAGTGATGCACGCTCTGGTAAGGAGTGACAGTGCCTGATCAGCGGGGCTAGTAGGGTGTAGGAGGAAATATGGGCAAAGTTGAAGGGGTTTAGGAGGGTATAAGGGTGTAATCTGGGTTGACGGATCGAAATTCGGGTTTCCTTCCAAGAAGATGGCATTGGTGTGATTTGGGAGTGGGGTGTGAGTAGTGTTTGGCTTAGGATTGGCTGGTGGGGCGATGGTACCCCGGTCAATGAGATCTTAGATTATGTTTCGAAGGTGGAAGCATTGGTCGGTGGTATGGCCAGCTGTTTGGTTGAAGGCGCAATGAGCATCGATCTTGAAATTTTTGGGAAGTGGATTCGGTAATGGACGTGGATCCGGGGGCTTTATAAGGTTTCGGCTTAACAGGGCTTGGTAAACTTTGGAGAGGGGAGAATGAAGCTCAGTGTATTCCCTATGGACGGGACCAGGGCGGATTTCTGGTGCCCATGATGTGGTTGGTTGAGAGATGTTGTTGATGGTTGAGACTGCGACACTGACATGCTTGTCATATTTTCTGGGGGTGAACTGTCCGGACACCTTCTTCGGTTCAACTTCTATTTTGGCAAGACCTTCCTCGATTTCTACTCCTGCTTCTCTGAGAGCTCAAAAGTGGGGGTAGTACTGTCCTCCCATGGTCGTTCGGACATGGGGCAAGAAATTCTTCTTCACTATGCTGACTTGTTCTTCTTCAGATGGCCGATTAGTCATGGTAGCTGCTTTTTCCCTCCATCGGGCTATGAAATTACTGATTGATTCTCCAGAGTTTTGTTTGAGCATCTCTAAATCACGGCGGGTGACCTCGAGCTCTTAGTTGTGTTTTTATTGCGACAAGAATTCTCGAGCTACATCCTCCCAGCTACGGATTCTGGATTCCTCAAGAGATAAAAACCATCGGAGGGCACTATCCTTCAAAGTTTGCTGAAACAATTGGGCCATCACTTCTTCGGAAGCCCCTAGGAGAGTCATGGAATGGTGATAACTGCGAAGATGGACAATCGGGGGTCCACTCCCCCCGAACTTCTCGATATTTGGCATTTCGAACTTCTCGGGTAACCTTGCTTTAGGATAAGGAGACATATGGGTGTAGTCCATGTAATTTCCAGAGATCCTGACTTGGTCAAACTTCTTGGTGAGCATCTTAAGATCTTCTTTGACTTGGTTCAACTCCTCCTCCTTTGGATCAGCAACCACAGGCAAGTTAGCCATAGGCTGGGAAATATTTGGCATTGGAAGCTGGGCAGGCGGCGGCCCATTAGCAGGAGGGGCACGCGGAGTGTGCTGATATTCTTCCGGGACCCAGATGGGATCGGTTGGACCCATAGCACGAGGGAACAGGGCCTCGGGCTCTTGAGGAATAGGAAGTTAGTTTCGTTGCATTTCTCGGACCTCAGCTTGGAGGTTGTCAATCTTGGCCACGAGCTGAGCTAGGACTGTCGGTAGATCCGGTTGTATGACTGGTGCTTGATCTGCATTCTCCATGGAAGATGGATGGATTCCGGATTCGGAAGAAGTAGTAGAGGAACAGATGAAACTCTGGGGTGATTTGATTGAAGACCTAAGCCAATAGGGAGCCAGGCCAAGGGCGTGCGATCAACCTGAGAAGGCGCAGGATGAGATTTATTTTTTTGAGAAAAGGGGAAGAGATTATTTTTGGATTTTTGATAAAAAGGGAGAAATGTTTTTGGGATTTTTGATAAAAAGGGAGAAATATTTTTGTATTTTTGATAAAAAAGGGAGAAATGTTTTTGGATTTTTAGCAAAGAAGGGAGAAATGTTTTTGGATTTTTTTTTTGAGACGGAACTCAGCATGATTATTATGTTCTCACTTGTATTTAATTCTCCTAAATACAATGTCGGACAGGACCCGAGCTTAAAGAAGTGGGTTTTTAATACATGCAAAGCTATGTTTGGACTTGTAACCAGGCTCGCGGACAAAGTCCCGTTTTAAGAATGCGCGAAAATTGGGCGGAAGATCGACCCAAAATTTCGGCAGAGTTTCGGGTTGAAACCGACAATGTAAAGTGCGTGTCCTAGGTTTGACACCTATATGCGAGTGTGAATCGGCATGGGTTCATCCCTTTGGTGTGGCTTCCATGATATACGTCTTGCTCTTGCGGGCAATCGGTATGTGTGGACAAGCCATTTGATATACCTGAGTGTACACAAATTGCCTCACCATATACCTCGTGTGGACGGTACGTGTGAGAGCAAATTCGATATACTCGACGTACGTGAACGAATTCCCTGCGATATACCTCCCGTCATGACTTCGGTCAAGCGGTACGATGCGGGGGAACCGTTCGATATACGTCGAAGGTACTTGGCCAATGGAAGGTGAGAGTCATATCGCTTAGGCTAAGTGCGACCTGCCGGATCAGCGCCCATCACGAAGTGACCCTCCAGTTACTGGGTAAAATTTGGTCAATATTAATGCTCTTTGGTGATGTCGTGTGAATCATGCATGATTCTCTTATTATTATCTTATGATGAGAATGCCTTTCTTTGATTATGCCAAACCGGGAACAAAGTACAAGTACCTCAAAAGGTACACCAAGTATGGATGGGTGATGCGTGCAACATGGGGATATACATGTGATCCAAGGTGCACATGGTGTGAAGTGTACATGGAGAATTTTCTACAAGCGTGTGAACATAAGCATAAGCATGGGATACATATGAAAGAGGGGAACATGCAGATATGGGGGGGGGGGGGGGAACATAAACAAATATAGCATCCATGTAAATAGAGTCAAGCCTTCAAAATAAATAAAGTCCCCACCGGAGTCACCCCTGTGGCCATCCCCGGTCCCCGCCGCGGAGGGAGGAGGGACCCTTCGGGTCCCGCGTGTCCCCTCACGAGAGAGCGCTTCGGTCGGCGTCGATTTTGTGAGGTGTGAAAAATGTAGAGAGATTCAGAGTCGCCAGTCTATTTTACTCAAAACAGACAAAAGAAAAAGAGGAAGCCACCTCGAAGGATGGCTTCCCAAAACATACTGGTGCATGCGAAACCAAAATGATTCGGAAAGGGTTCGGAGGCTTAGTTACGAAATGGGAAGGTGTTAGGCACCCATTACGCCCTTTCGGTCTCTCATGGATATTTGCTATTTTCTTTTATGTTCCCCCCCTCCCCCCCCCCCCCCCCCCCTGAGATGTGTGCATGTGTATATATATAGAATGGAGGTAGGAATCTTCGACTTGTATCATGGAAAAGATAAAGCGAGTCATCCGTAGGAAGATATAAAAGTAATATTAGAAAAATAAGATTTACGTGGCTACCCCTACGTTGATCGTCATAAGGGAACGATAACGCACATGGAGTAATACGTCACTAAGACTAATAATGTAAGAAAAATGGATTTAGAGAAAATAGAAAATGAGAGAAAAAGTGAGAGAAAGGACTCGAGTCTCGGGTTTTAACCCGAGATGCCTACGTAGCCTATAAAGGCATCAAAGTCCACGTAGTTCGCATATAAAGCAAAGGGGTGGGGTTTATCCCATAAATACAAATGTGGGATCTCTTATTTGTAAGTGTGTGTGTGTGTGTAGAAAAAGTGTTTTAGTTGTGAGAAAAGTGTGGAAAAAGTGTGAGAATCCCTTATTTGGAATTTATGAGCAAACCCTATTTTTCTTGTTTTTTGTGTTTTTATTTATATGAAAATATGGGATGTGCAATAATACTAAATAAAAAGTATATTAGGATGTGTGAGATGATATTATAAAAGTGCTAAGTAAGAAAACAAGTTATTGGGAATTCAAGAGAATTTAAGAGAGAGTTTGAGAAAGTCGGACCTTCTTGAAGATCTTGAGCTTGATCTTGAATGTTGGAGAGCAGCCCTTGAGCTTGGATGATGATGGAGAGTGGTTAATTCACCAAGTTTGATGAAAGGGATGATGAAAAGTGGAGGTAAAAGAGGGATTTGGAAATTGAAATCACGCTGCCTTCGAGAGAGGTTTTTGGGATTCGTTCAGAGAGATTTCTATCAGATCTGGGCTCCCCCTTGCAAATAAGGCCAAGGCCTCATTTTATAGGCACAGGGTCTGCCGATTGTCATTGCCATGGCACTACCTATCGGCAGGTGCCGATAGGCAGGGTCTGGGACCTGCCATTTGGCAGTGCACCTCAGGCTTTTTTGGAAAATTGGCCGCCGAGGGCAAACCGTTGGTCAGAATTATGCACGGGTCATACCATTGGAAAGGTATTTCAGAGACCTTCGAAAGTCCTTTGGACCTCTCCCGAGTTCGAGAGTTGACTTTGGGTCAAATGTGGCTCGAAAGCGTTTGTCGGTCCATTGGACGGGGAATTATGCGGACGCAAACGGATCATTCGTTCGCATGGTAAGTCCGAATCACACACGGGGCTTTTCGTTGGAAAGGTATTTTAGAGACCTTCGAAAGTACTTTGGACCATTCCCAAGTTCGAGAGTTGACTTGGGCTCAAATGTGGCTCGGAAGCATTTGTCAGTCCATTGGATGAGGAATCGTGCGGACGCAAACGGATCGTTCGTCCGCATGGTAAGGCTGAATCATGCACGAGGCATACCGTTGGAAAGCTTAGGAGATGTACTTTGACATTCCAAAGAGTTTGACCCAGTTTGGAGAGTTGACTTTGGTCAATCGGGCCCGAGAAGCGCTTGGTGGCTTCACGGAGTCAAACGAATCGTTCATCCGCATGGAAAGTCAAAATTGCGCACGGGATGGACTGTTGGAAAGGGTATTCAGTACCCTTAAAAGATTCATTCATCCTCAATCGAGCTGAAGGGTTGACTTGGGTCAACAGAGCCCGGGAGAGCCCGGTGGCCTCTGGGTCAGGTTTCGGACGCAAATGGATCGTTCATCCGCATGGTAAGTCAGAATCACACATGGGGTGGACCGTCGGAAAGGGTATTTAGTACCCTTCGAAGATTCATTGAGTCTCGGTCAAGACGAGGAGTTTGAATTTTGGGTCAAACTGAACCAGGAGGTGCTCGGTGGCTTCCAGGTCGGTACTCGGGATGTGACCTGGGTTTACGATGATGAGTGGAGGTACTAGGGACCTAAGGAGAGTTAGGGGGTAACAGAGTGAGGTGTATACAGAGTGTAAGGACATATTTTATGTAGTCCGTACATTATTGAGTATGTCGTATACCGCTACAACCGTTGAACAATTGTTCAAGAACATTTAAGCTTCAAGACGGATCTGAATATCAAAGTTCTTCAACATTCAAACCTCTGCGAGATTGTAAGGTTGTGTTGAAGTACCTTAGGGGTTCACTTAGAGTGTTGGGATATTTTTTTTCAAAATATTTTCTATGTGTTGGAGCGGAGTTTTTCGTCAAAAGTTTTTTTAAACTTTTGAGGCGAAATATTTTTGTGGGAAAATAAAAAAAAAAAAAATTAATTTTTTCGTTCGAGCAACATACCTGCTCGTTCAAGCGACTTCTTATCTCGTACGAAGCTCGTTCGAGCGAAGCGTGTCCACGTTCGAGCGAGATTGTTTTTTCGTTCGAGCAAGCTACTGCCTTAGATTTTCTATAAATTGGTTTTTCCAACTTCATTTTTTATCAGAAGACCTGAGAATTTTCAAGAAACGAAACTGCTTTGGCAGAATACTTTGTCTTCTCACTTTTAGGGTTTTGATCCCTTTTGTTTTCAATTCACACGATCCCAATAGTTTATGTGAGTTGTTTGGAATCCAAGAACACATATTGTGTCAATTTTCTCTTGTAGAGAATATCTCTACTGTTGATCTAGGTGATCTTGAGGGGAGTACTGGGTTGAATATGACTGCGTGTCATAGGGAGTGCTTGTGGGTATTCCTGGACTAAATTGGAGTTGCGGTTCTTACTGACTCTAGGTTGCGGTCTATGTGAATTTTCTGCGGTTAGCTCATTGCAGATTTCATTGTAATCATTGTAAATATTATAGTGAAATAAAATATTTTACCTGAAAGGTTTTTTTTTTATGAAATCTGTGTGTCAGCACTTATTTTTGTTGATTTGACTTATCCACACGTAGTTACATGTTTTAGGGATGAATAAAATTAGTTTAAAAATTGACACCGATTAAATAAGATTAACTTGGAATTTGCAAATTTATTTAAATCTATATTACATGGCATTCTCAAATTGGTATCGGAACAAGTTTCACTAATTTATTCTGAATTCCTATTTTTTGTTAAATTTGTGTGATATTGATTGTTTTTGAAAATATGATTTTGAAAAATTATCGCAATGTTTTCGAATGAAAACTTATATAATCGGTTGCCAATTTTTTACGGGTCTAATTATTCTTACTGGAAAGCCCGCATGAAATCCCATTTAAAAGAAATCGATGAGATATTTTGGGTAATTTGTGAAAAAGGCTGGGCACCGCAAATAATGTCATGAATTTAAAACCTATGTCAGATTGGACTGAGGATGAGTTTAGGTGGAGCACTTTTAATTCACGTGGACTTACTGCAATTTTTGGACACGTCACCCCCGACGAGTTCCGACGTATTATGACGTGCACCACATCTAAAGAAGAGTGGGATGTTTTAAAACTCACCCACGAAGGCACTAACGTGGTCAAAGACTCTAAAATTCAATTTTAACTACTCAATTTGAAACGATAACCATACTTGAGACTCAGTGTTTTGATTAGTTTTATGCATGTTTATCGGACATTGTCAACACTAGTTTCAATCTTGGTGAGCCTATACCTCATGCACGAGTGGTTAAAAATATTTTCAAATCGCTGCCAAAATGTTTTATCCCTAAAGTGACTATTTTGAATACCTTAGGTAATTTGAGTCATCTGAAATTAGAAGAGGTGGTAGGAGACCTCCAGACATATAAAATTGACATGTTTCCTGACATTGTCAAGGCTAAGGATAGAGGGATAGCACTTAAAGCCCAGTTTAAGAAGAAAAAGAAAGTGAGTTTTTGTGAGTCCAACTATGAGGGGGAGGTCAATTTTGATATGGCCATGCGTGCAAAGAATTTTAAAAAGTTTCTCAAATTTTCAAAACAAAATTCTTCAATAAAAGATTTTTTGAGAAAAATAAAAATGAGGCTAAAGAGAGCAGTGAGAAATAAGGTGAGAAAGTGGAAGAGGAAAATTTTTTTTGTGTGAGGGAAGAGTCCATAGAGTGTTTGAGTGTACCACTAGGATAAAGAGAAAGGGAAAAAAGATTGTCATGCCATCCACTCTTAGCGATAGTGAGGAAGAGGTGAAAGATTCCGGGGATGAGTCGTCAAATGGAAAATTTATTGCCTTTTTAGCTAGTCACGTGAGTACACCCAGTTTGTCCCACGACGTTGAGGATACTTATGCACGTGGGACCCCCGAGGATAATTTGAGTGTTTCTAGCGAGTCTGAGAGTGAGTGCGCTAGTGATGGTCATAGTGATCTCCATATTGCATTTAGAGATTTGTAGGTCGAGACCTTAAAGACTAAAAAATTGAATAAGGAGTTGAGTCTTAGGGTGAGAAATTTAAAGAGAGAGTTAGAGATTTTGAGGGAGTTTGAGGCGAAAGCGAATCAACTCGATAAGGTGAAGGTTTATTTTAGTGAACAATTGGTAACTTTAGGTCAGGAAAAGAGTGATTTGACTACCACGGTGTCTAGTCTGACAACATGTGAATCCAAACTCGTGAGTGATCTCGAACGTGATCGGGAGGTCAAAGTCCCTTTAGAGAACGCATCTAACAAGGTTGGAAAGATGGTTCTCAATCGCATTTTGGATAGAGGTTAGAGTTTAGGAATAAGTCATGACAGTGCTTACACTTCACATGTTGCATCCTAGTCGGTTCTCGAGTTTTTGATAGATCCATATGACTCTCAACCCAACCTACCTAGGCGTCCCGTACCTAATAGGAGAGTGCGTAGGAAACGTTTTGAGAGAGGTGTACCTGGTCCTGTTTATGTTCACACACTGCAAGAAGAGAGGACACTTAGGGAGTTTTATTTTAAATTGGGTCATGTGTCACGTTTTGCTACTACACATGTTTGCACACACGCACCCACATATAATGCTATGGATGATTATACGAGAGACTTTGCACATATTAGGGAGCAGATAAATTTTTAGTCAAGACTTCACATGATTTGATGGAGATTTTTCATATGATGTCACCACCTTTGGAAAACTCCACCACGCCTAACGTTTGAGGTTTAGACTTATTTTCTAACATCGGTTGATTTGCAGGATGATATTGTTTACCTATTACTAGTGTGTATTTTTTGTATTAGATTTTTTCTTTTGAAATTTTTTTGAAAAATACAAAAAAAAATCTTTTTTTTTAAATTTGAAAAAGCCAAAAAGATTTTATTTCGATAATTTTTTTGGAAAAAGTCAAAAAGAGTCTTGTAGTTTGTTTTGCACCGTATATGAATGGACTTTTAGGATGATCGAGTCACAATTTCATTCCATATCTATGTGATGATTTGATAGTGTCTTGCTATGTGTCGATCATTTCATTTTTGTGCCTTACAATGTTTGCTGTCATTGAGATGTTGTTACTACCTACATGTTTGACTCATGAGTTCCTTTATTTCACACTTGCACAGATTTGTTTGATTATTGTACTTGTTTATCACATATTGTACGGAGTGTTGTCATCTCAATTATGTCTTTAAAATGAACCATATGCGATAAAACTTGACAATGGAAGTAGTTAATGCAAAAATCGTTTACCGCGAGGACTCAATTGTAACAAAATATGATGAGTGAATCATGAGAAAGGGATGCGAGAGTTCAAAATTAACTCATCGTTAACGGTTTAAAAGAGCCCGAAAAAATGAAAGGCAATAAAAAGATAATATGCCAAAAAGGGTCTACCTCAAAAGAAAATATTAATGCATAATTATTTATGAGGGAGTTTGGATGGAAAGAAATGAAAAATGGTTTTGAGCGTCCTGACAGCATCATGAAAAAGTATTTATGTAGTTTAAGACGTTATTGGTGTGGAAATCATTCCTGACTTTGATATGTTGATGGATTGAGTTGATGTCATTTAAATTCAACATTTTTTGACACCTAAGGACGATTTTGAGATTCATTCTTTAGGAGTACACATATTCATCGTGCACATATGCTATGTTTGATTGCTTTGATTTGCCTATCGAATATGTTCACACCCATTCATTTTATTTCCATGATTTGGTTGTCTCAGTGTAAGTTCATGGTGTGTGATTTTTGTAAAAAATTATTTCTGCAATTTTGTGTGAAAAACTGAAAAATTAAAAATAGTTTCTGGAAGCTTTTGAGTTACTTCTTTGCATGAGCATTGTTTGATCCATATTTTCTATGCATGTTTGTCATGACAACTTCATGTTTATTTTTGTTTATACGTTTCCTTGTCTATTTCGGACAAATAAAAAGGGGGAGAACGGATTATGGGGGAGATTTGATTATTGATTGATTCATTATTATATCACTTCAAACTCGATTTTCCACGAAGGTATTTGCTTTGTCTAATGTATGTAGGTACAAAAATTTAAGATCATATTTTGCACACCCTAATGAGAAAAGATGAAAGATTTTAAGTTGAAGATTCTGAAGAAACGTTTTAGTCTTACATGTTTAGTACCTTTTTCAGTTTTGGGTTCATGGGAGGATACTAGATTTGTATAGGTATTTTGATTTGATAATTCAGATGTTTTTATTTTGTACCGGCGTAACAACAGGGGGATATTTGTAAGGACATATTTTATGTAGTCCGTACTTTGTTGAGTGTGTCGTATACCGCTACAACCGTCGAAGAATTGTTCAAGATCATTTAAGCATTAAGACGGATACGAATCTCAAATTTCTTCAACATTCAAACCTCGGCAAGATTAATTTTGGTAAGGTCATGTGTAAGTACCTTAGCGGTTCACTTAGAGTGTTGGGATATTTTTTTTTCAAAATATTTTCTAACTCTTGGAGTGGAGTTTTTCGTAAATTTTTTTTAAAGTTTGGAGGTGGAATATTTATATGGGAAAATAAAAAAAATATTTTTTAATTTTTTCGTTCGAGCGAAATACCTACTCGTTCGAGCGAATTCCTGTCTCGCACGAAGCTCGTTCGAGCGACATGTCCCCATTCGAGGGAGATCGCTTTTTTGTTCGAGCGAGCTTCCATTTTAGATTTTCTATAAATGTGTTTTTCCAACTTCATTTTTTATCAGAAGACCTGAGAGTTTTCAAGCGACGAAACTGCTTTGGCAAAATACTTTGTCTTCTCACTTTTAGGGTTTTAATCCCTTTTATTTTCAATTCACAAGATCCCAATAGTTTATGTGAGTTATTTTGGAACCCAAGAACACATCTTGTATCATGTTTCTCTTGTAGATAAGATCTCTACTACTTATCTAGGTGCTCTTGAGGGGAGTACTAGGCTGACTACGACTACGTGTCATAGGGAGTGCTTGTGGGTATTCCTGGGCTGAATTAGAGTTACGGTTCTAGATGGCTCTAGCCTCCGATCTATGTAGGTTTTCTGCGGTTAGCTCATTGCGGATTTCATTGTAATAATTGTAAGTATTATAGTGAAATAAAAGGTTTTACCCGAAGATTTGTTTTCCTGAAATTCGTGTGTCAACAATTATTTTCGTTGATTTGGCTTATCCACACGTAGTTGCATGTTTTAGGGATGAATAAAATTAGTTTAAAAATTGACACCGATTAAATAAGGTTAATTAGGAATTTGCGAATTTATTTAAATCGATATCACACAACATTCTCAAAGAGATAGAATTATTTAATATGGTATTTTGTGGGAAGGTACGAGTGGTTGCGTAGAGTGATAATAGGGGGTCATTACATTCGTATTAGTTAGGTTGAGTAACCTTAACTAGAATGATTTAGAGGTACGTTAGGTGTGCACAGTAGTTGAGAGGTGAGAATCACAAGAGAGAGCTCGAAAAACTAACATGTGTATTATATTTGATTTACCGTATTTTAAATACTTAATAAACTGTTTTAAATAGTTTACACTCGGGTTCTGACCCGTATCTTGCCAAATCTCATTTCTCTTGAGAAATTATATTTAGGTATCCAGCCACGGGGAGGCCAAGCTTAGACTATAGGACCGTTCGACGTGCTATAGCTATTATGGGAGTTGCAGGTCCTCTTAATTAGACGCCTCCACTCTTATTTCATTCAGTTCCTGTTTTATTCATATCAATTAGGGCATGTGTCGCCCCTTTCAAGATATTATTATGTTAGAGAGATATTGTACTCATTGTACTTCAGTATTCAGTTTGTAGTTGGATTCAGTTTTATATTGGTTATTGGATTTGAGATTTTGAACTGGAGCGTGCATTCCAGTCTTATTTATTTCAGCAGTTGGTTTTATATTCAATATTATTTTATTTATGAGTACGATGAATGAGTTAATGTTCAAATTAATTGAATTTAATATAAGACGGGTTATATGTTTTGACACTTGTTTAATTAAATATTATGTGATTAATTAAGTAAACGTGTTTCGACAGTGATGCTAAGAATGAACCAACTGGAGGATCTGTTTTAGATTTTATAAAGGTCTAATCTCCTGGTATTTAATTGGGCAAGGTGTCACACCAGACAGGAGAAACCACATGTAGTATCTATGCCATCAACACCGATCACTACGAGAGGAAGGAAGGTTAAGTCAAGGATTTTCAGACCTAGGCAAGAGACGCGCCAGTCACAGAGACAACAATAAGGGGTGCATTATCCACATTAAATGTATTATATTTTTGATGTGGATACAGAGGGCACATATTTTGTTTTTCCTGGGGTTTAGATTCAGGAGAAGCAACATCAGGCCCAGACAGGATAGGAACAAGACCAATATTGGTAACGTTAAGGGTAAGGCCACTAGGGCTGGGCTCCAAGACCTAACATCATATATACCGACCTTCGAAGCTTCTAGTGTTGAGGCCACAATTGATAGCAGTGATACCCACACCACCAGTTGCGCAGTCTTAACACCAACTTCACTATAAGAGATGTTATCAATTGGTGCAACCCCAACAAGAGGGACAGAGACAGGTCTAAGGGAGGGTAGTATGTTTTACGTTTTCATCACTCTAGCTAGAGTTTTGTTTAACATCGATGCCACTCACACATTCGTATGGAGTAGTTTTGTGGGGATTATTAGATTGATTCCTAGAAATTATGATATATCTTTATTGATAACTACTCCCTTAGGTATATCTACTCATATTTTTTAGATTTGTAATGATGTGGAGGTTATATTAGTGGATTATGTTTTAAGGCTCATTGTTAGTTTTAGACACGCACTCTTATTATGTGATATTGGGTATGGACATAGTGAGATATAGGGTGCATACAGGTTGTAGGGTCGGGCTATCCTTTTCACTATTTTAGGTTAGGCGATGTATATTGTGGCTATGCCTAGGCCAAGGAGTGGTGCAATGTCACACTTGTAGTGTACCGATGAGGAGACACGAGAGTGGACTACCATTTCGGTGGATTCAATTTTGATTGCCAAGGATTTTTTTGACGTATTTGAGGAGGTTCTAGGGTTGCCACCAATTCGGGAGATTGAATTTGTGATTGATTTAGGTCCCTATATGCCACCGATCACTTAGGAGCTATGTTGAATGACTCCTATGGAAATGAGGGAATTAAGAGAGCAAATTAAGCAGTTGTTATAGCAGGAGTTCCTTTGACGTATTAAAACACCATGGGGAGATCCAATTCTTTGGCGAAGAAGCGGAATGGTTCACTATGGTTGTGCATTGACTACTGCGAGTCGAATAAGGAGACGGTGAGTAATAAGTATGCTTTGCTAAGGATTGATGATTTGTTTTATCAACTTCAGGGTGACTTTTTCTTTTAGAATATTGAATTATGAGAATGCAGATTCGATGGAATTATTCGTATCTTAGGCCACACACACAAAAATTCAATTTTCACAAATTTTATCTCGATTTAATTTAGTGTGCAAGCAATGATGAAGTGAAAATTTAATAAGCCATACCAAACAAGGAAACCAAGCATGCGAAGAAGTAAGAAAAAAAATACCTTTAGGGAAAAACCTCCATTTTAGCAATGAATTAGAATAAACAGACACTTGAAGATTTATAGACTACTTAGATCACTAAGTATAACGTACAATTCTTTAAGCCTTATATTGATATGGCACAGTCTAGAACCATCCATAAGAAGCATTCTTCCCTTGGCATCCACCGATTAGCCTTTTTCTTCTTCAATAGAGCCTCGGCCCCACAAATCAGCAGTAGAGAAAATCTGCACAAGAGTCTTTGAACAAGGAATTTTTTCTTCTTGATAAAAGTTATATACAAATTTTCATTGGGGTTTGATGAAAAACTGTAGATTTTGATCACAAAAGGAACTCTAAAATGGCTTGAAAACGGGTTAAAATGTGTAGTTTCAAGCTCAAATTTCGTATCTCTATTTATAAGGAAGTATATTGCAAACATGAAATCTCTCAAAGTGATTAACTTTATGTTACACTAATCTCTGGATGGGATCAAAATTATGTTTGGATTTGAACATTGATAATGTTGGGATTGAACCTCACACATCCTTTGTGGTGAATTTAATTAATCAGAATTGGAAACCCCTTGGAATCTGTCAAAGTGTCTGGAAGAAATCAAAATGAATCTCAAGAATCTAAAATTTTCTTTAGTCCATTGCCTTAGGGAATTTAACATGGTTGCAAATGCTCTTACCACCTATGGTTCATCCATTACATCTCTCTCTATCTTCCACAATCCTAGAGATCTCTCAAAATTGGCTAAAGGGGATCACAAGCTGGACAAAATGGGTTGTTTCTATCTTCAACCTTGTTCTTAATGTTTTCAATCATGCTTCAATTGTAATGGGGTTATCATAAATCCCCATATTTATTGCTTTCATAGTTTGTTTCATCTGTATCTAAGTTCTCATTGCCACTCGTGAGAGGATTTTTCTCCTCTAAATAATAAATGGTAGGGGGGCCTGTCCCTCTTATTTAAAAAAATAAAATAAATAAAATAAAATATCGCATGCTCGTTTGAATAACCTGGTACATCGTTCGAACGAAATACCCTATTTCATTCAAACGGGTTTCCAACATAACTTCAAACGACATTCTAGTGCTTGACCAAAAGGCGTCTCTTCCAATCTAGTTTGAATGTGGGCAACTCATTCAAACGATGTACCCAATCTCATTTGAACGACTTCCATCTAAAGTTCGAACAACATTCCAAGACTGACCAAAAGGCGACGTTCTAGATTTCATCCGAATGATGGAACCACGTTCTAATGACACATGTAACTCGTTTGAACGAACGATCAAACTCGTTCTAACGAGCCTTCAAAATTTTCAATAAACTTTTAAAAATAATTTTAAAATATTTTGAAAAACATTTTTAAAAGAAAACTCTTTTTAAGAATCCCCTGGGTAAATAAAGACTTCACCAAACCACTTCATACCTCTTCAAAATGATGTTGAGACGAACGATCTACAATCTTACAAAATGTTATCAGCTTTTTGTCTTAGAATATGTGGAAGTAGTCATGAAGGTGCAGTGGGGTGTAATGGGATAAATCAAATAAAAATTAAATTGAGAAATTATAAAACTTGCTCTTACAAAGCTCCCCCTTTCGCTATTTCAGTACAAAATAGAAACCGAAGACAAATTGACCCCTAAGACTAATACAACTAATGCCCTCCCAAATCAAGAAACGAAAATGCATAAATGTATGAGCCTTTAAATGAAAATTCTTCATCATGTGTAGTACATGAAACTTTATCAAGGCAAAAGAGGCCTACACACATGAAACAAAAGAAATACCGTGACGCGTACGAGTTTATAGTAAAAATAAATAAAAATCACCCTCAATTTGTTCATAATAAACAAAGGAGTAGAATCTAAACATGAATAATACGCAGCATATGAAGACGAGTAAGCGTCACATGAATAATCAATAAAGCACATGCAATGATAATCCAAAAAGCATATTATGTTTCTCCCTTTAACAAACAACTATTTTTGAAGCTTTTCAAAATTTCAAGTATAATGTATAAAAAGTACATATAGGTACAAAACACATAGTCGTCACGAACTAACACTAAAATACTTGAATCATGATAACAAAATGAAATTTTGCAAACATTTTCCATAGGCAAATCAACATAAACATTCATAACATAGGTGCACTAGATCATGAGATACTTCTAAAGAAAGAACTCAATTTCAACCTTAGGTGTAAAATGTTAAACTCAAATGAAATTGACTCGACTTATGCAATATGCCATGAATTTTAATGATTCTCAAAATAATAATGCCAAACTATTTAATATTTTTCAAGAGAGTTTGTTGTGCAAACTCACTGATCTTTCACTTTATAGCTCCCTTAAGTTCTAACATATATAAGAATTCACTCTCAAATATTTGAAAGAAATCACAATGCTCATATGCAGTGAAGCATCAATGAATATAAACTAAATGGCCTTAGCACTTCTGTTTTTGTGTACTGTTAATCTTTTTAGGATATTTTTGCAAATGGTGGATTTTAATGCAAAGAGTATTTTTTTCTTTTTCGTATCACCTTTCCATTGATTTAACATGTATCAATATTGGTCAAGAAAAGAAATCGGTGCAATGGTTCTTACAAGCACAACTTATCTCTTTTTACATTTGGTTCGGTATTAAGCAGGATTGAGATGAGGAGATTTCGTTTGACACATGACAAGAAAGTACAATGTTCGAAAAGGTTAGTGCACATGTGCAATAAAGGTTAGAAAGAGTCAAATATGTAAAAATTAATCATCGATGTTTAACGAAATGTTATCGACAAATTATTAAGCACACTAAATAAACAAAGTCATGTCTTAAAGAACTATGAAAAAGTCACGTGAATGGATGGAATGTAGGGGCGATTCAAATATCTTAAATTTTTATCCATATATGGTGAAAAAAATTGAAAATACAAAACTCTTTTGTCCTTTTCTAAAATTTTATCAAAACATAAAATCTTTTTCAATTTTTCAAACTTTTTTCATAAATACAAAACTCTTTTTGGAATTTTTCAAAATATATAGAAAAGAAAATCATATCAATATAATGATAATACAATCTAGCAATAGGAATATAATATATGAACATGATAAATATCCAATACTAGATAAAGAACCCTAACTTATTATACAGAGCAAATACCCAAAGACTTCCTAATATCCTCGAATCGAGGTCCATCTAAATGTTTCATGAAAATATTGTCTAATTGACGTTAGATGCTCACAAAGATTAAGGACATAACCTTATCCTCAATGAGATCACGAATAAAATGCTCACATATCCTAATTTGATTTGGGCGAGAATGTTAGATCAAATTATGGGATATATTGATCACACTCGTACTATCATACGAAGTAGTCATTGTGCCTTGTGAAATCCTATAATCTCGCAACATTTTTTTCATCCGTAAGAGTTGCGTGCAATAACTCCCGATGGTTATATACTCAGCCTCCACCCTCTTAAATTAAAAACACCAATCCGAGGTGATCCTAAAATAATCAACATCCCCGGACCAATTAGCATCAGAATAGGCAAATAAACATTCATTGGTATCAAAGGAACACCAAATACCGCAGGAAAGAGTGACACTCAATTATTTGATGATACATTTAAGTCCAAGCAAGTGACACTCTTTCGAGGATGCTTGGTATCGTACACTGACTCCAATGCTAAAGGAAATGTCGGGTTGACTAGCTGTCAAGTAGAGAAGACCACCTATCATGCTCCTATAAAGTGTTTTCTCTATGTCCTTACCTAAAGTGGCTTTTCTAAGCTTAATCGATGTACTTATAGGGGTGCATGAGTACTTAGTAAATTCAAACTTCTTAACTAGGTCCTTAGCATATTTGGATTGAGATATGAATATCCCATCCTCTAAATGATTCACCTGAAGACCTAGGAAGTATGTAAGCTCACAAACCATGCTAATCTAAATCTCTCTTTAAATATCCTCCTCAAAAGTGTGAGAATATCGAGAGTATGAGGATCCAAATACTATGTCTTCCACATAGATTGGGTAATCAAGATAGCACCACTCTCTCCCTTCATAAATAATGTCTTATCTACCCCCCTCTCTCTTGAAAATCTTGATATGAGACTTATGGATGTCGTACCGCTTATTTATATGGGAACTTGGATACATAAATATATATAAAAATCCCTAAAGGTTTTTCTTTACCTGAAGCAAAGCAAAGGAGTACACACTCGGTCTAATTAGGAACGATCATTGTAAGGTTTAAACCAATTTTAAAGAATATGGCACAATCGTCTTAGTAAATACTTGTATAAGGAAGGATATGAACACAATCCAATTCTTCATTGTATATTTCTTAAGAAATCCTCAAAAGGACATGAAACAATAGCAGTCTATGTGGATGGAATAAATTTAATCGGGAATCTAGAATAGCTCGAATAACTTCTAACTGGAAAAGGAATTTAAGATGAAAGACCTTTGGTAAACTAAATTTTATCTCGGCCTGCATATCTAGAATTTTTTTAGTGGGATTTTAGTCCACCAGTCTAATTATACTGAAAATGTATTAAATTATTTTAATATGGATAAAGCACACCCACTAAGTACCCCCATAGTTGTCTATTCTTTGGACATAAACAAAGATCCATACCATCCTAAAGAGGAAGAGGATGAAATATTGGGTCCAGAAGCACCCTATTTAAGTGCAATTGGTGCATTATTATACTTGGCACAATGAACTAGGCCGGATATTTCATTCTTCATGAACCTGCTTACTAGATATATTTTTGAACCAATTAAAAGGCATTGAGATGGTGTCAAGAATATCTTAAAATATCTACAAGGAACCACTAACATGGGTTTATTTTATTCTTATAATTCTAATAGATCCAAGTTGGCAGGTTATGCAGATTTTAGATATCTCTCTAATCCTTATAAGGGTCAATCTCAGACATGTTATGTAGTTTTAGTGGTAATATTTCTATCACTTGGCATTATACTGAACAAACTTTGGTACCTATTTCTTATAACCACTCTAAAACTTTATCTCTTCATGAAGTTAGCCGTGAATGTGTATAACTGAGACATTTAATTCAGCATATTTGTAGTGTTGACACTTACCTTCCATTCAAAATATTCCAAATGTCATTTATGAAGACAATGCAGCAGGTATTGTAGACACCCTATCCTAGGACCCCCTAAGCCCTTCCTTAGGTCCATATCACTCACTCGTTCATGGTAAACTATAAGTCATACTCCAAGTACAGATATGGAGGCCAATGAGAGCTCTCATTCCATGTTTGACTCCAGTCAACTTTCTCTCTTGAGTAATAGATAAATGAATATTTGAAGGGATCTGATTCCCTTTGCCAATGGTCCATCCCTTGTGAAAATTAATCTTATTGTCCATTTTACCTTGAAAAATGATCTAGAGGACATCGGGAACTCCCAGGCATCATTTAACTCTATTTAACTCTCTAACTCGAGCAAAGCTCAATGAATCTTTGAAGGGATCTAAATACCATTTCCTATGGTTTGTCCCATGCATAAATTAGCCTTATGAATCAGATGAATAACTCGTTTTACTCTGAAAGGTCATCTGGTGCTTCTAGGCCACGTTTAAACCTTGGTTAAATCTTTGAACAAAATGAAATCTCAAAGGGCATTGGATTCCCTTTCCAATGGTTCTCCCTGTGCGTGAATCGACTTCATGATTCGGACGAACGCTTCGTTTTCCTTTGAAAATCTCCCATTTAGAGACCATCGGGTGCTTATGAGCCACATTTAACTTTGGTAAACTCCCGGACCCAAGAGTGGATCAATGGATTCTTAAACGTATATGAATTCACTTCATAACGGTCCACTCCATGCGCAATTCAGACTTATGGTTTGCATTTTATGCCCATTTTTCTGAAAAACCTGTTCCAGACTGCCTATAGGGACCCCAGGACCCTACCTATCGAAAGTGTGCCTGAGTTTCTATACTGATAGGAAGGTCTAAGACCATGCCTATCAGCACCCCCTTGCCCCTATAAATAGAGACCATGACCTCACTTTGAAAATCATCCATGAACACCCCTCTCAGTAAGTCAGAGAACATTCAATCGAATTCAAAGTCGTTCCATTTCCTAAAAAAACTCATTTTCCCCTATTCTCTTGCATCACTTTCTTGCCTCACTTGGTAATTCCCCCACCGCTCCATACCATTGCAAGATCAGCATATCTACATCTCAAGGTCAAAATCAAGCACTCATAAGGAGGTCCAATACTCCATCCCTTTATTTAATTCTTCCATATTGTCATTAATCATCTTAATTCTATTTAGTACTTTTGTCTCATTATATCACATCCATTAATCTCAAATTTTTATTAGTAATATTTGCACATAATCTATTTTCATAAAAACCCAAAAAGAAGAAAAAGAGGGTTTATCCATAAATTTCAAAAGAGGAATTTTTATTTCATAATCTCTGTTCAAAGCACATTTATCTACATACACACATAGGAGAAATTCCCCATTTGTATTTATGGATTGAACCCTACCTTATACTATCTTTAAACTACATGGACTTCGATTCCCCTTGGGCTACGTAGGCGTCTTGGACCAATCCCGAGATTCGATTCCTCTTTATGCATGTTTATATGTTTCTTTCAAATCTTATATATTATTACATGCTTATGTTTACTCCGATACATACATTCGCTGTTTTGTAGCAACTTATGATTCGACATTTTTGGTAACATTCCTAAGGATGAATTCACTTTGTCCTTTTCTATGGAGCGAGTTGAATGATTCCATTATCCACTGATATTATACACATATGCACACATATCACGGAGTCTAAAAGGAAAATATTAATATTTTACCATGAGATAATGAAAGGGAGGAATGGGTTCTTAACACCTTCCCATCCCGTAACTTAGTCCTCGAACCCTCGAACTACTTGATTTTGTAAGCATCAATATTGACCTTGATGCCGTTCTCTTAAGGCGGCGACATTCTTTAGCCTATTTTGAGAAAAATAAGTTGGTGACTCTATCTCTTTACATTGTCCCTCACAATGATGACGATTGAGTTCCCTGAGAAAAAGTGCACCGAAGGGAATCTGAAACCCCGAGATGGCCACAGCGGCGACTCCACCGGGGATGTGTTTTTAAGAGGACTAAACTCTATTTCTACATGGGTGTTATTCTTTTTAACATGTGTGTATATGCTCCCACCTGTATGTTCCATGCAACCCTCTACTTACTTTTTATATATCTACCTCATGCTTATATCTACCATTCCCCCTTCTCATGTATATATTATTTTTCACTCGCTTGCACACTTCAAACACTCGTATTTATTCTCCATATTCACTTCAGACACTTACACTTGAATATAGTTTCATTTTTACTCACATGTTCCACACACCACTTAGATTATCCATGCGTAGCTTCGCTAGCACACACCCACACTTCTCTCACTTGTATATATCTCCAAGCTCACTTACACATCTCACACGTAACTTATAGTCGATCCATTATTAGGCTCGCACAAACACTCACTTGTATATATTCGCATGTCACCCACTCACATGTATATATTCCCATGCTTTCATATCACCTTGCTTAGTATAGTCTTTATGCTCCATGATAGATTTACTTTTCATGACATTGTCCCTCATTAGTGTAGTACTCCCTTTACTTAGCATGCAAATAAAAAAAAAATTATCTCTCCATAATATACTAATTAAGACTCATGCATGTTTTCACACTACATCACCAGAGCATGGAAATATTAACCAATATTTTGTCACTCATTGGGGGGGTCACTTTGTGATGTGTGTCGACCTCACTATAGCGTGCTTAACATAAGTGATATGACTCTCACCTTCCATTAGCCTAGTACCTTCGAGGTATATCGAACGTTCCCCATCGCATTGTACCGCTTTACCGAACTCATGACAGAAGGTATATAGCAGGAAACTCATTCACATATGTCGAGTATATTGAATTCTCTCTCACACGTACTCTCTCCACGAGGTATATAGTGAGGAAATTCATGTACAGTCAGGTGTATCAAATGTCTTATCCACACGTATTGATCAATGATTCCTTAATAGGCAAGAAGTATATCGTGGAAGTCATGCCAAAGGGGGGAACCTTGCCACTAACCCAACAAGTGAATAAACCTCATATATCCATCAACCATAGGGAAATCATAATTAGTTTATCAGTTACGATGTGAAACTCTGTCGAAATTTTGGGTCGACATACCACCCGAATTTTTACGCTATTTTGCCGTTTTAAAACAGGATCCTGTCTGTGAGCCACGAAACAAGTCAAATATTGTCTTTTACTTTTAAACCCTATTTTCCCAGGCTTGGGCTCTGTACGCATTGTTTTTTGCATATAGGAAAACCTAATACAAGTGAAAACCTAATAATAATAACAATAATGCTGAGATTCCTCTCTTTTTTCACCCTTCTCAAAAACCGAAAATACAAAAAGCATTTTTGTGACACCCCGCCTAATTAAATACCCGGTGATCAATCCTTTAATAAATTAAAATCAAGGTGAACAGTTTGTTCATTCTTAGCATCACTGTCGCAAAATAAAATTTCCCAATTTAATCACCCTAAATAATTAAGCTAAGTGTCAAAACAATTTAAAACTTTATTTCCATTTTTACTAAATTCTAATTCCTTTTTAATAACCAACAGTTTAAGAATCACATAGGTGCTACGGATAGCAATCAACACAAAAGAATTAATCCATCTAGATTAACCAAACCAAATTTAAACTACAAATGAAATCATCCTGACAAGAGTTAATACTCAATGAGTACCGAATACTGAAAATAAATGAACATACATCTATGATAAATCTATACTTAATGGGGAAATGAGCGACACATGCCCTAACTATGAAGAACTATAATAAGAAACGAATCAATGGAGAGGTCGTCTACAACAAGGACCTGCAACTCCCACATAAGCTACAACGCGTCCAATCCAAAGAACCTATGCATGACGTCCCTATGGCTGGGTACCTGTAATATAAACATATATATACAAAAGAGAAGAGATAACAGAAAACGGGTCAGAGCCCGATTGTAAAACAGTTTTAAAATTAGTTTAGCAAGTATTTAAAATGCTTAGCTGCTAATGCAACAACCATGTTAGTATGCGACACTCTCTTGAGAATTCTCACCTCTCGTCTAGTGTGCACGCCTACCGTACTAATGAACCTCATAAGTCTCTCTAACTTATTCTCCATACGGCTTTATCACTTGGAAATAAGTATTATGATGTTTACTTTGGAAAAATCACTCTCTTCAAGATTTATTACATTATTTAGAATAACTCTGTACCGTTATAAAGTTTCCGAATACTTTTAGTGAATTTGAAGAATTTATTCATTACTTAACTTGTATTACGCACAGTAGAAAGTTCTCATATAGATATACGTATATATATATATATATATTAGTTACGCGTGTAATATATATACTAACGGAACCCCACATAAAATCTATGGTGCTAGGTTTCCATATATAAGTATATATATACCAATCACTCATATAATGTATATATATATATATACTATCTGCACCCCACATAAAATCTATGGTGCTGGCATACTCTGCTATCAAGTCCCTGTATCACACAAATTTAGGGAAATGCTAATTCGGAATCACTCTCAAACAGCATTAACATAAAACACATACAAATGGAGTCAAAGCATAGTTCCAAGTCACTAAGAGGTCAGCACATACCCTCACATCTCTTAGGACCATCTGACTATTTTTCAGATAGCCTGTACCAAGGAATCCTATGTTCTAGGGTACGAGTCAATATCCCCCATAAAGGTCCCATCGAGATAAAACCGTCCCGGTGCTAAAACCCACTGATAGCAAGTAGCTCGAGTATGATTTTTATACAGATATAATATATGCACAATCACACAGTCATATATATATATATATATATATATATATATATATATATACACATCCATATTTCTAAATTAGGTGAGCTCACGACCCATAATTATAATTATCAGTTCTTACACATTTTTCTCGATTATTTCGTATAACAGACTCGTTATTTATATTCTCATTTATTATTCACTTCATACCAACTTCTCCTCTCTCGAAGCCTTCTAAGTAAAATTTCAGTACACATTCAATCAATTAGGTTCTGGTCTAACTCCCTTACGAGTCCCGATCTTTTTATTAAATAAACGCATGATTTCTTATTCACATGAAAAATTCCTCGTTACCCCAAAATATCATCTTACCCTAAAATGTTATTCAACGGGTCTACCTAGGCCCTACTGGTCATTTCTATATCCCATTATACTCCAACAACAACAATCAAGGGTTCCCATACATCTTAATCGGATTAAACTAACGAATGAGAAATATGAAGTTTTCCAGGAGGGGTCGATCGATTGAAGAAAAGGGGTCGATCGATCGATAATCTGAGCTCGATCGATCGATCAAGCAGTTCTTGCCCAAAAACTGCAAATCAAACCAACGGGTTTCATCCTCCAATTCTTCCAAAAAATGTCATTAACAACTCCAGAATTCTCAAATAACAATACTACATGTTCTATCTACATATATATAAGGTTTCCAACGTGAAACATGTATAAAGACATCAACGATAACGAATTTATAGGGTAAAATTGACATAATCTTCAAGAACCCTAATTTTGAAAGAATTATCCATTCCTCTAATTATCTCCCAGATTATTTGATTCTAAACTCATAGTAATTCATGGGTAATCCTCTACATGTGATGGGTATATCCAGAATATATTAAATCTCTCTAAACATGCGATTTAAAGTCTCCAAATTAACGATTTCTTTCATAAAACATGATCATGGCAATCCTAAACAAACATGAGTGAGGCATTAACCAAAAATAAAGCAAGATAGATACTTGCCTGAAATTCAAGGTTCTGATTTCGTGGATGAAATGGTATGGTTGCGTTCTCCATCACGCGATCTACGTTTTGGTGGTGGTGGCGGTGAAAACGGTTGAGTCTTTGGCCTTGAATTTCTTGCAAAGCTTGCCAACTTCTTCTCTAATGGCTGTCCTTTGATTTTGTGTTTGTTAACCCTAGAAGACAACTCCTAAAGGCTGATATATCCTTAGGAAATTCGTGGGTTTAATTCCCCAAAAATATAAAATGTCTAAAATACCCTCCCGGGATGTCAATTAGGCTTAAAAATGCCCCGAGACCAAAACTAAACCCCCGGGTACACTTTTCCGACTATCTCGACCCTTCCGGACCCTTTGGCGCACTCAAAATGTCCATATGAGGAACTTATAATTTATTCACTTTATATAATAATAATTTAGTCCTAACACGACACAGGCGCGTCCCGACTTAAATTTCCATAATTGTCATTTTATTTACTCGTGATAATTTTAATAAAATAAATCTCATATATTACTTTACTCGTCTAGTAATATTCAACAATTTTCCAATAATTACTAACTCACATCACGTTAGTAAATATAAAAAAATAAATTTTTGAATTAATATCTCAATTTAAATTTAATAAATCCCCAATTTTAAAAGCCATAAAAATACGGGGTATTACATACTTCCCCCCTAATAACGGAATTTCGTTCCGAAATTCGGAAAATAAGGCCTACCTGGTAAAACACATTTTGGATACCTTAACAGTACGCAACCTATCCACATAGTAAGGCGCTCAATCACTATAGTCCCCGCCTCACAACAAGCTTGTTTAACACTCTTCATTAAAGATACTTCACATTGTGCTCCTATCCGACAACATTCGCATAAGACACGTATATACACTATTAATTCCCATTATTTTAATATCATTGGGAGGTCGCACCTCACCACATGACAACTACTCGAATTTATCTAAACACAAAACTCCCATTCTAAGAGAAACCATACGAACATCTGACCACTCTTGTTCGCCTAAAAATAACATGGAATTCCACCATAGTCATCGGATTATTCTCAACCGATCCAAAATTCTGATTATCCGCTCACCTCTAAACATACGCAGAGGGAGAATAGTTAAGGTTTTTCCACACCAAAACTTCAATAAGCACCTCGTTCATGACAAACAGGTACGAGTGCTTCCACGGAACTCTACCATTAGGTAATATCCTTCCCCAATTATCGTACCGCTCCACTTGTTAGCTATAAACGTTGTGGAAATGAAATGATCACCAAGATTCTAAAATCACCTTTACGCGGCTCTATTAGTCGCTAATCACGGTGCGCCTGCTCCTCGGTTATGGGTGATACCTCCTACTCAAAATGAAACGTTATCTCCGTTGTTTCCGGAAATTCCATATTGAAGGTGGGATTCACAAATTTCATCCTGATTCAGAAAATAATACCGAGTAGGACCACATACCGGCGCGATCCCTTCCTTTCAAAGGAAGACTGGGGCACACTAGTTAATATTGTAAATCACCCCAAAGGAATGTCAATCACTTCCTTCTTGGGTGACTTACTCCACATGTTCGGATGAACCCTTGGTCTTACCTTGAATATGGCAACCCATCCAAGGAATTTGCCAGCTTTACCGCCCTCTTCCATTTCAGGAATTGTCGATAGCCCCCAAATTCTCTGGTTGATCCTCTTATTCTAACCGATTTCTATCTATGAGTGGTGCCTGCGGAGACTACTCACTATGTCCCGCTCAACTCCGACTTTCCTTGAAATGTCTCACATTAAGTGACACTTAATACTCCCTTTCCTTCCTTGGTGTATATCGAAAGTTCTGTCCCGTTCACTTTGATAGTCTGTGGGAACCGAGATATTTCAATATTGTTTCTATACATATATGAGTTCTTAAACACCTTATTCGACCCCTGAGGATCCTATGGATCATCTTCTCACGGGTCGGTTACTGGTTATTGGGCTCCGCTTTGCATTCGCCCCCTTTAACGGGTATTTCATATTTCTGGATCTGCCTTTGGATCTTCATTTGATGTCCTTGGATCTATTTTACATACCCCTGTGATATCATTCCATCTAGATAATGCTGAAAGGCATGGTGGACTTTAGACCCGAAAAGGTGGATGATTAGGGAAGGGCTATATTTACTCCTATTTTTGTTGCCATCTACCTATGATCTAGGTGTTATCATTGAAGTTGTGCCGTATTGTGCACCGCAAGGGAATTCTCTCATCAATGGACCCTAGTAGGTTTTCTTCGCATATTGGGGGAGAAAATATCAGTTCCTGGGCTCCTATCTTGGGATCTCTCCACTACCTAGACAGGGGTGCGGCCTGTAAGTTCAACAATATCTCCTGCCGCGACCCCTACTAGTGCGGACCTATTACAACAGTTCAAAATCACCGTGGGAAGGACTTAAGTGGCCTTCGAATCGACCCTAGTGAATAACATTAAAGGGCTGTGGCAGTACACTTGTGTGCCATACTTGCCGCGGCCTCCTCAGCATATCATGGAACAGTTCAAGTTCCCCTTCCCAATATTCCTGTGATCACTCACTTCTCTTAGTTTTGTCTCAGATTCTATATACTTTATAAAGACTAACAAAAGCAGAAATGGAAGGAGAATCCAACCAGAGCACAGAAGTCAAGGAGGAGATTGTGCAACTGTATAATCACCTTAATCACCTCTATGACAGCCATGCCTCACTTCAAACCCAGGTCAATTATCTAACTCAAAGGGTGCTAATGCTAGAGGCCGCGGACTTTCAAAATATAAGCGTGGGGACGGAGGAAAAAACTCAGCCAGCCTTGTCTACCACAGCAGTTAAAGAAGCTGCGGAATCAACCAGTAGAAGTCAGAAAAGGAGAACAGAGAAATCAGAAAAGAAATCGTGTGTCTATACTCTGTTGATTTTCCTGGTTGAAGAGATCTTTGAGTTCATCAAAGAGGACAAGCTTTTGAGGTGGCCAGAAAAGCTGAGAGCTCCATCCCACAAGAGGAACAAAGCTACCTGGTGCAAATTCCATCAGGACCATGGCCATGACACAGAGCAATGTTATGCTCTGAAGGATGAAGTTGAAAGGCTAATTGGGCAAGGGATGCTGCAGCGATTCCTGAAGAATGCATAAAGGACCCAGTCGGACCTGATAGAGGCTGCATGCCGCACCTCATCCTTAGTCTTTCCAATTTCAACTATTTCTGTTTATGTTTTATGAAGCTCATTAGAGCCTTAATACTCAAGACTTTATGTTTTGTTAACAAAGTCATTAGCTGAAGCATGCATATATAAATATATGAATTAGAAAATTTTTCCATATCTGATATCTTTCTTGGTTTCATAATCTGTTATCTCACAAAAGGACCTTTTGTCTCAAATAGATTCCAGAGGAATAATAATAAAATTATCTCGAAGGATTATTTTACTTCGGGATGCACTTATGGAGGGATTGCAATCTTAATCAGCTCAAAAGTTCCTCTCACAAGGTGTAACTGTATCTTATCTTCTGATGATCCTGTTCGTGAAAGCATCGGAGGATTCAAGGAGCTTCCATTAGCCACGGGGGCTTACAATGCCCGTTCTCAGCTTTTGGAAATCATACTTAGTCGCGGGGGCTTACAATGCTCGCTCTTAGCTTTTGGGATGCGTCATCGAGCCGGGAGGTTTATAATATCTATCCAGGGATGGTTTTATATATATCGGTAGCTTTGGGTGGCTTAATAACATAACCCAACCTGGAGAGGCTTGATAGTGTCTCGCATATCAGCTGTGGGTGGCTTAATAACATAACCCAGCCTGGAGAGGCTTGATAGTGTCTCGCGTATCAGCTGTGGGTGGCTTAATAACATAACCCAGCCTGGAGAGTCTTGATAGTGTCTCGCGTATCAGCTGTGGGTGGCTTAATAACATAACCCAGCCTGGAGAGGCTTGATAGTGTCTCGCATATTAGCTGTGGGTGGCTTAATAACATAACCCAGCCTAGTATTAGGGCTTGGCAACATGACCCAGCCCGAGAAGGCTTGGAAATATCAACGTATGTCTACAGAGGCACATTGTTCGGGTGAACCATAAATGTGCCGCATCCCACCGATACGGTTGCAGAGCTCTAGGAGCCATTCATTCATGAAAGTGCTGAGGCACTAACATCTTGAAGCATGAAAAAACTGCAACACCTGCCACAGCGTCAAATGCCACGGCGGAGAAGAATCAATTGTGCCAAGTCTAAGGAAAGGCTTTCTCTACATGTTCCATGTTGGTTATGGGATGACAAAAGATAAACGGTTCAGACAACCAGGTGTAATGAAAGCAGCTGGGGATCCATGCAATCAGAAGGCCACAGCCTTGAAATCATGCCCGCGGCAGTCAAGTGAAACGCTTAAATGATGCGACATAATAAAGGGCCGCGGCACCATTTATGTGGGCGTGGACATTGACAAATAATCATACTACGGAAAAATGGATCTGTGTCCGCGGACTTAAAATGTTATGTCTATCGGGGCACGGATGCATTTTTAAAAATGAGGCAGTTATGTACAACCATTCATTATAGCAAGCAATGTAAAACATGCAATGTAAAAGAGCAAGGAATATCAAGCAGTCAATCGTAGTGGTAAAAATATGGCCGCGGCCTTGGTATTAATAGCCAAAGATTACAAAATAAAGGCCGCAGCCACAACAGAAGTTGAGATTACAAAAAGAAGGGACGCAGCCCTATATTAATGATACAACAGAAATTGAGTTTAAGTGGATGCGTCATCATCATCATCGGCCTCTTCTCCACCCACGGCGGTCTCTGACTCTCCGTCCGCAGCCGCTGCCTCTGCCTCAGCCCTGAGCCTTGCTCTCTCTTCCGCCGCGGCCTTAAGTTCAGCAATGCACTCTTAATGTTCGGCATCACTCAACTTCCAAGCAAGGACCTCCTCCTTGGCCTCAGGGAACCTCTTAATAAATCTTTACCGCAGCTCCTGGTAGCCGCGGAGGTATGCCTTGTTATTGATAAGGAAGAAGTCCTTGGATCCTTTGAATGACTCCATGGCATGATTTATGGATAGCTGGAGGGCGTATCCATGATCAACTTCCAACTTTTTTACTGCCGCGGCATGATCTTCATCTTTTTGAGCGGACTTGGCTTCCAACTCTTCATATTTTTACGGGAGTAGGGCAAGCTTGGCATTTGAAATCTATGCCACATGGGCGGCTTCGGCAGGCTGGGCCTGGGAGGATTTCAGGGATTTCGCAGCTTGCTTAAAATTCTCTTCCGCTTCCTCTCTCGCCTTGCTTGATTTCTCAAGGTCCATGTGGGCTGCCTGAAGAGCCGCGGTAGCAGACTTCTTCCCTGACTCAAAAGAAGCCCGTGCAGCTTACAAGTCCGCGACATGGGCACTCTTCTCGTCCTCCTTCAACCTATACAAGGCCTCGTACTTCCTCTTCTGGACCACAATCACATCCGCGGCCTGAAATAAAAGACGTTAGAAAAAATATGGAAAAATACGAGATGCAAAAGTTATTGAATTACTGGTACGTACCCTCAGAAGGCTATGGAGGCCACAGTCCTCCAGATCGTCATGATCTTCTCCCACGAGCCTGTCAAGGTCTGCGGCATCCAAGGCTCTTTTCATTCTCCATGCAGCCTTTGCGGTAGTGTCCCAAGAAGAATTGGGGTCAGGCTGCCTTAATTGGGGCCTTGGTCTACCATCAGTCCCAGACTCTCCCCGGAATTGAGGAGGTGGCAAGTTCACGTTAACCGCCACAACAGTTGGCGGCGGAGGAGAGGATGAATGAAGGGGCACATCGGTTGACATAAAGCCTGCCGCGGCTAGGTTTTCCCCTATGTCATCATCAAAATGGTCATGCGGAAGGTTTTCATCATTAACCATTTGATCCGCGACAGGTGTTGTGGTTCTTTCGACAGGAGCCACGACAGGCGCAGCATTATTTTCTCCGGAGGGAGCCGTGATAGGTCCCTTGGCCTTGGACCTCTTCCTCTTTCTACTTCGCGCAGTATTATTTAGGACGATTGCGTCCTCATCCATCTTCGCTAGCTGCGCCACTAGCAGTTCCCTGTCAACTTTTTCACCTGAAAAGGAATAGCATGAGTTCAAGAGAATAAATGACCACGGAGTAAAAATTATGGCACAGTTAATTACCTTCCGCGCCCATTTGTCGAGGAATGGATTTGTTTGGGAAGAACCCTGCTTCAAATATGGTTGCTGACGTTACAAGTGTGCCAAACTTATTGTGTTCAGCAGGAACTTCCGCGACCTCGACAACTTTTTTTCCTGCCGCTTGTTCAAGTGCAGATTGTCAAGGGCTGCAGAAAGAAAAGACGATTAAAGGTTAGTGGAAGTTATGCATGTGAAATTAAAGGACGCGGCTACAATCTTATCACCTAATTTTGAGGGAGACCCCCACTGTCGCGGCATTCTATATGTATTTTCCCTTTCATTCTCCTCGGGGTGCATCTCCCATCCTTCGCCGAAGATGTAGAAATATTTCCCCTTCCAGTTTTTCACACTGGTCGGTCTCCCAGTGTAAAAGGTCTCGTCCCTGCCGCGGCTAGAGAGGTAGTAGTAGCCCGCGAACTTCACTGAGTTCTCCTTTGGACGGTAGAAATGAAAGAACTCCATGGGAGTGATGTCCTTTTTAAATAAATTCTCCCAAAGGACAACTGCAGCGAGAATGGCTCTCCAGCCATTAGGGTCCAACTGTGCTGGGGCCAGGTTCATTGCCTGAAAAAGGCGACGGATAGGAACTGGAATAGGCAGCCACAGCCCGTAAATGAAGGCGTGCAGAGGGAAGCAAATTCCATCATCGGATAGAACCGTGCACGGTCTTTGGTTTGCGGCAAGGGCTGAACACGTCAAATTTTCTGGAAATTCGAAGGCCTCAGCCACCTGCTCAACCCAATCTTGGGTCATCGAGCCGCGGATATCGAGTGCGGCCAAGGGTCTCTCAGCCCTCCCAGATATACCTCCTGGGTTATTTCTAACAGCCGTGGCACTGTCTCCTACACCCATTGGATGAGTACTTGAGTTGGCTTCCTCTTCCATCAGCGGAGATTGGAAACCCTTCCCAGATGTAGAGTCCGCGGAGTCTGAGTCGATTATCACGCAGTTTGGGCAATATTTTAGTTTGCAAGGCCCTATTGATCTTAGAGGGGGCACGGAAGTAAGCTCGGGAGGAGAGGTCCCAAAATGCTTTGCCCAAAAGCCTCTCAGGAACTCGTCTGGGTCAAAGCTCATATGGCTGCAGCAGTACCTGAAAGGCAGAGTTCGCAGTTAGGCACCGCAGCGAGTATGGTTTGTAAGACTTCAAAAAGCCGCAGAAGGGAATTTTTAAGTATTAAAAACGTCTTTGGAATTATTCCCTAACACAGTTATTAATGGGCAAACTCTATTACTTATGGGATCGTACTGTCCCAACTAGCCGTGGCGACCGCCATATCACAAGAGGAACAGAAGCTGCCACGGTAATAAGATAGAATTGCTTTAAGGCATTCCTGGATACGGCCATTCCTAATTTTTCAGAGTCAATTCGATGTGCTCTAGTAGCAACAACAGTTATTTAACATGGATATGTCTTGGGTTCATGGAAGTTTTAAGGCTGTTCGAGACTACCAAGGGTGGAGATTTGATGCCGCGGATGATAATTTGAGGGACCGCGGCTATTTGGCACGGTATGACGCAGAAAGATTGTACCAATTCACGAGAATGATTATTGAAATCCTACCATGCCGCGGCCCCTATCCTAAAAAATTGATTATCTAAATTCTAGTCATTTTTAGGATCAAACTCACAGAATACGAAGAGTTCGATTATGAACACCAAGAATAGATGTATGTATTTCATATGTAACATACGTGGGAAAGGACCAAACGCACAAACAAAACCCTAGATTTCTAGCAAATGAATCAAAAAAGCAAAATCATATTAAAAGGTAAGAAAGCTGTAAATTTCAAAGGCTTTTATGAGAGTATGGTGGTTGAAAAGTCACCTGGAAATGAGAAGCTTGCAATGATCAGCTTCAGACCACCATGAACCGCCGCACACCGCCCTGGAAGGTTGCTGAAATATGCAAGAGAGAAAGTGCAGAGTTTCGCTCTCGATGTTCTCTCAAAAGTTGTAAACGTAATGAAGTCCACAGCCAGAAACAATTTATATAAGGGAGCGCGTAAGACGAATCATCGCTTGGGAAGCACCGTGGCACCTAGGCTACTGAGCGGCAGTCCCAATTTATATCCCTTGGCACTACGGCTTGGGGGCTTATTGATAGTACAAATATAGCACCCTGCCGCAAAATGTATTCTTCTCAGTTCGCAGGCTTTAGGTCATACAGGTCGCGGCCAAACCTCACTCAGGGCGCGGCCAGAACTCACTCAGCGTGATCCCTTCAGGAACAAATGGCACAGGGTGCGGCCCTATCCATTATAGGCCGCGGCACTCCACCATATGGTGTGCGGCACCCCTCCAGCTTACAACACTGCTTGCCTTGCAGGCCGCACCCCCCTCATCCACAACTGCTGCAGACTTGGTATTCGCCACGTGCTCAGGGCATGTGACTCAACACATTTCCTCATAAATAGAGGACCACACCTAGAAGGATGGGGGATCGATTCCATACCCGTCCGGGGCAGGCTCTACAACACAGATTCTCTCTACACAACCTCAACATACCTCTTGGAGACACAATCTACATCACAGCCACCTCTCGGGCTCACCGAAATCTCCGATACTGCCATGTATTCACCCTTATTCTCATACTTGTACGCCTTTTTAGGCATGATTATATTGTACAATGCAACGCACTAATGAGAATGGAGCAACACAGTGGACGTAGGCCCATTTTGGGGGCTGAACCACTCTATATCTTGTCTTATCTCTATTTATTTTCTTTACTTGTTTATTACATACTTGCTCTTGACTTGCTGGTAGGAGAACGCCTTATGGCCAATTTCTCGTATCATCACACTTTTCTCCACGATGCGCACTTCTGGATCTTTTATACCATACTAACATTATCACTCTTTGTATGCACAACGCGCTCTCAACATTTGACTAATTACAACTCCGTCCCGAGTGTTCTCCATATAGTTAAACTCTACCCTTCTCAAGGAATACCTCGTTGTAAACATCTTCCCACAGCGTTCCAATCGGATTCGGGGTGCTACCCTGATTGCACACGTATATATGTATTTATTATCTTTCACACGGTGTTTAATTCACTCTAAAAATATGTTACTAAAGCCGTTTATTAAAAATAAACTATTTAAGTAACTCCGAGCTGTTTTTTGAAGAAACTCTTTTCTTAAAAATCAAAACTATTTGAACACAAGATGTGTTTAATAAAACAGTATGTACGAGATCTATTCAAGATTTGACTAACAGGTTTATAAAACAGTTTAAACAAACTTTAAACTCAGCACAACCAAGAATGAGATGAGGAGATGTAGAAAGATTAAGTTCACGATTTTTTACGTGGTAAAACCTCACCAACTCAGGAAACATCCACGACTCCCTCTACGGAGTAAAATAAAAAAAATCCACTAAAAAAAATTTACCAGTTACAAACTATATAACTAACATGCATACAACTCAGACCTATATAAGTTTAGGAATGTACCCTCTAGTGTCCTTATAACTTCTCTGCAGTTATGATTGTAGATGTTGTTCTCCCAGTTTGTTAACTTCTGATTTGTTCCAGCACTTTACGTCGACTCTTGTTCACAAGATCTTATTACCAACACTTTTCGTGTTGTAGGGTGAAAGTGTTTGTGGAGGTGCTGTCTAACACATGCATGCACACACTCACACTTATTAAGTATAAACAATCCTAGCAAATTACATATAAGGCTATATGCAGTGATTTTCCTTTTTCTCTCTTCTCACAAAACTTTGAACCTTTTTGACCTTTAAATCAATCCCAGAATCCACGGATATCTTGCTTAGAAGACAGTCAAGATCTCAATCAATCTCAAAATTTTGAAAAGATTTTCGAGATTGAAAACCTCCAAGTGTGATTCCAAACTAGGTCAAAGGTTTAGTTTTAAGAGAACTAGAAACAGAAATCATTTATTGTTGATTTCAAAGTTAAAAGCAATTTTCAGAAAAGAATCAACAATATATTTCTCAAGATGAGAAATAAAACATGTAGATCTAAGTGTGATGTAACATGCAGAACATATATCTGAAATTTCTATGAAGAAGAAAATAGATCTAAGTAAACAGTTTAAGTTGGAAACAAGATCTAACGAACAAGAGGTTACAACAGCACAAATATCTCTCAAAACCTCTAGAACACTCAGGGTAGTGTTTTGGATATGTAGGAGTTTTAGAGAAGTGTTTGGTTTGAAAGAGGATTGACGAACAGGGGTTAGGGTTAGGGTTTCTAACTCTCTCTCTCTTTCCGTTTTCTCTCTTCTCTCTACTTTCTCTTTTTTTACTCTCAGGAATGAACTGGCCAAAAGTCTTAGACGATTGATAGGAGGGTCCCTTTTATAGGACGAAGAGAAGGATCGAGAAGCAGGTTCAAAAACAAGGGTCAGGAATGAGTCAAGCTGGATTGACTTAAATCCAAGGACTCACAGAAAGCGGTGATTAAAATTCACCTGATTGGTTGAAGAGGTATACACAAGGATTACCAAAGAAAGCATGCAGGTCGTTGATAAGGTTTGATCCAACGGTTGTAAAGATACGCTATTATATACTCAGTAAAGAAACACAAAATGCACCAATAAGCAAGCAACAGGTGTTGATCAGTAAAGCGATATAAAATGCTCGTCTAAAAGTAATTACAACCACATCCTGAATTCTCTGCCGCTTTTGGTTTCTACCCAAACCAACTATAAGCCAATAAACCCTTTAAACCATAATTAGAGATTGAACCCACAAAGCTTTAAAACCAAGTTTTAATTAATAAAACCTTTATTAAAAAATGTTTATAAAATCCCAAAAAATTATTTAAAAAATAAATTTAGGGATTTAAACATACTCAACATATGTGCACACATAAATATGCAATATGACATGTATAGGATGCATTCTACTGTGTGTGAGTGTTGGTAATTTGGTCTTGATCACTACAAGATAAATGAATGAAATAGCAAACCAATCTGTGAGGTTCTTTGGTTTCTAGGATTGACATAATTTTGTCTTAATTTCCAAACTAGATGAACTCTTATACCATATAGACTCAAGTGAGTCAAGAGTATAAGGGCTTCACACTCTACCACTTTTACTTTGTTATGTTAGTCCCACAAACATATATTCCACACGTCTATTCCCCCGTCCCTTCAACACAGACGATTTTTAACATCAACTAACCAGGATGTCTACACACCCGATAACCATGCATACTAGCGTAAGCATCACACTCTTCACACTTAATAAACAATTCTTTATTTTCCTAGTGCTCACAATGTGATTGTAACATTTGGGTAATCTCACTCACCCTAGAAACCGAAATTCTAAATCTTCCTTATCATCGTTCCACCCCTCAACCCGTGGTGGTAAAACAAAACTTCCAATGCTTTCTTACCACGCAACCGGCTTCACTGGCCTTAAATCATAATTCAACTACCAACTTACAGATGTAATTATCTTCTCCTATTACGACCGAGGTACTGAACTCATGGACTAATGACCAAACATCTCCCTATCTCCAACCTTACGCTAAGTTTCATGCATGGGATGTCTCGTAAAGCGAAATACAAACAAGGAACCCCCCGATACACTACTACCTAGCATTGTCGGTTATCGAAATCCGTTAGGCCCTCCGTCCATAGCATGTACCCCTATTTTTCCCATTTCTTGGAAGAAAATTACATCTCCTCCCGAAGTTATACTTAATAAAGAACATTTCGCCAATCGCACTATCGTATAGTATTGGTGATGATTGCATTCTATAAACCTCGAATACATGCAATCGGGATTATCTAAATCCCTTTCCCCAATCAGAGGGGTATAAATCTTAACTCCCACATCTCCAAACGATAGATAGAACAATGCACCCTTCCTATCACTAAGTCCTGAGCGCTAAACATAATATTGAGTTAAATCTTTCCGCTCAGCCGTAAACCCGATACATACTGAATCATAACAATAAATTCCCTACACACCGGTATCGAATATCTCAAGTCCACTATCCCCTCCGAAGTCTCTAGGATAGATAATATATAAGTGCGAGTCCAACCCTTTTGCAGGTGAGGCCTCGCCAGAACAAAACATGATGCACTAATGCAACCACTCCGATAGTCTTGCAATAACTGCCCACTATCGTACTGACCATTTCTATAAAGTTATAATCAATACCATATTATACTCGTATATCACATCACTCAAACGATTAACCTCAATAAAGTATATAACACTATTAATATACTCATTCATCCTCCGCGGATAGCACTAAGGAAAAATCCCGCTGCACTAGGGAAAATATTCACATAATAATATCGTTTGTAGTTATACGCATTAAACTCGTCTTGATTTCACAAATGGTCTCCGGACGTAACACGCCTGCCCAACCAATGTAAAACTACTTGAATCGTTGCCTTTTACTAGGCACCATACTCTTATCCTTTTACTCACATCGGGAATACATCAACGCGTGCGATTTCACACTCCACAAAATACCTCTACACATAATCCACTTATCATCCTTCATACCAACCATATTAGGATTGTTCTTCTCTCGGACTTTGGTAGGCTAAATTCATGTTGGCTACCCCACTTAGCCTTGTTGGCCCTAAAGAACATGCTACTCGCTATAATAGTCCTTACTGAATTCGCCATCGCTTTGGTAAGAATTCAGCTATTCGAATCATTTAAATGGGTCCCCTGACGTGTATCCCCACCCCCTTGTGGTGCTACATTACCATTTTTGCATCCTGTCTTATTCTTGACTAACTTCTTCGATTCTTTTAGCTTCCCACACAAAGAAGCATTAATATCTCTATTGTCAAAGCATGACAATGAAAACTTCTGAATCGATCGTCGAGCAGAATTCCCTTTTTGGTGTTATTAGTTATTTTTACGAGTTGATCTCCCACTTGGAGTCCTCTCCTCCATTTGTATCTACATCCTCCTATACAAGATTCTCTAACGGATTATATTCATATTCACAAATGGACCTCTGTCAGGTCCTCCTGTGATGAGTTCAGAACTATATTCACTTCTTATCCTGAACATCTGATGAAGGAACATGCGATCACAATGTACCTAAGATTCTCCTATAGGCATAGCATTCCATTTCTAAAAGTAGTGGTCGGCTCCCACCATGATAACTTTGTTCCGACAAGTCAAGAAAATTTATTTCCAATTTTTCACTTCCAGTTAGCCACACTCCGTCCTATGTCCAAGCCTTTGGATACTTTACCTCCTTGGGCTGACACACAAAATTATCTCATTTCTAGATTTTTTTCACTCACAGTTATCTACAATGCTTCGCCTGACTCTTTCCCGTCGTGCCACGTTGGGTAAGTCTACTCTTGCACCTCTTTTGACTATAGCAGCACTTGGGAATCATAGGTTGCGCCCTATCCGTCTTTACAGTCCTGGCTTCCCGTGCCATAATAGGGGTGACCTCGACTACGGTCATCATCCTCAAATATACTTTGCAACCTCAACTAAGCCTTGCCTCCTGCTGTCTACCCAATGGCCCTTGAATTCCATATTTAATTTTTCGAACACGTCCGAACGCAATTAAGATTCACTAAGGTATATATGTTATAGCAAGAGAACGGAATCTCACCATAGAAAACAACAATTCTAAACATAGGGCTCTATATCAAACAAAGTAACGCTAGAAGCATAATAAGCCGCACAGATCCTACGAACACTAGAACCTGATGCTCTGATACCACCTGTGACACCCCGCCTAATTAAAAATCGGGCGATCAATCCTTTATTAAATTAAAATCAAGGTGAACAGTTGGTTCATTCTTAGCATCACTGTCGCAAAATAAAATTTCCTAAATTAATCACCCTAAATAATTAAGCTAAGTGTCAAAACAATTTAAAACTTTATTGCCATTTTTACTAAATTCCAATTTGAAAACCTTTTTAATAACCAACAGTTTAAGAATCACATATGTGCTACGGATATCAATCAACACAAAAGAATTAATCCATCTAGATTAACCAAACAAAATTTAAACTACAAATGAAATCATTCTGACAAGAGTTAATACTCAATGAGTACCGAATACCAAAAATAAATGAATATACATCTATGACAAATCTATACTGAATCAATTAGGTTCTGGTCTAACTCCCTTACGAGTCCCGATCTTTTTATTAAATAAACGCATGATTTCTTATTCACATGAAAAATTCCTCGTTACCCCAAAATATCATCTTACCCTAAAATGTTATTCAACGGGTCTACCTAGGCCCTACTGGTCATTTCTATATCCCATTATACTCCAACAACAACAATCAAGGGTTCCCATACATCTTAATCGGATTAAACTAACGAATGAGAAATATGAAGTTTTCCAGGAGGGGTCGATCGATCGAAGAAAAGGGGTCGATCGATCGATAATCTGGGCTCGATCGATCGATCCAGCAGTTCTTGCCCAAAAACTGCAAATCAAACCAACGGGTTTCATCCTCCAATTCTTCCAAAAAAGTCATTAACAACTCCAGAATTCTCAAATAACAATACTACATGTTCTATCTACATATATATAAGGTTTCCAACGTGAAACATGTATAAAGACATCAACGATAACGAATTTATGGGGTAAAATTGACATAATCTTCAATAACCCTAATTTTGAAAGAATTATCCATTCCTCTAATTATCACCCAGATTTCTTGATTCTAAACTTATAGTAATTCATGGGTAATCCTCTACATGTGATGGGTATATCCAGAATATATTAAATCTCTCTAAACATGCGATTTAAAGTCTCCAAATTAACGATTTATTTCATAAAACATGATCATGGCAATCCTAAACTAAAATGGGTGAGGCATTAACCAAAAATAAAGCAAGATAGATACTTGCCTGAAATTCAAGTTTCTGATTTCGTGGATGAAATGGTATGGTTGCGTTCCCCGTCGCGCGATCTACATTTTGGTGGTGGTGGCGGTGAAAACGGTTGAGTCTTTGGCCTTGAATTTCTTGAAAAGCTTGGCAACTTCTTCTCTAATGGCCGTCGTTTGATTTTGTGTTTGTTAACCCTAGAAGAAAACTCCTAAAGGCTGATATATCCTTAAGAAATTCGTTGGTTTAATTCCCCAAAAATGTAAAATGTCTAAAATACCCTCCCGGGATGTCAATGAGGCCTAAAAATGCCCCGAGACCCAAACTAAACCCCCGGGTACACTTTTCTAACTATCTCGACCCTTCTGGACACTTTGACGCACTCAAAACGACCATACGAGCGACTTATAATTTATTCACTTTATATAATAATAATAATTTAGTCCTGACATGACACAGGCGCGTCCCGACTTAAATTTCCATAATTGTCATTTTATTTACTCGTGACAATTTTAATAAAATAAATCTCATATATTACTTTACTCGTCTAGTAATATTCAACAATTTTCCAATAATTACTAACTTACATCACGTTAGTAAATATAAAAAAATAAATTTCTGGATTAATATTAAATTAATATCTCAATTTAAATTTAATAAATCCCCAATTTTAAAAGCCATAATAATACGGGGTATTAAAATTTTTCATCCTTTTCTCAAAAATACCAAAAACGTTTCCCCTCTTTCTTTAAAAATAATTTCGAACAGTTTTGCCTTTAAGGTCGATCGCATACTCGACTTTGGCCAGGCTCCCTATTGGCAACGGTACTCCGTCAAACAACCTCGAAGCTCCGCATCTTCTTCTACTACCTCGACTAAAATTGGGATCTACCTTCACGAGCTCTACATGGAGAAACCTGACCAAGCACTAAATGTTCAACCAAATTTTATGGCCATTCTATCCTAACTCAGCACCAAGATTGACAACCTTCAAATCGATGTCCAAAAAATGCAGCGACACCGAGCCCAAATTCCTAAAGAACCAGAGGTCCTCTTTCCTCGTGCTATCGGTCCAAGGCCCCCGAGATTGTTTGGGTCTCAAAAGAATATCACCATGTCTTGCACCCCCACCTATAAATGGGCTGGCACCATCTCAACTCCTGATTCCAAACCTCACCCAGCTAAGGACTAATCTTCTAGTGCCCGTGGATCCCAAAAAAGAGGAACTGGACATGGTCAAGGAAGACCTCATACTTCAATCAAAGAAGTTTGACTAAGTTATAATATCCGAAAACTACATGGACTACACCTATTTGTCTTCTTATCCCAAAGCCAGACTACTAAAGAAGTTCAAGATGCTAGACATCGAGAAGTTCGAGGGAAACGGACCCCCTAATTGTTCACCTTTGAAGATATCACTGAGCCACGACCCTTCTTAGAGCCTCTAAAGAGATAATGTCCCAAATGTTTCAGAAAACCTTACAAGAAAGAACCCTCTAATGTTTCTTATCTCTTGAAGAATCCAAAATTCGTAGATGGGAAGATGTGGCCCGAGAATTCATGTCTTAATACAAGTACAACAAAGAGTTAGGGGTCACACGCTGAGAGCTAGAGTTGCTCAAGTAAAACCCTAGGGAATTAGTTTGTAGCTTTATTGGAAAGCGAGGAGGGAAACATGCCACTATGACCAACGGGCCCTCAGAGGAGGAACAAGTGAGCATCATGAATAATAATTTATTACCTCATATCCGAGCATCTATGTGAGGATAATACTACCTGCACTTTTAATGCCTCCGAGTGGATGGTGCGGAAATGGAAGAAGGTATCACTAAAGTCAAGTATGAGTGAAAAAAGCTGATTGAACTTTCTAAACTGAAGAAGTATGAAAATCTTGCTAATGCCTCAGTCTCAACCATTAACATCACAACCTACAACTTCTTGGGCACCCAAAAGTTGCCTTACCCCTATCAAAAAAGAGTACACCGAGTTTACCAAGCTATTCTAACCAGAAATCTCATAAAACTATTAGAACCTCAACCATTAATTAATCCACTCCCAAAAAACTTCAAGCCTGATGCCTACTGTGACTTTCACCAAGTCGCGGGACACATCACCGACGAATGTTTCCATCTCAAAAATGATAACCAATGCCTAATAGACCTGGGTATCATCGCCCCTCCATCTAATCCCAAGCCCAACACACTCACAACACTCTTCCAACACATGAAACTGGAACAAATGCCATCTTCCTAGAAAATAACCATAAATTTGACCCTTTTACTCAAATTGTGCACGCCAAAATATCCATATTAGACAAACCACTCAAAGTTTATGACATTGAATTACCTGCTTTGTTAGACCAACTCTAAGAATTTGGGCTAAAATTGCCCGTCGAGATGTTTATCGACTACCAAAAATTCAGTGGCCTATTTACGAAAGCCTAAATGTGGGCTCGAGAATTAGACGAATGGGCGGTACTTGTTGAAGAAGTCAATCTAGATGACATTGTACAGATCATGGCTGATGTGTTTCACCAGAAAAAGGAAATCAGCATCATCTTTGAATTGCACATAATTTTAAAAATGTAAGCATAACTGGTCACTTCATTCCTGCACTTCCCCATTGAGTGGGAATATTTATTTGATGAAGCCGTGGAGGTGTTCGAGAGCATTGATTTCTTTTTGTAGGAGGACACTATCGCTACCAATTGGGGTGGAGATTTTTGAAGTTCAAATAGTGAATCTAACAGCGAAGATTTTCCCATTTGGGATTAAGACTCGAAACATGAAGTGAAGCCTCTAACTGAGCAAAGTATGGAAATCACTAATAACTCTGAGGAAAGTGACCCCGAAGAATCCTTTGACATACAAAATTTGGGGCTGAATCCTTACATGATCCACCAAGATGCTATGCCATTGAACCTATCCATCAAGATCACAACTGTTGATATCCTTCTTCTAAACTGGCATGCTATCCTAGTCCTGCCTGCCCAAGCCCAGCCAAACCCGACTGTATATCCTATCTAAGAAATCGATGCACCTATTTCTGCTTCTCCCTTTCCTGATGTAAATGTAACTGAGACCTCTTTGACAAGGTTCTTAACGTTGTTTCCCTAAAAATGAAATAAATAAGGATTTTGAGTATCTTGTTGTGCCTTACATTAATTGTGTTGATTTTAATCAAACTTTTGATGATGATGATTTTGTAAATGAAAAATTCTTAACTGCTCTTAAGAAGGAAAAAAGTAAATTAATGACAATGAGATTGTTGTTATTAATCTCAATTTTAAATGCCACTATCATGAGATTAGGATAGCGTCTACCCTTAACAAGCATAACCTAAAAATCTTGGCATTGTCTTACGAAGACATGCCTGACATTAACCTAGAAATAGCTCTGCATGAGGAGGAAACTCCTAACATAATGGTCACTTAAAAATCAAAGAATAGATGGTCAAAAAGTTTAAGGTGGGCTTTATTCGTGTAATATAATACCTTGCATGGCTTACCAACATTGTCACCCAACCTAAATTGGGAGGAAAAGTCTGCATGTTTGTCAACTATTGGGATTATAAAAAAATCTTCCCCAAAAGATGATTATCCATTGTCAAACATCGACATGATCATGATCATGGACAACACAACCAACCACTCTCTAAAATCATTTGTCGATGGATTTTACGATTACATCCAGATTAAGATACACCCTAGCCACCAAGAGAAAACTGCATTCATCACCCATGGGGAACTTTCTACTAACCATCATGCCATTCGGGCTAAAAAATGTTGGGGTTACCTACAAAAAAGGATGCCATAATTATCCTGCATGACCTTATTAACAAATAAGTTGAAGTCTATGTGGTCAACATGATCATTAAGTTCAAGACTCGGGAAGGTCATTCCCCCCCCCCCCCGAAAGTGCTTCGAGTGACTACGACAATACCAGATGAGGATAAATCCACATAATTGTGTTTTTGGCATCACTAAAGGAAAATTCTTAGTGTTCATGATCACCGAGAAAGGTATTATAGTGGATCCCTAAAACTTAAAGCCATACTCTAGTTGCCACCACTCCAAATGGAGAATCCAAGGATTTCTGGGAAAATTGTAACACATCAGTCGATTCATCAACCAACTGACCTCCATCTGCAAAACCATTTTCAAACTTCTACGAAAGGATTCAACTAAATTATGGAATGAGACTTTCCAAGAATCCATTGACCAAATCAAGAGATACCTCAGCTGACCCCCCGTTCTTATGCCTCCGCAGCCTGGTCTCCCCCTCCTTCTGTACTTAACCGTCACTGGTATTGCATCGAGGGCTTTGTTGTCCCAATTTATTGAAGAATCCCGCAAAGAAATAGTCATCTACTACTGTTGATACCAAATATTACCCACTTACGTGGACCAATCAGAAACAGACATATGTCATCTAGCATAAAAAGAATCCCAGTTAGCAAGAAATAGATTCGCCGATCAACACATGGGAGGATGACCAACATGTAGAATGCCGACCAACAGGGTCAGTAAAGAGCCAACGGTCATGTACATTATAAGAACCATGTACTGGTGTAAATGCCTAATTTATAAAGGCATCCCATCCTTTTAATTCCACCACTCTATCTCCTTACGAGATTATAAATACATTGTGATCCTTTATCAAGGGAAAGTTGAAATCATTCAAACACGAGAGGAAACACATAATATAAGGCAATAAGAAATACATTGGACATAGGCTTTTCCCATATTGACAAACCACTTTAAAAACTTTTGTATCTCTTTTACTTATCTTTATCTGTGATTAAATAATTAGACCTAGTCTAGTTTTTCACATCAACAGATTGGCACCGTCTGTGGGAATGTATTTTTAAACATTTTCATTCTCATTCATTGATGCAAAGATGACTGACATTCCTGAATCCAGTGATAGGCACGATGGCAATCTGCCTATTTTGTCTTCACCCCAACAAATATTGATTGGATTGGAATTTTGGCTAGTCTCGCTAAGGGACAGGATGTTATGCAAGATACGACCAACCACTGCAGGCTGGATCTCCTGCCTTGTCTATTCACAGAAATATGCCATCGCCACCTCCAAGAACCATCGTACATAGCCACTCTAGAACTTCTAGAGATGCTTCATATCATATAGGAGTAAGTTCTTCCCTCAGGAGGCATAGACTTTCTAGGACTTCCATTGATACGTCCTATCATCCAGGAGTAAATTCTTCCCTCAAGAATTCGGAGTCATATGATGAGAAGTCCTTTTCTCCTAAAAGGATAAGTTCTTTATAAAGATTGAGCCGAGCATCTCCCTTTGATCACGTGGGACTCAGAAGGAATATAAATGTTCCTGTTTAATTGTCTAGTCATATTAGACGACCAACCGATCAACGTGAGGCCTCAAACCAATCCAAATCATGCGCCCGATAATCCGTCCATACTGAGTAGACCTCTCAGGAGGAAAAATCAGCATAAACAGTTGGTTGGAACAGCTGAGCTGCATCGCATTAATCTGATATGGGTAAGCATGTATGGAAAGGCTCAATCCAATGGTTGGAAGATAGGTTAGGAGAAATGGTGAAGACAAAGAACTCTTTGCAATGAAGCTTTATGAAAGGGTCTGCTTTTGTTCAGGCTATTATGGATTTTACAACTCATTCGAATTTCAAAGCACCTGTGGTCACTCCCAAGTATGATGGAAAAATTGACCATGTTATACACATAAAATAGTATCACGCAGCAGCAGACATTTATGGTGTCCCCGACAAAATGAGATGCAGGGCATTCTTAGGTACCATAACGGATCTTGTCCAGATATGGTACAACATCCTTCCTCGGGGGTAATTTTTAAATTTTAACCAACATGCCGAGCTATTCATTGGTACTTTTTTCTTCCCCAAAAAACTCGAGAAACCAGAACGTGAGGTATTTACACTTAGTTTTAGTACATTTGATTGTTAGATGATTACAGGTGGAGATGTTGGAGGTAGAGAAAACACTGCTGAGAGAACATATTACCTCAATGAAGCTCTAGCTTGTTCTTACATCTAGAGGATCAATCTAGCCGAAGAAGATAGGCCGAGGAAGATGAACAAAGAATAGTTGGTATTTGGGTTTTCCAAAAATGACTTGTCAAGAGTTATCTACCACCATAATGATCCTCCGGTGGTCAAGTAGACACAATCATTTCCAGGGTGTTGATTGACAATGGTAGCTCAGCGGATATCATGTTTTATTCCTATTTTAAAAAGCTAGATTTAAAGCTCAGTAAACTAGATCCGTACCACAAGCCTTTGATCAATTTTTCTGGTGAAAACGTTTATCCTTTGGGCACAATCAAGGTGGAGGTTTTTCTCAGCACCTAGACAGCAAGTCGGATCGAGAAAGTTCATTTCTTCGTAATGGATAAGAATGTTCAGTCAGCCTATAATGTCATAATAGGCAGAGTAGTATTGAAAAAGTTTGAAGAAGTTCCCTCAACAGTCCATTAATGTTTGAAATTCCCAACCAACTTTAGAATAGGTGTAGTGAAGGGTGATCAAAAAGTAGCCCGAGAATGTTATTCCTCCTTAGCCGAACAAGAGGATTTAGAGGAAATAAAGAAGAAGATCACCACTTACCAGGTGGACATTACTGATCCCAACAGTGAATCTAAGGTTGAAACCTTATATCCAAGGGAGGAGACAGAGCTTGTGAAAGGCCAAATTGTGGAAGCAATGGAAAATATCATCCTAGATGACGACAAGCCAGAGAGAACTACACAGGTGGGTTCAACACTAGACCCTATTATTAAAGAGGAGCTAGTGACATTCCTAAGATAGAGAAATCACGTGTTCGCTTGGAGTCATGAGTACATGCTTGGGATTGATCCCAATTTCCTATGTTATGAGTTCAACATCAACAAGGACGTCAAGCCAGTGAAACAAAGGCACAGGGTATTAAGCCATGCAAAGAATCAGGTTATTCAGGAGGAGGTAGAGAAACTTTAAAAAGCTTCATTCATCGAAGATGTGAAATATCCAAATTAATTGGCCAAAATTGTTATGGTTAAGAAGAAAAATATTAAATGGAGAATGCATTTGGACTTCACTGATTTGAATAAAGCATGTCCAAAGGATCATTTTTCTTTGCCCAGGATTGACCAGCTTGTGGATACTACTTCGTGACATGAGCTATTGAGCTTTATGGATGTCTATTCTTGTTATAACACAATTAAAATTAAACCTGAAGATAGGGAAAGTACGTCTTTTATTACTCCCCGAGGAACTTATTGTTATAATATCATGCCATTTGGTTTGAAAAATAGAGGTGCTACCTACCAGAGATCGGTAAACAAGGTCTTTGAAGATCAATTAGCAAGAACATGGAGCTCTATGTGGATGATATGCTGGCAAAGAGTAAAAAATCCACTTATCACATTGCTGACCTTAGCTAAACCTTTGATCAGTTAGAAAAGCACCAGATGAAGATGAATCTGACCAAATGCGTGTTTAGCGTATAGGAAGGAACGTTCCTCGAGTACATAGTAAATTAGAGGGTAATTGAAGATAATCCTGACAAAATAAAGGCGTTGAATGAAATGCAATCCCCGACTTACAAGAAGGACATCCAAAGGCTCACTGGGCGAGTAGTCGCTTTGAACAAATTTGTGTCCCAAGCAATCGATAAATATTTACCATTCTTTAAGGTGCTGCGAAAGAACTTTGAATGTAACGACGAATGCGATAAAGACTTTTAGGAGTTGAATAAGTATCTGGGATCACCCCCACTGCTCTCCCGACCAATTTTGGGAGAAAATTATATTTTTACTTAGCCGTTTCTGAATTGGATGTAAGTTCTGCTTTGATACGAAAAGATAATGGAGTGCAGAAACCAGTCTATTCCACCAACAAATCCTTTCGAGGAGCAGAAATCAGGTATCCACGATTGGAGAAACATTCTTTGGTGCTAATAGAGGAATCTCGATGTATGAAGCCTTATTTCCAAGCACGTACTATAGTGGTGTATACTTTTATGCCTCTATAGAAATATCTTTATAAACTAGAGTAGTCTGGTAGATTGATGTATTGGGTAGTAGAACTGGGGAGATAAGATATTGTATGCAAGCCAAGTTCCTCATTGAAGGGACAATTTATGGCAGATATGATTAAAGAATTCACTTATCCGTAGGTCCCCGTGAAACAAATAGTTCATACAAAGCAAATCCCAATAAGGGAAAGCTTAACCGAAGTCATCGATGTCCAACAGTCCAAGCATACCCCAGCAGGGGGAAACGCGGAAGAAGTTCTTATCGACCTATCGAAATAATCAACCAGGATGCAGGAGATGGCTCAAAGATATGATGAGATAAGAAAGAAGGTATTCCACTGTGGCACATTATCAGATTAAGGATTTGACAACAACATCCCAGTATAGAATTTATATGTGGATGGATTTTCGTCCGCGACAGGAAGTAGAGAAGGCATTATACTCAATCCCTCTGACGGGATTGATATTGAGTATGTGCTTAGATTCTTGTTCCAGGCCTGAAATAATGAAGTGGAATATGAAGCATTTAATTATGGGATTTAGTTTGGATTAAACACTAAACGTCAAGCAAGTTGTGGCACATAGTGACTCTCAATTGGTGGTCAATCAGATCTTAAGTTTGTATGGATCCAAAGGTGAATTGATGACAAGGTACCTCGCCAAAGATATAGAGGGTATATCCCAATTGCCTGCTATTCGAATTATCAGAATTCCAAGATTAGAAAATACTCGAGCTGATGCACTTGTTCAGCTTGCATCAATAACCATGATAGAACTTAAGAGAACAATCCCTATTGAGATTCAAGTTGGTCGAAGTATTGATGATTAATTTCATTACACTAGATATGAGACCTTCCTGTATGGATCCCACCAGATCTTACATTGAAGAAGGAATTCTGATAAAATATGTAGTTGAGGCCAAAAAGCTTAAGTATATAGCAATAAGGTACGTGTTAAATAATGGAGTTTGTACTAAAGAGGGTTAACAATTATTTTTGCAGCATTGTGTTGACCCAACGGAGGTTAAAGATCTAATAAAAGAAGTTTATGAGGGATTTTGTATAGCTCATGCGGCGGGAAGATCATTACTATAGCGAATGGACACTCAAGGATACTACTGGCTGACCATGAGGGAAGATTGTATAGTTTTTACAAAGAAGTGTGACATGTGCCATAAGTTCTCCAACATTCGCAAAACTTCACATGAAGCTTTGACTCCCATTACTTCACCCTGACCATTTGATATATGGGGTTTAGACTTGGTCGGGCTATTGCCGACCACCTGAGGAAGATTTAAATACTTTGTCGTAGTTGTTGATTATTTCACCAAACAGGTTGAAGCAGAACCATTAGTGGATATGCCCTATGAGAAGGTTTACCAGTTCATCTGGAAAAAAATCATTTGTAGATATGGTTTTCCATATGCCTTCATTACTGACCATGGTTCCCAGTTCGATAATGAGGAGTTCGCAGCATATTGTGCCCAATTCAAGATCCATAAGTTACATTTTTCTCCAGGTCATACTCAAAGTAATGGGTAGACCGAGGTGAAAAATGGGACCTTGCTCAATAGGTTGAATAAGAGACTTAATAAGGTAAAGGGAAACTCGATAGATTAATTACACACAGTATTATGGGCCTACCGAATAACTTCTAGGGCAACAACAGGGGAAACACCATATATGCTAGCATTTGGGACTGAAGTAGGGATACCGACTGAGATAGGTTTTCCAACTCATAGAGTATTAAATTTTGATTCTTCTGTTAATGATTTAATGCAAAGCCTAACAAGAGGGTGAATGTGACCAACTTAAAAGAGGGGGATTATGTACTTACAAAGGTGATTCAGAAGACCAACAAGCTTGAAGCCAATTGGAATGGGCCTTACCGTGTCTTAGCAGTTGTTCGACCAGGAATCGAATTGAAACTTTAGAGGGGGAAGAATTAAAAAATCCATGGAATGCTGATCATCTTAGGAAGTACTACCAGTAATGTAGCAATCAATATCTTTTGTAATCAATTTGCTTCAGTGTCCATAAAAAGTTATTTGTTTCCATTTTTTCGATTTTATTCTGGGAATATTGGTGATATACATCCCCAAAATACTTGGTCGGTGAATTTCGTAATTGGTCGGTCACTTTTGTAATTAGTCGGTTCTCTTCGAAAGAGGCGATACTTGATCTCCAAAACAAAAACCCAAGTCAAAAAAGGATTTCAAGTCCTCATTACTTAGTCAAGACAAATCAGGGGTAAACTCTGTATAAAAATCAACAAGTTTTATCATTGTTCGACTCTCGTCAAAAGAGGCGATACTTGATCGAAAAAACAAAAGCCCAAGTTAAAACACAATTTCAAGTCCTCAGTACTTGGTCAAGTCAAATCAGGGATAAAACTCTGTATAAAAATCAACAAGTTTTATCCAAACTGAGCAAAATGGAGGAAGAACGTTGTGAAGATTCCTAAATAGGAATGTAGACACATATTCTTGGTCACCACTGGTAACTAATGTTAAACCTAAAAATTTAGGTGCATTAGTCGAACCTATGGAAATACGACAGGTGGCTGGTACAAAACTTTGATTTTAATCTAGGTGCACTAGTGGAACTTGTGGCCAAATCAATGGTAACTGGTATTAAACTTAGAAATCTAAGTATATCAGTAGAAGCTATGATAATATCATTGGTAATTGATACTAAATTTATGCAAATGCATAAGTGTATCAGTAGAACTAATGAAACAACAAATTCATTCAAGCATCCATAAATTAACAAAATAAGTTAATAAATTACATTTCATTTATATTAATGATGATCACATGCAGGTATTGTGTACAAATGAAATACATGATCAAATCATCCTCAAGATTATTCTACTGGACGCTTTCCTTCAGCTTTAGAGGAGCTCGACGCTGGTTCCATGTCTACTGGAGGATCATACAATGTGTATGGAGAGTTTATAAAGTTAAAATCATGAAGCATTCTCCTATTACTGTTGCTCGAAGTATTTAATAAATAAGGGGGCCGAACTATCTCCAGTTCATCGTGCAGGCCATAATCCCCTAAATACTTGGAGATCAAGCATTAAGAAATGGTTTCTACAGGGATCCAGCTAACGTCAAGCTTGAAGGAACATTTGTCACAGTCCAAGAACCTAGGATCAACCCAGTACCATAGTTTGTTATCATGTTCAACCTCCATAACTGCTAGGCAATTGGTCCAACCCCATTTATAGCCTTCGCGCTGAGCCTGACTGAAATGATCATCAAATCTCCTAAGGGCTTCATTGTACCCTTCCATCCAAACTTCTCTGGTTTGCTTGTGAAACTAGAAGGATAATCTTTTAACCTGGTGTTGTAGTTTCTTCAGCTCTCAATCTTTAATTTGTAATTGAGAAGACTGGATGGAAAGTTGCTCGTCCTGAGTTTGGATCTTTTGAGACATCTCAGCAATGGCTAAGTTCTTGGCATTTATCTATGAAGCCTAGTTGGAAAGCGTTTGTTGAGTTCTGGCCTCATCACTTGTAGGTCGGCTAGATCTAGATCTTGGTCAGGAAGTAGAAGAAGTTTTGGATTTCTTCAAGGCCTCCAATTCCTCCATTAGCATATTATTCTCAGCCTCTAAGAATGATACCCCTTTATTAACAGCATAAGTTGTAGAATGAGCCTTTAAGGAGTTCAGTTCACTCGTTAATTTATTATTTTCCTCCTCTAATAACTTAGCAATGGCTCTAGCTTCATCAACCTCACACTTAAGTAGGAATTCCTTCTTCCTAAAGAAAAAAAGGTGCTTCTCCAATTTCTCCTCAAATCCCCGAGCTCTATTCAAAGCCTTATATTTGGCCTCATAGTCAGCATGAAATAAAGCCTTGGCCTCATTATGCTCCTCTTGGGATATACTTCAACTCACCCATGAGGGAACAAGTGTCATTAAGTCTTCAAAACTCCAAAATCTCACCACTCACTTTGAAACCATTAAAATGCTTGAACATGAGACTTTTGATGAATTTTGGATAGACTTTCTCATATCGTTAATTCATCATTTAACTTGGGAGAAAAGATACTTGACAACCATGTAGTAAAGAAAATTTTGAGGTCCTTACCCGAAAGGTTCATTCAAAAAGTGACTATTTTAAATTATTTAGCCACTTTAGCATCTACGAAACTTGAAGAGCTCGTAGGTGACTTAAAAATCTATGAACTTGACATGTTTACCTCCAAGGAAGAGAGGAAAAAAGATAAGGGCATCGCTTTGAACGCCCGAAAGGAGGAAAAATAAGTTTCGAATGATGAGAGTGACATCGATTTCGATAAGATGGCTATATTTTCTATGAAGTTTAGAAAATTTCTTAAGTTTAATAAAGATAATCTTAAAAAGGATTTTAAGAAATTTGATAAGTCGAAGTACAACAAAGCCAAGAAATTTCCTACAAAGCATAATGAAGACCTTAATAGGGACGAGTCACATAGATAATATGGTTGTGAGGGTTATGGCCATAGGGCAAGAGAATGTCCCACTAAACTAAGGAGGGAGGGAAAGAAAAAACTTTCATATAATGCCACCCTTAGTGATAGTGAATAGGAAGAGGTACTCGATTCCCCCATTGAGCACAACTTTATCGCGTTCATGGCAAGTCATGTGAGCATTGATAGTGAATATTCCCATGAAGATATTCGTTTACATGACACTTCTGAGGCCATTATTTGTGAATCCCAAAAATTTGATGGTATAGAGAGTGGAGTTGAAAGTGAGAGTGAGAATAAAGAAGAGGTTGATGAGAGTGGGCTTCAAGTAGCCTTTCGAGAGTTGTATGAGGAATCAATTAAATTAAAAAGGGAAAACTTGAAGTTGGAAGCTTTTTTGAGAGAACATGCCAAGGTTAATAATGAGAGTGATTTAAGGGAAGACCTTAGGACATGTGAGAGAGCTCTTTGTGAGAAGCTTGAGTATTTAAAAGGTGAGAGAGATAGACTTAGAGGTTTAATGGAGGCTATGAAGAAAGTGCTTCTTGAGTTTTAAGAGAGTAGGTGTTTTCTTTAGTCACGTATTGTAGAGTTGGAAGAAAAGGTGAGACACTCAAGTCAAGTCAAAGTTGATTTTAAATGTAGGTCCGAAAAATTAGATAAAATACTTGGAACCGTCCAAATTAAAAATGACTTGTGTGTTATTGTCTTTGACACCAAAAATGGTTCAACTAAAAAAGCCAAAACCATAAGTTTGAGAGAATCTACTAGGAACACTTTCAAAGTTCAATCCTTAAGTACTACTTTTCTTCGGGTCTTTGCTTGTACACATTGTGCTCGAAAAGGTCATCTTAGGAAATTTTATTTTGATCTTAAAAAGGGTTATAGGAAGTCCAATGGTAGAGTCACCTAAATTCCCAAATCTTGAGAGTGTCGGGGTTTCATAGTTTGGGTTAGGAGATTCGATGGTGGATTTAAAAGATAGGATTTTTTATTCTCATTTTCTTTCACGTGATACGTCCTTTACTAAATTTAAAGGTTGAATGTGTTAAGTTTTGTTTGCATACACTAGCTTTTGTGCATCATAATATATTCTTGTTAGTTATATGTTGGATTGTCATTTTCTAGTCTTCGCTTCATCATATAAAAATTGTGCTAGAATTATGATATGTGTATTTTTTTGTATATTAATCGATTTTATTTGGTCTCATTGAAGAATACAAAAAGATTTTTGTTTTTATTTTGAGTTGAATTTTTGTGTTTGGTTAAAAATTTGAAAAACTCAAAAAGATTTTATATTTTTGTGTATTTTAGGTTTACACATTTTATGTGGCATATACTTCTATTTAAATCCAATATCATTTTCGCTTCCATGTGGCTAGAACTTTTGGTTAAGATTTTCAATCCTTAAAGTGTTCTTTATCATGCTTGCATGTATTAGTTTGACTTGACTTGCTTAATGGATTCTCTTTTTATATGCCTCGATTCACACATGAACGAGCTCATTTGAAATTTAACTTCACATGTATATTTGAGCTAAGTTAGATGTTCTCATATCAATTTAGTCATCTGCATGTTGCTATGATTATGGAGGATTTGTGCATGTAAGAACCGTTTTCCGAATTTAAAAAAATAGAAAAAAAACTTATCTGGTGTAGTTGTTATCAATGGAATTGGGCTGTGAAAGACAAAATTACTTTGCTTGAAAAGCCACCATTGAAAATTAGCCTAAAAATGTGGCATAAAAAATAAAATTTGCCAAGGACTTCATTGTTTAGTTGGTATGTTCATAAATAAAAAGAAAAAGAAAAAGAATATTAATGAGGAAGTTTGGTTGGATATATCGACGGGTTTGCACAATGACTTTGTATCCTAGTTATGCTATTCTTTCCATGACTCTATTGTTTGTAGAATCATCGATATTTCAGGCTTGTGTGCATTGTGTATGTTTGTTCATTGAGTTCACTTTATCTTGTCACATGAGGCTATATTTAAGTTTGATAAAGTTTTGCAATAAAATGAGAACTCTACGAATATGTTTAGGTGATTGGTTCTAAATTCTTTTGTTGCTAGTTCACATCCCTTCACTTCCAATTACCACATGTATTTAGAAACATTTTTGCCATATGAGTGTGGAAAGGTTAATGTATTTTGTGTCGTGTAAGGTGCTTAATACCTATGTATATGTGTGTATGAGTTATTGGTATATTTGTGTATATATATGGAAGGAATTTCTTTGTTTTGAGTATTTTCCTTTGCATCTAATCCATGAATGCATCTTATTCAAATTAGTATCCATATTGTTGCAACGTTTGTTTGATATCACATGCTTGTGTTTAGTACATTTTAGTTGGTATCATTTTTTTTGCATCATAGTTGGTATCTATTGCTATTTTGTGGATTAGTTAATTTTTATTGTTGCCAATATGCTTTAATGCTCTTGTCACTGTATGCACTATTGCATGTTTAACGGGTTTTTCTTATTCATATCCCGTGTTTAATTTAGGGGAGTATTTGTTTTAATTGGAGGAGAAATAAGTTATTTTATTCTTGACCTTTGTCTGTTCCTGAACAAAAAAAGGGAGAAATGGTATCTAATCCTTTAGTTTAGGAGATCTAACTTAGGGGGAGAGCGTTATTTTCTTAAGTTGATCATATTCGATGAAACTGGAGAATTAATTAATTTTATTCACTTTATATTGTCATATTTCCTATGCATTTAATGGTGTGTCTAAGTGTGCAGGAATTCCTTTTAGCGGCAAACTGGTTAGAGCGGCAAAGCATCTATGATTTGAGTCAAGCATCTATTTTTTTATTTTTTTTATGGGTGGGATTGCGTCTTGGAATGCTTGATGGCCCATAGGATTTTTGGTTTAGTTTATTTCCTGGAATAGCCAGGGGGAGATTTGTAAGGACAAATTTTGAATTGAGTCAATTTGTAGTGTTAACTTAATTCCAGACAAAACTCAATGAGTAATAGGATAGATGTTGATTGTACCTTAAGCCTATGATGTTTGAAGAGTTGAAGACGATGTGGCCAAGTAAAAGTATAGATATCATTACCGATTTCAAGTTCCATATTTCTCGTCATCAACATTGTCTCATTTTCTAAGATCTCCAAAGGTATGAATCCATTAATATATATAGGATCTTGGAAAATTATTTCGGTGTTATTTTCATAAAATTTGGTTATCAATGACTTTTTATTTTTCTCATAAAATTATTTTAGAACTTTTCATAAAAAATTTTGGGCTCTCAAAGTAATTTTAGGGTTTTCTGAAAATTCGTTCGAACGAATCTGGAATCTCGTTCTAACGAAATTCCCAGGTAGCTCGAATGAACTTCTAACGGCATTGTGCATATTTTTTTTTGTTTTCTCGTTTGAAGGTCGTTAGAACAAAGTCGTTCGAACAAAGTCGTTCTAATGAAATATAGAAAGAACAATTGTCTGAATTATCGTTCGAATGAACTTGGAAACGGTTGTCTCGTTCGAACATTATTGTTCGAACGAACTCAAAATGTCGTTCGAACAACATTTTAGCGGGAACAATTTTCTGGCGGTTTTGAGAGGTTTTGTTCCTCTTTCCCATTATTTCATCCCACTAACTTTTTCCTGATTAATAAAGTGCGGGAACAACATTTTTTTAACAAGTCTTTTTGCATCCTTGAGATCTTTTGAGAGGAAAATACTTCCAACAAAAAGTCCCTTTTATGTGTTGAATTTAAAGATCAAAATTCTTCCAAAACACATGTTTACACCCATGTTTATTTAAATCCAAATTCATATATATATATATATATATATATATATATATCTTTGTTTGGGGATTGTTTGGCACCGAGTTTCTTCTCTACGCTACAAGGAGATAGTTTGGGTTCCCTCTCTACCCCAAAAAGGAGATCATTTTTGTTGCGGCGTTCTCATACGGTGAAAGTCACCGTGTGCGGGTTGACGGTAGTTGTACCCCATTGGTGGATTCTAATATTCTGGTGGACTTTAGAGTTATCGACTAGGCGGAGGTGGATTCAAGAAAAAGCGCCGAGGCTTAAAGGGATTCAAGTCGTGTGTTGTAAGTCTTTTGTCATGTATTCGTAAAACCTGTAACACCTCGTAATTTTGAGGATTTAAAATTTAATTATTTTTGGGAGAAATAGAAATATTTAAATTGGAGAAACTTAAATTTATGATTTGGAGAATTTATTTGAGTGGGAAGAATTATTTTTATTGGCGACTTTAAGATAAATTGTTTGAATTAATGTGTGTCGCATTTTGAGGTCAAAATTTGGATATGTTATATAGTATTTTGGATGACAATTCTGAGTTCGCGGTTGAGTCCAGATTGGTCGAGATAGTCAGAAAAGAGTAGGTGGGGTAGTAATCGGGTCTCGGGGCATTTTTGGGCATAGCCGGGCCCACATGGGGTGATTTGGGCCATTTTAATTAGGCCCGTATGGCCTAAAACGGGATTAGGAGTTTTAAACCTAATTGGGGGGAAAGTTGAACGGTAGTTAATAAATTCTAAACCTAGGGTTTGAGAGAGACACAGAGGAAAACAAATCAAGAGCCAATTGGGGATTTTTTGAGCCAAATTAAGGGAATAATTGGGGTGTTCTTCATCAACACTTTAACTACAACGGATCAGACCCTACGAACGATTCCAGGCAAGTGGTTAACTGTTTTGATTTTTTAAATTTTGATAATCAATTCATATCATAGTATGTGTATCCAAAATCTGTTTTGGTTATGGATTAAATAGCTAAAAAGGGGTTTTTCAGATTTGATTAGTATATGTAGATTTGAGACTAAACTAATGTTGAATATGGATATGGGATTCCTAGGATCAATTGTAGGATTATAATTAGTAAGTATTGGTGATAAATTTTAAATCAGTGGGATGAATTCATATCTCCGTAGGATAAACCCAGGTGAGACCCAATTCGGGAAAAGTTTAGGACTTTTATGAATTGATGAATGATTTAAGTCTTCTAGGAAGTTAGAATATATCTCTATGTAAATGAAATGTTGGTTGTGATTAGATAAGGGTTTGGAATGAGAATAAAAGCTTGTGGGTTCATCCATGTCCGAACAGAAGGCTGGAGAAGACGATGACCTGGTCGATCGATCGATCGACCCAGGGGGATCGATCGATCGATGATCCGAAATTTTTGGCAGTGACGCCAGTTTTTAATTACATGGAAGATATTTATTGAAAAAGGGTCTTGGGTTGATTTAAATGATGAAAATTAAATAGGGGCATGACTCTTGGTACTTTTTGGTAATTATAATTGGGTTTATGTGGGTGATAATCGTATGTCACGGGACGATTAAATTTTGGAATTAATTCGTAGGAATTAGTTTTGGACTGAGGGAAAAGGTTCGGATATTGAAGTTGAGTGGCACTACATTATTAAAGGAGTCGATATGTAATTAATTAGTTATGGGGCAAAATATAGAATCGGGTATTAACGATGGTATGGGCCAAGTGAGCGAGTCCGGGTATAATGGTTGGGTGACACCAAGTGTTAAATTAGTTAATGTGTAAATTAATTAAATTAGAGTCGGACCATAGACTCGGATTGGTAATAATTAATTAATGTGCAAATTAATTAAATTAGAGTCGGACCATAGACTCGGATTGGTAATAATTAATGTGCAAATTAATTAAATTAGAGTTGGACCATGGACTCGGATTGGTAATAATTAATTAATGTGTAAATTAATTAAATTAGAGTCGGACAGTAGACTCAAGAAAGAAAGAAATTATTAAGGAGCGAATTAATTAAATTTGAGTCGAACCATAGAGTCGGGAATATACAGGCTAGTGTTACGGGTTTTTAGTTCACGGTAAAGTCAGGATTTATATATTATATATATATATATATATACGATGTGGTGATAGTATATATATATATATATATATGTGTGTGTGTGTGTGTGTGTGTGTACTTTATGTGTGCTATGAAATATCAGGAACTAGATATTTATTTAATTTATATACTCTAGTGCTATTAAGGGAGGTTGCGCGATGTGGGTGAATCCCCTAGCTTGAGGAGTAGTGTGAGTATATCCCTAGGTCATAGCATTCGGTATATGGGTGAGGGGTTATCTCACTTTTAGGGAACGAATATGACTGCCTCCACTACGTTTATATTTTGGGCCAGGTTGGTGAGAGATTCCAACTTGGGGAACTAGGTTATGTGAGCACACCTAGTGAGATAGCACTATAGAGGGAATCATCCGATGAGGGTATACTCGGAGGGATGGATATACATATATATACGTGTGGTTGTTCTTAGTAAAGGTACGTATATAATAGTAGTAAATATCCTATGAGAGAAATAATACAGTGTGTGATGTGTATACTTTATATAACTTGTGTCGCGATTAGATGTTATGAAGGAAGAGTGCACTTGCGTTCAAATAAGGAAGTTATTTAATTAAACACAGTTTTTACCACACAAGTCCTAAACATGCATCTATATGTGATTAAATACGATGATGAAACATGCAAGAACACATATGAGGAAAAATCCCCAACGGGGTAAAACCTTTTTATTTTCACAATAATATTTGTAACAGAACGGATTACGATGAACATACAGAGACACAAAAATACCCTCGGGTGTCGGTTCTGTTGTCGGCGGCTAGAACAATCCCTTTCCAGTAGGGCAGCAGTGACGAAGAGAGCAACTTCCTCACAAAGTACTCCAGATGAGTAAAAGATCTTCTTGAAGGTTTAAAGATTCACACACATATATGGGAATGGTTTTGTGAATCAAAAAGATTTAGAAAACCTTAAAAGGTGAAGTCTTGTTCTGGGCAGTTTTCGCAAATTTTTGAGATTGCAGAAAAACTTGAAAAACGTGTAGAAGGAGATCAGATATTTATACAAAAATCGAGGCGGTGGCTCGTTCGAACGAGATAGCATGTCGCTCGAACGAAGGACAAAAGTCATTCGAATGATATCGCGCGACATGTCTATCTCGCGCGAACGACTTGCAAAGTCGCTCGAGCGATGCGCTTGCGTTCAAATAAGGAAGTTATTTAATTAAACACAGTTTTTATCACACAAGTCCTAAATATGCATCTATATGTGATTAAATACGATGATGAAACATGCAAGAACACATATATGAGGAAAAATCCCCAACGGGGCAAAAACCTTTTTATTTTCACAATAATATTTGTAAGAGAATGGCTTACAACGGATTACAATGAACATATAGAGACACAGAAATACCATCGGGTGTCGGTTCTGTTGTCGGCGGCTGGAACAATCCCGTTCCAGTAGTGCAGCACTGACGAAGAGAGTGGCTTCCTCATAAAGTACTCCAGATCAGTAAACGATCTTCTTGAAGGTTTAAAGATTCACACACATATATGGGAATGGTTTTGTGAATCAAAAAGGTTTAGAAAACCTTAAAAGGTGAAGTCTTGTTCTGGGCAGTTTTCGCAGATTTTTGAGATTACAGAAAGACTTGAAAAACGTGTAGAAGGAGATCAGATATTTATACAAAAATCGAGGCGGTGGCTCGTTCGAACGAGATAGCATGTCGCTCGAACGAAGGACATAAGTCATTCGAACGATATCACGCGACATGTCTATCTCGCGTGAATGACTTACAAAGTCGCTCGAGCGATCTCGTCGATCGAGGACATTCGCTTCTACACTTAGAAAAATTCTGCTTTTGATAAAAAATTAACCCAGACTTCAAAAATAATTTTCAAAAATATTTCCCAAATATTTATGCAAATATTTAAAACTCCAATAAAACGTATTACTGATAAAGCGTAGTGGAGTAGTGGGAATGAGCTGAGCAGCACGTTGCATGTAGCAGGATGCACGTGAAGAAAGTGGATGCAATGAATTCGGATACAGGCCATTGAGGATGATCGTGTTGACGTGCCGAATGTAGCGGTATCAGACATATGAACTGTGATCTAGGAGAAAACAAAAAATTCCTAGATTCTACCCCGGACATTTATAGAATTATGTCCTTACAAATCTCCCCCTATGTCTATGCCGGTACATACATAAAAAATCCGAATTATGCAATCAAATGACATATAAGATAATATCCCCCATTAAACCCTCAAACTGAGAATACTACATGACATGTCTCCCAAATCTTCAGCTCTTGAGAAACTTTCAAAGCTTTTCTCATTAGGGTGTGCAATCCAACAATGAACAATGATGTACCTACACACATGAGAAAAAGCAAATACCCGTGACAAGCAACAGTTTAAAATATAATGCTATGCAAAAAGTGATGATCAATTAAGCTTAAGCAAATCATTCATAAATCAACCCAAATCTCCTTATCATTCTTCTCCCCCTTTTTATGATGTCCCCAAATAGACAAATATGAGAAGCATAAATGAATGCATATGGAGAATGACACACGGGAATAAACTTCTATTTTTTATTTTTCAAAATTTTTCACACATAGTATACAACAAAGAATCACACCATGAACAATCATAAAAAACAACCAAGACAATGATAGTGAAAATGAAGTGGTGTGAACAGATTCGATAGGAAAATCAATGCATACAAACATGACATATGTGCTCGATGAATATCGGATACTCCTAATGAATGAACTCAAAGTCTTCCTTTGGTGTAAAAAAAAGGTGGAAATATAAGACATTGACTCAATCAAATCAACAAATCAAAGCTCAAAGTGATTTCCACACCAATAACGTCCAAAACTATTTCATGCTTTTTCAGGACTTTCAAGGAAGTGCAAACCCGTTTGAATTCTCCAACCAAACTCCCTCAGATATTGATTTTGTATAGAGGCATTCAAAATTCTCAAACTTTGGAGAATTGAAAGTGAAACCTAAGTGGCCCATATTTGGCATGAATTGTTTTTTATTGCCTTTAAATTTTTTTCGGGCTCTTTTAACCTCTTTGGACCCCGGATAATAAAATTCCTCCATTTTTTAGGTCCTTTTGAATGGTGGCTTTTGCGCAAAGAAGAGAATTACCTTTCGCAGCCCCTTCCCGTTCTTAAACAAACACTCAGTCTCACAAAAAAAAAACGGTTTTTACATGCATTCCAATCTTGTCAAGTTTTATCGCATATTGCAAGTTGTATAGACAGAATTAAGATGGAAACACTCAAGCCAACATGTGATAGACAAGTACAATAGTCAAATAAAGTCGTGCATGTGTGCAATAAAGGAGATAGGAGTCAAACATGTAGGAAAATATCTCTAATTACATCTCAAAGACTCCATACAATGTAAAGCACATGGATGAAATGATGTAGTGTCTCAAATCTCTATCAAACAGTCACATGGATAAGTGGAATGAAATTGTGACTTGGCTATCTTAAATGTTCATCCACAAAAGGTGTATATAAAAATACAAAAATCTTTTTGGGCTATTCTGAAATATTTATATACAAAAACAAAAATCTTTTTGGATTTTTTTCAAAAGAATAAAAAAATATCTGTACATGCTAGCAAAAGGCAAAAGAGACATCACGAACACCACCCTATGCTAGCAGACAAGTTAAGACCTCAACCGGGAAGAGCGGTGGAGTTTTCCAAAGAGGGTGACATCTTTTGGACCAATTCCATAAGATCATGTGTGTTCTTGATAAAAAAAACTTCACTTGCTCGCGAATGTGTGCAAGCTCTCTATCATTATGTGTCAGCAATGTATCATGAGTGGGTGCATGTGCATGAATGTGAGAAGTGGAATGATGTGACACAAAACTCAACTTAGAACAAAACTCCCTAAGATGTCCTCATTTCTTGTAGTGTGAGCAAACATATACCGGTCTAGGAACTAATTTATCAAAAAATTTGGGATGAACTATCCTAGACGGACACCCATGAGAATCACTCACCACGGTGGAGATAGGCTCGAGCGCATTAGAAGTAGTGAATGCACTGTCATGACATTTTCCAACATTCTCACCACTTTTCAAACCGAGATAGGGAACCATCTTTTCAACCTTCTCAGATGAGTTCTCTAATGATACTTGGACCTCACGTGTTTGTATGAGATCATCCTCAAGATGGGATACGCATGTCGTCAGACTAAACACCGTTTTGGTCAAGTCACATTTTTCCCTTTTTAGCTCAACATTCTCTTCCTTCAACTCAAAAATCCGAAGACCTAGAATTCTATTTGACCTTTTTGTTTCCATGGTCTCGATAAACAACTTTCTAAAAGATTTTTCTATCGCACAATCATCACCCTTATCATCCTCACTATCGCTTAGGGTAGCGGGAATGGCAACTTTCTTGCCCTCTTTCTTAGGTCTGGTGGGACACTCAAATTTCTTGTGCCCTGTCCCATCACACTCATAACATTTTATTTTCTCAAGGTTTTCCTTTCTCTCTTTTTCATTCTCACAAACACTTTCTCTCTCTCCAAACAATCTTAAATCTTTCTCTAAAGCTGTGATTCTAAGAACTAACGCTTTGTTACGCTTTTTAGTTTTAAATGACTCAGAATATAACTCAGCGTAGGCGCATTGAATATCACTCTCGCTCTCACTTGTGTCATCCTCCCCCTCACTCACATCGATGTCACTGTCGAGGTGTCCCTGTGAAGCATCATCCTCATCGTCATGAGGAGAACAAGAAGTGCTCACATGACTAGCCATGAATGCGGTGAAGTTACATTCATGCGGTGACTCGACTCCAGAATTTACCGACTCGACCTCACTGTCGTCGCTAAGGGTAGCATTAAGGACAGCTTTCCCTTTCTCTCTGTTCAGACGTGTGGCACACTCAAAGACTCTATGACCCCTACCGTCGCACTCAAAGCATCTCTCACTTTCTTTCTTAGGAGTATCTTTAAAAACTTTTTCATTTTTCTTTTCAAACTTATTTTTCTCAAATTTCTTTTTATCTTTAAAATTGTCATTTTTCTTAAATTTGAGAATCCTCTTGAAATGTTTTGCAAAAAGAGCCAAATCATCTAAGTAAAAATCACAATCAGAATCTGACGTGTCAGTCTCTCTCTTTCTAGATGACTCTACCCTCTTTCTAGAAGACCCCTCACTCTTTCTCTCTTGGGCATTAAGTGCAATTCCTTTATCTTTAGACCTAGCAGTTTTAGGGAACATATCAATTTCATATTTTTGCAAATCTCCTACAAGTTCTTCCAATTTTAGCGTATTTAAATTACCCAAAGAATTTAGCACAATGACTTTTGGGATAAAACGCTTAGGCAAAGAATGAAGAATCTTTTTGACAACTCTAGCATTAGGAATATGTTCACCAATATTAAAGCTAGTATTAACTATGTCAGAAAGTCTAGCATAAAGCATAAAAATCATCAAAACATTCAGTCTCATGCATGGTGATGGTTTCAAATTGAGTTGTCAAATTTTGCAATTTAGACTCTTTCACAACATTAGTTCCTTCATGGGTAAGTTGTAAAACATCCCATGCCTCTTTCGATGTGGTACACGTCATTACGCGTTTGAACTCATCAGGTGTGACAGAACCAGAAATAGCACTTAGACCCTTAGAATTAAAAGATGACCATTTAAATTCTTCTTCATTCCAAGAAGTGACAGGTTTTAAATTAATCACATTCTCAACAGTCACGTAGGGAGGAGTCCACCCTCTTTCTACCAAAATCCAGACACGTTCATCAATAGCTTTTAATGCACATCTCATGCGGGCTTTCCAATATGCATAGTTTGTCCCGTCAAAAAGTGACATTTTATTATATAACTTCTCCATAATGAACACACTCGTTTTCAAAAATCAATTTTTCACAAAATTAATATCTTAGAAAAAATTTGCGGAAAATTACACGGTAAATTTGTGTAACAAGCTCTGATACCAATTTGAAGGAAGAGTGCGCTTGCGTTCAAATAAGGAAGTTATTTAATTAAACACAGTTTTTTACCACACAAGTCCTAAACATGCATCTATATGTGATTAAATACGATGATGAAACATGCAAGAACACATATATGATGAAAAATCCCCAACGGGGCAAAACCTTTTTATTTTCACAATAATATTTGTAAGAGAACGGATTACAACGGATTACAATGAACATACAGAGACACAAAAATACCCTCGAGTGTCGGTTTTATTGTCGGCGGATGGAACAATCCCTTTCCAGTAGGGCAGCAGTGACGAAGCGAGCGGCTTACTCACAAAGTACTCCAGATGAGTAAACGATATTCTTGAAGGTTTAAAGATTCACACACATATATGGGAATGGTTTTGTGAATCAAAAAGGTTTAGAAAACCATAAAAGGTGAAGTCTTGTTCTGGGCAGTTTTCACAGATTTTCGAGATTGCAGAAAGACATGAAAAACGTGTAGAAGGAGATCAAATATTTATACAAAAATTGAGGCGGTGGCTCGTTCGAACGAGATAGCATGTCGCTCGAACGAATGACAGAAGTCGTTCGAACGATATCGCGCGACATGTCTATCTCGCGCGAACGACTTGCAAAGTCTCTCGAGCGATGCGCTTGCGTTCAAATAAGGAAGTTATTCAATTAAACACAGTTTTTACCACATAAGTCCTAAACATGCATCTATATGTGATTAAATACGATGATGAAACATGCAAGAACACATATGAGGAAAAATTTCTAACGAGGTAAAACCTTTTTATTTTCACAATAATATTTGTAAGAGAACAGTTTACAACGGATTACAATGAACATATAGAGACACAGAAATACCCTCGGGTTTCGGTTCTGTTGTCGGTGGCTGGAACAATCCCTTTCCAGTAGTGCAGCAGTGAAGAAGAGAGCGGCTTCCTCACAAAGTACTCCAGATGAGTAAACGATCTTCTTGAAGGTTTAAATATTCACACACATATATGGGAATGGTTTTGTGAATCAAAAAGGTTTAGAAAACCTTAAAAGGTGAAGTCTTGTTCTGGGCAGTTTTCGTAGATTTTCGAGATTACAAAAAGACTTGAAAAACATATAGAAGGAGATCAGATATTTATACAAAAATCGAGGCGGTGGCTCGTTCGAAGGAGATAGCATGTCGCTCGAACGAGATAGCATGTCGCTCGAACGAAGGACAGAAGTCGTTCGAACGATATCGCGCGACATGTCTATCTCGCGCGAACGACTTGAAAAGTCGCTCGAGCGATCTCGTTGATCGAGGCCATTTGCTTCTACACTTAGAAAAATTCTGATTTTGATAAAAAATTAACCCAGACTTCAAAAATAATTTTTAAAAATATTTCCCAAATATTTATGCAAATATTTAAAACTCCAATAAAACGTATTACTGATAAAGCGTAGTGGAGTAGTGGGAATGAGCTGAGCAGCACGTTGCATGTAGCATGATGCACGTGAAGAAAGTGGATGCAATGAATTCGGATACAGGCCGTCGAGGATGATCGTGTTGACGTGACGAATGTAGCGGTATCAGACATATGAACTGTGATCAAGGAGAAAACAGAAAATTCCTAGATTCTACCCCGGACAGTTATTGAATTATGTCCTTACATGTTATGATTTAAAAGAAATTAATTAAGTTAATTGGTGAGATAAATTATAATCCAAGAATTATTATACTCGGGTTAGAGTAGTATGGAAAGGGGATATTATACCAGGACTAGTTGGACGGGGTAGTACAACTAGGTGGGGTTAAGGTAACCATTAGGTGTTCACATTAGTGGAGGGGTGAGTATGTCCTCAAGAGAGTGTGACACTAACTTAAATATGGATCGCATTCATATATTTTAAATTACTCCAGTTAATTCACTTGCTAAATATTTTCAAAATGTTTTGGGTTCTAACGCTTGCTATAAAATTATTTTAAAAACCTTTTAGGGGTCCAGCCATAGGGACGCTAGACTTGATATTCTATTCTAAGGACACGGAGCTGCGAAATATGTGGATGCTAGCAGGAGCTTGGATTAGACGCATCGTTCATTCATTCCTAGAGTAGGAATCATTTATCAGTTTCAGTTTACTTAGGGCATGTCACCCAGACTTTTCAGTGGTAGTTTTCAGATTTATTTATTCAAGTGTTGAATATTTGTATTGGACTATTTACTTTGGTGGCCGATGGTTTATTCGGCATGTCATTTGATTATTTGTTCATTTGATTTAATTCAGTTGTGTTAATTGATTATATTTATTTCCGCATGGTTTAATTAATAAGATAAAATTTGGCACCAGCTTTTTTGGGATACTAGGTGGTTAGTAAGTTTTAAAAAGGTTTTTTACCGTGATGCTAAGGATGAACCAACTGGGATTCCTATTTTAATTTGGTATAGGGCTGATCACCCGATATTTTATTAGGCGAGGTGTCAAAAAACCATACTTTGTGGACTTGTAGGCAGAGCCGTCTGAGGTTTTTCCCGTTGTGGGCTTTCCTCATACATCGCGGCGTAGTGTGTGTGTGATTTATTTTTATCTTGCAAAATTCTCACTTCGATCCATGTCTATATTAATAAGATAAAAATTGGTTTAAATCATAACTCATGTGTTAATTTGGTGCTATTTGAATATAGGGATAATTTTAGTTTAATTTAATTCAAGTCACCATTAATTTCATTTGATAATATTCATGCTTAGTTGTTTAACTTGAATTGGATTGAATTTTGTTTAAGTGAAACTTATAATGTTTGTGTAGTTTAATTTCACTTTAAGTTTAATTTTATTTTTCAAGTGTTTGATTGTGTTTTTAAAGTAAAGAAAATTAAATAATTTTTGAAATGTTAAAATTTAGTATATTATTGAACCATATAATAATTTGTAGTTTAAAATTTGGGGGCATTCGTTCCAACATCTGTCAAGGGTAGTATTGGACTATAATGGTTCAAGACTGCACTGGCTATGTTCGAAGATGTCTTAAATGCCAATAGTTTTCTAGTCTCCAACGCTTACCTCCTGAGGAATTATACAACATGATCTTTCCCTGGCCCTTGTCCACCTGGGGCACTGATATCATAGGGAAATTCACTCCTAAAGCTTCAAATGATCATGAGTTCATCCTAGTCACCATTAACTACTTCACCAAATAGGTCAAAGCCGATTCATACGCAGTGCTGAATGCCAAGAAAGTGGGCAAGTTTATCAAAAAGAACATCATTTGCTGATACAGGGTTCTTCATGAGTTAGTATCAAATAATGGGCTCGACTTTGAAGCCGAGGTCACAGAACTAGTCAACGAGTACAGGATTCAGAGATACAAGTCTTCTCTTTTTCAACACCAAACCAATGGTTCTATCGAAGCCACTAAAAAAATCTTTAAGATAATCAATAGTAAGATAATAAAAAGTTATAGAGATTGGGCCAATTAGATATCGTACGCCCTCTTGGTCTACCAAAATTCCATGAGAACACCTACTGGGGCTACCCCTACTCTTTAGTATCCGACATGGAAGCAGTTCTCCCCATTGAGCTAGAAATAACTTTCCTACTTATCATGCTCGAGAACAAAGTTAATGAAGAAGATTGACATCTGAGCCGCTATGGCGTACCCTCACTTTTGAATGAAAAGAGACTTAAGGCTCTATAGCACGTAAAAGGGTACCATTTCCAGATAGCGCGATCATTCAATAGGAAAGTCAAGGACTGTGGTGTCCAAGAAGGAGACTTGGCTCTTAAAGAAATCATAAAACCCGTCTGGGACCCCTGAGGGAAGTTCAAAAAAAATTGGATCGTCCCATACATCATGAAAAAAATTATGTTAGGCGGTACCGCTATGCTAACAGACCTCGATGGAGAAGAGATGACGCGTCCAATAAATTTGGATCTTCTCAAGAAATTCTACCCTTATTCCGAATTCTTGGCGCGCTACGATTCTTCTCATCCCCTTCCATTTATAAAAAAATATTCATTTCCCCCATCCAGAACTACGTGGGACCTGATACTCTTAAAATAATTCTTTTCAAAATGAATCTCACTAATTTTCAAAACCCTCAGAGGTACGTAACCAGCCTATACGACACAAATGGCACGATTCTTTCTTTTTCACAAAATCCTATTATTTTGTAACCACCGAGAACGGTGGTCCATCTCATTATTTACATGAACAAAATGATTGTGTATGACTTAATGATTGGTATAGTTAACTCAAATGAAAAACTCATCAAAAGACACAATAAAATATCTCAAAAACATTTTTTTTTTAAATTAAGGAATGCAGTTGTTACATGAAATATCAGTCGAGGGAGTCAAACAGACCACCCCCTTCCATTAAACAAAATTAACCTACATTTTCCCGATAACCTACCCAATCCAAATAACTACCTTCACATAAAGACCCTAAAACATTCCAGATACCAACACAAATGACCCAAAATATAATTTTCCCTAGATTCACTCATGCTACCCCCAGCTACACAGATGCTGCCTTCAATTATCATACGGCATTGCCTCATCATTACTTCCTGCTCCCGGAGTCCCCAAGTATCCAACTACTAGTTAACACTCCGTATGCGATACATGAAGCGATACACCTTGTCAGGTTTGGCCGAAACTACAAAAACCTTATCCATGGTGTCAAAAGCCATAAACCACCTTTGACTAGTCTTCGCTTTAAAGATCTTCCTAGATAATCCCCGGATACAAACCGAGCCCTCCTACATATTGTGATGGATGGGTAGACGTCAGCGGCGCTGCCTTAACGGTCCCAGTATAATCCAAAAATATTCAGTCAAGTCCTCCACTAGGAAGAATTTCGTTATGCGAGGAAGCACTATTTATTCCAACCCCACTTAGTGCAGGAGCCGCCAAGGAAAATAAAAGGAAGTCTGGTGAAGGATGACCAGTTGTACATACCGATAATATCATAGCTACAAAATAGGTTGCAAGTTTCCCCACCATGGCATAGACGAATGAAGACACATGGCCATGTGCTCTATGAACCAGTTAACCCAATTCTATGCTGAAAGGCCAAAAATGAAGAAAGGTCGAACAAAGAAGATAGGCACACCCGGCAAGGGATACTCAGGAAGGGAAGATTGAAAAACCTCTTTATAATCCACATAAATAGCATCATCGGGCTCCCCCTCATAAAATTTAAATATCCCTCTTTCCAACCATTGAGATCATTCAAGGTCTCCATCAGCACCACCATCGCATGAATACAACGATAAGGCATCCACGCCAATATCGTGGCCACTTGAGGATCAACTGTCAAGTCACCTGTCACCAGTAATAACCTCACAGACAGGCCCAAGACAATAACTCTAACAAAGCCATCATCAGTACAGTCCTTCTAACACACCGGATTTAGCAAAACCCAACAGAGGCGATAAGCTCCACTTTACATAAAGCTTTCTATCTCCTCATTCGTGTACTAGCCAAGCCTCCAAGGCTTTACCTTACTTAAAATTCCAAAAGATATATTTTTCTAAAAATAAGTCCCTTCAAAACGAATATTTTCGCAACCAAGCCTTTAAGGCCTTCCTCTATTCAAAAATTTCAAAAACACATTTTTCTACTTTTTCTCAAAATAAGACCTCAGGGGCAAATTTAAAGTGCATGTAGAATAAGCCACTAAATTAAGATAATCAAATAAAAAAATGCATCATTTATTCACTTTTGAGTTTCTGTTTTCATAAAGAAAGCCAATGCATCTAGCATACGATAATATCAACGACAAACTCTTCCAATCACGATGATGGATTTACGAAAAAATCTCAAAAGGAAAGAACCAAAAATGGATTTTACCTCACCACTCTCGGTGCTAGTAATTGCCTCACATGCTCATGAACGCCCATAGCACCCGCGGACCTCTAAGGAAGAATCTATGGGTAGAAGGCCACATGTGTCCCCAACAAAGAATAAATATCTACTCAAGAAATAAAGATGCCAAGACCAATGCATAAAGGATGAAAGTCAACCTGATCACTCGTCGGGTCATTAAAGATCTATTGCACGTCCTTCAGAGATAAGGACTGGCTTGACCGTCGGTTGGACTTTTTCCACCGATACATCAGACAAAACTCCCCCAAATCATCATCCTTCAGGGCACTAACCCCGCATTGTTCCCAATCGCCTCGTAGAACCATGTCTGCAAGAAGAAAGAAATCAGTAAAGAGAATACAAGATGACTGCAAAAAAATAATGCAAAAGGAAATAAACCTAAAATTACCTCCAAAAGATACATGGCCCCTGTAAAGGTTTACAGTCATCACTGACTGAATGCATCCAAGGAAGCATAAAGGGATGCCAAGGTAAAGCTCCCAAAGTCATACATGGGCACGTCTGACAAAATCCTCAAATATAGAAAAAAAACAAAGGTGGATGAAGTCACCCCTAGTCGCCACCAAGAACCCCCTAAGAAGAAGAAAAATAAATAGATGGGCTATTTTCCTCGCCTATCACCTATCTGTTACATCCTCCCTACTCCAAAACAAAGTCTCCTTCATGATAGAAATTAAAATAGAAACCCCCGATACAATTCTACCGACGCCTGCCAAAGTCGCCTACACTGCCTCCAGCGTAACCCTCAAAGTGTGATCCACCACAATCTAGAACCCCTCACAATCCAGCCCTAACAGCTGCTGAAAATCAATGCGGGTAAAGATCAACTCCTCAAATCCCAAATGGAATGTGTGGGTAGTGTCCTGGAGAAGCCCAGGAGTTCGTGACCTATGACTATGGGCACCTCCCCAGCTCTGCCTATCGGTAGTCCCCTCCAAATTTCATCCTGAAAATACCAAAGAAAATTGAAAAATGCTCAATAAATTCCCCAAAAATTCTAAAAATCCATGAAAAATATAGAACCTTATTTTTCCTAAGAAAAATATTTTTGGAGCACTAAACCCCTTTACAAACCTCAAAATCACCAACAGGATTACCCTTACATTCTCATTATCAGCATATTCCCCAAATGGAACCAATGATGCGATTTCCCAGCAAGAACCACAAATATACACATTTCCTAGTTGAATTTTAAGACAACACATTCCCCAACGGAACCCAAAGTACTTCAGCATACAAAATCATTTACACCTTCCCTCGCGGAGTTATTCCCCAAAAAATACAACTCAAGGTCCTCAAAATTAACTGATGATGCTATGAGGCCATTATATAAATTTATATTAGCAGCTCAAGCTTAAGCACACACAATAATGATGCATATAATATAACAGTAATGTAATTATGATAAGGGGATAAGGATAAGAGGAGTGACACCAGAATTTAAGTGGTTCGACTATATCAACTTACTCCCCTGTGCAGATGAGTACAGTTTTTACATTACTAGAATAGAGTCTCTAACGGCCTGAAGCTTACAACTCTCAAGATTTCTCTCTCTATTGCAAGTGAGACTAATTTTTTCTAGGGTTTTATATTTTTGGATCCTTTTGGGGGGAAGAAGATGGGTTTATATAGTGCTGAGGGTATGCATTGTACCCCTAGGTAGGTATATAACATGTGGATAATGAAGCCTCCACTAGGGAGTGGACACCTGTCCCTGGCATAAGTAAGTAATGATTATTCAATATTCCCTCACATGAGTGGGAGATCTTGTTATAAAGATTTATCCATGTGGGTCAATGGGGTCATAACCCATGCGAACACTGCCACGCATGACCAATCCTATGCACTCTGTTAGGTGTTAATTAGTGATCGTGCTGGTCTAAGCCGAGGTCAAGTTATCACGTCAATCCTCATATGGTATGGTCATCGGTGTGTTAAACTGAATATGCATAAGAGCCTTGACCTACTTGTCATGGATGAGGCCAAGGGAACATGGAATAGAGTGGAGGCCATTGATGTCATTGTTATATGTTGAGGCTGGAGGAGTATGGAATAGATTTGGGGCCGAGTATGATGCCCCTTATGATGGGCCCTTGACTGAGTCAAAATATGTCCAATGTGATGGTTTCCAAAAGGTCGGCCCCTTATGTGTTTCATTGGTCATCTGAGGCTGCTCAAACTATGAACCTATTTTGCCAAGTGTATAACGGTCATTTCAACGTCACTGGATGAAGTGCTCTGAACTTTTTACTTATCATTAGGTATGCGGGTTGTTGTTTTAGCTATGGTAGGGCGACGACTGGTTTAGAAAATTGTGCCCTAATAAGTTGTGCCAAGTAATGATTTGGCTCTTCATTTCTCATGCGCAATGATTACTTAGTTTAAATACCTAAAAAATCAAACATTATTTTTCTTCTTCACAAAACTTCTCCCACCTAAGCTCTATGCAACTGATATTCTTGCTCTTATTCTCTCTCCTTATTCCAGGTGCATTTTCTATACTTTTCTTCATCCTAAGCCAGTTTCCTCACTTATAGAACCTCCTTTTTTCTTCTCCTTGATTTTTTTAAGGTTTCGTTAGTTTTCCATACCAGTTAACTTTTTTTGCGATCTTTAGATTTTTTGGCAGCCTTCATTGGTGCCTCTAGGGTTGTTTTAAGAGTTTTATGAGAGGTTTAGGGCTTATGGTGGTTATTATAGGCTTTTCATTCAATTTTTCATCTTATGTACCCCATGTAAGAGTCGTCGGAGTTACTCCGGTCATCTTCTCTGGATACCATTAACCCTTTGTTCTTGAACTATTCTTGGCCAAAAACATTCCATCTTCTTTTTTGATCTTTAAGTCAAACTTAGTCAAGCTTGCATTTGTTTAGATGTTAAGAACATTATATGAACTATCTGACTAATACCCAACACTTAGAGAAAGGTTTCTTAGGGAAATTTATAAGATTGAAACCCAGGTTGAGGCAAAGAGAAAAGTCGGCGCCGATCATACATGACCAATTTTTCTAATCCCATTAGTTGTCATCCCCCCTCCTGTGGTAGAAGTCTCTGAGGACGTTATCTCTTCTAACTCATCCTCATCTTTTAAAGGATACAGTCCATTGTCCATTCGATCTAGTTCACCAGTTAATTATTTTAACGAGGCTCTGAGATTTCCCTCATCTTGTGCTGCCAAGTCAGATGCAATCGAGAGTTCACATAGCCATCAAACTCTCTCAACTAAGTCCTTTGAAGACCCTAGTGTGACGTGATGACCCCTCAAAACTAACAAGTAAAAAGTTGAATTACTGAGGAGCGGAGGTAAATAGGGGAATGTCCCAGAATTTGAGGACGTGATGACCCCTCAAAACCTTGAATAATCTGGTTTAGAGGTTTCGCCCTTGAATAAGTTGTGTGAGTTTCTCAACGTTTCCTCATTTTTAACTATTTCCTCACCTTTTTTGTTCACTAAACATTATTGTTCTCCTTTGCAAATCATCCCCCAAGCACTTCTGTAGACTCTTGGAATATAACTGCTCCGAACTTGAAAGTTACTTTCGAGAATAAGGGGAGTAAGCAGCTCCCAAAGAAAACAACAGTTAGTGGGATCACTTGAGCCAAGCCTGAGTAGAAAAGAAATGAGTCGATTGATAGATGGGAGACTCATTGCTAGCGCGATATGAAACCAAGGTTTAATCCCTATGATTATGTTCCCTCTTCTTCGGCTTTAGACTCTTTTAAAGTCGTTTGGGAGACCAATCTCACCCAGCTAAAGGCGAGTCCCAACTCTCTCATACCTTCCTTCCAAAGGTCCAAGTCAACCTCCCTTGTTTTCCCATCTGAGGCTGACTACAGATTCTTGGGGAAGATGGACCCTCCAAAGGTCTACGATTTTGAACTTCACCAACTGGCACAGGTATCTGTGACTTCACACTTAAAATTGTTTTTATCCTTAATTTCTGGTCTCTTCTCAGATTGATACCTTCTCGTAATTTTTTACGTTTCATGTGTGCCTTCGCCTCAGCCAATAAATAGATGACTGAGAAATAACCCCACATCCAGGAGGCCAACAGGGCCCTTAAGGCTGAGAAAGAGCTGAGTGCGCAGTTGAAGACGCAGGAGGCCAACCACACAAAAGCCATGGAGGCTTTGAAGATGAAGCATGAAAAGGCTTTGAAGGCTTTGACGACTGAAAAGGATAACACTATCTCGGCCTTGACGACTAAACATATGACTGATCTAGTGGTTATTATCTAGAAGGCTAAGGATGAGACTATTGAAGCCATAAAGTCATCGATCGAGTTTGGTGACTTCGATTTCCAATGCCTCAAAAGAGGTATTAAAATGACTTATCGATGGCTGATCCACAAACATCCTGAGGTCATCTCATCTATTCGGCCAGATCTTGAGGCCCTTTACATGGAGGACCCTCTGTTCCAGATGGCTCTAGCTGAGGTTGAAGTATCAATTGAGGCCAAAGTTCTAATTATTGAAGAGACTATTTTTGGGGATTTCACAGATGGGGATGTGTCGGCTAGAACAGGTGCTGGGGAGTCAACCGCCCTCAATGACCCAACTGTGTAGGGTGGTTGCACGTATTTTTTGTATTTTTCTTAAACATTTCCTCACTTGTAATATTGTGTATATAAATGAACATCACATTTTCTTTAATGGACGTGTCGTCTCGTATTTATGCTTTTCATTTCTTTTTGTCCTGAATTTGTGTGATTGATAATGATATTGCCAAGTTTGCTCTCGTCTCAGCTGACAAGGTTAACCAAACTGATGATTTTTAATTTAGATACCACCAAATTAATGATGGTAATCTCAAGTCTAATTTCGTCCTTAACCGAGAGATAAATAACCAAATTAATAATTTTTAACTTTGAGACGACCAAATTAATGATGTTAATCTCAAGTCTACTCTCGTCCTTAGCCGAGAGATAAATAACCAAACTAATGATTTTTAATTTAGAGACCACCAAACCAATGGTGTTAATCTCAAGTCTACTCTCGTCCTTAGCCGAGAGACATATAACCAAACTAATGATTTTTAATTTAGTTTGTGTTTTTCACCACCTTAGTGATGTTATCACACTATTCCCCCATCTCGATGTTATTAAGAACCCATGGATGAAACGAGTCTCTCATGATTTCTCGTATCACCGAGAGTGAATCAATGCCAATTCACTAAATGAATGATGTTGTTCAGCTTAAGACTATTCAAACCATGAATTTGGATAATTCGTGTAAGAAAGATATAAGAGAACACTTGTAACTATTCTCATTCATCACTTTTAATCTTTCAAATACAAAAGGAAAATTACATAAACTGAACTGTAGACATAAGACTACTGGTAATATTTTTTTCCAGATGGTCGGCATTCCATGGATTGGAGAATGTCACTCCCTCTAAATTTTCCCTCTAATATGTCCCTAAGACGACCTCTTCGATGAACCTATATGGGCCATGCCAATTTGGGTGTAACTTGTTCGGATTTTGCCAAACCTTCTTCAGAATTAGGTCCCCTATAGCTATTAGCCTAAGTCTGACCCTTTTATTGTAGAACTCGATCGTTCTCTATTGGTGCTGATTTTTTTACCTCGGCATCCTCATTTATCTCTCCTATCAGATCCAGGTCTAGCCTCCTCTCTTCATTATTTTTCTTTGGATTGTAAGTTTGGACTCTTTGGCTAGGCAAATCGAGTTTGGTAGGTATCACAGCTTCTGAGCCATAGGTTGTGACATAAAGGAGGTCTCCCCTGTCGGAATCCTCTCTTTCATCATGTAGGCCCATTAGACCACATGTACCATTTCTGTCCATAAGCCTTTGGTAATTTCTAGCCTCTTCTTGACCCTATCTAGAATTGTTCTGTTTATGACCTCTGTCTGGCCATTTTCTTAAGGTTGGCCTGGCATTGAGTAGAATTGATTGATGTCGACCCTTCCACAGTAAGCCTCTAGTGATTTATTTTTAAATTTCTTTATATTATCTAAGATCAATATATGAGGCAGGACATATCTGCAAATGATATTCCTCTAAATGAATTTGAAGGTCTTTGTCTCTTTGATGGAGACCATGGTCTCAACCTCTACCCATTTAGAGAAGTAGTGGATTGCCATAATCAAATATCTGTAGTTGCATGCATCTCTACGTAGAGGTCCCACCAAGTTAATCCCTTAGACTGTGAATGACCTAGGGGCTGTGATGGACGACAGAGGTTGATGGGGATAATGGGGGATGTAGGTGTATTTTTGGCATTTATCATAATTTTTTCATAATCGGTCGTATCTTTAGCATGGTTCGACCACCAATAAACCTATGTTACTATAAATTTTTCCAAGGACTATCCCCAATATGACTGGAGTATGATCCCTTATGCACATCTTTCAAAACATAATCCATCTTTGTGGGGTGGCCGCATTGTAGCAAGGGGAGCAAAAAAACCTTCTTATATAGAACATCTCCTATGGTAGTGAATTTTACTACCCTGTATCTCAATTTCTTTATGTCAACTTTTGATTGGTAGCTCCTTGTCTCAAATACATCTGATGAGAGGGTTGATAAAAAAATCTCCAAGATTTAAATTCAAACAAAAATCGAGTTTCTCGTCGTCTTCCTCAATACTCGATCTGTGTAGTATCTCAACTGGGACGATTTTCCTGATTTTCATTCTAGTAGCCGATGCTAATCTCGCCAATGCATCAGCTCGGCTGTTTTCAAGCTAAGGGACCCTATTTACTTTCACCTCTCTGGAGTACTCCAAGACCCTTTTCAGCCTGTCCAAGTATTTGGCCATTTTCTCTTCTTTTGCTTCTTAAATTCCCAAAGTTTGGTTCACCACCAACTGGGAGTCATTGTGAACTACCACGTGGATGAAATTTAATACCTTTTCTAGGGATAAGCCGAGCAGCAAAGCTTTGTACTCAGATTTGTTATTATAGGCTTTAAAGTTGAACCTCAATGCGTACTCAATATTTATTCCATCTAGTGCCGATAGTATGAGTCTGAACCTACTGTTGCTTTCACATAAGGAGCCATCCATAAATAGACTCCAGACTGGACTGTCAATCGTGAAAGGACCTTCATCAGTTGTACCATTTCTATAAAAAATATCTTTTTTAGTAAGGTCGGACTGTACACCATCGGCTATGACCATACCCACAGTTTCTGTTTCTAGTAAAATTGCCACCTTCTCTTCCTTGGTATGGGCCTCGTCCCAAGTGAACTCAACCACAAATTCGGCCAACACTTGCCCTTTAATTATTTTCCTCGGCTGTTATATGATGTCAAACTCCTCGAGCTCAATTGGCTAAGCCATCAACCTACCAGATTTATCGGTTTTAGGGATGACTTGCCTTAAAGGAGTATCGATGAGCACCACCTTAGTGTGGTCTTAAAAGTAAGGCTTCATCTTCCTTGAGGCATGTATCAAATAGTACACCATCTTTTCCATCTTTAGATATTTCAGCTCGTCCCTTGGAGAGCCTTACTGTTAAAGTAAACTGGCTTCTGCACCCTTTTTCTCATCTCGAACGATAGATGCGCTGATTATAGACTCTGACACTGCTATGTACAAAAAAAGTTGTTCTCTTAGACGAGCCGAGGCAAAGCATCAGCGAACACAAATAGGCCTTAAGCTCTTAAAAATCTCTCTCACACTCCTCATTCCATTCAAGCGCTTCCCTTAGAATTTTAAAGAAGGGGAGACACTTGTTTGTAGCCCGTGAGACGAACCTGTTGCATCCAACCACCCTTCCCTTTAGTCTCTTCACATCTTTGATGGTCTTTAGAGTCTCCATTTCAATCAGTGCATTGCTCTTTTATGAATTTACCTATATTCCCCTCTAGTTGACGATGTTGAATACAAACTTGGATCGATTTAGCTTCATTTGGTAAATATCCATCGCATCAAATTTCCTCTCAAGGTCGGCCATATGGTCCTCGAACTTGAGGCTCTTCGTCACCATATCAATAATATAGACCTCTAAAGTCTTGCCAATCTTCTCTTCAAACATCTTATTGACTAACCTTTTATAGGTTAGCCTGCATTCTTAAATCAAAAAGGCATGAACTTGTAGCAGTAGTTTCCTTTATCGGTGATAAAGGAAGTCTTCTCTGAGTCGGCCTCATCTATGAATATTTGATTATATCCAGACTACGAGTCCATGAACCTCATCAATTCATTCCCCGTTCTAGTATCAACCATCTGATGTATACGAGGCAGAGGGAAGTTGTCTTTAGGAAAAAGCTTTATTTATATCAATGAACTTGACGCACAAATGACACTTTTCATTATCCTTTGGGACTATCACGACATTAGATAACAACTTTGGATAATGCAGCACTCTAATGAACTCTGCTGACTAGAGTTTCTTAACTTCCTCATGGATGACCCCGTACTTCTCTCTTGCATAGGCCTTATTTTTTATTTCACTAGCTTTGCCTTCTCATTAATGTTCAACTTGTGGCATATGACTTTGGATTTATTCTCGGCATATCCTTATGGCTCCATGCAAATATGCTTTGTGTCTTCTTTAGCAACTCTATCAGTTTCTCCTTCACCTCCTTTTTTAGCGAAGAGCCAATTTGGACGATTTTTTGGAGCTCATCCTAATTGAAGACGATGGATTATACCTCCTTTGTGACTTCGCCATTTTTGAATTTCCTTTCGTCGCTTGGGTCAAGATTATCAATGTTGTATGAGGTGGTGAGTTTTTTTTATGGGCCTCCCTCTGCTCGCGGAGATGAAGTAGCATTCCCTGGCCTCCATTTAATCACCCTGAACTTCCCCTACTCCATAAGAAGGCGGGAATTTTACCATCGGGTGTACATTAGAGGGTACAACATCAAATTATTTGAGGGCTACACGACCAAGGATGATGTTGTAAGCCAAAAATACATTTTCATCCATTACAAAAAGTTAACCTTCTTTGTTAGGCATCTCGGCCAGGTTCCCATGAAGACATCCATTTCATACACTCCAAGGGGATGCACTTTCTCTCTACTAAACCTTATCAAGGGTTGGTGGTATGGAATCAATCTGTTCTTACTGAGATTTAGCCCTTTGAAACATTCCCAAAACATGATGTCGGTCAAGCTGCTGCTGTCTACCAAAATCCTGGATACTTCATACCTATGAACCCTAGTTCTGATGACCAAAGGGTTATTATAGGGGGAAAATATAACCTTGAAATCAAACTTGGATAATCCCACAATCAAAATATCCATATCCACCTTTTTATCTTTCTTGTCTTTGGATCTGAGGCAGTCGAGTTGAGTGCTATCCGTTTTGGCGGTGATTTGGTCTCTACTACATGGGCCTCAAGGTCGTCCGGCTCTGTCCCTCGATCGGCCTATAATACCCTATAGTTTTATGGACAATTAAATTACACGAGTGGGTGTAATTTAATAATTTGATAATTTAAAGTAAATGACGGACTAATTATATTTCATGTTGCAGGTGCACAAAAGCGATAGGTCATGTTATTTTATGCGAAAAACACATGTGGAGATGTGCTGGGTTTAAGACATGAATTTTTTATAAGTGACTCAGATGGAGATTTCGAGTGCACGATTGGCCTCGAAAGGCTGATATAATCAGAATAGAGTAACCGGGGATAGTGTTTGGGTTCTGGGGGCTTTTTGGATCATTAGGGATTCACATTTGTGTATACGAGTCAATTATCGATTTATTAAGGGATAAATCCTCATTTCTATCTTATAATTCACGAGAGAAGGAAAAGGAAAGAAATAAAGAAGAAAGAAGAGAAAAAGGAAGAAAAGGGAGAAAAAGAAGAGATAGCTCCAACGGATTCCGGCACGAGATCGTCGGATTTATCCAACCAGGCAAGTGTTTAACTTGCTTTAATCATTTTAGTGTGTTTATGATCCATATTATAGTTGGTGTAAAAACTTTAAGATTTTGTGCTTGGGATTCTTGATTGAAAATGGGTTTTGTGGAACAAATTTTCATATAAAATTGACTTGTTGAAAATTTCTTATAAAAATCTAAGCTTAAAGCATTTTAATAGTGGAAACTTAGTGAGATAATGAAATGGGTTGATTTTTGTTTTAGGGTTTAATTCATGATATTTATAATGAATCCCATGAAATTTAATGGTTGTGTTTGTTGTAGATAAGTGTGTACATATATAAATTGTTGGTTTGGGAGATTAGAAACCTAAAATCTTGGATTGGATGAGAGTTTGAGTGAATTTCGTAGAAAGAAGAAATTTAGATAGATCGGACTGATCCGAACTGAGGTTCTCGATTCAGTCCATTTATGACCGAATCGTTTCGTTTATTAGGGCACAGGACAAGTTCGTTTTTCTTGGAAAGCGGATCGGTCTGATTTTGTTTGAAAGACTGGAGAAATTTTCTTGGACTAAAAGGATTGGAGAAGAATTTCCTTTTGGGAGATAGATATTAGGGGATCCTAAATAGAGTGTGAGTATCTCTAAAAGAGTAAATGGGTGATATATAAGTCTCGGGTTAGTGGGAAAGAACCGGGGTTTAAATTTAAGAATGATTGTGATGAACGACATTCGAGGAATTATTCGGCGGGTCGCACTTATATATTTATGCGTGTAGAATATATATATATATATATATATATATATATGAGTAATCCGAAGGTGCGAGAAGGATGATATAAGAGTATTAGCTAGACGTGATATGCTAGTATTCATAAATAAGAGATGTGAGAATTTTATCGTAAGTGAGTAAATACTTATGGGATTAAAATAAGTTGTGTGTATACTTATAAATTATTACATATTGTATATTCGAGATTTTAGGCTAATGCCAAGTGAGATAGGAAGAAATAGCCAGATTTGATGATATATATATACGGGTATAAAGACAGTATATATATGATGTGATTATAAATATATATGTGTGTGATTGATATATTTATGTGGAACATATCCCTCTAGTGCTATCATGGGAAGTTGCGTGATGTGGGTGAATCCCTTGGCTTGAGGAGCAGGGTGAGTATAGCTCCAGGTCATAGTTGTCCAGATATTATACAGTGTGATTATTTATTCTGGGTGAGACGTATTGGGTATGATTCGGTCTCACTTTCAGGTGAGGAACTATGACGCTTCCCCTATGTTCGTGATTGATTTAGGGTTCGGTGTGAGATTCCGACATGGCTGCCTGGGAGAATGTGTGAGAAATTCTCTTGAGGATGATAGCATTATAGAGTCTGCATCCATTGAGTTATAGCTCTAAGGGATGGATATTATGCTTATATAGTGTGTGATATAAAAAGTATAGATTTGCTTGATGTGTATAGTATATCATATATCTATATAAATATATACTATGGTATGCCCGTGCCTGAAGGCATGTTGATAATTTTAAAATTATCACAACTCTTCCCATGTCAAATATACAGTACAAATATTTTATTAAATTTCGACACAAATTAATTTGTTTTTATGACTATCCACCCTATTTAGAAAAATACTACCATATCAATAATAATAGTATATCTTGGACCTTACATAAACATCATCAATTATTTAGCTCACAACCTCATGTAGCACAATAAACATTTCAAATTTCAAAGAAAATCAAATTAAAGCCTGGTCATTATGACAATCGTGACTGCAATACACCATGTCGCTTGCATCGCCAACATCACGTCTTGTTCATTCATCATTACAATATGCTTCCCCCAAAAATCATTTCCATTTATCCTGAAATGTAAGCAATAATACAATTTCATAGTTATGTATAAATGACAATTGTGGTATTAAGAACAATATTACAATTATCCAAAACGATAACAACTTTTGCATAAAAGGTCGAAAAAAATCATATATATATATATATATATAATGCAACAAAATCACAATTACATATACATTATGGAAGTATATATAATCCAACAAAATCACAATACGTTATGGAAGTAAAATAGACAAAATGTCAACTTTTTTCGTACATAGAAAAACTATGTTTTGAATCCAATATCAACAAACTCAAACTGAGATTATTAAGCTGCAGACATATTCAGATCATTGAAGTTATTGAACAATTGACCCTTTGAGTAAATGTTTCATATCAGTTTATCAATCCTCCAAACAGGGAGCGTCTCCTGTACAGGAGCCGAAATGAGGGATCTCGTGCGAGATCTTTTTTTAAAAAACAAAAGTTTTATTTTTTATTTTTTTGTATGGTTTATAAACATTTCAGGGTACCCCTATAAAAAATCAGCTCAAAATAACATCTTTTGGTATTTTGAAAAAATGGGTCAAAATATTGATCAATTTTTTTAAAATACCAAAAAATATTATTTTGAGTTGATTTTTTTTATAAGGGTACCCTGAAATGTTTATAACTTACACAAAAAAATAAATATAAATGCATTTTTTTTAAATGATCCCGCACGGGAGTCCCGCATTTGGGCTCCCGCTAGGAGCCTCTCTCCCTCCAAACATTCTCAGTCATCATGCAAGTCAAACAATACACCTTCACACATAAGAAAGATATAGAGTGAAATTAAAGGGATGTACAAAAATCAAAATAAAGTTTCATGATATGGATAAAAAACCGGATATGTAAAATACTTGATCTGTAAAGTTTACCAAGTTAGAAGATATGTAAAATACGGGTTCTTTAAAATACTAACTTTAGAAATATGGATAAAAAACCCAGATCTATAAAAGTAGTTGACTTGGTTCTTGCAGAGGTTTTGAATACATGAAATTGCTGATTTTATTGTCACAGCTTCCTCACTTTGAAGAAATACTTAAGAACGACATCTATAAGGGATCAGCTATGGCAGCAATGGCTGATGAACTAGGGCACGAACAAATCAAAATCTTTAAGTTACGAACAAAAAAAATCTTTAAGGCAGTTATCCTTTTAAGGCACGAACAAAAAAAATGAGAATGAAGGTTACTCTCGCTCTCGGCCTCCTGTGCATATCAAAACCAAAGAACTACATAACCCACTGTTGTGGGCTTGAGATAAATATTGACCACCCATAGAACTACATAACCCACTGTGGGAGGTCCCATATGTGTTGCCTTTGATAACATCCAATAAATTTAATAAAAGTGGATCACTGTAAACCACAACAATAATTAAATCAACATGAGTCATAAAGGGTAAAATACCTTCTTAAAACTCCATCCAATCTGGTCCTATGGAATACATCCAAGCTGAGGCCGTAAAAATTCAGCCGTGAAAATGGGTATAATACCTTCTCTATTCTAATCTAAATCTGAAGAGTAGGCATATCCTCCAATGTCTGTGCACATCATCACTAAAACCGACTCCAGGCGATCTTCACCTTATACCAGTTGAAAGACAACTGGAAAATGGAAAAGTGTTGTGATCCAGATCCAGATCCATATCCAGATCTGCAAATAGAACCAAATATTGAAGCAAAAGTACCAGTTATACTCATCGTAAAAGGCATCAAACAACTGGATCAATACCAAATAAAGTTAAGATTAATCAAAAGAGAGGAAGAATGGTGGCCAAGCCTAGGAATTTAAGGGTCACGGTAAATAACGTCTCTCTCTATATATATTACCTAATAAATCTTCAGTCCTGTAACCAAAAAAAAGTCTTCAATCCAACTTTTCTATTTCGAATATTCTTCAGTCCAACTTCATAGTAAAAAAAATAACTTCAATAAATGTTTGCAGCGAGAGAGAGAGGCGCGTACCTTTGAACCATGAGAATTTGTATTATTATATTGTGGGTATCTATAGAACAATGTAAAAGTGAAACAATAATATAACTACCGAACAATACACACCACGATTCCAAGTATTACAGAATGCCCAAATGTTGTGTTGGCTCACATCCACAACGAATGGCGATGGTGATGATTTCTGAGGCTTAATTGTTGAGAGACAAAACATGTGAGAGAGAGCTCGACTGGTGAGAGAGACAAAAGTTAGATGAATTATCTAAGCTAGTTCAAATTAAAGTAAGAGAGAGGAGGAAATGTTTTGGGCGGGATGGTGAAAAGGGCAAAACTGAAGGTAGTGAAAAGGTAGATGGATCATCTCAACCATTTGCTGTCAAAATCATGACCCACATATACCCTCAAATACCCTTGGAAAAAAAAGAGAAACAAATTAGAGTGTGTTAAAAATGGAGGAATTCAAAAAATTTAAGGATAAAATAGGAAGTGCAAAAAAAATGTGAGATGACATCATGAACAAAGCTTATGACATATATATGTTTTCTATTTTATTATATAGATGGACTTAAAACAAGGAAAAATGTGTGAGTAAATTTCTGGACTATCTGGGAGTGTAAAATCCGGAATAAAATATATGTGATATACGTGTTTAAGGCGAGAATATTATACACAAGATTGATAACACTAGTTGTGAATAGTGTAATAACAAGTTAAGGTTATTGATAATAAAAGGATATATGACAACTGAAGGGATTACAAGGAATAAGCTCGGGACAAAGCTTATGATATTATATACGCGAGTAGTTGAGATAACGTATGGATGTTAATGATTGGTGAGATGCTAGTTAGGCTGGGTAGCGTAACTAGGGTGTTTAAATACATGCGTTAGGTGCGCACTATTAGATGAGAGGTGACGGGTATCTCATGTGAGTGCGACACCAGTTTAAATATGGAGATTGTCGTATTTGAAATATTAAAGTATGTTCAGCACTTGCAAAAATATTTTAAAACTCGGGCTCTAACCTGTATCTATCTTTTATTTTTCTTCTTCTTTGTTATACTTTTTAAGTGTCCAGACATAGGGACGCCTGGAGTACTATTCTTTTGAGTCAGACGTTTCTGCCCCAGCTGTGGATGTTGGAAAGACATTATTTTGATGCTTCCATCTTTGTGATCTAGATAGGAGGTACTCTTATAATATTCGGGCATATTGCCCATTTGTTGTCTTTTCTTTTATTTACGACATTTTATTTTACATCCATTCGATCTGGTTGTATAAATGTTTTACTGAGAAGTTATCTATTATTCTTTTTTCTTTCATTTCAGTTATTTATATCTTTGTATGTTTGGTTTTACTTGTGTGTTTAGGTTAAAAAGATTAGAAAGTTTAAAATTTTGACACCAGGCCTAATAGATTATTAGTAATTAATTGGTTTTCGACAGTGATGCTGAGAATGAAACCGTTTGAGATTCCTGTTTAATTTGATATAGGACTGATCAACCGGTATTTTATTAAGAGGGGTGTCCTAGATGGTATCACAGTGTCTGGTTCTAGTTTCCTTGGGAATCTGTGCAGACGTGTTACATTTTCAGCGTTGCCTTCTATTTGATATAAAGCCCTATGTTTAGGATTGTTGATTCCTATGGTGAGATTTCATTCCCCTATTATAACGTAAAATATTAGTGAATCTTGTATGCATCCGGGTGTGCTTCGTATACCAAACAATGAAGGATGGAAGATGAGGGTCGTTTTGAGAATAGAAGGAGGTGTGGCTAGATGGAGTTGTAAAATATTTTGGGGATGATGACCATAGTCGAGGTCACCCCTATTGTTGCTCAGGAAGATGGGGTTGTAAGGACTGCTAGGGTGCAGTATATATTTTCAAGTATCGCTATAGCAGAAACTAGACTCACCTAGTGTGGCTAAAATGGGAAAGAGTCAGAGGGGTCTTTAAATAGGACCGCCCGATGGAATTTTAAAAAATACAGAGATTGTGTGTGTTAGCCAACGGACGTAAGATACCCACAGGCTTTGGTATATACCAGAAGTGAAAATTGGGGTAAATTTTTTCTTAACTCATGGAAGCAGAGTTGTATTGGTGGGAGTAGATCACCACATTTGAAAAGTGAAATATTATGCCAATGGAAGGATCTTAGGTACGGTTTATCCGCAAGTTCCTTCATCTCTTGTTCAGAAGAATATGTGAATGTAATTCTGAACTTATCACAGGAGGGACAGACAGAGAACTTATCTAGCAGACTTTGTACCCGATGAGGTAGGTAGAATGGAGAAGAGAGTCCTTAAGTGGGTGATGGACTCACGAGAATAGTCGCCAGCACTTATGGGAAATTCTGCATGGATGATCGATGCAGATGGCGTTAATGTTGTGTTTTGAAAATGAGGATATTAATGCTTCTATGTGAAGGGAACTATAAGATTTGAAGGATTTTTTCAGAGAATAAGACTGGATGCAATGGTGCTAGTGAAACACCACAGGGGAGACCCATCAGGAGACCCATCTAAATGATTCAGGTAGCTGAATTTCTACGAAGTGACGGTAGATTCAGTCAAGACTGGTAAAGCCAGTAGTGTGTTCCTTAGGGCCAGCGGAGTTAAGGGTATAATGGGGGTAGCCATTAGGGTTGAGGCTACCAGGGTTCGAGAGAAGTACAACCCTAGAACGGTCAGTATGACCAGGAATAGAGGATTATAGGGAGATATTTTTTGTGGAGAGTAAGACCAAATGCATAAATTTTGCCCAAATTGAGTAAAGGGACAAAAGTATGGTGCCTAGCGGGGGAAATGATTAAGATAGTTTTTGGTTCAGTTCGGACAAGCGTGTTATGTCCGAGAACAATTGGTGCAGCCAAGGCATTCAGCAAGATTACTGATATGAGTTTAACCTCAGTTATATGAGGTATGGGTGACATGAGCGAGACACGATATTTTTATTAGCGCTGGAATAGCGTGTGATACGAGTTTAGTGCGTATATCGATAACATTATTAAGTTTATATATTTTTCGTGGTATATCGGGGTTATCTTTGGTGTCATTCGTGGGGAAGCGGGTGCAGTCTTAGTGGTATATTTTTATTGAGATTACTCGTCTTAGTGATGTGCTATATGAGTATGATATTATCCTGAGTATAGAATAGTTGGAACGATAGTGGGAGAATATTTCAAGGCTATAGTGTTTGCTTCTCTAGGGAAGGGTTTGTGGTTTTGGTGATGTCCCGCCTGGAAAAGGGTAAAGATTCCATTTATATTGCATTATGATAGAGACTTAGGAAAGTAAAGTTGTCTCAAGATATTTTATCCCGATGCGTAGTGACTTTATTGATGTGATTTGAGGTATGTTGGGTTTACTGTTGAGAGGGAAGATTGAGCTCGTTATTATGTTTAGCGCTCAGGACTTGGTGATAGGAAGAGCGCAATGTTATATCACTCCTTTAGAGAAGTGGGAGTTGAGATTGATGTTTATATTACCAGGGATATGTAATTTGAGTCCCGACTTTGTATTTGAGTTTTATAGAACGTGTTACCACCAATGCTGAGTGATAATGCATTTAGGGAGGAGGAGTGCCTTATTTAAATACGATTGCGCGATGAGATACACATGGATCTTGGTAAATGTCATGAGTAGATAGACACGGGAACCTAGGGGTACATGCTAAGAACTTAGGTCCTAACAAAGTTTGATGACCGACAATGTTAGGTAATAGTGTATCCGGAGGGTTCCTTATTTGGATTTCGCTTTGCGAGATGTCCAACGCATGAAACTTATCATCGGAAGTGGGGAGATGTTTGGTCATTAATCCACGAGTCTGGTACCTCGGTCATTATATAAGTAAGTGGTTATAACTTTGAGTTGAAAGTTACATTACAATTTAGGGACCGTGGCACCGGTTGTGCTGTGAGAGAGCACTGGAAATCTTTCTTTTCACCACGAGTTGAAGGGTGGAACGATGTCGAGGAGAATTAAATTTTGATTTATGGGGTGATTGATTACACCATGTGCTATAGCCACGTTGGGAATGTGAGGCCATCTTTGAGGAAAGTGTGTGACTTTTCCAGTGATTTTGTTGATACGCATCGATTATAGGGTGTGTGGGCGCCCGCCCTAGTTAGGTGATTTGAATCATCCAAGAAAGGGGACGTAGGAATAGATGTGTGGAATATATGCCTATGGGGTAGTTATTAACAAGCTAGAATGGCATGATGGATTGAACGTCGTGTGAGGAAGACGATGATCCAAGTATATGCATGTAATGAGAGTAGCACACCTGAGATGAATTGAAAGGCTGTGAGAAGCCATTTAAAAGGATATCTCTTGAGGAAAGGAAAATTAAACTATTATGGGGAAGTGGAGTAAAGTCCTACTCAATCGGATGTGAGGGTGGCTTGCGCGTAAGCAGAATGTTGATGCCTATAAGGAAAAAGGACCCAGAAGTGTGCAATGTGGCAAGAGTGCAAGGGCCGAGACTTTGGTATACCCAAGGAAAGTATGGGAATATAAAGTACCACTTAAGGTGAGATATTATAAGCTAGAATTTATGTTAGGTGAGACAGAGTGAGATTGTCTCCAGTTGCACCACTATTAGATAGAAATAAGTTGGTTCGAGATGATCAACCAGAAAATGTTGTATCAAGCCGAAGATTCCAATGATGGAATGGGAAGATAGGTTGGTAAATAAGGATTGCATCGGTGTAAGGTGCAGCCCAATATTATTGTGAATCGGAATAAGATCCTTAAACCCCACCTCCGAAAAGGATTTTCAAGAAGCACTGGGTATGACGTTTTGTTTTGGGCAACTCGTGTCATCTATGGCCCGATGAGTAAACGAGGGGTAATTTCCAACTAGTAAAGTGGTATGAATGCGATTTTGGAGTCACCGCGGTTAGCTTATTTATGCAACTGACCTAAATTGTAATTGAAGTAAAGCATAGTACGATAATTGGGAGAAGAAATGACCGAATGGTATAGTTGTGTGTAGCCACTCGTACCTATTTTTTGTCGACTAGGTGCCTATTAAGGCTTTGTGTGGGAAAGCCTGGTCATTCTCCCTCTAGTTGTTTAGAGGTGAGTGGATAACTCGACTTTTGGACCATAAGTGATTTAGAGTCCATTGCAAGAGGGGCATTAACTACAAACTGAATTGGGGTGACTTTGGAGAGTCGTAAGAGTTACATCGCCATGAAACGAGATTTGAAGGACCGATTGGAGTGGTCCGATGTTCTTATGGTTTCTCTCAGGATGGGATATTTGTATTGGGATTGGACACAAGAATGTGGCACTTAGTGATGTACGACTTTTTAATAATATTAAGGCAATAGAGCCAGCGATTTATAGGCTCATTTTATTTGGATGACGTTGGTAGAAGCACAATGTGTAATGTGCCATTATTGAGGTCTGAGTTTATGACTGATGGAGTGTATCGGTACGAAGAGAATTTAACAAGCTTTGTTGTAAAGTTGGGGCAATAGTGGTTAAGCTTCTAAACAACTCGGTAATACTAGCGGGCATATAGTGGTGTGACCCTTATGTTACTATGATTTGATTTTGGGTACTACAGCAGGTGGTGTGGTTTTGATCCAAAGTCTTTGGTAGCGGTTTTATCCAAATATTGAGGACGAAATTATGTTGTAAGGGGGGAGAATGTAATACCCCATACTTTTATGGATAATTAAATTACATGAGTGGGTGAAATTTAATAATTTGAGAATTTAAAGTAAATGATGGACTAATTATATTTCATGTCGCATGTGAATAAAAGCGGCATGTGATGTTATTTTATACGGACAACACGTGTAGAGATGTGTTGGGTTTAAGATGTGAATTTTTGATAAGTGACTCAAATGGAGATTTCGAGCACACGGTTGGTCTTGGAAGGGCCGAGATAGTCAGAATAGAGTAATCGGGGGTAGTGTTTGGGTTCCGGGGGCTTTTTGGATCATTAGGGAATCACATTTGTGTATAAGAGTCAATTTTGGGTTTATTAAGGGATAAACCCTCATTTCTCTCTTATAATGCATGGGAGAAGTAAAAGGAAAGAAAGAAAGAAGAAATAAGATAAGAAGGAAGAAAGTGGAAAAAGGGAGAAAAAGAGGAGATTTTCGGCCAAGCTCCGACGGATTCCGGCATGAGATCGTCGAATTTATCCAACCAAGCAAGTGTTTAACTTGCTTTAATCATTTTAGTGTGTTTATGATCGATATTATAGTTGGTGTAAAAACTATAAGATTTTGTGCTTGGGATTATTGATTGAAAATGGGTTTTGTGGAACTAATTTTCATATAAAATTGACTTGTTGAAAATTTCTTATAAAAATCTAAGCTTGAAGCATTTTAATAGTGGAAACTTAGTGAGGTAATGAAATGGGCTGATTTTTGGGTTAGGTTTTAATTCATGATATTTATAATGAATCCCATTAAATTTAATGGTTGTGTTGATTGTAGATAAGTTTGTAGATATATACATTTTTGGTTTGGGAGATTAGAAACCTAAAATCTTGGATTAGATGAGATTTTGAGTGAATTTCGTAGAATGCAAAAATCTGGACAGACAGGACCCGTCCGAACTGAGGTTATCGATTTGGTCTGTTTATGACCGTATCGGTTCATTTTTGGGCTACTAAATTGGTTCATTTATTAGGGCACCGGACCGGTTCATTTTTCTTGGAAAGCGGATCGGTCCAATTTTGTTAGAAAGACTAGAGAAGTTTTCTTGGACTAAAAGGATTGGATAAGAATTTCCTTTTGGGAGATAGATATTAGGGGATCCTAAATAGAGTGTGAAGACCTCTAAAAGAGTAAATGGGTGATATATAAGTCTCGGGTTAGTGAGAAAGATTCGGGATTTAAATTTAGGAATGATTGTGATGAACGACATTCGAAAAATTATTCGACGGATTCATACATATATATTTATGCGTGTAGAATATATATGCCGATTATATATGAGTAATATATATATATATATATATATATATATATATATATATATATATATATATATATATATATATATGAGTCATCCTAAGGTGCGAGTAGGATGATATAAGAGTATTAGCTAGATGTGATACACTACTATTCGGAAATAAGAGATGTGAGAATTGTATCATAAGTGAGTAAATACTTATGTGATTAAAATAAGTTGTGTGTATACTTATAAATTATTACAAATTGTATATTCAGGATTTTAGGTTAATGCCAAGTGAGATAGACAGAAATATCCGGATTTGATGATATATGTATATACGGGTATAGAGACAGTATATATATGATGTGATAATAAATATATATGTGTGTGATTGATATATTTATGTGGAACATACCCCTCTAGTGCTATCACGGGAAGTTGCGCAATGTTCGTGAATCCCCTGGCTTGAGGAGCAGGGTGAGTATAGCCCCAGGTCATAGTCGTCCATATATTATACAGTGTGATTATTTATTCTGGGTGAGATGTCTTGGGTATGATTCGGTCTCACTTTCAGGTGAGGAACTATGACCGCTTCCCCTACGTTTGTGATTGATTTAGGGTTCGGTGTGAGATTCCGACCTGGCTGCCTGAGAGAATGTGTGAGAAATTCCCTGGAGGATGATTGCATTCTAGAGACTGCATCCATTGAGTTATAGTTCTCAGGGATGGTTGCTATGCTTATATAGTGTGTGATATATAAGTATATATATGCTTGATATGTATAGTATATCATATATATGTATATATGAGATGTGAAAACACACACACACACACACACACACACACACACACACACACACACACACATATATATATATATATATATATATATATATATATATATATATATATATATATATAAAGGCTGACTCTAATGCGGACACAACTTGTAGATTTAACTCGCGGACGGATATTTCATTATTTTTTTAAAGTAGCAAAAAAACTTTATTTGACTTGATTTTTTTCCTGTAGTATTTTAACATTTCAGGAGACCTCTAGAAAAATAATCAACTCGAAATGAATTGTTTTTCTATTTTTTTAAAATATCAGTCAAACATATGTGAGTTTATAAAGCTCTTAAAAACTTACATATGTTTGACCGATTTTTTAAAAATAATAAGATAATTCATTTTGAGTTGATTTTTTTTACAAGGGTCCTCTGAAATGTTTAAATAACAGAGAATATATATATATATATATGGACGTAAAACAAGTTGAAATTTCATTTTTTCTATTTTAAAAAATTACACAAAAATCCATCCGCAAGTTGCGTCCGCATTAGAGCCTGGATGTGTGTACATATATATATATATATATATATATATATATATATATATATGGACGTAAAACAAGGAAAGAAGTGTGAGTAAATTTCTGGACTATGTGGGAGTGAAAAATCTGTAGTAAAATATATGTGACATACGTGTATAAGGCGATAATATTATATACAAGATCGATAACACTAGATATGAATAGTGTAATAACTAGTGAAGGTTATTCTTAACAAAAGGATATATGACAAGTGAGGGATTATAAGAAATAAGCTCAGGTGGAAGCTTAGAATATTATATACGCGGGTAGTTGAGATAGCGTATGGATGTTAACGATTTTTTAGATTATAGTTGGGCTGGGTAGCGTAACTAGTGTGAATAAATGCATGTGTTAGGTGTGCGCTGTTAAATGAGAGGTGAGGGGTATCTCATGTGAGTGCGACTCCAGTTTAAATATGGAGAGTACCATATTTCTAAAATTAAAGAATGTTCAGGACTTGCAAAAATATTTTAAAACTCGGGCTCTGTCCCGCATCTATCTTTTCTTTTTATTCTTATTTGTTATGCTTTGTAGGTGTCTAGACACAAGGACGCCTGGATGACTATTCCTTCGAGTCAAACGTTGCTGTCGCAGCTGTGGATGTTGGCAGGACATTGTTTAGATGCTTCCATCTTTGTGATTTAGATAGGAAGTATTGTTTTAATATTCGAGGATATTGCCCAATTGTTGTCTTTTCTTTTATTTATGACATTTTTTTTATATCCATTCGATATAGTTGTATAAATGTTTTACTGAGAAGTTATTGGTTATTCTTTCATTTCAGCTGTTTATATCTTTGTATGGTTGGTTTTACTTGTGTGTTTAGGTTAAAAAGATTAGAAAGTTTAAAATTTTGACACCAGGCCTAATAGGTTATTACTAATTAAATGGTTTTCGACAGTGATGTTGAGAATGAAACCATTTGAGATTCTTGTTTAATTTGATATAGGACTAATCACCCGGTATTTTATTAGGTGGGGTGTCACACGGACATTCCCCCACTAATCATCTTTACATCAAACGAGACCTAACACACTCGTCCCTTGGGCTCAGGAATTTTTGGTGGGAGGTTAGGGTCATCTTCACCATCATCATGAGACTGTTCATCCTTCTTATCGGATTGAAGATGTCGCCTAGGCCTCTCATCTCTCGATACACCATGTCTCTTACGAGTCTCATCCTTGGAACCACTTTGCTCAACATACTTCTAAAACTTCTCTTGTTTCAGCATTTTCTCAATCTCATATTTTAATGCAAAACATTTGTCAATGTTGTGGTCGTGATCTTAGTGAAAGTCACATTATTGGCGCTTGTCTCTCTTATGAGGAAGAGACCTTAGATTTTCAGGCTAGCTCAAATATTTATCATCTTTAATTTCATTTAAAATCAAACCAGGACTTACTATGAGCGGAGTGTAATCAGCAAACTTGTCTTTAGTCAACCTCTTTTTCCCATCCTTGCCCTTAGATTTTTTAGACTTACTTCCACCAACTTCTTTTTCATCCTTTCCCTTGTCCTCCATTGCCTTCTCCGCATTCATGACTCTCCCGGACATAGCCAGGAGTTCTACCATAGATTTTGTAGGATCCTCGGCCAGCTTCTAAAGTAATTTGCCTTTTTACAATCCTCCCATTAGGATGGTCATGGAAATGATCTCCTCGTAGTCTTTAACCTCCAGCTTCTTTTTGTTAAACCGTGCAATATATTCTTTGAGAGACTCATTTTTCCCTTACTTTACATATAATAGATGGGTGGCCTTTTGTTGGGCTTCATGCCGAAGAAGAAGTTGTAAATGAACTTCTCGGCCAGTTTTTTAAAGTTCTCTATGGAGGTCTTGGGGAGATAAGTGTACCATACATGGGCTGCGCCAGTGAGAATACTTGAGAATGCTCGATATCTCATCTCATTCGAAATTGAGTAGACGTCGGTTGTAGATTGGAACATCTCGACGTGATGAATAGGGTTTGTGCTCCCATCGTACTTGTACGTGACAGTCGGCGGCTTAAACTTGGTCGGAGTTGGTTAAGCTCACAATCCTTGCTAAAAATGGAGACCCTTCCACATACCCCCTTTAAATGGGGTCTCGACTCTTCAGGATATCGCCAATTTTCTCCTCCAGCCTCTAAATAGAGGTATTCCATGGTTTCTCAGTCACTGACACCTTATTTCCCTCAGATGCCACATTATTATCCCTGACTCATTCTCTGTCGATTGGGCGTATCACATGATTTTTTCTAGTTATCCTCTAATGTCTATTAACTACCCTTTGCTCTCCCTCTCGACCATACTGAGGCAGACGGTCGACACATCCTACATTTCCCCTAGAGGCTGCAATACTTTGTGATCTGGAGAGTCGGTCTCGTTGGTCACCAACTGGGATCAGTCGATCGAAAGACGACCCTCTTCTCCATCTATCAAGTGATGAATCTCGAGGTTAGCTATCTCGGCTTGATTAACCAATGTTACCTCTTCTAACTGGGATTGGGCGCACTGTATTTCTAGAAATCTCATAGGGATCCCTGTATTCATCCTCATCATAACATTGGTCATTTGGGTTTTCCTGGACTTGCCTTCCCAAGCGCAATCACCTAGGGTCGTCTATATCTATGTATCTTTACTACCGTGGCACTTCTTTGTATAGGGAAGGGGGTGGCCCCTTGTCATCAGATCCATATCTCTGGAGACCGAAGTTATTATCTTCGATGCAACGTTAGTAGGTCGCCATCATAGTTTGATCGAATGCAACAAATTATTCTGTATTTTCTGTTGGCTAGCCGCCAGTGAGCGCAACGCCATCACCACATCAGCCATTTTCGACTGAGGAGGTGCCTGACTAGAGATAGGGCCAGCGCCATGAGGAACATCGGAGGCTACTCTCTTTAGTGAATGAACAGAATAAAACGGTGAGTTGGATGAGATAAATGAGCTAAAAAAATTCTTGAAAAACCAAACAAAATCTCTTTCAATGTTGATACAGATCCAACCAAGTGTGGAACTAGATTACCACCAGAGAATCAAGTGAGAAATAAGATAAAAATAAAGAGAAAGAAGATGAAGAACCTTCGTTCCCACAGATGGTGTCAAAATGATGACGCTATGAGGTCATCATTTAAATTTATATCAGCAGCTCAAGCTCAAGCACACACAGCAATGGAGATGCATATAACATCACAATAATGTAAGTGTGAGAAGCGGATGAGGATAAGTGGAGTGACACCATAATTTAAGTGGTTCAGCTATATCAGTCTACTCCAATGTGCAGATGAGTATAGTTTTCATTAGAAAAGAGGATTTAATGTCTTGAAACATATAAATCTCAAGCTTTCTCTCTAATGTTAGTGAGATAAAGTTGTACTAGGGTTCTATTTTTGAATCCTTTCTTCTAGGGAAGAAGATGGGTTTATATAGTGTTGGGGGTGTACATTATACCCCCACGTAGGTATAAAGTATGTGCATAATGAAGCCCACCCTAGGGAGTGGACACCTGTCCCTGGAAAAAGTAAGTGATGATGATGCAATATTCCCTCACATGAGGGGGAGATATTGTTATAAAGGTTTATCCATGTGGGTCAATGCAATCATGACCCAATCACACACTGCCCTATGTTCTCAATCCTATGCATTCTGCCAGGTGTCAACTATCGATCGTGCTGGTCCAAGTCAAGGCCGAGTTGTCAGGTCAATCCTCTAATGGAATGGTTGTCGGTGTGTTGAACTGAATCTTCATAACAGACTAGACCTCCTTTTCATGGACGAGGCTGAGGTAACATGGAAGATAGTGGAGGCCACTGATGCTATCTTTATATGTGGAGTCTAGAGGAGTATGTAATAGAGTTGGGGCCGAGGATGAGGTCCCTTGTGATGGGCAACCAATCGAGTCATAATATGTCTAGTATGATGGTTTCCAAAAGTTTGGCCTTGACCGAGTTAGTCCCAGCTAGGCACGAGGTTATACTTGGTTATATTATTGACCTCGGTCCGCAGAATCGATCGCCATAACTCAAGGTCCTCAGAATTGTACTTGGCCTGCATAATTGGACATCCCAACGTCCTCAGAATTGATCTCGCCCTACAGAATTGTTCGTCATAACTCAAGGTCCTCAGAATTGACCTCGCCCCTCAAAATTAGTCATCCTAACTTAAGGTCCTTAGAATTGACCTTGGTCTACAGAATTGGTCATCCCAACTTAAGGTCCTTAGAATTGACCTCGATTCGCAAAATTGGTTGTCACAACTCAAGGTCCTCAGAATTAACCTCGGCCCGAAAAATTGGTCCTCTTAACTTTAGGTCCTCAGAATTGACCTCGACCTACAGAATCGATCGTCACAACTCAGGGTCCTCAGAATTGACCTCAACCCTTAGAATTAGTTGTTCCAACTTTAGGTCCTTAAAATTAACTTTAGCTCGTATAATTGGTCATTTCACCCTTAGGTCCTTAAAGATGACCTCGACCCACAGAATTAGTATCCCCAACCTTAGGTATTCATAATTGACCTCGACCCATAGAATTTGTCCCTACGCTCCTTAGGTCCTCAAAATTGATCTCAACCCACTGAATCGGTCCCTACACTCCATAGGTCAGTATAATTGACCTCAGCCCTATGAATTAGCCATCCTCGTCCTCTAGGTCTGCAGAATTGACCTATAATACTATTCCCCAGCGTCTATATGATGTCTATCATTCGATGACCTTCACTTGTTCCAAGCTTTCTTATCGAGGGTCTCTTTGTAGATACCCCACCCTAGGACCCCCTAAGCACCTCTTTAGGTCCCTAGCACTCACTCGTTCACCATAAACCATAAGTCATACTTTGAGTACTTATTTGAAGGCCATCGAGTGCTCCCGGGCCCCGTTTGACTCTGGTAAACTTTCTCGCCTGAGTGAAAGATCAATGAATCATCAAAGGGATCTGAATCCCCTTTTCAATGGTTTGTCCCATGTGCAAATCGAACTTACGATCCTAACGAACAGTCCAGCTTACCTCAAAAACTGATCTAGTGGCCATTGGATGCCCCAAGACCCGTTTAACTTCAGTCAACTCTCCAACTTAAGCAAATATCGATGAATGTTTTAAAGGCTCCGAATACCCTTTCCAATGGTCCATCCCCTGCGTGAATCAACCTTAAGATTTGGACGAGCGACCCATTTTATTTTGAAGGGTCATCGGGTACTTTCGAGACCCGTTTGACCTTGGTCAACTTTACAAACCGAATGAAAATGAATTAAACCTTGAAGGACATTGAATTCCTTTTCTAACAATTTATCTCGTGTGCGAATCAGCCTTATGGTTCAGATGAATGATCAACCTTCCATCTAAAGACAATCGGGCGCTTTCGAGCATTATTTGACTTTGGTAAACTCCTGCATCTGGGAGTGGCTCATTGGATTCCTAAAGATATATGAATTACCTTTCTAACGATCCACCCCATGCGTGATTTGGAAATACATTTTGCATTTTATGCTTAATTTAAAAACAAAACTATTTCGGACTGCCTATAAGCACCCCAAGGACCCTGCCTATCGGCAGTGTGCTTGAGGTGCTATGCCGATAGACAGTACCGATCGAAACCCCCCTTTGACATATAAATAGAGTCCATTACCTCACATTGAAAATCACCCCTGAACACCCTTCTCAGCAAGTCAAAGAACATTCTCTCGAATTCAAAGTTGTTCCTTGTTACACCCTGCCTAATTAAATACCGGGTGATCAGTCCTTTATTAAATTATAATCAAGGTGAACGGTTGGTTCATTCTTAGCATCACTGTCATAAAAATAACTTTTCCAATTAAACACCCTAAATAATTAAGCTAAGTGTCAAAACCATTTTTAGACATCAATTTCCAAATTTTATTTTAAAAACCAACATTTAAAACTTTATATAATTCATAGTTAAAGAATCAAATTCAAATGTTTAAGAGGTTAATTTTATTTAAAAGCAAAGTTCTCATTTAAACCTTATTTAATAATAAAGTTTCTCAGTAATATACCATACTTTTCAAACACTTATACCCAAGTTGAAATAATTATTCATTTCTTACTTACCATAGACACAGTAGGTAGTTCCCAAATTCCAGATTTAACTATATATATATCAAGTACTCATATAATATATATATTCTAACGGCACCCCACATAATAATTATGGTGTGGGCATACTCTGCTATCCAGTCCCCGTATCACTCGTACTAAGGTAAAGACAAGTTCGGAATCACTCTCGAACTGTATTAACACAAAACACATACAATATTGAGGCAAAGCATAGTTCCAAGTCTCTAAGAGGTCAGCACATACCCTCACGTCTCTTAGGACCGTCTGACTATCGATCTGATAGCATGTACCAAGTATTTCTATCTTCTAGGGTACGAGTCAATATCCCCCATAAAGGTCCCATCGAGATAAGACTATCCCAGTGCGGTAACCTCAGGAATAGCAAGTAGCGCAGGCATGAATTTTACACATTTATAATATATGCACAGTCACATAGTCATATATATACAACACTTATTCACATTTCTCAACTTGGTGTACCCACAACCTATAATTATAACTTCTTGTTCTGAAGACATTTTACTCACTTATCCCGTATAACGAACTCATATTGATTATTACGGTTATCTCCCTCTCGTGATCTTTAAAGTAACCTCACCGTCCCAAATACTTAAATCGTCACACCTACACAACCCCCAAAATTTTGTACTAATCGGAATTCCTCGAATACTGGTTTTCCTCACTCAAATTAACCGATTTCTAAAATAGGGGTAAAAAAATGGGAATTTCCCTAAAAATTGAAAATCTCGCTCGAACCAGAATGGTTCTCGCTCGAACGACTTCCACGTGTCGCTCAAACTACTTCGCGCGACTTTTCCATCTCACTCGAACGCCTTCGCGCGACATTGACATCTCGCTCGAAATACTTCCAGCGACATCGCGCGAACTGCACTGTTTCGTCTTCAACCTTTGGCAGATTCGTTTTTCACCATTTTTAAGCCTAAAAACCTCTATAGTTTAATCCCAAACGTCTCCTCTTCCATCCCAATAAATAATATCATGATTATATAACTTCCTAGAATCATTAATTCATCAAAAATCATTTAGATTACATAAAATCCCCAAATTAATTCGTAAGAACCCTAATTCCCAAATTTTCAATTAAAGAACCTAATTAACATCAATTCGTTCATCCATATTAATTCCAAATTTCGTGATACAACCTCTACATATGATCAAGGTTCAAGCTACACAGATTCTCCTTACAACACATGTGATTTCTTCTTCCAAAACATATAATTTTTCAATCAAAATACGAAATTTTTATTCCTAGACTAACATGAGAGGAACATTAACTAGAATTCAGCAAGATAAATACTTGCCTGGAAATTTGGTTCCTGATTTGTGGAAGAAGATGGTGTGGTGGTGTTCCTCGTCGTGTGATCTACGGTTTGGTGGTGACGGCGGTGCGAACGGCGGAGTTTTTGGCATAAAACTCCTTGAAGAGCTTCTCCACTTCTTCTCCAATGGCCGTCTTTTGTTTTTGGTTGTGTTAACCCTAGATGACAACCCTTAACATCTGATTTAACCTTTGTAAATTCGTGGGTTTAATTACCCAAAAATATGAAATGTCCGAAACGCCCTCCCGGGATGCTTATTAGGCCTAAAAACACCCCGAGACTCAAACTAGACCCCGGGTACATTATTTTGACTATCTCGACCCTTTCGAACGCATTGACGCACTCAAAATGACCATATGGGTGACTTATAATTTAATCACTTTTATTAATCAAAATATAGTCCTGACACGACACGGGCGCGTCCCGACTTAAATTTCCAAAATTGTCATTTTATTCACTCATGACATTTAATAGAACCAATATTATATATTACTTTGCTCATTAGTAATATTCAACAAGTTTCGAATAATTACTAACTCTCGTCACGTTAGTAATTAAAAATAATTAATTTCCGAATTTATATTAAATTAATAACTCACATCAAATTTAATAAATCCCCAAATTTAGAAAGTATAAAAATACGTGGTATTACATTCCCTTTCCTAAAAAAATCCATTTTCCCACATTTCCTTCCATCACTTTCTCACCTAACTTGGAAATTCCCCCCACCTCTCCGTACCACTTTCATAATAACATTGGAATATCAACTGAAAAACGTTGCTAATGCCATTTAATACAAGATTAAACTGTATAAGCAACTCCGAGATGTTTGTTGAAGAAACCCTTTTCTTTTGAAAATAAAAATTATAAACAACAAGATGTGTTTACAAAAAAAACTTATGTACGAGAGTAATCAAGACTTTGTAATCAGTTTTAAAACAAGATAGTTTCAAAAATTCAGCACACTATAGAATGAGATGAGTAGATGAAGATAATAAAAAACACACAGTTTTTGACATGGTAAAACCTCTCCCAATAGAGGAAACATCCACGGTGACTTCTAAGTCACAAAAGTAAAAATCCACTAACAACAAATAATAGTTACAAACAATACAAAATACATGCACACAAATCAACCTATTCTAAGTTTAGGAATATACCCCACTTGGTGTCCTTCTAACTTCTCATAGATCTGATTGTTGATGATGTTCTTCCAGTTTGATAACTTCCTTTGCTTTAGCTTCCTTACGTCGACTCAATAATCTTTGATCTTAATCCCAACACTTTTAGTGTTGTAGTGTGTTAAGTGTTTATGGTGTGATTCCTATTCACATGCATGAACTCACACACACTTAGATTTACAGACAGTCTTAGAAAATTACATATAAAGACTATATGCTGTGATTTTAGTTTATTTCTTTCTTACAGAACTTGAACCCTTTTTGACCTTTAAACTATCCCAGATTCCACGGAGATCTTACTTCAGAAATCGGACAAGACCTTAATCAATCTCTGTTTTAAAAATATTTTTGAGATTGAAAATCTCCAAGTGCGAATCCAACTAGGTCAAGGTTAAGTTTCGAAAGAATAGAAACCATAAAACATTTTTAAAACTAAATCAGTAAAGATTTTCTTAAATCAAGTAAGAAATATGCAGATCTATTAAAATGTAACATGCAGAGTGTAAATCTACAATTTCTATGAAGAAGAAATGTAGATCTTCACACGAATGTTTAAGTTGGTACAAAGATCACAGATCAAGAGGTTACAGCATCAAATGAACAAACCACTCTCTCTCAAACACTCAAGGTTGTGTTTGGGGTGTTATAAAAACGAAGGTTTGATTCAGAGTTTGAAGTGTTTAGGGTTAGGGTTTGGCTAACACAGTACCCTTTCTCTCTCTTCTCTCTTTTCTTTTCTCTCTTCTCTCTCACTTCTCTCTTCTCTCTCACTTCTCTCTATTTTTTTCTCTCAGAAAAGACGAATACCCAAAAGTCTTGAAAGGCTGAGAAGTGGAGGGTTTATATAGGAGTGAGGGAAGGTTCTATAACGACGAAGGGAATCAATGGCTGAGATCAAGTCTTTCTAACTTTGACTTGATCCAAGGGTTATGAAATAGCGGTGGTTAAGATGATTGTGATTGGTTCATAGATATAGCACCGGGATTGACTAAAAACACATGCAGTCCATCGATAAGGAATGATCCAACGATCAGCAATACAACAGGCAATCCTCTCACATAACAAACACAAATTGATGCAACAAGCAAGTGACATGTGTTGGCATGTGATAGGTATACAAACGCGCGTCAAAAATATTTACAGGTAGCACCCTGAAGTCTCTTGCGCATTTATATTCTACCCAATCAAACATTTCAATGAAAACAGAAGTTTCCAAAATAGAATATTAACCCCACAAATTTTAAAATCACATTTTAATTAATGAAAACATTATTTAAAAAATGTTTAAAAAAGTTTTAAAAAATTCCCAAAAAATATTAAAACAACATATTAAGTGGAATTAATCACACAATCAATTTTAAGAAATATATACACATGTATGCACTTCTAATTGTGTGTAGTGTGATTCAATTTATACCTTCTTGTATTATTGAAGAGGATTAGAGAGATAAGTTCTGAGGCTCTTTGGATTCTAGGTTAGACAAATAATTTTGTCACCATTTCCAAATTAGTTGAGCACTTATACAATATAGACTTAAGCAAGTCAAAGGTATAAGGTGCTTCAATCTCCCCCTTTGGAAATATGAGACAAAATCTCCTTTGAGTTAGCTTAAACTCTTAGGGAACCAAAAAAAATAAAACCTAGTCCTATACAAAAGCTACTATCTACCCATTTTCTTGAAAGTCAAAAATTACATAACTCAACTATTTACAAAATTGTACACTAGAAATGGTAGACAATCAGTAGAAGAGATTCCTGCAAATATGCGCACTAAGATCAAGCAGTTTAGATGAAATGTGAACAAAACATTGAACCCGTAAGACTCAAATTTCTCCCCCATTTTGTCTCAAATGGACAAAGGGTAAAAATTAAGGTCCTCGGAGTTTAATCAGCACATACCATACCTATAGAATTACGCAAATACAAAAATTTGTTATAGTCTAAAGGTTTAGTGAACATGTCGGCAAGTTGCAGATCAGTAGGCAGGTAATGGATTTCTAACTCCTTAGTTTCAACAAGTTCGCGTATAAAATGATGCCTTACTTTAATATGCTTAGTTCGCGAGTGTTGAACCGGGTTTTTAGATATGTTAATGGCGCTTTGATTGTCACAATACAATTGTAACTGATCTTCTTTAATCCCATAATCTCTTAACATTTGTTTTATCCATAACAATTGAGCACAGCAACTTCCTGCTGCTATATATTCCGATTCAGTCGTAGATAAAGATGTGCAATTCTGTTTTTTGCTACTCCAACCAACTAAATTATTGCCGACATAATATCAGGCACCTGATGTACTTTTACTGTCATCAGTACACCCGACTCAATCAGCATCAGTATACCCTATGATGGTGCTACATGTATCATTAGTGTACCTAAGTCCAAGATTAAGAGTGCCCTTTATGTACTTTATTATACGTTTTACACACGATAAATGGCTCTCTTTAGGGTTATTCTGGTAACGAGCACACAGACATACATCATACATTATGTCTGGTCGCGAGGCAGTTAGATAGAGTAGGCTACCAATCATACTACGATAAAGTGTGGAATCAACTGACTTTCCATTTTCATCTTTACATAACTTAACAGTAGTACTCATAGGCGTTTTGGCAACTTTAGCATTATCTAAACCAAATTTCTTAACAAGATCTAAGGCATACTTAGTTTGAGAGACAAATAGTCCATCAGAATTCTGTTTCACTTGAAATCCTAGGAAAAGTTGTAGCTCCCCCATAAGGGACATGTGAAACTCCTTATGCATAATAGCAGAAAAAGATTTAACTTCAGAGTTTGAAGTAGACCCAAAAATGATGTCGTCTACATAGACTTGGGCTATAATAATGTTTTTGTCAAAATGTTTGACAAAGAGAGTCTGGTCATTTCCTCCTCTCTTAAAACCCTTATCCAACAAAAAGTTGGAAAGGCATTCATACCAAGCTCGAGGAGCTTGTTTTAAGCCATACAAAGCCTTTTTTAGACGAAAGACATGGTTAGGGTATTTAGGGTCAATGAACCCTTTGGGTTGTTCTACATACGTTTCTTCGGACAGAATTCCATTGAGGAAGGCAGATTTGGCATCCATTTGATAAAGTGTAAATTTTAAGTGACAAGCTATGGCGAAAAGAAGTCGAACAGATTCAAGACGAGTGACAGGAGCAAAAGTCTCGCTAAAATCTATCCCTTCTATTTGTGAGTAACCTTGAGCAACTAGTCTAGCTTTGTTTCTAAGGATTACCCCATTTTCATCAGATTTGTTCTTAAAAATCCAACGTGTCCCAATAATATTTTTATTTTGAGGCCGCGGTACAAGATACCAGACATCGTGAATGATAAATTATAAAAGTTCTTCCTGCATAGAAGAAATCCAGTGTGTGTCATTCAATGCTTCATTAACATTTTTCGGTTCTACAAGGGAAACGAAACATGCATAATTAGCATAATTTCTTAACTGGGATCTAGTATGAACTGGATCATTAGGATTACCGACCACGTTGTCAATGGGATGATCTTTAGAGACCCATCCAGGTACTTCTGGACTCTCAATAGGTAATGAGTCATCTATTTCTGGTGAATCAGTTTTGAAATCATTTTCAGATTCAACCATAATACGTGATTCAGATATCTTATTTTCGACAATAGTGTCGCTTACAATTACATTTATCAATTCCATAAGGGCCTTGGTACGCAGATTGTATATACGATAAGCACGACTGTTTCGAGAGTATCCTAAGAAGATGGCTTTATCAACACGCGTCTCGAATTTAGACAAATGTTCTCTGTCTTTACAGACATAACACTGACTTCCGAAAGTTCTTAGATATTTCAGATTAGGCTTCTTACCGTACCACAACTCATAAGGGGTTTGTTTAGAGTTTTTCCTAAGGTAAACCCTATTAATGATATGACATGCAGTTCTAATAGACTCTACCCAGAAGTATTTAGGTAGAGATTTGGCATGCAACATGACACGTGCCATCTCTTGAAGAGTTCGGTTTTTCCTTTCAGCAATACCATTCTGCTGAGGAGTCTTAGGGGCACTGAATTCGTGTTTGTAACCGTTGTATTCACAATATTCAACTATTCCTATGTCTATGAACTCTCCCCCTCTATCGCTACGAATGCGATTGACTTGTGTGTCCTTCTCATTTTCAATTCTTAGTAAAATTTTCAAAAAATTCTGAAACGTGTTAGATTTTTGTTTCAAGAAGGCAACCCAAGTGAATCGTGTGAAATCATCAACCATGACAAGGATATAACTGTGTCCACAAAGACTAACAGTTCTGGAGGGACCAATAAGGTCCATATGGATGAGATCTAGAGGTCTAGAAGTGAGAATGTCTTTAACTTTTCTATACGAAGTCTTAACTATCTTTCCTTCCTGGCAATGACCACAGACAACACTGGAAATAGGTTTAATTTTAGGAATTCCTCTAACAATCTCTTTACTAGACAATTTACTAAGGATATCATAACTTAGGTGACCCATACGATTATGCCAGATTTCATTGTCATCCATTCTGACAATGTTATAGGTTTCAGAACCAGTCTTGACAGTATAACAATTGTCAGGTGTTCTAAATTCGGTAATAATGCATTTACCTTTATCATTTAGAATTTTACAATTGTTCTTTGAAAAGGTAACTGTATGGTCAGAGTCACAAAATTGTGATATACTTAGGAGGTTGGCTTTAAGGCCTTTAACTAAAAGTACATTTTCGAGAGTAGGCATTCCCTCTTCTTTTAAGGTTCCTTTACCTATGATCTGAGATGAAACTCCGTCACCAAAAACTACTTTGCCTCCAGCAAATTTGGTTTTGTTTAAAAGTTTTGTTTCATCTCCTGTCATATGTTTGGAACATCCTGAATCTAAGTACCAACCAGATGAAGTGTGTTCAGCTTTTAAGGCAGTGATAACAATGTTACACTTCATTTGGGGTAAAAGATCATCTTTTCTAACCCAAATAGCTCTATTTTTAATTTTGCGCAAGTTTTCCCTAATTTGATAAAATTTTCGAGAAACAGCTTTTTGTCGAAAAACATTTGGAGCAACAACTTGATTATTGTGGAAAATTTGAGCTTTTGGTTTAGGAAAGTTTCTGGGAGCCTTTCTCTTAAATGAACTTTTAGTTTTGGTCTTTCTATTTCTGTAGTTAGAGTTCTTGTCAGGTTGTCTTGGAAGGACATAATGGTTACGATTTTGCCTATAATAGTTAAAGTTCTTGTAGACAGAAGTGTTGTACACAGGGGTGTTTAGACGCCTAGCATAACAACCTTCAAAGGAATGACCATAAATGTCACAGTAGGAGCAATATTGATTGCTCGAGGGATGAACTTCCTTAGGAAAACTTCTAAATATGGGTTTAACAGCATTCTGTTCAGAAGTCCTATTCCTAGGAGGTATGGTCTTATAGGTAGAATCAGCCTTTCTGATCAAAGGACAGACGTATTTAGTCTTAAGTGCAGTGTCAGCCTTAGAATTACTAGTCTCTCCAATGTCTTTCTGTTGTTTCTTTTGATCAAACTCCTCTTTAATAAAATGAAAATCTGGACATGTTTCGATTGGTCTTTTTCCCTCAGACACAAACTTAATAGGTTCAAGGTTTGTAGTTTGTGGTTTGTTCTTAGGGCAAAATCCAATACCGGTTCTATCATCAGAATTGGTCTTGGAGTCAACAACAAAGTCAGTAAAACAATTTGAATTGTTTTCAAACTTAGAAATTTTTTTGAAAACAGTGCATGTCTTTGTTTTTGCTTCCTCCAATTCTAATAATGTTCCCTTGTATTTCATTTCCAGGGTTTCATTAGTTTTAGTCAACTCTTTTAATTTTTGATCAAAAGTTTCAATTTCAGATTGATGAGACAAACACTGGTTAGTGTACTCTTCGGCATTCAGCTTCACAATAAGACTTAGATCATCTAATTTCTTAGTCAGGTCTCTAATAGTCTTCTCCAGTCTAGTGCCTTTTTTAAGAGTTTTACCATACAAAGTATGGATATCAGGGAGGTCATCTGTGTCTGAGTCGCTAAGTGAAGTGTGTGTAGTGACCCCTAACGATTCAGTTTTAGTACTCACGCACCCATTTACATCATCGTTATCGAGATCACTTTGACTCACACACACGGAACTAGAACTAGCAACATTTTCAGACAATAAAGCATCTAGGCCAGTCAAAGCAGTATTCACACAAGCAGGAGTAGGAGCATCATTATCACACACAGGCATATCATCATTGTAAATGATCTTAGCATAAAAAGACATGCAAGGGTCAAGTACATTTGATGACTCAAGTTCCTCTTCATCAGAGTCACTTGAATCATTCCAAGTTTTACAGACATTGGCTTTATTGTGTGTGTTGGCTTTATTCAGATTAACTCTGCAATCGTGAGCAATATGACCTAGTTTCCCACATCTAAAACATTCAATCTTTTTAAGGTCTCTGTTGGGTCTGGAGTTATTGTCCTTAGGATGTTTGTCAAGTCCTCTCTCATGAGGTTTGGGATTAGACAGAGTAGGATAATTAGGCTTGCCTTGTTTAGTTGCCTGTTTGTTTCTAAATTTAACAATTTTCTTAAATTGTTTAGACATTAAGGCAATCTGATTATCTAGTTTGTCTATATCACACTCCTCATCAGAGTCAGAGTTGATCAAATTAGTCTCAAGTTTAGATATCTTAGAGGCAAAACTCAAGTTAGAGTTGGGCTGTTTTCTTTGTGAATGATTTAATTGTTTCTTAAAGTCTAATTCCATTTCCACAGTCCTAAGTTTGCTACTGAGTAACTCAGGGGTAAGGTTTTGATCACTCATTTCCTCAATAGCATACCTCTTGCTGTCAAACTTTTGTGGTAATGATCTTAGGATTTTAGAAACAATCTCATTCCTATCATAAGTAATACCATTAGCATGCAACTTAGTGACTATATCAGTTAAGTTCATGTAAAAATCATCAAAAGACTCAGAGTCAGACATAATCAAAGAGTTGTACTGCTGGGTAAGCATTTGAGTTTTAGCAGCTTTAACTCTTGAGTCTCCTTCATGGGCAGTGATTAATGTGTCCCAAGCTTCCTTAGAAGTGGCACAAGATGAGATTCTCTTGAACTCATACTCATTAATAGACATAAAAATGGCATTCTTGCCTTTATTGTTATTTCGAGAAATAGTTTTCTCTTCTTGGGTAAACTCACTTAAGATTTTCTTTACCCTCTCATCACTTCCTTCAGTGGCTGGTTTAGTAGGATAAGTGTACCCATTTTCAATAATGTCCCAGACATCATCTCCTAAAGTCCCTTGGATGAAGGCAACCATTCTTACTTTCCAGTAAGCAAAGTTGTTTCCATCAAAGAGTGGAGGTCTGGACAGATTACCAAACCTTTCATTCTTCTCGTCCATAGTTAGGTTTTTCAGAAAACGATTTTAGAAACACAGGATCTTTTTGAAATAAAAGTTTACAGGGCTCTGATACCAATTGAAAAACGTTGTTAATGCCGTTTAATACAAGATTAAACTGTATAAGCAACTCCGAGATGTTTGTTGAAGAAACCCTTTTCTTTTGAAAATAAAAATTATAAACAATAAGATGTGTTTACAAAAAAAACTTATGTACGAGAGTAATCAAGACTTTGTAATCAGTTTTAAAACAAGATAGTTTTAAAAATTCAGCACACTATAGAATGAGATGAGTAGATGAAGATAATCAAAAACACACATTTTTTAATGTGGTAAAACCTCTCCCAGTAGAGGAAACATCCACGGTGACTTCTAAGTCACAAAAGTAAAAATCCACTAACAACAAATAATAGTTACAAACAATACAACATACATGCACACAAATCAACCTATTCTAAGTTTAGGAATATACCCCACTTGGTGTCCTTCTAACTTCTCATAGATCTGATTGTTGATGATGTTCTTCCAGTTTGATAACTTCCTTTGCTTTAGCTTCCTTACGTCGACTCAATAATCTTTGATCTTAATCCCAACACTTTTAGTGTTGTAGTGTGTTAAGTGTTTGTGATGTGATTCCTATTCACATGCATGAACTCACACACACTTAGATTTACAGACAATCCTAGAAAATTACATATAAAGACTATATGCTGTGATTTTAGTTTATTTCTTTTTTACAGAACTTGAACCCTTTTTGACCTTTAAACTATCCCAGATTCCACGAAGATCTTGCTTCAGAAATCGGACAAGACCTTAATCAATCTCTGTTTTAAAAATATTTTTGAGATTGAAAATCTCCAAATGCGAATCCAACTAGGTCAAGGTTAAGTTTCGAAAGAATAGAAACCATAAAACATTTTCAAAACTAAATCAGTAAAGATTTTCTTAAATCAAGTGAGAAATATGCAGATCTAGTGAAATGTAACATGCAGAGTGTAAATCTACAATTTCTATGAAGAAGAAATGTAGATCTTCACACGAATGTTTAAGTTGGTACAAAGATCACAGATCAAGAGGTTACAGCATCAAATGAACAAACCACTCTCTCTCAAACACTCAAGGTTGTGTTTGGGGTGTTATAAAAATGAAGGTTTGATTCAGAGTTTGAAGTTTTTAGGGTTAGGGTTTGGCTAACACAGTTCCCTTTCTCTCTCTTCTCTCTTTTCTTTTCTCTCTTCTCTCTCACTTCTCTCTTCTCTCTCACTTCTCTCTATTTTTTTCTCTCAGAAAAGACGAATGCCCAAAAGTCTTGAAAGGCTAAGAAGTGGAGGGTTTATATAGGAGTGAGGGAAGGTTCTGGAACGACGAAGGGAATCAATGGCTGAGATCAAGTCTTTCTAACTTTGACTTGATCCAAGGGTTATGAAATAGCGGTGGTTAAGATGATTATGTTTGGTTCATAGATATAGCACCAGGATTGACTAAAAACACATGCAGTCCATCGATAAGGAATGATCCAACGATCAACAATGCACCAGGCAATCCTCTCACATAACAAACACAAATTGATGCAACAAGCAAGTGACAAGTGTTGGCATGTGATAGGTATACAAACAGCGTCAAAAATATTTACAGGCAGCACCCTGAAGTCTCTTACGCATTTATATTCTACCCAATCAAACATTTCAATGAAAACAGAAGTTTCCAAAATAGAATATTAACCCCACAAATTTTAAAAATCACATTTTAATTAATGAAAGCATTATTTAAAAAATGTTTAAAAAAGTTTTAAAAAATTCCCAAAAAATATTAAAACAACATATTAAGTGGAATTAATCACACAATCAATTTTAAGCAATATATACACATGTATGCACTTCTAATTGTGTGTAGTGTGATTCAATTTATACCTTCTTGGATTATTGAAGAGGATTAGAGAGATAAGTTCTGAGGCTCTTTGGATTCTAGGTTAGACAAACAATTTTGTCACTATTTCCAAATTAGTTGAGCACTTATACAATATAGACTTAAGCAAGTCAAAGGTATAAGGTGCTTCATCAACATATCTACATCTCAAGGTCAACATCAAGCTTTCATAAGGAGGTCCAATTCTCCATCCCTTTCTCTAATTCTTCCATTTTAGCACTAATCATCTTATTTCTATTTTAGTACTTTTGTCTCATTATACCACATCCATTAATCTCAATTTTTTATTATTAGTATTTGCACATAATCTATTTTCATAAAAAAAGAAAAAAAAAAAGAAAAATAGGGTTTATCCATGAATTCCAAAAGAGGTATTTCCATTTCACACTCTCACTCCTAAAAGTATATTTTCTCTACACACACATAAGAGAAATCCCCCATTTGGAGTTATGGATTGAACCCCACCCTATGATATCTTCAAACTACGTGGACTTTGATGCCTTTGGACTGCGTAGGCATCTTGGTCCAATCTTGATATTCAAGTCCTCCTTTATGCATATTTATATGTTTATTTCATATCTCATATATTCTTATAGGGGTTTCTCTGATACACACATTCTCTCTTCCATAGGGACTTGTGATTAGGCAAACACTCATATCATATTTTGAATTATTATTTTCAGGAAAATTTTTAAGGATGAATTCACTCCGTACTTTTAGAAGGCTTGAGTTGAATAATTCCATTCTCCACCTGTATCCTACACACGCACACACACATCATAGAGTCCAAAAGGAAAATTTTAACATTTGGCCATGAGATACCGAAAGGGCGGGTCCTAACACCTTCCCATCCCGTAACATAATCCCTGGACCCTCGAACTACTTGGTTTCACAAGCATCACTATTCACCTTGATGACGTTCTCTTGAGGAGGAGACATTCTTTTACCTGTTTTGAGCAAAATATACTGGCGACTCTATCCCTCACAATGACGATGACCGAGCGCCACGAGAAAAGGCGCACCCCGCGCGCACTGGAAGGAATCTGAAACCCAGGATGACCACATGTATAACACAAATTAAATGAGGATTCATCAAAGTACACATAACCAAGCACATTTTAATAAAGTTTTTATTCACTCATGAGCTCAAGCAAAAAAAAATTGAAGTCATGCAATTTCGTTCAAGTGACAATCTATCTGATATTTTCACAAAGTCATTACCAAAGGAAACATTTCAAAATTTTGTGTAAATATTGGAAATCGTCAACTCCACCAACAGAAAAATTGAACACATCAATCAGGGGGGGCATCTTATCAGGGTGAGGATATAAAAACATGATATTTGTTGTATATGTGCGCTATATTCTTTTTTCTTTAACTAGGTTTTATCTCACTATGTTTTTTCTAGTAAAGATTTTAAGGAGGCATCATTAAGCATGCCCCACACAGACTCAATGATCATAAAATTTGTACTCTTCTTCCTTCACTTTGGTTTTTTCTCAATGGATTTTTCTTAGTAAGATTCTAATGAGACAAAAATCATTGAATGGTGAAAATGGTGTACATCCAAGGGGGAGTGTTGTAAATATTTGTATTTATCCTATTTAAATGGATGTCCACTCCTATTAGGACTTTAACAACTTTTACTATGAATGAGGGTTGGCCCCTCCCATTATTGTTACACTAATTAATGAGAAACTCTTTCCCTCTCTAAAATTCTTTATGTTCCCCAATTCTCTAACAGTTTTTAGTTTTTAAATGATATAAAATTATTATTTTATAATGATAAACCATTTTGTGTTTTAAAACATTATTTTTTGAATATGCTCATTATGGACAAATGATTATGGATATTCAAAGCATAATCTAAAGGTTTTCAAATCGATACTAATATTACGGTTATATTATGATTCCACCAAAGTGGTCTAGTCTAAAAATTATAAATACTGAACTTTGAGATAACACTGTGATTTGGTTTCTCCAAAGAGTCCAGATATGATTTTTGAATGTTAGGATTAATAATGATTTCATTATGTTATTAAAACCATTGTGATTTGGTTTCTCCAAAGAGGCTAGTTGTAATGGTTGATCAAATTAAGGGGCAATATGTTTGTCAATTTTGGTAAATATATTGGTTGCTCCAATGATTTTGCATCTTTCCTTAACTAATAAATACACTGCTTACTCATGATTTTTGAAAATATTAATGTTTGTTGAAATCATTATACAATCCATAAAATATGTTCCTTAAAAATTATCATTCTTGTGTTTATTGCCATTTTTTTAATTTTAAGCATGATTTTATTATAGCAATACCAGTTAGCCTTTTTAATGTATCTTCATCCACTCCAAAATTTGAAGGGAACCTATTTTTATGATTGGAGTGAGCATATGTAGTTCACCCTAGGGGTCCTTTACCTCTATATCTCTCTTCTTGTTGAAAAACGCACTATCATTACTAATGAGAGAAACAATATGAAAAAAGGAGTTATCTGAAGCGTAAGAAAGGTCCAATAAGCTGAGCCCAATGTATTTGAAGCTGACCATTATTCCACAAATTAAAAATTATCGACCTAAAACTGAAATTGCGAAGGAATTTATGAATAATGTGAAACAAATATTTCAATAGATTGATAAGTCCCTAATAAGGACACTAATTGGGAAACTCACTATAATGATCTTTGATGGCACGTGTACCATGAAGGAGAACATTGTGGAAATGACCAACCTCGCTTCTAAATTAAAGAATTTGGAATGAAATTGGACAAGTCTTAGTTATTCAGTTTTTCTTAACTCTCTCCCAGACCAGTACACACCATTTGTTATAAACTACAACACTATAAATGATAAATGCACTATAAATGAGGTGATGTCTAAGTTGTTTCAGGAAGAGGAACATTTAAAGTAATAAAAAGTAAGGTAGATCTTTTCAACCTGCTAAGGAGTTTCGAGAAGAAGAACGTGCAAAAGAATGCAAGTGGGAAGGGCATAAAAAGAGGCCAGCCTAGTGGATTTGAGCCAGTGCCAAATCTAGTGCTGAATTAGAAGAATAACAAGAATATGAAGTGTTATTTTTGTAAAAATAATGGACACTTTCAGAAGAATTCCCTAAAAAGGTGAGCTTGGTTTGAAAAGAAGGGGATATCTTTCAACGTGGAACATAAGACCAAATGAATCTTTTTTATACATGGGAAATCAAAAAACATCCAAAGTTGAAGCCATTGGAAAGTTTAGACTTGTTTTGGATTTCACATTTATTTTAGATTTAAAAGACAATCTTTATGTTCCTAGTCTTTCAAGAAACTTAATTTACTTATCAAGACTTAATGTTGCTGGTGTTTCATTTGAATTTAAGAATAAATGCTTAAACTTATTTAAAGTTCTTAATTAAGTTGGTTCGGTTATTATGATTGATGGTTTGTATCAAATTAATTTATATAAAATTTTTGAACAAGCATTGCTACCCCGCAACCTAACTGTGGAATTAAACCTTCTTTAGTTGATGATAATTCCTTTCTCTTGTGGCATTAAAGATTAGAGCACATATCCAAGGATAGAGTTCAAAGACTTGTAAGATACATAATTTGTCCTTACCTGGATTTTAGTGATTTTGGTGTATGTTTGGATTGCATTAAAGGGAAGCAAGCAAAACATACAAAGAAATGAGCCACAAGAAGTAACATTGTCCTAGAAATAATACACATAGAAATTTGTGGTCCTTTTGATGCTCCATCCTTTGGTGGAGAAAAATATTTCATCACCATTATAGGAAACTTTTCACGTTTTGGATATCTTTATACTTTGCATGATAAATCTCAATTAATTAAGTTTGTTGAAATTTATATAAAATATTTTGAAAGACAAACATGGAAATTGTGAAAATTATTAGGTCTAATAGGGGTGGTGAATATTATGGTAAATATGATAAAATAGGACAACATCCTAGCCTATTTGCTAAGCTCCTTGAAAATTTAGGTACAGTTGCGCAATACATAATGCCGAGTACACCCCAACGGAATGGTATGGTTGATAAGCGTAACTGTATAGTTATGGATATGGTTAGAAGCATGATAAGTAATACTAATGTTCCTTATCCTTGTGAATGCATGATTTCAAAACCTTTGTATACATCTTGAATAGGGTTCTTCGTAAGTCAGTTTGAAAGACTCATTTTGAACTATGGACAAGAAGGAAACCTAGTTTAAGATATCTTCATGTTTGAGGTTACCCAACGAAAGCAAGAATTTTTAATCAGCTTGAAATGAAACTGGATCCCATGACTATTAGTAGTTATTTTTTGCAGGTACCCGAAATACTCAACAGGATATAGATTTTACCACCCTAACCATAATACTAGAATAGTTGAAACTAGGAATGCTAAATTCACTGAGAATGGTGAAGTCAATGGGAGTGAAAAAGTTAGGGAATCGATTATTCAAGAAGTCAGAGTATCAATTCCCTTACCCCAAGTTCATAATGAATTTTTTATTCCTAATCATGTTTTTTAGGTAACAACAATGAACAACATATTAATAATAAACAATCCATTAATAAATAACATATTAAACCCCACCTTGAAACTTTCAGCATTGAACATGTCATAGAAACACCACCTGAAATAACAATAAGAAGGTATCAAGACCTAGAAGGCTAGATATTTCCGATGATTATGTGGTATATTTATAAGAGAATGACTTTAATATAGAGGATATAGATAGTCCAATTACATATTAGCAAGCCATTGATAGTAAGAATTTTAATAAATGGATTGATGCAACGAAAGATGAATTACAATTTATAAACTATAATAAAGTCTAAGAATCAGTCGATTTGGCTCAAGGATGTAAAAGAATTGGGTGTAAATGGGTCTTGAAGACCAAAAGTGATTCAAAAGGAAATATTGAGAAACATAAAGTAAGACTAGTGATCAAAAGTGTAACACCTCGCGCGCCCGAAAAAGACACGCGGCGTGCTAGTACAATACAACTAAACTAAATCCATCAACAAGTATAGAGCATCTAAATGTCCATAATATAAATACAACAACTCCACAATTTTCTATTTCCACAATAAAGATTACAATAATGTCTCTCAAATATAAAATTACACCACTAATTTATTACATCAAATTACATATTCCAATCCAATGCTCTAAAATAAATCTCCAAATTATCCCATAGCATCTCAATCCACGCTAACCTGCTAACTAAAAAAACGGGGAAGTACATAATATGACAGGAATAGATGCTCAAAAAAATTAGCACGATGAATAAATCGCAATAACACGAATCGCATATACAAATCAAATGAAACACTCAAGCATTATATCAATATTAATTTCTTAATAACATATCAATGAGTCACCAGGCCGACCTCACTGCGCCTATGTATTATCAAACCATATCTGAATTTTGGACTATTGGCGGGTCCCCATTCTCCGTGAGCCATATTAAAGTCTCATGACTCGATGCTTAATTCACAATATAATATATCACAATGAATCAATATTTAGATTCCAATAATTATTTTAGATTTCAAATGAACATCACAATTCAATGAGTGCAATCGACACAGAAAAACAAACAAGATACTCTCGAGAGAATTTAGGGGCATATTGTGTAAGTCCCGTACCTCAAAATCATTACATGAATCGTCACATTAATTCAACCTCTAAATCTAATCGCACCGTTACATTCCTCTTGCGAAAATAATCAAACCACGTTTTAGTCCCAACATGAGATAACCCCAAATAAGCCTCCAAATCTAAGGTTGAACATTGAATAAAATAGGGGCTAGGGTTTGTATAAAGAGGGAGGGGAAATATAAATGATCTACTGCATTTTTATGTTTTTGAAAAAGTGGTTTAAGGTCCACCCAGGACTTCTTTTTATAAGGGGAAAAGATAAGAATTTTATTATAAATAAAACTCTTCAAAAACAGGTTTGTCGACTCAAAACTAGGCATAGTCGATCGATCGACTCCCAGGGGTCGATCGATCAACCAAGAAGGAAATTAGAAACTCTGATAGCAATTTTTTTTAAAAAGGGGTAAAACTTAAAACTCTCATAAAAACTTCATTTTAAATTTGATTTCGATTCTGTTTGAAGTTCTACTTTCCAAATAATAAAACCAACATAATTAATTAATAAAAAAATATATAATTTTATTTTTCTCAAAAATTCCCCCTTTAATTAAATAATTCGATTATAAAAACACGAGGTGTAGTATATGGAAGTATAGGGAACATTAAAGAAAATTAAAGAAAATTAAATAATTCGATTATAAAAACACGAGGTGTAGTATAGGGAACATTAAAGAAAATTCAACTCATATTAAATAAGTCATTGATGTTGTAGTATATGGAAGGGAACATGATCTTCAATTGGTGTGCAACTTCCATGACTCATATTAGTGCTTTGTTAATATAAGGTATTGGAAACCATAATCTATAGTTATCCCAATGTATGTACCGATCTCATGTTACTTGATAAATCATTAGATTGTTATTTGGACCAAGTAGGAGAATGTTAGATTTCAATTATAATTTCAGAATTAAAAGTAAAAATCTACAATTATGTGGTCCTAGTAACAATCCAAAAATTGGAGAGTTTATTAGTATAATAAAAGGTTTATTGTAAAATATCAAGATTCTATTATGATGGCTAAGTAAAATAAAGAATTAATTAGGCGACTCTTGGGTCCTCCCTCCCCCTTTAAATAAGTTTCAATGTCTCAATCTTCATCTTTTGGAAATTCTCATATTTAAAGGGTAAGGGGGAGAAAACTCAATTCACTATTTCAACACACTTAGAAGAGTTCAAGACAATTCCAAATTCAGGATTAATTCAGGTACAATTTCAAGCAATATAGCTAAGTTCGAGATCAAGACAAGAGGTGATATGGACCAAAGTACACATCCATATGATGCCTCTATGTAGGCAAATTTAATTTTGAACTCATATAAGATTAAAGATCCTTATTAACGTGTATGACTAGTTATAATTTAATTCTAGATTATTGTCCATACCTCATAGAATAAATTAAACGTTTACAATTTTTTTACTCATAGACATGTCATGTCACACAAATAGTTTATATTTTGTGTTTTATTATCACCTAAATGAACATTTATTTCCATAAAATTGTAACTCACTTTAATCTATAGATTTTTTGTGGTAAAAAACCCAAAATCTTAAGAAATTATCTTTATAAAAATATCAAACAGTAATTGAAACAATAAAAATCAAGTTTACCATTTTATTCTGTTTTTTATAAACAATTTAGCCAAGTGGTTAGGTCTCTAAGCTACCTTACCTTACCTAAAGTAGGTTCAATCTGACGTTGGTCTTCAGCGATGGACTCAGTGATTTTCAATGGCAACGCTTTTGGATAAAAGAAATGACTATGGGTAAATGATTGCTACCTAGATATATTACAATTCAAAAATGATTTTTCCCTTGGAGAGACTTTTCCTATCTACTTACTATCTAATAGCTAAATATAATTTTGACGTCTCCTCCAATGATTTAATGCCCTGCTTGTACGCAAGAGCCACTTCCATCTCCTTTTTTAGTAACCTATTGCCTTTCAAATTCTTATTGTCCTTTCATCCATATCTATATGTCTCTTAGTTTTCTACTCCATCTATTTGTATCTTTTCTTCTCCTGATGTCAAACTCCATCAACTGGACATAGATAAAGATGTTAAAGAAGATATATTATCCGATTTGTATTTTCATGACAATTAAACCAAAACATTCAACACAAGGAATCAAATTTGTATACAGTCTTCAACTTCCTCTCTAGTCGATCATTCACCAAAAACCTGCGAAAATTTCCACTCCAATGGCTCCATTACCATAACCTCATCACCGGAATATGATAGAATATACATATCTACATACATACATGCATATATGTATATGTATATGTATATTTATATGTTACCTGAGGATTTGAAGATCTTGGAGGGTACGAGGAAGCTTGAGGAAGATGTAATCCGTAGCAGGAATGGTGAGATAGACACCCAGAAGGCCAAAGACGAAACCCAAAACGACGCTGGATGCCACCGCCATTTCCCAAAAGTTAATGAAAATTTTGATTTATTTAAGACATTGCCATTGCATTTCAAAGAAGAAGATGTTGTACTTGTTCTGCCATCTTCTTTATCTTCAATACCAAACATAAATTGAAAACAATAAGGGTATAAAACTAATGAAGAAAGAAAATAAATTAGTCTTTTTTATCCCTGCCTTAGATTTGTATGAGGATTAAGAGAGACAGGAAGAAACCCAAATGGGTTTTTCTTTTCTTTGCTTTTGGGACATCTCTCTAACTGCAACTTGAGGTTATCTATTTCTGGAGAGAGATAGAGGATAGAGAGAGGATATTCGGTGCAACTAAAAATCATTAAACATAGTTAGAAACATTATTTTTCGGGGTTTTTTGTTTTTTCTTCTTTACCTTTAAAAGCAAAAAAGCATATAGATTCGCTTCCATTGACTAAGTTTTCATCTATTTAGATAAACAATTACATATGTGTTTCAATCGTCCTCTCTCTCTCTCTCTCTCTCTCTCTCTCTCTCTGTGAATATATATATATATATATATATATATATATATATATATATATATATATATATATCCAAAATAATTTGAAATGACAAAACAGTCCTTAAAACTATTCACCAAAGTTACAATCCTTATTTTTGAGTAAACAAATCTCAATGGCCTATAAATTATTTAAGTTTGACAGATTTAGTTCCTACATTAATAATTTGATTAATTTAGTCTCTAAATTATACAAGTTTGGTCAATTTAATCCCTAAGTTAAAAATTTATTAATTTATTCCCTAAACTATATAAGTTTGACCAATTTAATCCTTAAAATTTGCCCAATTTAATTCATACACTAATAAAAAAATGTTATTATTAAATTTAATAAAGAACAGTTTTTTAAATATGATAAAAAACAGTTTTTATTAGTTTAGGAATTAGTAGAATAGTTTTTTAAATAAAAAAACTGTTTTGTAAATACTTTTTTTTATTAGTTTAAGAATTAATAGAACAGTTTCTTTTTTAAACTGTTTTTTTAAAATAAGAACACATAGTTTTTAAAAACAGTTTTTATCCTATTTAGAAAACTGTTTTATTTAAAAAACTTTTTTTTATTAAATTTAATAAAAACAGTTTTTTTAAACAGTTAAAAATATTTTTAAAAACAATTTTGAACTGTTTAAATATATTTTAAAACAATTTTAAACTGTCTTTTTTTCAAAGTAAAAAATTCTAAGCTTTTAGAGAGTCAAAACTTTTAAAATGTACTCCAAATAATAAAAAAAAATGAGTTTTACAAAAAAAATGTGTTTAAAAAAAGGATAAAATAACTGTTGTTTAAAGTTTATCTGTAAAAATGGTTGTTTTTTAAAAAAAAAAAAATTTTAAAATAGCTTAAAATATCCAATTTAGCCAATAAACTAATAATTTACTCCATAAACTAATAATTTGTCCAATTTAGTCCCTAAAATAACTTAAAGTTTCATTTTTCTTTTCAAAGTTAAAAAAACTGTTTTTAAAATGGAATAAAAAACTGTTTTTAAATAGGATAAAAAACAATTTTTTTAAAAGGAAAAAAAACAACTTTTTAAATAGGATAAAAACACTTTCTTAAATATGATAAAAAAGAGTTTTTTAAGATAAAAAAATAGCTTTTTAAATAGGATAAAAAACAGTTTTTTTCCTATTAAAAACAATTTTTAAATTAAAAAAAAATATTTTTTTATCCTATTTCAAAAAGGTTTTATCCTATTTACAAACTGTTTTTATTTAAAAAATAGTTTTTTATTAAATTTAATAAAAACCTTTTGTTATCCTATTTAAAAAAACAGTTTTGTGCAGATTTTTGTGGAGAAGTAATATTTTTGTGCAGATTTGAAATTTATACCATATATTTTTGTGCAAATTTTGGAATTGGAAACGCTATGAACAAGACTGATTATGTGCAGATTTTTGTGGAGAAGTAATATTTTTGTGCAGATTTTTTTTTTACAAATATTGGATTGTTAAATGTTTTTTGTCCAGACATAATTGATATAGTTTTTTGATCTTTTCAGAAGTTCATTTGTGCAAGCTTGAAGAGGAAATGATGTATTTCGTGCAGGAGAAAGTAACATTTATTGTGCAGATTTTTTTGGTAACTATCTAAGTGGAAATTTGTAATACCCCGTATTTTTTATGCTTTCTAAATTTGGGAATTTATTAAATTTAATGTGAGTTATTAATTTAATATAAATTCGGAAATTATTATTTTTTATTTACTAACGTGATTTGAGTTAGTAAGTATGGAAAACTTGTTGAATATTACTAATGAGCAAAGTAATATATGATATTGGTTCGGTTAAATGTGACGAGTGAATAAAATGACAATTTTGGAAATTTAAGTTGGAACGCACCTGTGTCGTGTCGGGACTAAATATTGATAAATAAAAGTGAATATATTATAAGTCACCTGTATGATCATTTCGAGTGCGTCAAAGTGTCCGGAAGGGTCGAGATAGTCAGAAAAGTGTACCCGGGGGTTTAGTTTGGATCTCGGGGCGTTTTTAGGCTTAATTAGTACCCCGGGAGGGCATTTTATAATTTTGGGTAATTAAACCCACGAATTCCCAAGGGTTATATCAGATGCCTAGGGTTGCCTTCTAGGGTTAACACAACCAAAGACAAGTGATGGCCATAGGAAAGGGAAGGAGAGAGCTTTCCAAGGTCGAAAACTCATCCGATTGCACCGCCACCATCACCAACGCGTAGATCGCGCGACGGGAAACGCAACCACACCAAATTTGTCCACAAATCATAACTCTGAAATTCCCAGGCAAGTGTTTATCTTGCTTATTTTCGTTAATGCATCACTCATGTTAGTCTAGGGTTGATTATGATGAGTTTCATGGAAGAAAACCCATGTTGGAGATAGAAAATTGCATGTAGTAAAGATATAAATGGAAATCTTGAAATCCCCTTTCATATGTAGAGGTTGAACCATGGATTTATGATGTTTTAGAAGAAGAAATTCTAGAAAAAGACTGATTAGAACAAAGTTAAAGAAATTTCTAGGGTTCATGAGATTTATATAAGATTTACCCATTTTAATCCATGGTTATTGATGGAAATTCACATGCTTTACGTAGAAGATTGTTAGTTTGGGTTTATAATGTTTGTAGTACGAATTTCTGGGAGTTTGGGTGTTAAAAATCTGAATTTGATTGAGGTTGAATGATAGAACCCGTAACTGTCAATCTGCAGAATTCGCCATACCTATTTGATCGATCGATCGAATCAGGGGTGTTGATCGATCGACGCATCGATTGATCGAGCTCCTGCCATCGATCGATCAACCCCTTCTGGCAGACTCATATTTCCCCTTTTTAAATTAGTTTAATTCAAATTAAATGAGTAAAAATCTTTGGACATCCTTATTAAAATATTTTGGAAGGTAAAGGAGAACAGTAGGACTTATTAATAATTATGAGACCTTTAATCTAAGACGAGACTTACATTTTTGGGTTGTTTACATATAAGGGACGATGGGGCTTGTGTATTAAAGGGAGAGACGCGTAATATAGTTACGCTGGAAAAATATATGAGTACCTACTGAATTCTACACTTGGGAGGATAGAGTCCATGAGTGTTACGTAGTAAGTTGGATAAATCCCTTAATTAAAGTAAGAGACGAACCGTTATACGTGATAACTAAAGATTAAGAAATAAGGATAAATATTATAATTATGGGTGATGAAAGGTACCTAAAGAGATATGGTAATAGTAGTATATTTATATGACTGTATTTTTGCATATACTATATACGTATGAAAATCATGCCCGCGCTACTTGCTATCCCTGAGGTTACCGCGCTGGGACAGTCTTATCTCGATATGACTTTATGGGGTGATATTGACTCGTACCCTAGAAGATAGATATCCTTGGTACAGGCTATCTGATCGATGGTCAAACGGTCCTAAGAGACGTGGGGGTATGTACTGATCTCTTAGAGACTTGGAATCTATGCTTCGCCTCAATATTATTTGTGGATGTGTTAATACAGTTCGAGAGTGATTCCGAACTTGTATTTCCCTTAGTACGAGTGAGACGGGGGTTGGATAACAGAGTATGCCCGCACCATAATTATTATGTGGGGTGCCGTTAAAATATATATATTATATGAGTATTTAATATATATATTTAATTATGGAAATTTGGGAACTACCTGCCGTGTTTATGGTAAGTAAGAAAATGAATTATTATTTTCGATTGAGGAACATGTGTTTGAAAATTATAATATGATACTTAGAAACTTTATGAGTAAATAAGGTTTAAATGAGAACTTTGTTGTTAAAAGTAATTAACCTCTTAAACAATTGAATTTATCAGTATTAAATCTTACGAGTGACCTAAGATAAAATAAGTTATACCGTTGGGAAGGTTAGTGTGATTAGGCGTGTACATTAGAAGAGAGGTGAGAATTTCTCAAGGGAGTGTCGAACTAATATGTTGTCGCATTGGCCTGTAAACATTTTAAATACTTGCTAAACAAATTTTAAATCATTTCCACTATCGGGCTCTGACCCGTTCCCATTTTCTTTTCTCCCTTGTATATATATGTATATATTACAGGTGCCCAGCCACAGGGGCGTCTTGCATAGGATCCTTTGAAAGGAACGCGCTGCAGTTTAGGTGGGAGTTGTAGGCCTCTTGCTTAGACGACCTCACTTCTTGATTCCTCTTCTAGCACCATTATTTCAGTTGGGCATGTGTCGCCCTTTCCATTATTCAGTTGTTTTATTAGATATTGTAATCCATTTATTTCCAGTATTTGCACTTTGGGATTTATTATTGCCAGGATGTTTTCATTTAAAGTATTAAATGTTGGGTTCAATTAGTTGAATGTTTGATTATTTGGATTGTATGTTCCAGGATAGTTGTGGTGTGACTATTAAATTGTGAATTATGCAAAGTTTTAAATGTTGGTTTAATAAATAAAAAAATTTGGAAAGTAATATCTAAATGGTTTTGACACTTAGCTTAATTATTTAGGGTGTTCAAATTGGAAAAAGTATTTTCGACACTGATGCTAAGAATGAACCAACTGTTCACCTTGATTTTAATTTAATAAAGGAGTGATCGCCCGGTATTTAATTAGGCGGGGTGTCACAAAATTGTAATTTTTTGGAATAGAAATGATATTATTTTGGTCTTTGCGTATGACAAATGTTGAATTGATGGATTGATATTTTGTTTGAACCATTGAATGCATTTTCTTTTTGGCAAATATTGAATTGATGAGGGTTATTTTGTCATTTCATAAAATTTTGGAGTGCCTTAGTAATAGATTGGAGTGGGAATAACTATACCCTATATATATATATATATATATATATATATATATATATATATATATGAGTGGTGCTATGAGTGCCAAATAAATCTCTCAAATCTCCCCCAAATAGCATTAATGAGTTGTGCCCTGACGGGACCCATACCACAAGGTATAACACTTAATGTTATTTAGGGGAGGATTTGGGGGAATTGTTTGGGACACAAAGCATTTTCATATATATATATATATATATATATATATATATATATATATAGAGAGAGAGAGAGAGAGAGAGAGAGAGAGAGAGAGAGCAGTTCTCATGCATACCCCAGTTTGTATACCACCAGCGCGGACCATTTTTGATAAAATTGTAAAAAAATATATTTTGGGGCTAATTTGTTTTATGGTTTGTAAACATTTCAATAGGACCAACAAAAAAAATTCGGCTCAAAATGAATTTTTTCGCTATTTTAAAAAAATCGGTCAAACTTTGTCAGTTTTTAACAACTTAAAAACTAACAATGCTTGGCCGGATTTTTTAAAATAGCAAAACAATTCATTTTGAGATGATTTTTTTATATGGTCCTCCTGAATTGTTTAAAAACCATAAAAAAAATCAACCCAAAATATTTTTTTTTATTATTTTAAAAAAATGATCCGCACGGAGGATATGCAAACTGGGTATGCATGAGATCATTTATGTATATATATATATATGTGTGTGTGTGTGTGTGTGTGTGTGTCCAAGAACAGGACATAGAACATGACACTTGCATTCCTCTAGCGTGACTCTTTCAAATTGCATATTTGTTTGAAATTATGAGCACTTCGCTGAAATGGGAACTTATCATTGAGGAGTTCGATTGATTTCTGTACATGGATAGTAACTTTAAATAGTGGGACTTATTTACGCCGTCAATTTTTGACCGGACTTGGGGGTGGGGTATAAATATAAATGATTTTTATTACTACAATTTGATTGCATGTAATTCATTGTTTATTTGGTGCTTCAGCTGAATTTATTATCTTGCTTTGTGTTTTTATTTTTCTGTTATGCGCTCCATATATACATTTGTTTCTTCTTATGCGTTTTTTAAATGTTATTTTTTTTTTGTATGGCTCAAATGGTGTGTTTGAGTAGATAGGATGGTTATTGGAGTTGTGTGTGAAAAAGTATCCTGATTACTTTTGCTTCTTTAAAAAATTCCAATCAACATGACTAAATAAGCTCAGTGACCTTATAAATTATTGCAAGTCATCCTTAATGTTATCTATTAAGAATTTCAGTCGTGTTGAGTTTACTTGGGGGCAAAACTATATATTGTATTTTACGCATCGTGTCATGTCAATGTCGGGTTTAATGAGATGTAAGAAAATAAAAATCATTTCTATTCAAATCGCAAAATGAGACTAAATTGGAACCTTATTTCAGGTGTCAAATGAAACTTAAATGGAATCATATTAACCTCTGGTGATCTTAAATTGTAATGTTTGACAAATTTTCACAAGCAAGTCCATAATTGTTTTATCAAAAATGTATATATAAATATTATTTGTCTTTCACATTGATATTTGTTTTGGCAAATAGCAATTGCAATGTCGCGGTTACATTTACCCAGTAATAACTTAAATGTCTTTAGTGTGTTTTACTTTTAAAATCAACATATTACATCTTTATGTTTAACAACAACTAATTATATATTTTTTAAAATTATCAAATCCAGTTGCTTTGTGTTGTTCAAAAAGAATTTTTAAGCGCCCGCGCATCGCACGGGGTTAAATCTAGTTACTAATATAACTCAATTCAGACAAAATAAATATCCTTTGGCCTTCGTATATTAAAGTTTGAGTACGGGTGGATCCACCCCAGGCCATGGTGGGGCAGCCGCCCCAGTTCATTTTTTTTTTTTTTAAATAGGGTGGTTTGGTAAAAAAATCAAGCATGTAGGTTATTTCTTATTATTTACAAAGATGAGGGTGTAAATGTGTAATAAATTAAAAAAACGCATTTATACACACGTTCGCCCCTATTTTATCTCACAACATTTAACCTATTCTCTCTCCTCTCTTATCTCAAACTGCCTCAGCCGTTCGACCCCCTATCTCCCCCTCACCGCTGCTGCAACAGCTCACCGCCGTTGCTGCTGCCGGAACAACACATCAGTAGCAGTCTAACAGAGCTCTTTGCTCTCTCCTATGGCTCCCTTCCCTCCCTCATCTCACTTCAATCAATAAAAAGAGAAGCATATTTTTATAATGTATGCTATTAGTATGTTGGATTAAATTTTATATGTGCTATTAATTTGTTGAAATTTGTTGAAGTTTGTGTTTAAAATAGTTTGAAATTGGTTGAAATTTGTTAAAATTTGTGTTGAAATTTGTTGTAAATATAGGAAGGCAAGTCATGGAGAAATATAATGTTGAAATATTATAAAAAAATTCCACGAACAAAGTAAAAACTGCAAATTTTGTTAATTACTATTTCAAACATTTTTAAGATTAAAAATTGCAAAAATAACCCAAAAAATCAGCTCAGGGGCACCCACCCCCGAATTCCCAAGTTTCGTCAAAAATTTTCACCCCACTTGACTTGAATTCCTGGACCCGCCACTGGTCCGAATATTAAATATATTTTCAAATCATCCAACAAATGATACACATACATTCTGTCATTATTTTCGTACATGTACATTGTACAACATTTATTGCAATCAAACATTATTTGAGAAATGATTTGAAGGAGCGTCTAAATTTTTTGTTAATGTCTCAGCCAGTCAATCTGTTTTTTGAATATGAGATGAAACTTTTATAAAGCCTGAATCTAATACAAGAACGCACCATAACGTTTCAAGTGGACAAAACAACTCGGGGTCCCACTGTTGACAATTAAAGCTAGGAGAGGAGGAGGGTTATAAGGGATATGGTGAGCTGCCAGTATCCAGGGACACTGCATGTACCATAAGTTAACGAGACATAACTCTTTCAAGCAAGGAAGCATTAAATGATTGATACAGAAACTATACCAAACACATCCTCTGCCTTTGGATGGTCTATCCATAAAGAAAACAAAGCACACCAAACAATCATTATTGTACGGCCGCTATCCAATGATTCGCAAGAATACACACAAACAAAGGGAGATCTGGTTGTTAAGGTAAATATCTTATATCTTCATTATGTCCTCATCCATCTTCAGGAACCAGTATAAGTGGCTCAATAATTTTTGCCACCCGTGTGATGGGATTGGACATCAAGCCACCTAAGTTTGAAGATGTGTAAGTGATGATTAAAGTCATTTCACAACAAATTACATTAAAATGTGGGAAATAGTGTTGTGGTTTAATACATGCATTTAATGGATATTACAGAATTTTATAGAATAAGACTTATCATTTAGTGCAACATTATCCTATCAGAATTTTCAAAAAGTCATATTATAAAACTAATTCTAAGAAAATCAAATAAGAGCAAAATGTAAACTCACATGCCATATAAAAACAGAATGCACATGCCTTGTACAAAATACATGAGTGAGTCTGCTTATAGATATAATTTTTGTGAGTAAACAAAAAAAATTTGGAGAGTATCAAAACCACATATGCAATATATTCTGATTCCGAATACAAACCAATATTATTTTGACATATTGAGCCTTTAAAAAATATTTTGGATATATGGTATATCATTCAATGTAGCATAATATTTGCATAGCATATGTAACATTTTATGATTTAATCCCATATATAGTTTTATGGTTGTGGAGATTTCTCCGTGAGGAGGATATGCTATGGAGGATAGTTGTGAGTATTGTGTGTGTGGGGGGGGAGGGGGGGGGGGGGGGCATTCGGCTCAGGATGGGCCTGGAATTAGGGCAATATTCTCATGAGGTGGGGATGTGGAAGCACATTTCAAGGGAATGGGCTGACCATTCTAAGTTCACTAAGTTTAAGTGAGGGAGAGGTAACAGAAGAATGGTTTGCTTCAGGAGCAGTTTCTCGAAATCTTCAGACTTGGAATTGATAAAGATGGTTAGACTGAGGATCACAGGACGACTGTTGGTGACCGTGTGTTGTGGAATCCCAAGTTCTGTAGGTGGTTATGGGATTGGGAGCTCGAGGAGGCCAAGGCGTCTTTTAATTGGTTGGGTTCGGTCCCTAGCCCCACGAGTGAGGCGGATGAAATAAGATGGCAAGTAGGAGGGAAAGAGATTTTCACAGTCAATGCGTATTATTCCATCCTGAGAGGTAAGGGAAAATAGGTAGCCCTTTTCCTATGGAAGCAAATATGGAAGACAAAGCCTCCCCCCAAAGTGATTTTTTTATCTGGACAGTGGTAAAACAGACCATATTGACGATTGAGGGATTACAGAAGAGAATACGGTCAATGGCTAGTCGTTGCTCGCTGTGCAAGGAGGCTAATGAGAAGACCAATCATTTACTTTTGCATTGCAGGGTGACGAGGGGTTTATGGGATGTGTTATTTTCTCTTAGTCGGATTCCATGGGTTATACCGAAAATGGTGAGATCATTATTAGAGGCTTAGAACCTCCCCCAAGGGGTAAAAGGGGGATTACAAGGTTTGGCGCCTCATCCCTCAAGATATCTTTCAGACCATCTAGCAGGAGAGAAATTTTAGATGCTTTGATAGGATAGAGAAGGCGCCTGCTAGATTTTTTTTCATTTTTTTAAGTGCCCTACAAAGTTGCTTTAAGGAACGACATGTCGCACCTCTTCTTAATTTCTTAAAGTTTCTCGATGATTTGCATATAGTTAAGGTAGTCCACGAGGTTTTGATTTTAGTTGAGGCCTTTCTTGTGCAGTTTTGCTATAGGTGTATTTTATACTTCCATATACGGGTTCCACTCCCTTAGCGATGGTTCTTAATATACCATTTGTTTATAAAAAATAGTTTTATGTTCATATTATAGTTTATTTCACAATCAAATAGTTTATTATTTCATTAATTTATGGATATATAACTATGACCGTACACAATGGCGTACCTAGGAGTTTTAATGGGTGCGACACAAATGACGAACAAACAAAAAATTAAGCTAATAGTAAAGATATTTGTAAAAAAAATGTCATGCATTAATATTCAATCATAACACCACAACTGTAAAAAATAACATGATATTTATTATAATATAACTCTCCTAGACTTCATATTCTGAAAAAGTTGAATGATATCTTCAATGTCGATGGCATCCAATATATCTCTTTCAATAAATGCCAGCAAACAGTCATTCATCATCTCATTCCCCAATCAATTTTAAAGTGAAGTCTTAATGATCTTCATCCTAGAAAATACTCTTTCAATCGATGGAGTTGCAACGAAAAAAAGTAATGTCAATTTCACGAGTGAATATACCAATGGATAGAGAATATGCTTCTTTGAATGGATAAGTAATCTAGCAAGCCCACCAATCTCCACAAAATCAAATCGGTCATTGGAGCGCACATCCATAATGTAGGTATCAAGATGATGATCAAGATGCATTAAGTCAATACTAGAAAACTCAAAGGGGTAAAATTTAATAAATTGAAGCAATTTTTCCTTATCATATGCAACAAATGAATCAATTGGATCAAGAGAAGCCATACACAACAACAACTATGTATTCACCTCATTAAAGCCCTAAAATAAATTACCCAAACATTCTATCAATTTCAACAACTAATTACTATTAATTTCAAGCCCTAAAATAAAATCACCCAAACCTTCTCTGGAAAAAAAAACTATACACTCTCTGAAAAAAATACCCAAACACTACTTGTTATAATTTTTTCAATTTCTCAAAATAAAAATAAAGTCTTAAAAAAATAGGAATAGAAAAATGAAATACAAAAAAATAATGTACATTTCTTTTCACAATCAAATGATAATATATTAATAATAATAAACTAATTCCTCGCAATAAATACATTATAATGCTGAAATAAATAAGAAAAAATAGAACATACCTTTTGAAACAACAATAGAGAACAAATTGAGAAAAAAAAGAAGAGATCTTGTCTAGGAGGTTAAATCGCAGTCACCGAAAAGGTTTACCGACTTAACCGCTCATCACCGTCATCACTCTCCGGAGAAAAGGGTAGGTGGTTCCTTGGCTGACTTTGATTTTCGAGATATTCGGTTTTGGATTTGAAAGCTTTTAGGGTTCCCAAAGTTGATGTCGGAGTATTTTGAAAAGATTTTAAGAAATCCAATTTGAAATGTTTCTAATAAGTGAAAGCATGTATTTTTTAAAAAGTAATTATAAGCTTAGCCCCTCAAGTATAAGAAAACCTTAATAAGTAGATTTGACTTTAGAAAACTACACTAAGATTTGTATATTTTGAAAAAAAACACCATAAATATAAAAGAAATCCAAACAAGTAATGGGTGCGGCCACACCCACTCAGGACTGAATAAGGACGTCCTTGATTGTACTTTACAAATAGGAACTATACTAGCCATTGTTTGAGAAGGATCTTAGCTTAAATTGAATGGATATTCCTTCAAAAGTTCATCACAAGCGCACAAAAATCCTCATAATACTCATTGTTTGGGCATGCATTTCCCTAATTTATCCCAACTTACGTAAATGAACGACATAGAGAGGTCATGCCCATAGCCCATGTATTAATTTGGTTTACATGTAACCTTTATATTAGGCCCCAAAATTTCTACAACCAATACCCCCCACCCCCAAAGAAATATAAAAGACATATCTCTCTCTATATATAAGGAGGCAATCAGAATCAATAAATATAAGGATATCGCAACATTTTGTTAAAAAAGAAATATAACTTTGAAATATTTTATAGTGTGGCGAACAAGATTTATTATGTATTTAATTGTATTATTGTGAAATTTTAAGGAAATATGCAATAATTACACATGTCCTATTTTTATTGGTTAAGAGATTCATTGAATAGTTCTCTTTGGTGGTGAAAAGACATAACCGCTATTTTAGAATTGGGTCCTCTCTCCCTTATAAAATCTCACACCCTTTCCCATCTTTGGTGGTTGGAGAAAATTTTGAACACATTAAGTGTGAGAAATTCATAAGTGGTGTGGAGAGAGAAAACCAAATTTTTGTTATAATCATTCTAGGAGTGCAATACAAACACTACAATGAATCAAGATACGCTTCCACTTATTGTCTATTATGATTTTATATGAGAAACACAATGATTTAGGATTGTTTGTTTGAGATTTAATAAACGCATTAAAATTTATATGTTCTATTAGAGTCATTGTTATTTTTTGTCATATTTTGTGTTCTTTCAAGTTTTCCATTATCATGGAAATCATCCGTGAACACACACACACACACACACACACACACACACAGATATATATATATATATATATATATATATATATATATATATATATATATAGAGAGAGAGAGAGAGAGAGAGAGAGAGTAGAAAGAAAGAATTTATGATTACATCATCCTGTTCGTATGTCATTTTTTTTTTGTATTTAGTCACTGCACACATTTATTAATTATATGTTTCATCCTTAAATTATAGTTAAATAATATCATATATATACAAGTAATAACATATCATGTATCCAATAGTAAAGTTGTTTAATAATGTTCATGATGATTTTTGTTACTAGTGCTATTCTTCCAATATCAGTAATGGATGATGTTATACCATTTTTTTATATAGTTTCTTTGTAGTGTTAAATAATTATTAAAATGGAACATCTCATTATTATGACATGATTTTATCATTTAAATGTGTTTGAAAGTTGCCAGTGTCACCCGGCAAGAAAGTAATTATAAATATCATGTTATATAATGTACTTAATACATATAACTTTGTATTAAGACAATGACATATTAAGATGCATTTATTTATTTATTTTTAAGATCATAGATAAATGATTATCCTAAAGGTATATGATTTTGAAATGATTTTAGAAATTTAAATAAGATTATTAGAATTTAATTTTTAGTTATGTGGAAATTGGATACCCAAAGGTACCATGCCTAATTAATTATAAATTTATGATTAGGTAACCCTATTACGAATAAAAATAAATTCAGTGAACATTTTGTATGTTATGGTTTATGCCCAAAGGTAAAAACAAAAAATATTATTTTCTCATCACATTATTTATTGTTAATATGTGTCCATACTCAAAGAATTAACGTAAATTTATTAATTTATATATTTATCATTGATTCTACTCCTATTTCACCTCACTTGAATGCTTTGTCTGTTCTGATATTCAATTATATTAATTCTTAAAATTGGTGTGAATAAGTTCAATTTCACTTAGGTGTGCTGGATCTGGACTTAGCACTCCATACTAAAAGGCTCGCTGCTCTTACTGAGACTAGTACTAAGGATGGAAAAAATATGTTTCAAGCTTGGGAAAAATCGAACAGACTTAGCAAGATATTTACGCGAATGACAGTTGCAAATAATATTATGACTTAACTTCCCATAACTTAAAGTGCCAAAACAATTTCTTAAAGTTATGGAAGATCGTTTCCGTAGTGCTGACAAGTCAGTCGCTGGGACACTAATGGCTAAATTAATCATAATGGCATATGATATGGCTCGAGGGATGCATGAGCATATCCTCGAAAAGACAAACCTAGCAGCCAAACTTAAGAGTTTGGGAATGAATGTGGAAGAATATTTCCCTTTTCAACTTATTTTGAATTCCTTACCTCCTCGATATGGACCATTACAGATTCACAACAATACTATTAAAGAAAAATAAAATGTGAATGAATTTACCAGTATGGTTGTTCAAGAGAATTCAATGATCAAACAACATGGAAATCACTCTGTCAATCTAATAACTAAAGGAGACGGAAATAAAGGAAATAATCATGGAAAGGGAAATAAAAGAAAGATGTCTAATGTTAATGAGTCTAATAACGCTGCTAAGACTAAAAAAAAGAATATGATAATGAAAAGAAGTGCTACTTCTGTAAGAAGGCTGTAAATCTTTAGAGTGATTGTAAAAAACGTAAGGCGTGGTTAGAAAAGAAAGGTAAATATTCAATTTTTGTATGTTTCGAATCAAACCTTACTAAAGTTCCTCACAATACTTGGCGCATTAATTATGGTTCTAATGTTCATGTTTTAAATAGAATACGGGAATTCCTTACGACCCAAACCATCACAAATCCAAATGAACGTTTTATCAACATGGGAAATCGGGTCAAAGCTCCAATTAAAGCCATTGGAACTTTTTGTTTATTTTTGACACATGATATTAATTTGACTTATAAATAATTTATATATATACATTCGATTTCCTAAAACCTAGTTTCTGTATCACTTGACAATGATGGTTACTCTAATAAATTTGGGAATGGTTATTTTAGTTTATTTCAAAATACATGCTTTATTGGTTTTGGTGTTTTTTGTGATGGTTTGTGCAAACTAAAAATCCATAACAATTTTGTTGAATCCCTTTTGGCCATCCATTATAACGTTGGAACAAAACATAGCCTAACAAATGAAAATTCCTTCTTTTTATGGCACAAAAGATTGGGGCATATCTTCATAAAAAGATTAGAGTTACTTGAAAAACACGGGATACTTCTTAACTTAAACTTTATTGATATCAGAGTGTGTATAGATTGTATTAAAGGAAAAAAAAAACTAAACACACCAAGAAAGGTGCTACAAGAAGTAGTGAACTTCTTAAAATTATCCATATTGGTATTTGTGGACCCTTAACCACTACACATTTCAGTGGAAAAAGGTATTTTATTATGATGATTTTTTACATTATGGATATGTCAATTGATTAGGTAAAAAATATCAGTTAATGGACATCCTAGAGCTGTACATTACTGAGGTTAAAAGATAATTAGACAGAAAAATGAAAGTCGAAGGTCTAATAGAGGTGGTGAATATTATGGTAAACATAATGCGTCTAGTTAATGCTGGGGACCATTTGCTAAATTCCTAGAAATACTAGAATATGTGTTCAATGCAAAATACTAGGTACGCAAAAGCAAAACGGTTTTTCTAATTGCGGTAATCATACTCTTAGGGAGATTGTTAGGAGTATATTAAGCAACTCCACAATACTCGAAGCACTATGTAATGAATCCTTAAAAATCGCTATGTACATATTAAATTAGGTACATAGTAAGGCAGTTACACAAACTCCTTTTGAGTTATGGACTGGAAGAAAACCTAGTTTAACGCATCTAAATGTTTGGGGATGTCCAACGGAGGCTAGGATTTATAATCCACATGAAGAAAATTGAATTTTAGAACGATAAGTGGTTACTTTATTGATTGCCCCAAAAAATACAAATTGTATAGGTTTTACTGCCCTAAACATAGTACGAGAATCATAGAAATTTTTAATGCAAAATTCATTAAAAATGGTGAGATTAGTGGGAGTGGTGAACCACACAAGGTGGCTCTTGGAGAAGATAGGGTAAACATACCGTAACACTCATCTTCTAAACAAATTGTTATTCGTGTTGAGATTGACCAATTTAATAATAATGAACAACAACCAAACGAGGAACCAATTCATAATGAGATTATCAATAATCAATAGGTTATAGAAGAACCACAATAAATACCAAAATATCTACTAGAGAAAGGAGATCTTCTATTTCAAATGATTATGTGGTTTATCTACAAGAATTGGATTTTGACATAAGGATGAATAAGGATCCGGTTTCATTTTCGTAAGACATTGAAAGTAACGTTCTACTAAATATTTTGATGTTAGGAAATTAAAATTAAAATCAATGGACCATAATAGAGTATAGGATATTGTTGAATTTCCTAAAGGATGCAAGACAGTTGGTTGTAAATGGGTCTATAAGACTAAACTTTGTAAGGACAATTTGTCCATCATTATGTATATGATATGTCATACGCCGTTACAAGAATGATAGTTGAAAAGATCACATCGTCATCAACAAAATCCGAAGATCAAAAGAAAGGAAGAATTCAGAAATTCAGACAGCCGGACCGGTCCGCCTGATATTAAAACGAACCGATTCGCCTAGCCGGACCGATCCGCTGAGACCCGGACCGATCCGCCTTGCTCGTTTAAGACCAGTGAGCCCCGGACCGAATGCGAACCGAATCAGCCTCAAAATAAAAGAACCGGTCCGCCATCAGACCGATCCGCCTAAGGACCGGACCGGTCCGCCCTGGATAACCACGAACAGATCGTGTGGAGATTTTTTAGGGCAAATGAATTCTTATTTATACCACGATCGGGGAGTTGGTTTTCTTAAGGCTTATACACGATTTTCAGAGTAGATAAACTCTAAGGCCTTCATGGTATTTGAGTCCATTGATTCATACCCTTGATTCACACAAATTCCATTCATTTGTGAGTCACTTTTGGTAACCCTAGAACACCATTGATGTTCAACCCTTTGTGAAGTGGACCGCTTCTTCCTCTTCATTGCAGCCCTACTGGAAAGAGATATTCCAGCCGCGACTACAGAATCCGATACCCGAGGGTAATTCTTAGTCAACCTGTATTTCATTGTAATCCGATTGTAAACCGTCTTTTACAAATTATAGTGAATATACAAATGGTTTTGCCCCTGTGGGGGATTTTTCCTTAAACTTTGTGTGTTGAATAATTCGTGTATGATTTCATATTGTTTCAATCACACCTAGTTGCATGCTTAGGGTTAATTTGGGTTAAAAATGGTATTTATTATATTATTTCTTAATTGAACGCAAGCGCCAACTCTTTCAAATTGGTATCAGAACAGGTTACGCTAATCTATCGCGTATTCCTTTTTTCCCAAAATTTTTCTAAGATATCAATTTTTGAAATAAATTGATTTTTGAAAAGAGCGTGTTCAAATGGAGAAGTCATATTATAAAATGCCTATTTTTGACGGGTCAAATTATGCTTATTGGAAAGCCCGTATGAGGTCGGCTTTAAAAGCCATTGATGAACGTGTCTGGATTTTGGTTGAACGAGGGTGGACTCCTCCAACCGTGACTGTTGATAATGTGACCAACTTGAAACCTGACATCACTTGGACTGATGATGAATTTAAATGGTCGTCTTTTAACTCTAAGGGTCTAAGTGCTATTTCTGGGTCTGTCACTCCTGATGAGTTCAAACGCATAATGACGTGCACCACGTCAAAGGAGGCATGGGATATTTTGCAACTTACCCATGAAGGAACAAATGCTGTTAAAGAGTCAAAATTGCAAAATTTAACAACTCAATTTGAAACCATCACCATGCATGAAAATGAATGTTTTGATGAATTTTATGCTAGGCTTTCTGACATTGTTAATACTAGCTATAATCTTGGTGAACATATTCCAAATGCTAGAGTTGTTAAAAAGATTCTTCGTTCCCTTCCTAAGCGTTTTATACCTAAAGTCACTGTGCTAAATTCCTTGGGTAATTTAAATACTCTAAAATTGGAAGAACTGGTAGGAGATTTACAAACTTATGAAATAGACATGTTTCCTAAATCTGCCAAGCCAAAAGATAAGGGAATTGCCCTTAAAGCCCAAGAGAGAAAAAGTGAGGGGTCGGCAAGAAAGAGAGTCGAGTCGTCTAGAAAGATAGAAACTTCTGATTCTGATTGTGAGTTTGACCTAGATGATTTGGCACTTTTTGCTAAAAACTTCAAGAAAATTCTGAAATTTAAGAAAAATGGGAATTTCAAAGATAAAAAGAATTTTCAGAAAAATAAGTTTGAAAAGAAAGACTTCAAAGAACCCCATAAAGACAGTGAGAGGTGTTTTGAGTGTGACGGTAAGGGACACAGAGCGTTTGAGTGTGCCACTCGTCTGAATAGGGAAAAGGGTAAAGCTGTCCTAAATGCTACCCTTAGTGACGACAGTGAGGTCGAGTCGGTGGACTCGGGAGATGAGTCATCGCATGAGCATAACTTCACCGCGTTCATGGCTAGTTATGTGAGTACTCCTAGTGCATCTCACGACGATGAGGATGCTACTTCACAGGGACACCTCGACAGCGAGAGCAAAGAGAGTGAGGGAGAGGAGGAAGGTAGTGAGGACGAGAGTAGCCTTCAACGCGCCTACGCCGAGTTATATGATGAGTCTTTCAAAACTAAAAAACGTAACAAGGCGTTAGTTCTTAGGATCACCGCGTTAGAAGAAGAGTTAGGAAAGACGAGAGAGAGAGAGTCCTCCACCTGCACCGCCATGAAAGAGAGAGAATCTGCCTGGTTTTGTAAAGAGAATTTACTTAAAGAGAGAGAGAGCAGTTTTGAGAAAGAGAAAGCGGACTTGACTAAACAAGTGGCTAGTCTTACGAGTGAGCTCCATTACTCCTTGGAGACTCGGAAGAAACTTGAAGCCCTTGTTGCCCAGCTTACTCAAGACCTTGATAGAGCTAGGAAAGTCAAGGTACAAATTGAGGACAGATCTGGGAAGATGGGAAAGATGCTCCTCGGTCCCGCTTTAGGTTTTGGTGACCGGCAAGGAATAGGTTTTGATCGTGCCTCCACGTCCCAAATTGCACCCGGACCAATCCCTGAGTTTACTACGACTCCTTATGGCCGTCATAAAAAACCAAGAAGGAGAGTTCGACCAAGAAAAGCAAACCAAGGTCCTCCTAATACTGTGCTCTTTTGCTCCCATTGCAAAAGAAATGGACACCTTAGGGATGATTGCTATAAGTTGGGTCGAACACGACGTACATTTGCTCCACCACATCAGACTGATGAGTTTGCCAGTCTTAGAGAGCGTGTTGAGTTTCTAGCCGCCACATCACAGAGTTTGATGGAGGAATTCCGACGGATGACCTTACCATCAATGAATGCGACCCGCATTCCGGCTAAAACCAACAACAACAAGGGAATACAAAAAGGTATCTACACTTGGGTTCCTAAGAAAGAGAAAAAGGCCCTTGTTGTCCATGTCGCTCTCAAAGCACATAATACCTCTCAGTGGTATTTTGATAGTGGTTGCTCCAGACACATGACAGGTGATGACTCATTTTTTACCCATCTTAAGGATTATAATGATGGGAGAGTCACCTTTGGAGATGGTAGCAAATCTAGCATAGTTGGACGAGGTACAGTAGAGTTACCAGTATTTTCAAAGCTAGAGAACGTGCTGTACGTCAAAGGTTTGAAAGCAAACCTTCTTAGCATCAGCCAGCTGTGCGACGATGACTTTGCAGTGAAGTTTGACCGGAAAGCTTGTAAGGTCTATAATCAAGCCGATAAACTTTTAGTGCAAGGGGTGAGGACAGAGGATAACTGCTATGGGACTGAGCCCACATCCTCACTTGTCTGCAACAGCGCCACAATCACTCCTATGGATCTGTGGCACCAACGTCTAGGTCATGTGAACGTTAGAGACTTATCTCGTTTAGTCAAAAAGGACCTAGTACGTGGCTTACCATCTCTTGGAAAGTCAACTTCGACCGTTTGTGGACCCTGCCAGTTGGGAAAACAAATTCGTAGTCCTCATAGGAAGTTGAATTCCATTACCACCTCCCGTGCTCTTGAGTTGATTCACATAGATCTTATGGGTCCTACTCGCACGGAGAGTCTAGGTGGTAAGAGATACATTCTCGTGATGGTAGATGATTTCTCTAGATACTCTATTGTAGGTTTTCTAAGAGAGAAATCTGATGCTTTAGAATTTTTAACGACCAAGTGCCGTGTCCTGCAAAATCAACACGGGGTCACTATTAACAGAATACGTAGTGACAACGGCACTGAATTTAAGGAAGCAAAAGTGGATCTGTACTGTGATAGCCTTGGGATCAAACATGAGTTTTCTGCTGTGAGAACTCCTCAGCAAAATGGGATTGTTGAGAGAAAGAATAGAACGATCCAAGAGATGGCTAGATCTATGCTTCTAGGTCGTAAAGTTTCTAGGAGATTTTGGGCAGAGGCAGTGTCTACTGCATGCCATACGGTGAATAGGGTGTATCTGCGTCCACACACACTTCACACTCCTTATGAGTTGTGGACTGGAAAGAAGCCCAACCTAGCATATTTCCGTGTTTTTGGGAGTAAATGCTACATCCTACGGGATAGAGAGCAATTAGGAAAGTTCGACTCCCGGAGCGACGAGGGAATATTTCTAGGATATTCATCGAATAGTAGAGCATACCGAGTTTTTAACCTGAAGAGCTCTAAGATTATGGAATCAATAAACGTCACCGTGCAAGATGACGAACCTCCGACGGTCATTGATCCTAACCTTCAGTGTGAGGATGAGGACTGTTCTGACAGTGATTTACCTGTTCCTCTCTCACACTCTGTGGACCCTACTCCTGTGTTAGGGGACACACCTGCTTGGGTTCGCAAGAGTCATGACCCTTCTGCCATTGTTGGTGATCCCACTCTAGGGGTCAAGACTCGTGCTCAGCTAGAGAACGTTGTTAGCCATCTTTGCTACACGTCCAAAGTCGAGCCCAAGAACCACAAAGAAGCACTCAAAGATGAACACTCGATATCTGCTATGCAGGATGAGTTGCTTCAGTTTAAGAAGAACAATGTCTGGGAACTTGTCCCCCGACCTAGTGATACTAATGTTATTGGTACCCGGTGGATTTTCAAGAATAAAATGGATGAAAATGGTACCATAATCAGAAATAAGGCTAGGTTGGTCGCTCAAGGCTACACACAGATAGAGGGTGTAAACTTTGGGGAGAAATTTGCTCCTGTTGCGAGGCTTGAGTCCGTCCGCTTACTACTCGCCATCGCATGTCATCTGCACTTCAAAGTATATCAGATGGATGTCAAGAGTGCCTTTCTGAATGGCATTCTACAGGAAGAGGTTTATGTGGAACAACCAAAAGGGTTTGAAGACCCTCAGCACCCTGAGCACGTCTAATATCAGAAGAAAGCCTTGTATGGTTTGAAGCAAGCACCCCGTGCTTGGTACGAGAGGCTTACTTCCTATATCTTAGCTCGTGGCTTCAAGAGAGGGGGAGTTGATATGACGTTGTTCGTCAGGAGAGATGACGGTGCTATTTTGGTTGCCCAAGTCTATGTGGACGACATAGTCTTTGGATCCACATGCTCCCAGCATGCTCACCACTTTCAGGAGGAGATGAAAAGTGAGTTTGAGATGAGCATGGTAGGTGAGCTTACATTCTTCCTTGGTCTCCAGGTTCGTCAGCTAGAGGATGGGATGTTCATCTCCCAATCCAAGTATGCTAGAGACCTAGTGAAGAAATTTGGTTTAGACTCCGCTAAGCATGCACGTACACCTATGAGTACCACTACCAAGCTTAGTAAGGACACTTCAGGCAAGGACGTAGAACAAACCTTGTATCGGAGTATGATAGGCAGTCTTCTCTACTTGACTTCTAGTCGTCCCGACATTGCCTTTAGTGTTGGAGTATGTGCGCGTTATCAGGCGTCTCCTAAAGAGTCACACTTACTCGCTCTAAAACGTATTATCAAATACGTGAGTGGGACTCTCTCATACGGTATTTGGTATTCCTTTGATACCGATGACCGTTTGTCCGCCTATTCGGATGCCGATTGGGCTGGGGACGTAGATGGATGTAAGAGCACTTCTGGTGGGTGTTTCTACTTTGGTTATGCTCTTGTCTCTTGGTTGAGCAAGAAGCAAAACTCCATCTCGTTGTCCAATGCAGAGGCTGAGTACATCGCCACCGGGAGTTGTTGCACGCAACTCATGTGGATGAAGCAAATGTTGGAGGATTATGGGATTTCACAGGACACCATGACCATTTCCTGTGATAACACGAGCGCGATACACATATCCCGCAATCCTGTCCAACATTCGCGCACAAAGCACATCAGGTTACGCGAGCACTTTATACGTCAGTTAGTTGAGGAGAAGGTCGTAACCCTGAGTTTTGTTCCTACCGACCGTCAGTTAGCCGATATTTTCACGAAACCTTTAGATGCCCTTAGATTTGAGAGTCTTAGGAAGTCTTTGGGGATTTGCACAGTTGACTGAGGGTTTGGTCTATGTCTAGAATAGGATGCTTCTTCATGATCATATCATATGCTTCCTATTGCTAGTCTATTTATATGTACCATAGCTTTGTTGTACATCTTTTATGTATTCTTTGTTATTATTCTTTGAAAAATACAAAAAGTTTCTCTTTTTAGAAAATTTTTAGAAAAACACAAAAAGATTTTATTTTGATAAAAATTTTGAAAAATTAAAAAAAGAGATTTGCCTTTTATGGATGAGCATTTAAGATAGCCAAGTCACAACTTCATTCCATATATTCATGTGACTGTTTGATAGAGTTTTGAGAGGCTACATCATTTCATCCACGTGCTTAACATTGATTGGAGCCCTTGAGATGTAATTAGTGATATTTCCTACATGCTTGATTCCTATATCCTTTATTGCACACATGCACGGCTATATTTGATTGTTGCACTTGTCAATCTCATGTTGGCTTGAGTGTTTCCATCTCAATCCTCTCTATACAATGTATAAAATGCGATAAATCTTGACAAGATTGGATTGCATGTAAAAACCATTTTGGTGAGACTGTGTGATTATTTTCATAACGGGGAGGGGCTGCGAAAGTTGATTCTTATCCTTTGCGCAAAAGCCACCGTTAAAAAGGACAAAAAAAAATGGAGGAATTTTAATATCCGAGGTCCTAAGAGGTTAAAAGAGCCCGAAAAAATTGATAAGGCAATAAAAAGCAATTCATGCCAAATATGGGCCATTATAGGTTTCACCATCAATTCTCCAAAGTTTGAGAATTTAGTATACCTCTATTCAAAATATAAATCTGAGGGAGTTTGGTTGGAGATTGAAAACGGGTTTGCACTTCCTTGAAAGTCCTGAAAAAGCATGAACAACATTTTGGACGTTATTGGTGTAGAAATCACTTTGAGCTTTGATTTGTAGATTTGATATAGTGAATGTCTTATATTTTCATCTTTTACACCAAAGGAAGCATTTGAGTTCATTCGTTAGGAATATCCAATATTCATCGTGCATATATGTCATGTTTGTATGCATTGATTTTCCTATCGAATTTTGATCACACCCATTCATTAACGCTATCACCGACTTGGTTGTTTTATGTTCATTCATGGTGTGACTTTATGCCTTGTGTCACCCCGGTACTTGATTGCTTGATTTACTTCTCTCTTTTGTCTATTTGGGGACATCATAAAAAGGGAGAGAATGAATTATCTGATTATGGGGGAGTTTTGAAATTCTGAGAATATCATCTTAAATGGATATATATGCTTATGTTTATCTCATTTCAAACTCGATACGTCACTTGGTATTTGCTTTGTCTCATGTGTGTAGGTACATCCTTGATATCCCATGATGCACACCCTGATGAGAAAAGCGATGAGATTTCTGAAGATTCGAAGAACAAATGATGCAGCCTTAGTCATTTGTACCTCTTTCAGTTTTGGGCTCATGGAAGGGTAGATTTGTATAGGCATTGTTTCATACTTGATAATTCGGATTTTTTATGTTTGTTCCGGCATAGACATAGGGGGAGATTTGTAAGGACAATTTGTCCATCATTATGTATATGATATGTCATACGCCGTTACAAGAATGATAGTTGAAAAGATCACATCGTCATCAACAAAATCCGAAGATCAAAAGAAAGGAAGAAGTCAGAAATTCAGACAGCCGGACCGGTCCGCCTGATATTAAAACGAACCGATCCGCCTAGCCGGACCGATCCGCTGAGACCCGGACCGATCCGCCTTGCTCGTTTAAGACCAGTGAGCCCCGGACCGAATGCGAACCGAATCAGCCTCAAAATAAAAGAACCGGTCCGCCATCGGACCGATCCGCCTAAGGACCGGACCGGTCCGCCCTGGATAACCACGAACAGATCGTGTGGAGATTTTTTAGGGCAAATGAATTCTTATTTATACCACGATCGGGGAGTTGGTTTTCTTAAGGCTTATACACAATTTTCAAAGTAGATAAACTCTAAGGCCTTCATGGTATTTGAGTCCATTGATTCATACCCTTGATTCACACAAATTCCATACATTTGTGAGTCACTTTTGGTAACCCTAGAACACCATTGATGTTCAACCCTTTGTGAAGTGGACCGCTTCTTCCTCTTCATTGCAGCCCTATTGGAAAGGGATATTCCAGCCGCGACTACAGAATTCGATACCCGAGGGTAATTCTTAGTCAACCTGTATTTCATTGTAATCCGATTGTAAACCGTATTTTACAAATTATAGTGAATATACAAATGGTTTTGCCCCTGTGGGGGATTTTTCCTTAAACTTTGTGTGTTGAATAATTCGTGTATGATTTCATATTGTTTCAATCACACCTAGTTGCATGCTTAGGGTTAATTTGGGTTAAAAATGGTATTTATTATATTATTTCTTAATTGAACGCAAGCGCCAACTCTTTCAAACTTGATACTAAAGGTAATACTGAATGATATAAAGACCGACTTGTGGGCAAATATTTCACTCAGAAGGAAGGCGTTGATTATATATAGACCTTGTCACCTGTATTAAAGAAGGGTTCATTTAGAATTATCATGGCATTAGTGGCTCATTATGATTTAGAGTTACACCAAATGGATGTAAAAACTGCTTTTTAAATAGGATTTTAGAAAAAGAAGTCTATATGGTACAACCAAAAGGCTTCTTCTTAAAGGGAAAGGAACACATGGTTTGTAAACTTAAAAAAATAATATACAGACTTAAACAATCTTCCCGTCAATGGAATCGCAAGTTTAATGATATCATTATCTCCTTTAGAATTAAAGAGATTACCATTGATCGGTGTATATATCTAAAGGTTAGTGGGAGCAATTTTATTTTTCTGCAAATGTATGTTGATGACATTTTACTTGCTAGAAGTGATCTTGGTTTATTATATGAAACCCATAAGCTTCTCTTAAGAACTTTGAAATAAAAGATATGGGTGAGGCAAACTATGTGATTGGGATCAAATTTTTTCGAGATAGAAAACATTGCTTGTTGGGATTGTCTCAAAAAACATATATTAAAAGAATTCTTGAAAGATTTGGTATGGAAAACTGTTCATCTAGTGATGCCCTTGTTATGGAAGGTGATTAGTTTAGCTTTATGTAATGCCTTAAATATTATTGAGAACGTAAGCATATTGATAGAATTACTTATGCTTCAACTATAGGAAGTTTAATGTATGCACAGACTTGTACCAGACAAGACATCAGTTTTGGAGTTGGACTTTTAGGTAAATACCAAAGTAATCCAAGAATCGAACATTGGAAATCTGCAAGGAATGGAACGAGGTAATTGTAAGGGATGGAGGATTACATGCTTACCTTTAAAAGCTCAGACCGCCTGGAGGTGATAGGATATTTTGAATCGGACTTTGACGGATGCCCTGATTGTAGGAAACCAACTTTCGGATATATTTTCCTACTAGGTGGAGGAGTTTTTTCAGGGAAAAGTGCAAATCAATCTATTATTACATCATCTACCACAAAGACTAAATGTGTGGCATGCTTTGAGGCCAAAATTCAAGGTTTGTGTTTGTAAAACTTTATTTCAGGGATTGGAGTTGTAGACTCTATTACCAAGCCACTAAAAACTTATTATGATAATTCCACAACCGTTTTCTTTTCTAAAAATGATAATTATTTTAATGGTTCCAAACACATGGAGTTGAAATAACTTTCCATTAAAAAAGAAGTGTGGAAACAAAAAGTATTTATAGAACATATAAGCACACAACTGATGATTGCCAATCCATTAACAAAGGGATTAATGATTAAGACATATAAAGAGCATGTTGCTAGTATGGGTCTTAAAATTATTCCATAATATTTATTATATGGTTGTATGAATATATGACTTATTCTATTATATATCTTGAGATCTCATTATTATTAGTTGTTTATCTTAAGTTTTCAACCTTTTCCAATATGTATATACAGTTTGGGCGGATGAATAATAGCAGGAATAGTCTTGATAAAAGACATTATTATTGGTGTAAGGACATGATTTTATAAATGTTCGTATAGAATTTAGGAATTTATGCATTGTCCTTGATCATACTTAATATGTCGTATACTGTTACATAATAATTCAGTTGGCACGTCTTCACACATTCATACTTGACGTCCATTATCCGAATCTCTAGCAGCATGCATCATCAACACACACCCATAATCATTCAGTGCATGTCGTTCATCTTGAACCGGTCTCCACTATCTCCACATTGTTAAAGGTATAATGTTTAATTGGAGTTAATAATTTAGATGGTATTTATAACTCTTTTTTATAAAAACAAGGTTGGCTGTTTTAAAAACAATTTTTTTATTGATGTTGTTTAAACGACGTGACAATGGCGTTCAAATGACATTGGTATGTCGTGCTAATGACCTGATCAAACGACTATACTTATTTCTTAGGTATATGTAAGTCTAGGTTTACTATATATAGTGAAATAAATGGTTTTTCCCCTTTTGGGGATTTTTCCTAAATCTGTGTTCGTGTTTGTTCAGACTAAATGTTAGTTAGTTTTTATCAATTTCAATCACATTAGATGCATGCTTAGGGTTTGATTAAAATTGGAGATAAAGTTAGAATTTAATTAAATAAGTTTATACATTGAACGAAAGTGCACTCTCAAATTGGTATCAGAGCCAATTACACAATAATTTTTCGGCAAAAGTCTTTCTGGATATCAACTTTTTTTAAAGAAAAATTGATTTGTGAAAAGCTTAAGTTCGATGGAAGACTTATATAATAGGATGCCAGTTTTTATGGGAAAAACTATGCTTACTGGAAATCCCACATAAAATCTACTCTAAAAGCTATAGACGAATGTGTATGTCTAGTTTGTGAGAGAGGGTGGACTCCTCCATCTATCACAGCAGATAAGGTGACAAGTCTTAAACTTGTGTCTAACTAGACTGGGGATGAATTCAAATAAAGCACATACAATTCATGTGGCCTTAGTGAAATTTATGGAGTCGTCTCTCCTGACGAGTTCCGACGTATCATTACGTGTACCACGTCAAAGGAAGCATGGGATGTTCTTAAACTTACCCATGAAGGCACAAATGTCCTTAACGCATCTAAATTGCAAAATTTAACTACTCAATTTGAAAATATAACCATGCTTAAATCTAAAAGTTTTGATGAGTTTTATGCACGTCTGTCAGATATTGTCAGTACTAGCTTTAATCTTGGTGAACATATTACTAGCACACGGGTAGTTAAAAGGATTTTAACATAATTTCCTAAGTGTTTCATCCCTAAAGTCACTCTATTGAATTCATTAGGAAATTTAAACTCCCTTAAGTTAGAAGAACTAGTAGGAGACCTCCAAACTTATGAAATTGATATGTTTCCTAAAACGGTTAAACCTAAACAAAAAGGGATTGCATTTAAAGTCCAGGCTAGAAAAGGTGAGGATTCGTCTAGAAAGAGAGTAAAGTTGTCTAAAAGGAGAGAGGAAAAAACATATGGTTCTGAATACGATTTTGATTTAGACGATTTGGCTTTGTTTGCTAAAAATTTTAAGAAGTTTCTCAAACTAAAAAATAATGGCAATTTTAAAGATAAAAAGAGTTTTGAGAAAAATAAATCTGGAAGGAAATTTTATAAAGATAAAAAGGGCACCCCTAAGAGAGAGGAAGAAAGGTGTTACAAGTGTGATGGGAGAGTTCATAAATCATTTGAGTGTGCAACTAGATCAAAGCATCAAGGCAAAGACAAAGATTATTTAAATGACTCCTTTGGTGATGACAGTGAGGTCGAGTCGGTGGTTTATGGAGACAAATCACCGCATGAATGTAACTTCACCTCATTCATGGCTAGTCATGTGAGTAAGTCTAGTGCATCTCACCATTATGAGGATGCTACCTCATAAGGACACCTCGATAATTGAAATGATGTGAGTGAGGATGAGGATGCTGCAAGTGAGAACGAGTGTGACCTTCAACGTGCTTACACCGATTTATATGTTGAGTCTGTTAAAACTAAAAACCAAAACAAAGGGTTAGCTCTTAGGATCATCGCATTAGAGAAATATTTAAGAGAGGCGATAGAGAAAGAGTCCACAGTTAGCATGACTTTGAGAGAAAGAGAAAGTTTGTGAAGAGAGAGAGGGAGTGAGAGTTTGTGTAGAGAGAGAGAGAGCGCATTTGGAGAAAGAGAAAGTGTTTTTGAAAAAGATAAAGGGGACTTGACCAAATAAATGTATAGTCTAATAGGTGAGATCATTGCATCCATGGAGGCTCGAAAAAAACTTGAAGCCCTTGTATCTCAACTCACTCATGATCTTGAGAGAGCCCGGGAGGTCAAGGTAAGGATTGAGGAAAAATCTGGAAAGATTCTCCTTGGACCCGCTTTTGGTTTAGGTGATAGGCAGGGAATAGGTTTTGATGGTGCTTCCATATCTCATATTGTATCGAAACCGGTTCCTGAGTTTACAATGAATCCATATGAAAGTCAATCAAATCCCCAATGAAGATTTTGGAAAAGAAAAGCAAACAAAGGCCAGACTAAGATCGTTTACTTTTGTACTTTTTACAAGAAAAAAGGCCATCTTAGAGAGTTTTGATATAGTTTGGGTCGGAATTGATGTTCATATGCTCCATCACACTACACTAGTGATCTTACTAGTCTTAGAGAGCAAGTTTAGTTTCTAGTCGCCACTTCTCACAATTTAATGGAAGAGTTCCGACAGATGCCTTTGTCGTTAGTGGATACTTCCAATATCCCGGCTAGAACCAACAATGATAAGGGAAAAACACAAGGTTACCTCTTTTTAGGTGCTTAAGCATGACGTAAAAGCCCTTATTGTTCATGTTCCTCTTAAAGCTCATAATACCTCACAGTGGTATTTCGATAGTGGTTGCTCTAGGCACGTGAAAGGTGGTATTTTATTTTTCACCTACCTTTAGGATAAAAAGGAAGGTAAAGTCACCTTTGGAGATGGGAGAAAATCTATCATAATAGGATGAGGTACTGTAAAGATCCCTGGTTTTTCTAAGATAGAGAACGTTTTATACGTCAAAGGTTTGAAAGCAAACCTTCTCAGCATTAGCTAGTTGTGTAATGCTGACTTTGCAGTAAAGTTTGAATGGAAGGAGTGTAATGTTTATGATCAAGCAGGTAAACTTTTTCCACGATCTCCTATTTGGATCTGTGGCATCAACGTCTAGGTCATGTTAATTTTAGAAAGTTGGAGCATTTAGCTAAGAAGGACCTAGTATGTGGATTGCCATCACCTGGGAAGCTAATTTTCGCTATTTATGGACCCTGTCAGCTGGGAAAACAAGTTCATAGTCCACATCAAAATTTGAACTCCATTACCACTACACGTGTGCTTGAGTTGATTCACATGGATCTTATGGGTCCTACTTGCACTGAGAGTTTGGGTGGTAAGAGGTATATCCTCGTGATAGTAGATGATTTCCCTCGTTATTCCATAGTAGGTTTCCCGAGAGAAAAATCCAATGTTTTAGAGTTTCTTACGACCATGTGTCGTGTCTCGTAAAATTAATACAGTGTCACTATCAATAGAATGTGTAGTGAGAACGACACTGAATTTAAGAAGCAAAAGTGGATATTTAATATGATAGTCTTGGAATCAAACATGATTTTTTTACCGTGAAAACTCCTCAGCAAAATGGGATTACTGAGAGGAAGAATCGGATGATTCAAGAGATGTCTAGATCCACGCTTCTCGAATGTAGAGTGCCTAGGAGGTTTTTGGTAGAGGCGATGTCTACCCCGTGTCACACGGTGAATAGGGTATACCTTCGTCGACACACACTTCAAACGCCATATGAGTTATGGACAGGTAAGAAACCCAAACTTTTGTATTTTCATGTATTTGAAAGTAAATGCTACAATCTTAGGGATATAGAGCAATTAGAAAAGGTTGACTCTCGGAGCGACAACATAATTCTATTAGGATATTCATCGACAATTAGAGCATACCAGGATTTTAACCCGAGCAACACTAAGGTTATGGAGTCAATAAACGTCATCGTTCAAGATGATTAACCGCCGGTATTTGTTGATCCTAAACTTTTGTGTGAGAATAACTCACTTCCATGTGATGATACCATTATCCCTCACACACCCAGGGTGGACCCTACTCATATTTTAGGGGACGCATCTTCTTGGGTTCGCAAGGGTCATGACCCTTTCGCCATTATAGGAGATCCTACCTTAGGGGTCAAGACTCGTACTCATCTAGAAAACATTGTGAGCTTTCTGTGCTACATGTCAAAAGTCGAGCCCACGAACGTCAAATAAGCACTCAAAGATGAATATTGGATATCCTTTATACTGGTTGAGTTTCTACAATTTAGAAAGAATGATGTCTGAGAACTTGTACCCCGGCCTAGTGAGAAGAATTTAATTAGTACTAAGTGGATCTTTAAGAATAAGATGGATGAGAATGAAACCATTATACGTAACAAGGCTAGGTTGGTTTATCAAGGCTACACACTGATTAATGGTGTATACTTTGAGGAAATATTTGCTCCTATTGCGAGGCTCACGTCCTTCCATTTACTACTCGTCATCTCATGTCATATGTGCTTCAAGTTATATTATATGGATGTCAAGAGTGCCTTTTTGAATGGCATTATAGAAGATGGGGTTTACGTGGAATAATCGAAAGGTTTTGAAGATCCTAAGCACCCTACACACGTCTATTATCTGAGAGAAGCCTTATATGGTTTAAAGAAATCACCCCGTGCTTTGTAAGAGAGGCTTACTTCCTATCTCTTGGCCTTGGTTTCAGGAGAGGGGAGTAAATAAGAAGTTGTTTGTTAGGAGAGGAAAATATTATAGTTTGGTTGCCCATGTCTATGTGGATGACATAGTCTTTGGATCCACGTGCTCTCACCATGCTCACGACTTTGATAAGGAGATGGAGAGTGAATTCTAGATGATCATGGTTGGTGAGCTTACATTCCTCCTTGGTCTCCAGGTTCATCAACTAGATGATGGGCTGTTCATCTCCCAATCCCTGTATGCAAGAAACCTAGTGAAGAAATTTGACTTAGACTCTGCTAAGTATGCACGTACCCCGATGAGTACCTCAACTAAGCTTCACAAGGACACTTCAGGTAAGGACATAGAGCAAACCTTGTATAGGAGTATGATAGGTAGTCTTCTCTACCTGACCGCTAGTCATCCCAGTATCGCCTTTAGTGTTAGAGTCTGTGTGTGACATTAGGCGTCCCGAATGAGTCGTACTTACTCACTCTTAAAAGTATTATAAATACATGAGTGAGACTCTCTCATATGACATTTGGTATTCCTTTGATTACGACGAACGTTTATCCACCTATTCGATGTCGATTGAGCTGGGGTGTAGATGGATGTAGGAGCACTTCTGGTGGGTGTTTCTATTTTGTTTTTTCTCTTGTCTTTTAGATGAGAAAGAAGTAAAATTCCATCTCTTTGCCCACTGCGAAAGCTAAGTACATAGTTGTCGAGAGTTGTTGCATGCAACTATGGATAAAGCAGATGCTGGAGGATTATCGGATTTCATAGGACATCATGACTATTTCCTATGATAAGGCAAGCGCAATACACATATCCCGCAATCCAGTCCAATATTCGAGCACATAGCACATTAGGACACGCAAGAACTTTATCCGAGAGTTAGTATAAGCAAAAGTCATGTCCTTGAGTTCTGTGTCCACCGACCTCCAGTTATTCAATATTTTCACGAAGCCTTTAGATGCCCTTAGATTCGAGAGTCTTAGAAAGTGTTTAGGATTCTGCACAGTTGACTGAGGGGTGGTTACCATGTCTAGTATAGGATAAATTTTTCATGCCCATATCATATTGTTTCTATTACTAGATTGTATCATTTGTACCATTATTTTGTGTACTATATTTTTTATTTTTTTTTGAAAAAATACAAAAAGATTTTCTATTTTTTTGAGAAAAAAATTGAAAAATACAAAAAGATTTTATTTTCGATAAAAAAAATTCGTTTTATAAATTTTTGAAAAACATAAAAACATTTTTGTATTTGTTTTTACACCTTTTATGGATGCACATTTTGGATGCTCAAAGTCAAAACATCATTTCCATATTCCACGTGACATTTTAATAGTGATTTGAGACGTTACAGCATTTCATCCATGTGCTTTATAATGTTTGGAGTCATTTCACTATGATTAGTGATATCTTATTACATGTTTGGCTCCTTATCTCCATTAATGCACACATGCATGAATTTATGTGATTATTGTACTTGTCTATCAAATGTTGGTCGAAGTATTTTTATCTCAATCCCGTCTTTAAAACGAACCAAATGCAATAAAACTTGATAATGAAAGTAGTGCATGTAAGAACCGTTACCCGTGAGGAATTTCTCTAATGTGAAAAATGATGAATATATAGGGGAAAGGGCCATGAAAGGCACAATTATCCTTTGCAAGAAAACTACCTATTAAAATGGGCCTACAAAAGTGTGGCATTGTAAAAATTAGCCAAGGCCCAAAGAGCTTAAAAAGAGCCAAAAAAGTGCGGCATTAAAAACAATAGCCATGGACAAAGTAGTTTAGTTTTATATGATCATTCAAAAGAACAGACTAGAATATAAAAATATGATCATCATTATTCATAAGGGAGTTTGGTTGGAAATCAATAGGTTTTCACGTCCTGATAAGGTCTTGAAAAAGCATTACATAGTTTTAGACGTTGTTGGTGTGGAAATCGTTTTCGACTTGATTGTTGTTTAGATTCAGTCGGTGTCATTTAAATTCAATATTTTTACACCTAAAAAAGATTTTGAGTTCATTCGTTAGGAATGTCCAAAATTCATTGTGAACATATGTTATGAATGTTTGCATTGATTTTTCTATCGAATTTGATCACACCCCCACCTTTACGCTATCAGCGACTTGGTTATCTTAGTGTTCTTTCATGGTGTGATTATGTGTTGTATATTTTTTATAAGAAAAATTTTGAAAAATTCAAAAAGAGAAGTTTATTACCTTGTTAAAATCTCCATATACATTGCTATGTTTCTTTTTATTTGTCTATTTGGGGACATCATAAAAAGGTGGAGAACGAATAATGGGGGAGTAGAGAATTTTTTATTCTACTTCAAACTTATGCACGTCACGAGTATTTGTTTCTTATCTCATGTGTGTAGGTACAAATTGTGGATCATTTTTTTCCACACCCTGATGATGACAAAGAAATGTTGGAGAATTGAAGTTTTGAAGATGTTGAAGATTTCAAAGACATGTACTTCGATATTTCCATTTATGGGTTTAGGGGGATATGAGATTGTATGTCTTAGGATTTTTTTTGGAATGCATAGTTCGGATTTTTTATGTATGTACCGACATAGATTTAGGATATATTTTCATGGACATGATTTTATACATGTCCGTATAGAATCTAGGAATTTCTGTGTTATCCTAGATCACAGTTAATGTGTCGTATACCATTATATACTACTTTAGTTGGCATGTCTTCACACATTCGTACTTGACATCCATTATTCGAATCTCTAGAAGCAAGCATCACCAACACGCACCCACAATCATTCAACGTGCGTTGTGCATCTTTAACTCGTCTCCACTATCTCCACATCATTAAATGTATAATGTTTAATTGGAGTTAATAATATACATGTTTATATTTGGGAGATTTTAAATGGTTTTTATAATTGTTCCTATGTTATAAAAACAAGGCTGGCTATTTTAAAAATAAATTTTTTATTTATGTCGTTCAAACGACATGACAGTATTGTTCAAACGACATTGGTATATCGTTCTAACGACCTTATCAAATGACAGTACTTGTCGTTTCTTAGGTAACGCGATACCTCATTTCTTAAATGCATCTAACGACCAGGTACTGTTTTGGTTTTTAGTACTTCATTTTTAAGGTCGTTTCTTGAAGGTATCTAGCGACATCTAGTGTCGTTCGGACGACCCGCTAGATGTCGTTCGAACGACATTGCGCTGCCTTTTTATTTTTTGCTGCTATAAATACCTGCTCTAAAATTAGGTTTTTGGAAGTCTTTTGCAACTCCGTTTTCTACCAAACTGCTACGATTTAAGACTTCTTTCTTTTAGGTTAAACCTATCTAGATTCACCCAAATATCCCAAATCATTTATGTGAATCATTATTAAACCCTTTTACTCATATCACCATTCTTGGAGTACATCTTGTGGAGAAGGAAGGCCCTCTACATTGATGACTATTGGAGCTCTTGAGGGATCTATTACTTATTCTTGGAGTTCTTGAGGGAACTCTTTCTGAAGACAATGAACCGACGCTCACGGGTATTCGTCTGTTAAACACGTTGTATCTTTGTATATATATATAATTCGAGGTTTACTATATATAGTGAAATAAATGTTTTTGCTCCTTTTGGGGGATTTTTCCTGAATCTGTGTTTGTGATTGTTTGGAATGCATGTTAGTTAGTTTTTATCGATTTCAATCACATTAGGTACATGTTTTGGGTTTGACTAAAACTTGAGATAAAATTGGAATTTAAATAAATAAGTTTAGACATTGAACGGAAGTGCATTCTCAATTGGACCATATGCAGGCAATATATTATTTTCCTATTACCTCAATTATGAACTATATTAAATGGGTTACTACTATTATGGTGCATGGAAGGAACTATATCGTTCTAGCGACATAGAACCGCCATGACTCGCATTATCACTACAATAAAAATTACATTTAGCTACGAATTTTCTTCGTAGCTAAAAGATAACATTTTGAAATGAACCACACTTTTGGACTATGGCACCTATATTGGACCATGAAATAATAAATTTAGTTGCGAAAAACTGTACGAAAAAGGTCCCATAGTTTCCAACGGGGGAAGATGAGCAAATTTATTTTGCAACAATAGAATTTATATTAACAATGATTATTTTCGTTACCAAATATATTACTAATTGGCCACGATATTTTTTTCGTACATAAAACATAACCCTATTTGGAAACAAAATTAAGCGAGGAAAAAAAAATAAGGATAACTAATGTAATATCCCAAAATGATAAGGCCCCCTGATCTCATTAGGTCCCTTTCTGAAAACTCATATACCCACTCTCTCTAAACCCCTATTCTGCAATCACTAAACTATTGTTGTCATTTTCGATCACTCACCACCGAATTTTTTCCCTATGACTAGGGGTAAATATCTTTCCCTCTGATCCGCCAATCATTGTTAGTCTAAGACATTCTGCCGACTAACATACTAGTCTCTCTCTCTTTCTCTCTCTACAAATCTTGTAAGTTGAATAGTGGGCTTTTGTTTGAAAATGATTTGGAAGTTTTAAACCCATTTGATGGTTTCAGCCCATTTAAAGGTTAAAACTGATTCAAAGATTTGGATTGATTTGAAGATTTGAATGTTGAAATTTATTTTTCTTGGTTTCAAAAATGGATCTGAATGTTTAAGGTTTGAATCGATTGAAGGTTTAAATAGATTAGAAGATTTTTATTGTGCTTGTTGGTTGAATGTAGCAGGAAGAGAGGAATTATATGTGACTTATGTCAGAAGATCAATGAAAAAAAAGATAAACACAAATCAAATTATTTTTAATGCATTTGTTAACAATCTCAAGCTATTATGAACAATTTGGTTCTATAAATTCTTAAGAAATTTTTAATAGGGGTTGCCGATAATTACGTTTTGGGGTTTGTTTTTCTACGATGGTTTTTTTAACTCTTAGTTTTATCAGTTTTTAAACATATAGTAATGTTCCATATAAAAAGTTGTTTATGTGAGAAATATTTTTTCCCATCAATTGTTTTTTTTTTCCATATGAGATATGTTTATTACATTCTATATGCATTTGTTTTCTTCAATACTTTTTTCTTGTTAGATTTTAGATTTGTTGTTGGTACCATAATTAATGTTTTCCTCACATTAAAATTAAAAAATAACTTAAATTAAACATCAAAAATTAATAAGTAACAAAAATATGGTAATTATTAGAATTTGATAATACATTAATTACACAATATATATTAAATCATAGAAGTTAAAAACTCCTTACACTGTTGTTTGATGATACATTGATTTCACAATATATGCTTATGTTTATTAGAGAATTTGTGTGTGATGAACTCATAACTTTATATTTTGTAATGAATAAGATGGACAAAAATTGGATGCACAAAACTGATCGATTATATGAGAAGTATGTGATGGAAGTCAGATCATTAATTCGATTCACAGAGAATCGTATGGGACAAAATAATGAAATTAGGTGTCCTTGTTGTGATTGCTTGAATATCGATATTAGAAATATTAGTGAAGTAGAGGATCATTTATTTTTTAAAGGTTTTTGTACAACCTACACTCAATTGATATATCACGGGGAGCGTTTTGAGCACATGGTGTATAGTAGTGCACATGGTGATGTAAATGATGATGTTGATGAAGGAATGGCATATAATGAAGAGGAAGAAGGTGACGAAATTCATGATATATTGGAAGAAGTGCATAGGGGAACCTTCGGAGATACTGGTCCAATTGATTCCTTTCATGTTGATTCTCTCATAGAATTTGGTGGGGGAAGAAAAGTTTTGACAAATTGTTGAGGGACGCTGAACGTGAATCATATCTCAATTATAAAAAATTCTCTACACTATCTTTTATCGTCATGTTATTACACTTGAAGGTCATTGGTCATTGAAGTAATAAAGCACTCAACATGTTGCTTGAGCTATTGAAGGAGACTTATCCTGATGGCAAGATGCTTCCAAAGTCATATTATGAGGCGAGAAACATGTTGCGTGACTTCGGATTAGGATACATGTCGATTCATGCTTGTAAAAAAACTATAAAGGAATTTGGAGATAAGCAAGAGTGTCTAATATATGGGGAGTCTAGATGGAAGATTAATGATGGCAAGGGTAATCGGATTCCACATAAGGTCCTTATCTACTTCCCGTTAAAACCAAGACTCCAAAGACTATTTATGTCAAGAAAAACAACTGATGATATGAAGTGGCACATAGAGAAGCATGTGAATGACACTATATTAAGACATCCTAGTGATTATAATGCTTGGAAGGAATTTAATAAGGAACACGAGTGGTTTTCTCAAGACCCTCAAGATGTAAATCTTGGCCTAAAAAGTGATGGGTTCAAGCCATTTGGAAAAATGCAAACCTCGTACAACATGCGGCCAGTTATACATATGCCATACAACTTAACTCCTTGGAAATGTATGAAATATCCATTTTTCATGATGTTATTGATCATTACCGGAGCTAAGGCACTTAGTAAAGACATGGGCATGCATTTAGAACTATTACTTTATGAATTGAAGGAGTTATATGATGTTTCTGTGGATCATATGATTCATCCACTAAAAAGACATTTCAAATCCATGTCGCGGTTTTATGGACTAAATGAATTTTCAGCCTATGGTAATTTATCCGAGTGGAGCACTAAAGGATATATATAATGCCCTACTTATAATAAACATACTTCTTCACAAAATCTAAGAAGTAAAATTTGTTATATGGGCCACCATTGGTATTTGGAGGCAAACCATAAATGATAAAAAATAAAAAAAATTGATATAGGTGTAAGGACAAAAATTTCAAATTGAGTCCATATATAGTTTTGGCTCAATTCTGGACAAAAACATTTATTCATAGGATTGTATTTAATTGTAATATTCTCAAGCCTATGAAGAGTTTGTTGAAGACATAGCGGCAAAGAGTATAAAGCTTCATAATCATGTCGGTTTCGTGCCTCGTTTATACGTCATCAACCATAGTTCCATGCTCCCATGGTATGAATGCAATCATATATATATATAGGAGCTTGGAGCTTGTTTATTGGGTGTTAGGTTTATCTAAAACTGCGTTTTTATTTTCAGAAAGATTTCTAATTAAAACTTTAAATAAGTTTATAAAGTTTTCTGGGCTAAAATTGAATTTTCCTACTTTCTATTTTTTCGTTCGATATAGTCGTTCGAACGAGTTTGTCGTTAGAACGAAAATGTGATTCGACCGAACTTGCCAACGACTTCCCATTATGACATACTGGAACTTCGTTCAAAATGTTGTTCGAACGAGATTGTCGTTCTAACGAGATTTCTAACGATCTTCTAACGAGTTCATACTGGAACTTCGTTAAAAGACTCGTTCGAACGAAATGTCGTTCGAACGAGTTTCCAGCGGGAACAGTTTTCTGGCAGTTTTGAGCAGTTTTCACCACTTCCCCCACTTGATTCTTAACCAACTATTTTCAGACTTTAATATGTGCGGGAATCACTTTTGTGAAAAAATCTTTTTCATATCTTACTAACTCCTAGAGAGTGTTTTGAGAGTAAAATCAAAGAGGGAAAAAGATCATGTTTTAAGTGTGGTTTTATCAAAGAGAAAAATATACACCACTCTAGTTTACACCCAAATTAGTTTCTTCCAAGTTCCCATTTTCATATATCTTGCTTGGAGTTTGGCAACGGGTTCATCTCTTCCGTTCAAAGAGAAGTTTTGGGTTTTCTTCTACATCCCATAAAGAAAGAAGAAGAGATTGTTGCAGAATTACCCACTTGGAGAAAGGCTCCTTGCTCGGGTGACGGTGACCATATAAAATCCGATCTGTGGATTCCGAGACTGCGGTGGAGCTCCAAAATTATCCGCTAGTAAGAGGTATCTACAAGAAGAAGCATCGGGGCTTGAGAGGGATCGAGTCATGTGTTGTAAGACTTTCTGTCTTGTATTTTTAAATTTCGTACTTAGTGGATTTGTGGCTAGGGCCGTCCGAGGTTGTTACCCGTTGTGGGTTTTTCCTCGTCCATCTCGGCGTAGTGATTTCTTGTTTTATTTTATCTTGCAATATCACCTAGAAAGCATGCTTAGGTAAAGAAGATAAAATTGATTTAATTTAATCACTACTTATGTTTAATTTGGGCTTTGTGTATTTAACTTGGTTCAAGTGAAAATAATTTTAATGCGTTAATTTAATTTCACTTGGCTTAATTTTAATTTGTTTAAGAAAATTAAAATTTGGTAATTCGTTTGTTTGTGAACCATCTTACGCTTTCGCATATTGATATATATATATATATATATAAGGAAATAATATTTTATAGAATCGGGGATTTGAATCTACAGATTGGTATCAGAGCCAAAGCGATAAATTATTTCGTTAAAGATCCTTTAAATAATTTTTGGCTAAAATGGAATTTTCTCCATTTTCAAAATTTTCTATTTTCGATGGTTCTAACTACGCGTATTGGAAAGCGCGAATGAAATCGACACTTAAATCTGTCGATGAAAGGGTTTGGATGTCTGTAGTTAACGGGTGGTCCCCACCAACCCACTTAGTTGAAATGAATGTGTTCCCTAACCAGCCGATAGATGGACTGAGAATGAGTTTAAACTTTCTAATTTTAATTCCCGTGGTTTGAATGCCTTGCTTAGCGCTGTCACACCGGATGAATTCTGACGTATTATGACGTGTGAAACCGCTAAAGAAGCTTGGGATATTTTACAACTAACTCATGAAGGAACTAGTGTCGTCAAAGCTTCGAAACTCCAAAACCTCACCACTCAATTTGAAACTATCAAAATGAACGATAATAAAACTTTTGATGAATTTTATGCTAGACTTTCTGATATTGTCAATTCATCTTTTAATTTGGGAGAGAAAATACCCGACAACCGAGTTGTAAAGAAAATTTTAAGGTACCTACCTGATAGATTCATTCCAAAAGTGACCGTTTTAAATTCTTTACCAACTTTAGTCTCTACGAAATTAGAAGAGCTTGTAGGTGATTTACAAACCTATGAACTAGATATGTTTCCCTCTAAAACTGAAAAGAAAATTGAAAAGGGTGTTTCTTTAAAAGCCCGAAAAGAGGTCAAATAAGTATTAGAGTGCGAGAGTGATAGTGACTCGGAAGATATGGCTTTGTTTGCTCGTAAATTTAGAAAATTTCTTAAATTTAAGAAAGATAAATTTAAAAAGGATTTTAAGAAATTTAAAACTCCTAAGTATGAAAAATCCGAGAAGATCCCTAAACCTATTAATGAATATTTAAATAGGGACGAGTCTAATAGGTGTTTTTGTTGTGAGGGTTATGGCTATAAGGCTTCTGAGTGCCCCACTAAACTAAGGAAAGAGGGTAAACGACCCATTACATATAATGCGACCCTTAGTGATAGTGATAAGGAAGAGGGACCCGATTCCCCCACTAAGCCTAATTTTGTGGCTTTTATGGCTAGTCATGTGAGTGATAGTGAGAACTCATCGATTGATAAAACGTTAACACATGACACTTCCAAGGTTATAGTTTATGATTCTCTTGTTTTTGATGATAGTGAGAGTGGAGAAGAAAGAGAGAGTGAAAATAAAGAAGAGGTTAATGTGAGTGAACTTCAAAATGCTTTTCAAGAATTATATAAAGAATCTATTAAATTGAAAAGAGCTAATTTGAAGTTAGAAGCTAGTTTGAAAGAACGTGTAGAGGTCGTTGATAATAGTATGTTGGTTGAAGACCTTAGGACACGAGAGAAATCTCTTCTAGAGAAGTTTGAATATATAGAAGACCTTAGGACACGAGAGAAAGCTCTTCTAGAGAAGTTTGAATATATAGAAGGCGAGAGAGATAGCCTTAGGGGTTTAATGGAATCCTTGAAAAAGGAGCTTCTTGCTTTTGAAGAGCGAAATGTTTTATTAGAGTCAAACATTTTAGAATTGCAAAATAAATTAAATGACTTTAGTAATGTCAAATTTGATTTGGAGTGTCATTCGAAAAAATTAGATAAAATCTTATGAAAGGTCCAAATTAAAAATAACATGTGTGGTTTAGGCTTCAATACTCGTAATGAATCTACTCATAAAGCCAAGACCAACATTTTAGGAGAATCTACTAGGAATGCATTTAGAGATCACTCCTTAGGTAAATCTTTTCGACATGTTTTTACTTGTACACATTGTGGTCGAAAAGGTCATCTTAAGAAATTTTGTTTTGATCTTAAACGAATTCCTAGAAAATCCCAACGTAATGCAACCAATGTATTTAAAACTCCTACACCCCAAGATAGTCACTCTTCATTAATTAGGGTTAGGAAATCTGACTTAGTTGCCTTGCAAAATAGGGTTTTTGATTCTCATTTACTATCACATGCTTCCTCCCTTGCTAAATCTAAAGGATAAATGTGTTAGTTGTTTTCATACTTTAGCTTTTGTACTTCATGCTATATCCACATGCTAAATGTATGCTTGTTTAATCAGTTTCTAGTCTATGCTCCATGCTTATCACATACTAGAATTATGATTTTTGTTTACCTTTTGTATTATATTTCCTTCATTTTGTTTGCATTAAATGAAAAATACAAAAATATTTTTGTTTATCATTTGGATTTTATCTCTTGGTAATTTAAGCTTAATGAAAAATTCAAATGAATTTTTGTTTGTCTTTTGAGTTTATATTTTTTTATTTTTGGCTAAAAATTTCAAAAACTCAAAAAGATTATATTTTTTGTGTAATTTTTGTTTGACACACTTTAAGTGGCATATACTTGTGTTTGAATCCCCCCTTTAATGCTCCCATGTGGCTAGAACTTTTGGTTTAGATTGTCAATCTTTAAAATGTTCTTTACCATATTTTTATGGAGTAGTTGGATTTTGTGTTGGTTAAATGGATTCTATTTTTATATGCCTCTATTCACACATGCACGAGCTCTTTTGAAATTTTAACTTCAAATGTATATTTAAGCTATGTGAGGTGTTCTCTTTCCAATCTTGTCATCTACATATTTGTGACTTAGGAGGATTAGTGCATGTCAAAATCCGTTGCACGTGAGATTTGTGTGAAAAATGATAAATATAAATGTGCACGGGGAAGGGCTCCGAAAGGACTAAGTGATCCTTTGCGATTGTAAGCCACCATTTTTTGAATGGACCTAAAAGAAATACGTGGTCCAAAGGCCTAAAAACAGAAAATATGGCATTAAAAGAAATATAATTGCTAAGGCCTATGTTTGATTGATATAGTCATTCAAATTTAATATAAATGCTTATTGAGGGATATTGGATGGTATACCAACAGTTTGCACAATATCCGTTTATCCTAGTTGCATATCTCATGTCATGACTCTATTAGTTTGTAGAATCATCAATATGCTAGGCTTGTATGCATTTTGTATGTTTGTTCATTGAGTTCAATTTATATTGTCACATGAGGCTATATTCAAATGTGATGAAGTTTGCAATCAAATGAGAACTCCGTGAACATGTTTTTAAGTGATTGGGTCTAAATTTATTTGTTACTAGTTCACACCCCAACACTTACGTTTCCATATGACACATTTTTGCCATACGAGTGTGCAAACTTATTGTATTTTGTGTCATGTGTGTGTTTATATCTATATATATATGTGTGCGTGTGAATTATTGATATTTTTCTAGTATATATATATCTGGTATTTTGTTTTGCCTTTGCCTTGCTTTCTAGTACTTCTATGCGTATACTTTAGTTTTGGTATCTATCTTGGATGAGTTATGCTTTTGTTGCCCATATGCTTTCATGTCTTATCACTTTAAGCTTCAACATGCTTTTATATTTGTTCTTTATCCTTTGCCTATTCCTGAACAAAAAGGAGGGGAATGATAGGGGGAGAAATGGTATCTTATCCTATTGTAATCTTATCTAAGTTTAGGAGATTTAACTTAGGAGGAGTAGCTAACTTCTTGGGTTGATCATTTTGATAAAGGGGAGAATTAATTTTAATTTCGGGGGAGTATTTATTTTAATTGCTTTAAATACTTTGATATTACCTATGCATTTGATAAGTTTGCTTAAGTGTGCAGGAATTCTTCTAACGCGGCATCCTTCAATGGCAAAGCGTTTGGTCCTTGGGTTGAGTCAAGTTTGGGTGGGTTATGTTTTGAGTCTAGTGAGCTTGATGACCCTTTAGGATTTTTGTTTGGTTTTTGTCCCGGAATAGCCAAAGGGGGAGATTTGTAAGGACACAAATTTCAAATTGAGTCCATATATAGTTTTGGCTCAATTCTGGACAAAAACATTTATTCATAGGATTGTATTTAATTATAATATTCTCAAGCCTATGAAGAGTTTGTTGAAGACGTAGCGGCAAAGAGTATAAAGCTTCATAATCATGCCGGTTTCGTGCCTCGTTTATACGTCATCAACCATAGTTCCATGCTCCCAAGGTATGAATGCAATCATATATATATATATAGGAGCTTGGAGCTTGTTTATTGGGTGTTAGGTTTATCTAAAACTGCGTTTTTATTTTCAGAAAGATTTCTAATTAAAACTTTAAATAAGTTTATAAAGTTTTCTGGGCTAAAATTGAATTTTCCTACTTTCTGGTTTTTCGTTCGATATAGTTGTTCGAACGAGTTTGTCGTTCGAACGAAAATGTAATTCGAACGAACTTGCCAACGACTTCCCATTATGACATACTGGAACTTCGTTCGAAATGTCGTTCGAACGAGATTGTCGTTCTAACGAGATTTCTAACGATCTTCTAACGAGTTCATACTGGAACTTCGTTAAAAGACTCGTTTGAACGAAATGTCGTTCGAACGAGTTTCCAGCAGGAACAGTTTTCTGGCAGTTTTGAGCAGTTTTCACCCACTTCCCCACCCGATTCTTAACCAACTATTTTCAGACTTTAATATGTGCGGGAATGACTTTTGTGAAAAAATCTTTTTCATATCTTACTAACTCCTAGAGAGTGTTTTGAGAGTAAAATCAAAGAGGGAAAAAGATCATGTTTTGAGTGTGGTTTTATCAAAGAGAAAAATATACACCACTCTAGTTTACACCCAAATTAGTTTCTTCCAAGTTCCCATTTTTATATATCTTGCTTGGAGTTTGGCACCGAGTTCATCTCTTCCGTTCAAAGAGAAGTTTCGGGTTTTCTTCTACATCCCATAAAGAAAGAAGAAGAGATATTTGCAGAATTACCCACTTGGGGAAAGGCTCCTTGCTCGGGTGACGGTGACCATATAAAGTCCGATCGGTGGATTCCGAGATCGCGGTGGAGCTCCAAGGTTATCCGCTAGGAAGAGGTATCTACAAGAAGAAGCATCGGGGCTTGAGAGGGATCGAGTCGTGTGTTGTAAGCCTTTCTGTCTTGTATTTGTAAATTCCGTACTTAGTGGATTTGTGGCTAAGGCCGTCCGAGGTTGTTTCCCGTTGTGGGTTTTTCCTCGTACATCTCGGAGTAGTGATTTCTTGTTTTATTTTATCTTTCAATATCACCTAGAACACATGCTTAGGTAAAGAAGATAAAATTGATTTAATTTAATCAATACTTATGTTTAATTAGGGCTTTGTGTATTTAACTTGGTTTAAGTGAAAATAATTTTAATGCGTTAATTTAATTTCACTCGGCTTAATTTTAATTTTTTTAAGAAAATTAAAATTTGGTAATTCGTTTGTTTGTGAACCATCTTACGCTTCCGCATCTTGATATATATATAAAAGGAAATTATATTTTATAGAATCGGGGATTTGATTCTACAATAGGAGCTTCGTTCAAACCCTATGAAGGTAGATGGGACAATGTATCGAAGCAATAGAATTATATAAAGGACTATATGCAGGGGAAATAATTAGAGAGTATGAAGAGAAAACTTACACCCGAGGAGCTAAATTGGACCAAAAAAAGTATTTTCTTCGAATTGTCATATTGACGAACATTGAAGTTGTGACATAAACTTGATGTCATTAACATTGAAAAAACTATATGTGAGAGTGTATTAGGAACATTATTAAACAGTGAAGGGAAAACAAAGGATAATTATAAAGGGAGATAGGATTTGGAGGATATGAAAATAAGGAAGGAACTACATTTGAAGAAGAACTCCGATACATATATGATGCCACTAGCATGTTATATTCTTTCCAAGTTTAAAAAATAGGGGTTTTATGAGTTTCTAAAATATTTTGAGTATCCAATGGTTATGCTTCTAATCTCTCTTAATGTACGAATGTTAGTGATAGTAGTATATCAGGATTGAGAATTCATGATTCTTATGTTTTGTTAAAATGATTATTGCATGTTGGTACTTGAGGATATCTGCCTAAGGATTTAAGTACCACATTAATTAAATTGGGGAATTTTTTTAATTACATGTGTTGTAATATATTAGATGTGAAAGAACTAAAGAGATTGGAAAAATACATTATCCAAAGTTTTTGCAAACTTGAAATGATTTATCCCCCATTTTTTCGATATAATGAGTCACTTAGCAATTCACTTGCTGCGTGAGGTTATGCTTGGAGTACCAATTCAATATAGGTGGATATATCCTATTGAAATGTGTGTTTTCATATTTATTTATTCATTACAATATGCTTTATGCGGGTATTTTGTGGGTTTAATATGACACAATTGTGACACCTCGCTTAAAATAATAATGGGTGGCCAACCCTATACTATAATTAATCAGGAATCTCAAGTGGATCATTCTTAGCATCTACTGACGATACTGAAAACAAACATATCTTACTACCCAATACTATAAAAAGCGGGTGCCATTTTAAAAAAAAACATACAATGCAACAACCAACCAACAACATAACAACTAAAGAACATGATAATGTACACACACACACTAAGATAAATGAGAATAATTTTATAGTACACCAAAAGGACACAAAAGGAAATACCTGAAAACGTTGTCGGGTCACTGACAATACAACAATTGGAGAAAAGAAATATAAAAGTTCTACAACCACTAGTCTTAGGTGTAAACTCGATATACAAACTGAGTCCTAATCTAGATTTAAAAAAGATGGGAAACGACTATAACAAAAATCCCGCAACAGTCCGCAACTGCTACAGCTCCACGAAGACACTGGATTGAAAACATCGTTGGCGTCCTTGCAGAGGAACACCTAAAATAATACAATATATACAGTAAGAGGAAAAATATAAATGGGTCAGAGCCTGAGATGTGCAAATATTTTAGCATGTGCATTAAAATGCATAATAATTATAAATGCACTATAACATGATTAAAGTGGAGTCACACTCTCCTGGAAATCCAACTCACCCCTCAACTAGAGTGCGCACCTAAACGTATGCACATAGTCCTCGATTAAACTACCCAACACTTCTAGGTACAAAACAATCTAACCTACGCCAAATCCACACTCGTGTAACCCATCATCCAAAACATGACCATAAACTTACGATTCTACCATAACCCAAACATACATCTAAACCTATTTAATATATAAATATACATATACATAACTCTTACTAGAATTTAACGGTTTCTAGTTATTAACTTACACGAGTTATTAGCATCTAAATGCTAAGGACTAAACTTCTCCGAACTCTCAACATTGCGTTGAGGTTCGTGCGTGGGACGTCTCGCAAAGCGAAATCCAAACAAGGAACCCCCCTGATACACTACTCCTTGGCACTGTTGATTGTCGAGATTCATTATGCCCTCAGTGCACGATGCATATAACATCAATTACACATTTAAAATATTACTCCAGCTTATTCTCATAAAACCTTGTTTCACTATAACATATAAATCTGAGTACTAAGGACTAAACTTATCCCTAGTCCCAACATTGCACTACGTTTCATGCGTGGGACGTCTTGCAAAGCAAAATCCAAACAATGAACCCCCCGATACACTACTCCTTAGCAATGTTGGTCGTTTAGGTCCATTATGCCATCGGTAACCCACCCATAACTTTGGATACATATAAGGAGCAATAATATCTAATCTTATAAATAAGATAATGCTCCGAACCTTTTAGGGTCTATAACATTACTATAGTGACAAAGCACAATCATTCAATCCCAACAATTAAGTACACATAACACACTTAGCGTGCATATGAATATCGAATACACAATCACTTATGGATATAAAATACTTCACAATGCCATCATCTTCCAGGAATTACTCGTTTTATCCCGGGTTACCATATATCGGATTATTATCACACCGCCATGGTAAATAAAATAAATCACAACGTATAGGAAGCGGTCATAGTTCCGAAATTGAAAGTGAGAACGAATCATACCCAAGGCTTCTTACCCAGAATGAAATCACACAATATATAAAGGACGACTATGACCTGGTGACTATACGCACCCTGCTCCTCAAGCCAGGGGCCTCACCCATATCGCGCAACTTCCCATGATAGCACTGGAGGGTATGCTCACATAATAGGTATATATACATCATTCACACTAGATATTTATACAATCACATCATATAAAAGTAAACCATCACACAAGGTATTTACATCACGCCATATAGATATACATAATCTTATACGCACGTATGTATGAAAGAATTGAATTCATTTATAAGTATATAACTCTCGTTATACTAACCGTTTCTAACTTGCCTACCTTCCCATTATTTTTCACAATACCATCCCTCACTCGAAGCTTACTCATCCAACACATTTATTAATATGAATAGTCTCCCAATTCAATCAACGTTAAGGATACCGTCTATAACCGAATGCACACCGATCAACAATAATTATCCCCTAAGTAGAAATATCAAATGTAGTAGGATTCCCCACTAATCGATACAATAATCCTCAATTTATTCTCTCAAAATAACTCAATACGACCCCAACATTTCATCATACAGGAAACTCCCTAAAAGTCTCCAAAACTTACTTTTCATAACATATATAAAGGTTTCAAATCGATAAACCCAAATGAAATGGAGCGAAACTCACTCTAGAAAAACCTAGAAAAAACAACCATGTTTCCGAATCGATTCGGCCCACAAAGCGAATAGATTCGCCCCTAATGCGAATCGATTCTGTCCAAAGGACATGTAAGTCTGCCTTAGGCCGAATCGATTCGGCTTTGGGTCCGAATCGATTCGGTCACTCAGACCTTCAAACCTGCAACATTCCGAATCGATTCAGAAAGGCCGAATTGATTCGTCCTGTTCAGAAGATACGAAAATGGCTATTTTTCTCCAAAAGACAAAATTCCAAAAAAGAATTCTAATCATATTCTCTCCAATATTCTCCAACCCAAACATATTTCTATCATCAAAACTCAATATATTTGTACCCAACAAATTTTAAAACCTTAAATCCATATACCCACACCTCAAATACAAGATTTACCCAAAATCTAGGTTTTAACACTTTTAACCCAAAATCCATAATATAAATCCATAAATCATGAAATAAATGACACACATGAATTATTTAGCAAGTTTAATCACTTGCCTCGAAGTTGTAGAGGTTGAATCGCCCACAAAATCGTGTATTGATCGGAATCCCCAAGTTTTTCTTCTTTCTCTTCTTCTCTCTCTCTCTCTCTCTAGGGCTTTCTCTTTCTCATAAATTGAGATTTTTATCTCACGGAGGCTTAATAAGCCTTAACTCCAAAATACCCAACTTTAAATGATAATATACACTTTAAATGACTCGATTACTCCAATTCGATCCAAACGAACTAAAAATGTTCTGAAACTCGAATAAGACCCAAGTATAGTCATTTCGACTATCTCGACCCTTCCGGGATCAACTGCACACTCTGAATCGTCATTCGAAATACTTTCTAACATCCTCAAATTTTGACCTCAATTACTGAATTTAAAATTCTCCAATAAAATAAATATTTATTTCTCCCAAATTAATTAAATTATTAGTCCAAAACTCACGGGGTATTACAGACTTCCCCCCTTACAAGAATTTCGCCCTCGAAATTAAGCTAAGCCTAGTACTCCAAACCTCGACTAGCTCCTAAGACACCCACTCTCAAGATCACTATACCTATTCCTCCCACTTCTCACGGCTAATCATTTGATTAAAGACTAAATCAGCTAACCAGGGCGCCCATACAGCTTGTACCCGAGCTCAATTCGTATAAACATAACCCGGCTTCACTTAGCCTCAAATCGTAAAATAACTCGAAACAAATTAATCCATCATAAATTACTAATTTTATAAATTTTTTGAAATGTTCTAAGATTTAACTCTTATCAATTCCTGACATTCGCTACTTTCATGCGGGGGAGGTCTCGCAAGCGAAATCCAAATAAGGAACCCTCCCAATACACTACTGTGTAGCTCTTTCGGGGATTGAGATCAGTTAGATCGGGACTAAAGTTTAAAAATATTTTTGAATCATTTAGATATGGCCTGAAGGCCTATAAAACAATTTTGTTTTAAAAATAGTTTATGTCTTTCGACATCCAAATCAAGTACCTTATGCCCAAGACACAAGGCACCAACAAATACAATACTCTTACCAACATTTACATGAGCAAAAATCCCTAGCTCAACGATAATCCGCTCAACCTTGAATCTCTTTAGTAACAAGAATCCCTCACATCATAACAAAACATTGCCATACACTAGGCTCTTCCATAAATGGGACATTACAAATACATAAGTCTAGCATGACTATGAAACGATAGCTTTAACGTCACTACTCAACGCATTTTAACGGTTCCTATGTTCAAAATGAAGTTATAACTCTCTATTAGCACATCATTAGACAATCTACTCTCCAAAAAGATATAGTCTAAGAGCCCCACTTGTTCACTCCTCCCTTCCGGGTCATTCCATACATTACGGAGTTATAACAACTAACTAATCATCAAAATCTTATTTGATATTCTTCCAATACCTCTCAAAGCATAATCCTAACCACAAAGGAAAATATAATTTACATATTACCTCTCTAATCTGACTGCATCGCTCCATCGATGGGTTCCTGCTAAAAGTCCTTCGGTCCAAACAAGCCTATGATCTGTTGTAGGGGTTGCATATCCAAAACATCCTCAAAAAGTGGCCCTCTACCTCTTTCAGGACAATCTCTCTTTCTATGACCTATTTTTTTTTATAAAAGAAACATCTACCAGCAAATCCTCCCTACCCATCCTGAGGAACAAAATGCTGTTACGACCCTTGATAATTATGCTTATACCATCTTACTTCACTGGCATTCTCTTCTCCATACTTACTTGATGAACCTGAGAGTTGATGTAAAAAATTATATTACTTCTAATTAATCAATCACAGATAAAATAAATAAGATAAAACATTTTTAAAGTGGTCCAGCCTTATAAGAATGGCCTACGTCCACTATTTTTGTATTGCTGACTGTTTGCCTAGAATTCTTGATAAGTGAGTTTACCAAGAAATCTAGAGTCCCCCTCTAATGAGGAGGTTACAATGTATTTATAACCTTGAGGATGTACAAATGAAAGGACAATGCGTTGTTATCTAGTAGGCATATACATATGTACGATATTAATGAGTATTTAATGCGCAGTTGTCTCTTTGATTCTCTTGATTTGGATGCGCTATACGCTAAGTAGCTCGGACCGCTTAAGCTGCTTAGGGCGCTTGAGCTGCTTGGAGCTTATGAGTTGCTCGTAGAACGTATTCGTATTTTCCATATAGGTTGACACGTGTCTTCAAGTGATTGGTCCACGTCAGCAGATTAAATGTGGTATCAACAGAAGCCCCCAATGTTTCACAGTTGAGGTTGAAGGAGAGTGTGGGACATTTCGCTTGAGAACTGCTTGGGTTAGTGATCTTTATGGGTTTTAGGAAAATTTTATAATCCATTTTTTTAGCGCACAATATCAAGCTTCATAAAATTTTGAATTTCCACGATCATTTCGATATTTGTGCCCTTTTATTCTTTTAGCCGCCAGAAACACAAACGTCTTCCCTTGTAATCATTGTCTTTCTCTATTCCGGAGATAAAGTATTTAAGCGCGACAGAAATCCTATCATCTTTCACTTTTCAAATCTGTATCTTTGAACTCTTCATTTCCTCTTTATCTTGTGCCTTCATTCTTTCCATTGTTCGTCGTCAACTGATCTCTCTTTTTCTGTAAGATTTTCTTCCCTTTCTTTTATTTACTTTGTTCATCATGGTTTATCTGGTTGAGTCGCTGGACAAATTTCGATCTGAATTTTCAATCCCCTCGTGGGTTATCTTAGAAGAACTTTTTGAACCTTCTGATTATTTTTCTTTGGCTGAGGGACATTGGTTCCCCAGTCTTTTTGTAGCCGAATGTGTCTTTTCTTTCCGGCCAAATCACATGTGTTTGAAGTTTTGCCAATATTTTGATGTTGTACCTGCAAGAATATCTCCAAATACATGGAGGATAGTTAATGGCGTACACAAGTTAAATCAACTTCATTGAAACCGTTTAGGGATTCTAGAGATTATGTATTCCTACAGATGGGTTATCAGCGATAGTACTTTCCATTTAAAAACTAGGTTTTTGAATAGAGCCTTAGTTGTCAATCTTCTTGATGCCAATAGGGATTACTTTGAACATGGAGTGGTGATGAAAAATTAGCAACACCCTCCCTTAAATGGAGATGATGTATACCAAGGTCCCAGATGTACACCTTACGGCAATGGGATAGGTTATTTTTATATTTTTTGAAATCTTATTTTCTTTATGTTTGATAAAATGCATCACTGACATTCGTTTTTATTTGTTACAGTTGACAGTAAAAGAAAACCTCCAAAAGAAGCTGATGTTAATTTAAAGCACTTAAAACTTATCTGGGATTTGCATCAGTCTGTTGCTGAGGAACATATTAGATCTGCGTCTTACTTATTGCAGTACAAGAGCTATACTTCATCTTTTACTATTCGTCCTCATCCAGTAGTGGTTAATCTTGACCAAGTACCAGCCTCTGAGACTAGTGTAGAAGGTTCTTCCTCTGAGTCAAGTATTCCTATCAGTGATCTGATGAAGAAGAGAAGAGCTCCTGCCTTTTTTGACAAATCTGCCTCTGCTAATGTGGAAGCAAAGAAAAGTAAACATTATGTCCCAGAAGAAGGGACAAGAACCATTGATACACCTCCTCCTGTTGCTGCTAAGAAAGTTGTTGAGAAGCCCTCTGTGGCTCCGAGCAAGGTTGTTGTTATTTCTCCTCCGAGTGAGGTTATTGTCATATCACCACAAAGACAACGTCTTTAGTTGAAAATATTCCTGCTCCTTTAAGGAGGTTGAAGAAAATCTCTTGTGAGAGACCTACTGAACTTGTCTCTCAACCTTTAAATGTTGAAGGTGGTGTTCCAACTTTTGTTCCTCCGATCTCTGCTGTGGGCTTGGTAAGATCCTGGACTGTCCCAGAAGTTCAAGGCATTGAAGATGCCCTTTCTCGTGAGAAAATTACTACCTTGGATACTCAACATATTGCCTCAGTAAGTATCTTTAGCTCGACCCCTTTTATTTTTTAATACTATGTCCATGTATTGACTTGAAGTTATTTCTTTTTTCAGCTGGTGACGTGTTTTAACAGCATTTTGAAGAAATATGAAGCCATCAAAGCTTCAAGTTCCTCGGCAGGAGTAGAGGAAGCCTTTGTTGGTCTGACCCAGTCTTTAAAGACTCTCATCAAAAGTACGAGGAAGAAAAAATTTCTTGGGAGAAACAACTCAAGTCTATTGAGCTGGACATAAATCAAGCTGAGAATGCCTCCAAGGGGTTGGAGAAGAAGTTGAAGGAGTTTGAGCAGAGGAACAAAGACTTTGAACAAAGCAATAAGGAGCTGGAAGTTAAGCTCAAGTCTGCTGAAGACGAAGTTGTTAAACTTCAAGACGTTGAGCGACAGAAAATGGAGGTGGAAGAGAAGTTTAAGGCTGCCGAGGAGCTCCTTACGGAAAGGACCTCCTCGGAGAAGGAAAAAAGGAAGAAGGCAGTTAAAAAATCATTCAGTGCTGGTTGGGACAAAGGCTGGAACAAGGGCCTGGCTTCCATGTTTTCTCAAATGGAGTATGCCAGCCTCAAATATTTTAAGGATGGATGGGTTACAGCCTTGCAAGAGCTGAAAGTTGCTGAGAATTCTGAGTTATTTCAGCAGTACACTCATGGCCCTCCTCCTTCTCCCGGAGAATAAGAGGATGAAGCTGCTTCAGATGAATCTTCTTTGATGATTGAAGATTAGGTTCCTGCTTTTCCTGTTGTTCAGCCTTGCTCCGAGCAACTCCAACCAGCCAGTACTTCTGTCGAGCAGCTAATCTTGCCCTCTGAGCAACCTGTCTCTTCCTCCAATACTTCTAAGGAAGTCGTAGGGAACAAGGAGAAGGTGTAAAGTTGCTCGGGCTTTTATTTTATTATTCTATTAAATCTAACCTCAGACTTTGTATTTTCTCTTATGATGAAATAAAAATCGAACTTTGGTTGTTCATCTTGAATTTCTCTTTTACTTGTTTTATCTGTGTCATTATTGATTCTTTTTGTTTCTTCTCTTTGATAGTCTATGGCCAAGATGGAGCTCTTATCAGCTCATGACATAGAATTGATGAAGAAACGCAATAACTATTTTAAAGCTGGTCATGCATATCTTAATGAGGCTCAAATCATAGATATCCTGGGTTCAGATGCTTCTGAACGAGCAGTTGAAGCTTATCAATACTTAAAGTTCTTGCTCAATCGTGATGCTGCCAACAATATAGCCTACTATGAGATGATTGAAGATCTCCAAGGAAATATCGAGGAACTCTAACAGCAATATAAAGAATCTTCTACCCTTTTGCACCAAGGAAACGATAAAAAATATCAGCAATTGAGTGTTGACAAAGGGTATGATAAGTTTATCTCTGCTTATGAGAAGAAAGAGAGTGTTCTAAAGCTTGAAGTTGAAGAGCACATGCATATTGCTAAGTTGTTGGAACAGGAGAACATTGCTTTGCAAGAAGAGATAAAATAACTTAAAACTGCTGCATCTTCTTCAGGAGCCTTAGTCCCTGTTAATGATGAAGGTTTTTCTTTTTTGGAGGTAGAAAATGTCAACTTACGAGATGAGTTGGAAACTTTGAAAAGAGCTGGGCCTTCCACATCTACTCGCGGACGAGCAAGATCTTCTTCTCATGGACGAGCAAGGGCTATTTGGATTTCTATTGAAGAAGCGAGAACTCATTTGGACTTGGAGAATCAGGCATTTTAGTTGATGGTGAAGAATCAAGCTTTAGCAGAAATGTCTAAGAAGATTCTGAACTTCAGCAAATAACTTTCTATCCAGAGTTCTGCCTTGGAAAATAAGGAGAATCTGGTGAAGAATCTCCACGAGCAACTGGAGAGGTTAGCTTATCAATTCCATAAACAACCTAGAGAGTTTTGGATGGTTGGGTATAATGAAGCCCTCTACCATCTTGATGCTCAGATCCAGAAGTTGAATAACGAGGGGTACAAGCAAGGGTGGTTGAATGCACTGTGTGTGCTAAAATTGGAGCAGGGCCACTACTTATGGGATTATTATGACCCTGGAGTGCTCGATTTTCCTGTGCCTCCCTTTAAGCTTGATATCAGTTGGATTCCTGCTCGAGAAATTCCTCAATGTTTGATCTCCAAGTATCTCAGTAATTACAGTCTGCATGCAAACTTCGAGATATCTCGCCCAGAGCACTTACTTGAGCGGCCTTCTATAATGAATGTTAGAATGCTTCAAGGTGTGAATTTTCTCAATTCCCCTTATGCATTAGATGATCCTCCTGCTGGGGTAGAACCTGTTTCAAAAGCAGAAGGGAAAAAACCAATAGAATAGGATTTTTTATGTAATGAAGTACATTTTTCACATCATATGTAATTCTACTTGATTTGAATGAAGAAGTTTAGTCTTTTGCTATTCCATTTTCTTTTAAATAGTTTATAGAATATTTTCTTCTAAATAGTTTATAGAATATCCTTGTGTGCTTGTCATTTTGTTTTTGGATAATGGAACTTATCCCATTTGTTGTTTGATTATAGTGACTTGTCACTCTTTGGGCCTAAGCAATGAAATGATTTGCATCCCATATTCCTGCTTAGTTTAACCAACTGGAGTTGATTGCACTTTCCTTACCGACCAACCGGAGTTGGTGGTGATTAGCTCCCGACCAATTAGAGTTGGTGGTAATTTATTTGCCGACCAACCGGAGTTGGTGGTAATTTATTTGCCAACCAACCGGAGTTGGTGGTAATTGATTTGCCGACCAACCGGAGTTGGTGGTAATTGATTTGCCGACCAACCGGAGTTGGTGGTAATCTCTTTTCGACCAACCGAAGTTGGTGGTAATTGCTCTGAAATTTGATGTGTAGTGTGTAGCACTAATATTCTGAAAAAATTTCAACAAAAAGAGAGAACTGGGTAAAACATCCAACACTTTATTCATACTGAAGAAACTTCATTACATAGGAATTTCAATTACTGATAATACTTACGCAGATGCTCAGCATTCGATGCATTCTTGAATTCTTCTCCTTCCAATGTTTCAATCCTGTATGTCCCTGGACGAACAACTTCTGTTACTCTGTAGGGACCATGCCAGTTGGCTTCCAGTTTGTTATTATTTTATATTACTTTCTTCAGCACATAATCCCCTTCCTTCAAATCACACTTCTTTACTATTTTATTATAGAACAAAGCTGTTTGTTGTTGATACGCTGCATTCTTGATTGCTGCTTCCTCCCTAACTTCTTCGAGCATATCCAGGTCTAATATTCTCATCAAATCATTGACAGGAGAATTGAAATTAAGCACCCTATGCGTGGGTAAACCCAATTCAGCAAGTATAACAGCCTCACTCCCATATGCCAGCATGTATGGAGACTCTCCTGTTGCTGTTCGTGGTGTTGTACGATAAGCCCACAGCACAGAATGTAGCTCGTTAATCTAATTTCCTTTTGCATCATCTAGTCGTTTCTTCAAACCATTCAACAACGTTATGTTTGTCACTTCAGTTTTCCCATTGCTTTGGAGATGGCCTGGTGCAGAATGAGTCTTCAGTATATTAGATTGATGACAATACGCAGTAAACTCCTCGTTATCAAACTGGGTTCCATGGTCAGTAATGAATGCATGTGGGAGACCATATCTGTAGATAATATTCTTCTAAATAAATTGATAGACTTTATCGTATGTAATATCAATGAGAGGCTCAGCTTCCACCTATTTGGTGAAGTAATCCACAATAACCACGAGGTATTTGAATCTTCCCCTGGTCTTTGGAAGTGGCCCGACCAAGTCTATCCCCCATAATACAAATGGCCAAGGGGACGTTATGGGTGTTAACAATGCTTGGGGAGTTGATCGGATGGAAGAGTAGCGTTGACATTTATCGCATTTCTTAGCATAAGCTGCGCAATCAGCTCTCATCGTTGACCAATAATGCCCCTGCGTTATTATTCTTTGCAAAAGCGTCCGACCTGCCACATGGGCTCCACAAGACCCTTCATGAACCTCTTTGATCATATCTTTCACTTCGAAGGGGTGGACACATATTTGTAGCCCTGCTATAATTCCTCGTCTATATAAAATGCCATTGGTCAATACATAACGAGCAGCTTTAAATTTTAGTTTCTTGGTTGTGAGTTTGTCAATTGGCAAAGCCCCCTCTTCAATATAGGTCCTGATGGGGTCCATCCAAGATGGTCCCATCTCTAGGGCAATAAAGTTCATCATCAAATCTTCGTCAATGCTCCGACCAGTCAGGATTTCTATTGGGATTGTTCTTCATAGCTCGGTGCATGTGGCTGAGGCTAATCGAGCTAAGGCGTCTGCTCTTGCATTCTCCAATCTTGGTATTCTAATCAACTATACTGCATTAAAACTCGATACAACCTCCATTGCTTTTGCATGATACTTTATCATTAATTCTCCTTTTACTGCATATACCCCCAGAATTTGATTTACAATTAACTGTGAATCACTGAATACAACGACTTGCTTTGCCTTCATGGTTTTGGCCAGACCTAGACCCACGATCATTGCTTCATATTCGGCCTCATTATTAGAAGCCTTAAATTGAAAGTACAGAGCATACTCCACATTAATCCCATTCGGGCTGTTTAAAATAATCCATGCTCCACTACCTGTAGAGCATGTAGAGCCATCTACATATAGATTTCACACAAGTACCTCATTATCAAACTCTTGGTCAGACAGAGTTCCTCGGTGGAATATTTGATCCTTATTTTTGTCCTCCTCCAGCGTTTCTCGCTGCTCGTCCACCGACGTAAATTGGCCGGGGTTTAAATTTGATGATCCTGTAACATTCACAGGTTGTTCTGTTTTTAACTCTTGCTCGTCGGAGAATTATCCTAAATAAATTCTGCGATAAAATCTTCTACTGCCTGCCCTTTGAGTGACAGTCTAGGCTCATAAATTATATCATACTCACCAAGTTCTACTGCCCAGTACATCAACCTTTCTGATTTCTCCGGTTTATGTAGAGCTTGTCTTAATGGCATATCGGTGTACACCACTATAGTATGGGCTTGGAAGTATGGCCTCATCCTTCTGCTTGCTTCAATCAATGCTAGTGCCAACTTCTCCAGCCTTGGATATCTGATTTCTGCCCCTCGGAAAGCCTTGCTGGTGTAATAGAATGGTTTTTTTACTCCGTCCTCCACTTTTATTAATGCCGAGCTAACTGCATTCTCTGACACTGCCAGATACAAGTATAATCTTTCTCCCATTACTGGTGTGGACAACAATGGAGGTGTCCCCAGATATTTCTTCAATTCTCGAAAAGCCTCCTCACATTCATCATTCCATTCAAAAGTTTTTCGGAGTGTTTTGAAGAATGGTAGGCACTTGTCAGTTGCTCGTGACATAAACCTATTAAGTGTTTCAACTTGTCCTGTGGGACTTTGCACTTCCTTCTTCGTCGTTGGAGATCGTAGCTCCAATAGAGCTTTGATCTTTTCAGGGTTTGCCTCAATTCCTCGTTGGTTAACAATATACCCGAGAAACATACCTTCTCGTACTTCGAATATGCATTTGGTGGGATTCAACTTCATTTGATATTTCTCTAGTTGATCAAAGGTCTGACCTAGGTCCACAAGATGATCAGCAACTTTCTTGCTCTTCGTTAGCATATCATCAACATAAACCTCCATGTTATGACTGATTTTCTCTGCAAACACCTTGTTCATCATCCGCTGATATGTCACACCTGCATTTTTAAGTCCAAAAGGCATAACATTATAGCAATAAGTTCCCCTTGGGTTGATAAAAGAGGTACTCTCCCTGTCTTTAGGCTTCATTTTAATCTGGTTGTAACGAGAATAAGCATCCATGAAACTCAACAATTCATGCCCTGAGGTTGCATCCACTAGTTGATCGATTCGGGGAAAAGGAAAATGATCCTTTGGTCATGCCTTATTGAGATCGATGAATTCTACACACATCCTCCACTTGTTATTTTTATTCCTCACCATCACCACATTTTCTAGCCAATCAGGATATTTGACATCTTCAATGAAAGAGGCTTTTTGTAGTTTCTCTATTTCTTCCTATATAGCTTGGTTCTTCTCAGGACTGAACACTCTTCTTCACTGCTTCACTGGCTTGACTTCCTTGTTCACCATTACACCAAAACTGGCGATTGGTCACGGCCAAAATCCCTGACCAAAGTTGTGGGTCGTGGACTTGGGCCGTGACCATTTCTGGCGTGACCATTTTCATCAATTTTCGTGGGTCGCGGCCCAAGTCCGTGACCAAAAAATGGTCACGGCCGAGAGGGGTCACGACAGATGGTTGCGGACTTGGGCCATGACCCATACCGTGATGGGATCGCGGCCCTCATCCGTGACCCACAACTGTGACAAATTGGTCGCGGCCAAAGTCCGCGACCCACGTCCGTGACAAAAAAATAAAAAAAAATGGTCACGGCCTTCATCCGTGACCCACAACCGTGACAAATTGGTCGCGGCCAAAGTCCGCGACCCACTACCGTGATAAAAAATTTTAAAAAAATTGGTCGCGGCCCTCATCCGTGACCTACAACTGTGACAAATTGGTCGGGGCCAAAGTCCGCGACCCACAACCGTGACAAAAAAAATTAAAATAAAATGGTCGCGGACTTTGGCCGCGACCATTTTTATGTGCGACGAAAAAAATAAAAATGGTCATGGACAAAGTCCATGACCATATTTAACTATAATTTTAAAAAAAAAAAAATATATATATATATATATATATATGTATAGAGGCAGGCTCCTGTGCACACTAAGTTTGCACACTAAGTTTGCACATCACCTTTTAAAAGTGTGCAGACTTAGTGCTGGCGCACACCAATTTTTTTATGTGATATTTTAACATTTCAACGAACTCACATAAAAAAAATTAGCTCAAAAAAACTTTTTTTGCTATTTTTAAAAAATCGGTCAAACTTTCGCAGTTTTTAAAGGGCTTAAAAACTACGAAAGTTTGACCGATTTTTTAAAAATAGCAAAAAAAGTTTTTTTGAGCTGATTTTTTTTATATGGGTTCCTTGAAATGTTTAAATATCACACAAAAAAAATCAACTCAAAAATAATTTTTTTACTACTTTTAAAAGGTAATGTGCAAACTTAGTGTGCACAGGAGCCTGCCTCTCTCTCTCTCTCTCTCTCTCTCTCTCTCTCTCTCTCTCTATATATATATATATATATATATATATATATATATATATATATATATATATATATATATATTTTTTTTTTTTTGGTCCAATCCTAAAATTGGGGGTCCTGTGAGTGCACTGTCGGTTGCTACGTGTAACGCTAGACGCATACGAGGTGTTACAAATATTTATTATTGGCAAAACAATAAAAAAAAATCACAAATTGCGAATCGAGAACGTTGTTAATAAACAAATATATATACAAACTTATAAATATTGCACATCTTAATAATTCACAGTCCAAAAAAAATTGGGCAGAGTTTCCTCTATTTTCATGACATTCCAAAACCTGTAAATGTAAAACCTGCTTATGATAAAGCCCGCACGGCCATAAAATTCAACAATCAAATTATAAAAGCCAGCACGGACATAAAACTAAACAATAAAAGCCCGCACGGCTGTAACACAAAAAACAAAATCCTGAATGTCCACAACATATAAACAATCTTCATGCTGTAGACCATTGCCTCCTTCGTTTGTTCCGCGTCCAAAAATCGTACAAATGATACATAAAAAAATATCAGTAACCATGTAGTTTTACAAAAAAATTAATCAAGCTGAAAAATTGCATATATGAGTTAAAATTATTAGTAACCAAGTAGAAATAAGCAAATTATCGTCTTATTCTAAAACCGGGAGTCCCGCGGCTGCGAGGTCAGTTCCTACGAGTTACATTTGTCCCATGGGAGGTGTTGGTGCCACCCACGGGGCCGTTAGAGGGCTTTTTCGAGTTTTCACCCTCTAATGTCATGTTTTTAAGCCTAAGTCAAGAAATATACAAATTATTGTCGTATTCTCAAACCGGGAGTCCCGCGGCTGTGGGGTCAGTTCTTACGAGTTACATTGGTCCCGTGGGAGGTGTTGGTGCCAACCACGAGGCCGTTCGGGGGCTGTTACGAGTTTTCACCCTCTAACGCCATATTTTGCTTAAGTATAGAAATATACAAATTACCGTCGTACTCTCAAACTGGGAGATCCGCGGCTGCGGGGTCAGTTCCTACGAGTTACATTGGTCCCGTGGAGGTGTTCGTGCCACCAACCGGGCCGTTTGGGGGCTGTTTCGAGCTTTCACCCTCTAACATCAGGTTTTTAAGCCTAAGTCTAGAAATATGCAAATTACCGTCGTATCCTCAAATCGGGAGACCCGTGGCTGTGGGGTCAGTTTCAATGAGTTACATTGGTCCCGTGGGAGGTGTTGGTGCCACCCACGGGGCTGTTCGGGGGCTGTTTTGAGTTTTCACCCTCTAACGTCAGGTTTTTAAGCCTAAGTCTAGAAATATGCAAATTACCGTCGTATCCTCAAATCGAGAGACCCGTGGCTGTGGGGTCAGTTCCTACGAGTTACATTGGTCCCGTGGGAGGTGTTGGTGCCACCCACGAGGCCGTTCGGGGACTGTTTCGGGTTTTCACCCTCTAACGCCATGTTTTGCTTAAGTCTAGAAATATGCAAATTACCATCGTATTCTCAAACTGGAACTCCCGCGGCTGCAGGGTCAGTTCATATGAGTTACATTGGTCCCGTGGGAGGTGTTGGTGCCACCCACGGGGCCGTTTGGGGATTGTTTTCAGTTTTCACCCTTTAACGCCAAGTTTTTAAGCCTAAGTGTAGAAATATGCAAATTATCATCGTACTCTCAAATCGGGAGTCCCGCGGCTGCGGGGTCAATTCCTACGAGTTACATTGGCCCCGTGGGAGGTTTTGGTGCCACCCACGGAGCCGTTCGGGGGTTGTTTCGAGTTTTCACCCTCTAACGTCATGTTTTTAAGCCTAAGTCTAGAAATATACAAATTACCGTCGTACTCTCATACCGGGAGACCCGCGGCTACGTGGTCAGTTCCTATGAGTTACATTGGCCCCGTGGGAGGTGTTGGTGCCACCCACGGGAATGTTCGGGGGCTGTTTCGAGTTTTCACCCTCTAACGTCATGTTTTTAAGCCTAAGTCTAGAAATATGTAAATTATTGTCGTATTCTCAAATCGGGAGTCCCGCGGCTGCGGGGTCAGTTCCTACGAGTTATATTGATCCCGTGGGAGGTGTTGGTGCCACCCACGGTTCCGTTAGAGGTCTGTTTCGAGTTCTCACCCTCTAATGCCATGTTTTTAAGCCTAAGTCTAGAAATATGCAAATTACCGTCGTATTCTCAAACCGGGAGTCCCGCGGTTGCGGGGTCAGTTCCTACGAGTTACATTGGCCCCGTGGGAGCCTCGTACACTGGGTTTGCCCTTTAACCTCTAACGTCGTGTTTTTAAGCCTAAGTCTAACTGGGGGTTGTAAATTTCCATAATTGTGGCAAAGTAATTACACGAATAGAGCTAGTGAGAGTCATATCAATAAGATTTCTTTATTCTCCAACAGACAGGATTGAAGGATAGAACTGGGACTGGTGGGAAGAGTCTTATCAGGTTGTAAATTCGATTTCTCAATATGATGATCTTTGGGGCCTTTTCTATTCGCTTGAGTCCATTCTTCTTCTCCAGTTACATTAGTGGTGGTAGCTTTAGTGTCAGGATTTATCATCCACACTCTTTTAATTTTGGGGCATTTGGATATATTATGGCCAAAGGCAACATAGTGGGGACATGAGTTGGTCATATCTTGCTATTTAACCTTAACACAAGTGGAAGAACCATCCTCCAAAATGAGGTTAATAGAGTTTGGGTAGCTAACTTTTGGCACCATTTCAATGCAAATCCTAGTAAAGCTAATTCTATTCATATTTCTAGTGACTGAATCAGCATAGATGGGGATTCCTATGGCACTAGCAATGTGATTGAGGCCTTTAACAGTCCAATATTGCATAGGGATGTTGGGTAAGAGCACCCAAACTGGAACTCTAATAGTATCCTCTTTAAAGAACTTGAAGCCATGTTTCCAGTTATTCAAAATGTTGGGGTTCCCCACGAAGTTCCAAAGGCCATTTTCCACCACCTCATCTCTGTAAGTGGGGTTGTGATATCTGAAGAAAAAGCATCCATCATCATGAGCAAACATTTTTCTCTTCATTCAACTCTTCTAGTCTTATCACATTGGTTACCAAGAAAAAGTATTCAATTCTGCTTTGTGTTGGGGATGTGAACTAAAGTTTTGTTACCAAGGAAGCTTTGGATATATTTAGTAGTTTATCAGGGCTTAGGCCTAATCGTTCTAAAAGTAATATGTTCATTACTAGCTTAGATGAAGAGGAGACTCTTAGTGTGGTCAGCAATCTCAACATTAAAAGCTGGACTAATATGCATGTATATATATGTATATATATAACTGTATATGCATGTTTATAACTGTATATATATGCATATATATATATACCTATATATCAGTATATATAATGTATATATACTGCATATATATGCAGAGCAGTATATATACTAGTATATATATACTGCATATATATACACTGCAGATTATATATTGCAGTGCATATATATGCAGTATATATATATATATATGCAGATTATATAGTGCAGTGTATATATGTGCAGTATATATTATATAGTATATATAGTATGTATATATATACATATATGCAGATTATATACTGTAGTGTATATATATACAGTATATATATACTCTACAATACACTGCATATGTATATATATACTGCATATATATACGCGACTGGTTCCTACGACTCACATTGGCCTCGTGCGAGATGTTCGTGACTCTTACGGGACCGTTTTGTGTTCATTTTGCGTTTTCACCCTTCGATGGCATGTTTTTATGCTTCAGTTTAACTTTTTGCAAATTTACGTTGTACACTCAAACCGGGAGCCCCGTGACTACGCCATCAGTTCTTACGAGTCGTATTGGTCCCGTGCGAGGTGTTCATGACTCTTACGAGACCATTTTGTGGTTGTTTTACGTTTTCACCCTTCGATGGCAAGTTTTTATGCTTAAGTCTAATTTTTTGCAAATTTACGTCATACACTCAACTTGCGAGTCCCGTGACTACGCGGTCTGTTCTTATGAGTCGTATTGGTCCCGTACGAGGTGTTCGTGACTCTTACGGGACCGTTCGATGTTTGTTTTAGGTTTTCATCCTTCGATGGCATGTTTTTATGCTTAAGTCTAACTTTTTGCAAATTTATGTCGCACACTCAAACCGGGAGCCTCGTGACTACACGGTATGTTCCTATGATTTACATTGATCCCGTGCGAGGTGTTCGTGAATCTTACGGGACCGTTTTGTGGCTGTTTTACGTTTTCACCATTTGATGGCATGTTTTTATGCTTAAGTTTAATTTTTTACAAATTTACGTCGCACACTCAAACCGGGAGCGCCGTGACTACACGGTCAGTTCCTACGATTCACATTAGTCCCGTGCGAGGTGTTCGTGACTCTTACGGGACCGTTTTGTGGCTGTTTTACATTTTCACCCTTCGATGGCATGTTTTTATGCGTAAGTCTAACTTTTTACAAATTTACATCGTACACTCCAGTCAGGAGCCTCGCGACTATGCTGTTGGTCCTACGACTTACATTGGTCCCGTGCGAGGTGTTCGTGACTCTTACGGGACCGTTTTAAGGTTGTTTTACTTTTTCACCCTTTGATGGCATGCAAGTCTAACTTTTGTAAATTTACGTCATCCACTCAAACCGTGAGCCCCGTGACTATGTCGTCGGTTCCTACAAGTCATATTGGTCCGGTACGAGGTGTTCGTGACTCTTACCGGACCGTTTGGTGTCTATTTTAGATTTTCACCCTTCGATGGCATGTTTTTATGCTCTAGTCTAATTTTTTGCAAATTTGCCTCGTACACTCAACTCGGAAGCCCCGTTACTATGCGGTCGGTTCCGACGAGTCATATTGGTCCCATGCGAGGTGTTCGTGACTCTTACGGGACCGTTTTGTGCTTGTTGTACATTTTCACCCTTCGATGGCATGTTTATATGCTCAAGTTTAATTGTTTTGTAAATTTATGCTGTACACTCTAACCGGGAGCCCCGTGACTACACGGTCGGTTATTATGAGTTACATTAGTCCCGTGCGAGGTGTTCGTGACTCTTATCGGACCGTTTTATGGCTGTTTTATGTTTTCACCCTTCGATGGCATGTTTTTATGCTTAAGTCTAACTTTTTTGCAAATTTACGTCGTACACTCCAGTCGGGAGCCCCGCGACTATGCGGTCGGTCCTATGAGTTACATTGGTCCCGTGCGAGGTGTTCGTGACTCTTACGGGACCGTTTTAAGGTTGTTTTACGTTTTCACCCTTCGATGGCATGCAAGTCTAACTTTTTGTAAATTTACGTCGTACACTCAAACCGGGAGCCCCGTGACTACGTCGTCGGTTCCTACAAGTCACATTGGTCCGGTACGAGGTGTTCGTGACTCTTACCGGACCGTTTAGTGTTTATTTTAGATTTTCACCCTTCGATGGCATGTTTTTATGCTCTAGTCTAATTTTTTGCAAATTTGCATCGTACGCTCAACTCGGAAGCCCCGTTACTATGCGATCGGTTCCTACGAGTCACATTGGTCCCGTGCGAGGTGTTCGTGATTCTTACGGGACCGTTTTGTGCTTGTTGTACATTTTCACCCTTTGATGGCATGTTTTTATGCTCAAGTTTATTTTTTTTGCAAATTTATGATGCATACTCTAACCGGGAGCCCCGTGACTACGCGGTCGGTTCCTATGAGTTACATTAGTCCCGTGCGAGGTGTTCGTGACTCTTATCGGACTGTTTTATGGCTGTTTTACGTTTTCACCCTTCGATGCCATGTTTTTATGCTTAAGTCTAACTTTTTGTAAATTTACGTCGTACACTCCAGCCGGGAGCCCCGTGACTAGGCGGTCGGTCCTACGAGTTACATTGGTCCTGTGTGAGGTGTTCGTGACTCTTACGGGACCGTTATAAGGCTGTTTTACATTTTCACCCTTCGATGGCATGTTTTTTATGCTTAAGTCTAATTTTTTACAAATTTACGTCGTGCACTCAAACCGGGAGCCCCGTGACTACGCGATCGGTTCCTACGAGTCACATTGGTCCCGTGCGAGGGGTTCGTGACTCTTACGGGACCGTTTAAAGGCTGTTTTACATTTTCACCCTTTGATGGCATGTTTTTATGCTCAAGTCTATTTTTTATCAAATTTCCTTCATACACTCAAATCGGGAGCCCTGTGACTACGCGGTTGATTCCTACGAGTCACATTGGTCCCGTGCGAGGTGTTCGTGACTCTTACGGGACTGTTTTGTATTTATTTTACATTTTCACCCTTTGATGGCATATTTTTATGCTTTAAGTCTATTTTTTTTTTCAAATTTACATCGTACAGTCTAACCGGGAGCCTCGTGACTATGCGGTCGGTTCCTACGAGTTACATTGGTCCCGTGCGAGGTGTTTGTGACTCTTACCGGACCGTTTTAAGACTGTTTTACATTTTCCCCCTTCGATGGCGTGTTTTTATGCTTAAGTTTATTTTTTCGCAAATTTACGCCGTACACTCACCCGGGAGCCCCGTGACTACGCGGTCGGTTCCTACGAGTCACATTGGTCCCGTGCGAGGTGTTCGTGACTCTTACGAGACCATTTTGTGGTTGTTTTACGTTTTCACCCTTCGATGGCATGTTTTTATGCTTAAGTCTAATTTTTTGCAAATTTACGTCGTACACTCAAATCGTGAGTCCCGTGACGACGCGGTCTGTTCCTATGAGTCGCATTGATCCCGTGCGAGGTGTTCGTGACTCTTACGGGACCGTTTGGTGTTTGTTTTAGGTTTTCATCCTTCGATGGCATATTTTTATGCTTAAGTCTAACTTTTTGCAAATTTACGTCGTACACTCAAACCGGGAGCCCCGTGACTACACGCTCTGTTCCTACGATTTACATTGATCCCCTGCGATGTGTTCATGACTCTTACGGGACCTTTTTGTGGATGTTTTACATTTTCATCATTCGATGGCATGTTTTTATGCTTATAGTCGTTTCTAAAACCGAGAGTCTAAAATATTTTCAACATATTATCCAACAATCAAACCAATAATTATCCCGTACTCCTTCTAATTATCACATATTCCTTCAAACATACTATCCAACAACAAGCCAACAACCAATAATTATCTCGTAGTCCTTCTATCATCTAAAAGATTTAATAAATAATGCATATCAATTATATAACTACTTTAGTTAAAGTAAAGAGTACCTGGTGTGTAATGAAGAACTGGTATCTAATTGGTATGTAATAATGTATGTGAGCATTCAATTTCTATAAAATTGGATGAACAAATAAAAAATATCATAAAGTTTACCATGATATGTGTAGGTAGTAGCGTTGCACCTCTATCCGGATGCTCACTCACTGTGAAATACCAAATCTGAAAAAATATTTACACTCCGTTAAAATAATTGGTTAATTTAAACACTCCGTTAATTTCAGGGACAATATGCCGTTAAAATATGAGGGTCACTATGATGACATATTCCCCCTGAACCGTTAATTCCAGGGGCACTATGAGGGTCTAGTTAGGTTAATTACAGGGTCACGTTAATCTAGTAGAAAAAGGACTCAAGTCAGGAACATGAAACAAAGACAATGACTGTAAAGTTAGTATAGTAGATCATAATATTCAAGAAACAAATGTAAATATAATTTACTTATGAAACTGCATAGTTTCAATCTGCCTCAAAAGAGACCTAGTAGATTCAGGAACTTGAGTAATCAACTCTGCAACCATTTCCTATAATGTACTTTCTACGAGGTTTTCCATTAACCATATAATACAAAAAGGAAAAAAAACGATAAAAATAAAAATTAGGACTAAAATACCAAATATACTAAAATCGATTAATATGAATATTAACATCCTAAAATCTAAATATGTGATATAAACTGGCTTACCCAAAGTTTTTTTTACTAATATTAACAACCTAGTAGGTTGTAAGACTAAAGTTTCAAAAACATTATCTCACACTATTTTTACTTTTACATTAAATTATCTATATATACTATATATATAGATAAAAAATATTATCCCAAATTCAAATCATATAAATTATCTATATATACCATATATACTGTGTATAAATTGTAAAGACATGTAAACTATATATACATATATTAATGGAATCTACATAAATTAATGGAGAAAAAGAATAAAATTTACCTGGGAGAGAGCTGGGGCTGGGGCTGGAGCTAGGGCGGAGCTGGGGCGGCTGTTGCTAGTAGGTTGAAGCTGAGGAATACGTGTTTGACTAACCTCCTTAGAACTCCAACTGATTGACGAGAGAGAATCGCCATGTTTTAGCGCTAGGTCATCAACAACTGACGAGAGAGAGAGAAAGAAGCGGGAAAATAAAAAAAGAAATTAGCGCGCCTCTTTATTTTTTAGGAATGACCTGGTCACGGCCTAAAGTCATGACCCACCATCGCAACCCACCACACCCTTGGAGCTCTGCCTGCGACCTGATTGACGAAGAATTGTCACGGCCTACAGCCGTGACCCCATTGCGCGACCTACAATAGCTATCAAATGAGGTATGGTCACGACCCGTAGCCGTGACCCATACCAACACATGGTCACGGCCCAAAGCCGTGACCCTCGATCTGTAATGCGCAACCCTTCTCATATAACCTATAGTGCTTGAATGAGGTATGGTCACGGCCCATAACCGTGACCCACGCCCAGAAATGGTCACGGCCCTAAGCCGTGACCTCAATGTGTGTACTCACTTATTCCTCATGCCATGGGTCACAGACTTGGGTTGTGACCCATCCGCAACCAAGCTTGGAGGGAATTTTGGCGCGAGTTTGGCGCCAAGATGGTCACGACCTGGTCATGGCCCAAGTTCGCGACCACTGTAGTCACGTCCGAATTCCGTGACCACTTCTAGAGCATCAATAATTTAGTGTGGTAATAAATATGGTCACGCCAAATATGGAGTGGGTCACGGCCCAAGTCCGCAACCAGCTGGTCGCGGACTTGGGCCGTGACCCACTGGGCGTGACCATTCGCAGGATTTGGTGTAGTGCATGTTGAGCTCGTGACACAGGAAACTTGGGTATATTCCTGGCATGTCTTCATGACTCCATGCAAAAGTCTGTTTTCTGCATCTTAGAAATTCTATCAATTCCTGTTTTATCGATACATCCAGTGATGCACCAATTTGAGTTATTCGTTGTGGATGCTCGTCGTCCAGAATGATATTTTCGATAGCTTCCATGACCTGGCCCTTCACGAGCTGAGACTCGTCTCTAGGGTCTAAAGTTTTAATCTCTGCATCTTCTATTTCATCCACCTGATAGTTGTAGTCTTCTTTATGGATTCGTCACCCTCCTCCTGTTCGGCAGATGAATAGTAGCATTACCGAGCTACTTTCTGGTCGCCTTTCACAACTCCCACTCCAAAATTGGTTAGGAATTTTAAACATTGATGTACCATAGATGATATTGCTTCAAACTTCTTCAGTCCTACTCTTCCCATGATGATATTGTAAGATGATTGGACATTTTTATCCATTACAAAAAAGCGTACTCTTTATGTTTGACAAGCTGATCATGTACTAATAAGCATATCCAACTTGATCGTCCCAAGTAGAAAGACCTTCTCACCAGTAAAACCAAGGAGGGACCTATGATATGGCTCCAACTGGGCTAGTTTCAGATTCAAACTGCCAAATCATGGATATAACATGATATCTGTCGAGATACCGTTATCCACTAGTACTCGTGAAATCATCACTTCCTTCATCCTCATCTTAATTACCAATGGGTCATCATGAGGATATAGTACACCTGCCAGGTCATTCTTAGAGAAACCAATGACCAATTTGTCTTTATTCACCTTTCTCAGGAGATCATCTTCAGCCAAATTTATTCGCAGTATGTATGAGCAAGCTTAAGCCTCATTGAGGTAAGCTTTCCTCTCCGCAGTAAGATCTTCACCTCTTGTATCTCCACTTGTAATAACATTACATTCAAATGATCCAAAATGGATTGAAAATACCTCATGCTCTGGCTGTCTTGGTCTTTTAGGAATGTCGGGATCATCTTCTGGATCATCATCGTGGTCTCTTTTCTTGTCTTCTTTTGCTCGACGAGGAGATTTAGATATTTTCCTTCCTCGATCACTGGTTTTTCCACCATTTTAGCGATCAACATACTTAGCCAGTTTTCCTCATTTGATGAGTGCTTCAATTTCATTATGTAGAGCTATGCAATTTTTGTTCGTGTGACCATGATCTTTATGGAATTCGCAATATTTGGACCTATTCCTCTTATCAGGATCTGCCTTCATTTTTCTGGCCAGTTTAGCTCCTCGCTGTTCTTGATCTCTTCCAGAATATGGCTTATATATACCTTCAAAGGAGTATAATTTCCAAATTTCTTCAACTATTCCAGTGCTTTCTTTGCCTTCGACTACCTGTTACCACCATTATTCTTATGCTCCTTCTTCTCAGTCTTATCAGCCTCGACCTTGGTCTCCTTAGTGTCTGTATTCTTCTTTGCAACCATAGCTTCCTCGGTATTCATGATTTTGGCTGCTTTTTCCATCAGTTCAGCCATGGTCCTAGGCGGATCTTTGGCTAAAGTGTAGTACAATTTATCTGGCAATAGTCCACTCATCAGAGCAGTAATTGTTATTTTATCCTCGTAATCAATTACTTCGAGTTTCTCGTTATTGAAACGAGTAATATAGTCCCTGGTGCTTTCACCTGCCTTCTGTCTAACACTTAGCAAGTGCGCTACTCGTTTGACTGGTTTTGCTCCAAAATAGAAGTTCCCTATAAAGAGTTCTTCCAGTTGAAGGAAAGTCACAATCTTCCCCCGAGGAAGGTTGTTGTACCATATCTGAGCTGATCCGATAAAAGTTCCTGAAAATGCCCTGCATCTCATCTCGTCTGGAACTGCATAGATGTCGGTAGTAGCTTGGTACTGTTCTATATGAAGGACAGGGTCAGTTTTTCCATCATACTTAGGCGTCACCATAGGAGCTTTGAATTTCGATGGTGCGAGAAAATCCACAATTGCCTGTATGAATGGTGTCCCTTGGAAAAAGTTCTTTGTATATGATTCTTGGCTTTAACCATTTCCCCTAATCTGTCCTCCAACCTATGAATAGAGCCCTTCCATGCATCGTTTCCCACATCGATCCTGTTGGTTCGAGCAACTAATCACGTCGAATTTGCCTCTTGGGATCTTTCATTGCGAGTAGTTGGTCGTGATTGGGCATAGCCTTCCCTTAGGTCGGATGGTCGTGGAGAGTTCCTCGACGCAATCCTAGGAGGACTTCTATTCCTCCCAGGGCCCAAACGATCAAAAGGAGAGACTCTACTCAACCTTTCTAGAGCGCTGGTCCTTTCCGGAGATAGAGTGACATTTCGTTGAGAATCTGTAGCTCGTACCAAGGAAGTCCGACCAGGTTGATAAGAAAGATCATTAGATCTCTCAGTACGATATGATTCGGTGCGTCTAGATCGAGATTCCTTTGGGAAAAGCGTTCGTTTAGTTCGTGAGGAGGGTAAACGAGTATTTCTCTGAACACTTTGTTGTCCTGAGTGGGACGGCACTCCACCTGGAATAGTTTGTATAAGTTGTCGCATGGTTTCTTGCATGGACGTCTGGCCTTGGGCCAAATTAGCCATTATACCAGCCAGATCTTCGACATTTGGGGGAGTAGAGAGATTTGGAGGGATCCGAGCATTTTGATTACTGGATTCTGGATTATCAACCATTGATGATGCATAGTTTTGGTGAAAAACGCTAAGTATAGTTATTTCCCACAGACGATGCCAATTTGTTGATGTAAAAATTTAGATTACTTCTAATTAATCAATCACAGATAAAATAAATAAGACAAAAGATTTTTAAAGTGGTTCAGCCTTATAAGAATGGCCTATGTTCACTGTTTTTGTATTGTTGACTATTTGCCTAGAATTCTTGATAAGTGAGTTTACCAAGAAATCCAGAGTCCCCCTCTAATGAGGAGGTTACAATGTATTTATAGCCTTGAGGATGTACAAATGAAAGGACAATGCGTTGTTATCTAGTAGACATATACATCTATACGATATTAATGAGTATTTAATGCACAGTTGTCTCTTTGATTCTCTTGATTTGGATGCGCTGTACGCTAAGTAGCTCGGATCACTTAAGCTACTCGGACCGCTTAAGTTGCTCGGGGCGCTTGAGCTGCTCGGAGCTTATGAGTTTCTCGTAGAACGTATTCGTATTTGCCATGTAGGTTGACACGTGTCTTCAAGTGATTGGTCCACGTCAGAAGATTAAATTTGGTATTAACACCGAGTCTCTAAAGTTCTTACCCCCATGAGAACGAAGACGATAATTTTGACACTGTAATAATACCGCATTTAATACATCGGCGAAAGTCAATAATGCTGGGTTCCCTAACAAATGCTGCCGAATTCGTCATTCTAAACCTCCCACGAACTTCGCTATTCTCTTATTCTTCGTATTTACCTCATCGGGCACTAAATTCGCCAATCGAGTAAATTCTTCTTCATACCCGGCCATCGTTCGATCACCTTGAAACACATCCAACAATCTCCTCCTCATTTCCTTTTGGATCACGGAAGGAAAATACTTTCTGTCAAAGAGTTCCCAAAAATCTTCTATGCGCATACCATCTCTCTGCTCCGATGTGGTGATTGATTCCCACCATTGGTGAGATGCTCCCATTAATTTAAAGGTGGCGAGAAATTGCTTCTGCACCTCACTACATTCAACCATCCGAAGGTGCCTTTGCATACTTTTCTTCCAACGACTTGGAACCATCGCATCAGCTCCCCCTAAAAATTCTGGAGGATGTCCCTTCCTAAAAGCTTCCTGTACTTTGTCCCACGTAGATGGACCCAGGTGGGCTTGGGCTGCTTGAGATACAGGTTGATGTGCAATCATAGAAATGGAAGTGGTTTCCATATTCTCAGCCCCTCTACTTTCCCTACCTGGACGACCTCTCTTCGGTGGCAACTGAAATAAGAAAAATTGTATCAGAACTCCGTATAAGTGATTACACATCGCGGAAGAAAATATAGACGTGTGAACACAACAGTCCTAATAATAGGGCTCTACATCAAGAACGCTTATGGAAGAATGCAGAAAACCCGCACAGATCGTAAAGACACTAGAACCTGATGCTTTGATACCACCTATGACACCCCACTTAAAATAATAATGGGTGGCTAGCCCTATAATATAATTAATCAGGAATCTCCAGTGGATCATACTCAACATCTACTGATGATACTAAAAACAAACATAGCTAACTACCCAATACTATAAAAAGCGGGTGCCAAGTTTTTTTAAAAAAACATACAATTCAATAACTAACCAACAACATAACAACTACAAAACATGATAATGCACACATACACACTAAGATAAACGAGAATAATTTTATAGTACACCAAAAGTACACAAAAGAAAATACCCGAATAAGCTATCAGGTCACAGACAATACAACAATCGGAGAAAAGAAATATAAAAGTTATACAACCACTACTCTTGTGTGTAAACCCGATATACAAACTGTGTCCTAATCTAGATTTAAAAAAGATAGGAAGCGACTATAACAAAAATCTCGCAACAGTCCGCAACTGCTACAGCTCCACGAATACACTGGATAGAAAACACCATTGGGGTACTTGAGGAGGAACACCTAAAATAATATAATATATACAGCAAGAGGAAAAATATATACGGGTCAGAGCCCGAGGTGTGAAAATATTTTGGCAAGTGCATTAAAATGCATAATAATTATAAATGCACTATAATATGATTAAAGTGGAGTCACACTCTCCTGGAAATCCAACTCACCCCTCAACTAGAGAGCGCACCTAAACGTATGCACGTGGTTCTCGATTAAACTACCCAACACTTCTAGGTACAAAAAAAGTCTAACCTACGCCAAATCCACACTCGCGTAACCCATCATCCAAGACATGACCATAAACTTCCGATTCTACCATAACCCAAACATACATCTAAACCTATTTAATATATAAATATACATATACACAACTCTTATTGGAATTTATTGGTTTCTAGTTATTAACTTACACGAGTTATTAGCATCTAAATGCCAAGGACTAAACTTCTCCCAACTCTCAACATTGCGTTGCGTTTCGTGCATGGGATGTCTCGCAAAGCGAAATCCAAACAAGGACCCCCCCCCGATAGACAACTCCTTGGCACTGTTGATTGTCGAGATTCATTATGCCCTCAATGCACGACGCATATAACACCAAGTACACATTTAAAATATTACTACAGTTTATTCTCATAAAACCTTGTTTCACTATAACATATACATTTGAGTACTAAGGAATAAACTTATCCCCACTCCCAACATTGCACTGCGTTTCATGCGTGGTAAGTCTCGCAAAGCAAAATCGAAACAAGGAACCCCCCGATACACTACTCCTTGGCACTGTTGGTCGTTGAGGTCCATTATGCCCTCGGTACCCCAGACATAACTACGAATACATATAAGGAGCAAAAATCTCTAATCACATAAATAAGATAATGCGCCTAACCTTTTAGGGTCTATACCATTACTCTAGTTACAAAGTACAATCAATCAATCCCAACAATTAAGTACACATAACACACTTAGCGTACATATGAATATCTAATACACAATCACTTATGGATATAAAATACTTCACAATGCAATCATCTTCCAGGAATTACTCGCTTTATCCCGGGTTACCATATATTAGATTATTATCACATTGCCATGGTAAATAAAACAAATCACAACTTATAGGAAGCGGTCATAGTTACGAAACAGAAAGTGAGAATGAATCATACCCAAAACTTCTCACCCAGAATGAAATCACACAATACATAAAGGACGACTATGACCTGGGGACTATACGCACCCTACTCTTCAAGCCAGGGGCCTCACCCACATTGCGCAACTTCCCATGATAGCACTGGAGGGTATGCTCACACAATAGGTATATATACATCATTCACATTAGATATATATGCAATCACATCATATAAAAGCAAACCATCACACAAGGTATTTACGTCACGCCATATAGATATACATACTCTTATATGCCCGTATGTATGAAAGAAGTGAATTCATTTATAAGTATATAACTCTCGTTATACTAACCATTGATAACTTGCCTACCTTCCCATTATTTTTCACAATACGATCCCTCACTCGAAACTTACTCATCCAACACACTTACGAATATGAATAGTCTCCCAATTTAATCAACGTTAAGGATATCGTCTAGTACCGAATGCACACCGAACAACAATAATTATACCCTAAGTAGAAATCTCAAACGTAGTAGGATTCCTCACTAATCGATACAATAATCCTCAATTTATTCTCTCAAAATAACTCAATACGACCCCAATATTTCATCATATGGGAAACTCCCTAAAAGTCTCCAAAACATACTTCTTGTAACATATATAAAGGTTTCAAATTGTTAAACCCAAACATAATGGATAGAAACTCACTTTAGAAAAACCTCGCAAAAACAACCCTATTTTCGAATCGATTCGGCCCACAAAGCGAATTAATTCTCCCCTAATGCGAATCGATTCGGTCCAAAGGAACTGTAAGTCTGCCTTAGGCCGAATCGATTCGAATTTGGGTCCAAATCGATTCGGTCACCCAGACCTGCAAACCTACAACATTCCGAATTGATTCGGAAAGTGTTCCGAATCGATTCGGCCTGTTCAGAAGCTACGAAAGTGGCCATTTTTCTCCAAAAAAAAGATTCTAAAAAATCATTCTAATCATATTATCTCCAATATTCTTCAACCCAAACATATTTCTATCATCAAAACTCAATATATTTCTAACCAATAAATTTTAAAACCTTGAATCCATATACCCACACCTCAAATACATGATTTACCCAAGATCTAGGTTTTATCACTTTTAACCCAAAATCCATAATTTAAATCCACCAATAATGAAATAAATGACACACATGAATTATTTAGTGAGTTTAATCACTTGCCTCAAAGTTGTAGAGGTTGAATTGCCCTCAGAATCGCGTATTGGCCGGAATCCCCAAGCTTTTCCTTTTTCTCTTCTTCCTTTCTTCCCCCCTCTCTCTCTCTCTCTCTCTCTAGGGCTTTCTCTTTCTCACAAAATGAGATTGTTATCTCACGGAGGCTTAATAAGCCTCAACTCCAAAATACTTAACTTTAAATGATAATACACACTTTAAATGACCCGGTTACTCCAATTCGAGCCAAACGAACTAAAAAAATTCTGAAACCCAAATAAGACCCAAGTACAGTCATTTCGACTATCTCGACCCTTTCAGAATCAATCGTACACTCAGAATCATCATTCGAAATACTTTCTAACATCCTCAAATTTTGACCTTAATTGCCGAAATTAAAATTCTCCAATAAAATAAATATTTATTTCTCCCAAATTAATTAAATTATTAGTCCAAAAATCACGGGGTATTATAATAATGTGTAAGATTTCATATGTATATAGGGACTTGGGAACACTTAGTTCATAATAAAGACCACCCTGAAGGTTCCATAGAAGAGTCTTATATTGTTAATGAGTGCTTAACATTTTGTTCAATGCATCTTAATGGAAATGAAACGAAATTCAATCGTGCAAAATGATATTATGATGGAGAGATGAATGAATATGGAATGGATATGTTCACTTAAAAAGTACGTCCTTTGTGAGCATGTTCATATAAATTTCTTACAAACACCAATATGGAAATGATGTGTTGGTATGCATTGAAACATTGTGAGAAAGTTGCGAGTTATATTGAGTAAGTCAATATTTTATTTAATAAAGTTGCAATTAATTATGAACTTAATTGAGTAACTGATACTTTTAAATTTAGTGGACCATATGGAAAATATTAAGAAATAATGAATTTAGAATTTGGAAGAGAGACAACGAAGGCAATGCCTGCTTAGATTAAAGCACATGTAAGTTAAAGCATAACTTCATTTTCACTTAAATAAATAATATATTATAACCTTTATTGTTTCTATAAAATCCACTAATTTATACGATCCATATGTTCTTTTAATGGATGGAAAAATTGTACATCTAAAAGTCTCCAAAAGCAACCGAGAAACTATACGCATTAGCGTGTGATACTGACATACGAGCGAAAAAGTATAAGAGTTTTATTGTTAATGGAGCTGGGTTTCACACTAGGCATCGTGACGACCAACGAAAAAGTAAGAAAAACAGTTTGGTGGTCGAAGGGGATCATGATAATAAAGAGATTAACTTTTATGGTATTTTGAAATATGTTATTTAATTGGAATATATCAAGGGAAATTGGGCCCTCATTTTTAGTGTGAGTGGTTTGAAGCTGATTAAAAGAAGAAATCAAGATTACAAATTGGCAATCACTTCACAATAATAAAAATTAATGATCCATTCACTACAAGAAAACTAATTTTTTTCGGCACTTTTTTCTCGATATTATTTAAAAATGCTAAGAATTTTTTTTACTAGCATTTATTTATAAGTATTGAAAATTCACAACATTTATATTGATGTTCCACATAAATACAACATTTTTTAATTAATTCCGAAATAAATGTGGTATATTTTAGGCATTTCATAACTAATGCCACTAAAATTGGAAAAAAAAAACACCACTTCCTTAGTTTTTGGCGGGTGCTTATTTTTTTCCTAAAAAAACATACCCACGTTTCTTCATATGAGCTACAACCTACTATCTCCCATCACTCCCCTTCCTACGGAAGAAGCTCCACTATCCAATTTCTTCCAAAACCTCTCCCCCATCAATTAATTTGACCTAATAATCCTCAATCCTCTTGGGTGGGACTGCTCTTGCATTTTGTTCTTTGAAGACGGTCGTCACTTTCTTGGTTGGGTTGAGTTTTGTTCTTTGAAGACGGTCTTGGACCTGTTCGTTCTAGGTAAGTTTCATTTTTTTATACTTTATTTCGGTATATTTTTCTTAGATTATTATTTTTTTTGGATCATTGTCGTTCGTCTTAGGTAAGACTGTTTGGGATATTTTTCTTGTATCATTGATTTTTTTTAAAATTTATTATGGTATATTTCGATATTTTTCTTTGAGGAATGTCTTGGACATGTTCATCTTAGGTAAGACTGCATCACTTTCTTGGATCATTGATGTTTTTTATTTATTTTTATTTATTTCGATCAATATGATGGGTTTTTATATGCTTCTCTCTCTCTCTCTCTATATATATATATATATATATATATATCATGAATCAATAATATTTTGACATCTTTTTCTTCTGTTATTGTTTATTATTTAAAAATCAAACTGTATTGATGCCAGATATATATATGATGAATTCAAAACAGAAATTAATTGATATGTGCGTAAGCGAGATTATTTTTTTATACTCCATTCTTTAATTGATATGTGTGTGAGCGGGAGAATTTTTTTCTAAGATTTTTTTGTGAGTTTTCTGCTAAATGTTTTTTGTTTAGTTTCTAAAGAATTGTAATTAGGTAGTTTCAAATCAATCTATATATCTCATATGCTTGGATATAATTTCCTTATAAATAAATTTTATTATTTGAGTGCTTATTTGCGTTTGAACCTTTGGCCCTAGCCTCGCCGCCCTAGTCACCAGCCATCGCCATCACCCTGGGTAAGGCGTATATTGCTTTATATGTTTTTTATTACTCGAGTTACATATAGATCCGTGTTGGGTGCAATTTCTTATTATTTTTGTTTATTTGAAGTGGTGATAGCAGGTTGAGGGTGAGCCAATTGAAAACCCGGATTGTCAATTGGTTGTTGTAGTATAGTTTTAAGATTATTTATGAAAGTAGTTGTCTACTTGTTTGTGTGAATTTTAATTAGAATTATTGATATGTTTGTTTGTTTTAATTAATTCATGTCCTTCGCAAGTATTTCATGCCATTAATTTGATATACTATTCGATTATAATTTTATTTTGTAATATATGTGATGGACCCAAATTAATTCAAGCATGCACCACCATTGAAAAAATTCAACGGTTTATGATAACATTTCGTCTCATATATCTGATCGTAAGTCTTGGTCCAGCATATTGTCAAAAAATAAAAGTGTCTGTTTAACGTTCCACCCGTTGACAAAATATGAATATTATCAGTGTCATCCTTTACTGCCATTTTACAGAATTTCGGACTCACAGTAGCGAGGAAGAAATGTCACTCTTTTAAAAATGTTATCAATTTCTTTATTATTCTTTTCTCCCTATTTAGAAAGATTATAACATCATCTACAAAACTAAGGAGTGAAATAATCACACTACCAATAGGAGTTGAATATGGTTTCGCATTGTTTTGCATAATAAGAAAACATTGAAGTAACCAAACAGTGAAGGAATCATTAAATTGTATGGTCATTTTTCTACGTTTTGATTTATTTGGAAATCACAGACAACATGCCGACTCAAGTCTTAGTAAAACATAAAGGCATGAGTTTTAGCTGCAACCCGTAATAGGGTCTCAAGAAATCATCTTTAGTTTGTTGGATTTCAATATGTACTCAAAATTTGGTTCTAGGGATAGTAATCTATTTGACACTGCTTACTTTATTTCTTTCTCCTCGTATGTTTGATTTGTATGTATGTATGTGATATTTTTATGTATAATATTTGTTCAAATAAAGGTTTAAAATTTCAGATATGTATGCATATATACTTATTGCCAAATTATTTTCTCAAATCTGTGTAACAATATAATAGTTAGGGTTGAAATCAAATTTGTTCAAACCTGATTCTTATGGTTGTAGTGTATTCTTGAAATCGATTATTGTTAATCTCATTCATTCAAAATCACGTGCTCATGAGATTTTGTGAGTCCATTGAGTATCGGGCCATTTTGTGCTATATATAAAAATCTCAACTTGTTGTGCGTAAACCCCTTGATTGTTTATTTGTTAGAATGGAATTTGTTCCTAGTTTTGTTATGCTAAATTTTAATTAACTAATCTTGTGCTCTCTTATATGCGTTTTAATATTGGTTCTTATGAAATATATAACAAAAAATATAGATAATGAACTAAAAATCGAGGAGAACATCTAAAACTTTTGTCTAATGAAAGTCATAGATAAACGACACATACTAATATTTTCGGGAATGAACAAAACCATGAAGTTGAAGTAACAATATGTATGAAATACAACATAGAATATCCAACTATGTGCAGCCACGCATGTATGGTTGCACACACCCCCCCCCCCACCCCACACACAAATATATATATATATATATATATATTTTCCTCCCCTTCTCGTTTGAGCTACTACATTTGTTTTAGTAATTCGATTCAAGTGTGAACCAAAATATGTATCTTCCTCCCCTTCCTCGTAGGAGATGTGGTAGTTTATTAATGGTTAAAATGGTTGAAAAAATCGGTTGACCAATGCCTTGCATTGGTCAACCGAAATATGATAAAGAACTTGCGTTGTTCAGCCGACATTTGATCCTAAACGTCGGTCAACCGACCTTTGATAAAGAATATCACATCGGTCGCCGACATTTGATCCTAAACATCTATTGATCCTAAATGTCGATCAGCCGACATCTAATAAAGAGTCACGCACCAGTCAGCCGACATGTGATCCTAAACGTTGGTTGATCCTAAACGTCGGTCAATCGACATTTGATCCTAAACGTTGGTTGACCTACACATAAAGAATCTCGTGTCATTCAACCAACGTTTGATGCTAAACGCCGGTTAGTGTGTGTATGTGTAATGATTGGTTATATATTATTATGCCAAGTATATTTAAGAACAAATCAAAAGGATGCTCATTGTAGGTTCTCCATTTCTCAACGGCATAGACTATAGCCCATAATTCCTTCTCCTAAGTGGAATGCCCCTTTTTTCTAGAGGGAATTGTTGCTTCAGAAAATAATATGCCTCCATTGCTGCATAGGAACAACTGCCTTTCCTTCATTACTAGCATCTACCTCTAGTGCAACTGTGCAAATATCTTTTTAAAGTTGGGTAGAGCAAATACATGTGTTGGTAAGGGCCGCCTTGAGTGAATCAAAAGCCTCCCAAGATAGGGGAGTCCAAGTGAACTGATTTTTCTTCAACATGTTGGTTAAAGGCCGTCTAATTACCTCAAAACCTCATATAAATAATTTATAGTAACTAGTGAGTCCTAGGAACACTTTAAATAGGAAAAAAATATTTCAGGGAAAATGAACAACTTTCTAATTATGAAGATATAAAAAGACGACAATGACTATAATGCTTAATGAGCTTAAAATGTTGATTAAGGCATATCCTCTCATCTGGGATAAGATTTACTTTCCCACCTTAAATAACTCAAGGCTATGGACACTAATCAATCAGAGGTAATTCGAGTGAGAGATGACCAGGTTCTTGTTGATGAAACTGTAACATGTATTGTTACCTTTATTTGTTTATTAAATATTTTGGGATTATAGCTTATATTGGCAGCAACACTTTTGCAAGAATCCAAAGTCTAACCCTGAGATAAAAACCTTATTTGTGGACCATGCTTGTGGGAAGACAAATGGTGCACGGGATCCATCCCCTATCACTAATCAACTACTTCCATGCCTAAAGTAGGTGGTTTTCCACCACTAGGTGCTCATGGCGTAAGTCACCAATAATTCCTCTTTTACTTACAAGTTATTGCAGGAATTTTGGTGTGGTCATTCAATCTTATTTTTTTCTTTTTCCTTTTGATTCTTATAGAAATTTCAGACTCCACCAGCACCTCTTAAAACGTCTCTTGGAGGATGGATGGCTAACCCATCTTCTGTGTCACAACAGGTTATTTCTGGAGGGCTTCTAGGCTTAGGTGCTCCTAACAATGTAGGTAAGTTTGCTAATAGGTAGTTCTAATAGGATTAAAATTAGATTTGTTTTGAAATGTTTCCTTAAGAAACTATTAAATAAAAAGAAAAATCGAATGGTAAAGGATATACCAACATACTCTTCATTTAAAGAACATACACCACTTTGTTTTTCTTCCTTAAGAATATCTGAAGTGTCTCACGGAATAAAAAATGAAGTCGAAAGGGGGAGGAGGATATAATGAGTATAGATGTGTATTGAAATGTTTCCTTAAGTAAATAGTAAATGAAAAGAAAAATCAAATCATACAAGATATACTGCCATATTCTTCATTTAAAGAACAAACACCACTTTCCTTTTCTTATTTGAGAATGTCTGAAATGTCTCACAGAAGAAAAAATGAATTCGTGCCCTTGGGATTTGTTATAGTAGTTTACATGTATAGTCATTGTAACAAAATACTTAGTAAACAATGATCTGAGCTATTTAAAATTTAGAGGCTTGTTGTTAGACTACTTATGTTGCATTCATTTCATATAAGAGAAAGCCTGGAGTGATGAATAATCCTAAGGAGTAGAGGAAAGGTAACCTTACGTCACTTTTCAAGTTAGAAATACATGGTGCTGAAAACTATATGCCTATGTTCATCCGTCGTTTTTCTTTCCTCGAGAACTGCTAGTTTAGTAGGTAACCTCAAATTTTTTTGCTTGTTCAAAACATCATAAGTTATATAGTCTTGGTCAATTAATTTATATAAGGAATCAAAGATAAAGTTGTATTTACATCACAAGAAACAATCTACAACCATAATTTAATTGAAGAAAGTACAATACAGGTAAATACTCATAGGTCTTAATCGGAAGCTTGATCATTAATTAATTAATTAATAGTTGATTTAGGGGTGATTTCTTGAAATTTTGGCAAGAGCTCTTATGAGAAGCTGAAAGCATTTGTTGAAGGTGCAGATATGTTGTTTTCATGTCCCACATTGACTAGAAGTGAATGTCCATGCTTTCAAACTTTCAAATTGATTGTTCTTCCTAATTTGGCTTGAATGATGCTATGTCAAAAATTCGGATTAATCATTAGGGTGTAAGTCTATCCGGCCTACGTCTAGGGATATGGCACTACTATAGAAACAGGGGAGTCATTTCAAATGTGGCAGTGTTAAAATCAAGGGAGGTTTATGCTGTATAGTATCGATTAGATTTTTACTTTTTTTGGTTTGATCTCAATGATATTATTGGGATTAGTTGAAGTAAAGTAAAGATATTGGACCCATCTAACTCCCCTCCAGACATGCATTGTATGTCTTCAGGACAAATGATGGAGAGAGAAAATCATCTTAGAGAAGGAGTTAGTTTGAAGTCGTTAACCAAGTCGATGAATATAAATGATCCAATGCAACTACATGATTTTTTTAACTTGTGTGTTCAGTAAAAAATAATTACCAATTTCAAGAGAACTCGGGTTTGCAAGTTGTAATGGGCATATCTATAGGGCAGATGTATCTTCAACAGAAGTGCTCGACCTTGGATCATCGTAATGGTTGTACTAAGAAGCGCACATATGATGTGTGTAGCTGGGTAAGAACAAACTAATGGGACTTTTGAGTATTGAGAAATTGGGGGAATCTCGATAGTGAGACACATGAATTGATGTTATGGATACATGTTTTAAAGTTTTTGGCTCAAAATAATTCGTATAAATCGGATAGGCATAATCGTCTACTCAATTCAATCAGCTCAACAAAGCTTTTTCCTATTATTTGGGGTGAGCTACATGAATCCTATTTGTCATATTTAATTATTTTATGTTTACTTTTGCTATTTTAGTATTAGTTAGTGAGGGGATTATATAGGGATATTGGTGAATAAGCGTACTTAATTGAGAGATGTTAACCTTTTTAACACTGGCCCAGTGGTTCCATTTGTCACTTTTCACCGACATTTTTGTAATTCTTATTATCGATGAACATTGCCATAGAGTTTACATAAAAGGTTGTATCCAGTGCACAAGGCTCCCGCGGATCTTTCGTGTATAATCCTGCATAATCTTGAATGTTATCAGTTTCGGTACGTAGACCAAATAATACAATGCAAGAAAAAGTTCCTAGATTCATGGCGATATAGAACAGCATATAAGTTATCATGCTTGCATATCCATCATTTGAGTCTCCAACAATTATTCCAATAATTACATATCCGATTTAACCTATGGACGAATATGCAAGAATACATTTCATGCTTGTTTGAGTAATAGTAATGAGATTCCCCATTGTCATGCTAACAATATCTAGGATTTTCGGAAGAAGACGCCATTCATTTGATGAGAAATAAAAATGAGTGTTGAAAATTCCAGAGGATTGTTATTCAACAGTATAACATGACCTATATGCTCGTGTCAACCAATATCTATTTAGATCTTTTTGTAAATGAATAAAGTGGGTTGTGAAAATAGAAAATGGAGGGAGAGGCAGAGGCCATATACATGCTACTAAAAAATATTTTTTTTTTCCTTTAGAGAGTTCTTTCTTTTCCCTATTAGATTTTTTGTCCTTAAGAGATGCCATATATATATATATATTGTGATATCATCCATGCCAAAACATCCTAAGACCCCTCCTGCTAAAAGTTTGACCGTGGCCATCCTCGATCCTCGCGACGGGAGGGATGATGAAGAGGGGGTGTCTTCATGTCAAGAGGATTTTGGTCCTGCGCATAGCTCTCAGGAGCGCTTCAGCCGACATCGATGATGAGGTGAAAAATGCAGAGATATGGAGTCGCTAGTCTATTTTACTCAAAACAGACAAAAGAAAAGGGAGTCATCCCTAAGGACAACATCCAAAGACTTACTGATACATACGAAATCAAAATGGATCGAAAAGGGTCCGGAGGCTAAGTTACAAAATGGTAAGGTGTTAGGAACCCATTCCACCCTTGCGGCCTCTCATGGATTGTTGCTATTTTCCTTTATTTCCCCGTGATATGTGTGCATGTGTATATGTAGTGGAGATAGGAATCATTGACTTGTATCATGGAAAAGATCAAGAGAATCATCCGTAGGAATGTTCCTAAAAAATAATATTAGAAAATAGGATTTATGCGATTGTCCTAGCGTTGATCGTTATAATGGGACGATAACGCATATGGAATAATAAGCCACTTAGAACACACACACACACACACACACACACACACACACACACACACACACATATATATATATATATATATATATATATATATATATATATATATAGAATCTAGGAGAATTAATTTAAAGAATATAGAAAAATATAAAATGGAAAAAAAGTAGGAATAGGACTCGAGTCTCGGGTTTTACCCCGAGACGCCTACGTAGCCTATAGAGGCATCAAAGTCCACATAGTTTGTATGCAAAACGAGGGGTGGGATTTATCCCATAAACCCAACCGGGGACTTCCCTTATATGTGTGTGTTTGTAAAAAAAAGTGTTTTAGTTGTGAGATAAGTGTGAGAAAAGAGTGAGAATTCCCGTTTGAAATTTATGAGCAAACCCTCTTTTTCTTATTTTTTTTGGGTTTTCTTTATATGAAAATAAGGGATGTGCAATAATCCTAAATAAAAAGTATATTAGGATATGTGAGATCAGAGAATAAAAGTGCTAAGTAATGAAACAAATTAATGCGAATTTGGGAGAATTTAAAGAGAGAGTTGAGAAAGTTGGACCTTCTTGAAGATCTTGAGTTGAATCTTGGATGTTGGAGAGCAGCCCTTACACTTGGGTGATGATGGAGGGTAGTCAATTCTCCAATTTTGATGAAAAAGATGATGAAATGTGGAGGTTGGAAAGGGATTTGGATGTGGAAATCACGCTAACTTCGAGAGAGGTTTTATGAGTTCGCTGAGAGTGATGGATTTCAGATCTTGTGTCCCCTTTGCAATGAGGTCAGGCCCTCGTTTTTATAGGCCCAGGGAATTTTCGACTAGCATAGTCTTAGACCTTCTAATCAACAGGTGTTTTTTGGCACACTGCCAAACGCCAGGTTTGGAACCTGCCGTTTGGCAGTATCTTTCAGGTTCCTTCGGAAAATCGATCGTAGAGCGCAAACCATTGATCCGAATCGTGCACGGGGTGAACCATTGGAAAGGTACTTTAGAGACCTTCAATAATCATTGGACTTCTCCTAGGTCCGAGAGTTGACTTAGGGTCAAATGTGGTTCGGAAGTGTTTGTCGGAGGCAAACGGATCGTTTGTCTGCATAGTAAGTCAGAATCGTACACGGGGAAGATCGTTGGAAAGTCTAGGAGATGTATTTCGACATCCAAAGAGTTTGACACAGTTTAGTGAGCTGGCTTTGGTCGATCGGGGCCTAAAAGCGTTTGATGACCTTTTAGAGTAAAATGGGTTGTTCGTCGGTACTGTAAGTTAGAATTGCGCACGAGGTGGACCATCGGAAAGGGGATTCAACACCCTTTGAAAATTCATTCAGTCTCGGTCGAGTTGAAGAGCTGACTTTGTTCAAATGGTGCTTGGGAGTGTTCGGTGACCTCTCGATCAAGTTCAGGGGAGAAAGAGTCGTTCGTCTGTACCGTAAGTTAGAATCATGCATAGGACGGACCGTTGGAAAGAGGTTTCACTGACCTTCGAGGATTCATTCATCCTCAGTCAATCTGAAGAGTTTGACTTTTGGTTCAAATCGATCCTAGGAGTGCCTGATGGCCTCTAGGTCAGTACCTGGGGTATGACTTAGGTTTGTAGTGATGAAGGGAGGTGTTATGGACCTAAGGAGAGGTTAGGGGGTACTAGAATGGGGTGTCTACAAAGCACCTCGACGGGTGAGTTTGGAACAAATGATAGTCATCGAATAGACTCCGCATGATGGCTTTGAAAAAGTATGACCAATTTAGAGGGTCGAGACCGATTCTGAGGGCTTGAAGATGAGGGTGATCGATTTTATGGGTCGAAGCCAATTCTGAGGGCTTGAAGATGAGGGTGACCGATTCTGCAAGTCAAAGCCAATTCTGAGGGCTTAAAGATGAGGGTGACCAATTCTGCGGGTCGAAGCCAATTATGAGGTCTTAAATTGAGATGAACAATTCTATGAGTCGAAGCCAATTCTTAGGGGTTAAATTGAGATGACCAATTCTGCGGGTCAAAGCCAATTCTGGGGGCTTAGGTTGAGATGACCAATTCTATGGGTCAAAGCCAATTTTGAGGGCTTAAATTGAGATATTCTCGGGGAACTCTGTCGGGGAAATTACCTCATGATTTTGATTTAAGATGGGGAGACAGTTGCTGGGGAAATCCTCATATCTTTTGGAGGCTTTGCGGAGGAATAGCCAATCTGATGCTATAAATTCTCACCGGGGAAGTGAGTAGGTGGTCCAGGGTTTGGATGTATTGCTCAATGAAATTTGAGGCCTTTGGGGAATAGGAGATGATCCTGCAGTTTGGGATATTTTAGAGGTCCCCTGGGGACATTGCCGGGAGGAGATTCCCTTGGATTTTGAGAGTTTTACTGGGGAAATAGGGGTTCCGCTTGAGGGAGTGCAAAATTTTCTTGGTGAAAATGTTCTAAATCCTCCTCGAGATTTTTAGGAATTTTCTGAGGTTTTTTTAGGGTTTTCTGGTATTTTTTGGGAGTTTTTGTACGAAAACTTAAGGGGGTGCCGGTCGGCATGGTGTGGAGGGTGCCATTCGGAAGTGGCACAGACTTTTGAGCTGCCTCGAGAAGGTGAAGGGGCAGTGCCGATCGATAGGTTTGGGGTCAGTGCCAATCGTCATGACCCTTGGCATCCTATAAAAGGGGGAGGGTTCCCCTCATTTTTCACAGCTTCTTGCCTTCTCTCTTTCTGTGATTTTCTTCTGCGAATTGTTCTAGAGTCCCACAATCTAAAAAATGGCCGCTTTTGTGAGCACTATGGTACACACGGAGTGGTTGGCTATTGGCGACTGGGAAAATGTGGAGTGGAGGGACAGGGCGCCTCTTGCTTTGGGGAGTGATAATTCTTTTGATTCATTTGAGCCAGTGGCGGACTAGCGGACTATACTGCGGGAGCCGTCGCATCATCGTTCTTCTAGGGTGGTGAACCCTAGTGGTTATGTAAGTAATAAAATGACCTTTGGCATTATTTTTTTTTTTGGGTGTTTTCCTTCTTTTTTTTTCTTGGATTTTGACAAGGTTTTTCTTTGACAGTCTGATGTCTCTTTGTCGACTATGCGTGCCCGTAGGATGACGGGGCTTAAGGATATCTGGGAGCACCTTCCACCTGTGGTGCGATGGGTAGTATCGTCAGTAGGCTTTAGGAGGCTGGCGTCTGTGCTGGATGAGATGCCTTGTTCGACGGCGGTCTTATGCGCTCTGGGGGAGAGGTGGTGGGACACTGCCCATACTTTCCATTTTGTCTTCGGGGAGATGACTGGGACTCTCATAGATGTGCGATAGCTGCTGGGGATGGATTACTATGTAGAGAAAATAGATGTGGATCGCTCTTTACGGGTGAGGCCGGAGGTGGTGCGGGCGGCACTAGGTAATGTGGGGAGGATAGTGTTTGGGGACTCTATTTGTCTTTCGCTGCTGAAGGATGTTTTACTGAGTAGGGTGATTGATGTGGAGGACGGGCTGCAGGTGAGGCCGATGTCCCAGTTGTTCATTTTGCAGGTGCTGGGGGGATTTCTGGTGGCATCGAGCAGCAACGTCATCCACTTATGGTGTTTGCCATATTTGAGGATGTTTTCGAACATCCCTCTCTATGATTGGGGGAACCAGACTTTGGCGACCCTTTTTTTTCTCTAGATGATTTTAGCCGGTGCTGCCGATAAACTTTTACTGGAGCCACATATCTTCTTGAGGTATTTTTTAATTTGCGCATTTTCCTTTCATGCATTTGCATTTTCCTTGTGCGTCTTTTTTTATTGCGTATTATTGTCTTTGGCAGGCGTGGTTCTATGAGGTGATTGGGTTAATACCCAACTATTTTCTCTTAAAGATAATACTGTTGGGGACTTTTGCCGGTTGTAGAGGTGGCGAAAGGCTAATCGCCAGTCGAGGAAGTCTCTCTCTCCTGAGGCAGTGCGTCAGGTCTTGAATGGCCTGACCAGTGATAGGGTAAGACTTTTTTCTTTCCTCAGTCTAAGGCCTTTGTGTCCTATGATTCCATATTTCCTTATATCTTGCTGGAGATTTTTTAGGTGACTTTTTTCCATTGGGGGACGACCATTCAGGACACAGGAGAGACTGGGGTGAATGCGCAGATGAGGCATTTGCTAGCGCATGAGTTTGGACACTGTTGGTATCTTGGGGAGAGGGTGGTCTGACAGATTGCTAAGGAAGAGGTGACGGTGCCACCTGTGAGCCCCCTATGTCTATGAGGCGGGAGAGACTGTTGCCAGAGGATGCGAGGATTGCGGATATGATTGGCGAGTCGTATATATTGTACACCGATATGAATGTTCCATATGATTATATGGACTTTATGACGAGTTGGATGATGGCGCCCAGCATATATGATGCATTTCCCTTCCCTCTAATGGATTCGAGTCGGCCAGTGGGGTCCTCTCACAGAGGTGGAGATCCATCGACGTCTGCGGCGGTGATGACTTTGGAGGTCCCCTTTATGAGGTTGCATACCATTTCATACAACATCCGACGGGCTGATGGAGGGATGGTGCCTATGTTGAATTGTCCTCATGCGATGGCCCCGGAGGAGTTGGGATTCATAGAGGAGGTTCTTTGTCCTTTGGTATATCTTTATGTTCTTCTCTTTTCCTTCTTTTTGGCTTCTTTTGATCTTTTCTGCTTGATACTGATTCTGACTTTTCTTGTAGCAAGTCAAGGTGTCCACCACTTGGCTGAGGGATATTAAAGACTGGATATCTTCAGCGACTGCCCATATTCGAGACGCAATTCCTTTTCCTTCTTGCTTGGTGTCGTCTGCCTCATCCAGAGAGGAGTCTGGTTTGGGTAGTGGTGGTGTGTCATCTCACCGCAGGGGAAAGAGAGCGCGTCATAGGGGTGGGAGTTCTTAGAGAGAGAGGTGAAGGTTAGGTGAGAGAGAGAGAGGGAGAGAATGTGGGTTCGGGCTGAGTCCCGTTGTTTTTCGGCTTCTATTTATTTTCCTGCAAAATGAGGTAACATAGAAATATATCTATGTAATGCAATGTATTTTTTTATTATCTTCTGTTAGTAATGAATGAATGAATGCATATGCGCTTTTTAATTTGCTGTAGAGACCGTAAAAAGAAATATTCTTGGGATTTGAAGGAAAGTTTTATATAAAATGAGAATTTATATAAAGAAGGAAGGGGATTTTAAAATTCTGTTGAGAATATCAATTTATTTTTATTGGGTTATATGATTTTAACAAAATAGGAAAAGGGTACGTTTCTAAAAATAGGGCGTTGCCGATCGGCAAGCACCTTTTCCTGCCTATCGGCAGGTCAATCCAGCCCCATCAATTCAAAGCTTTGATTTGCACCCTCTTCAGCCTTTGGTACCTTATGGGGCAGGGTTCCCTCCGATTTCTACAGGGGCTATGTCTTTTGTGAGGATTTTCAAGTATAAAAAGGGGTAAGGGTGAATTATTTTCATCACACCTTCATATTTTATCTTTCTTATTCTGTGAGATGGCTCTCCCTGGTAGTGTTGAGTTTGCCAACTACCTCGAGACTTTTGAGGTGATGTGGTCCTATAACATCGACTACGATACTTTCAACATGCGTTGAGTCTCTTTATGGCATAACTGGCCCATAAAACGAACCATGCTGATGGCGGCGATACAATTTTGGTACCCGAAGACCATGTATTTTGCTTTAGCTTGGAAGAAGTCTATCCAATTTATGAGGAATTTTTTACCATGTTGGGAGTAAATCCTAATGTGGCGGCTACTATGACTGAGTTTTCCCGATATCCTCGAGAGGTGTTGGTTGGACTTCTCCGTGTCTCACCCTCGGCGGGTAGATACTTGGTTACTGGAGGAATGATTTCTCTTCCAGCGGTGATGTGATCTGTGCATTTGCAGGAGGTTGGTGATGTTGTATATGCCGAATCCATCGTTCTGGGCTTGGTTTCGAAATTGCTGCTGGTGAACCCACAACTTGCATCCATCACTTCATGAATCTCATACCATCGTAATCCTGTAGCGGTGATACTGGTGGAGACTTTGAATGGCATGGATTCCTGGAGAGAAGTTCGTTCTGACTTTCTGAGGGGTAGCTCTCTGATCTTGTTCATGTGGTTGTATAAAATACATCGACTAGTGACTCCTCTGGAATACCCTTTGTCAGTTGTACCCAACTTCTTTTCACGCCATTTCATCAGCGTCGTCCTAGATATTGAGAGCTGGGAGAACTGCTTTATAGATCATGGGGCTCTAAATCAGCATTGGTCAGTGCCTTGGTGGGGACAATTGCTTCCTATTCTGGAGCTGGGGGAATACCCATACGTCCGACTAGTTGGTCTCAGACATAGCTCTTTCTATTTCCCTTGGCGACTTCTGTGCCAATATGGATGGGAGCAGGTCGTGCCACCTCAGACACTAGATTTATTTTTGATAGAAGATCTGACAGAGTGTCTGCGCATGCGACTTGACTCTTTATGGGAGAGTCGGCATCCATCGACCCGTCCTTCTCAGTCTATTGGGAGAGTTTGGGACATCCTTTGGGATTATATGAAGTGGCTGTGGAGAAGAGTGGTCAGCAAGATGTTGGTAGTGGAGACTGGATAAAAGTGGCTTGTCTTATTTGATATCATGGAGGGAGGTGGGGTAGTTTTTCCGAGACTGGTTCGAGCTTATCGGTCTTTGGAGCATCTGCGGCACTCCATTCAGGTAGGGGAAGCTTGGTGAACCCATGATGTAGATGATGTTGATGGAGCGGGCTCCTCTGGTAGCTGTGGGTAGGACTCTTGGAGAGTTTATTTTGTTAATGGGGAATAAATTTGGGGATTTTATTTGTCTTTCTAGGAAGGTAGGGGGAAGGGAGTCATCCGTTCCTTTTCTTATGTAATTGTACCGTAATTTCTTATTAGTGAAATAAAAAAGCTTTTGATCATCTAACTGTGCCTTTTGATTAATTTTGTATTTTGAATTATCTATACTGATCGCTAAGGCATTTATAATCCGTTTGTTCAAATATATGTCAGAATGAACAGTCGTTCTCGGAAATAAGAAAAATAGTTTTTTTTTGTGAAAAAGAAAGGGTCATGCTCATGTAAGATGTATGATCAACCTACGTACCTCTGGGGGTTTTAATTTTTTTTTCTTCTGAAAATGGTTCTTGCAGAGGATCAGGCCCACGTATTTCTAGGTAGAGGGAAATGAAGAGATTTTTTTTAGAATAGAAGGGATATGAAAAGAGTCGTAGCGCGCCTAAATTTCGGACTAGGGGTAGAACTTCTTGAGACAATCTAGGTTGAATGGATGAGCCATATCTTCTCTATCTCGGTCGGTGAGAATGGCGGCACCGCCGGATAAGATTTTCTTTACAATGTATGGGCCGCTTCAATTGGGCTTGAATTTCCCTCTAGGGTCCCAGATGGGCTCTACTATTTCTTTAAGGCTAAATCCCCTTCTCGAACACCGCGATCCTTGACTTTCTTATTAAATGATCGCGCTATACGGCGATGGTACCCTTGTATTTGGTACAACGATTTCAGTCACCTTTTGTCCAACAGTGACAGCTCGTCGAGACGTCTTTGATGCCAGCCCTTCTCACTGACTTGGCTTTCGAGCATGACACGAAGTGAAGGGATTTCTAGCTCCACGGGTAAAACTGCTTCCATACCGTAGACTAGAGAGTAAGGGTTAGCCCCAGTAGAGGTTCGGATTGAGGTTCAGTATCCCCAGAGGATTTAAGGGATTCGGTCAGCCCAATCTCAATAAATTTCAATCATCTTACTGATGATGGCTTTAAAGTTCTTATTGGCAGCTTTGACTGCATCGTTGGTCTGAGGTCGATAGGGAGAATATTTGTGTCTCGGAATCCTATACTCGTTGACCACTTCTGTGACTTTTGCCTCAAAATGCAACCGGTTATCTGAAACTAACTCGTGCGGGACCCCATATCGGCAGATGATATTTTTCTTGATGAATTTGGCCACTTTCTTGGCATTCAGGACTGCGTATGACTCAACTTCGAACCATTTGGTGAAGTAATCAATGGAAACTAGAATGAACTCATGCCCATTGGAAGCCTTGGGTGTGACCTTCCTTATGTTATCGATTCCCCAGGTGGAGATTGACCAGAAAGAAGTCATGTTATACAATTCTCACAGAGGCAGATGTTGAAGATTGGAAAACTGCTGGCATTTTAGGCATCTTCGAACATAAGCGGTGCAATTCTGGATCATGGTGGTCCAGTAGTAGCCTTATCGGATGATCTTCTTGGCAAGCATGTGACCGTTCATGTGGGGCCCGCATTCCTCGCTATGGATTTTTTGCATTATCTCTTCAATGTCAGCCCCTGCGATGCAGTGTAGATGGGTTCCATCGAAGTTTCTCTTGAACAGTGCTTTATGACAGATTATGTATTGGGCGGCCAGTCTTTGGAAGGTTGCCCGATCTTTCTTATTGGAACCCTCGAGATACCTAGCATGCTTGAGGAGGTGCCAGATATCATAATACCAGTAATTGTCTAGATCGGGGTCTTCTTCGGTGATGAGCTCAATGTGGTAACAATGGGTTGGTTTATCTTGCTTTTGAACTAGGAAGGGGGCCATTATTATTCCTTCGGTCTTATCGACTATGGAGGCTAAGGTAGTAAGGGCATCGGCTAGGTTATTCTTTGCTCGAGGTAGGTAGTGGAAGGTGATATCCTGAAATTGGGTGGCTAGTTCTTCTAAGTGGGCATGGAAGGGTTGGAGTTTCTCATCCTTGACTTTCCATTTTTTGAGCACTTGACCAATGATGAGGGCAGAATCCCCGTAGACATCTAGGCATTGAATTCCTTTCTTGAGAGAAACTTTGAGGCCTACCATACGCGCCTCGTATTCAGTCATGTTATTGGTGTAGGGGAAATCTAACTTGATGGCGATGGGAGTGTGGGAGTTATTTGGGGCGATCAGAAGTATCCCAATGTCATATCGCTTTTTGTTGTTCGCTCCATCAAAGAACATTTTCCATCGGATATAGTCTTAAGCGGTGTAGAGGATGTTTTCATTTAGGAATTTGGAGATCCAGTTGTCGGCTTCTTTCATAAGGTATTCAGTGAGCTAGTCAGAGATGGCTCTTCCTTTCATGGCTTTTTGTGTGACGTACATGATATCAAACTCCTCTAGGATCATCAACCATTGGGACATTCGGCTGGATAAGGCGGGTTTCTTAAGAAGGTACTTGATGGGGTCCATTCGGGATACAAGTTTGATGGAAAAGGCGAGCACGTAGTGCCGTAACTTTTGGGTGACCCAAATAAGCGCGACACATGCCTTCTCCAAAGTAGTGTAGTTGACTTCGTATCCAACCAATTTGCGACTGGCGTAATAGATGACTCTTTCTTTGTGGGAATCTTCAAGGTATTGGGCTAGCAAAGCCCCAGCTGCAACATCGGTTATGGTTAGGTATAGAAGCAAGGGGAGACCAGCCTGTGGTGGCATGAGTACCGAAGGTTGGGTCAGATATTATTTGATTCGATCAAAAGTTTCTTGGTAGGCCTCATTCCAAACCTTGGTTGAATCCTTTCAGAGTAATTTGAAGATAGGTTCGAAGATGGAGGTTAGGTGGCTGATGAACCTGCTGATGTATTATAATTTACCAAGGAAACCATGAACTTCTTTTTCCATTCGGGGAGGTGGAATCTCAGGTATGGCTTTTAGCTTGGCAGGATCTGCTTCTATCCCTTTCTCACTGACCATGAATCCCAAGAGTTTTCCCTTTGTAACGTCGAAGACACATTTCTGTGGATTGAGTCTCATCTGATATCATTGCAATCGTTTGAAGAACATTCGAAGAGCAGGAACATGACTTTCTCTAGTTTTGGATTTGATAATCATATCATCCACATAGACCTCAACTTCCTTGTGAATCAGATCATGTAGGATGCTCATAGCAGGCCTCTGGTAGATAGCCCCAGCATTCTTAAGACCAAATGGCATAACAATGTAGCAAAAGGTTCCCCATAGGGTGATGAACACGGTTTTTTCTTGATGATCCGGGTGTATTTTGATTTGGTTGTACCCAATAAACCCATCGATGAACTACTTGAGAGCATGACTGGTTATATTGTCCATGATCATGTTGATATTGGGTAGCGGGTAATCATCCTTCGGAGAGGCTTTGTTCAAGTCCCTATAGTCTACACATATCCTAACTTTTCCTCATGATTTCGACATAGGAACTATGTTGGCTAGCCATGTGGGATATTTGATCACACGAATGAAGCTCACGTTCAATTATTTGACCAATTCTTCTTTGACTTTGAGCGACCATTCGGTGCGAAGCTTTATCAACTTTTGTTTAATCAACTTGTAATCTGGGAGAGTGGGGATCTCATGTTGAGATATTTCAGGATCAATGTCAGGCATATCGTCATAGGACCATGCGAAGACATCCATGAATTCCTTTAATAATACATCGATTTGTGTGCGCTCATGCTCATCGAGGGTAGCCCCTATCCTAATCTCGCGTAATTGGCTACTAGAATCGAGGTTAAAAATAACAGTTTTTTCTTCATTAACTTGAATGAGGTTATGTTATTTTTTTATTAACCTTATTTGGATCAGTTAAGAATTGTTCATTTGCAAAATCATCATCATCAAAAGTTTGATTAGAATCCAAACAGTTAATGTAAGGCACAACAAGATACTCAAAATCTTCATTTATTTCATTGATAGGAAAAACTGCATTGAGAACCTCATCAAAGGAGGTCTCAATAAATTTGATCAAGGATAGACAACAGAAGAAGAAATGGGGTAAACATTGGGGTTAGGTTGGATTTCAACATGTAGAACTGGCGCAGCATGCTAGCTGAGAGAGGTGTATCAGCAACTTTAATCAGGTGGGATGAATTTAGTGATGTAGTGCTTGAATGAACCATGTAGAGTGTTCGCCCCAGTGTTTGTGAGTTGAAGGAATATTCGGAGTCACTTCCCTCAAAATATTTGGTATCTCTGATGAGCGGTTGTACACGGTGTTGGGAACTTTCGGCCCATGGGTATCTATCTTGGAAAAAGATCTCCATCCCAGGCTTCATCTTTTTGTCTGTATGGTCATACCATATTCTGGGAAGCCATAAAAGGGGAAGTCTTTTCCCTCTTTGATGAATCGTCCATTCAAGGAGTCACCTAGGATAGTCTGGATGCAGTCTAGTCTTCTCTTTGGTCGAGACTGGCGGATCACTCTGAACTCTTGTTCTGATGGTTGATACCCCAAACCATAAGGATGGAAAGCCTTTTTCAGCACAATGGGCTCAAGTATCCCTTATTGTCTTTGCCCTAGCCCCTGTCCGGGCATGAAGTGCATGTTTCTCAACATCTGAATCACATTGACATTGCTATGAGGGTCATATTTCGAACAAACCCTTTCTTTGAAATCGTCCCCTACCGGGAGTAGAAATGGTTTAACTCGAAATCCTAATAGGAGCATGTCATTTGACCCGTGCTTTATCTCAAAGTTTGAATTGCTAGTACTTGCACCCTTGGTATTATTGTTTTCGCCCAAAATGGTGATAACTCGTCCGTCGGTGAAGAACTTCAATTTCTGATGGAGTGAGGAAGACACACCCTTGATACTGTGGAGCCAAGGTCATCCAAGAAACATGTTAAAACAAGCTGGGATGTCAATAACTTGGAATTAAACGATAGGGTTTATAGGGGCATCCCCTATTACGAGTTTTATAGATCCCATCACTTCTTGACGAGTATTATCGTAGGCACGTATAACAACTGAGGTTAGAGTGAGGTCACTTTTCTTCAGTCCTAAGCATTTGAAGGTTCTTAATGGGCAGACATTCAAGACGGATCCATTATCTACAAGAGATAGTGGTACGATCTTCCCTATAACTTCGACGAAGATGTTGAGTGCATGATTGTGGTTTGGCCCGATTCTGGGAATTTCTTCTTCGGAAAAGGATAACATTCGGGTAGAGGTCAAGGATCCGACTAAATTTACCTCCTCTTCTGGTGTGGTAGAAGGAGGGAATATGGGTCCAGTGAGAAATTTGATCAAAGCATTTTTGTACAGCTGGGAAGACATGAAAACCCCCATAGAGTGATATTAGCCTGAGTTTTCTTCAGTTAATTGAGGATCTTGCTCTCCTTGAGGGTCATCTCTGTCCTAGGAAGGTTCTCAACGCCCTTCCCTTTGTTATTGGTTTGTGGTAAGTTTGGGATCTGCTAATGTCTCCCTGATCTGGTCATGTTATTTACTGAAGAAAGGAAGAACATGAACCCTATTTCTTCGTCAATCTCGGGTTATTCTGCCACTTTGTTTATCTCTCTGAGGAGTTCTTCAAATGATATCATCCCACACATGTCGGCTACCGGGCCAATTTTATCAGAAGCTTACTCTTCATTTGAATCTTCAAATTCCTCCCCCCATCTGGTGGCAACAATTCTGTCTTTCCATGTAAAGTTAATACATTCCACAACTTCAATGGATTCTTCATACATGTCCTCCCATTCTATGGGGAGATGTAAGTGTGAAGGGACCAGGCGCCCTTGTAGCTTCAGAGTATTAAGTAACTCGATCGTACTGTAAATATTATTGGATTGCCTGAATAATTATGCCATGATCTGGACAACATCATTCAGGCTGACTTCAACGGTCAGTACTACCCAATTTTCTGACTCTCGGGACCATTTTTGTTCTTCTAAGAACAATGTACTGAACCTTTGGCAATCAATGATCATCTGTGAGGGAAATTTCAGCCCGAACTCTAGGAGTTGGTTTAATACTTCTGATAATTCCATACTTCCATTTTTAGAATGGGTACAGACAATGATACATGCTCTGGTGAGGAGTGATAATGACTAATCTGTGAGGTTAACAGGTGTAGGAGGAAATATGGGTAAGTTTGGAGAGATTTGGGAGAGTGTATGGGTGTGATTTGGTTTGAGGGATCAAATCTGGGTTCTCTTCTAGGAAGATGGCAGTGGCATGATTTGGGAGTGGGTCGTGGGTAGTGTTTGGCTTAGGATTGGCAGTGGGGAGATGGTACCTCGGTCAATTAGACCTTGGATTATGTTTCGAAGGTGAAAGCATTGGTCAGTGGTATGGCCTGCAGTTTGGTGAAAAGTGCAATGGGCATCTGCCTTGAAATTTCTTGGGAGTTGATTTGGTAATGGATGGGGATCCAAGGGTTTGATAAGGTTTTGTCTTAACATGGCCTAATAAACTTTGGAAAGGGGAGCATGGAGCTCGGTGTATTCCTTTTGGACTAGGATAGGGTGACTTTCTAGTGTCCACGATGTGGTTGATTGAGAGATGTTGTTGATGGTTGAGACTGCAACACTGACAGGTTTTTCATATTTTCTGGGGGTGAACTGTCCGGACACTTTCTTTGGTTCAACTTCTGTTTTATAAAGACCTTCCTCAATTTCTACTGCTGCTTCTCTGAGAGCTCGGAAGTGGGGATAGTATTTTCCTCCCGTTATTGCTCGGACATGGGGTAAGAAGTTCTTCTTCACTATGTTGACTTGTTCTTCCTCGGATGGCTGATTGGTCATGGTGGCTCCTTTTTCCCTCCATGGGGCTATATGAAGTTACTGATTGATTCCCCAGAGTTTTATTTGAGCAGCTCTAAATCACGATGGGTGACCTCAAGCTCTTCGTAGTATTTGCACTGTGATATGAATTCTCGGGATACATCTTCCTAGCTACGGATTTTGGACTCCTCGAGAGATAAAAACCATCGGAGGGCGCTATATTTCGAAGTTTGTTGAAATAATTGGGCCATCACTTCTTCAGAAGCACATAGGAGAGTCATAGAACGGTGATAACTGCGAAGATGAACAATTGGGGGTCCACTTCTTCTGAATTTCTTGATATTTAGTATATTGAACTTCTCGGGTAACCTTGCCTTAGGATAAGGAGACATGTGGGTGTAGTCCATGTAATTCCCAAATATTTTAACTTGCTCAAATTTCTTAGTTAGCATCTTGAGATCTTCTTTGATCTTGTTCAACTCTTCCTCTTTTGGATAAATGATTATAGGCAAGTTAGCCCCATTCTGGGCAAGGTTCGGCATAGGAAGCTGGGTAGGCGGCGGCCCATTGGCAGGAGGGGCACGTGGAGCGTGATGATACTCTTTAGGAACCCAAATAGGCTCAGGTGGACCCATAGCAAGAGGGAATAGGGCCTCGAGCTCTTCAGGAATAGAGCCTGGTTTCGTTGCATCTCTCGAACCTCAGTCTGTAGGTTGTCAATCTTGGACACGAGCTGAGCTAAAACTACCGTCGGATCTGGCTGAACAACTAGTACTTGATATGTGTTCTCTATGGAAAGCGAATGGATTCCGGACTCGAAAGAAGTAGCAAGGGAATGGACTAAAATTCGGGGTGATTTTACTGAAGATCGAAACCAATAAGGAACCAGGCCAAGGGCATGCGATCGACCTAAGAAGGTGTAAAATGGGATTTATTTTTTAGATAAAGAATGAAAATATTTTTGACATTTTTTCTTGATAAAGGAAAGAGAAATGTTTTTGGATTTTTGATAAAGGAAGGAGAAATGTTTTTGGGTTTGTGATAAAGAAAGGAGAAATGATTTTGGATTTTCAATAAAGAAAGGATAAATATTTTTGGGAGATGGGTCTCAGCATGATTATTATTATGATGTTCTAACTTGTATTAAATTCTCCTAAATGAAAATGAAATGTCGGACAGGACTCGAGCCTGGAAAAGTTGGGTTTGTAACATATGAAAAGCTATAGTTGGACTTGTAAACAGGCTCACGGGAGGGTCCCATTTTAAAAATTCTCAAAAATTAGGGCAGTAGGCCTACCCGGAATTTTGGCAGAGTTTCGGGTTAAAACTGGAAATCTAACATGTGTGTCCTAGGCTTCACACCTATATGTGGGTATGCAGTTGGTTGGGTGAATCGGAAAGGGTTCCCCCCTTTGGCGTGGCTTCCACAATATACGTCTTGCTTTTGAGGGCAATCGGTACGTGTGGACATGCTATTTTATATACCTTAGTATACATGAATTGCCTCACTATATACCTCGTGGGGACGGTACGTGTGAGAGATAATTCGATATACTTAGCGTATATAAACGAGTTACCTGCGATATACTTACCATCATGACTTCGGTCAAGCGGTACGATGCGGGGGAACTGTTCAATATACGTCGAAGGTACTTGGCCAATGGAAGGTGAGATCCATATCACTTAGGCTAACAGTACCCTGCCAGACCAGCGCCCATCACGAAGTGACCCTCTAGTTACTAGACAAAATTTGGTCCATCACAATGCTTTTTGGTGATGTCGTGTGAATAAACCATGATTCTCTTATTAGTATCTTATGATGAGAGTATCTTTCTTGATCATGCCCAATAGGGAGCGGAGCAAAGTATAAGTACCAATGATATACCAAGTATGGATGGGTAATGTGTGCAACATGTGGATATATATGATCCTAGGTGCACATGGTGTGAAGTGTACATGGAGAATCTTCTATAAGTGTGTTAATAGAAGCATAAGCATGAGGCACACATGAATAGTAAAGGGGGGCATGAAAAATAGGGGAAAATATAAGCAAATATAACACCCATGTAAATAGAGTCTGGCCCTCAAAATAAAAGTCCCCAGCAGAGTCTCCACTGTGGCCATCCCCGATCCTCGCGGAGGGAGGGATGATGAAGAGGGGGTGTCTTCATGTTGAGAGAATCTTGGTCCCGCGCATCCCTCTCGGGAGCGCTTCGACCGATGTCGGTGATGAGGTAAAAAATGTAGAGAGATGGAGTCACCAGTTTATTTTACTCAAAACAGAAAAAAGAAAAGGGATCCATCCCGAAGGATAGCATCCAAAGACATACTGATACATATGAAACTAAAATGATTCTAAAAGGGTCTAGAGGCTAAGTTACAAAATGGGAAGGTGTTAGGCACCCATTCCGCCCTTGCGGTCTCTCATGGATTGTTGCTATTTTCCTTTATTTTCCCATGATATGTGTGCATGTGTATATGTAGTGGAGATAGGAATCTTCGATTTCTATTATGGAAGAGATAAAGCGAATCATCCATAGGAATGTTCCCAAAAAATAATATTAGAAAATAGGATTTATGCGATTATCCTAGCATTGATCGTTATAATGGGACGATAATGCATATGGAATAATACGCCACTAAGAACAAATATATATATATATATATATATATATATATATATATATATATATATATATAATCCAGGAGAATTAAGTTAAAGAATATAGAAAAATAGAAAATGGAAAATGAAAAAAAAAGTAAGAATAAGACTCGAGTCTCGAATTTTACCCCGAGACGCCTACGTAGCCTATAGAGGCATCAAAGTCCACGTAGTTCTTATGCAAAACGAGGGGTGGGATTTATCCCATAAACCCAACCGGGGACTTCTCTTATAGCTGTGTGTTTGTAAAAAAAGTGTTTTAGTTATGAGAGAAGTGTGAGAAAAGAGTGAGAATTCCCGTTTGGAATTTATGAGCAAACCCTCTTTTTTTTTTTTTTTTGGGGGGGGGGGGGTTATTTATATGAAAATAAGGGATGTGCAATAATACTAAATAAAAAGTATATTAGGATATGTGAGATGAGAAAATAAAAGTGCTAAGTAATGAAAAAAATTAATGCGAATTTGGGAGAATTTGAAGAGAGAGTTGAGAAAGTTGGACCATCTTGAAGATATTGAGCTAGATCTTGGATATTGGAGAGTAGCCCTTGCACTTGGGTGATGATGGAGGGTAGTTAATTCACAAAGTTTGATGAAAGGTGAAGGTTGTAAAGGGATTTGGGTGTGGAAATCACGCTGACTTCGAGAGAGGTTTTATGAGTTCATTGAGAGTGATGGATTTCAGAGCTTATGTCCCCTTTGCAATGAGGTCAGACCCTCCTTTTTATAGACACAAGGCATTTTCGACCTATGTAGACCTATACCTATGAATCGGTAGGTGTTTTTAGGCACACTGTCGATAGGTAGTGTTTGGAACCTGCTGTTTGGCAGTCTCTTTTAGGTTCCTTCGGAAAGTGGGTCGTATAGCGCAAATCATTGATTCGAATCACACACGGGGTGAACCATTGGAAAGTAAATTAGAGACCTTCGAAAGTATTTGGACTTATCTTGGGTTCGGGAGTTGACTTTGTGTCAAATGTGGCTCGGAAGCATTCGTCGATCCTTTGGACGGGGGATCGTCGAACGCAAACGGATCGTTCGTTAGCATGGTAAGTCAGAATCGCACATGGGACGGATCGTTGGAAAGGTTAGGAGATTTATTTTGACATTCCAAAGAGTTTGACTCGGTTTAGGGAGTTGACTTTGGGCAACCATGGCCTGGAAGCGTTTGGTGACCTTTCGGAGTAAACCGGATCATTCGTCCGTACCCTAAGTCAGAATTGTGCACGGGATGGACCGTTGGAAAGAGGATTCAACGCCCTTTGAAAATTCATTCAGTCTCAGTTGATCTAAAGAGTTGACTTTGGTCAAACAGAGCCTGGGAGTGTCCGGTGACCTCTTGATCAAGTTTGAGGGAGAACGGGTCGTACATCCGTACCGTAAGTTAGAATCGTGCACGGGGTGGATCATTGGAAAGCGGGTTTAGTTCCCTTCGAGGATTCATTTATCCTTAATCGAGCTGGAGAGTTTGACTTTTAGGTTAAATGGGGCTTGGGAGTGCTCGATGGCCTCTAGGTCAGTACCTGGGGTATGAATTAGGTTTGTAGTGATAAAGGGAGGTGCTAGGGATCTAAGGAGAGGTTAGGGGATACTAGAATGGGGTGTCTACACTGACCATGGACTACCAAACTGTAGATTCTGAACATGTGCTGAAGAGACCAAGACCTTTCGGGATATCAGAGGACGCACATATCTCTACCTTTCATCACTGGAATTTAACTCATCACAGTATGCTACTATGTTAGATTTGGGTCAATTTGAAATGTATATTATAAAATTTTAATATATTCTAAATTTATTTTCTGAAATATGCATTTCTTTCCAATGTGTTTTATTTAGCTAATTTGTCCTTTTTTTACTTTTGAGTTCTATAGGTCAATGATCTCCCCACTAATGTATTGCCTTTCACATATCCTGGATCGAGCCATGTCTATGCCATATATTCTTCTGATCACTTGCCCAAGACTCTTCTTATGAACCTGGATCAGAGTTCTGCTGTCAAGAGTATGGATTTCTATCCAGTGCAACGAACTTTTCTTCTTGGTTAGCTCTCACCTTCTTTTATTATTTACTGTGTGCTTCTGCTTTGAGTATTCTTTATTACAGTTCTGCATCTTGTATATATATTTAAAAACTATATTCTTCTTAAATCTAGGAAATCAATATTTAGTTCTGTTTTTTCATTTTCGTTTTCAGTTGGAACAATTATTTGTGATATTGCGATATGGGAGGAAAACAACAGTTTATGGCTCAGATTGTTTCTTACTATCACTAATCGTGAAGCTAATTTTCCCCTTAATTATGGGCAGGCATTTTTGGCCAATGAATATACTGCATCAGTGAACTACGTTACGTGGAGTTCATTTTACTCTTTGCTATGTTTTTACTTATTCTTTTCATTATATATCTCAGATTTTATGTTGAGGGATTAACTTCCAACATCTGGCATAAATGAAGTTTTTCTTTACAATTTTTCGTTGTTGAGGAAACTAAATGTTTTCCCCTCCCTCCATGGAACGCCAATTTTAGAAGAGTAATTTTTTAAGAGATAGAGAGAGAGTGATGTTCTGATGATGAATTATGACTGATTTGACCTCTAATTCAGGTGTTGCATACTCCAAGCACATTATAATATATAATGAACTTCTAGCAATAATGTAATTTTTATATCCAGCTGATTTTGTATACCACAAAAGTGGACCTTGTATTGCCATTCGAATAATGATAACGAGAATGGTATTTGACTTTGTTGTATGAATACTGTCAGATTGATGCTCATGTTGGTAGTGTTAGTGATCTTGCTTTCTCTTACCCAAACAAACAACTATGCATCATAACTTGTGGAGAATACAAATCTATTAAGGTATATTTGTTTTGCCTTCTAAAAAAGGGTCCCGTGTCTTCATCAGTTGATTATGATTTAATAAGGTATGGGATTTAATACGAATTTAATAAGGTGTATCTTTTCAATATCAATAGATGGGAAGATTAAGGTGTGGATGTATGATAATATGGGTTCAATAGTTTATTATGATGCACCAGGACATTTTTATACAACAATGGCCTACAGTGCTGATGGTTCAAGGTATAATACATTGTATACTATTTGATCTAGATATTAGTTTCCCTTTTCTCACCTAAATGTTAAAATGAACTCTTATGTTCTTATCATATTCCTTACTTTTTCTGTGGACAAATTGTAGGATATTTTCAGGTGGGAAAAGTAAGAATGGAGAATCATATATTATGGAATGAAATAAAAGTGAAAGGTATATCAAGAGAACATACAATGGTCATGGGAAGCGGTCTATGGGGGTTGTGCAGTTTGATACAACAAAGAACCGGTTCTTAGACACTGGTGATGAGTTCGTAATCAAATTCTAGGACATGAATTACAATAACCTCTTATTTAGTACTGATGTAGATGGTGGATTATCGGTAATAATAGCTAGACTGTGTTTATTTGATCAGTTTATTTTTATTTATTTATTGGTAAATTTCAGTTGCATGAAGCAACTCTTCTCATGATTATCTTTTAGGTTTCACATTGTATTCAGTTTAATAAGGGAGGCATACTCTTGGTTGTATCAACAAGCGAGAATGGTGTTAAAATACTTAGGAATGGTGAAGGTATTCAGCTTGTATATTCCACTACACTTGATAGATTAGCTTTTGGGAATGTTGAGAAGGTGATCTAGAAGCAACGATATTAGTCTAGTATGGATGTGATCTTTACATGAGATATTCATGATATAGGCCCCTATGGTAGGCACATATGGTTCTTTTAGTTCATCTGCTGGTACAAGCATTAGTGTTACTATAGAACTGCACCACTGACAGCTATGATAGTTATGGTAAGAATGGATGTCACCATTGTTTGGATAAGTTGGGTCTTTTATTGAGCATAATACACAATTGCCTTATTTTAAGCACTTGTGTTTATAATCGGGTTTAAATGCTAATAGTTTTTCTTTTCCTTTTTAATTATTCGACTGATTTGGATATTTGACTATTTATAAAGGATGGGGAAAGCCGAAATTTAACAGATGTGAAACCTAGAATTAAGGATGAGATGGAAACACCTAAGATTTGGAAGTTCGTTGAAACCCACGATCCATCTCAACTTCGTTCTCTGAGACTTGTTGACATCTTAATGGCGGCAAGAGTATGTATCCCGCTTCATATTATATTTTACTGTAGTAGATACTTAATAACATGACAAAAAATCTATTGAGACAAAATTATCCCGAGATTATGAGTAAATGTAAGAATAGGGAGACAGGAAAAGGGAACACACATTAAAGGGACCCCTGAAAGGTGAGATAAAGCTTTGTGCATTTTATCTAGTAAGGGTCAAATAAATGGGAATGGAAGTATTGATGTGTTTTGGTCTAAGTCATACCAAAATAGTTAATCATAAAACAATTTTTAGTTGAAGTAAAATATTTAAGCAATTGATATTCAAGCTCTAATGAACGCAATATCATTTTTGTAGAGCCTTTCAACCTATATCATTTTATTATGCAGGATTTTGTTGCATGAAGAAGCAAACACATAGGTGCTAAAGTAGTTAACTAATTGTTTTCATCTTCCCCACCTAATTGATTTAAGTAGGGCACAAGGGAATGAGTCATTGATGGTGGAAATAATGAACTTGGAATCAGTATTTTAAACTGCTGTATATACTTGATTTCTTAATGGATTGTTAAATTCAGAAATATATCCTTACACCCCACCCACCCAAAAAAAAATAAGAAGAAGAACAAAAATTTATTCTTGCCAAATTTTACATTTATACTATAGGTTTGATGAGAGAGATTTGTCCCTTATTAGTCATGAAAACTGATCACTTGAATTTTATAGCCTACTAGAAATGTAAATTACCCTATTTCTCTATTCCTTTAGTCTTTAATATGTATCATGTGTTCTAAGGCATGCCCAATATGTGCGATATCATTCTATATAGGATACGATGATTGACTGTTACACTAGCTATTTTAAACTGAAGAAAAATTAAAATTTTCAACGTATATGTATACTATGCGCTTTTGAATGTTTGCATCTCCATGAACATTGGAATACGTACTAATTAGGCAGGGTATTTTCCATATTCTTACCCTACTACTCAATTTTAATTTCTTGGTAATTTACTTAACTTCAGATCATGTTCATTGTTCATTTCAGATTATGAGGTTGATTTATACAAATTCAGGAGGTGTTATTTTGGCCTTGGCATATGATGCTCAGCACAAACTTTGGAAATGGCAAAGGAATGAGCGGAACATAGCATGAAAGGTATTGATACAGTAATTGAAATATCATTTTTGTCTTTCTTTGTTGCTTTAATTAGCTTTCCCTTTATGTGTAATGCTTTGCCACTTGTAGGTATCTACTAATGTGCAACCACAATTTTGGCAACCTTCTAGTGAAATATTAATGACCAACGAAATAAGTGGGACAAACCTTAAATATGTTGTTCCTTGTTTTACACTTTCAAAGAACGATTCTTACATTATATCAGCATCCGGAGGATATATTTCCTTATTTAATATTATGACATTCAAGGTAAAAAGATATATAAACACGTATTATATATATGGAATATTTCTTCATATATGATTTCTTATACTCTTACCTTTCCTGGTGATCACATCGCACATCGACCTGCACATGAGACAACCCATGTCCAAAGTTAAGACTTTACCAATAACTTACAAGAACGTGCAACTGAAAGACAGGGCAGAGTAGTAGCGAGTGTTAACGCTGTTAGAAAACATCATATAGAGGATGTAGTAAATCCTCATGAGATACTTTTACTTCAATTCATTCTTCTCATTTATGGTAACTCGACCAACGGTAATCTCATGAAGCACAGTGTTATAACTATGAAATGTTTGTAGTGTAAGGGTACTCATTTTAATATATAATATTCAGTCTAATTGTCTTGCTAATGAGAGACGTAGTGATTGTACCTGATTTAACCCACCTAACCAAAAACATCTGAGTCCGCCTCTAAGATCTGATTCCAAAGTCTATTCAACATATTAACTCACTAGAGTCTTAATTCTAATAAAAGACACAAGGATAAACCAAGAAACAAAAAAGATAATTACTTAACTATTTCCTAAAAGTCAGAAAATAAAACTTATGACTACAAAACTTATGCTGCACAACATAAAACTTATGAAATAAATACATATTAGATAAATCAGTCAATCATCATCATCATGATATTAAACAATAATTAAAATAAGATGCCAATGTGATTTCGTAATGCATACTTGCTGACAAAGCTCTGATCCAATTTTTCTTTCACTTACAAACATTTCTCCCACACTCGATATAAAAGAATAATGGCACTCCAAGATATTATCATTCATTATATATAGGACAAAAAACAAAAAGAAAAGGCATTCCAAGATATTATCATTCATTATATCTTCAACCAAATAAAAAACTAAAAGCAACAACTTGGGACATATTTGAATGTGTAACCTTTTAGCTTCACAAATATGCAAATCAAATAAAATAAATATGTCCTTCTTTATCTTGATTATTTCCATCATATTCTATTTGGGCAAAGAAATGTCGTCATAAAGAACAAAGTAATGAACAAAATAGTCATATTCCAAATGCTTTCAACGATGGTCTCCATTTTATTATTGCTTCACAGATAAAAATAATGAATGGTGTAATAAAAGCCATATGCACAAGAGACTTCAAAATAATAGGCACTTGTGTGTCTATATGCTAACAAATAAGGACTTTTACAACAAACCTAAACCAAAAGTCATTAAGATAATGAAAATACTTCTTAGGCATTTTGTCAACCAAGTAGAATATAAACCTAAACACTTTATAGAGGCCTATAAAAAAATTCAACTATACATTTCCAACTCGTTAAGTATTGGGGAACTCGTGAGGCAAGGATATGAATGTATTACTAGTAGTAAAGTTTTATAAATTCAAGTTAAACATATATTTTAAATATACTTTTGTAATAGAAAATGAGTCAAAGAAATCGTCAAACTCCACATAATTCCGGAAGAAAGAATCGTGCGAATGTTTCTCATAAGGTGTTTTATAAAGGATTTTGATTGTGAATATTATTTTATGTTATCAAACTTATATATGTAATGACTTACGAGTCATTGGGTTTATACAAATGAAGGCTGATCAAGGTAAAAAGATTTCGTTGGTTGATGTTTACATCAAAACACACGAGAGGAGCGATGGCTCCGCCATCGATAAGGATTCCGTTGAAACAATGGAACAAAAATATCATCCGTGTTCTTTCCCTTCTTTCATAAAAAATCTCAACGACGTCATTTTACCTATTAATCAAGATTCTTATTCTATTTATAGGTCTATTTTGCAACCCCAACAACAATTAGAAAAAACTAACCAATTTTAACCTATAGTGGTACCTTAATCAAATCACCGTTTAGCTCCATCTCAACAGGTAAGTAGATAACTACTTTTTCAAATCATAATATAAGACATTATATTTTCATGACTGAAATAATTTATTTTTTGTAGATTGCAAATTCTCAACATTCGGTTGCCCCCGAGACCGCTGCTCGCGTTAGTGAACAAATGAATGTTACTTCATTTCAGGTGTGTTACTAATTTAACGGATTTTAAAGGACACAATATATCTGCGCTTTTTTGGCGAGTTTACGTATACTTGACATTGGGTTGTTGGTTTATTTGGTTATATATAGTCTTAAAATTTTTGGGATGTCTTAAAAACAAATAAAACTCTGCCGATTTTGTTTCCAGAAATATATGGTTGATAACATATTCATCTTGTTTGTAGAAAGAAACATCAAAGAAGAAGAAGAAGAAGAAGCACCATCAATCATGATAAATCGTCTCAAATAATGCACTTCTTAAAATTGTAGACTTATTACTTCTGGACTTCCAAAAGTGGTTATGGCACGTGGATTCATTGTGAGCAAGGACCCTTCAATAAAAGTAGGGGGTATGCCATTGGGTGAAGACTTTTGGAAAGTATATATTGAGAAAATATTTGTAACAAATGAACCATTGCCTAGGCCTTATGGAAACAAGTCCACAATTGGAGATGCATATCATTCAATTGTAGCATGGTATATTGCTAATGTACTATTTTTAATTTTTCATTGAAATACTAGAGAATAAGTATCAATGACTAACAATTGACCTTTTTATTTGTAGGTCAAAGAGGATGTTGGACTTTGATGAAGAAGGATCGTACATTATATAAAATTTCGTTTCGCTTTATGTTTTCCCTCCTTTTCTTATTGGACATGTGATACATTTTATTTTGTGGATGGATAATTGTTTCAAGCACAATTATGTTTATTTACAATGAATGCTATTGATTTTAATTTAATGATGTTTTAATTTGATTACTGTCCTCTTAATTTAATGTTATGGTAATGTATTTGCACATAAATACAATACTTATTATAAATGATTTTTTTAACACTTGTTCCTAGCCATATATTGCAAAATAATATCAACATTTTTTTAATGTCGCTATTATCATTCTCGGTATTTTTTTAGTGCCGCCAAAAGTGTGTTGAACATTTAATAGGTGTGGTCAAAGGTTATTATCAACATTCTTTAATGCCGCTAAAAGGTTATTACCAGCATTAATATAAATATTTAAAAATGCCGCTAACTTTTTGCGGCATTTTTAAAAAATGTCGTTGTTCTTTTACCACATTGGCTACCGCACTTGTGGAAATGCCACCAAAAGTGCCGCTAACTTTTTCGCGGCATTTTTTAAAATATCATAATTCTTTTACCACATTGGCTATCACCGCACTTGTGGAAATGCCGTCAAAAGTGCCACAAAAAGTGTTGCCAATATTTTAGTACTTTTCTCAGCATTTAATTTATGCTGGGAAAAATCAATATTTTTGTAGTGATTGTATAAGAATGATCCTTATGTGCCAGTAATTTAAGCGAAACAAGTTTTTTTTAAAATCTCAATAACACAAAGTTGGGAAAAATGGAAAGTTGTTCAAGAGTTTCAGCATGGAGACTTGTATGGTCCAGATATGGAATGAATGGACATGGATATTACGGAAGCGGATGCATATTTGGTTTAGAAAGAGAATTCATCATCCGAGGTTATTGAAGTTGTTCAAATTGATGTTTATGTGATGCATTGAAATAATATGGATGCCAATACCATTAATTCCATCATTGTAGACATAAACATAGTTGTTTTTTTAAGAAAATGATTTCATTTACGATGGTGGTGATAATGAAAACAAGACACTAGTTAAATATTATGACAATGAGGAAGATCTCGTTTATACGGATGATGATGACAGTTATACGAATTGAATGCGCTAAATAAAATATGATAAAATGACCTTGAATCCTTAAAAAGTGGGAGGTAATGTCCGGTGTACTAGCATAATCTCAATCTAGAGTCAATGTTTTAATGGAAATGGATTTTTTGTTTACTTCCATGTTTCGTTATTGATATTTTATTTTATTGATTAAGTAGTCAAAGTATATATATAATTGATCGAAGTTCGTTATTATTCATAAATCAAATTTGATAGATTATGATACTGTTAATGCATTTGTGTGTATCCTCCATTTACGATCTACTCACATAATAATATTCTCTTTTGATTGTTGATTATTTGACATGGCTTCGCGATGTTCTAGGCATCTCAGATCATTTGTGCAACTTGCTATTGTACAAGAGGTCTAACCCGGAGATTCCCCACGTTCATCTCAGCCAATAAATTGTGACACTACTATGAGAAGCAAAGGTATAAAAGGAATAAACTATATTTCTATGACGAATAAACTATATGATATTCCACTTGTTTAGTCAAGGCAACAGTCAAAACAGTCCCTATAATTATTAGCAACTTAATTTGACGTGAAAAAGATTGGTGTTGTGTTGTGTTGTTTTGTGTGGGTGGGTGCATGTGGGGATTAATGTATATACACTTTTAAGTATCCCATGCCCTTGTACATTATCATGAATTTATTTATAGCAGCCCATCTACATTATAATTAACTTATGGTAACCCCTGTAAATGATATATGCTCGTTAACTTGTGGTCGCCCCGATACATGATATATTTAAATAACATATAACAGCCTTATATATATATGTATTTACATTATGGCAGCCCATGTACATGACATATGCTTTTTAATATATTATTACTTTGGATTTAGGAACCTTTTTTTCTTATTCGAGATACTTTTGGGGATTTATCCATATATCTTCATATTAAATTTTTACACAACTTCTATTATAACAAAGAGAGTTCGTGGACCTACAAAAGGGGAAAGGGTTGCAAAAGATGATCAAAGTAATGGGGAAGAAGATGTGTTTAGAAATTTCCAAACAGAAAGGGAGGCCTCTTGAAAAGGAGTAGTCTGCCAAACTTTAAGCTTGGGATTATCTTTCAGAATCTAATCCCGGTGCCAACTAAATGGAAAGCACTTACTAAGAGTGATAAGAGGAATGTGTTTTAAAGACTTAGCGTAAATAAATAATTTATTAAGGCTTGTCCATTCTACTAATTTCTATATCTTCTCTTTAATGTAACCATTACTAATGAATTTTTGAGAGAGACTTGAAATTGACTTGGATGAGTATACAAAGCAAAGTTGTGAAGAGTTGATGAAAGGGAGGAGTAAGGATTTCTGAAGTAATCTTCGTCAATATTATTTACAATTTGGATCAGTAGAGGAGGCATGAGCAAATATTTCTTTTGGTACCATCGTGAAAAATTGAAATGCGTTATGCGATTTATATGCTGATCCAAAGTATGAGGTTTAAAGTTATTTCAATGATTCTCAATTGTGTATTACGTAAACTATTTTATTCACTATGGACATATAACGATTTTATAATATATGTTGTAGTAGCAATGTGACATAAAGAAAAACAATAAAGAAAAGAAAATTATAAAGGAAAACAAGGGGTCTAAGGCATTGTCATGAATTGGTAATATACAATGATTTAAAATTTGAATTTCTCTAATAAATACGCTTGTAAATTATTTACTTTTTAATTACACAGAGACGTGGAGATGATGGTGCTGAGCCTAATAAGATCAAGTTCTTTATAGTGACCCATTGAAAAAATGAGATATGGATGTCTCCAGAATTCGAAGCACTTTATGTAAGTAAATTATGATTAATACTTTACTAGCCATGCATGATATTGATTTAGATGTTGTATTTTAAATCTTTTGAACATGGACTTGGGTAAGATGAAACTAGTTATTATGCTAAAATATTAGTTTAAAACTTATATATGTTGACTTGGAGGTCAGGATTGTATATATTGGATTATTATTGCGGCGTACGTATATTTTTGATGAATTGAACATGTTAGTTTTCATGTAAAAATAAAGGAGACCCTACCAAATTTTTTTAAAACATAAAATGTTTTCAAAATAAATAACCAGTAATTTCATATTATTTTCAGGATGAGGTGAAACGCTTTGAGTCACAGTGTGCATTCGAGGGAGGTATATTGTTGAGCCGAGACGAGAGTGTTGATCAAGTGACAAAAACGAGACCGAGGTGTATATCAATGGTCTTGGGGATGGTCCCAAGCCAACTAATTCAAAAATAACTTTGCATAAAAAATACACAATTAGAGGAGGCTCTTAAGGAATACGCTAGAGTTCAATAAGATTTGACGTAGCACTTACAAGCCAATGAGGTAGAGTCAGTAGCTCAGCGTGAGGAGGCGACATCTCAACGAACAACCATAGCGGCCATTTAAGCTAGAAAAGGTGGATTTAATAAGCTCATTCAAACCTTACTCTCTTCGAGAGGAGTTAATTCCTTATTTTTTTTGGTTAAGGCTATTTCACTGGCGGAACTTTAATGGCACGCTCTTTTGTTCTACACAAATTTGTGCCACACTTGTTTGTTGGATTTGAAATAAACGTATTTTATGAATTTGACTTAATTTTTAGAATTATATGCTAAATGTTGGGAATGTTGATATTTATTATTATATGTATGGATTTATCAAATTTATGAATGCATAACTTATAAAAATTTGATCTGATGTAATTCATTTGGTAGCTATTAGTTTTAAAAAAGTGTGACAATTGATATTATTAATTTTGTTGTTAATTAAACAATAATAACATTAGTCAAAACAGGGAAAAAATTAAAATAGTACTATTATCATTAGCACAATTTTGTTTGGTTGTCAATTGTACTAAAACTTTTTGCTACGATATTTTTGGAGAAAAACTCTACCTATTGGCCACTAAATATGACATTTGGCAACAAAAATAGTTAACAAATAGAAACAATAAATTTCATTGCTAAAGAACAATCTTACACCATGATTTTAATTTCGTTACCAATAGGTATACAATTGTCCACGAAACGTAATTAGGTTGTCAAATACATTTATCCATGGAACATTATCTACGACTGTGTAACTAAAGAAATTCGTGGCCAAAAACATTTTGTCATAAATAGACTTATTTTGGCCACAATGTTTTTTGCGGCAAATCATACAATTTATTATAGAGGTTATTCGATATGGTATAATGAAGTGTAATCGAATTAAGAGATATTGGGTAAATGGTTTGTTTGGATATTATTGTGGTTGCATAATGTATCGAGTTCCACAATTTAAATAAAAATCTCGATTTATAAAAGGTTTATTATTTTTGTTTACCAGTTTAAATCATATATGTCAAGCGGGAGAATGCTAAAAAATTATAACATTTAAATATTTTAAAGTAGTGTGGTCCATATGATTTATTATATATTTTATATTATTATGGAATTTTTAGGAAATATCCAACAATTACACATGTCTTATTTCTATTAGTTAAGAGGTTTATTTAGTAGTTGTCTCTTTGATAGTGAAAAGACATTACCAGGGGTTTAAAATTAGGTCCTCTCTCTACCCTATCAAATCTCACACCCTTTCCCATCTTTCGTGATTTGGAGAAAATTTATGAAGAGAAAAGTTTGAACACATTAAGTTCGAGAATTTGTTAAGTGGTGAAGAGAGAATCAATAATTTCACGAGTGTAATACAAACAATACAATGGATCAATATACGCTTTCGCTTCTTGTATATTATGATTTTATGTGACAAATAGAATTCATCAAGATTTATGTTTGAGTTTAAAAAAACCAATTAAAATTTACACTTTTTTCAAGTAATAATTACCAAGCCTGGTTCGACTAGTATCCTGAAGTGTTAATATAATAAGAGTTCAATATGAAAAGCAATGTAACACCCCACACATTTTGGCAAGCAAGATGGCCACCCGTCACCGCCAAACTATGTCGGGTGTCACTAAATAAGTTATCATTCTCAGCATGTGACAGAAACATGAGACATTTAAAAACTTTTTCCACAAGATATTATTCAAATTTATCCAGCCAATATAAAAATTCATGCAAGTTAAGATCTATCACCATGCTATCTTCCAAAATAAATTCAACTTTAAAGTATTAAATTCAAATGAAATAATCTAATTGTAAATATCTGATTGAAACCATAAACAATTGTGGAACCAAATGGCCCACCAAATCCATAAATGAAAGTCTCATAATAAAACGACTGAATGGAAATAAATCAAAGTACTATTAAAGCGTTAAAATAAATATCCAATTTCCCTCCAAATGTCTCCAATCACTCTTATGAAGCTACTCTATCACTATCTAAAATGTTAGTCAACGAAATGTACCAGAGCCCGCTGCATGAATACTAACTACTCCTCTATATCAGGTCTGTAAACCAGACAGAGGCATTATACATGATAAATATCCTAATAGACTATAATAAATTGAACGAGATATATATTAGCATTCGAGTAAAAATAAACTACCAATATCTACTGACATAACTAAGCCATCCCCAAAGTTTAAGTCCAATTATGATATTACCAAACTAAATTACCAACTCGTGATTATTAATTAAATTGATGTATCCAATTTTATTTTTGCGATACCAATTTAGCTAGTTCATCCTATTACGAATCCTGCACATATTCATGGCATGCTTTAGTTCTACACCACACCCATTCCCCTAACTTAGTAGTGGCAAATGGATGGTTATGGGCGGTTATGGACGGGTCAAAAATGAATACGGATAAATTTGGGCGGGTCAAAAGAGGGTCGGACAGAATAATTTGAACGGATTAGGTCGGGTCAAACCAGGATCGGGTCGGGTTGATCGACTTTTTTTTTTGAAAAAAAATAATTATTATACCATATACGGATAAATATAGTATAATAATTTTGAAAATAAATATACAAGTAAGTACTTAAATAAAAAAATCTTTTAACTCTTTAGTAATTTGAGTTTTATTTTTGAGAGGTTCCAAAATCATTTTGATCTGCTAATGACCCGCCAATAAACCATCTTATTGGATCATTCAAACCTTTTTGACCGACAAACACAATTAATGGGCCCCAAACACATTATTTTGGATGGGTTGTGGACGGTTTCATCCTCAAGGGCCCATATTATCGGGCCTACCCTCACTATGGACAATTTGCTCAATTTTGTTAGCATTGCACTTGTGAGGTTCCACGCATGACACATCAGTAAATCTAGTTTGCCCAATTTTATTAGCCTTACACATACTCATGACGCAAACACACACCCACATTGCTATAGTAAGTTCGCCCCTATTGTTAGCACTCCACATACTCGCGACGCAAATCAATTTTAATACCTGTTTATTATCTTAGGCATTAATTATCCATTTATTATCAAGTTATCATTATTCTCTATTAGCCTCACCCATTATTTTGGGTAACCCAATCTAAACCATCCCTAGTCCCATACCTAGAGATCACCAAAATCCCAAGCATACCCTAGCCTATCACTTAGGAAGAATACCTATCAAAAGTTTTACCTAGTCTTTGTAATACCCCGTAATTTTATTGATTTTATGTATTGGGATTAATTAAATTAAATGGATAATTATTTAGAAATTAATCCGGATTTAAATACTAGCGAGACGAGAGTTGGTATTTGATTATGATAATAATGTTGAATATTACTGAGGGAATATGGTAATATATGATTATTGAATTTATTAAAAATTATCGAGAGTCATAAATACGATAATTTGGAAATTAAGTTGAGACGTGCGTGTCAGTCGCGCCAGGAATTATTTTAAATGGATTTAAAATTAAATTATATTTATGTCATCCGTATGCTCATTTTGAGTTCTCCAACATGTCCGAAAGGGTCGAAATAGTTAGAAAACACTAGCCGGGAGTTTAGTTTTGGTCCCAGGGCATTCTTAGGTCAAACCGACAACCCGTGAGGGTATTTTAGTCATTTTGATTTTTAGGGAATATTAACCCACGAAATTTAGGCTTTATTTATCATCCAACCTTAGGGCCATTAGGGCCATTATCTGTAAAAAAAATATGTAGTGGGAAACGATTGAAGAGTGGAGAAGTTCCAAGGGAGTTTCCAAGGCCATAACCACCACACACCACCACTATCGCCGGATTTATGATCGAGGAGAGGAGGAGAACCAACCCTTATCATCATCAAAGGATCAGAACATCAAATTTCCAAACAAGTGATTTAATCCATTAAGATTCAGCAAATAATTTGTCCATGATAGTGTAGAATTTGATTATAGCCATGAAAATATTGAAACTTGTGAAATTTGGAGATGAAACCTTAATTATGGGTAGGAATTTATATATAGTTTGATTCTAGAAGTATCTCATTAACGAAATCATAAACCATGCATAGTTAATTACGAATTTATGAGGAGATTTATGATGATTCTTAAAGAAAATAGAAAAAAATGGTTTTTCATGATAATAGGATGATTCGATCCAAGAAAAGTCTAATTGGTGATGATTTAAGAATTCTAGAACATTAAGAATCATGTATTTTGATTGTATGATTACCCAATATGTTTACTTTAGGATTTAACATCTTGTAATGAAGAATCGGGACAAAACTAGGACTGAAAATGAAGAAATTCGAGACCCACACCTGCTTGATCGATCGATCGACATTCATAGGTAGATTGATCGACTGGGCTCGATCGATCGACATTCTTGGGTCAATCGATAGACCTCCCCAGAAACTGTGATCTTTTCCCCTTTTTGGATTTTTGCGATTCCGGCCATTAAAAGTTGTAGGTGGGGACTATGCGAATACATTAGGACTTTAGGGAGACCGGTATGGATGTAATTGAGGCCGAAACATATTAGAATTTGTTTGGAACGTAGTATTGAACTTATGAGGGTCCGACGAGTAAACTACTATTATAAGTTACGAGAACATGACTTAAATTCGTATGAGTGATAAGTTAGGATTAGAGATAGAAATATGGACCTCGAAGTACTGAATTGACATGTGGGATATGTAAAAGACTTAGTAACCTTTTCGGGATAGGTTTCAGTGCTCGAAATTACACGACATGAGATTTATCGGCAAAACATATCATACGGAAGTTAGGATGATAATAGCGTACGAATAAGACTGATGGTATAAGGCTGCAAATATAACTTTAATAATGTAATAATTACCTAAGTTGTGTGAATGCTTAGTTTATGGACTATTGTGTGTATGACATATCTACTATACTTGCTATCACGGGAGGTCTTTGTGTGCCTACGGGGGGATTTAGATTGGTACCTTAAGGACATAGGACTGTGAATGACTTATTTATGAGTGGATAAGTCAGTTGACCATGGGAGCATAGGTATGTGCGTGACCCATGGGTATGTGAACTATGTTTGCCTCCAATATGTGTGATTTTGTTTATTGAAACGGTTCCTAAGCGATTCGGAATGCGTAGTCCTTATATATATGATGTATCGAGATTCGATAGCAGAGTATGCGTGCACCACAGCTTAGCCTAGGGGTGCCATATTTGTATATTTATGCTGAGAATGATATACTTGTACTTATAACTGGCTCATTATTATATTGTGAATACGAATAATTGAGATATTTGAATGGTATTAAAAATGTGAGAATTCATATCCTAATTGATGTAATAATTCTAATTAATGTAAAGGCGAGTTACACGCATAATATGTTAAAATGATATGAATAGACCCCTATATTATAATGTGAAGACATTAAGTGGTACAGATTAGTTAGTTAGCGGCATAACTAGGATGGGTTAAAGGTATACGTTAGGCGTGCACATTAGTTGAGGGGTGAGGAACTCATGTGAGAGCACGTAACTAAAATGTATTTAATATTTACTGTTTAATGAAATTAAACACTTGTTTTATTTTTAAACTGTTTTCACCTCGGGCTCTGACCCATTTTCTTCCAAATTTATTTTTTCTTGTAAAACATTTTAAGGTGCCCAGCCACAGGGACACCAAGCTTAGGAGTTCCATTACATTGACGTGTTGTAGCTGCTGTGGAAGTTACAGGATCTCGGTATTAGACGCCTCCACATTCTACACTTGATTCTATTCAGAGTTATTCATCTGTTAGGGCATGTCTTCCCGTTCCATTTAGAGATAGCATTCTCAGACCTTTAGTTTTATTTCAGTTTTAGATTTATCTATTTATTCAGACTTTCGTATTGGGATTTATTCAGTATTTGGTTTATTCAGGGGAGTGTTACTCCAGACTCATTTTATTTATTCCATTATTATTCTGTTATGGTTATGTTGTTGATGTGGTATGGTTAGCTTAATTTAATTGGTCGCATGTTAATTTAATTTAATTTAATAAAATTTGGCAACTCACTTTTTAAATATTAGGTGGCTAGTAATTGTTTAAAATATTTTCGACAGTGATGCTAGATCTGAACCAACTTGATATTTTGTATTAATGAGATAACGGAGTAGCTACCCGGTATTTAATTAGTCGGGGTGTCACGGTCTCGCCCCTAGGCTAACGGAACAACGAAAAAGTTTAATACTTAGCCTCACCCCGAAAATATCCGTTCGTAAAAATCTACACTCGTTAGTCCTATAGATAGAAAGTGGCAATAACAACAAAGGCCTACCTACTAGTCTCATACCTAATAAGCAACCTAAAATAAGGTGAAAACAATCTCGAATATAGGCACAATTAACGATCACATAAGGCATATTTTCATCTATTCACAACAATCCTTTATATTAATCAAACGATTACTACATATCCAATTTTTATCCATTTAATTATAATATTAATTAAATAATTCATTTTTCAACAACTTATATAATTCCCATCCACATGCATATTTCGGGGGCATATAATCATAAAGTTCTATTCTACAAGAAACATATACATAACATGATTTTACAAGTCGATTCAATTTATAAAGTTCAAACGATTTATTCCAACATGCTAATGCCCATATATTCTAACAGAATCCCAACCTATAATCTAAGCATGCGAGAGCTTTGATTCTTAATTCGTATTAGATATTTGAATAAAAACAATCCCAAATTTAGTTTCACTTTTTCTAATTGGTCTCTCTAATTTATTTAAGAAAACCATGATTATTAGTGTTTAGGCAACATTTAAAATGCATAATACTAAAAGAAGTATTAATTCCTGTAAAAAGTCATTTGAAAAATGTGATTACACAATTGTGTTCCTCTCAAGAAGACAATAAAGATGCAATCTTGGACGATCTTGAGAAAACTTAATTCAAATCTTCAAAACTTGGGTTGAAAGTTGTGTTTAATGGGGTTTTGCTTTTGTAGACGAGAGGAGATAATACCTTAGGAGGCTACCAATTTTTGAGAAGGGTTAAAGTGTTTTAAAAAATTTAAACTCGTTCATTATATGAAAGATTTAAAGAAAGATTCCTAATCAAACACAAACATACAAAAATATATTTCGGACGATCAGATCGTTGAAATTCAATAAAATTTTGACATGTTGTAGTTGAAGGTGAGCCGAAGATGCTTTCCAAAAATCAGCTCAATCAGACATCGTTAAAGTCATTTGCATCACTCTTTAGAGTTCGAATCGTCGGATTCCCTTGAATTTTTTTATACCTTTTAGCTAAAGGTGAGAGAAAGTCGTGTAATAAAAATCAACCCAATCGGACGTCATTAAGGTCATTTGCATCACGTTTTGGAGATCGTACAGCTGAATTTCAAATACTCCTCCTCTCCCGATTTGCATAAAAGTTATGATTTATCAAATTAAATCCCGATTTCAATACTGATCTTTAAAGGAGTATTTATGACATAGCCCCTAAGATCTAGGACTTTTCCGTAGGTTTCTAGTTTACATGAGATTTGGCATATCACACTACATTGGTCACGTCTTCACAATCATCCATGACGTCAATAATCCGAATATCAAGCATCTTTAACCATTTTCCACAACTCCACGTTCTTTATGATATATTATTTGTTTGGAGTTCTTTGTTTTTCATAAGAATACTTAGGAGAATTTTAATTTATTTTATCAAAATGAGGCTGGAAGTTATTTAAAATTTATTTTCGCCAGCAGTCATTCAAACGACATGTACATGTTGTTCGAACGATCGGCACAAGTTGTTTGGAGGGTCATTTGATGGCCTACACCAAATGTACTTCAACTAAGGCATGTTGTTTTAGTTTTCTCAGGTGATTGGATAGGTCGTTCGAAGATCGCTTCTAACGAGATGCATACCTCGTTCGAACTACACTTCAAACTCGTTCGAACGACTTTGATGTCACATCATTTTTTGTGTTCGCCTATAAAAACCTACTTCCTGTAGGTATTTTGCAAGACTTTTAAAATCCTAGTTTTCTATAAAGCTGTTGCACAAAAGTCTCACCTTTTAAAGGCTAAAACACCTTTTGATTCACACATCCTCCCATTTATATTTTGTTAATCACTTTGAAACCCCCACACACAATTCCATACTAGAGTTTCTCTTGTGGAAAATGTGTCTCATTATTGATCTTATGGTTCTCATGGGAACCATTACTAAAAAAGGGCTAAGGGTCGCCTACAAGAATTTTGCCTAGAATACGTTGTCTGTATTTCTCTATGTACATGTAAGTTTTGATTTGCATATAGTAGTGAAATAGAAAAATATTTTCTCCCGAAGGGAATTTTTGCTGAAATCCATCGTTCTTATTTGTTTGATTGCATGCCTATATGATTTACTGGTTGCAATCACATAGCTTCATGATCTAGGGTTTAAAGGAATTAAAACTAGTGTGAGTTGACATTTAATTAAATAAGTTTGGGCCATTGAACCGTATGAATCGCAGTTGATATTGAGTACAAGTTTGGGCCATTTAATTAAACCATTACTATGGGTTCCGAGTTGATATTGAGTACAACTTATCACTCGCAGACAGATAGGAAGATGGAGAGGACTAATCAGATGTTGAAAGTCATGTTACGAATGTGTATCCTCGACTTCGGGGGAGGTTGGGAGCAGTATCTTCCACTGATGGAGTTTGCCTATAATAACTCCTACAAGTTTATAATTGGCATGGCCCCATTAGAGGCGCTATATGGTAGATCATGTCGATCATCCACTTGTTGGTTGGAGGTGGGATACAACAAGCTTCTTGGGCCACAGTTGATTCAGGATACTTCAGACATGATAGAGATGATTCGGAGCCGTATACACATAGCTCAGGATAGACAAAAGAGTTATGCTAATGCTAAGAGGTCCTTTCTGAAGTTTGATGTGGGGGGATCAGGTGCTACTGCGTGTATCCCTTATGAAGGGGATGATGAGCTTTGGAAAGAAGGGAAATTGGTGTCAAGGTACGTTGGGCCATTCCCTATAAAAAGTAATTTATTTTTAAGTCATCCATATGGTCATTTCGAGTGCGCCAAAGTGTCCGAAAGGGTCAAAATATTCAGAAAAGTGTACTCGAAGGTTTATTTTGAGTCCCGAATTAATTTTAGACCAAACCGACATCCTAGGAGGGTATTTTGGTCATTTGTATTTTTTGAGAAAATGAACTCACAAAATTAATAGGTTTATTTCATCTGAGAAGAGGACTCTATGAAGGTTAGAGGTTATAGAGTTGCAGTGAGGCCATAGGAAGAAGAAGAGAGGAGGTCCCAAGGGCTAGAGCCACTATTATAGCACCATTTGCACCATAAACATCGCCCTCACATTGATTGATAAGGAAGGAGACCAACCATACTAGAATTATTCGGAGATTCTGACATTCATATCCAAATAGGTGTTTAAACTTGCACATTTTGAGCATATGATATATCCATGTTAGTATAGGATACACATACACATACACATGAATATGTAGAGGTTTGATAAATTTTGGGAATGAAATTGAGGTTCTTGAATTGAAATGTTGTTAGGATACACTCTCTGATATATGAGGAACGAAATTGATGAATTGGGATTATCCATATGTGAAGAATCTGAATTATATTGTGAATCTGGAATAAAAATTATGAATAAGGGTTTTTGAGAATTTAATTTTAATTAATTAAATTAATTGATGTTCTTCGATGATATAATGATTCTGGTACGTTAGAAACCCCTCATATATTTTGGTGTAATGTTTTGTATGATTGGTTGGGAGTTTGAAAAGGTTTAATGGGGGCTTTGGAGGTGTTTTAATGGATGAAACCCGTAACAGTTAATGGAAAAGACGAAGACCTGTAGGGGCGAATCGATTCGGCTCCTTGGGCAAGGAGAATAGATTTGGACCAAGGCCGAATCGATTCGGTTACCCAGATTTGGCCAATTTTCTCTCTTTTCTTATAACTCTTGGGTAACAATCGGGATCACTTGCTAGGTAATTCTTATTAATAAAGAGGATTATTCTAATGCACCGGTAGGCCAACTTTGGGTTATGACTTATATACGTGAGAGGGATATAAGGGCTAAGACTTATGGTACTTAATTGAGAAATAAAAAACCTAGTATGAGGAATAACATCGTGTCATGAGAATTTGGGGAAACAATAACATGAACCAGTGGGGTATGAGTGCTATAACAACTGATTTGACTTAAATGATAATTAATAACTCTTCGAGTAGGGATAAACACTCGGGTATAGACAATACGAGTCATAATGACGTACTATGGATACGTAGACAATTTGGGAGTTATACGGACTACGTACATGATGTATTATAGGGTATGCGCCTACCTATAATGAACTTATATGCATGTATACATAGGTTGTGTGAAAACTTAATATGTGGCTTGTTATGTGTATGATATACCTACGCTGCTTGCTATTGAGGGAGGTTTGGAAAGGGTACAGTCTTATCTTGAGGAGACATATTAGGGGATTTTGACTACTTCCTCAGAACATAGAATATAGGGATGAGCACCACTTGTGTGAATGAGGGTGTGCCTGATTATTTGCGTTTGTAGATATGTGCGTAGCCCAAAGGCCTAGGACTATGTTCGCCCAATATGTGTGATTTTTTTTTTCTGGTTCGAGTGATCTTGACTGGGACTTGATAGCAGAGTATGAATGCACCATAACATACCCTTAATAAAACATTACATTTTCTTCGCCTCGGTATTCTCCTCCTCCGATACAAACATAGACATATTTATGAACTCCTGTTCATACTCAGCAACTAAAGAAGCTACCTCAATATTTGTTATTAAATTTCACCTGAAAGTCTCCATAATTCATAGGATCCCTATCCTCAGATGTGGTGACACTCTCCCACCACTATAATGCATCCCCAATCAACTTGAACATAGCCAACATATTCTTCTGCACATCAGTATAATCTACCATACTCAAGTATCTCTCCATATACCTCCTCCATTGATGAGCAATCATTGGATCAGATCCCCCTGTGATGGTATAAGGATTAACATTGTGGAAACTGGCCCTCGCCCTATCCCAAACTGAGGTGGGTGTACCTTGCTGCTGCGCCTTTAAGTTTCCCCACCTTTATCTCACTATCACAATACCGACCGTTGTGGCCTCACAAACGATAGTCGCAAACTCCTAGACACCCAAAATAAATTATCCCTTCCTCTCCCGAACTGCGGGATGGAAAATTGAACCCTCTCTCCTATCTCCAGATATCCTAGTGCCATCTAAAAAGAGACGAACAAACAACAATCAGACTCGGAATAACTAAGAGTACAAATCATTAAAAGGAATCAAAGATATGTAATGCGGAAGCTAAAACGGACTCATAACCCTAAGACCATGCTCTGATACAATTTATAATACCCCGCGCATTTTGGCAAGTGGGGTGGCTAGCCGCCGTCGCTACCAAACTACATCGCCCGTCATTAAATAAGTTATCATTCTCAGCATGTGACAGAAATATGAGACATTTAAAAAAAATCACAAGATAATGTTCATATTTATCCAACCAATATAAACATTCATGCAAGTTAAGATCCATCACTATGCTATCTCCCAAAATAAATTCAACTACAAAGTATTAAATTCAAATGAAGTAATTTAACTAGAAATATCTGACTGAAACCATAAACCACTGTGGAACGGATTGGTCCACCAAATCTATAAATGAAAGTTTAATAATAAAACGAATGAATGGAAATAAATCAAACTACTACTAAAGGGATAAAATAAATATCCAACTACACTCCATGTATCTCGAATTACTCCTATGCAACTGTTCCAATACTATACTTGAAATGTTAGTTAACGCAATGGGCCAGAGCCCGCCGCATGAATACTATATAATCCTCTCAATTAGGGTCCATAAATCCATACATAAGCATTATACATGACAAATATCACAATAGAGTATTTTAAATTAAGTGAGATACATATTAACACGCGAGTAAAAATAAACTACCACTATCTACCCACATAACTAAGCCACCCTCAAAGTTCAATTCCAACTATGATATTATCACATTAAATTATCAATTCATGATTATTAATTAAATTAATGCATCCAATTTTAATTTATGCGACACTAGTATAGTTAGTTCACCTTATTACGAGTCCTGCATATATTCCTGACATGCTTAAGTTTTACACTACACCCATTGCCCTCACTATAGCTAGTTCGCCCAATTTTGTTAGCACTGCACATACTCGTGAGGTTCCACGTACGATATATCACTATATCAAGTTCGCCCAATTTTGTTAGCCCTGTACATACTTGTGACGCTAACACACACTCACATCGCTATCGCCAGTTCATCCCTTATTGTTAGCCTAACACTTACTCGCGGTGCAAATCCATTTTAATACTTGTTTATTATCTTAGGCATTAATCTTCCATTTATTATCAAGTTATCATTATTCTATATTAACCCCACCAATTATTTTGGATAATCCAACCTAAACCATCCCTAGTCCCATACCTAAAGATCACCAAAACTCCAAGTGTACCCTAGCCTATCACATAGGAAGAATACCTATCAAAATTTCTACCTAGTCTCGCCCCTAAGCTAACGGAACAACGAAAAAGTGTACTAGTTAGCCCCACCCCGGAAATACCCATTCGTAAAATCCTACACTTGCTAATCTATTCATCATTTAAATTTAATTGAATTTAAAATAAACTTAATTAATTTAATTAGTTTTAATGAAAGGGTATGTTTTGACTTGATTTGAGTAAAAAATGGAGTGGTTAAAGCTTAAATTGGTAAAAAGTATGACATGTTTGCACCTTAATTATTAGAAAAAATTCCCCCTTAATGTGCATAGGGTTAATGGACCATATTATATCAAATTAGAAATTAAGTTAATGTCAAAACAATACCCTACATGTTTATTTTATAAAATTGATCCTTAAAAGATTTTGTAAAATGTGACATTTTGAGCGGTTTTTAATTCTCTGAGCGTTTCTTTAATTTTCTATTATTTATTTTCTTAATTAATAAATTTTTGACTTTTTAATAATTCTTTGGTTTTTTAATTAATTCTGGGGTTAATATTTATTTTCTATTTTTTATTGATTTTTTGTATTTTTTTCATTATTTTTGGTTTTTCATTATTTCCTGTTTTTTTTAATTTTCTGAGCATTCTTATAATTTTCTGTTATTTATTTTCTTAATTAATAAATTTTTGACTTTTTAATAAGTTTCATTTTTTAATTAATTCTGGGGTTAATATTCATTTTCTATTTTTTATTCATTATATGTATTTTTTTCATTAGTTTTTGTTTTTATTTATTTTCTATTTTTTTTAACTTTCTAGCTTTTTTTAATTTTCTGTTATTTATTTATTTTCTTAATTAATAAATTTTTGACTTTTTAATAGATTTCTAGGTTTTTTTAAAATTAATTATGGGTTTAATATTTATTTATTTTTGGTTTTTATTTATTTTCTATTTTTTTTAATTTTCTGAGCGTTTGTTTAATTAAGGTTTGCCCCCCATATTAAAGTAAGGGTATGATCGGTATTAAATATGTGGGTTAACGACAGAATGGACGGAATGTTATAAATGGGGGTTAAACCTTAAGAAAGTCAATTTGCGGGGGTTTGACTCATTATAGAAAATTAAATGGGGGCCAAACCTTAAATGACCTTAATTTTTATACTTAAAAAATATTGGTGTTGATTTAAGAAAAATGAGAGATTAATCGGAATTGAAATCGGGATTTAGTTCGAGAAATTATAACTTTTATAAAAGTCGAGGGAGGTTCTGACATAAGGAGAATCATAAATTCGACTGTCCCATCTCTAAAACGTGATGCATACGACCTTAAGGATGTGCAATCGGGTTGATTTTTCTTACACGACTTTGTCTCGCCTTCAGCTAAACATATAAAAAATTCGAGGATATCCGACGGTCCAAATTCTAAAACGTGATGCAGAGGGACTTAACGATGTCCGATCGAGCTGATTTTTGGACAAAATCAAAATTTCAGTAAATTTCGATGTTCGATCGTCTGGAATGTATTCTTGTGTGTTTATGTTTAATTATGACTCTTTTTTTAAATCATTTATATAATGGCAGGATTTAGACTTTTTAAAACACATTAACGCTTCTAAAAAAGTAGTAGCCTCCTAAATTATTATCTCCTCTCATCTACAAAACCTAAACTCCATTAAACACATTTTTCAACCCAAGTTTTGATGATCTAAATTAAGTTTTTCCAAGAGCGTCTAAGAACGTGTCTTTATTGTCTTCTCGAGAGGAACGCAACCGTAGAATTAGATTTTTCAAACGAATTTTTACAGGCATAAATACTTCTATTGTTCCCCTGTAGTATTATGCATTTTAAATGTTGCCTAAACACTAATAATCATGGTTTTTTTAAATAAATTAGAGAGACTAATTAGGAAAAGTGAAACTAAATTTGGGATTATTTTTATTCAAATCTTTAATATGAATTAAGAATCACAGCTCTCGCATGGTTAGATTAGAGGTTGAGATTTTGTTAGAATATATGGACGTTCACATGTTAGAATAAATCGTATGAATTTTATAAGTTGAATTCTACTCATAAAATCATGTTATTTATGTGTTGCTTGTAGAATATAAATTTATGGGTGTATGCCCCCGAAATATGCATATGAATGGAAATTATATAAGTTATTGAAAAATGAATTGTTTAATCAATATTATAATTAAATGGACATAAATTGGATAAATAGTAATTTTGTGATCAATATAAAGGATTGTTGTGATAGGATGAAAATATGCCTTATGTGATCTTGAATTGTGCCTATATTCGATATCGCAGGGACGACGTGATTGTTAGGGTGGTTATTACTTTCACCTTACTTTAGGTGGCTTGCTAGGTATGGGACTAGTAGGTAGATCTTTATTGTTATTACCTTTATTTTAAAAAATAAATCTATTCACGAAGTTGGTTAACGTTGCATCACATTAAAAACTGAAGAGGAATGCTATTTGCACCGACTTGGTGCACCGGTTTGGTGCATCGGGTTGCATCAAATGTTTGTACTGTTGACTTTTTAGTCAACGGTACAAACATTTGATTCCCCGGTGCACCAAGCCGATGCAAATAGCATTTTTCAAAAGTGAATCCTCTCAAATATGAGGTATAAAGTGTAATTAAACTTGAAAATTAAATAAATTATTTAAACATTCTCCGTGTGTGTCATTTGAACATGTTACACATTATAAAAAAGCATTTAGTTTTTAAACAATTTTTTCTAAAACATTAATAATGTAAAACACGTTTTTTGAATTTTTAATTTTCTGAGCGTTTTTTTATTTTTTGTTATTTTTTTTTAATTACTAAATTTTTGACTTTTTAATAAATTTCTGGGTTTTTTTTCCAATTAATTTTGGGGTTAATATTTATTTTCTGTTTTTTATTCATTTGCTGTATTTTTTTCATTATTTTTTGTTTTTCATTATTTTCTGAGCGTTTTTTTTTAATTTTTTGTTATTTATTTTCTTAATTAATAAATTTTTGACATTTTAATAAATTTTCGAGTATTTTTTAAATTAATTCCGCGCTTAATATTTATTTTCTGTTATTTATTTATTTTATGTATTTTTTTCATTAATTTTGGTTTTTATTTATTTTCTAGCATTTTTTTAATTTTCTGTTATTTATTTTCTTAATTAATAAATTTTTGACCTTTTAATAAATTTCTGGATGTTTTTTAAAATTAATTACGGGGTTAATATTTATTTTCTTTTTTTTTTCAAAATTTCTGAGCGTTTTTTTATTTAAGTTTTTACCCCCATATTAAAGTGAGAGTATAATTGGTATTAAATATGTGGGTTAACGGCAGAATGAAAGGAATATTAAAAATGGGGTCAAACTTTAATAAAGTCAATTTGCGAGGGTTTGACTCATTATAGAGAATTAAATGGGGATAAAACGTTAAATGACCCTAAATATTTATTAGTAGCAAAAATTTATTTTTTTCGCAATTTTAAATTTCTAAGAAATTTTTATAGTTTTAAAAGTCATGGAGTGTTACAAGCAAGGTCTTGATATATTAAATTAAATCAGTTTGTATATTAAACAAGAACCGCAAATAATGTCTTGACTAAGAGATCTAATTTATATCAAAATAAAGTTGCATTGATTGTATAGGTCGTGCAACATGAAAGGAGGTCCCCGTGTTTTGAGAGTGACAAGTATTTGAAGGGATCCCCCAATGGACTAGACTTTTGAGTAGAGGCAATGGACATTTTGTTGGTTGAAGATTGATTAATACAGGATATTATAGAGGGACAGAAAATGGTCCTACCTCCCGGGTCATCAATCTCAAGCTAATTCATACTATTGACTTTATCCATGCTAATAACATGTATGATTGTAACGTTTCATTCCTCGTGAAAAAGGAGTCATTAATCTTCGTGGCCCCTCGGCTATGCTTGTTGCCTCAGTTAAGTTCATAAAATAATTGTTAGCCAATTCAACACTTAAACTACGTTGTTTGTACCCCGTTAGAGCAACCCTTACGGGTATGCTAAAAATGTAAAAATAAATTTTTTGTGTATGCTATGGGTACCGCATATTGTTATATATGCAATTTGAAAGGGTAAAATTTAACAAATATAGAAATACCTTAGTTGGTTCTAAGTGGGACCCTTCCGTTTTGAAAAAAAAAAAAAAAAAAAATTGGCTTAAGCGGAACATCATGTTCCGCCCAAGACAACAATGATATTTTTCCTAATTAACTTTCAACCCCAATAGTTCTTAAGGTGTTATTCCAAATGCGCAATTTTTTTATTCCTACAACAGATTATATTTTTTATTCAAATTAGTCTCCCAATAATTGTTTATACAATTGAAAAAAATCATTTAATATTTTTATTTGTGTAAATTCATTTGGGTATTAAATTTTGGGTCTAAACATAATAAGATAAGGATTTTTGGGGGGGGAAATGAAATATGGCTATTCCCTTAAGCGGAACATCATGTTCCGCCCAAGGATGCCTATATTGTATATATCCATTATCCCATAGCAATTTCTACTCATTTAAGCTGGTATATTTAGCCTAGTAAAGTCCAAATTTGGACCGTGCGTAAGGGTTGCTCTTAGGCCCTCCATCCAAATCCAAATGTCTCTGTTAACAAAGCTGCAGATGAGAAAAATGAGAGCAGTTTCATAATATCCACAAAAATATAATTGTCACTCTTCTCTAACAGAGAAAGTCGGACCCAAAGCCATCATGGTTCTGCAAATTGTGCATCTAAATATGTATATATAACATTACATATATATCTGAGGGTGAATTGAAAATTCAGCTCTGAAGTTTGGGATTCATTCGCAAATTGAACTCAAAGTTGATATTTTTGTCAATTTCGTTTATCATTTACTTTACGTGTAGTCCCTAGCTCTAACCCCTATGGAAAATTTGACAAAAATCTCAGGTGGCTTCTAAATTGGCAAATGATGTCAAACTATCCAATCTCCCGGGGGGTGGGGGGAGGGGGATGTGTTTAGGGGTGGTATTTGGAGAAAAAAAATTAACATTAGAAATAGCACATTTAGATTTGTTATCTCCTTTTGTTTAATAATTTTTCAACAACATTTTGAACTTTAGATATAAAACAAAAAAAATATGCAAATATGTAGTTACTTTTTATTATTATTTTAAAACACGTGGCATTTTCAATTGCCAATATTTTTTTTCCTCCAAATGCCACGCTTTAATTGGACCTTGACACTTTAACACATCATCTCTCAGTTCAAAAACCACGTTGGATTTTACTTGAGTATTTCAAAGGGGGTTAGAGTTAGGGTCGACACTACAACTCTTAAAAATTTGGCACAATTTAAATTAGGAGATTTGATAAGTAAAGGAATTCAAACTTCAATGTTTAATTTACAATTTACCTTGTATATATAAACTAACATATTGTGACACCCCGCCCAAATAAATATCGGGTGATCAGTCCTATATCAAATTTAAAACAGAAATCTCAGAAGTTCATTCTTAGCATCACTGTCAAAAAACTTTTTAAAACTTTACTAACCATCTAGTATTAAAAAAGACTAATGTCAAGTTTTATCTTTTTATTAAATAATTAAATATGCATGCTAAATAACAAATAAACCACACATCCAAACCATGAGTCTAAAATAGTACTAAATGAATAAATGACCTACCGAATAAACAATCGGCTCAAAATCCCAATATAATAATTCAATAAATGAATACATAAACCACATACTGAGTCTAAAAGTAAAAGGGCAAACATGCCCCGAATGAATCTACAACTGAGATAAGAATCCTACTCGAGGAATAAAGAAATGATACGTCTAAATCAAGTCCTGCAACCATCCACAATGTTGCAGCTGCGTAACCCTGGAATAGATAAGTCAACTATGGCATCCTTGTGACTCGACACCTGTTAATATACATAGACATAGACAAGAGAGAAGAAGTACAAGAAACGGGCCAGAGCCCGATTTATAAAAATATTTAGCAAGCATTTTATTGCAATAAATGAAATGCGTAGTACATAATGTTCATAATTGCTTTTATGGTCGCACTCTCTTGAGGACAATCTCACCTCTTCTATAGTGCACACCTATCACATTCATTTATTCCGCCTGGTCGTTTCTCTATCCAGCTAGTCAATAAGAGTGCCCGCTAATCCTCCCCTCGCAAGTTAAGCGTACTTTTATGATTAGAATCGCGTATGTAAATTCTCAACTTCATGAATATTTTTAAATATTACCTCCACACGGTCAATACTTAGTTACATACTCTCTCTCTCTCTCTCTCTCTCTATATATATATATATATATATATATGTATATATATATGTATATGTATATATATATGTATATATATGTATATATATATGTATATATATATATATATATATATGTATACATATATGTACATATATGTATATATATACATATATATATACATATATATATATATATATATACATATATATATGTATATATATATGTACATATATGTACATATATATATATGTACATATATATATATACTAAATAGGACACTAGTTCAACCCAGTGTTATTACTACCTACGTTCACTTTAGAATACCCGTATCACCCATACAATACGATATCAAAATAGTTTGTACCGAAAAGTCGATTACGTTCATTATTTGTATAGTTAATTATTTTCTCACTAAGATTATTTTACTTATCATGACATTCACCTCTACTAATTATACACAGTAGAATTGTTTACCAGTGTATATATTTAATCACTCCCCATATATATATTCTAATCCTGCACCCCTAAATTAAGACCTCTTGGTGCAATGTATACTCTGTTATCGTGTCCCGATGCATTACTCACTGCATGGAGGATTACTATTCAATTTAGATTTTATTATTATTCCTGTCTACTTAATTCACATAGTAGATATCATCACTAGTACATGTATATATAAGCACACCATCTTATATAAATATATTATACTGCACCCCGAGATAAAGCTGCGGTGCCTGCATACTCTGCTATCATGTCCCGTTGCATCACTCATTGCATAAAGGACTATAGGTTCAATCTCTCGCGAACCATCAGAACAAAACACACATATTGGAGGCGAACATAATTCCAAGCTGATGGGCTACGCACATACCTACGCACCCATACGACTGTCATCACTATCGTTCTCACAGATAGCCCGTACCTAGGTTCTATGCTCTAGTGGTACAATTCAATATCCCACCCGAAGGATCCTCAAGGCATGATTGTCCACAACGCGCAACCTCCACTCGATAGCAAGCAGCGTAGGTATGTCATACACATAATAAAACAATCAAATAGGTATTCACACACCCTATTAAAATCTTAGGTAATCACACAACCTTTCATTGTTTTAGGTATTCACGTAACCTATTATCATTTTTCTATTGGATTATGTATTCCCATATTTATATATATAATTCCCACATTCATATATATATATATTCCAATTATTAACGAGTTCGCTCGTATTAAATACGACCTAATACCAAAATAACTACCTTTCGCTATTTAATATAATTCATAGGATGGTATATTCCACCTCATATATACCCTATTAAGTTCATATTAATCTCACAAAGGTCCCTAAAATTTTTAGTTCCAATTCGGGAAAGTTTCATCTCTAAATAAAACTCCAAGGGCATTTTAAACATTTTACACCTTATGCCTAAATAATAATTTCTATATAGCAGCGTACGACTCTCCGTTAGCTACGCATGACCGCAAATGGCACATAAATCCGAAATCGTATGACAAAACTATGCTCATTCAAAGCTATGCTAAAAATCAAATAACTTGTTTTGTCTTCAAAGGTATTTTTGACCTTTCAATTTTTGGTGTCTTATTACAAAAATTCCCAGGACAACGTAATACTATTTACTATCTATGCGTGGCCGCGAACGTCACACTAATCCGAGTCCATATGCCAAAAGTTAGGGCATTATAAAGATTCACCTCAAAGAAGATTTAAAAAAAACTTTCTTAAAAATTTTCCCCACATTCTGCCCAGATTAATAAATTGCTGTTTTGAGGCATTTTAGAGCAATTTTGGAGGAAGCCCGTGAGACAACAAAATGTAGAAAACGTGATTTTCTACAGTGTAGCTCTGACAGAATTGCCATTAAAGCTCCAAAACCTGAGATTATGCACAGATCTTGTACCCTCAAAACCTACTAAGATTCATCCTAAATCCACCCAAACTTCCTCATTAACAATTTCTTCCAATGATATCACTAATGGAGATTCAAAAACCAAGATCTTATCATGTTATTCACTTCTCAAATTAAGTTATAATCTCACTATTAACCAAATTTCTCACAAAATTAGAAATCCCCCATTAATGATTATTCTTCATCTTCTTCACCATAAACCCAAAAGTTTCAATTCAAATTCCTACTTTCAAATTTCCAGAATTAATTGACATAATTACAACTATTTACATCATTAACTACAACTCAAATTAAAGCAAGAAAATACTTGCCTATGTGGATTAAATCTGACGATCCCATGTCGAAATTCTTGCCCGGATTGGTCTTGTCGTTCTTCTTTTCTTCTTCTTTCTCCTTTCTCTCCTCTCTCCACCCTTTGTGTTTTGGAATGACTCATGGCTGCCCAACACACTTAAACCTAGGTTAAAATCCCTCAATCCAGTAATTAAGCCTATTGGCCAATTTAAAATAACTTAAATGCCCCCGTATGGGCTCGGTAATGTCTAAAAATACCCCGAGACCAATTTACTACCTCGGGTACTCTTTTTCGACTATCTCCACCCTTCTGGAGTCAACCGTGCACTCTGAATTGTCATTCCAGATACTTTATAAAATGTTCCAATTTCAACCTCAAAATGCGACACATGTGAAAATTTTCAATAACCCGAATTAATTTAAATTTCTAAATCCCCAAATATAAATGAAAGTTCTAAATCTTCAATTTCAATAAATTCTCCAATTTAAGTAAATTAAATAACCAAATTAAATAAATTTCAAATCACTAATTTAATTAATTTATATATCCTCTAAAATATGGGGTGTTACACATATATTGATCCTTTTTTTAAAATAACAAAAAAATTCATTTTGAAGTGATTACTGAAATGTTTAAAACCCTTCCAAAAAAATCGACCAATTTTTTATTAACATTGAAAAAAAAGAGCCGTTTTTTGGACCTATTTACAAAAGTTCGTATATATATATATCGAAACCACCATGGTTGTCCATATAATTTATCTAAACAGAGCAAATATTTAAGCATATGCACATATGAATTTTTAACCAAACTAAATAAAAAAAAACTCATATACATACATAGCATATAATTTTACCCTTTTTAAAAAGTAAACTGCTCTCCTAAATAGGAGGAAAAAAAACTTTCCCTCCCTAACACAATGCTAAATGCATACTATATCGTAGAAGAGTGTTCATTTTTTAAGCGAAAAACCCATTTGAATAATACTTTTGAGAACGTGTGTGCTCGCGTTCAAATGATCAAATTATATATAAAACCCTTTTAGCACAAACAAACCCTAAACATGCAGCAGTATGTGATTGAATAAGATGATAATCTAAGCAAGAGTTATTCAAACACACATAATTAAGGAAAAATCCCCCACAGGGGCAAAACCATTTATTTTCACTATAATTTGTAAGAAAACGGCTTACAATCGGATTACAATGAAAATACAAGTTGACTAAGAATTACCCTCAGGTATCGGATTCTGTAGTCGCGCCTGGAAATATCCCTTTCCAGTAGGGCTGCAATGGAGAAGAAGAACGGTCTCCTCCACAAGGGTTGAACTGCAAAACTGCGTTCCTGGGTTACCAAAAGGATTCACAAATGCATGGAATTTGTGTGAATCAAAATACTTAGAGTATTGGTACTCAATAGGTGAAGGCTTAGGTCTTTCTCTACTCTGAAAATCGTGTATGGAAGTCTTAGAAAAACCACTTCCCGTAGTGGGATTTAATAGGAGAACTTGAGCCCTAAAATTCGGAACATGATTTGAACACGTTATGTTTGAAATTATCCTCGTCGGATCGGTCCGGTCTCTTTAGGCGGATCGGTCCGGTGACATCGGATCGGTTCCTTTTTGAAGGCGAATCGATCCGGTTGGCATCGGATCGGTTCGGCTTTTTAGCTTCATCGGTTCGCTATGGATCCGGGGTACACTGGCCTCACCTCAGCAGGCGGATCAGTCCGCTCTCTTTAGGCGGATCGGTCCGGATGAACCGGATCGGTTCTTTTATCTAGGACGGATCGGTCCGGTCTGTTCCCTGATTCCTTTTCTTCCTTTGATATTCGGATTCCCGTTGATGAGCGTATGATTCTTGAATTTTCTCAACGGTGTAACGGCGTACGACATATAAAATTCTAATGGACAAAAAAATGTCCTTACAAATCTCCCCATATGTCTATGCCGGTACAAACATAAAAACAAACATCCAAATTATCAAAATAAAAATGCCTATACAAATCTACCCTTCCATGAACCCAAAACTGAAAGAGTACAAGTGAATAAGACTACAGCGTTTGGTCTTCAAATCTTCAGGATGTGCAATTCAGTGATCATCAAAGAAGTACCTACACACATGAGATAAAGCAAAATACCACGTGATATATCGAGTTTGAAATGAGATAAATATAGATGCCAATTTATGAGCAAACAATTTATGAGCAAACTCAAATTTCAAAACTCCCCCATGATAAGATAATTCATTCTCCCCCTTTTTATGATGTCCCCAAATAGACAAATGAGAGAAATATATCAAATAAGCAAGTGCGGGGTGTCACAGGTATAAAATCACACCATGAATGAACACAAAGCAACCAAGTCGATGATAGCGTAAATGAAGTGGTGTGATCAAAGTCGATAGGAAAATCAAAGCATACAAACATGGCATATGTGCACGATGAATATTGGATATTCCTAGCGAATGAACTCAAATGCTTCCTTTGGTTTAAAAGAATGACAGTATAAGATATTGACTCAATCAAATCAACAAATCAAAGCTCAAAATGATTTTCACACCAATAACGTCCAAAATGTTTTTATGCTTTTTCAGGACTTTCAAGGAAGTGCAAACCCGTTTATATTCTCCAACCAAACTCCCTCAGATATTATTTTGAATAGAGGCATTCTAAATTCTCAAACTTTGGAGAATTGATGGTGAAACCTAAGTGGCCCATATTTGGCATGAATTGCTTTTTAATGCCTTTAAATTTTTTCGGGCTCTTTTAACCTCTTTGGACCTCGGATATTAAAATTCCTCCATTTTAGGTCCTTTTTAACGGTGGCTTTTACGCAAAGAATAGATGATTACCTTTCGCAGCCCCTCCCCGTTATACAAAAACACACAGCCTCACCAAAACGGTTTTTACATGCATTCTAATCTTGTCAAGTTTTATCGCATATTGTACATTGTATAGACAGAATTGAGATGGAAACACTCAAGCCAATATGAGATAGACAAGTGAAATAATCAAATATAGCCGTGCATGTGTGCAATAAAGGATATAGGAGTCAAACATGTAGGAAGATATCACTAATTACATCTCAAAGACTCCATACTAAGTAAAGCACATGGATGAAATGATGTAGCGTCTCAAATCTCTATCAAACAGTCACATGGATAAATGGAATGAAGTTGTGACTTGGCTATCTGACATGCTCATCCATAAAAGAAGCAAAAATATAAATCTTTTTGGATTTTTCAAAAATAAAATCTTTTTGTGCTTTTCTTAAAATTTTCTTAAAGGAAAATATTTTTGTATTTTTCAAAAGAAATATAAAAAGCAAAAAGAATAAAACAAAGCTGTACAACTAAGCAATGGTACAAATACAATAGACTAGCAATAGGAAGCATATGATATGAACATGAAGAAGCATCCTATTCTAGACATAGACCAACCCCTGAGTCAACTGTGCAAATCCCCAAAGACTTCCTAAGACTCTCAAATCTAAGGGCATCTAAAGGTTTCGTGAAAATATCGGCTAACTGACGGTCGGTGGGAACAAAACTCAGGGATACAGTGTTCTCCTCAACTAACTGACGAATAAAGTGCTAACGTATCCTGATGTGCTTGGTGCTCGAATGCTGAACTAGATTGCGGGATATGTGTATCGCGCTCGTGTTGTCACAGGAAATGGTCATGGTGTCCTGTGAAATCCCATAATCCTCCAGCATTTGCTTCATCCACATGAGTTGTGTGCAACAACTCCCGGCAGCTATGTACTCAGCCTCCTCTGTGGACAAAGAGATGGAATTTTGCTTCTTGCTCAGCCAGGAGACAAGAGCAGAACCAAAATAGAAACACCCACCAGAAGTGCTCCTACATCCATCTACATCCCCAGCCCAATCGGCATCCGAATAGGCGGACAAACGGTCATTGGTATCAAAGGAATACCAAATCCCGTATGAGAGAGTCCCACTCATGTATTTAATAATACGTTTTAGAGCAAGTAAATGTGACTCTTTTGGGGATGCCTGATATCGCGCACAGACTCCAACACTAAAGGCGATGTCGGGACGACTGGCAGTCAAGTAGAGAAGACTACCTATCATACTCCGATATAAATTTTGCTCTACGTCCTTGCCTGAAGTGTCCTTACTAAGCTTGGTAGTGGTACTCATAGGTGTACGTGCATTCTTAGCGGAGTCTAAACCAAATTTCTTCACTAGGTCTCTAGCATACTTGGATTGGGAGATGAACATCCCATCCTCTAGTTGACGAACCTGGAGACCAAGGAAGAATGTAAGCTCACCAACCATGCTCATATCAAACTCACTTTTCATCTCCTCCTCAAAGTGGTGAGCATGCTGGGAGCATGTGGATCCAAAGACTATGTCGTCCACATAGACCTGGGCAACCAAAATAGCACCGTCATCTCTCCTGACGAACAACATCATATCTACTCCCCCTCTCTTGAAGCCACGAGCTAATAGATAGGAAGTAAGCCTCTCGTACCAAGCACGGGGTGCTTACTTCAAACCATACAAGGCTTTCCTAAGATAGTAGACGTGTTCTGGGTGCTGAGGGTCTTCAAACCCTTTTGGTTGTTCCACATAAACCTCCTCCTGTAGAATGCCATTCAGAAAGGCACTCTTAACATCCATCTGGTATAACTTGAAGCGCATATGACATGCGATGGCGAGCAGAAGACGAACGGACTCAAGCCTCGCAACAGGAGCAAATGTCTCCCCAAAGTCTACACCCTCTATCTGTGTGTAGCCTTGAGCGACCAACCTAGCCTTATTTCTGATAATGGTACCATTTTCATCCATTTTATTCTTGAATATCCACCGGGTACCTATCACATTAGTCTCACTAGGTCGGGGGACAAGTTCCCAGACATGAAGCAACTCATACTGCATAGCAGATATCCAGTGTTCATCCTTGAGTGCTTCTTTATGGTTCTTGGGCTCGACTTTGGACGTGTAGCAAAGATGGCTAACAACGTTCTCTAGCTGAGCACGAGTCTTGACCCCTAGAGTGGGATCGCCAACAATGGCAGACAGGTCATGACTCTTGCGAACCCAAGCAGGTGTGTCCCCTAACACAGGAGTAGGGTCCACAGAGTGTGAGAGAGGAACATGTAAATCACTGTCAGAACAATCCTCATCCTCACACTGAAGGTTAGGATCAGTAACCGTCGTAGGTTCGTCATCTTGCACGGTGACGTTTATTGATTCCATAACCTTAGAGCTCTTCAGGTTAAAAACCCGATACGCTCTGCTAGTTGATGAATATCCTAGAAATATTACCTCGTCGCTCCGGGAGTCAAACTTTCCTAATTGCTCTCTATCCCGTAGGATGTAGCACTTACTCCCAAAAACACGGAAATATGCCAGGTTGGGCTTCTTGCCAGTCCACAACTCATAAGGAGTCTAAGTGTGTGTGGACGCAAATAAACCCTATTCACCGTGTGTCATGCAGTAGACACTGCCTCTGCCCAAAATCTCCTAGAAACTTTACGACCTAGAAGCATAGACCTAGCCATCTCTTGGATCGTTCTATTCTTTCTCTTAACAATCCCATATTGCTGAGGAGTTCTCACAGCAGAAAACTCATGTTTGATCCAGAGGCTATCACAGTAAAGGTCTACCTTTGCTTCTGTGAATTCAGTGCCATTGTCACTACGCATCCTGTTAATAGTGACACCGTGTTGATTTTGCAGGACACGGCACTTGGTCGTTAAAAATTCTACAGCATCGGATTTCTCTCTCAGAAAACCTACAATGGAGTACCTGGAGAAATCATCTTCCATCACGAGGATGTACCTCTTACCACCTAGACTCTCAGTACGAGTGGGACCCATAAGATCCATGTGAATCAACTCAAGAACACGAGAAGTGGTAATGGAATGTAACTTCCTATGAGGATTACGAATTTGTTTTCCCAACTTACAGGGTCCACAAATGGTCGAAGTTGACTTTCCAAGAGATGGTAAGCCACGCACTAGGTCCTTTTTAGCTAAACGATTAAGTTCTCTAACGTTCACGTGACCTAGACGTTGGTGCCACAGATCCATAGGAGTTATCGTGGCACTGTTGCAGACAAGTGAGGATGTGGGCTCAGTCCCATAGCAATTATCCTTGGTCCTCACCCCTTGCACTAATAGTTTACCGGCTTGATTATAGACTTTACAAGTATCCCGCTCAAGATTTACTGCAAAGTCAGCGTCGTACAGCTGGCTAATGCTGAGAAGGTTTGCTTTCAACCTTTGACGTACAAAACCTCTTCTAGCTTAGGAAATCCAGGTAACTCGACAGTACCTCGTCGTACTATGCTAGACTTTTCTCCCATCTCCAAAGGTGACTCTGCCATCCTGATAGTCCTCAAGAGTCGTAAAAAATGAGGCATCACCTGTCATGTGTCTGGAGCACCCACTATCAAAATACCACTGTGAGGTATTATGTGCTTTGAGAGCAACATGAACAACAAAAGCCTTTTTATCTTTCTTAGGTACCCAAGTCGGGATGACCTTTTGTTTGCCTTTGTTGTTGTTGGTTTTAGCTGGAATGTGAGAAGCATTCACTAACGGCAAAGACATCCGTCGAAATTCTTCCATTAAACTCTGGGTAGTGACAGCTAAGAACTCAACTCGCTCTCTCAGACTAGAAAACTCATCAGTATGACGTGGTGGAGCAGTAGTACGTCGTGTTCGACCCATGCTATAGCAAGACTCCCTAAGGTGGCCCTTTCTTTTGCAATAAGTACAAAAGAGCACAGTCAAAGGCGGACCTTGGTTTGCTTTTCTTAGTCGAACTCTCCTTGGAGGTTTTTGACGGTGACCATAAGGAGTTGTAGTAAACTCAGGAACTGGTCCAGGTGCAATTTGGGAAGTGGAGGCACCATCATAACCAATTCCTTGACGATCACCAAAACCTAAAGCGGGGCCGAGGAGCATCTTTCACATCTTCCCAGATCTGTCCTCGATTTGAACCTTGACTTCCCGTGCTTTCTCAAGATCATGAGTCAGCTGGGCAACAAGGGCTTCAAGTTTCTTCCGAGTCTCCACGGAGGAATGGAGCTGACTCGTAAGACTAGCCACTTGTTTAATCAAGTCCCCTCTCTCTTTCTCTAAAATACTCTCTCTCTCTTTAAACATAATCTCTTTCTCGACACAAGCAGATTCTCTCTCTCTAAGGGCAGTGCAGGTGTAGGACTCTCTATCTTTCGCCTTTTTTAAATCATCCTCTAATCCGGTGATCTTAAGAACTAACGCTTTGTTACGTTTTTTGATTTTAAAAGACTCAGAATATAACTCAGCGTAGGCGCGTTGAATATCACTCTCGCTCTCACTTGAGTCATCCCCCCCCTCACTCTCATCGATCTCACTATCGAGGTGTCCCTGTGAAGCATCATCCTCAACGTCGTGAGGAGAACTAGGAGTGCTCACTTAGCTGGCCATGAATGCGGTGAAGTTACACTCATGCGGTGACTCATCTCCTGAATCCACCGTCTCGACCTCACTGTCGTCACTAAGGGTAGCATTAAGGATAGCTTTCCCTTTCTCTCTATTCAGACGATTAGCACACTCAAAGGCTCTATGACCCTTACCATCGCACTCAAAACATCTCTCACTTTCTTTCAGAGGAGGTTTTTTGAAATATTTTTCATTTTCTTTTCAAACTTATTTTTCTCAAATTTCTTTCTATCTTTAAAATTGCCATTTTTCTTAAATTTGAGAATCCTTTTGAATTTTTTTACAAAAAGAGCCAAATCATCTAGATCAAAATCACACTCAGAATCTGACGTGTCAGTCTCTCTCTTTCTAGACGACTCTACCCTTTTTCTAACCGACCCCTCACTCCTTCTTTCTTGGGCTTTAAGTGCAATTCCCTTATCTTTAGATTTAGCAGTTTTAGGGAACATATCAATTTCATAAGTTTGCAAATCTCCTACAAGTTCTTCTAATTTTAGCGTATTTAAATTACCCATAGAATTTAGCACAGTGACTTTAGGGATAAAACGCTTAGGCAAAGAATGAAGAATCTTTTTAACAACTCTAGCATTAGGAATATGTTCACCAAGATTAAAGCTAGTATTCACAATGTCAGAAAGTCTAGCATAAAATTCATCAAAGCATTCAGATTCATGCATGGTGATAGTTTTAAATTGAGTTGTAAAATTTTGCAACTTAGACTCTTTCACAACATTAGTTCCTTCATGGGTAAGTTGTAAAACATCCCATGCCTCTTTTGACGTGATGCACGTCATTATGCGTTTGAACTCATCAGGTGTGACAGACCCAGAAATGTCACTTAGACCCTTAGAATTAAAAGATGACCATTTAAATTCTTCATCAGTCCAAGACGTGTCAGGTTTCAAGTTGGTCACATTATCAACAGTCACGGTGGGAGGAGTCCACCCTCGTTCAACCAAAATCCAGACACGTTCATCAATGGCTTTTAAAGCCGACCTCATACGGGCTTTCCAATAAGCATAATTTGTCCCGTCAAAAATAGGCATTTTATAATATGACTTCTCCATTTGAACACGTACTTTTTCAAAAATCAATTTTTTCAGAAAATTGATATCTTAGAAATTTTTTGCGGAAATAGGAATACGCGATAGATTAGCGTAACCTTCTCTGATACCAATTTGAGAATGTGTGTGCTCGCGTTCAAATGATCAAATTATATATAAAACCCTTTTAGCACAAACAAACCCTAAACATGCAGCAGTATGTGATTGAATAAGATGATATTCTAAGCAAGAGTTATTCAAACACACATAATTAAGGAAAAATCCCCCACAGGGGCAAAACCATTTATTTTCACTATAATTTGTAAGAAAACGGCTTACAATCGGATTACAATGAAAATACAAGTTGACTAAGAATTACCCTTAGGTATCGGATTTTGTAGTCGCGCCTGGAAATATCCCTTTCCAGTAGGGCTACAATGGAGAAGAAGAACGATCTCCTCCACAAGGGTTGAACTGCAAAACTGCGTTCCTGGGTTACCAAAAGGATTCACAAATGTATGGAATTTGTGTGAATCAAAATACCTAGAGTATTGGTACTCAATAGGTGAAGACTTAGGGCTTTCTCTACTCTGAAAATCGTGTATGGAAGTCTTAGAAAAACCACTTCCCGTAGTGGGATTTAATAGGAGAACTTGAGCCCTAAAATTCGGAACATGATCTGAACACGTTCTGTTTGAAATTATCCTCGTCGGATCGGTCCGGTCTCTTTAGGAGGATCGGTCCGGTGACATCGGATCGGTTCCTTTTTGAAGGCGGATCGATCCGGTTGGCATCAGATCGGTTCGGCTTTTTAGCTTCATCGGTTCGCTATGGATTCGGGGTACACTAGCCTCACCTCAGCAGGCGGATCGGTCCGGATGAACCGGATCGGTTCTTTTATCTGGGACGGATCGGTCCGGTCTGTTCCCTGATTCCTTTTCTGCCTTTGATATTCGAATTCCCGTTGATGAGCGTATGATTCTTGAATTTTCTCAACGGTTTAACGGCGTACGACATATAAAATGCTAATGGACAAAAAATGTCCTTACAACTTTTATAAAGAGAGAATCACCTTATTTTGCGTAATTTTGTTTTCTTAGTTGAGTTCAAGATTTGCAATGCATGGATTTTTTTCCTCACAAATGGGTGCATATGTGGGTGAATAATGTATAACATCTACGGCTTTGATGCTATTGTTTGATAATGAACAATTAAATATGTGGGATATTACATTATAAATAACCCAACGTACAGTAATTATATATGAAGTGACCTCTTCATATATGGGGGTAAAATCAGTCGACATCCGTCTCTTTCAAATCCTGTAGTTAAGCGAGAACCTTATGTACTGAATACGAACTTTTTATATGAAAATATATATTATTACAAATTTTGGTTTATAAATTGAAAGAGACTCACATTCTAGGATGGTTCAAGTCTTAGCGGACTTGATAGACTTTCCCTTTTAACAAAGATTTTTTTTTCAAACGTATTGAATAAAATGACCATCAAATGTCAAAAGAAATTAATTGCATGCATTATTCAAAATGAAATTAACTTTTTAAAGGACATGTATGTTAGTTAGATATACTTGGATTTTACATGTCAAAATCAGTTTTTAGGTACCAATACCCTTGTGGTCCAGACTAACCTTTAGTCTAGGCTATTGCCCATCACTACTCGTGGGAATTTCGAAAGCTACTAGTGTTTTTTCGTTCTAAAAAAAAGAGAAAAGAATAAAAGGAAAGACAACTAAGGAGTATGGTCCTTTTCTTTTGCCTAAGTAGGTTGGTAGGTATTATTACTTGTATGTATGAAACCCTATAATTACATAACAGCAGGGTTTGGAAGATGACCTAATTTAGGAAGACCATGCGTGCTAGATATGAACTCCTCCGCACTGAAGTGGGAAAAAAATGCAAATTTTACTTCAAACATTGGGATGAATTTGAATTCAATCATATACTTTTAAAACTTGCAAACTTAACTGTAATATATATTTAGTGATGCAATTCTAACCCTTTGTGAGTCATTATTTTGTAAGACTAACGATAATCAATTAAAAAGATGTCATGTATGTCTACATTAGTTCTCAAAATGAAAGATTGATAGAGAAATAAAATCGCATCACTAAATATATATTGAAATTACATTTGAAACTTTTTAAAGCATAAGGTAGAAGTCCAATTCGCTCCTAACCTAAATCTTCATTTACCCCCAATTTTTTTTTATTAATGGTGAAAGTAAAGCCTACACACAAATCATATTTATTGATTCGATTGTTTAAGCAACAAGTTTTGAAATGTAACCTGAAATAAACTGATAGTGTGAGCCCAAGAATTTGGGCGAGAATATAAGAAATAACTTCACATACATGTGAATAAAGTTAATATTTACATGGTTCAACATCTTATTTATGTTCATAAGATGTTTAATTCTCTCTTAGTAGATATTTTAGAATTAGAATTTGTAATATTAGTTGTTATGCTTTTAGGACACTCATCATTTTTTTTAGCAATTGCCCCTATTTTCCATTTTCCTTAACGCTTCAATCACCATTGAGGTCAAAGCGTGTTATAATTGCAATCCCAACTTAAACAGATATTGGAGAGTTGAGTACAAATAGAGAATTATAAGAAGAAAAATTCAGAGAGAATAAGAACAGAGAGATAAAGTGAGGAGAAGAGATTGTATTTATTCTTAACTACCTTTCATATTAATTACAATTGTATTTATGACTCTCTATACACAATTCAACTAACAAGTAACATAGCTGAAATTAGTTAGAACAAATCGAAACAACGTAGTTCAATCCACGCAATTGTCATTCCAAATAATTACTTCCAACCGATTACTAACTTCACTAACTAACTTTGTTTTGCCCTGTTATTTTCTTCTAACATTCGCCTCTCCTTGAAAAAAATTCCTCATCCTCAAGGATCGGAGTGTGGAACCGACGCTTGAGATCTTCATAATTTTTTCTAGTCGCGTCACTAGGTAACGTGTTGGGCCATTGTATGAGAACATAAGAAACCGGTCTATTTCCTAGTCTGACAATGAGTTTGTCCAAAACTACAACTGGATCTATAAGATATATGTATGCTGATGTGCGATTGACTTTTGTATGGTCTTACTCTATTGCCAAAATCCACTTTCAGTCTTAGTCTAAGAGGTCTTTAGAAAGCTTTACATTAATGATTTTGAGACTGAACTTCACCAAATATTTCTTACTGTAGTTTCTCAAAGTACTTAGATTTTATCCCATTTGTTAAATATTTTTTTAAGTAATAAAATTTTAATTTAACATTATAGTTTTTGAGGTTACAAAATACACAATGAAATATATTTTTTTTTATATAAAATGTATATTTGAAAAAACATTTTTTGTATTTAGAATTTACACGACCATTGGTTATAAAAGGAAATTATTAATTTTGTAAAATTTTACAAAAATTGGTAAACTCTTGTTCTAGGCCTGACCTTTCTCACTAGTCCTTTACGTTAGCGAAGTAGGACCTTACGTACAGGAAGTCTTATCATTGTTGGTTGCGACCTTTGGAATCCTTTGCATTAAATATATAGTTTCTAGCTTGATCTTATTCGATGAGTGTTCACGGACCTCTCGCATCTGTAAAAACGTCTTTGCATCAGCTAATGACCCGCAAACCAACATGCTATGTTTATACCTTTTTGAAATATTTCCATAATATCTCATTAGAGATTGTGCCGATATATATTCAAAGTTGGGCAATAAAATTAATTTTTTCTCGACCTTTGATGAGTGACACTTGAGTTTTATCATTCACCTGCCTCTTATGCTTGGATATAAAAACATAAGGGTTTCTCATTGCTCCATAAGACATAAGAGAAATATATTGAGAGAAAATATCTTTAGCTTTTAAGAGAAAAAATCTTATTCCTTCCTCCTTAAGTTCTTTAATATTTTTTATTCATTGTTGTATCTAGAAAGTAGAACTTCCATACTCAGGATAGTTTTGACAGAAATGTTATCCAAAATATGTTTTTCTTGAGTATGTTTTTTTTCAAGCTTGAAAAATATTTTGTGAGATTTTTTGAGTTAGCCTAAATCATTTTTACACAATCAGCCAATAGGATATCCCCACATATTATAGGTGTTAGTCTTTGGATTCTATTGCTTCCTATTTACTTGGAGAAAATTTCATCTTCAACTTAAAAAAAGATTTGTTGAAAGGTTCAAATTCTCCATTATCAACAAGGTTAGCTACCACGATATGACTAGTGATTGGAGAGAGATCCGTGATTTCTCTTGTTACTACAACGTAAAAAAATCCGGTTATGGAGATTGCGCATTATTGAGTCTAGAAGAGGTTCAAGTTTGCAAGTCATTTCTCCATTCTTGTAATATTTTACTTATACTAATGAAAGGTATTGGATTGACATGAGGTTTTTTTCGTTTATGGAATTTTCTTCATATATCTTAAATGATGATTTAATATTTCTCATTTTTTATATGCTTAATGAACATACGTTAACAAAAGAATAAATTTTGTAAATTAAATTTTTATCACTTAGATGTTAGGATTAAATTTTACCCGAATTTGGATTAAAAGCTCATTTTTTATATGCTTAAGGAACATACGTTAACAAAAGAATAAATTTTGTAAATTAAATTTTTATCACTTAGATGTTAGGATTAAATTTTACCCGAATTTGGATTAAAAGGATATATATATATATATATATATATAAATTAGAAATACTTTTAATTTAGTAGCTATCGGCGAGATCCACACACTCTCGAGATCAACAATGAATTGAACCTCTACATCTGCCAAATGTAGTTTTGAAGTAGCACTAACCTCTTACACTACCTTCTTAATAATGAAAATGAAAGACCACATGGATGCTTAATGTGGAAGGTAGGTATAATTTGTAGGGTACCTTACCTATGTTCTACAATATCTTCTACGGTCCATAAAATTGAGGGCTAATTTTAAAATGAATGAGATTTGACACACTATCTTTCCTGGAAAGCCAAAATCTCTAATGTACCTAATCTTCATCTTCAAATGACCTGTCAACGTGGTGTCCATCAATAAAAAACTTCATCATTTATTGAGGTGGACCTACTCTCCTTCTTCAAATGACTTTGTTAACGTGGTGTTTATCAACAAAAAACTTCATGATTTATTGAGCATGTTACAATCTATCTAGTAATAATTAAATGACATCCTTTCATTCCTCCATGAAACTATTAACCTCAGTATTATGTGTGTGCGGGTTGCTGAAGAATAAAGAGATGAGAAAGTTTACAAGCATATATTATTTCAAAAGGTGAGGATTCAGTAACTTAATGAAAGTTGGTATTGTACCATGACTCTGCAATTGAAATCCATTAGACCACCTCTTTAGCATGTCACTGCTCATACAACATAAATAGTTCTCTATACATTGATTTAACCTCAATTTGACCATGACTTTGAGGATTTAAAATAGTAGAATGATGGAGGTTAGTGCACAATAGTTTGAAGAGATTATTCCAAAATGAACTTAAAACTACCATATCTTTGTTAGATACAATGTTCTTGGTAGTCCATGTAACTTATGAATTTGATTAAAAAATTATTAGGCCACATTAGGTGCAACCTAGGGATGTGTAAGAGGAGTTAAGTGGCCATAATTAGTTGTACGATCAATGACCACATTCTTTTTAATTAGAGGATAGAATACCCTTCATGGAACCCATAGATATGTCCATCCAAGGATGTAGAGGTATGATCATGGGTCTTAATAACCTTAAATAGGCTATATGTTCACTCTTATTGCATTAGCACGTGTCACATGTTGCTACAATTTGTTCAAGTTCCTTATTTAACCTTGGAAAAAAAGATACGTCACTCACTTTGTAGTGAATTTAACTGTCGAATGACTCCCACTTGAGGTATAATGTAGTGCTTGAATCACTTGTTACCTCGATTGCCCATATGACCCCTCATATAACTTTTATAGGAACCTTAAGGTAATATGAGTGAGAGTGTAATGACTTACTACTATTGAGTTTCTTGTTAAATTCACCAGAATATCTTGCGCCAATTCATCACTAACTAAACCAGCCTAATTTTCTTCTAACTAGTTAGATTGAATTATGGAGATGAATACACACTCAGTTGCTTCTTCCTCCCTTCTAGAAAAGTCATCCACCACCTTTTTTACACCTTTAGTGTACATGATTTATTAGTTAAATCCTAACAACTTGGTTAAACACATATGGTGTACCGTTATAGATAGCCTTTACTCCAATAAGTAATTTAGGCTTTGATGATTTCTCTTGATGATATTAACGATGACCATAGAGGTAGGATATCCACTTCTCGATAACAAATACAATGGATTAGAAATCTTTCTCGTATGTAGAAAAATATTATTCTTCATAGAGAGGGGATTTCTCATATAGGCTATGGGTCCTTTGTCTTGCATTAAAACTGCATGAGTTCATTAATTTCTAGTATCTATTTCAATTATAAATTATTTATTAAAGTTGGGCAGTGCTAACATTGGGTGGTGGCCATGGATGTCTTGAGTTGTTTGAATCCTTCCACTTCACTAATTGTCCATTGGTATTTCCATTTCCTAAACATGAGAGTCAAATTCTACAAATAAAGTCATACCTTGTGATGATTTTCTATAGTATCCCATGAGTCCCAAAAAACCTCTTAGTTCCTTGATAAATTTAGGTTGTGGTCAAGACAACAATCCCCTTTTCTGATATAATATGTCAAAAGTATTCCTATCGCAACAACCCAAAAGATCATTTGCCCTCTTAGGATAAAGTTCGTGTAGACACCCCATTCTGGTATCCTTAACCCTTTTCACAAGCACTTTCTGGGCACCTCAAATACATCCAATCTTGTCCAAGACCTCATACAATACCCCAAACATACGACTATACCATTTTAATAAGCCTTATGACGAGAAATCTTCTTCCCAAGACTCAAGTGACCCCAAAACCATATCACTACGGAACTATTAACTCAACTTCCAATCAAATTTAACATAAAGAAAATTGAATCTGGAGTTGTGATAGTTTCTTAAGTTTTCTAAATTCGAATTATCTTTCAAATGATTCTAATTGTTCATGAATCAGACAACCAAGTTTAAAGTTATGGATAAAATATAAAGCTTTCCCCGAAACTAGGACAAAATCAGGATAAGGTGACGATCGTTAAGATACATGGGGTGCTGATCGAAAAACCCCTCCACACTTTCTGTCTCACCGAGAAGATCCATTTTTGAGATCTATAAATATCAACCACCCCACCACTTATAGGGATACAAAAAACACTTTTATTAGCTCCCATGCACCCATTTAAACTAACTTTTCAACTCAAACCTTCTCGGAATCCTCATTTCATCATCCATATATCTTGTTTTCATCAAATCCCTTGATCTAAAAATTACCTCTAGAATTAAGAGACATTAAATCACTTCGAGAGTCCGTTCTCAAGGAATATTACTATTGAAGCTCTAATAAAGGTTAAAAAGTATTATTTTCACTAAATGTTAGATTTACTTTTTTTCTTCTCTCTTTAGCACAGTCTTCACACATTTTATCTTTTTCATCACATTCTTCCTAGTGTTCTATTGTCATTAGTTCACTTAGCACCACACCATTACTTTATTTATCTAACTATATATTCTAATACCTACTTTCATATATTAAAAATACAAAAATAGAATTTCTATTACATTTGTAATATTGCGGGACTATGAACTTGATTTCTTCACTAAAGGGTTTCACCGTCCACTTTTCACATATAGGTTTTCAATATCTATTTTTCACATAATAAGGGTTTAACACCATGGTCTCAAAACAACTCACAAGCACCCCTAAATTGCAAATACAATGTAGATCCACCTTTTAAAAATTTATTTGAACTACGTGGGTTTGATCTCTCTTCAAGAGGGTAAGTAGATGTTCCAATTATACTCCTAGATTCTAGTTCGATTATATACATATATCATTTCCCCTTTCTCTCCATTTATTTATTCTATTCTATTCTAGATCTTTCTCTATGCATTCTCACTTTGTCATAATGATGTCATGAATAACACAGTTCGCTCACATTAGTTTCCCTTTTATTCTATTCTTCTTCACTTTTTCTATGGAAATGTCGTGATATGCCCTTACTCCCCCCCCCCCACACATATATATATATATATATATATATATATTACACACCCTTGTAAAATTACACTCTTTCACACCTTGCACACAGTTTCACTTACTTACACACCTATGCATGTAAGCCCTCTCGCTCACTCATATTTACACTTCTATACACTTTTCACTCCACCTTTTTCTTGTACACTTGAATTGCACACTCTCTCACTAGAACTAATAGACACCAAAGTAAGAGATAATATAAATTATTTCAACCCACCAGATATTGATATGGCAGAGGGGTTACCTAACATCTTCCCTCTCTATAACTTAGTCACCGATCCCATCTCTCTTTGATTTTGTTTTGATCATTTTCCCCGCAACTCCTTTTTTGTAAATATTTTTTTTGTTTTCCCTATTTTTTGGTATAATAGGATGGTAACTCCTAGTTTTACACTATCAAACACCTCACACGCCATTATATGCCAAATATCCCTTTTCTTTATCGCTCTTGAGGATGAAAGTCTATTTCAAAACCCACGCACCTTTAAAAGGCACATCTGTAGGTCAATATATTCATAGTGATGACTCCATTAGGGATATGTATATCCATTTGTCTCTATAAGAAGACTAAACTTTATTTTTAATTTGTTTTTTGTTTTCTCTTTTTCTCTTATTACATACCTCATGTATATCCATCCCTTATGACAGTCTTCATGTACATACATACTTTACCGCATGATTTTTGTACATACATGTCTTATCCCACTCCACCTCTTATCGTGTTCCATTTACATAACACATTTCTATCATGTATGCTCACCCTTTATCACATTGTTACCTATACATACACGTCCTTATTACTTATTTATGCTCTAATTATTTTACTTATCATTTACAAGCTTTATAAATTAAACTCTTCATAAATTACTTATAAAATTCCTGCATTTTCTACACTACATTCACACGCATTAAGAATTACCCTATTTTGACTCGCAATAGAAGGTCGATTCATCTTTGTAACATGTACCCTCGACGCATATCAAATGGTTTCCCCATATTGTATTATTTGAATGAACTCATTTTAGGAGTTATAAAATAAACTCATTAAATACATCGAGTATATCAAATTCTCTCTCACACTTATAATCAACATGTAATGTATAGTGAGGTGGTTTATTTAATACGTGTGCTCAATATTTTATTATTTTTCTCGTGTAAATTGTAATAATATGAAACCCCTGGGATTGGATCTTTATAACTGGGTTTATATCTGCATTTGACTATTTTTGGAGTCTTGATCATAATTATTAGAAGTTTTTGAGTAAAATTGGAGAAATTGGGAAATTTGTGGTTCGAACGAGTTGAAGATCATTCGAACAAAATCCTTTTTTTGTTCGAAGGAAGATGGTCACAACCATTTAGAAGAGAGAGAAGATTATTATCTAAGTGTCAAGGCCTGTTTTAGCGGCCTAATTAATGGCTATATGCGAGGTAATCCTAGTGTGAGTGTGGTTTATGAACATCTTGGAGTGTCGATAGGACCAGTGTCCTTACGAGCACGTAGTAATCACCATGTGGGTATTAAGAAGTTTGTAGAGTGTACCTACAATGAGAAAGTCATGAATGATGAAATCTTGTCGGGTTTTGAGGACTTTAATATGGAGTATGTTTGGTGTCCTTAGGAAACCACTTAAGATTGAAATGAAGAAGTTCTAGCATTCTAGTAATGATTGTATTGAGGGTTAAGTGATGATCTCAAGTTGCTGGTCAAGGTTTAAAAGAGTTAAATAGTGTACATGTTGGGTGCTTTCATCCGAATTGACACAGATAGCTGGCGTAACCTTCTAAGAGAAATTGGAAGCTTGTGTCGTGAGTGGGCATGATGCTCGGTTGTAATGGAATGACAAGTGTAGGCGGTGTGACACTTGATTTTTGAGGAGTACTAGGAAATGTGTTCGGGAATAGTTCTTGGCACGTGTTGCCAAGACGATAGGGATTAGAAGATGTAGCCATGTGTGGTACTTACTACCCTTATAATTCTAATGTCAACTGATGTGTCCGTCACGTGAGTTTAGTTTGGGTAGGACCTGGAGGTAAGACTAATGACAATATTGCATAGTTAGAGGTTACAATAAGGTGAATGTTTCACTTAAACGGGATACTGCCTAAGGAGACTTTGGGTTGCGATCATGATAAGATGAGGTAGACAGTAACTTAGGCGTAGTAGGTGAGTGATATCGTCACTGGCAAGATGGACAAGTCTGGTTTTCAGAATGGAGTTAGCATTCATCGATCGAGATGATTCGCGTTAATAGAAGATGTAAGGGGAAACCTTACTCCTAAGGAGGGAAGTATGGCATTTGACTTTCCAGAGAAAAATAGGTTCATACACTACTTTCATTTTTTGAGGATAAATGGTTGTGATTCGATTCGTCACAGTTGGTGACTTGAGCTAAGGTGTGTGGCTAGGTTAGTACCCAATGAGAACATTTGGGAGAAGTTATAAGACTTCAAGCATGTGGCGTAGGTTCTCTTTTCGTAGAACATAGTCCGTCGTATACGGTTTGGATTTTCTCAAAATGGTTGTTTGTTCCTCCTGATTCTTGTGTGTCCCTTTCGGTTACGATAATCGAGGATTGGTATTCCCATGATTATGGTAGCTCGAATTGGTACCAGGTTATGGTACGCTGTGGTTTAGCCCAGTAGAGTATGGGTGAACCTAGCTTGGTCGATGTAGATCGGTAACGGGGTGCCTCCTTGTCTAAGGTATTCTTGCTATTGAACAAACTTCTGTATGCGGGTGGATATGATTTTGGCCACATGATTTTCTCATAGTATTCGATTTCCTTAGGATTAGCGACCTTAGGATTGGCCAACATGGTAGTCAGGGGCCCTGGTTATAAAGAGAAGGATGATAACTTGTGGACATCGTTTAGTGTTAGAACTCGGGGAAATATAGCACTAAGTGTTGTTTACCAAGGTAGGTGGAGGTTTAACGCCTAGGAGAGTGTTCCCTAGTAGTACACTTACAGTGGCCCCAAGTTCATAAAAGGTGTGTGTTGGGACGGTGTTGGTCATACGCATAATCTGGAGCTTAGCGGAATGTCAGCCCGATGTGTGGGAATTACGAGGTGAGGTGAGTATCGAGGCTAAGTATATTTACTGGGCCAGTAAGATTCGAGAATTTATGCAGACGTAGAATGTGTAGTCCTAAGATTCGAATGGTTCTTTATGATAAATCAGATTATTCGTGGTATCACTTTTTACACATGGGTGAGTGTCATTCACTAAAGGGCGTTACCCGGTAGGGGTGCCGATATCTTGGTTATTGGCAAGGTAGTCTTGGGACTCGATTGAATGTGATCTTCAGGTGAGTGGAGACTTTGGGACGGTTATGCGACATTGATGGTTAGCGTGACGTTGAGCATTAGAGCATGTTGCTTATTGGGATGTTGGTGACAACCCCTGTGTAAGAGCGTGTGATGTTATCTTAACTATAGAGTACTTAGATGATTTTGTCTTGGAGTATTTCTATGATTTAGAATAAGAGTTGTTAAATCCCACGGACTTGAGGAATTGGCAGGTTGATAATTTTGGGGATGAAATTTCCTAAGGAGGGAACAATGTAATACATGTGCCCAATATTTTATTATTTCTTCCATGTAAGTTATAATAATATGCAACCCTTGGGATTGGATCATTATAATTGGGTTTATATCTACATTTGACTATTTGTTGATGATAATTATTGGAAATTTTTGGGTAAAAAAATTGGAAAATTTGTGGTTCTAATGATTTGAAGGTCGTTAAAAAAATCCTTCTTTCATTCGAACAAAGATGGGTGGTTCGAACGAGAGTCCAATAACGTTCGAAGTCGTGTCCTAACGAGATGCCACTGTATAGGTTTTCTAGCCTCGTTAGATGGTCGTTCAATGGGGGGATCGAACGAGATTGAGATATCGTTTGAACGAGGTCCCACTCTCGTTCGAACAACCTTCTCAGAAATTTTAAAATCAGGTTGCCCTTGTGTTGTCTTATTTTTGACCCTTGGATTGATGATGTTTGTTGTTCTGGTGCACCCAGATGGTCAAAATCGGGATTTGAAGGTTTGGGGGTGTTTTTATAAGGGTTCCTTGGGGATTAAATGGGTTTATTTTGAGTATGAAGACGGGAGAGGTGGGGAGGTCTCACCCTCACCATTTTCAGGTTATTCTCTCTCTCTCTCTCTCTCTCTCTCTAGATATTGGGAGCTACTTCCCACTCCCACCATCATAAACCACCATACACCACCATATCCCTACCTTGTGCCACCATATATTACTAGTATTTCACCACAAACAAGCTTTCTACACCCATATCTTCCATTGTTGAGTAGAGCTACGAATTTGGGGGTTGTTGTTGGGGGGTTTATGAGGAAGAAGAATAGGAAGGTTGTGGTGTTTTGAAGGGATTTTTGCTTGAAAGCTTTCATGGGTCATGATTTTGGAGGTGGGAAACCTCCTTGAGGCCACCTTAGTAGGTGGGGGGATGCCATCTTCTCCAACCCTCATTCTGCCATTTTTGGACCTACATTTGAGGTGGGAAACTCTACTCTTAGTTTAAGACTCTATTTTGCATATTAGTAGTCTTGTAGCTAGAATTATAAGAGTAGGATGCATTTATGATATAAGAATGATATATCTTATAATTTGTAAAAATGGGTTTATAAAGGGTTTCAATGATTTTGAGTAAAATAATATATTTCAAGAAAACTTTGTATTAAACATTTTTATGAAATAAAAATGTTAATTTATTGGGAGTAACTTATGAATAAATATTTCAAAGTTTTCTTGAAAAAATTGGGATTTTTATATAAATGGTGAAATCTCAATAAGTTTGGTTCTAAACATTTTTTAGAATATTTTTTTAAATAAATATCTATCTTGGTAAAGATATTTTGTGAACTAAATTTTAAAGCTTCTTGAAGATTTCATAAAGTTGGGCATTGTTTGAGTTTTGGAGAATAAAAATGTCCCTTAGTCTTGAAAGGTATAATTTTTGCAAACATTATGAAATTTATAGAATAAATCATATGTTAGGCCCATTTAATAGGATTTTTGGACTTAAAATCCACCTCATCATGCATATAATCATGTAGTATTTTGAGATTGAGCATATAAACAAGTTTAATAAGAGTTTTATTGGGTTTCAATATGAAATGAAGAAAATAAAATTTTCAGCCCTTAAAGTGTGTGAAAAAGGTGTTGAAAATGTGAAAAGTGAAAAGTTTCAAGACTACATGTATTAATATAGAAAATGGTATTTTTCCTACAAAGTAGTCTTAGATGTGCAATGATTTTTTAGAGAAAGAAAGTGATGAAATAAAGATGTTTCTATGTTGAGAAGAATGTTACTCCAAAATGTTAAAAAAGTGTTATAATGTGTTAAAAAAACTTAAGAAGTTAGTATTTGTAACCTAATGGTGCTTTAGGAAATAACACTTGTGAAAATAGAGGAAATGAGAGGTTTGCAAACAAATGGGTAAAATGGTAATTTTACGTAAAGCAAAATATTTTTATGAAATAAAAATGTTGAAAATGGTGTTACACAAAGAGGATCCTGAATGAACATGATTTGGGATAAAATCAATGTTAGAGTAAAAAGTACGAGAAATGATGATTTTAAAGTCTAATACAAGTTGGGTTAGAACCTCGAGTTTTGGCTTTGGTCAGGAAAAAGGAAAAGTGGAATAATGTCAACATTTATAAAATGTTAAAACACATTAATAAGGACTAGAATGACACCGAAAAAAATAAGGAGGGTCCGAAACCCTGGAATAAAAGATCCAAAATCACTGGCCAGAGAATATGGTAGTATAGTCGACGGTGTGTAGCTCGTTAAAGTATGAAGATAGAATAATCATAGACAGGCACATTCAAATTTTAATGTATTGTATACTATATTAATTCGAGATCCTATAGATGCATTAGTTCTGGTGTCTTCTAGTTTTTGCCAGTTTTTCCATATTTTTTCACCTATTTTACCTGGTATTTTTTGTATATATCTATCTAATAAACTAGGGTCGGCTGTTCTTCCTGTTCTTGTCCAATATTCTACATATTTTCTAGTATAATCTCCGATATATTCTAATCTACATATTTGTAATTGTTCTAAATTCCTAAGTGCTTCTGTTTGTTTTTCAGTTATTTGTAAAAGTCTACTATTACCTAAAAAAGCTATTTTTATTAAATTTGCAAATCTTTCTATATTAAAGTTTTCTTTAAAAGTTAAATATTCATATTGTAGTTTGAATGTTAAATACCAATTAGATACGCTTCCTTGGAGTGTATTTTCGAAATATGACTCACATTCACTTTTATTTATAAATTCTATAAGTGTAGTTGTCCTATAGCATCCTTTTTCCCATATTTCTATTGCAGTTTCCCAATCTAAAGGATTTATATTATCTAAGTTTAATATACTACCATATTGATTTATATTAGAGCTAGTGTCAAATACATATCGACTTCTACTTTTGTTTCCTGGTGTTGGTTTAGTATTTTCATTATATTTTTCTCTTGTGGCTCCTAGGTGTTGATGTGTTGAGTAGTCATTATGAGGTGATTTTGAAGCTTGTGTATTTGAGGATTCTCCCTCCATTTCTTCAGCCGAGTTTATTTCTTCTAAAGTTTTTATAATTTCTTCTTCAGTTATAAATTTATCTAATCCTATGTTTATTATTTTTCTTTTATTATCCTCATTGGTTCCTTCAGCGCAATATATTGAGATTATAGTTTCTTTATTATCTTCATTACCATATTTTGCAATTAGTTGTTCAGTTGTTAACGTATCGCAATCTTCTATAATTATATCATAGATTTTATCTTCTAATAGTGTAAATAACTCTTCTACTTGTTCTTCTACAATTAATACATTAATTTCATTTAATAATTCTTCGCTCTCGTCTTCTATATGCTTATAACGACTAAATTTAATACTACTTTGTCCTACTTGATTTTCGTATATATTATTTTTTCAGGGTTTTTTATGTTTGTTAATGTTAAATTAGGCAATTTCCATTCAATTTCTTCATAGATACTACTATCTATTTTTTGTGCTTCTATCATTTCTACATACTTACTATTAAAAGCTTTTACTATCCAGTCAAATTCAACTTTAAAATTTATTTTATAGTGATTAAATATTTTTCCCATAAATAATGTATATATCAAAAGATTATTATATTGTCCAGTCATATTGTATCCTCTTGTTCTTATCGCTATTTTTATGTGTTTACTAAATTCGTTTATATTCATAGAAAAATTAGGTATACATCCTAAGTAAAATAAATCTAGAATTTATGCATTTAGGAGTAATAGTTATAGGATTAGTAGGATTAGTTTAAGACTCTATTTTGCATATTAGTAGTCTTGTAGATAGAATTATAAGAGTAGGATGCATTTATGATATAAGAATGATATATCTTATAATTTGTAAAAATGGGTTTATAAAGTGTTTCAATGATTTTGAGTAAAATAATATATTTCAAGAAAACTTTGTATTAAACATCTTTATGAAATAAAAATGTTAATTTATTGGGAGTAACTTATGAATAAATATTTCAAAGTTTTCTTGAAAAAATTGGGATTTTTATATAAATGGTGAAATCTCAATAAGTTTGGTTCTAAACATTTTTTAGAATATTTTTTTAAATAAATATCTATCTTGGTAAAGATATTTTGTGAACTAAATTTTAAAGCTTCTTGAAGATTTCATAAAGTTGGACATTGTTTGAGTTTTGGAGAAAAAAAATGCCCCTTAGTCTTGAAAGGTATAATTTTTGCAAACATTATGAAATTTATAGAATAAATCATATGTTAGGCCCATTTAATAGGATTTTTGGACTTAAAATCCACCTCATCATGCATATAATCATGTAGTATTTTGAGATTGAGCATATAAACAAGTTTAATGAGAGTTTTATTGGGTTTCAATATGAAATGAAGAAAATAAAATTTTCAGCCCTTAAAGTGTGTGAAAAAGGTGTTGAAAATGTGAAAAGTGTAAAGTTTCAAGACTACATGTATTAATATAGAAAATGGTATTTTTCCTACAAAATAGTCTTAGATGTGCAATGATTTTTTAGAGAAAGAAAGTGATGAAATAAAGATGTTTCTATGTTGAGAAGAATATTACTCCAAAATGTTAAAAAGTGTTATAATGTGTTAAAAAAAATTTAAGAAGTTAGTATTTGTAACCTAATGGTGCTTTAGGAAATAACACTTGTGAAAATAGAGGAAATGACAAGTTTGCAAACAAATGGGTAAAATGGTAATTTTACGTAAAGCAAAATATTTTTATGAAATAAAAATGTTGAAAATGGTGTTACACAAAGAGGATCCTAAATGAACATGATTTGGGATAAAATCAATGTTAGAGTAAAAAAGGACGAGAAATGATGATTTTAAAGTCTAATACAAGTTGGGTTAGAACCTCGAGTTTTGGCTTTGGTCAGGAAAAAGGAAAAGTGGAATAATGTCAACATTTGTAAAATGTTAAAACACATTAATAAGGACTCGAATGACACCGAAAAAAATAAGGAGGGCCCGAAACCCTGGAATAAAAGATCCAAAATCACTGGCCAGAGAATATGGTAGTATAGCCGACGGTGTGTAGCTCGTTAAAGTATGCAGATGGAATAATCATAGACAGGCACATTCAAATTTTAATGTATTGTATACGATATTAATTCGAGATACTATAAATCCCTTAGTTCTGACGTCTTCTAGTTTTTGCCAGTTTTTACATATTTTTTCACCTATTTTACCTGGTATTTTTTGTATATATCTATCTAATAAACTAGGGTCGGCTGTTCTTCCTGTTCTTGTCCAATATTCTACATATTTTCTAGTATAATCTCCGATATATTCTAATCTACATATTTGTAATTGTTCTAAATTCCTAAGTGCTTCTGTTTGTTTTTCAGTTATTTGTAAAAGTCTACTATTACCTAAAAAAGCTATTTTTATTAAATTTGCAAATCTTTCTATATTAAAGTTTTCTTTAAAAGTTAAATATTCATCTTGTAGTTTGAATGTTAAATACCAATTAGATACGCTTCCTTGGAGTGTATTTTCGAAATATGACTCACATTCACTTTTATTTTTAAATTCTATTAGTGTAGTTGTCCTATAGCATCCTTTTCCCCATATTTCTATTGCAGTTTCCCAATCTAAAGGATTTATATTATCTAAGTTAAATATACTACCGTATTGATTTATATTAGAGCTAGTGTCAAATACATATCGACTTCTACTTTTGTTTCCTGGTGTTGGTTTAGTATTTTCATTATATTTTTCTCTTGTGGCTCCTAGGTGTTGATGTGTTGAGTAGTCATTATGAGGTGATTTTGAAGCTTGTGTATTTGAAGATTCTCCCTCCATTTCTTCAGCCGGTTTATTTCTTCTAAAGTTTTTATAATTTCTTCTTCAGTTATAAATTTATCTAATCCTATGTTTATTATTTTTCTTTTATTATCCTCATTGGTTCCTTCAGCGCAATATATTGAGATTATAGTTTCTTTATTATCTTCATTATTATATTTTGCAATTAGTTGTTCAGTTGTTAACGTATCGCAATCTTCTATAATTATATCATAGATTTTATCTTCTAATAGTGTAAATAACTCTTCTACTTGTTCTTCTACAATTAATACACTAATTTCATTTAATAATTCTTCGCTCTCGTCTTCTATATGCTTATAACGACTAAATTTAATACTACTTTGTCCTACTTGATTTTCGTATATTTTATTTTTTTTAGGGTTTTTTATGTTTGTTAATGTTAAATTAGGTAATTTCCATTCAATTTCTTCATAGATACTACTATCTATTTTTTGTGCTTCTATCATTTCTACATACTTACTATTAAAAGCTTTTACTATGCAGTCAAATTCAGCTTTAAAATTTATTTTATAGTGATTACATATTTTTCCCATAAATAATGTATATATCAAAAGATTATTATATTGTCCAGTCATATTGTATCCTCTTGTTCTTATCGCTATTTTTATGTGTTTACTAAATTCATTTATATTCATAGAAAAATTAGGTATACATCCTAAGTAAAATAAATCTAGAATTTATGCATTTAGGAGTAATAGTTATAGGATTAGTAGGATTAGTTTAAGACTCTATTTTGCATATTAGTAGTCTTGTAGATAGAATTATAAGAGTAGGATGCATTTATGATATAAGAATGATATATCTTATAATTTGTAAAAATGGGTTTATAAAGTGTTTCAATGATTTTGAGTAAAATAATATATTTCAAGAAAACTTTGTATTAAACATTTTTATGAAATAAAAATGTTAATTTATTGGGAGTAACTTATGAATAAATATTTCAAAGTTTTCTTGAAAAAATTGGGATTTTTATATAAATGGTGAAATCTCAATAAGTTTGGTTCTAAACATTTTTTAGAATATTTTTTTAAATAAATATCTATCTAGGTAAAGATATTTTGTCAACTAAATTTTAAAGCTTCTTGAAGATTTCATAAAGTTGGACATTGTTTGAGTTTTGGAGAATAAAAATGGCCCTTAGTCTTGAATGTAAGGACATTTTTGTCCAACATACTTGTATATGTCATTAGCCGTAACACCGTTGCAAAGATTCAAAGTTCATTCTTCATCAACGAAATTCGAAGATCAAAAGAAAGGAAGAATTCAGAAATCCAGTCAGCCGGACCGGTCCGCATGAAATTAAAAAGAACCGATCCGACTGCGGACCGATCCGCCCAATACCGGACCGGACCGCCTTGCACTTTGAAGCCAGTGAGCCCCGAACCGAATGCGAACCGAATCAGCTTCAAATTAAAAGAACCGGTCCGCTATCGGACCGATCCGCCTGAGGCCCGGACCGGTCCGCCCTGGATAAACTCTGCCAGATCGTGTTGCAGATTTTTTAGGGTTTTGGCTTCCTATTTAAACCACGTTTGGAGGTTGGTTTTCTGAAGACTTTTCAACGATTTTCAGAGCATATCAACCCTAAAGTCTTCACCTATTGAGTCCTATGATTCTAGGTTTTTAGATTCACACATCTTCCATATCTATGTGAATCAAGTTTGGTAACCCAAGAACACCATTGCTGTTGTTCAACCCTTTGTGAAGTGGACCGCTCCTTCCTCTTCATTGCAGCCCTACTGGACAGGGATAGTTCCAGCCGCCACCCCTACTGGAAAGGGAGTCTTCCAGCCGCGACTACAGAATCCGATGCCTGCGGGTAATTCTTAGTCAAAAACTTGTATTTCGGTGTAATCCAATTGTAAGCCGTTTCTCTTACAAATTATAGTGATATACAAATGGTTTTGCCCCTGTGGGGGATTTTTCCTTAAACTTTGTGTGTTGAATATCTTGTGCATGATTTCATATTGTTTCTATCACACCTAGTTGCATGTTTAGGGTTTGTTTGGGTTAAAAGGTGTTTATTATATTATTTCTTAATTGAAAGCAAGCGCCAACTCTTTCAAATTGGTATCAGAGCGGGTTACGCTAATTTATCGCGTGATCTTGATTTTTCAAGGATTTATTTTTTTGATACAATTTGACTTCTCACGTCGTCAAATTGGTATCAGAGCGGGTTATGCTAATCTATCGCGTATTCCTTTTTCCGCAAATTTTTTCTAAAGATATCAATTTTTTGAAATAAATTGATTTTTGAAAAGAGCGTGTTCAAATGGAGAAATCATATTATAATATGCCTATTTTTGACGGGTCTAATTATGCCTATTGGAAAGCTCGTATGAAATCGATTTTAAAATCTATTGACGAGCGTGTTTGGTTGCTTTGCGAAAATGGTTGGACTCCTCCCACGGTCACTGTTAATAACATCACCACTTTAAAACCCGTGTCAGCCTGGACTGAAGATGATTATAAACTGTCCAATTTTAATTCCCGTGGTCTGAGTGCTATTTCTGTAGTTGTCTCTCCTGATGAGTTTTGCCGAATTATGACGTGCACCACGTCTAAAGAGGCTTGGGATGTTTTGAAATTGACTCATGAGGGTACGAACGCGGTTAAAGAGTCAAAATTACAAAATCTGGCCACCCAATTTGAAACTATCACCATGTCTGAGTCTGAATGCTTTGATGATTTTTATGCTCGTTTGTGAGACATTGTTAACACATGTTTTAATTTGGGTGAGGTGATTGATAACACGCGTGTCGTTAAAAAGATTTTGAGATCTCTCCCAAAACGCTTTATTCCTAAAGTCACTGTTTTGAACTCTTTGGGAAATTTGAAATCACTTAAGTTGGAAGAACTTGTAGGAGATCTTCAAACCTATGAGATTGACATGTTTCCCAAAACCATTAAGGCTAAGGATAATGGCATTGCTTTAAAGACTCATTTTAAGAAAAAGAAAGAAAAATTTTCTGAGTCCGATTCTGAGGGAGATTTTGATGATATGGCCTTATTTGTGAAAAATTTTAGAAAATTTCTCAACATGAACAAAAATAATTCTTCCAATAAAAAGAATTTTTTTGAGAAAAATAAAAAGAAAGGAAAGGCCAAAGAAAGTGGTGAGAGAGAAAAAGAGAATAAAACCGATGAGGAGTGTGAGGAAGATCTTGAGAACATCACTTGTTTTGAATGTGGGGGTAAGGGACATAAGGCATTTGAGTGTCCTACGTGGCTTAGAAAGAAAGGAAATAAAGTAGCCATGCCTGCCACACTTAGTGATAGTGAGGGTGATGAGACTAGTGGTGAGAAGTTTGTAGCTTTTTCTAGTCCTGTGAGCACACCCACCTTGTCCCACAATAGTGCTCACGAAAGTGATAGTGATGGTTTGAGCGCTTCAAGTGAGGGAGAAAGTGAGATTGAAAGTGGAGATGAAAGTGAGCTCCAAAAATCTTTTAGAGATTTGTACACCGAGACCTTGAAAACAAAGAAGTATAATAGGGATTTAGGTCGTCGGGTTTTAGATTTGGAGAAAGAAAAGGAGGTTTTGAGAAAGGAGAAGTGTGATTTGACCAACACATTGTCTAGTCTTACTACACGTGTATCCCAACTCGAGAGTGATCTCGAACGTGCCAGGGTGGTCAAAGTCAAGTTTAAGAACGCACCTAAGAAGGTTGAAAAGGTGGTTCTTAAGGGTAAAGGTGAGAAGTTAGGAATAAGTCATGACGGTGCTTCTGCTTCCCAATTAGCACCCGAGCCGGTTCCCACTTTAGTGACAGCTTCACATGTGTCTCACCCTAACCCACCTAGGCATCCCATTCCTATTAGGAAAGTGCGTCCTAGAGTTTTTGAGAGAGGTATTCCTAGGCCTATGTATGTTTGCTCACATTGCAAGAGGAGAGGACACCTTAGGGAATTTTTCTTTAAGTTGGGGTATGTGTCACGTTTTGCTTCTAGACGTGTTTCTGGTACACATGCACCCACACATGATACTTTACATGCTCCCGGAGACTACATGAGAGAGGTTGCACATTTAGGTGAGCAAGTTAAGTTTTTAGTCAAATCTTCATAAGAATTGATGAAGGTTTTTCATAAGTTGTCACCACCTTTGAAAAACCCCTCCGCACCTAATGATTGAGGTTTGACTTGTTTACTAGCATAGGGTGATTTTCATGATGACATTGTTTGCCCATTGCTAGTATGTATCATTTTTGTATATATTTTTTGAAAAATACAAAAAGATTTTCTTTTTAGAAATTTTTTTAGAAAAACACGAAATGATTTTATTTTGATAAAATTTTTGAAAAATTTAAAAAGAGATTTGCCTTTTATGGATGAGCATTTAAGATAGCCAAGTCACAACTTCATTCTATTTATCCATGTGACTGTTTGATAGAGATTTGAGAGGCTACATCATTTCATCCATGTGCTTAACATTGATTGGAGTCCTTGAGATGTAATTAGTGATATTTCCTACATGCTTGACTCCTATATCCTTTATTTCACACATGCACGGCTTTATTTGATTATTGCACTTGTCTATCTCATATTGGCTTGAGTATTTCTATCTCAATTCTGTCTATACAATGAACAATATGCGATAAAACTTGACAAGATTGGATTGCATGTAAAAACCGTTTTGGTGCGACTGTGTGTATATTTTCATAACGGGGAGGGGCTGCGAAAGTTGATTCTTATCCTTTGCGCAAAAGCCACCATTAAAAAGGACCTAAAAAATGGAGGAATTTTAATATCCGAGGTCCTAAGAGGTTAAAAGAGCCCGAAAAAATTGAAAAGGCAATAAAAAGCAATACATGCCATATATGGGCCATTTAGGTTTTCACCATCAATTCTCCAAAGTTTGAGAATTTAGTATACCTCTATTAAAAATATAAATCTGAGGGAGTTTGGTTGGAGAATGAGAAAAACGGGTTTGCACTTCCTTGAAAGTCCTGAAAAAGCATGAAAAACATTTTGGACGTTATTGGTGTAGAAATCACTTTGAGCTTTGATTTGTAGATTTGATATAGTCAATATCTTATATTTCCACTCTTTTACACCAAAGGAAGCATTTGAGTTCATTCCTTAGGAATATCCAATATTCGTCGTGCACATATGTCATGTTTGTATGCTTTGATTTTCCTATCGAATATTGATCACACCCATTCTTTTACGCTATCACCGACTTGGTTGTTTTATGTTCATTCATGGTGTGATTTTATGCCTTGTGTCACCCCGGTACTTGATTGCTTGATTTATTTCTCTCATTTGTCTATTTGGGGACATCATAAAAAGGGGGAGAATGAATTATCTGATTATGGGGGAGTTTGGAAATTCTGAGAATATCATCTTAAATTGATATATATGCTTATGTTTATCTCATTTCAAACTCGATACGTCACATGGTATTTGCTTGTCTCATGTGTGTAGGTACATCTTTTGATAATCCCATGTTGCACACCCTGATGAGAAAAGCGATGAGATTTCTGAAGATTCGAAGAACAAACGATGCAGCCTTAGTCATTTGTACCACTTTCAGTTTTTGGGTTCATGGAAGGGTAGATTTGTATAGGCATTGTGATTATAGATAATTCGGATTTTTTATGTTTGTTCCGGCATAGACATAGGGGGAGATTTGTAAGGACATTTTTGTCCAACATACTTGTATATGTCATTAGCCGTAACACCGTTGCAAAGATTCAAAGTTCATTCATCATCAACGGAATCCGAAGATCAAAAGAAATGAGGAATTCAGAAATCCAGTCAGCCGGATCGGTCCGCATGAAATTAAAAAGAACCGATCCGATTGCGGACCAATCCGCCCAATACCGGACCGGACCGCCTTTCACTTTGAAGCCAGTGAGCCCCGAACCGAATGCGAACCTAATCAGCTTCAAATTAAAAGAACCAGTCCGCTATCGGACCAATCCGCCTGAGGCCCGGACCGGTCCGCCCTGGATAAACTCTACCAGATCGTGTTGCAGATTTTTTAGGGTTTTGGCTTCCTATTTAAACCACGTTTGGAGGTTGGTTTTCTGAAGACTTTTCAATGATTTTCAGAGCATATCAACCCTAAAGTCTTCACCTATTGAGTCCTATGATTCTAGGTTTTTAGATTCACACATCTTCCATATCTATGTGAATCAAGTTTGGTAACCCAAGAACACCATTGCTGTTGTTCAACCCTTTGTGAAGTGGACCGCTCCTTCCTCTTCATTGAAGCCCTACTGGACAGGGATAGTTCCAGCCGCCACCCCTACTGGAAAGGGAGTCTTCCAGCCGCGACTACAGAATCCGACGCCTGCGGGTAATTCTTAGTCAAAAACTTGTATTTCAGTGTAATCCGATTGTAAGCCGTTTTCTTACAAATTATAGTGATATACAAATGGTTTTGCCCCTGTGGGGGATTTTTCCTTAAACTTTGTGTGTTGAATATCTTGTGCATGATTCCATATTGTTTCAATCACACCTAGTTGCATGCTTAGTGTTAATTTGGGTTAAAAATGGTATTTATTATATTATTTCTTAATTGAACGCAAGCGCCAACTCTTTCATTGAAAGGTATAATTTTTGCAAACATTATGAAATTTATAGAATAAATCATATGTTAGGCCCATTTAATAGGATTTTTGGACTTGAAATCCACCTCATCATGCATATAATCATGTAGTATTTTGAGATTGAGCATATAAACAAGTTTAATGAGAGTTTTATTGGGTTTCAATATAAAATGAAGAAAATAAAATTTTCAGCCCTTAAAGTGTGTGAAAAAGGTGTTGAAAATGTGAAGAGTGTAAAGTTTCAAGACTACATGTATTAATATAGAAAATGGTATTTTTCCTACAACGTAGTCTTAGATGTGCAATGATTTTTTAGAGAAACAAAGTGATGAAATAGAGATGTTTCTATGTTGAGAAGAATGTTACTCCAAAATGTTAAAAAAGTGTTATAATGTGTTAAAAAAAACTTAAGAAGTTAGTATTTGTAACCTAATGGTGCTTTAGGAAATAACACTTGTGAAAATAGAGGAAATGACAAGTTTGCAAACAAATGGGTAAAATGGTAATTTTACGTAAAGCAAAATATTTTTGTGAAATAAAAATGTTGAAAATGGTGTTACACAAAGAGGATCCTAAATGAACATGATTTGGGATAAAATCAATGTTAGAGTAAAAAAGGACGAGAAATGATGATTTTAAAGTCTAATACAAGTTGGGTTAGAACCTCGAGTTTTGGCTTTGGTCAGGAAAAAGGAAAAGTGGAATAATGTCAACATTTGTAAAATGTTAAAACACATTAATAAGGACTCGAATGACACCGAAAAAAATAAGGAGGGCCCGAAACCCTGGAATAAAAGATCCAAAATCACTGGCCAGAGAATATGGTAGTATAGCCGACGGTGTGTAGCTCGTTAAAGTATGCAGATATTGAAAGATTTCGAGGAAAAGGCAATGAAAATGGAACTTATCAAGAAATGGGGTGTGTGGTGAATATGTAAAAAGTCAACCTAACTTGAATAAATTAATAAATATTCTGGTAAAGGATAAAGTGGACAAGAAATGTGAAGATTGATTAATGTCCATAATGTAAAGGAATGGTTAGGTGAAGGGATTAAATGGGTTGTTAAGTAACCTAAGAGGTTTAACCCATAATTAATACAAGGGTGTGATTATGAAAGATTTTCAAATAAAAATAATTATTTTCTAACACGGTGTTCGCGTGTGTTGAAAGGTGATTTTCAATGAAAATACAAAGATAAGTTTGGCATGAGTAATGAGAAAATTTTGGTAAAAGAAATGATTTTCCTTAAACCAAGGGTATTGTTTAATATATTTAGCCGGGTGTGTTAAATCAAGAAATAAACGTCAAGTCAAGTAAAAGGGGATTTCTTTTACAAGATTAAGGTAAATTAATCAGGGTAAGCAACATTTTGGAATAAAAACTATTTCATGCATTAAAGTATATATATATATATAATAAGGAGTATAATTTTGGTTACTATTCCATAAGAGGATAAGCTAAGTAGAGGCTAAGATTCAACCAACAAGGCAAGAAATCAAGGGTGGAGATTGAAAAATCTAATTTTCCTCTTTTGTCCTTTCATTATTTTTTTTCCCCTCATTTTTAACCCTTGATTTTATTTCCCCCTCTTGCCCAAAATTGAAAAGAATGGGTAAAATAGGAAATTACACACATGGATCCTCTTTTCCTTTGATCGGAGTACACTCCTCTCTTTTTCTCTCGATCGATTAGACGAGAACATCTTTCTCTCTCTCTCTTCATCCCTTCAACCCCCCATTTTACCAATCTTTAGCAGGTAATTTACGTTTGGAATTTTCTAGGGTTTAGATTTGAACTAGGGTTTACATTTGCAAAGTTTTATGGGTTTACATTTGAATGTGTTTTATCCCTTTCTGTCAATTTTTTTGAAGGCTTTATATGGATGTGTTTTTGTCCTTCCTCTGTATATTTTTGGTTTGATTTTGTACAACTAACAGTATTTTTCATGTTATTAGTGTTTGTTGGTTTGAATCTTGCAAGTGGTAAACTGGTGTTTGTTGGTTCGAATCTATTTCAGATATTGTTGGTGTATATATATTACGTGTATTTGGGTTTTAGCCTTACTAATTTGGTGCTTTTAATTGTGTGAAGGATCCATCCAAGAAAAAAGGTATTTGGAGATGAGGAAGAATGTCTGTATGCTTCCTAGGTATTTGATCATATGACCCACTTGATCAGGAAATTTGTTTGTTCATAACTGATATATAACTCTCCCTGATTGGAAAATTATGAGTTTTTTTCTCCAAATTTTCTAGATCTAACTTTTTTTTGGATTTGATTGGAACAGGTGGGATTATTTTTTCATTTCTTAATCGGTTTAATAGAGTTTTGATTGGTGGTGTTTGTTCGAATTAGCTTGTATTTTCCAGGTATACTCTAATTTATGGGGTTCACCATCTAAGTAGACTCTAATTTTTGTTCTCTTCTATAATTTTTCCATATTATTTTTTTTATTCAACATAGGGGTGAAAGCTTAATTTTTTTCCAAGTTTACTAATTTTTGTTCTCTTATTTATCAGACTTTACTATAATATTTGAATTTTTGAACTCTGTTGTAAGTATTGTCTGGCTGAATTTTGGCAAATATATGCATGTATTTATGAACTATGATGAGTACTATAATCTATTTTGCAAATATCTGCAAAAATGGAGTGTTGAAAACACCACGGGACAAAAAATATGATTTTTTTCTTTAAAAAAGACTTTTTTGCCAATCTTTTCATTACTTTAATGGATTTATATAAAAAAGTCCATCTATGACTGTAAGTAATTTTAGCCCGATCAGTCTTCTGCTTATTTTTCAATCGTAATCGTCTTCACTCTAATTAAGAGCAGGTGGAACTATTTAATCTATATTTGTTTGAATATTAGTGCATTGATTTGATGGAATTTCTTATATTGTTCATATTTGAAGTTCTCCTTCCAAATGTGATATGAAAGTAACGCATTCTTATTAATACATGATTGGATTTTTTCTCTGGGCAGCTGCAAGATAGTGACAATATGTCATATACACTTCATTTCGATCTATATCTCAGGTGGAGTTTCAGTTAGCATTATATCTCATATGGATCAGTGTAAGTCTTTGAAAGTTTCGCACCCCTCTTTCCCAGATTCTACTCAAATGTCTATTGTTTATTCCAAGTGCAATAGAATTGACCGTCTTACCTTTATGGAGCTATATCTATTTGATGTCTACTAATGTCCCTTGGGTATAGACTTTCTCCATATTATACACAATCTGCTTCACACCTTCCAGTCTGCTTCCAATGATAGAGGGAGCTGCGGAAGAAAGTTAGTCATTCTCTTCCACATCTTCACGGCGAGTTATTTATTTCATAGTGTAAAATATGAGTTGGGGGCACCACACTGAACCATTCAAATTGAAATGTTTTTAAGTATAATCTGATAACCCAAAACTGAGTTTTGTGTGTTTAAATTTGTATATTCTGTATGACTTTTGTGTTTACATCAATATAATTAAATTTCAAACTGTATAATTAAATTACGTGTATGTGTTGTATACACCACCACTGCCTTTCCACTTTATAAATTTGGAGAATGTGTTCGGATTTTTGCATCAGTTCAGTGGATGCTCTAACTATCACTAAGTTTTGGATGAAAAAAGTATGAGCTGTATACAGAATACACATGAAACTGTAAGTATAACAGTTCTCTTCAGAATTTTTTATCATACCTTTGATCATTGAAAGTCATAATGTCTTTTGGCCTTACGGTAGATTGCTTAAATGTTTGTTCCCCATGATCATATGAGATTTAAAATAACGGATCCTCTTTTTGTTTGGTCCCATTCTAAATTAAACCCACTGTGGACATGGAGATAACTAAATGTTATTTGAATGTTATTTGGTTTTTGTACAAACTTTATCAGTTTATTGTTGAGTAATATCTTGGACATTTAACATTTTAGATTAGGTGATACATGACTGATCAATTTGAAAGTTTAAATTTACCTTGCTTTGAGTTCAGATAACCATGGAGATAATTAGCTAAAATAATGGAAGTGATTTTTTTTCCTGGTAAAAGCATGTTGTAGAAAGATCATTTTGAAATTAGCTATTTGTGTAAGACTAATCATCTTGAATCATATGATGGTATTTTAAGAATGTCAAACTCGGACTGTGATGTTATTTTAATGTATTTTGAGTACTTAGAGGAGTTAAATGAATCATATTTAGTTCTTAGGTTTTGAGATTTACATTTCTCCAATATCATGTGCTCATATTTTTTGGGTTTGTAAGAATATACAATTGGTTGTTAGTTCATATTTCTCTCTCTACAGGAGACATGGGTGCTGAATATTTTATAACTATTAACTTGCCAAAAACTAATGGTGTGGTGTTTGATGATAAGGAGACAAATGAATTAAATAAGAAGAGCATGGAACGACTATCCGGTGCCGAAAAGAAGGGAAAACTGAAGAGAACAAAGGGCTGAGGAAGAGGGACAAGGAAGACCCTTATTATAACGAAGATGAAGACGAATTTAAAGTTGAACCAACACTGAGGAAGACAAATGGTACAAGTCAGTAGCTCAGTGTGATGGTTATTGTTATTCAAAGGTCAGTTCTACAGATGATGAGGATGAAGATGAGTATGATGGTATCTTTTTCAAATTGAACACTTCTTTTGGTGAGGTTGGATCTGATGAAGAATGCAACTCAAAAAACTGAAGAGGTTCTCACTCAAGGATGAAAAAAGATAACAAGGCCTACACGTTTATGTGTTTAAATACAATTTTGTCAACAATATTTTTTGCGTTTAAATAAAATTTGTTTTTAAATACTAAATTATATTACTTTTTGTGTTATAAAAAAATATAATATTTGTTCTTACAATCTACTATGCTTGGTGTAATTAACTAGAATTTAAGATTTTTTAAGCACGTGTTGTCCACGGATTCTATGTGTTTGATCAAATCTCTATACCAAATGTTTAAGCATGATTGGCTTCTTCATTTTTTAAATCATATTAGCTTTATAGCTATGGCTTCTTCATTCTTTTATTATTGTTGAGAAAGACTTTGGATTTAAATTATTCTGATGAGGTGTATATGTGTTTTATTGGGAGACATAAATACATATATATAGTTGTCTTATAGTTGCTCAGATAAGTATGTTCTAAATGAAGGAGGGTGGATGAACGTAACAAATAAAGATGGAGACGAATTCTATAGAGGTGGAGGGTGCGCAAATCACACCAGGACTGTGCTTGCCTGCATTCATGATGTGAAATGAGACTATTGGTTTGTAAATAAGGCCACTGTTAAACACCTCAATAACACCATCTGCTTGGGATATATCATCACGGGTGTTGCTGCTTTGCTCTTCAAATCTGTTAGTTCTTCCAACAATAGAGTAAAATAGTAACAAAGTTGTCCTCATTTTCTCTTCAATCCCTATGGGAGCTGCTGCTGCTTCCAATAACAGAGCAATAGAGCTGTGGCCTTTAAATCTTTCCTCCTTTTCTTTTCATTTCCTCATTTGTAATATAGGCCAAAAGACAGGAATGTCATACATGGAAAAAAAGGTCATGAGAAGCGCTACACATAAAGCTTTCGTTATGGGGCTAAATTCATTTTCAACCTACAATTTTGGGACTAGGCCCAAATGCCTCTTTATTTAACTGTATGGGATTTTTCGTTGATTATTTGTTGGTTGTTTTGCAGGTTTGAGGATTACTCGACGTATCCACAGACATATGATCTTCTTCACTCAACGAGACCTACTTCTCTTCTCAAACATATGCCAAGATTTCTCAATTTAAGACTCGATTGCTGGATACTAAGAAAGGTTATTCATCCATAAATGAATTTCTACGCAAGATCAATTGATCAATTGACTTCTGTTGGATATGTTTTCACTGTGAAAGATGACATCGATGCTATTTTGATGGACTTCCCTCTTAGACACGTGAAGAAGAGTATTGAAGTCAGACATGTTCGTTCATTTGATAAGCATTAGATGTTCTAACTAAGGCAATCACAAGTTCAAGATTTCTTATGTTGGGAGACAAACTTAGAGTAGAACAATCATCCGCTCTATGTTTGCGAGGGACTATCAAGAGATAGTTAGTTGTTAGTTATGTTAGTTATTAGTTTTATTATTAAGTTTGTTAGTATTTATGTTATTAGTTTGTTAGACAAATTGTTGACAAAAAAAAAAGTTAAGTACCAGTGCATTTGTTTTACTCCGTTGATCCCATATTATGGTTACTCCATTGCCTCTACTGTTTTTCTTCTTCTAAGTACTATTCTTTATTTCCTATTCCATGTTATAAACTTTGTGAAGTGTCCTCTCTCTCTGATTTAGTGTCCTATATCTTTGTTTTTTTATGAATAGGAATGTCTATAGGTAAGCAACGTTTATGTTTAAATAGGTCTCTTCCATTAGTTTCATCTTCTAATTTATTTTTTGGTATATTTTGTTTCTTTTCATATTTTCAAATGGTCATTGCCCAACCTTTTTAGATCTTAGGTAACATGTTTGTTGTAATTTTCATTCTTTTTCCTTTAGTGGTCACTTATACTTTAATTTTTCTTTCTGTTAAATTTGATCTGTGAAATGAAATGATTTTCTTTCTCTTATATTCATCTCTTCTTGCAAGGGAATAGATGTTAAAATCATAAGGTGGACTGTGTTATATCTTTGGGTGTTTTGTAAATAAGTTCTTCTCTTTGTTTTATGATCTGATATGCTATTCTCTTTGTTTTATGAATTTTACATCAGCTAAACAAATACATGAACATAATTACCAAATGAATCTTGAACAAAGCATCTTTGTTTTGTGATATTTTATTGATCTACGACTCGACCCTCAAGTCCTGCTACAACTGCTACTTCTCAGGAATGTTGGACTCTGCTTATTGATGATCTTCAGCTGTCCCCAAAAAAGGCTCTCTGTGCTGTGAAGCTAAAGAGTCGCATTATAGATACTATTAGTACTTGTAGTATTGTTGAGTATTTTTAATTCTTAAATATGGTGAATTGTCCTGTAAATAAAGGAAACTCTGCCCAATTTTTTAAAATTGTTTACAATTTGTGTTGTAAAATAATCTTTAACTCAAATATTATACATTTATTTTGACTACCATTGTTGTCATGGATTTTGGTTGTTATTGATTATAATGTCAACCAAATATGCTACTGTGGTTGTTTTAGACTATAACTATTTTTATTAGTAAGTGTGTAGTCTAATGTAATTGATATGTCTTCGTGCCTTCGGTTAAATCGATGTTGTTTATACGAGGTTCAGGATAAACTATTTGTGTTGTTAGATCATTTTTTCTTTAACGGGTTGTATAGTCCTACAAACAAAGGAAGTTATGCCTAAATTTTCAAAATTGTTTATCTTAATTGTTGGGGAACGAAATCTTTGCCGTTTTGCAATTATGTACTTTGAAATTTTTTGTCGTTTTACGATTACCTACTTAGGATATTTTCGTCGTCCCTTCAGGCATGGGCATTCCGCCAGTATATATATATATATATATATATATATAGAAAGTCTCCAGTAAGGACTCCTTATGGTGCAGACCCCGGTACATACGCTTTTTTTAAAACAGTAAAAAATGAATTTTTTTATGAAACTTCATGGACATGATGTCCACTATTAGATGATCATCTTCAATTTTTTTCAACAAAAAATTCAATAAAAAAACCGTTGAGATGAGGTGATATGTAAAAAAATGGTATAATTATTCATTTTCAACTTTTAAAATGTTGGGTCGGTGCTAGCCACTTTATAAATTGAATTTTTTGATGAAACTTTGTGGATATGATCTTCTCACTGCCGAGATCATATCCATGAATTTTCATAAAAAAATTCAATCAAAAAGTGGGTGAGATGATCGCCAACATTTCAACGGTCGAAAATGCATATTTATACCATTTTTTTTTTCACATCACCTCATCTTAACGGTTTTTTTATCGAATTTTTTGATGAAATTTTTTTGGAAATGACCTTCTCACCGTGGAGATCATATCCATGAAGTTTCATAAAAAAAATTCATTTTTTTACTATTTTAAAAAAATGGTATGTACCGGGGTCTGCACCATAAAGAGTCCTTACAAGAGGGAGCCTCTCTCTCTCTCTCTCTCTCTATATATATATATATATATATATATATAAGGTAGTTGCATGTTCACATAGATATACGTGTCAGAGTCTCCTTTCTGCTGTTTGATTCTATACTACATTTTTATATTTTTCCATCGAGCATTCGGCTCATTCCTTTGTCGTTATTACGGTACGTTTGTTAGAGTGTTATACAGATAAGTATTCTATTTTTGTTTTTACGTTAGTATATCTTTATGCTTGGATTCTGGGGACGCCTCCCACGGGTCCCTCACGTAGCTTGATTTAAATGGAAATCGCATGCTAAACAACTGAAATGTTAAATAAATTAAACTGGACTAGCAACATTATGTAGGTTATTTAATTGCACTTCACACCTGACGCTCGGATCGGACCGGGTTGACCACTGGTAACCCATGAATTCGGGTCGAGGCGTTACAGTTTATATACACCCGTGTATATATAATTGATTCCAAATATACCAATGAGTTACACTACACCAAAATGGTCAAATTGGCTCTTTTTAAGCGGCTAGCCTTGTCACGGTCATGGACCGTGACAAAAAAAATACGAATTTTTTATCACGGTCATTGACCGTGATAAGGCCGTGACAAATGGTTGTCACGGTCATTAACCGTGACAATCCTATAAAGTTTTCACGGTTAATGACCGTGACATGTCCGTGACAATTCTGTCAGTAAAAAACCCTCCCTCTTCTTTTTTTCCCACCGATTCTATCCCCTCCATTTCTCTCTCTCTCTCTCTCTAGCGACTGCTCACTCTCTCTCTCTCTCTCTCTCTCTCTCTCTCTCTCTACAACTTTGGTATGTTTTCTCAATCTATTTCTTCTCCATTTATGTATATGTGTGTGTATATGTGCGTGTGTGTAAATATGCATGTGTGTGTGTGTGGGGGGGGGGGGGGAGTGTGTGTGTGTGTGTGTGTGTGTTTGTGTGTGTATATATGTGTATGTGTTTATATGTGCGTGTGTGTGTATATGTGCATGTGTATATATATATATATATATATATATATATATATATATATATATATATGTGTGTGTGTGTCTGCGTGTGGTGGGAAGCGACAGCGGGGGGGGGGGGGGGGGGGGGGGGGCTTTGTGTGTATATGTGCGTGTGTTTTTTGGAATTAAAATTTTATTGGTTTATTTGATATTACCCCTCATATTGTAGTAACCCTTGTAAAAGAATTGATTGATTTAATATTGATTGGTTGTTAATTTTTTTTGTAAATTAATAATTAGTGCTCGTTTCATATGCAAGTAGGATTGCCCCTCGTTGTAAATTAGTAAATTAACAATTGTATACTTTAATTGTTAGTTTAATTGATGAAAATAATTAATTGAGTAGATGAATTAGAAGGAGTACGGGATACACATTTGTTGTTACCATTGCGGTTGGATTATAGTGGATCAATGTTGGGTTGGTCAATTTTAAAAGTGGCATGACCACTGGATTATTATCCATATGGGGGTGGGATTTTTCATCTTTTTTTTTAAAATTACTTTGTATAACGAACAATATATATAGTATGATAATTAAATGAAACATACTTGAAATTACATATAGTGCGTATAGATACTATCCTTCTAGTTCTTATGCGTACGCATTCAATATCCCTTAGACCCGTTCAAGAGTCATTACCCCTGTAATGAGATCTCTAGAATTGTCCCGTTTGAACAGTTTGGGATTGCATAATTTATGTATAATAATATTCTCAGTGGCTTAAAGTTGTTACTTTTGGAGGAAGTTCTGCAGTCGTATCCTAATGTTCTCTGGGTACATACTAGATTGACAATTGTGACTGTTATTTCAATTGATCAATTGAAATAACACTCACACTTGCCAATCTACGTCGTGTACTTGGAGAATTATGGGGATATGCTGTCGAATTTTTCTCAAATCATAACAATGTGCATGAGTTGTTAAGTATATTATAGAAAAATGCGGTCTTGAATGGGATAGGACCACTCACCCTTTAGAGGAGATGGAGGAAATTGAAATTTCTATTATAAATTGAATTTGAATTTGAAATTTAAAAATCGAATATAAATAAGACATAATTAAATGAAACATACTATAAATCTAAGTTTTGTTTATACTAATCCATGAATATATGCTTCTTACCTTTAATAGGTGATTAGTTGTGGTAGATGTGATTGGATATCCGAAATACAAAGAGTGGATGGGTGAGACAAATATAATGGGGGATGTGTTTCGCAGAGGTGCTAATGAATTGTGAAATATGCAAAGAGATGTCGTAATGATGAAGAGTTTCTGTGTTCGTGTGCTAGGTGTAATAATGGTAAGGTGTTTGAGTGGAAAATAGTTGAACTACATTTGTTAAGATCGGGTATGCAACATAGTTATCGATTTTGGAGTTTTCACGGTGAATTGAAAGTTCCTTTTTTCCCCGAACAACCTTCACAACAACCTTCAACAAGTAGGATAGATGTAGAAGGGGATGACGTAGATCATAATATGTTAGAGGATTTAGTTGATGATGTGTACGGAGTTTATGAAGCAGATGAGAATGAGGTTTCTGATGATGTACAAGCTTCAAGTTCTCGTGAAGATATCACGATAAACCTTGACGATGACTGCCAAAGTTTAAAATTTAAGGCAACCCAATCGTTATACTCTGGTTGTGAGAAAGATCAAATAACTTTACATGCCATGGTTGGTTTGAATAATTTGAAGACGCTGTACGGTTTGTCTGGCAATAGCGTGATATGAATTCTAAAATGGGTGAAGGGCTTACTACCCAAGGAGAATACACTTCCAATAACTATCCTGTTATGAAAAAAAGTTTGAAAGGTTTGGGAATGAAGTATAAATCGATTCATGCTTGTGTGTATAACTGCATACTATACCTAAAGGAGTATGAAAATCTCGATCGTTGTTCGAATTGCGATGAACCTAGATATGTCCAATCTACTAGTAAAGAAGGCACAAGCTCAAAGGTGTTGCAATATTTTCCCGTTGGGCTTAGATTAAAGAAAATTTTCATAGTACCATGGATAGCGAAGGTAATGACTTGGCATGCTAGGGAAGAAGTAGGGGCAATCTCATGCGCCATCCTATTAATTTTACAACTTGGAGGAGGATGAATTATGAGTATCCCGATTTTGCTCGAGAACAGCGCAACATTCATTTGGCTATATCAACAAATGATTTCAATCCATTTGGAAATCTAAGCACCAATCAGTGTGTATGGCCAGTGATCTTAGCCCCACTCAACCTCCCTCCTTCACAATGTATAAGACCTGAATTTTCGATGATGTCTTTGTTGATACCTGGGCCAAAGTCACAAAGTGATAACATCGATGTCTACCTGTCTCCTTTGGTAGAAGAATTAAATGAGTTGTGGGAAGAGGTTGTGCAATCATTTGACTCTTTTAGAAAACAAGAGTTTACGCTGAAAGCTATGTTGATATGGGCAATTCATGCTTTTCCAGCTTATGGGACATTATCTGGTTGTGTAGTACATGGTTATTTGGGGTGTACTATTTATGGAGAGGAGACTGAATCTCTTCGTCTATCCTTTAGCTTAAAAAATGTATACCATTGCCATAAGAGTTTTTTTACCCCCGGCTCATAGTTTTAAATTTGAGAAAGGTTCTAATTTTTTATTGGGCGGGGTTGAACATAGGTTACCGTCGAGATAACTTTCAGGTTCAAAAATTGAAAGTAAATATTCTAAATGTGGCCCTAATATGCCAGGTAAGAATCCCAAATTTAAGAATGTCAAGCATAATAAGACCCCAACTGGGAATGAAACTGAGACAAGAAAGGCATGGTCTAGGAGGTCAATTTTATTTGACTTGCCTTATTGGAAGAATAACCCGATGCGCCATGTATTGGATGTTATGCATGTAGAGAAAAACTTCGCTGAACATATTGTGGGCACTTGCCTTGGGGGAGTCATTCGAAGGATGGGGAAAATGCACGAAAAAACCTTAAATCGTTGAAACTTAATCCATAACTATGGTTGAAAGAAGATAGTAGGGGAAGGATAATAATTCCCCCTGGTGCGTTTACTTTGACGAGTGGGTAAAGGAATGTGCTTTTAGACACAATATATAATTTGAAGGGCCCATCTAATTTTTCGTCCAACTTGCAAATGATTGTGAATTATGCTACTCATGATTTACATAAGTGTTAGTCCCACGATTGGCATGTGATCATGCAATTGGTTCCTCTATTGTTTAAGTATTGTTTCTCCAAGCACAAGGATTTGTGGAGGGCTATTATGCAAATTAGTATTACCTTCTCACTCTTATGTGATAAGGTAGTCAATCGAGAACACATAGTGGCCGCAAAATTGGCGATGACCGAAGAGATTTGTGTGTTGGAGAAGTACTTCCCCCCAACATTCTTTGATATACGTGTTCACTAGTTAGTACACCTATGCGACGAGGCTCTTCTTTGTGGTCCAGTTAGATATCGGTGGATATAGCCATTTGATAGATTGATGAAAGTTTTTAAAGAATACGTCAAAAATACACGATACATTGCAGGATCAATTGCAGAGGAGTACATCACCGTGGAGTCATCAATATATACTCGGGAATATATGCCTGATCGACCAGCATTGATGACACTTATGAGTTCGTCAATGATGGTGATCATGTGATGGGAAAACGAGTGAAATTAACAAGTTTACAACATGAACAAGTATCTCGTTATGTATTTGACACACATGAAGATGTCGAAGAATGGAAAAAGTAAGTTTAAATTATTTTAATATTTAACATTATTTTAGAATATTTTAGATTATTTTATAAGTGATTAATTTTGTAATATGGAGAAAATATGAAGCCTGTGAGAACAATAAAAGACGAAAAACAATGGTACAGTCAGAAAACGAATTTAGGCTGTGGTTGTCACAAGAGGTAATTATAATGAAAATGGTCATTATATAACTTTACATTACACTCAAACTTTACAAGTAATCTAATTAATTTATCTATATTCTCAGCTCTTAAAGACGGGTGATGCGACATCAAGGCTTTCTCGTCTAGCCACTGGACCCTTGTTCGTGACGGACTTGGTAAATATGTCCGGGGGTATTAGTAGGGTGACACTACTCACTTAAATTAATTATGGATGAAAAATAATTAATTCGGGTCGGGGATTTAGAATCGGGTATTATATTATTTTCGGGTCATGAGAGCGAGTCCGAGTATAATGGTTGGGGGACACCAAAGTAATTTAATTAATTATTGTGCAAATTAATTAATAATCAGAGTTGGACCATAAACTCAAGATATTATGTATAGGCTTGTGTTAAGGACTTAGTACATGCTAAAGCCGGGATATTTTATATTTATATATATACGGTATGTGATAATATATATATATATATAGTGTGTGTGTGTGTGTGTGTGTGTGCATATAAATATCAGTGATTTGATATTATTAATATACATACTCTAGTGCTATCAGGGGAGGTTGCGTGTAGTGGGTGAATCCCCTAGCTTGAGGAGTAGGGCGAGTATATCCCAGGTCATAGCGTCCGTTATATGGGTGATGGGCATCTCACTTTGAGGGAAGAAATATGACCGCCTCCATTATGTACGATTTTAACCATGTTAGTGAGCGATCCTGACTTGGGATAGCTAGGTTATGTGAATACACCTAGTGGAATAGCACTTTAGAGAATATACATCCGGTGAGTTATTACTCGGGAGAAGGGTTATTATTATTTATTATTTCAACATATGTGTGAATATTGTAATATGGTTATACATATATAATGAGATAAATAATTATATACGGGTAGTTTAATACATACCGAGAATTGTATTATGTGTATAACGGGTGGGAAAGTTATATAAATTTAAGAAAGGGAATGATTAATTAAGTTAATGCTAATAATAACTTAGAAATCATAATTATTGCATACTCGGTTAGAGTAGGGTGGTTGCAAGGGGTTATATCGGATATCTAGTATGGGATAAATGACTAGGGGATTTAATTAAGGCGTTAGTTGTGCACATTAGAGGAGGGGTGAGGATGTCCTCAAGGGAGTGCGATACTAACTAAAATATGAAGAGAATTCACGCATATTTATTACTGCAAGTTAATCATTTGCTAAATATTTTCAAAATGTTTTGGGTTCTAACCCTTGCTTTAAATATTTTAAAAAACCTTTTAGGTGGCCAGCCATAGGGACGCCAGACTTGACTCATTCCAGGGATTCGTTGCTGCATCATATGTGGATGTTGAAGGATTTGGATATGCGCCTCTATTCCTTTTTATTCTTATAGTAGGGGTTTATCATCAGATACTCGATCATGTGGCTCAAAGTTTTATTTAGTATTCATTTCAGATACTTTGCTATCGTTATTATCTATCTTTACTTTTGTTGTATTTTAGCCGATGGTTGATTCGGTCAGATTATTATTTAGATGAGAATGGTTGAATTCAGGTAATTGTGATTGTTTAAATTATTTTGCTTTCGCATGAGTATTTCATTGAATTAATGAAAGATAAAACTTGACACTAGTCTAATTTTTCACTTAGGTGGTTAGTATTTAAAAAGTCGACAGTGATGCTAAGAATGAACCAAATGAGAAACCTGTTTTAATTTAATTTAGGACTGATCACCTAGGGTTTTATTCGGCGGGGTGTCAAAATAAGGACCCTATCCTTGATAGTTATTTTGTTTAACTCCCAATAGTCTATAAACAACCTCCACGAGCTGTCATTTATTTTGCTAAAAATAGAATCAATGCAAAGGGCTTCATTATCCATTTTTGAACAACTCTTCCATAATTTTTTCAGTATGAGCCTTTTGTAGGTAAGGGTACCTATAATGTGACACCACGTTAAATTTATAAATAGATTGATCCAAAAATCATGGAATCAAAAAGATTTGGTAACATTCTCAGCATAACGAAATGCATAAAACTAAGCAAGTAATATAATAAGAGGTAACAAATTTTGTACAAAATAGAACAGTCTCTAATACTAATCATGACCAATATAAAAATCCAACTCTGGAATACAAATATAACTCATAAAATATTTGACTCGAGAATAATCATTTTAATACAACCCACTTCCTGAACTAGCATAAATAACTACAAGATGTAGAGGTGTGACACCAGACAATGCCTACATCCTAGGAAAGATGGATAGTTATGTCATTAGAGATCATTCTTCAATAAACTTCCCAAGTCTACGGTAGCAATGGTGGTGTAAACAACGAGTTTATAAAGAATAAGAATTTAACTGAAGTTGTACCGTAATAATAATGATATATTTCCTTTTGTATTAAGTGAATTTTAATTTACCCAACCCAAAGAACCTAAAGTAAACAAGCTATTCTAATCCCAAACCCATATATGAACCATGTGAATAAAGTTAATCTCTTTGTTCTTTATTCTTTAATTTCTCACTTTTACATAAATATCTTATATTAAGACTCTATTATCTTATGATAATATTTTACCTTAAGCGCGTCTCGCTAACTAACCAATGTATATATAATCGTCTATATATATGATCCTAAATGTCTATCTCAAGTCTATATGTCCCAAAGACATCTCATGCCACTAATGTTCTATATACCTTTCTAATATACTTGATTCATAAATCTCGAGTCATAAATATATAGTTATACATCTCTACTATATTCCATATACATCTTTGGTATGAGATATAAACTAGCATAACCAACTCATGTACCGTAACCCAAAATCACATAAAGTAGGAGGAAGACAATATATACATATATCATCCACATACAAGTATGGTCCATGACACATACAAGTAAATGGGTTACTCTTGCGCCCACACATAAGGAAGGCCTATCCCTATTACCTTCGGGGATCACTTGCGCATACTAAGAAGAGTTATTGGTTATCCCACACCTATAACCTAAAAATATCAACAAGGGATAATCACTACGATTTCATACCAATTGTATGACCCCAGTCCTAAGATAAATGAGAGGATACTCCCTCTTTATCACCACGGGATAACTAGAGTATGTCAACACGTAGTGTCTGGGGTAAAATGACCAAATCCCGTCTCTATCACTGGAATACCATCATGATCTACATCGTATGTGTCTCATAAAAGGATATTCTCTCTAGTGGTTAACCCACAAGTACTCACACTTGGTATGCATTACACATAAAGCACACAAGCAAATATAACCATTAACTAATGGATTGAAGCAAAATAAACATACACAAACCCAACTCTACCGGGTCATATATAAGATCACTATTATTAAAAGGTAATATACTTATTACTCCTCATCGATTCTATACAACATTAGCCATATCTCCCAAGGCTCTACATGTTTAGTTATTATATCACACTTAATCTATACAAGAAATATGCTCAATATAATAACTACCCCATGCTAGGGTTTACGACTTAATCCTAAACTCCCCATAGGATATATATGTTACAAAATTTTAACAATGACCTTATCAAACCCATCCATCTACCCAAATTCTCTAAGACTCCAAAAGAACATAAAACAATCCATTCTACTCTCAGATTTGTAAACCTACGACTCGTAACCTCATTAACCACTACAAACCAAAACGAGTAAAAAAATACCCAAATATCCAAACATAAAATTTGCATCCTTTAAACATCAATATTCCTATACTTATACATGTAAAATAAATCTAAAAGGCCATCCCAAAGTATTTTCTTGCCCAAAAATTCAACCTAAATAAACCTCAACTCACCCTTACGGGGTCGATCGATCGACTGTCAGGGGCCGATCGATCAACCTGGCCTGTATGCATACCCTTCTCCCTCTTAATGGTATTAACGACAAAAACCTCCATTAAAGCCACACCAAGATCCCAAATCCAAAAGGAAATCCACCCTCCTTCATATATAATTGTCCCAACATCTATATCTAACCATTATAAATGATTTTAACATGATTAAAGGGGTAAATTTTAGATTCAAATTATGGACCCTAATTTTTATAAAATATCTTTAATTAGTTTAAGATTTACATGGAATGGTTCAATTATCATGGGGATTTTAATGTACTAATAACATATAACCAAGTCCTAAGGATTCTAACTCGAAACCAATCAATTTGAGATTATGTTATTAACATAATAAAATTAATTACGAATTTAACTAATTTACTATCAAAATTAGATTATACTCAAGTTATTATAGAATCCAATGGACTACTACTTCCACGACACAATCCCAATTAAATTCTTAAAGGATGTAAACTTGCTTGTGGAATGATTGAGGAATCAACCCCCAAAATCCCCCAATTTCGCTTATGCTCTTAGTGCCTCCTCTCTCTATCCTTTGGGTTTTCCTTAAGAGTGTAAAGTATGAATAATGAGAATCCTAATGACCCCTCTAAGCCACTTAATCCCAAAATTAGGCTTCTGACCCATCTGGGCCTCAACACAATGAGCCCAAATAATACTCCAAATGGTCTAAAGCACTTCCTAATCCGTATAGAAACCCAACATGACTAAAACCCAATATTTTATTTCAAATACAAGCATACTACGTGTCCTAATGTATAATCCAAAACAAATTAATTAATTTACTCAATAATTCACTAAATTAATCGGTACGAGTCCACACACCAATTATTTAATAATTTATTAATTTATTGCGACCAAACATTATAAGAAACTACTTCACCGTCGTTGGAACTCGACACTGAGCGGATAATCCAAATAAGGGAACACTCAATACAATATCCCTGACCATTCCATAGTTATCCATAATACTAAGTCACTTTCAAATATTTAATTTCTGAATTCCTGTGTTATAAGTTCGATTTCAAATACGAATAAAATAATAACTAAGATATAAATAGTGACACCACTTGTCACAACAGATTCTGGTAATGAATTTTCATAATGAACTTATGGACTGCAAATATGAGGTATCACATATAAGGTCTAATGCCAACTACTATCACATTTAAGGGTTATATGGTGATCATGTTCTCTTTTAGGAGTTAATTCAACGAGTTTTGTGAATACTTCAGCATACTCTTCAAGCGGAGATAATAAAGGTTTATGGATTTTAACTTCTACATCATCTCCATACTTAATAGAATATAGCGATCTGATAATCACAAAAGTATTATTTTAGCATAGATTTTGAAGGGACTTCCCATTAATTATTCTCAACCGACCTTCTTCTCTTAAGGCTTGAAGCTTGAGTTGTTTGCCATTATTTTTAAAGGCGAGGGTAACTTATTGAAATTTAAAAGTACGCATACCAAGTTCTGTAGCCATTCGTTTATAAGAACCATGCCACACCTTCTAAGTTGTAAGAGTATCATATTACTTGTGAGTCTCTCTCCTTTCATATTACACTCGAACCCATGACATCTCCATTTTTAATGGCCTTATTTCCATAAACTGTGATCACCCACATTTTTAGAGCTTCAGTTACTTCATAACTAGTTTGTTTACTAGTGATAGGATCCAAGAAATTAGGAGAACTTCTTATATTAATGAAAATGATAATTTTCTTCTTCTTTTCCCCGCCCTGATTAAAATGGTTTGATGCAAAGGAGTCCCACTCATAGCCTAGATTGAAAATGACATGTATAACCTAATTTCCACCACTTCTTCATACATTGATTTTATGGTTGTACCCTAGTTCCATTCTAGGTACTTCCCATATTCTTTTGATATCACCATGTGTATGATCAGTTCCTTATACTTATGGCCAACATAATATTGTAATAGTAACATACAAATGTCTCCATTCTTTCTTGAATTTTACATCGAGAATTTCTTAATGGGTGGTAATTGGTTGAATTTTTTATGGGGTTTGCAATGTGTCCAGTGCTTTTGGGGAAAGATTTTTTAGATTGTCCATCTATGATGTTTGGGCTTAGAGATGATTTTGGGTAGTTGATTGAAGAGTCTAAAAAAGGTTTGGGCTAAATTTTTTTAGGTTTGAGGGTTGATTCTTGTAGTCTTACTATGTTAATGGCATGATTAATAGACCTTGGCTCAAGAATTTTAACAACTATCTTCATCTCATACTTAAGTCCACTCAAAAATCTAGAGATGAAATAAGTTTCAATTAACCCTTTTTGTTTTTCCATTAACAAATGTTTCAAATATTTAAACTCCTCTTAATATTAGATGGATGTTCATCTTTTCATAATTTATTATTATGACATCGTAAAAACCCATATAGTAAATATTGTAAACATAGTTATCCAACAAACTCATCCCACCCTATAATTGCCTTTTTCACACAAGGATTGAAATAAGTTTGCGTCTACTCCGTATGTATGAAATTCTACAAACTTCAGTTTCTATTCCCTTAGTAATGGATCAAACCAAAGATAGTAATATAATTTTTTAATCCAGACCCTAAGATCTTCAACTTTAAAATTTTGGTCACTCCACCTTAAAAATCATGCATCTTGTGAATCTTTCTCCACTATCATTCCCAAATTTCCATCCCGAATTTACAAGAATAAGTTTTGTAGTAGCTCCTGGACCCATAACTTAAGGAGTTCTAGGAATCCACTTATATAGATCTTGTTGTTGTAAGGACACAAATTTCCAATTGAGTCCATATATAGTTTTGGCTCAATTCCGGACAAAAACATTTATTCATAGGATAGTATGTAATTTTAATACTCTCAAGCCTATGAAGTTTTTGTTGAAGACGTAGCGGCAAAGAGTATAAAGCTTCATCAAATGTGCCGATTTGCGTGCCTCGTTTCTACGTCATCAACCATAGTTCCATGCTCCCAAGGTATGAATGCAATATTAGATATATAGGAGATTGGAACAAGTTTTATTGGGTATTAGGTTTTATAAAAACTGCGTTTTGTTTTAAGAAAGAATTAATTAAAACTTTAAATAAATGTTTATAATGTTTTCTGGGCTTAAACAAGAATATTCAAACTTTCTGGTTTTTCGTTCGATAGAGTCGTTCAAACGAGATTATCGTTCGAACGAAAATGTCGTTCGAACGAACCTGCCAACGAGTTCCCATATTAGGCCACTGGAATGTCGTTCGATATGTCGTTCGAACGAACCTTATGTTCGAACGAGATATCCACCGAGATTCTAACGAGTTCAATCTGGAACGTCGTTAGAAGTCTCGTTTGAACGAGATTTCGTTCGAACGAAATGTTGTTCGAACGAGATGCTAGGCGGGAACAATTTTTGGCTATTTTTTGGCAGTTTTGCACCCACTTTCCCACTAAGTTTTTAACCAACTTTTTCAGACTTTATAATTAGCGGGAATGACATTTTCCAAACTAACTTTTCCATACCATTTTCATCTCTTAGAGAGAGTTTGAGAGCAAATTGTTTTAAGGAAAATGTTCATGTTTTGAGTGAGATTTTTAGAGAAAAATATCCATCACTCTAGTGTTTTACACCCATAGTGTTTATCCAAATTCTTATATACATATCAAATTGCTTGGAGTTTGGCACCGGTTTATCTCTTCCGTTTCAAAGAGAAGTTTTGGTTTGCTTCTACATCCATCAAAGAAGAAGACTTTTTGTTACGATTCTACCCACTTGGAGAAAGGCTCCTTGCTCGGGTGACGGTGACCATATAAAGTCCTATCGGTGGATTCCGAGACCGCGGTGGAGTTCCAAGGTTATCCGCTAGGAAGAGGTGTCTACAAGAAGAAGCGTCGAGGCTTGAGAGGGATCGAGTCATGCGTTGTAAGTCTATCTGTCTTGTACTTGTAATTCCGTATCTAGTGGATTTGTGGCTAGGGCCGTCCGAGGTTGTTTCCCGTCTTGGATTTTTCCTCGTACATCGCGGCGTAGTGTGATTGGTTTATTTTATCTTGCATAAATAATGTAGCACGCATGTTTAGAATAGTTCAAGATAAAATTTGGTTTAAATTATCACAATCAATTTAATTTGGACTTAACTTAAATATTGGGTAAAGTTTATTTAATTCAAGTCATTTGCTAAAATTTGGTTTCGCCTAATTTGCTAATATTGATAAATATGACTTAGGCAAATTCTAGGACTTGGATTAATTAATTGGTTTAAGTGAATATATTAATTGATTAATTTTACTTTTCACTTGGTGTAATTTTAATTTGTTTAAGAAATTAAAATTTGTTGTGTTTTAAAGTTGAACCACCACACCGCTTCCGCATCTTGAATTTATATAAAAGGAAATTATAACTTTGTTTTTAATTGAGAAAATCATAATCCGGGGTTTTTCAGTTGTCTTTCTAGCTTTTCATCCATCTTTTTAATTTTTTTAACAATTTTATGGAATTGTTGTGCTACGTTGGTCATGGGAGTTCACAAGGAATTAAACAACCCTTGCAATATTTCATCAACCTCTCTACGTTATTGGTAAACCTCCACAAACTAAGTTTCAATATATTTCTTCACTTGAATTTAATGAGCTTCAACCAATTTTTTCTCAGGGTTTCCAAATTCATTTTCTCTGATATTAATTATTATGATTGTAATCCCAACTCAATAAAAGATTTGAGAAAATTGAATATAGAATTGAGTAGAAACAAAGAATTATAAGAATAATATTTTAGAGAGAATTAGAATAAAGTGAATTAATGAGTTGAAGAAATTGTATTGATTATTGTTTGACTTTTATATTAGTTATAACCCTATTTATACTCTTCATACATTATTTAGGTAAAAAATAACATAATTGAAATTGGTTACAATAGATCTTAACAACCTACTTCATACCACCCAATTGTTAATCCAAATAACTACTTCTTACTCACTATTAACTTTGCTAACCATATATGTTTTAACCTATTATATATTTTTCTAATAAAGCACAACTATCCTGAATGCAAATATTGAATTTTTAGGGACCAAAGTGATAAGAAAATTTTACTTGTCCTATATACTAAATTCATAAACCCCCTTAAAAAAGTCTTAAAGAACAGTTAAATGGATTTTATTGCTTATCTAAAAAGGTTATTGATGTTTTCATTTATACTAAAAAAGTTATAATTCATATAAGAGAATAAAATATAACTATAATTACAATATTTAGAGAAAATAGTTATGGTGAGTGCACAAAAGTCATAAGTGCTAAGTAATAAATCAGACAAGCCAAACAAATGATAGAAAGAAACATGGATACAACCAAACAAATGTAGGAGGGAAAAAGAGATGTACATAGTTCAATAAATTCTTTTCGTATATGTTGGGGGGGGGGGGTAGGGTAGAGATATTTTTTTAAGAGTACAATTTTATAGAGGTTTAAGACTCTTAGATTCCCATGTCCCACCTTGAGGGAGATGTATACTATATATACTAGTTAACCAAAGATCTCCCCTCTCACTTATCAGTTGGTTCTTGATAAGTACCTATAAATATATTTGAATATCTTGGATAACCTAGGAATGAAACCTAATCCATGTGTATTACATAATAGGGGTGAGACTCACAACTGAAGGCCCCCGACGTAGTCTATAAAGACAAAATCTTAAATCCCACGATTACCCCCGAGGAGTTGGGACCTTTGGGTGTAAATTATTTATCTGATTGAGGGCCATAATGGCCTTTTCACATTGTTGCTAAAAGGATATCTTCTTTAAAGAGACATTAACCATTAATTAATAAATGTGATCATTGGTGAAGAAGTCATAGGGAACCATGTTGGTTTGTTTTGCCTTCAGAATATGATGGATACTCTAGTGACCATTCATTTTCATTCAGGAGTATACAAGAAAATCTCATTGATTTTCACAAACACTCCCATTTCTATTTATCTATAAGTGATCTCCATTTTTAATTTTTTGTTTCTTGAATCCTTGTTATATTTATTTTGAAGTGTGCTTTATATTGTTAATGAATTAATGATTCAGTACTTCACAAGGTGGTACATTCAAGAGTAGGTCACCGTCGGGCCATTGGTTGTTATTTACGTTGATTGTTGAGGCGATAATAATTATTTTCCCAAAACCCCATTTTCTTAAGCTTTTATGAATATTTCAAAATTGTCCTGACACAATGTTTTCTTAACATTTGGAGAATCGTTAACAATTTTCATCAACTAAATCAATTATATGGAACCAACTTTGGCATTGCTAAGATAATATACTTTTATTAGTGTATCTTAATGTATGATAGTGTCAATTACTTGAATATATGGAACACATAACGTTCCCCAGTTCTTAACATCACTAATTCTAACAAGGATTATTGGGATCAAGGTTTTTAAGTAAGAATTGGAATCACTTACTGTTCCCTAAGGATATATCCCCTATAATGGGCCTAGATGCTCCAAATAGGGGAAGGAGATAGGTCAGATGAACACCAGGTATCATTTTCTCATTTATTTCATGTCCTTGTTATTTATTCAGTTATTTTATAATCATTGGCTTGTGTTTTTTATTTCTTACAAATGAACACAAGAAAAATAAATACGATCTAATGAGATTAAATTTTTCGATCTAAAGAAAATTGGATCAATTAAATAGAGTCTGAGTAAGGCTATTTGTACGGTTGCTTTTATATTGCTAGATTATACCTCTTCCACCAAATCCTTCATCGACGGTCTGTTAATTGGGATCTTAAAATCCTTAAGGGTTATGCCAATCACATCTCTATTTCCATTCCACTTTCTGGGTGTGTCGACCCTTCTAGTGTTCAATCAAACTAGGAGACCAACTCATTTGAAGCTTTGGACATTGAATAGGCCCAAATTGATGATCATCATCCTCCTGCTAAAGTATATGGGTCCAAAAAGGTGATCCTCAATATACTTGGTGATCTACTGATCAATTTTCCTACTTCTCATCCAAAAATAATACTAAGGCTTTTTTTACCAAATTAAGGTGTAGTATTATCGATCAAAAATTTATTTGTCCCATTCCTCTAAGAAGAACAAGCCCATTGAGGGAGTTTAGCTTCACATATCTCTAAATAAGGGAGGTGCCGCCTTTGGTAAAATCAAGGGTTATACTCAGGGTCCTTAGGTTACTAAGTACCTCAACTTGGCCATGGTCTTATTGAGAGGTGTATGCTTTCTAGTTGACCAAGCCACACTTTTTAATCTTAACAATAAAACTTTAGATCACTATGCAACCCAGTATCTCTCTCTTATAAGTTAATATCACCTTTTTACCTTTTCCATATTCTTACTTTCAGTTTTTCTAATTATTGTTTGGGTATTTGAAGTTTATGTTGAATTTTACCACCATGGTGTATAAAGATGTCAATTAGAGACAAAAAGCCTCTTATTTTTACAAGGTCATAAGGCCCTGGCAAGAATATCTAGACCAAATGAATCTATAATTAGTTGATAAAGATAAATAGCATATGACAACCTTGATTGAGATGGATGCGAAGAAGAGGAAACTGGTCACGAAGAATAAATGGCTGAAAGAAAATTTTGAGAGTTCAATTGAATTACTGAAGGTGGATTTAGAGGCCAATGATGAAGTTGAAACCAATGGTTGGGTTGTCTCCTTCAACCATGACCAATAGTGATTGGAGTATTATAGAAAACATACTCCTACAAGCAAGGGTGGGACAATTCCCTTGTGATGATTGATTCCCCTTTTTGTTCTGAACTTTATGTGGAATATCATCCTGAAATATTTTAATGGCCTGCTGAGAAGATGGGGCAATTAATGAGGAGATGGTGGGAGCTAAAATTCTAGCCACTATTAAGGATTTCCACCAGTTAAATCTTAGAACCTCTCCCTATTGGTTTATTTTATTTTTGAACCTTTTTTATGAACTTGTAGGGCTTAATCCCACTTAAAACAAAGTTAGTGAATAAAATTTATTTTTGTTCTTTTGCTTCTTTAATTTTCTTTATTAAAAATGTGTTTTTATGCTTGGTTTCCTTACCTTTTTTTACTTTATGTTTTCTTTTAAGTCTTTTAATCAAGTTAGTTCCTCATCGCTTATGGATGTTGAGAAAACAAAATATGGTCGAAAATTCATTACAAGGGAAAATGAGTCTTATTAGTATAGGTCAACCTATATGGATATTCACTAGGCCTTTCAACATATTTGTATGATCAATACCTACCAGGCCAAGACACTTTCAGAGTTCCATGTTGATCTCGATGATAAACTGGATGATGGGTATTTACTGGAGGCTAAAAATGGCACTCTTTAGTCAGAAACCTAGAAGTTCACATTAAACTGGTAAACTACTAATATAAACATGGATTTGAATGAGTAATTCTAAAGACTATAGTAGAAACTCTACAAAGGTCCTCATAAGTTGTGGCAGGATGGCTATGATGAATGGATGCTCAACTCTATTCATAATATTGATTATGCCAGGCGGTAATATTAGAAAAATTAATGGCTAAATTCCATTTATATCTTTAATGTAATCAAAGATTTTAAGCTTTAGTACTGGTATTCCATAAACAGTCCCTTTTATCGGCTGCCACCTTTTAGTTTCTAGGACTCCTAGGCACTAATGGATGACGTTCCCATGAAATTGAGCTGAGATTATGTGGTTGATTATGATACTGATACTTATGATTTTCCTCACTACGTACTAAGTCCGAGACCTTCTCAAAACCGACCATGTTTGGGACCTTCTCGTAGCCAACCGGATCTAGTCTCTTCACACTAGGGATCATTTTTTTCTTGTGGTATCTTGTAAAAGAATCGTGTAACTTAAGCGAATTTAGAATGAAATACTAATATTTCTTTACTTGTGTAATTGATATGATAAATTCACAGGGCTTAACTACAATTAATGAGAAGGCACTTGTTCGTAGGGTCTCCTCCCCCCCAAAGGTTTTATTCAACGAACCTGATAAGGTGTATGTTTGCCTAGTGATCCCCCATATGTATTTTCTTTATGATTAGGTAGCTCATTTTTTTGGTTTTATCCAAAAAAATGTATAATAAACAATCAATAACCAACCTTTCAAAATAAAACTTGTATTAAAATAAATATGCATACGGGAGAGAAATTATTTATCGATTGGAAAAAATTATAAAACTAATAAGAATGGATGACTTCCAATTATGCACTCTTGTTTAAACTAAGTTCGAATGAGATAAATGATCGAGAAACTGAATCCTGATGTCCCATCTCCTTCCACGTTTCCTTCCATGCCTCGGTCACCTCACCTGCTGGCCTATGGCTCAACGTGTCTGCCTCAATGTTAGCCTTTCCTAAGTGATACTGGATATCGAACTGATAATCCTTCGCAAATTCAAGCCACCTGCGCTGACGTATATTCATCTCCCTCTGAGTGAACAAGTATTGTAGTGACTTATGATTTGTGAACAAAAGAAACTTCTCTCCCAATAAATAGTGCCTACAAATCCGCAATGCAAGGACGACTGCTGCTAACTCCAAGTCGTGGGTGGGTTAATTCCTCTCATGAGGCTTAAGCTTACGGGAAGCATACGCTATTCCCAGATCCTCCTGCTACAATGAACCCCCAAGTCCCTGTAGGGACGTGTCAGTGAAAATAAGATACTCTACTCCTGCCCTGGGGAGTACGGGTACAGGTGTTGAAGTCAATTTATCCTTCAACTCATCAAAAGACAACTGACAAGCATCATCCCAAATAAATAGTACACCTTTGCGAGTCAAATTAGTCAATGGACCCGTAATCTTTGAGAATCCCCTAATGAACCGTCTATAGTACCTGGCTAACCCCAAGAAACTACGCACCTCTGTCGGGGTCATGGGTTATCCCCACTCCCTCACCGCTGACATCTTACTTGGGTCCATCGATATCCGTAACTCATAAATGATATGCCCCAAAAACGTTACTTCATGTAGTCAGAACTCACATTTTTCAAGCTTTCCATACAATTGATTATCACGTAGTGTCTGTAAGACCCGACACAAATGCTCGGCATGCTCCTTCTCGATCCGGGAATAAATCAGAATGTCATAAATGAAAATGATAACAAACATATCCAAGAAATCTCTGAACACCCTATTCATCAAGTCCATAAATACGGTTGGTGTATTGGTTAGCCCAAATGGCAAAAATCGAAAATCTTAGGACCCATATCTCGTCAAGAAAGCAGTCTTAGATGCATCCTGCTCTCGGATATGCAACTGGTGATAACCAGATCTCAAATCTATCTTAGAAAAGTAGTAGGTTCCTCTTAACTGATCGAATAAGTAATCTATTTGGGGAAATGGATACTTATTCCGTATCGTGACTTTATTCAACTCCCGATAATCCATACACAAGCATAAAGACCCATTTATCTTATTCACAAATAATACGAGGGCATCCCAAGGTGACGTACTACAAAATATAAAAAGGTGCCCCAATAGCTGCTCAATCTGATCTCGTACCTCTCCTCATCTTTATAGGAGCTATATAATACGATGCACGAGCTATTAGACGAGTGACTAGTGCCAAGTCAATGACAAACTCAATCTCTCTAATATGGGAAATCCCGGTATCTCCTAAAACAGATTGTCAAACTCACATGTGACTAGGATCAAATTGAGGGAAATAACCTCCCTCTGAGAGGTCTCCTCCTCTATGTAGTACAAATGAGCTGACGATCCTTCCTTAGGATGATGCATCACCAGTAAGAACATCTCCCGGCGGGGGGTCAAAAACACTATACTTCTACTGTAGCATTCAATCATGGCCCTATACTCAGCTAACCAATGCCTATGATGGCTTCGTACTCTGACATATCTAATATAAGCACATCAGCAGGCAAAACTTAACTCCCAATATCTATAGTCCCTCCGTGACATATAAAGAATATCAATGTCCCATTACCCAATGGCGAATATAAACATGTAATTGTATTGTCTGAGGTATATAACAACCCTACGATCGATGCAAATCTAGTAGCTATAAACGAGTGTGAAGCCCTAGTTTCAAATAAAATGCACCCCAAGTTAGCCCTAATGAAATCGCTGCTGGCCCGGCTGACCTTTCTAGCCGTACCTGAATTCACCATGTCCCTGCCGAAAATACCCTAAATGGAACCTTGTAGCAGTGTCCCACTGGTGGGGACCCTGCTCACTCTTCCTCTACTGACTCTGAATCGATCGTGCCCCGCCGACACTGTTACCCCCAGTCCTGCCCTCCTAGAAGGACACTCCTGCTAATTTTCTCCCCTTAAGATGAAAGAAGTGGTCCTCGCAATGTAACAGAGAAGAATTCAATACCTCAGGGTATGTCCTCAAAGAAGGATTACCCAACAGATGTTGTCGGATCCCCCAAGTAAGGCGATCTGTGAATAATTGTATTCTCTTCTCCTTTATAGGTACCTCTCTTGGAACGCAGTTAGCTAATCTGGTGAATTCTTCTTCATACTCAGCCATGGTCTTCCCTTACTAGGTGAGATCTAATAGTTTCCTCCTTATCTCTATTTAGATGGCGGATAGAAAGTATTTGCAGTCAAACCACTCCCAGAACTCCTGTATCGGCATATTGTCTCTCTCCTCCGCGGTGGTAATAGATTCCCATCACTGTAATGCCGCCCTAACAATCTTAAATGTAGTTAGAATCTACCTTTGAACATTCGTGCACTCGTACATCCTCAAATGTCTCTGGATGTCTTTCTTCCATTAGCTAGCAACCACCACATCTGAACTCTCCTAGAACTCAGGAGGGTGTGCCTTCTGAAAGGGATCTCTAAATCTCTCCCAAGAAGAAGGGAATGCTTGCATTGGAGCTGGTGAAGCAACCTGTGCCTGGGGTGGTGCCTGCTGTGCAACTATACCCAGTGTTACATTAACCGCCGGTGCAACTATAGCAACAACCTTTGCAACATTCATGGTACCCTGGGCTGGAGCTGGCCGAGGCTATGGTGGTGCCTCTGGGGTGGCTCGCGGTGCACATTGAGGAGGCATTTGAAATGTGAGAGAATTTTTTATCAGTCCACAATTCAATATGTTAAAATAGCAGAAGACATAAATACGTAATAAAGAATACAGCAATCCTAATAATAGGGCTCTATATCAAAGGACACTACGCCTAAAATCGAAGTAAGATGCACAAATCCTAAAGACACTAGAACCTAATGCTCTGATACCATCTGTGACACGTCTCCCAATTAAATACTGGGTGATCAGTCCTTTATTAAAATAAAACAAAAATCCAGTTGGTTCATTATTAGCATCACTGTTGAAATTCATTAATTACTAACCACCTATTTATTAATTAAGTCGGTGTCAAATTTTTAATCTTATTTATCATGCAACAATGTAATTAAAAATAACCACCATCATCATTCCACTAACCAACATAATACATAATGAAATAACTGAATAAAATAAATAGGACTGGAATAAACACTCCAGCTAAAAACTCCAATACAACAATCCATAAATAAAAACTAGTCCAACAACTGAGAAATAAAGAGATGAAATCCACTGTCACTGAAATAATATATGAATAAGAGTGGGCGACATGCCTGACTGAAATAGATATCTCATAAGGAAGGAATGATAAGCATCGAGGCGTCTACTACCGAGGTCCTGCAACATCCACAACAGTTGCATCACGTCAAATGATACGAACTCCTAAGCCTAGTGTCCCTGTGGCTGGGCACCTAGAATTATTTTTGCAAAAAAGATTTGAAATGTGTCAGAGCCCAAATAAATTTGTTTGTGAGACGATGAAATTCCCTAAATTAGATTTTATTAACACATTAATAAATCGGTTATAACCTCAAGTTCTCCTTATGTGACTAATATTAACCTCAACATTAGCCTACTGCTCATTAGAATATCTCTCATTAGGTATTAAAATTACTTCAAAGGTTAACCCAATCGTTTCCCATGAGTTCTAAGCAAAAATGGACAAAATTATGAAATTCTGGGAAACCGAATCGATTCGGCGTTAATCCAAATCAATTCGCCTTCCGAATCGATTCGGCCAAGGAGTCGAATCGATTCGACGTAGCAGTTATCATATTCTCCCCTACACTGTTATGGGAATCCTCCATTGTTAAACCTACAAATCGACATTACACCTTCCCAAACTCCAAACTAAGTGTACCAAACATCCTAGTAACATATATAAATGAATTCCAACATCATAGAATTATTAAATCCACATGAAACACCTTTGAATTACATCAATTTCAACAATAAATCTTAGAAACCCTAGATTTCCATATTTATCCAAGAACTTCAATAAAGATTCAGATTTCTTCACAAGTATACATCACTAATATGTCAAATTCGTTCTACATGCATATTAGATTAAACCTAACATAACTTCTACCCAAGAATCATGATTTAATCTTCCAATTTCAAGCCAAATTCTTTTATTCATTCATATAATCATTCCTACACTAACATGGATAACATATGTACTCAATTTGTAGCAAGATAAACATTTTCCTTTTTTCATAGGTCTGAATCTCTGTAGAAGAATGGTATGGGTGTGATCTTCGCCTCCCGATCTATGTAACGACGGTGTTTTGGTGCAAGAAAGGTGTAGGACAAGCTTTAGGACTCCTCTCTCCTTTCTCCTATGGTCTCTCTGTAATTAGGTAACTTTTAACCCTCGAATACGTAAATTATCAGATGATATAAGCCTATGAAATTCGTTGGTCCTCCTTCCTCAAAATTACAAATGATCGAAACACCCTCCCGGGGTGTCGGTTTGGCGTAAAATTGCCCCGAGACCCAAACTAAACCCCCGAGTACACTTTTTGTACTATTTCGACCCTTCCGAACACATTGGCACACTTGAAATAACCATTTGAAATATAAAAAGTAAAATTATATTTTATTTCCCAAATTAAGTCTTGACACGCGCATCCTGACTAAATTTACCGTAACTGTCGTATTTTTCACTCACGACAATTATAATATTTCCTTATGATTATTATTTCTCATTCACTAAGTAATATTCAATATCAATAAATATTAACCCCTATATCGCTACTTAATATCTATTTTACCGGATTAATTTCCAAATATAATTTAATTAATCCCCATAATTCCCAATTATAAAAATCAATAAAATTACGGGGTTTTACAGATTCGTAAAACTCAAAGAAGGTGATATTAATTTCAATATTAGACAATTTGATATTATGTATTTTAATAAAGGATTTCTATATCACTCTGTGATAATTTTGAACTCCTATTTCAAATACAAACTCCTTTGAGTAGTTTAGATTTATGTCATATAATTGATTCTCTCGATATTCTCATTATTCCCGAAATCGATAAACCATTATACCCGAACCACTAAACCTCCTAACCCTTAATTGTGGTATAAACCTGCAACCTATTATGAATAATTGCATATAAACGTATAATTTATTGCCCTTATTAGTGAAATCCCAAGTAGAATTCCTTACGATTCAGGGATTAGACCCCAGTATACCACGATAATTCTAATGTGCCTATAGGACTCAGATGTTGAGTGCCTAGTTTTTTTTACTTCCTATATACGTATGGGTGCCACTCTAGATAAGTGTGCCAAGCTATATTTTACTATTCCTGAATTATTGGGATTGCTTATTTAAGTGTGTTTTATGCCTTGAGCGATATTGTAATGGTATGTCAACACTATTGAAGCCCTATAACCAATAATTTATGGTGTTATAATTTGAACCATTATCATAGTAACTTGATACTTAGTTTATCTGGTTATATTCACCATATTAATAATTTGCATATCAATAGACTTTAGTATACCCCTAATAGTTATATGGTATTTCATTTTGTTTCAACCGGTATATTTCAATATTTTCCTTTTGTTATTTTCTAACGCCATATCATCCTCCATATCATGTATAGAAATAAAAATTATCTACTTGGCATGTCTGCTTAATTGTTATTATTGCAGATGGACGACAAACCTGAGGAAGACAAGTTTCCATTAGTGCATTTGAACTTTTATTCTATCTTACCCCCAAAAATATTCTCAGTTACATACGTGTGGGTAGTGATAGACAAGGATGGTAGTCCCCGTTGGAATATCTACACCGCAACTTATAAACTCTTATGAATACCTAGTGTTTCTATGAAGTTTTATATTATGTATGGCATCAACGAATAATATTGTACTTTCTTTTATTTTCAAACTCCGATATATAATAAGATGATAGGCATCTCCATAATAAAAGCCTTTTAATTTCTGCTGCACTAAATTTATTTTTGTATATAATATAATTCTTATTTACCATTAAAACATAAAATTCGCAGATGTGACAACATGGTGTCAGAGCGTAATCAGGTTTTATGCCTATACAGGACCAAATACGAGGATCTTTATCCTACGACTTATACGATTATTATTTTTAAAAAATTTCCCTTATCATATTTTGTTAGGCATACTATTTTGCAGTAATAAATATCTGCGACGATATTTACCTTGATATTTGTGACTCGATGCACGAGCAATTTGAGCGAGATATCAAGGAGGTTAGATATGCCAAGCTTTTCCAACATATCAAAAGTATCGATCATGACTGAGCAATTGCCCCTCCAGAAATCAAACACAGTTTGCTCATTGGTCGTCTAATGGGAGAGGCTCAAGCTACTAGACAAGATAAAAGGTTTTTCGAAGCTCCCAAATTTTTGCAACAAGCGATCCATCTTGCATAGGACGTGGTACCACCCAATGAAGTTACCATTATTCCTTCCGATTGAACGATAAATTATGGACCTCTTTCCCCCATTACTACTATTTTCACCCCTACCACAGACACTACTTCACTAGAATCCTTAAATGATGATTTCGATCCTTCCGAAGATGATGCCGACCTTGAATATGATCAAGTAGTTCCCCAAATGGCTTAATACAATCACCAAATAATGGCTGTAATTAAATAAACTCTATAAGTTTAAGTGTGTGAGTAGATGACAACCCATATTCTCAGATCACCACCATTGCGTAACCTAATAGTTCTTTTGTTATTTTTGTTTTAAAATAAATGTAACGGCTATGTACTTTCTTTTATTCTTTTTATTTTCTCTACATTAACTATATAGTGAAAAATTTAAAATGATATAATATGAAGAGTTATTTGCAATATCTTTGCTTGTAATTTATCCATTATAATATTGTCTACATAGGATGGTTACTACTCGAGCAACTACTAGTGGAACTCAAGAAGAACATTATTTTCCACAAATGCCAAATCCGACTACCACCAATGAAGGAATCCTATGCTGTCTCCATGAGTTAACTATACTAACCCAATGATAACAAAATCTACCTCCACCCCCTATGAATAATGAATTTCCAGAAGAGACTCGGAGAATGAGTGCTCTTAAGGAATTTCTGAGACAAAAGCCTCAAGTATTTCTTGGAAAGCCCAGTGCAGTTTAATTAGAGAAATGGATCCGCCAAACACTTATGGTACTTGATGGAGTTATAATTATCCTTGAACTTAGGGTACTGTTAGCGTCATATCTATTCGAAGGAGAAGAATATTTTTGGTGGTATTCCATCTTACGCTCCCAAAATGCGAATGATCTAACTTGGGGACAATTTGAAGAAGTTTTCTTCAATAAGTATTTTTTAGAGACCGTAAGAGATCAAATGACCGTAAACTTTTTAAACCTACATCAACAATAAATGACTGTGGCCCAGTATGAGGTGAAGTTTACCAAACTATCTCGATATGCCTAGGAATACGTTAACACCGACACAAAAAGTGTAAGCATTTTGAACAAGGTTTATGACAAACCATAAAATCTTTCATTATCCCTTTGCAAGTTCGAGAGTTTAACTGAATCATTGAAATATCCTCTCTTATAGAGAAAAATCCCATAGTTGGCCAACTCAAATTTCCAACCGTGCTCAAAATTAATATGTTACTAGGAACCAAGTAAATCAATGATATAACCCTTACAACAAACCCATGGATGGCCGAGCATTTAGCCAAATTCAACACAACAACAGACCTTTTGAACGTTGTCATGAATGCAACTAAGTAGGACACCAGAGACCCCAATGCCAAATTCTATAAATGACTCCTACTTTTACCTCCCCTAACTTTGTTAAACCTCGTTTCAAAAATCCCACCAATAAATTTTACCGTCCACCGCAAACAAATACCCAAGAAAAAGAAGGAGGAACCCATTAATAAGAACCAAAGTCAAAATTCTTCCCTTCTCCCAGTGAGAAATCCAAATTACCACAATGTGGTCCAAGGTAATCTCCATTTTTATAATATTTTAGCACATGTATTATTTGATTCTGGATCCACTCATTCTTTCATTAGTCAGTCATGTCTGACTATGTTACAACTATCTTGTAGTCAGTTAGCTTATCCTTTCACTATAGGAATGACAACAGGAGAAATGGCCATTACCAATAGGATTTGTAAACATCATACTTACGTTTTGGAGCCAGGACATTAACCATAGACTTAATTGTCCTTGATTTGAGAGAATTCGATTTGATAATAGGAATGGAAGTTTTGCCCACATTAACTGCTATACGAAGAAAGTAATATTCAAACAACCCCACGAAAATTCATTTTTTTTAAGGACGAAATCCAAACCAACCTTTATTTTTTCGGATCAGTGACAAGAAGACCTCTTCCCTTTCTAATATCTTGACCCAATGCAAAGATGTGTTTCCTGAAGATTTACCTAGATTACCTCCCTCTCGAGAGATCGAATTTTTCATCAAACTGTTACCAAATACTTCCCCTATCTCAATACCTCCTTACCGTATGGATCCTTTATAATTAAGAGAACTTCGAACACAACTGGACAACTTACTCAGTAAAGGATTTATATTCCCCAGCACATCCCCATGAGGAGCTCTAGTTTTATTCGTACAAAATAAAAAAGGATCTTTTTGATTATTTATCGATTACCTAAAATTGAACCAAGTTACCATCGAGAATAAATACCCATTGCCTATGATAAATGATTTGTTTGACCAATTGTGAGGGTCAAAGATATTTTCCAAAATTGATTTAAGATCTGGTTATCACCAACTACATGTGAAGGAAGAAGATATATCCAAAATCACTTTCTAAACCCGCTATGGCCATTTTGAATTTTTGATCATGTATTTTGGTTTAACTACTTCCCCTGTTGCTTTTATTGATTTAATGCATAGAATATTTTGACATTTCCTGAATCAGTTTGTGATCGTTTTTATAGATGACATCTTAATTTATTCCAAGACCCTAGTAGAACACGAAGACCATCTATATATAGTACTGGAAACTCTTCGTAAATATCAGTTGTATGCAAAGCAAAGAAAATGTGATTTTCTCATGAAAGAAGGGAAGTTTCTTGGATATGTAGTTACAAAAGTTGGTGTAAAATTATATCCAGCTAAAACCACTGTAGTACTTGAATGATCTTAACCTACCACCATCATAGAACTAAAAATCTTTCTAGGTCTTGTCGGATACTATCGGCATTTTGTGGAAGGATTTTCCCGAATTTCCTTACCATTAATGAAGTTGATCGGAAAAGATATCCAATTTTTATAGAACCCAAAATATGAATAATATTTTTGCACTTTGAGAGAAATGTTGATCACTGCCCCTGTCTTACCCATTCCCTTAAGTAATATCAGCTATGATGTTTATATCGATGCTTCGCTGCAAGGACTCGATTGTGTGTTAATGTAACAAGGTAAGGTAATCGACTAGGGATCCTGACAATTAAAAACTCATGAACATAACTATCCGGTACATGATTTGGAATTAGCTGCAATAGTTTTTTCTCTCAAAATTTAGAGATGTTATTTGTATGGAGAAGAATTTCAAGTCTTCTCTGATTATAAGAGTTTGAAGTACATATTTACGTAAAAAGATATTAATATTCGACAAACTATGATGTATAGAATTTTTAGAGGGTTATAAATTTTACTTACTCTACCATCTCGAAAAAGGTAACGTAGTTGTTGACACCTTAAGTTGCAAAACCCAAGGAAGCCTCCATAATGTTTTTGTATTTCTAGAAACTATTAGAGATATTAATTTACAACGATACTTCTCTACAACTCGTATTATGTTACGAAACATTGTCACTCGTCCCACTCTAAAAAAAAAACATGGATGTTCAAGATGAAGATGAATTTTTGCATTCCCCAAAGCAAAAACTTCAAAACAACCTCCCGAAAAAAGATTGGACTTTGACCCCGAGTGTGGCTTAAAATTTAAAAACTGAGTATGTGTTCCCCTCATATCTTCACTTCAAGAAGAAATCCTGCATGAGGCTCATCATTATAAATTCATGGTTCACCCTAGTAGCACAAAAATGTATTAGAATCTAAAGTAACATTATTGGTGGTTCGGTATTGAGAAAGATATTGTACACTTCATAGCCAGGTGTATAATGTGTGAGCAGGTAAAGATTGAGCATTACCATCCCAACGGTTTACTCCAACCACTTCAGGTCCCAGAATGGAAATGGGATCATATAACCATGGACTTTGTCAATAGATTACCCCAAACGATTTAAGGTTTTAATACGATATGGGTTATCGTCGACCGTCTTACAAAATCTGCCCATTTTCTACCAACCAGATCCACCGATTCTTTCCAACGATTGAGTGAACTTTACATCAGAGAAATTTTGAGATTATAAATTGTACCTATTTCTATCATATCCAATCGAGACCCCATATTTATAGGAAAATTTTGGCAAGCCTTATAGAAAACCCTAGGAAACAAACTCTACCTAAGCACAACCTTTCATCCCCATACTAATGGACAATAAGAACGGGCAATTCAAACTCTAGAAGATATTTTACGAGCCTGCACATTAGAATTTTCTATTTTATGGAACAATCATTTTCCTTAATCTAATTCTCCTACAATAATAGTTATCAAACCATCATTCAAACTACCCCTTACGAAGCTCTTTGTTGACCTTATCGTTCCCCACTATACTGGAATGAATCAGGAGACAATCATAAACTTGGACCCAAAATCATTACCAAAACCATGGAGAAGATACACATTATTCGAAAAAGATTACATTCAGCCCGAAGTTGATAAAAGAGTTACGCCGACACTCGACGAAAGCCCTTGAAATTCCAAGTAAATAATAAAGTGTTCTTACGAGTATCTCCACGAAAAGGAATAATATGATTTGGAAAGAACGGAAAGTTACCACCCCTCTGTATTGGTCCCTTTAGAATTATAAAATGTATTGGACCAATATCTTATCGTTCGGAATTACCTACCGAACTATCCAATCTTCATAACGTATTTCACGTTTCACAATTGAAAAAATACATCCCTGATCCATGTCACATCATTACTTGGAATGGTATCACAATTGAAGCTAACCAAGAATTTGAAGAAATTTTAATTCAAATTCTCGACCGATAAGAAAAGTTTCTTCGACGAAAAAACATACCACTAGTCAAGGTTCTTTGGCAAAATCACGGATTTGAAGAAGCCACATGGGAAACATAAGCCATGATGAGATAACAATCTCCCGCACTTTTCCCAGATAATTTTGAGGATGAAATTTTTTTGGTAGGAAGAATGTAATAAAACACCATAAATTAGCCTTTAGTCCCTTGAATTGACAAAATTTCCAAGCAAACCCTACACTTTCACTAAATTACCAAAATACCCCTATAAGAGGAATCAGGATACTTTACAAATTTCTATACCAATTTGATCCCAACTTTTACTCAAAGTTTGTCCTAAGGATATATTTTTATAGGAATTTCATAAACAAATCCATCAAGTCTGTATAATTACACAAAAGCCCCTAAACTTTGATAAAATAAACTAAAAACCTTAAAACTTGTATGAAAAATATCCAAGGACCTAAACTTAAATCCAAACTTTTTTACCCTACAACCCCTATAGACATGGCCCCAGCTGGACAGCTAGCATAGGTTGAATTATGTGAGTAACCTATGGTACCCTTTTTACCTCCAATAAAACAATAATGGAAACGTATGTAAATCAACCCAATTTCCACCTCCAAAACAACCAATCAACTCCCTTCTTCGAATCCTATAAATACCCCCTTTTACCTCAGTAAAAACCCATCCCAGCTAAGAGCAAATTCAAAGTAAAAATTTGAGAGTTTTTACATTTTTATAATTTTATGCATGAATGCTTGTTTCTTGAATGTTCTTATGTTTCTGCATATCTATAAAGTAGAAATATGCGTTTATATGTAAAAGTTGACATGTGTATGCACTGAAATAACTCAAAAACTAGAAAAATCCATTAAAGCTTGAGCTTCAATGGTGAATTCTGCTTCCTTAACTTTGAACCAGTTTCAATGTGAGGTAAGTTGATCTTAGGTTCTGAGGGACCTAGGTGTAATGCTTACTTAAACAAAAAATGGCTTTTGGTACCTCAAATCAAGGTTTGAAGTTTCCGACCCTGGAAGTTACAGAAAACTAATTCGAAGGTTTTACTCCACAAAAATCCCTCAAACTAAGTTCATTCTTATACATATCTGATATAGAGTAAAAATTTTATAATATGAAATGAAAATCATAGATTTCAATTAGTTCTATTTGGTCAAATATTTACCATTTTTACAGAAATCCAATAGCTCTATTTAGCCCATTAAAATTCTTAAAATCAATATGGTTAGATTCCTCTTAAAAAATTATGCAACTTTCATTTAGGAAATAACTTAAAAGGAATTGTAAAACGTTTTCAAAATCAAGGTCAAAGTTTTGAAACCCTAAAGTCAAAATGTCAAGAGGTTGAAGGTGACTAACCTACACGCGCGCGAGTGAAAGTCAAAACAGGAGCATCATACATTTGATTGAGCGCGTGAGGGCGTGTCTTTAATAAAAAAAATTCTGATTTCTTTGAACATTTATTTATTTTTATTCTGAACAAACTGGTATATTACATCACCACTTTTAGATTCCAGGAAAGTGTTTTCCCAAGAAAACCAGTTTTGAGTCTAAAAATTAACTTTTATGTTTACACATAACCCCTTATCAATTTTCAAGTGTTTCAAAACCTCCCCAAACATTTTCTATAATTACTTGAGCAAAAATAGAACTACTTTGCCTTATGTCACTTATTTCAAATCTTAATAGAATAAGAGAAAATATTTATTTTAAAAAGTTTTTGAAATTATACTTTATACCCTCTTAGTTACTTTTACACTAAAATATCTTTTGAATTAACATCCTATTACACCACATAAACATTGTTTTGAACCTATATGATCTACTTACGCTTATTATTATTATTATTTTATTATTTCAAACTTCCCGTCTACCCAGCAAATTAACTCCACAAAAATACCAAAATTTGTAAAGCTCAAAGTAGGTGATTTTAATTTCAATATTAGACAATTTGAGCTTATGTCGTTTAATTACTAATTGTTATATCACTCTATGATGAATTTTGAACTCATATTTCAAATACGAACTCATATTTCAAAGCTCAGATTTAAGTCATATAATTGATTCTCTTAATATTCTCATTATTCCCAGAATCGATAAACTATTATACCCGAACTACTAAACCTCTTTACCCTTAATTGTGGTATAACCATGCAACCTATTATGAATAATTTCATATAACCTTGCAATTTATTGCCCTTATCATTGAAACCCCAAGTAGCATATCTTAAGATTCGGGGATTAGATCCCGGTATACCATGGTAATTCTAATTGGCTTGTAGGACTCAGATGTTGAGTGCCTAATTTTGCTTATTTGCTACATACGTATGAGTTCCACTCCATCTAAGTGTGCCGAGCTATATTTTACTATTCCTCGATTATTGGGATTTCCCGTTCAAGTGCATTTTATGCCTTGAGCGATATTGTAATGGTATGTTTGCGCTGTTGAAGCCTTGTAACCGATAATTTATTAGTTATCGTGTTATAATTTAAACCATTATCATAGTAACTTGATACTCAATTTATTCGGTTATCTTCACCATATTATTCATTTACATATACGTAGACTTTAGTATCCCCCTGATAGTTTTATGATATTTCATTTTGTTTCAACATGTATAAACTCAATATTTTACTTATGTTATTTTCTAACACGATATCATCTTCCATATATTGTATAGAAATAAAAACTATCTACTTGGCATGTATGCTTAATTTCTTTTATTCTAGATGGACGATGAACATGAGGAAGACAAGTTACTACCCATGCATCTGAACTTTATTCTCTTCAACACCCGAAAATATTCTCAGTTACGTACGTGTGGACAGTGACAGACAAGGATAGTAGTTGCCATTGGAATATCTACACCGCAACTTATCAACTCTTATTAATATCGAGTTTTTCTACACTGTTTTATGTTATATATGGCATGAATAAATAATATTGTACTTTCTTTTATTTTTAGACTCCGATATGTAATAGGATTCTAGGCATCCCCATAATAAAAAGCCTTTTAATTTTTGCTGCACAAAATTATAATTGTATTTAATGTTATTTTTATTTACCATTAAAACATAAAATTCGCGAATGCGACAAAAAATTCCTCATTCTTCATCCATAAATAAAAAAATTTGAAGGGTTTACTGTTCCCATCAAATTAGAATTTGATACTAAGAAATATTGGGCTGTGATCTGAAATACCTGGGAGACCAGCAATAACTTCACATTTCAAAAATCTTGTAATCAATACTCGTTGTGAAGAGCTCTGTTAATCCTACCTTGGATGTTGTGATAACCTCCTCTACTGTTATTTCAAGTAAACCAGGTACCTTTAACAGGGAAATCATCCAAGGAAAGATAAAAAATAATACAATCATTAAACTTTACAATTTCATCCCAATCCACTCATGACCCCCCCAATCTCTCCTGGTCATTTCGAAAAAGATAGAAATCACCCCTGAGAATTTATGAGTGTTGATTAGCAGACAAATTGAAAGCTTGAAGATAATTCCAAAGCTCATGTCTACTCTCTCTAACATTAGTGTCATAAACACCCGTAAGAACTTTTTGCTAGAACCCTTCATGCCAACTTGGACATTATCCTAGTAACAGTTACTAACTTTTATAATATCAACAATCAAAGGATTCCACAGTATCCACACTCTACGGGGACCAACATAAGGAGTATTGTGGATTAAATCCTATTCACCAAAACACCCATACTTCACCTCCTCTAAATTCCTTCTTCTAACTTTAATTTCTACAAAACAAATAAAATTAATTTTATTTTCAAAAATAAATTTGATAATTTCAGATTGTTTATGAGGGGCATTACATCCCCTAACATTCCAACTTGATACTTTTAACAAGTAAATTTATATTTTCTTTTACTTCCCCCTCCCCCTCCAATATGTTTCTTAGTGCTACTAGATTCCTTTGATGGTACTTTAGTGATAACCTACTTAGAATTTAAATTATAGACTTCCATAATTTGACCTGCTTCATCTTCAAATGTAGCGATAAGATCCCTTTTAGGCGCCAACTCTCTAGTCATCAGATTCTCAAACTGTAACGCTTCAAATGAATTAGAATTAACGACAACACTGGACATCTTTTAAGGTATCAATAAAAGAATTTTTTTTATCAACTATGACCCCTTGTTTTTTATGCCTATTATTAATCAATTTGTTAATGACTAAAGCCCCTCTATTAGCACTACCACAAATTGTCATACGAACTTTTTTTTTAACATTCTTCTGCTTCATGATGATTTTTCCTTTATCCACTTATTTGGGAGCATGACTTTGAGATTTAGTAACAACAATATGAAATGATTTTGCACCCATTTAGATCTTGGTATATTTCTTTTCTTGGAAATTGGCATTGTACCCCAAAATTATGCACTTTGAGTTATGGAATGCATTCATATTCCACTTATTGTTTAAAGACATATCCATTAGCCCATAAATAGGAATAAAATCAGGCATATCACTCTCCACATCAATTTCAACACATACCAAAACAAAAATAAGTATATCCCTCTTTGTTGTTGTCCTATCACTAAGACAATAAGAGGTTTGTTATCAAAAGTGTAAGGACCAAGATCCAAAACGTTTTTTAGCATCTAGTTGCAATCAAACAAGATGATTAACACCCCAGTCTTTAAAAGAAACACCTTTAACCCTCCAAAATATCCCCACTTCCTTTGAGCAAAACCCTTGATAGAACTATAAGAAATTATTGAACTTAAAACATACGCAACCATTATATTTCTCCATATAAGAGCTTGGCCTGTACTGATGTTTGATCAAATACGTCATTGATTTGAACAAGATCTGCAATTGTGTACGAACAAACTCTTATTTTCGTTCAAACGAACCCTCAAAATTTGTGCCATCACAAAAAAACATGTTTTCTATATAAAAGGGTCCAAGTATCCGTTTTAAATGAGAAATTTTGGAAAAATTTAGTTCCTTTATATATCCAAAGGCCACCGAAATCGTAGTTTCACCCGTCTTGTTTAAGATAAAATGTTTATAGATATGTATGCTTTGATATCTTGTTTGTGGTCACTAAGAAGGTTTGTTCTCTTCTTATTATTGATGATAGTTTCGTGCGATGGAATTCGTAATTTTTTTTGTTTACATAAAGTGGACTCCATGTTTAGATTCGTGGATAGTTGCTGATCCTGTTTGTTGGATATCGAGGCATTGTGAACTCACATGTTGTGGCAGCTTCGCGGGTAGAATCCTGCATGTCATTATCGGATAAGTCGGCTATCGATACTCAGGGAAATAGGACGAACAGAGTCGTAACGTCATTGGACACACGAAGGAACCCTAACTTTGACTCTAAAGAAAAGGAAAATGTGATTTGATTTGTGAAACAACTACAACTATATGCACTTTTGAAAATAATTAACTAATAAAATTATGAATGCAATTTTTCTACTATAGAATTTTGAATGACTTGACTAAAACTATAACTATTAATGACGAAAGATGGGTCGGGTTACACTCCCCCACACCCTAGTAATTCACTTCGTAGGATACTAGATTCATAATTAAAGCTTTAAATGAATCCGAGTTTTAATACTCCTAAGTATTACATGTATGAGGGATCGTAGTCCGCACAATACGTAAGAAAATGTTGAATTAAAATTCGGTCTTTATTTCTCCTAAGTATTACACATATGAGGGATCATATACCGCACAGTATGTAAGCAAAGGCTGAAGTAAAGTAGTATCGTATGAATTACGATACAATTCATCTATTGTTTTGATTCCAACTTTTATTTCCACTATCGTGAATTACATCGAGTGGGGTTCATGCACCCCAACCCTTGAAAAATTAGCCAGACATATGAAAACTGGGAAAAAATGTTTTTTGGATGAAAGTAAACATTTTTATGAACATTTGAAGGTGAAGAAGAATGAAATTGCTCACTATAAGAAATAACTACTACAGATATGAAAACGAGAATTGAAATAATCTTACATGAATTGCAAAACTGGAAGCAAACTAGGGTTTCTTATTCTTCTTCTTCTCTAAACTGATTACAAAGCTTCCCTAACGAATCAGAAGCCTCCTCATGTCTGGGGGGAGTTTACAATTTATAATCTACGAATTCTAAGAGTTTGAACCATGCAGGATTCTGATTTTACAACGGATATGTTTGAATTTTGATACCAAAACCGATCCTACTAAGAGGGTTCAGTTCGCTTCCATCTTTGACAAACTTTACAGGAGGTTCTTCAAGCATAGAATTGGTTTGTTTTTCCTCTTCTTCGGTTCGGTTCCATCTTTGACAGCCTTTATAGGAAGTTTTCCAGGATGGGATTGGTTCTTTTTTTCTTCCCTCCATTTCGGTTCCATCTTTTCTTGCTTTACAGAAGCTTTCCCAGGATTGGATCAGTTCTTTTTTTCTTCCCTTCGGTTCGGTTCCCTCTTTTGAGGAACTTTTCCTCCTTGTATTTCTTTGAAGCTTTTGATACGGAACTTAGATTGGGATGTCGAACCTTCCTAAACACTAAATACCTGCGAAATGGATGGAAAATACACGAAACTCGGCGTACTCATTATAAACTCGTCAATAGCAATGATATGATATAAATCCACTAGAATTACACTTTGCGGAGTGATAAAAGCCTCTAAAGTAAGGGGATAAATGGGAAGAATTTATGCCTAATCAAAAACCACCTAACTTAGAACTTTGATCATCCCGAGCAATGTAAAAGAATCAAAACATGGACTATCTCTAAAATGGGATAAAATACGTCTTTCGTGGGCGAGCGATTGCATTTAGAGTATGAAACAAGCCTTTAAATCCTTAGGTTACCCTAGTTGGACGAGTTGTGTCTCGTGAGGGTTTGCAGTGAATATACCCACAAAATTTGACTCAAAGAAGACTCAATATACACAAAAATCGTATAATTCAAACTTTCCCAGAAAATTGTCATCATCAATTCATGTTCAAGAGTCTCAAATCATAGTGCGCGTGTGTGAAGCCAGAAATTTAACCACGAATTTCCACCGATTGACCATTACGTTACTTATCCGAAAATTCTTTTTGATTTCAAAATCTCACGGAATTATCTCACAAATGAATCACTCGGAATGTGGCTTATTCTCTCGGTATGCGTGATTCATAAGAGTAAATGTATTGGAACCAAGTTCACGCACACAAGTGGAAAGATGGAAATTTTATGGTAACCGGATCTCATCATCGGATTATGGTTATAAGAAAGCGGGAACATTGCCTCTAATCCATATTTTTTTTTATCTCTTTTATTATCTTTTTGTGTATTTACTCTCCACGCGGTAACGAATTTCGCAATTTTGGACTCGGTTATGACTTTTTCAGGTTAAAGGTGTATTGGGTAAAATGAGAATGGTGCGGGAAATATGGAATTGGAAAATTTTCTTATGATGTCCATTTGTGCTTTTTCGGGACTTTTGCTCATTTTTTTTCTATTTTTTTCTATTTTTCACGCTTCTCTTTTCTTGTTGTTTTTGCTGAGCATAGTTATCTTTTTTCTTGCCCCCTTTCTGCACTTTTCGACCTTAATTTCTGGGATTATCAGTTTTCACAATTTCAGGCCATTTGGGGTTTTTCGGGTTGTCAAACGAAAGGAAAAATTATTCGGCTCAATTTGGGGTTACAAAAGGGATAATTTTTCACTACTTTTTATGGCTAATCTTTTTGGGTGACAAACGAGGGCCTACTTCATTGTTCGAAATACTAATTGCGTACCATATGCATCTCGAGATGAATTAAGTTTAGAGATATATTTTGGCAAAGGCAATATCACACACATTTTCAATAACCGATCAAAGTGAAATAATTGAGATACTTTACGACTTATCAAAACGCTCAAAAGAACTTTGAGTTAACAATTAACTCGAATTGATTTTTAAACTCACCAAAATGCTAGGTTCGAAATCTCGCTGGGGTTATTAATCTTCAAATTTATTCGTTAAGTCGTCTATGTTCGCTCAATTTCCATCCTTGGTCAATTTCGTCTTTGTGTATTATGTTTTTACAATTTGAGACTTTAAACCAACTTTTAATGATATTTTTAAAAAATTGGAATTCCAATATTTATTTATTTTGATGAAAAATATTTTTGGATTTTTCAAGATTTTATGATTTTTTTGAAATTTCTCAGCATTTTTGAAATTTGTGAAGTTTTAGAAAGACGCACTTGTGACCCCCCCCCCCCCCCCCCCACAACTTAAACTTTTGCATTGTCCTCAAGCAAAAAGGACTAAAATCTAACTCAAAGGCAATTAAAAGTGCGGGAAAATAAAACAAATAAATGAGACAGAAATGCAGAATTTTTTTATAGATACCTAACACCTGTGTTACAAAGGAGAGGGGAGCACACAACTAACATATGTAAACAACCACCACAACACACAAACATTAAACAACAAAGAAGGGATTCATTGGGGAGGCGTATTTAAGGGTCCGAGTGCGCTGGGATCATAGGGATCATAGAAGAAAGTGGGGGGGGGGGTCCGCCGAAGTTGAGCTCGTATAAGTGTGCTTGGAGACGATGCATCATGATCATGTCCTTTCGGTAATCCTCTTAATCCCGTTGATAGGCCGCTTGGTCCCTGTTGTATTGTGTGATGAACCCATCAAAACGAGTTTCTACGGCTGTAAGGCGCCTATCAAAATCTTCATCCTGTGGCTCAAAGTTCGATTCATCATCCTCGTCGTATTCTTCCTCTTATGCCCCGCCCATCTCGACATCCTCAGCCTCCGGCTCTTCAACATGGATCTCCTCCTCGGCATCTACATCAACCACCACCCGGGCTGATCGATGGGAAGCTCTCTACTGGGAACTCCTAGTGCATGACACTTTCCCAATGGGTTCCGAGAGGTGGGGGAAAGCATGAGGTAGATGGATACCGGCATCGGCAAGGAGAGAGGTTATGAGACGTGCATAAGGGAGGGGCACCACACCTTTTTGCTCCAAGGTTGCGTAAAGAATATCGGTGTAAAGCATGCGGGCAAGATTGAGAGCGAAGTTTGGATCGAAAAGGTGGTACATGAGGGTAGCTTGGCAAAGGTGCATTGCCGAGTCATTTGTGATTTGAAGAAGGTTGGCTCACACAATATGGAAGGTAATGTGCGCCTTATCGTTTAGGCGTCCCACGGGAAAGGTACCCCTTTCCCAAATCTCGTTGGTTGCGAGACGATTGATGCATTGATGTTTTGGGATGGTGGGGGCATTGGTTGGGTAGTCATAGATGTCTGGGTGGGGGACGCCCTTGGTAGCAAGTTTACGAGCTAGAATGGCCAAGGAAAACAGGATGGGGCGATCGTCAACAAAAGCTTGACTCTCAAACTCGCCTGTGCGGATGAGAGATCCATAGAAAGATCGGACTTCGCCTGCCCACACTACATTGTGGGGTTCTTGGAGGTATTGCATCCACCCCCTCCGGCTGAAAAGAGTGGTAACTGAGCGGGGCAGCTCATCCCAGTTGATGACGCGCTCAATGTGTAGTTGGCGGGAGAGGCTGGAATTTTTTTCGCTCCATAGGTCCTCCATGTGGGAGCGGTATTCCCCATTGCCATTGGGCAGAATCTCGATGGACATATATTTCGGGGGAAGAGTGGGATTTGGCATGGAAATATTTAGGAGTTGGGATTGAGAGATAGGGTTTAGAGAGGTGAGATGAGATGGAGGTGTGGATGGAATGGTAGGGGAGAAGGTCAATTTATAGGTGGTGGAAAGGGTTGGGGGAAGAAATTTTGAGGGACAAGGGGAATTAATGTTTGGGGGGAAAGCTGGGAAGGAATGGAAGGAAAGGAGGGGATAGGGGGTTACCTCGGGAAGAACCAAAACTGCAGAACCCAAACCGATCCGGTTCAGGGGAGAATAAATCCGGTTCTAGAATTATTTTATTTTACGATTTATCAAAACTGAACCGATCCCACTAAGGGGATTTGGTTTGGTTCCATCTCAGGCAGAACCGTCTTACTTAGCATACTAAACTAGAATCTCACACCCTCGAATTTCTGGACACTTTCTCACTTATTCCCCCTATTGGATTTCTCGATGCCCTCACGAAGTGCGTGTTGGTGTGTGTGATCCTAACCTTAACCTTACATAATCTACCTACGGACTCAAGCTAATATACCGAAGCATAACTACTAGACACAAGAATTCACCCCATACGCGTCGAGGGTGCAACGACCTCTCAACTCAAGCTCATTCTACCAGGTAAATGGGGTCCGATAACCAGATGGTGTCGATGTCTTCTACGCATGCCTCGACATATATCTTTAGACATTGGCCATTGACTTTGAACGCATTCCCCCCTTTTGGATCTTACAACTCTACTGATCCATGGAGGAATACGCTTCTCACAACGAATGGACCAGTCCATCGGGATCGAAATTTTCCCGAAAATAGATGAAGCCTAGAGTTGTAGAGGAGTACCTTTTATCCCGATTGAAACTCTTTTCGTCGGATAATCTTATCATGTTCTAGTTTCATCCAGGCTTTTGAAATCTTGGCATTCTCATACGCATCATTGCGTATCTCCTCTAACTCATTCAGTTGAAGCTTGCGAACTTCACCGGCTTTGTTCATATCGTAATTTAATATCTTAATGGCCCAATATGCTTTGTGCTCTAACTCAACGGGAAGTTGAAAAGGCTTGCCATACACAAAGAAGAATGGGGACATTCTGAGTGGGTTCTTGTATGCGGTACGGTAGGCCCATAGTGAATCATTCAATTGAAGGGACTAATCTTTTCGATCGGGATTGACGGTCTTCTTTAGTATGTGCTTGATTTCATGATTTTCCATTTCGTCCTGTCCATTCGTTTATGGGTGACAGGTCGTTCCAAGCTTGTGAATGATGCCATACTTTCTCATGATCTTCTCGAATGGCCTGTTGCAAAAGTGCATGCCATTATCACTAATTATCTCTTTCGGAGCACCGAAGCAAGAAAGTATGCGTTTGTGTAGGAATTTTATCACCACTTTATTATCATTAGTCTTGGTAGCTATAGCTTCCACCCATTTAAAAATGTAGTCTACCGCGATAAGGATGTATAGGAAACCAAAAGATGGGGGAAAAGGGCCCATGAAATCAATACCCTAGCAGTCAAAGATCTCAATAATGAGTATCGGGGTTAATGGAATCATGTCTTGTCGGGTAATCGCTCCCATCCTTTGACACATATCGCAAGATTTTCAATATTTACTCACATCCCAGAATATTGTGGGCCAATACAAGCTGCATTAAAGAATTTTAGTTGTTGTCTTTTTCACAGAAAAGTGGCCTCCCGAATGACAGAATTGGATGACTTTTGGGATTTCGTCATTCGGTATGCATCGTCGGATGATCTGATCGGTGAAATATTTAAAAAGAAATGTATCAACATAAAAAACATGCGCGACCAAGTGATCAACCTCTTCTTATCTTGCGGTGTCCAATCGGGAGGGACGACTCCCGTGACAAGATAGTTCACTATATCTACAAACCAGGGCAAAGAAGAGGTGGCAAAGAGTTTCTCATCCAGAAAATATTCATTTATGGGTGTAGGATCACTAGGTACGTCGGATGAAAGCCGTGATAAGTGATCAACAACGACATTTTCTACTCCTTTTTTGTATTTGATGGAGATATTAAACTCATGAAAGAGTAGGATCCACCTTATGATGCGTGGATTTGCATCCTTCTTCGAAAGTAGATATTTTAAAGCCACGTGGCCGGTGAAACAAGTGATGGGGGGACCGATAAGATAGGGCCAAAATTTGTTGAGAGCGAATACTACTGCTAGAAACTCTTTCTCCGTGGTGGAGTAATTGAGTTATGGTCTGGTAAGGGTCTGGCTAGCGTAGTAGATGACATAAGCCTTATTGTCTTTTCTTTGGCCCAAAACAGCCCCTATCGCATAATTGCTAGCATCACACATAAGCTCGAATGGCAAGGACCTATCCGGAGCTTGCATAATGGGAGAGGACATAAGCATGTTTTTTATTTTTTTAAAAGCGCTTTGGCATGCTTCCGTCCACTCAAATGAGGTTTCCGTCATGAGGAGATTTCTTAAGGGTCTAGCGATAGCGCTAAAATCCTCAATGAAACGTCTATAAAACCCCACGTGGCCCAAGAAGGAGCGCACGTATTTCAGCAATTTTGGTGGGGTTAGGTTAGCTATGTCATCTATTTTTGCTCGATCGACTTTGATCCCTTTGGATGACACTATGTGGCCAAGAACTATACCCTCGGTTACCATGAAGTGGCATTTTCCCCAATTCAGCACTAAGTTCTTTTCCACACATCGGTCTAGTACTTTTTCAAGATTGGCTAAACATAGGTTAAAGGAGGTGGTAAAAACACTAAAGTCATCCATAAACACCTCTAGCACTCTCTCAACCATATCACTGAATAATCTCAACATGCACCTTTGAAGGGTTGCCGGCGCATTACACAAACCAAATGGCATACGTTTGTAGGAAAACGTTCCAAACGGGAAAGCGAATGTTGTTTTCTCTTAATCAAGTACATCTACCTCAATATGGTTATATCCGAAAAAACCATCTAGTAAGCAATAATAAGGGTGGCCCGCTACTCTTTCAAGCATTTGATCGATAAATGGCAAGGGGAAATGATCTTTCCTAGTTCCCGCATTTGGTTTCCGGTAATCAATGGAAACGCGTCATCCAGTGGTGGTACGTTGGGGAACTAGCTCTCCCTTGGAATTTTCAATCACAGTCATGCCCGAATTCTTCGGGATGACTTGAATGGGGCTCACCCACTTGCTATCCGAGATTGGGTAGATAATCCCGGCATCCAATAACTTTATAATTTTAGTCCTCACCACATCTTTTATTATGGGGTTTAGTCGTCTTTGCATTTCTCTCAAGGTCTGAACATCCTCTTCGAGATGAATCTTATGGGTGAAAATTACGGGGCTTATCCCTTTTAGATAAGCTATACACCAACCAAAAGCATTTTGGTGCATTCTCAAAATCTTTAATAATTTACCCTCATGCTCTTCATCTAAGATAGAGGAGACAATAACAGGAAATGTCTCATTTTCTCCTAGTAAAGTATATTTGACATTGGAGGCTAATTTATTCAATTCAAGAGTTAGGAATGTGTCGCTAGATGGCACCATGCGTGCTTCCCTTGGCGGTAACTCTTCGAATTGAGAAACCCAATTAACATCTCTCTCATCCTCGTTCGATGCTCTCTCATCGAGTAAGCCTCTCAACTCCTCTATATCCCTCTCAAACTCGGTGTAGGCTCCTTCACTCTCATGATTAGACACTAAGAAAACTTCTAAGGCGTGTCTATAGTAATTTTCCTCAAAGTGTTCTTCTACGATCTCCTCAATTAAACTTACTGCGTGAAGATCATCTTCTTCCCCTGCTTGTTGGGCTATGTTGAAGATGTTTGTTTCCAAAGTCATATTCCCAAAAGTCATTTGCATCTTCCCATTTCTAGTATTGATAACTGTGTTAGCCGTGTCTAAGAATAGGGATCCAAGGATGATGGGAACATGATTTTTCGAGGCGAAGGAGGGATTCGTGTCCCAAATGACAAAATATACTGGGAAGTAGAAATGTCCACTTGGACTATCACATCCTCAACTATACCCCTTGGTATCTTCACGATTCGATTCGCTAACTGAAGAGTGATCCGTGTGGGCTTAAGATCACCCAGATTAAGTTTCCTATAAATTGAATAAGGGAGAATGTTGACACTTGCTCCCAAATCGAGTAAGGCTTTTTCAAATTTGTTTTCTCCAATGGTTCAGGAAATAATGGGGGCACCGGGATCTTTATATTTAGGGGGGAGATCGTTTAGAAGGACTGAGCTCACATTTTGTGCTAGCAACACGTTCTTTTTTACCTTCATCCTCCTCTTGACTGTCAATAAGTCTTTTATGACTTTTGCATAGGATGGAATTTTCCTTATTGCATCGAGGAAAGGTAAGTTCAACTTTACGTTCTTAAGCACTTCTAGCACTTCTTCACTTATGGTCCTATTATGGGCAGGAACTAATCTTTGAGGAAATGGTGCCATGGAGGGTGATTTCACTACTACCTCAGGCTCACTAGTATCTTCTTTATCACTATCTTTTAAGGGGACATCTCCGGCCTCTTTCGTGCAGGGAAAAATCTCCTTATCTTTGGTTGCATCGTGTGAAGGAGGTGATAAATTACCGACTCTCCCACTACGAAGAGTGGTTACAGCTTGACATTGCTCCTGATGTTTTGTAGAGGTGGAGCTAACACTAGTTTGACCTTGGGGAGGTCTTTGGCCCTGGGCAGGAAACTTGACCTTCTCTTGGATACTCAATGATGATTGCATATTTGAAATATTCATATTTATGTCATTGATCATGCACTCATGTCTAGCAGTGGTTGCATTCTGGGCAGTGATGAATCGGTTTATCGTATCCTTGAGATTTCTCCTCGGTGGAGTGATATATGGCCCTGGAGGTGGTGGTGCCTGCATATGTCCTTGTATGTGTGGTTCTTGTTGAAAGTATGATGGTGGAGGAGGGGCAACATGTGAATTAGGGTTCATCGCAGCATTTTGTTACCCATAGCTAAAACCAGGATGGTTTTTCCATGAAGGGTCGTAATAATTTCCGTACGGTGCACCGAAATTACCCTTAAATCTTCCTACACCACTCACTTTCTCTTGAAGCATAACTTTATAGGTGGTTATCATCGAGCATTCCTCTGTTGAATGACCCGCCTCATAAATAGCACACACCTTCTCAATGGGGTTTGGGATGAGCCTATTGGTTCTTTTGCACACATCTCAAGTATTTCTCGCATTCCTTTATCAAGTAGATGAGTCGACTATCTTCCATAGTATTCTTTTCTACGTGAAATAGGCCAGACACCGATGGAGTGATGGTCATTTGGCGAGTTCAATTATGAACACTAGGGTCACATGTATACCATGATTGGGTAGTCTCGACGATATACCTCAGGTGAAGCTCAACATCGTTGGCGTCTAGGTAGACAAAGGGACCATCACACATGGTTTCAACGAGTTGTTTGGAATTTATATTCATCCCATTATGGAAGAAGGAAATGATTTTAATTTTATCAAGTCCTTGATGAGGGCACGAAGTGATTAACTCATCAAAATGTTTGTAACATCGATCGAACGACTTATTTTCTAATTGTTGGAAGGTTTGAATTTGAGCCTTGATGGAGTTCGTTCGATGTGGAGGAAAGAATTTCTTGAGAAATTTAGATTGCAACTCATTCCATTATGCAATCGAGTTTGGAGTTAAAGACCATAACTAGGTCTTAGCGTTGTCCTTTAGCGAGAATGGGAAGAGTTTGAGGCCGATCACATCTTTTGTGCAAGTTTGATCGCTGAGGGTCTTGCACGCCTCCTCAAACTCCCAGATGTGGAGATATGGCTCTCCTTAGATAACTGACCCACTACTAACTAAAGTCCCTGCGGTGCCAACTTGGCTTTCTAAAGACCATCCCCTAGATAAGGTAGTCAGTAACCTTGAGGAGCATATGAGAACTAGATATTTACTTCAAAATGTGGCTAACTTTACATGCTTTCTTTCTCAATTAGAATCAAGGAATGTAAATGATGCCCTCAACGACTCTTATTGGATTGATGACATGCAAGAGGAATTAACCCAGTTTAAGAGTCATGATGTTTGGTATCTTGTTCCATAGCTAGAAAAAAAAGTTTATCGTTACCCGTTGGATTTTTAAAAATAAAACGGATGAATCTGGGGTAATCATTAGAAACAATACAAGGATGGTAGTGCAAGGATATTCTCAAATAGAGGGATAAGACTTTGATGAGACTTTTTCCCTAATAATAAGGCTTGAGTCTGTTCATCTCCTCCTTGCAGTAGTGTGTCATTTATAATTTAAACCTTTTCAAGTGGATGTTAAGTCCACCCTTTTTAATGGTATTTTGAATAAGGAGGTATACATAGAACAATCGAAAGGCTCTATTCACCTTTATCACCCGAACCATGTTTTTAGATTTAAGAAGTCTTTATATGTCTTAAAACAAGCTCCCAAGACCTAGGGTGAACGCCTCTCGACCTTATTAGTCAATAAAGGGCTTGAGTGTGGCAGAAATAACAAGACATTGTTTGTCCATAAAATAAATAATGAGGTTTTGATTGCATAGATTTATGTAGATGACATCATTTTTGGTTCAATTTCCCCTGAACAAGTTGATGATTTTTCTAAAATAATGTATAGGAGTCCCAAATCTCACGTATGAGGGAGTTATAATACTTTTTAGGTTTTCGAGTTAAATAGATGAGTGATGGCCTCTTTATTTCTTAAACCAAATATGTAAATTAGTTGATTAAGAAATTTGGCTTAGATAATGCTAAAATTGCACGCATTCCCATGATCACCACGTCTAAGATATCTAAAGATAAGAATGGGGGAAATGTTGATCCAACCTTATATAAAAGCATGATAGGAAGCTTGCTATATCTAACTACATCTAGACCAAATATCATGTATACCATTTGTGTTTGCAAAGTTTATCATTGTGCACCTAAAGAATCCCATTTATTTTGCGTTAAGCATATCATTAAATATGTTAAGGGCACACTAGAGTATGGTATTTGGTACCCAAAGGACACCTCTAATTCTATAGTTGGTTACACTGAGGGTGACTGGGTAGGGTGTTCTGACGATAGTAAGAGCACTTCTAGTTCTTGTTACTACATAGGTAACAACTTGGTCGATTGGAGCAGTGAGAGACATAATTGCATATCTTTATCAACTGTCGGGTCTGAGTACATAACTGCTGGTAACTGTTGTGCTCAATTGTTGTGGATCAAACAAATGTTGTGTGATTATGGTATTTTTTGAGAACAAGTTGGCTTTATTATGTGATAATTAGAGTGTTATTAATATTTTTAAGAATCCTATACAACACTCTCATAGTAAGAACGTTAAGATTAAACATCTTTTTATTCCTGAATTAGTATAATCTAAAGAACTCCTTATTGAATATCTACAAACTGAAAAACAACTAGCTAATCTATTTACTAAGACCTTGGACAACATTAGATTTGAATCCTTAAGGAAATTTATAGAGATGATTATGCTTGATTAGTTTTCTACCTTATCTGTTATACTATCCTATCTATATCATGTTCATAATATGTCTTTGAGGATATAGGGTACGATCGTTTCACATATGACAAAATACGTCTCCTTTATATATTTTGGGTAAGAGACACCTAATATGATCCATTGCCATGACTTGATTCGTAGTTTATTCTGTTATATACTATCTCTTGATTATTTACCCATTGTCTATTTGGGACAAAATGGGGGAGAAGGATTGAGTCCATCCCGGGACTGTTTGTGAGATTTTAATTTCTAAATTTGACTAACATGTTTTATCTTGAGTATTTTTTTTATAGGCATTGGACTTCATTCTTCCAAGATATTAGGGTACTGGTCTGTATTCTAGTCGAGTTATGTAAACTATTTTGCTACCCTTATTTCCGTTTCTAGGAAGGGTTGGGCAGTTAGAATTTGTATGGCATTAGGAATTTTTTCGCCTAGAGTATCCTTATTGTACTCAAAGGGATTTTGTCTCTAATATCCAAAGGGAGAAATTAAAATACCCTATAGGGTTGAGTTATTAGGAGTCTGTACCATATAGGTCTTTCTTCTAGTTTGGATATTAAGACAAAATATTTCTAGTAGTCTTGAGATCCTCCTAATGGTACTCCACATTTCAAGATTGGTGACTACTTGAACTGAAATCCCCAACAAATTCTTCTCTATCCATATTGGGCTCCAAAGGTATAAAAAATTTACATTTTAGGATACATTGCACCATATACGTTATACGTGTTTAAATAATTTTTTGGATTTTTTAAATTTTTAAAATTATTTAAGATTTAAAATCAATTTCTAAATTTAAATGAAAAATATTTTAAATTGTTTTTTTAAAACCTTTAAGGAGGAAATTTTTATTTTCATAAGTTGGAAACAACTTTCATTTATCATGTGAGTGCAACACATTTATGCTACTTATATATTTCTTTACACTCACTGTTTCATCACACTACACACACCGTCGGATCAATTCTATCTAAGGATGTTATTCCATTTAACAAGATCCATGAGCCAACCCTTTTACCCAATAGCATTGAGTGACCTATAACTAGATTTAACTAGTTTCACTTAACATCTACGCTCAAACATCAATCGCTAGATCAAGGTTTAACCATTTTAGTTAATCTCAATTATCCATTCAAAGGTCGATTTCTAGAATCTTCCCACCATCCTATATAACCCCCCATCGTCTTATTATTTCCAAACTTTTTCTTAATGTAGAGAAAGAAGAAAGAGAGAGGATAGGTTAGAGAGAGAAATAAAGAGAAAACATTTTCTTTAAAACTAGAGAGAAAATTTGTAGGAAAAATGTTTTCCTTCTCAGTGTTTGAAAACCAGAGCGCTAATCCTTTCAAATCTTTTAGGTTTTTCAATAGACTATAATTTGAGTGTTTTGAGAGTTTGAATTTAGTTTTTAAACTCATCTTAGTCTGGTTCTGCACCAAATATACCTCACATTTGTTAGAGGCTTGATTTTTCCATGAAATCAAGAATCTAACTTATGTGATACATTTCACACACATATCTATTAGATCTATTTGTTATATCAATTATATTTTGTTTCGAAAATATTGTTTCTAAAAACTAATATTATTTTTTGCATTTTTTGGCATATTTCAAAATAATTTTAGATCCACAAACTTTTTAGCTCAGAAACTTTAAATATCATAGATCATATAGGCTTTATGATCTGGTTCTTTTTAAAACTAATTTTACAATTTGTGAAATCTGTTTTTCATGTAAATATAGTTTTATTTCTATTTTTCAAAAGATATCACCAGATCTGGTATTATTAGTTATCTAATATTATTAAGTTAATATCTTAGCATATTAGAGAACCTGTGAAATTTTTTGGACATTTTTTAATATGTCTGTGTGCATTTTTCCATATTCGTATAGTTATGAACCTCACCATTGCCTCTATCACACACTTCACTATTAGAAAAGTGTGGTTGTTTTTAGGCGATAATGATTCTTGAGTTTCCGTAAGATCACTAAGGATTGGAGGTTCAGAAGTTGTTGGATCAGAAAGATTACCTAGGAGGTGGAGCTCTAATGTTTAGGCATAATTTCTTTCAGATTTTTTATCGTATTTGCATGCGTGTAATCTATAACCTTAATTTCATTCTAGTAGATTTTGTTTTGTGGCATTGAGGTCACCGTGAATGTTTCCCCAACCTTTGGGGTTTTACCACATTAAGAATTGTGTGTAAACTTTTTGTGCATATTCTTAATTCTTTCATGTTATCTCCTCTTGACCAAGGTTAATTAGGGTTTCTAAACTTTTTAAAACCAGGTTACTAATTATCTGAAATAATCTGGCTACTTTATTTTTATTATTTAACACATCTTATGTGAAATCCTTTTTAACAAATAAGAGTTTTTTCAAAGAGTTTATTCGGATTCTCAATCATCCCTTTAACGATGTTAAAAAATCTCAATTGAGTTATTTTAAAGGCATCTCCCAGATAGGTTACACCTCGTTCCTAGAAGGAAAAACTCCCAAATCCCGAACCCACTTGTAAGTTTTACTTTCACTAGCCTTACTAGCATTGAAAATCCCCCACTGCTAATAATTTTCAAAACCCCAGCTATCGTACCCCAAAACCTCAATGTTGTGTTTTCCATAATGTACACGCAAGAACTAGAGCTAACGCCAAACCCGATAATAACATCACCAACAAGCCCAAGACCACTACTAGTGGCATTACTACAAAAATTCTTGTCTCAACGACGCAACTTACCCTTGATCATCGCCACTGCAGCCTTACAATCACGTAACTAACAAGCAACCCAAGATAACACCCCAACCACATAACTCTCAACACCATACCACTAGTGACTAGAAAAAATACTTCAACACTGCTTGCGAAATTTCCAGTACCATCCTCTGACCAAAGTCCTAGCCAATACCATCGTCTGATAAAATTCACACCACTTCCACTAGCACCAATTAGCTTTTTGATTCTCGAAGACATGAAAAAATTCTTCATGAGCTAGGTTGCTAAGTTTACGTTTATAGTCCCCTTTGAACATGACAATGAGCCACCTCTCATTGATAGTGTTTACACATAACCTTACCCAGTTCGATACATGGCGCCGTCAAATTTTGGAAAGTACGACAGAAAAGGTAACCCCAGGAGTATGTGATCTTGTTCATTGAGAACCAGGGAATTCATGGAGGGGATATCACATTGACATTTAAGGAATTTCCAAAATCGCTAAAGAAAAAATCTTTTACGTGGTATTGGGACTTGACTATCGGTAGTGTTGCTACTTGAATCTAAATGGATGAGTTGTTATCTCCAAGTTTTTCATGACAGAGACTAGAATTGCAACTGTCGATTTAGCCTCGGTGAAGCAGGGTTTTAATGGGAACATGATGGAATACATTTCCAGGTTCCATGAATGGTCCCTCGATTATAATAAGGCTTTGGCCAAACTTTAACTCACCCAAATGTGCACCGATGAAATGTTGTTGGAATGCAAGACCCATCTACTCAATCATACACAAGCAAGTTTCGCACATTTTTCGCATAAGGCAATAAGTGTACAGGATGTAGTCAAACATATTTTGTCTTATAAAACTAGATAATAATAACTCAACAACCTGCCATTCAGGTTGACAGGCCATGGATCCATGGAATACAATTTTAGGCACCGAGAGTTCCCCTATTAGCACATAGGGGAAATATAAGAATGACAGTCAAAATAGTTGGAGCAAAGATAGGTCCAGGAGGGTATCCCCGCAGGACATATCAAGGCCATAAGACCCAAAAGCTTTTGTGCATTGATGATAAATAAATGGCATCACTTCGTGCTTATGCATCCAAATCCGATCAATCGATAACTGATAAGAAGATTATGAATCAATCACATGAAACTTAATGGTAGAATGAATATTTCCTAATTAGATTGATGTGTGGACAAAGCCCCTTATTTCCATTTTGTCATTACTGAATTTGTAAACATCAATGGGGTTTCACACTAGATGACTTGGTGGTATACCTGAAGCTTCAAATGAGATGACGAATATGATATTAATAGAATCCCCGCCATCTAGTAGAGCTCTCGTGAATGCAACATTATTCTCTAAAGTTGTGACATAGCGCAACTGATTGTAAAAAAAGGCACCAATTTATCTTCATTCGAAAATGTAATTACTAATGTTACCCGCTTCATAAGCTTTACCATGACACAATTTAAATTGAGAGTTGTTTCTCCTTTGGTTTCAATGACTTTGAGTATAGCCTTTATTTACTTCTTCCCACGTCTTTAGGGGGATACCCACTTGGTCATAAAACCATTTGAAGTTAGAATTACTTGACACCTCTGTGATAATTTTTGTCTTAGAATAATCTTATCTTTCTTTCATTTTGGCCATCTATACTCCACATGCTTTTTTATATCCATGTCATCATTAGCAGTGATTGATAATGGTTCTCTTTTTTCTCGCGTACTTTTGATCCTCAATTAATTCATCATTATTCCTATCTCTTCAACTTGTTTTAGTGGAACCTTGTTAATGATTTCTTAAATTTTGGCTTTTATTACAACCTCTTATCTACTCGTAGGAACATTGCTCCTCCCTGTTGATGGCTTGGTACTGGGTTGTGATACACATTTATGATCTCTACTATCCCTTTTTTACATATTCAGCCACCAATTTTTTAATTTCTACACACTATTTGGAAGAATTTCCCACGTATTGGTGGTTCACAAAGTAATCGATAGGAGCTCAATTAGCATCGGTTGGTTTCCCTCTAGGATTTTGAAAAGTATTCCCAAACCTATTGGTCACTAGCCCTTCATATATCGAATGTACCTTTTCCTAGAGATGAAGTACATTTTATTGATGCGGTGTAATTTATAGAGTTAGCACCTGATTATGGGGTCATAAGACCTACACGGAGTGGTATTGATATCAACCCACAAAAAACAAGCTTATAGGAGCTATTGCCATTCATATGGCTAAGATAAATACGATCAAAGATGAGCTCGATGAACTAGAAGAAATCCTTGTTACCGAAGTTTGTGAAAAGAGAAATCTAGTGTAAATTCTAAGTCAAAAATTGAATAATTGTATAATAACTAGCAGGGAAGTGAGGTTCCAATTATGACAAGGTTACAGGGTCAAATTTTGGATAGAGTATGTTGACATGATTGATCAATGTTGTGTAGTGGATAACCTTAAGGATCACTATTACATAAATGAGCCGAAAGAGGTACCCGAATGCATGTAAGACGGGCCAAAAATATAATTGAAGGAATTTGAAGGAGTAAATATCGTAGCATAAGGCCAAGATCCCCAACCAATATTCATCTATAAGGATATTCGAGGTAAAAAACAAAGTGATTTACTTGATCTGATAAAAAAGTACTCAGATGCTTTCACATGGAACTATACCAAAATGCCATGTTTGGAAAAAAAGCATGACATCCGATCGCTTGAATGTTAACGATATTTTTCAAAAAAAAACTAGAGCTTAAAATCAAAGCCGAAGTGGAAAAACTACTAGCATCCTGGTTCATCAAATCCATATCACAATCAGTGTGGCTCTCAAAAACCTTCCCGGTCAAGAAGCGCAATAGACAAATCATAAATGGGTACCCTTGACCCACATCGACTATTTGGTGGATGCCACTACTGACAACGATATGTACAGTTTCATTGATGATTTCTCCGGATATCATAAAATTAAAATGAGAAAAACAAATGCTGAAAATGGCCTTTCAAACTCCACTAGGAAACTTTTACTACATAGTCATGACATCCGATTTGAAGAATGAAGGAGCAACGTATCAACAAACCATGGTTGTCATTATTCTTGTTATGCTATACAACATGTTATAATTTTATGTGGATGATTTGTTCATTAAATTGAGAGGGAAGTCAAACATTTATAATCTTTAAAAGGTATTAGAGCATTGGAGTAAATTCAAGTTGAAGATGAATCCCCTCAAATGAGAATTCGGAGTAACGAGAGGAATGTTTTTTGGATTTGTTGTGAGCTGTCATGGTATACAAGAACATGAAGCGAAGAAAATGGCGATTATCAAAATGCCACTCCCTAAAAGACAGACGGAATTTCAAATATTTTTGGGTAAAGTTACTTACATCCGGAGGTTTATTTCAATGCTTTCGGAGCTCACCTATCAACTCAGACCACTCTTGAAAGGGAACACGAAGTTCAAATGGGGATAGACACAATAACATACATTCGACGAAATCAAGAAGACACTTACTATCCCATTGACAATGACTCAACCAATTAAGGGACATCTTCTACTCATGTATGTTACTTTGACGACCAAATCAGTAGGACCATTCTTAGCTTAAGAGGTAGATGGAAATGAAAAAACCTTCTATTACCTCAGCCGAATTCTTGCCAATATAGAATCTCGATACGTGATAATGGAAAGGAATTGTCTGGTACTTTTATTCATGGGACAAAAGATGAAGCATTAGTTCCTTGCATTTTTATACACTTAGTTATTCATTGTGATCGAATTAAAAAATTTCTTTCTAGAATTTTCATAATGGGATGATTGGCCTGATGGTTTCTAATTATTTCCCAATGTGATATCATATGTATCACTCCTAAATTAATTTAAAGTCAAGTTATTGTTGATATGTTGTGATACTTTCTAACCAGTGAACATGAACCACCAAGTGCGGAAATCCTAGGAGACGATCTTCAAGCCTTAACATACAAAGAGGAGTTAGAAGTATGAAGCATGGAATTTGATGGCTCATCGATAACAAAATATGGGGAAATCAGAATAATCCTTACCAGAGGCAAATAGAGAATACGTATCCCTTTTCAACAGGGATTCTCATGCTCCAAGACGAAGATGAGTATAAGGATTTATCTGTCAGTCTCCTCAAAGCACTGAAAAGGGGCATCAAAATGATAACCATTAAGGGTGACTCAAATCTAGTGATCCAGAAGGTGGTTGGTGAATTTTCCCTAAGACAAATATAATCAAACCCATATCGAACTCTTATCCAATATTTGTTAAACCAATTTGTTTGGATTAATATTGTCCAACACCCTAGAGCTTTTAACAAGTGTACTGATGCCCGGGTCAACTTGGCAACCCAAATAAAAAACCCTACTTTAAGTGAACCATGCCCATCTTTGTATTGGAAATAGTTGTCCCAGAATAATCACCGGACTGACAAGATATGATCCTCAAACGACTGTCAAGCAGCCAACTTCCAATAGAAACATCGATACCTAAAGAAACCTTAAAAGATTTCCACGACCTTGAAAGGATTTTATACCATCGATGCACATTAGGCATATTGGCATGACGCGTAGGGCCTAAAGAAGTAGAGAGACAGATCAAGGATATGAATAACAAACATTGGGTCTCATATGACATAGCCCTCTATCGAAGGATCCAACATTCATGCTATTATTATCCATCGATGGGAAAAGAGGCAACAGATCTCCAAGAGCAATGCGAACAATGTCAAGAAACACCAAGGCAGGAGGAAGTAAATATCCTGGGAAATTGAACCAACTAGAGTGATGTTTATATTCAATACTTCACAAACGGAAAAATCCCCAATGAGAGAAAGGCATAGCGTGCACTCAGACAAAGGGACACACGATATTTGATGGTTGATGGAAATATTTTCTGAAAGGGATACAACCAATAATTAATGAGATACATAGCTAGGGTAGATACGAAAGAAGTGATGAAGAGCACCCATGAACTGGCATACATCAGCGGTTACAAGTTATATGAAGAACTAACTCACCTAGGCTATTACTGAATATCATTTGTGGCCGATTACAATCTGTTCATCAAAATGTTCAAGGCGTGTCAAATCCATAGCAATCTCATCCTTGCACCAAATGTTCCCTTATAAGATTTATCCACTTCATATCCATTTCACACATTGGACTTCAGCCTGGTGGGAAAATTATCCCCCACTTTAGAGGAAAAATTTGGATCCTTATGGAAAGATAATTTTTCACAAAATATCCCGAAGCTATAGCATTTAAAAACACAAACAAAACTATTATGGCCAATTTAACTCGGGAAAACATCATCTGCCGTTTGGGAATTCCAAAAGTCATCATAACCGATAATGGAACGCCTTTAAAAAATGGTGAGATATGAGCCTTGACCACGAGATACAACATTGAACGCCAAAATTCCTTAATCTCATACCCCGAAGGCAACGAAAAAGTTAAAACTACCAATAAGACCCTCATCAACATCCCTATAAAAACATGGGGAAATTTCCATGGAATCTGGGATGAAAAAATTAATTTGGTACAATGGGCTTATCGCACCTCCAAAAGTAAGCCTATTGGATCCTCCCCCTTATCACTTCTTTATGATGTATCACAATACTCCCATGGAATTGGAAGTATCGTCAGCTAGAATGGCATTGCAACATCAGTTAATCTTCAAACTAACGATGACGCAGCTTGAGATGTTAGACGAAATAAGGGATAAAATAGAGGAATTTTCAAAATTATTCCAAGCAACTATCGAGATCTTATGATATCATGGTGAAACCCATGGAGTTTAAGGTCACAAAATTGGTTATGGAAATAACACAACACTTATTGCAAGGATGATTGGCAAGAAATTTCTCACCAAATTTGGAAGTCTGCTACATTATCAAATACACCTCAACCGTAGGATTTTATAAATTGCAAAACCATATTCGAAGGATCTCATTTCTATCAATGTCAAATGGATGAAATAATATTATGTATAGGAAACAATCGGATTACTTATTTTCAATTTTCTTTTATGTTTCACTATGTCATTAACTTGGCTTGTTGTAAGGCTCTACCACATTTCCTTTTCTTATCAATTAAACACAACCACACCTTGAATTCTTACTTGTTGATTTTTGAAAAACACCATGCAAGACTCATTTCATAATTTATATTGTCACAATCACAACAACTATTGACCTCTTTTTGAAATAATAAAATAATAATTAGTATTCATATTTTGTTTTTCGAAAGGGAAAATCGCATTCATCATTAATCTTTGTATAATCAAGAGTGATATTTTCACAACCGACATTGACATTTTCTAAATGACAAAAATCACAATCGGTAATTAAATTTTTCATAATCAGTAGTAACATTATCACAAGAGGTACTAATATTTCCAAAATCGATATTAGTTTTTATGAAAAAGCATCACTATAACCTATAAGTAACACGTTCTATTGGCACAACTAATAATCTCTCTTGGGCATAACCTATATGAATATCAAAATGCATAACCTATAATATTTTGGACATAATATTTGGGAATGTTGAATGGAAAAACCTAAAATCTCATTTGGGCATAATCCCTTATGAATGATGATTGGCAGAACCTACAATATCTTTTGAGCATAAACTATTTGTGAATGATGATTGGCACAACCTATAATCACTTTTGGGGCATAACTATTTGCATATATTGAAAGGCACAACCTATAATTTGTTTTAGGTATAACCTATTTGTGAATATTTAAAGGCACAACCTACAATCTCTTTTGGGAATAACCTCTGTGAATGTTGAAGGGCGTAACATGTAATGCCCCGACCTGGATTTATAGGTTAGCAGTGGCCAACCCAGTCGGACTTGAGATTTTAGTGTGAAGTGAAATGAAACAACCTACATAATTAACCTTTCAATTGTTTAGCATGTGATTTTCATTTCAAATGAAGCTACATGAGGGACCCATGGAAAGCATCCAAGGAATCCAATCATACAGAGATACTTACCTGCATAATGCCTCAAAATACAAAACCTCACCCCCACCTTCCATAACAAAGATGAGGGAATGGGACGAATGCTTACTTGGAAATATAAAATAATGCAATATAGAATGGAGCGGCAGAATGGAGACTCTAACACGTTACATATACGGGCACATGCAACTTCCATATATATATATATATATATATGTGTGTGTGTGTGTGTGTGTGTGTGTGTGTGTGTGTGTGTGTGTGTGCATTAATACATGAAGCCATTTTATTCCAAAAATGTTGTTTACCCCGATTAATTTACCTTAATCTTATAAAAGAAATCCCTCTTACATGATTTGAAATTTATTCCTTGATTTAACATACCCGATTAAATACTTAAAGAAATACACTTTGTTTAGGAAATTTCATTTCTTTTCCTGAAGGTACCCTTTCATTTACACTAATTCACGTAGTATTTTCTTTGAAAATAACCCTTTTAACACAGGCAAACACTGTGTTTGAAAATAGTTATTTTCCTTTGAAAACCTTTTATAAACACACCCTTGTGTTAATTATGGGTTAAACCTCTTTAGGTTACTTACCACCAATTTAATCACTTAACTTTACCATTCCTTTACTTTATGGACATTAATTAATTTTCATATTACTTGTCCATTTCACCCTTTACCAGAACATTTATTTATTTCATTCATGTTTGGTTGTATTTTTATATGTTCACCACACAACCCATTTCTTGACATGTTCCATTTCATTATCTTTTTCTTGGAATCTTCCAATATTCGCATACTTTAACGGGCTCCACACCGTCCGCTATGCTACCATATGCTCTAGCCAGTGGTTTTTGGTCTTTCACCTAAGGGCTCCAGACCCTCCTTAATTATTCCGATCTTATTAATGTGTTTTAACATTTTTTAAATGTTCACATTATTGTACTTTCCCCTTTACCCGCCGAAGCCAAAACCTAGGGTTTCACCTCAAATTGTGTTACACTTTGAAAATCATCATGTCATGTCCTTTACACTTAACATTGATTTGATTCCAAAATCATGTTCATTTAGAACCGTTTAGTATAACACCTTTTCCAACATTTTTATTTAATAAAAAATTTCCACTTTATGTAAAATTACCATTTAACCCATATATTTCCAAACTTGTCCTTTTCTCCATTTTCACAAGTGTTATTTCCTAAAACACCCTTAAATTACCCACACTAACTCATCAAGTATTTTTAACTCATTAACACTCATTTAATATTTTGGAACAACATTCCGTTCAAGTTAAAAATATATTTTTTTCATTACATTCTTTTCCGAGAAATCATTGAACATATAAGACTACTTTATAAGAAAATATCATTTTCCTTTATTAACACATGTAATCTTAAAACCATAAACTTATCATATTTTCAACACATTTTTCACACACTTTAAGGGCTGAAATTTTTAATTTCTTTATTTCATGTTTAAATCCAATAAAATCCTCATTAAACTTGTTTAGATGTTCAACATCAAAATATTACAAGTTTGTGTGCATGAGAAGATATATTTTCAGTCCAAAAATCCTATCAATGGGTCTAACATATGATTTACTCTAGAAATTTCATAATACTTGCAAAAATACATTTTTCAAGACTAGAGGACATCTTTATTTTTCAAAACTTATAAAAATGTCCAATTTCATAAAATCTTCAATTTTGCAAGAAACTTTAGAACATCATTTCCCTAAAATATTTAGCAAGATAAATAGCATTTTCAAAACATTTTATTCCATGAAATGTTTAGCATCAAACTCCTAGAAATACACCATTTCATAGAAATCCCAATCTTAAATTTCAAGACAACTTTAAAATATTCATTCATAATTTACTTTCTAACAAAATAAAACATTTCAATATTTTTATTCTATAAAAATGTTAAATACAAATTTACTAGAAACCCATCATTTTATTCATATGTATCCTACTCTACCAACAAGACTACTAATATCCAAATAGAGTCTTAATACTAAGAGTACAATTTATCACCTGAAATGAAGCTCCAACCAATGTTATGACAACCTTCCACCTCTTAAGGTGCCCTTAAAGAGATTTATTTTCTCCATAAAACTTGCTTCCACGAAAGCTCCATTAAAAACCCCTTCAAACTCCACAAAGATATTCCATCTTCATCTCTAAAAAAAAAAAAAACAATACCTCCAAAATTCATAGCTTTATGCATCCATGGAGGAAATGCATATATGTGGTTTAAATGTGGTGGAATACTTGTGGAATATGGTTGCACAAGGTGGATATATAGTTGTTCAAGATGGTTTGTGGTAGTGGGAGAGAGAAAGAATGCTAAAAATGGTGGGGGAAGACCCACCCCACCCTCTCTCTCTTCTTCAAACTCTAAACCCCCTAAATAAATCAACAAACCCTTATAAAAATACCCCCAAACCTCAAAATCTCATTTTTCCCCTAATCTGGGTTCACCAAAGCTCGACACCTCATCAATCCGACGACCCAAAATGTGACAACACACAAGGGCAACCCGATTTAAAAATTTCTTCTACGCTCGTTAGAACGAGAATGGACTTTCGTTCAAACGAGAATGGCTTCTCAATCGAACTAGCCTTCGAAACGACCTTCTAACGAGTCCGTTTAGGTATGCAGTTGGCTCTCATTTGATCCCCACTACAAACGACCTTGGGTTCCCATTCGAACGACTTGTCTTCGTTTGAACTAAAAAACACTTTCGTTCGAATGACCTTAACTCGTTCGAACCACAAGTTTCCAATTTTATCAAATTTTACACAAAAACTTTCAATAATTATCATCAAGACTCCAAAAACAATCAAACGCAGATGTAAACCCAATTATAATGATCCAGTCCCGAGGGTTTCCATATTACTATAATTTATGTCAAAAAATAATAAAATATTGCTCACAGGTATTACATAACCTATAATATCTTTTGGGCATAACATATTTGTGAATGTTGAAAGTCATAACCTATAATCTCTGTTGGGCATCTTAGTGAATGTTGAAAGGAACAACCTATAATATATTTTGAGCAAAATCTCTTTATGAATGTTAAAAGGCATAATCTCTAATCACAATGGTAAAGTATCCACGAAAGACATAACTTATAAACCAGTTTTGCAAAACCTCATTTTGAAAGGTGCACAACTCATAATCTCAATCAAAAGCCTCTTAGAAGGGCACAACCCATAACCTATATTTACACAATCTCATTATGAATGGTGTGAGAGAGAACATATAATCCTTATGGACAAATTCGAGAATGGCACAACCAATAACTTCCTCCGGCACAACATATTTGGGATCGATAAAAGGCCTATCCTAGTCTTTGTCGAATAATATCTTCTATGTCGATAAAAGGCATAACCTATAATTACCAAAGAAAAGTCTTTACACTATCGACAACAAACATTACTTATAGTTTCTATAGCCCAGACTATTTGTAGCATAATACTTACACTATTGACGTGAGGCACAACCTATAGTATGTAACATAATTTATATGATATTGATGAGAGGCAAAACATAAAACCTCTGTCGGGATGACAAGCAGGCTATCCAAAAATAAAAAACCCACAATCCATATCGAAAAGTCCTTATGAAAATTATAATTAATAACATCACTCAATACAAACTATTATCAATAGCATCATTCTCAATACGTAACAAGTTAGGGGGAAACAAAAGTACAAAATAACATTACTCAAGGAATTATTCATACACAATCGACAACATCAACCATCAAAAATAAAATCACCAAATAACGACATAAACGCATCGTAATATCACCATTATTGATATTAAAGAGTAGGACAATTAGATTACAAAAGATATAACAGGACAGTGCAATGTTCTACAACATTAACACGATGAATATCCCTGAAATAAGAAGGGGATACCACTAACATATTACACATTGGTACTTAAAAAAGGGGAGACAAAAAATCCATGATGCCCACGCAGTCACAAGCTAGAAATGAATTTGTAAAAGCTACACCAATATCTTTAAACACATCATCAAAAACATCTTCGCCAAACTCCTTCTCTAGCTACTTCTGGGCAGCATCTCCCACCTCTTGCGTAGACTGACTTTCAAAATAAAGTTTTCTAGCTTATCTCTCTACATAAAAAGTTCTTGCATAACCTTACCGATAATCTCCCGCAATGCACCTTCATGGTAAGCATACCCCAACATGCCACTTAGACTTTAAAACCACTCCTTGAAAGTTAGATCAAACTGAAATCGTAGCACACGCTCAAAATTTTTCTCCATCCACTCAACAACTAAGCCATCGTCTTTTATATCACAAATAAACTCATTCTCCCTATTACGCTGAGCATTAGAAAGATGTGCCCAAAACATACATATCTATATAACCTCGATATCAACTTAGGATAAGAGAAATGATCTAAGGGAAGCTTGGCTAACTGTGAATCAATCGAAAGTTTCAAGATGATGCAGTAAATAAGAGAACACATTCGGAACCAACATTCCATCAATTATGACCCCATCAAGAAATGAAAAAACACCTCATCATCTCTTTATTAAGTTGGAGACCATCAATCGATCATCCTAATGCATATTCAATGGTCAAATTAAACCTTCACTAGTATGAGTAGTTGAATTAGATTCAACCGAAAAAACTACACTAACATTGGGTACATTCAACAAAACTATATCAACAATAGATACATTTGATACAACCACATTGACACTAGGGACATTCATTACACAAAACATAGTCTCTTGGGCAATCAAAGTTCGAAACATATGCATAGACACCAATCCCCAAATTAATTGTGCACTAAGAACATAAAGTCAGCATTCAATACACCCACAACACCAGTTATTGAAATTCCTAGTGATGATGGAATAACCACTGTCAGAACAACTCCACAACAAATAACATCGCATTTTTTAGGTCACTAAATACCCCACCCCTACGTCTGATGCAACATACATAATAGAAAAATGTATTGCATCATTAACACTAGATAAAAGCAAAATAAAAGAATACACCACCGAAGCCAGGGGCAATGAGGCAATCCCAGGAAACTCCTCAACAATCAAACCCATAATTAATGATATTGACTCTAATGTTCCAACATTAACACCACATTTAGAAATATAAAGCAATACATATCATATCAAACAACAATATTATTATAGACACCCCATTATGTTACCCCTTAAACTCCCCTTATGTCCTTAGCACCTCCTTTCATCACTACAAATGTCATACCCCGAGTATTGACCTAGAAATCGTCGGGCACTCCCAGGCTCTATTTGACCAAAAGTCAAAGTCTTCAGATTGACCGACACTGAATGAATATTCTAAAGACCCTAAAACCTCTTTCCAACGGTCCATCCCGTGCGCGATTCTGACTTACCATGCGGACGAACGATCAGTTTTTCCCCGAAACTCAATCAGGAGGCCACCGGGCGCTCCCAGGATCCGTTTGACCTAATTCAACTCTTCAACTCGATCGAGAATGAATGAATCTTCAAAGGTCACTGAAACCCCTTTCCAACAGTCTGCCCCGTGCACGATTCTGACTTACGGTACGGACGAACAATCTATTTTACTCTGAAAGGTCACCGAATGCTTCCAGGGATCGGTTGACTAAAGTCAGCTCCCTAAACCGGATCAAACTCTTTGGAATGTTGAAGTATATCTCCTAACCTTTCCAACGGTCCACCCCGTGCATGATTCGGACATACCATACGGACGAACGATCCGTTTGCGTCCGATGATTCCCCGTTCAATGGACCGACGAATGCTTCTGAGCCATATTTGACCCAAAGTCCACTCCCAAACCCGAGAGAGGTCCAAGAACTTTAAAATATCTCTGAATTATTTTTCCAATGGTCTTCCCCATGCACGATTCGGATCAACGGTTTGCGCTCTGGGACCGATTTTCCAAAAAGGCCTGAAAGACACTCCCAAACGGCAGGTCCTAAACCCTACCTATAGGTAGTGTTCCTAAATGCACCTGTCGATTGGCAAGACCAGGGCTATGGAAATTGACAATGCCCTGGGCCTATAAAAAGGAGGCCTTGACCTCATTACAGAGGGGAGCCCAAGATCAGAAGCATATCACTCTCAGCAAATCCAGAAAACCTCTCTCGAAGTCAGCGCTATTTCCACATTAAAATCCCTTTCCAACATTCACTTTTCATCATCCTTTTCATCAAACTTGGTGAATTAACCACTGTCCATCATCATCCAAGTGCAAGGGTTGCTCTCCAACATTCAAGATCAAGCTCAAGATCTTCAAGAAGGTCCAATTTTCTCAGTTCTCTCCTCAAATTATCATAAATTCGCATTAACTTGTTTTATTACTTAACACTTTTATTCTCTCATCTCACATAACCTGATATTCTTTTTATTTAGTATTATTGCACATCTTTTATTTTCAAACAAATAAAAAACCAAAAAATGAGAAAAAAGAGGGTTTGCTCATAAATTCCAAACGGGAATTCTCACACTTTTCTCATAACTAAAATATATTTTACACACACACACACACACACACACACACACACACACACACACACACACACACACACACACACACACACAAATAAGAGAAGTCCCCAGTTGGATTTATGGGATAAAACCCACCCCTCATTTTGCATGCAAACTACGTGGACTTTGATGCCTCTACAGGCTACGTAGGCGTCTCTGGGTAAAATCCGAGATTCGAGTCCTATTTTTACTTTTTCTCTCATCTCCTATTCTCTTTAAATTCAATCCTCCTAGATTACATACATATATATATATATATACATACATATATATATATATATATATATATATATATATATATATATATATATATATATATACATATATTTATCCTTAGTGGCGTATTATTTCACATGTGTTGTCGTTCCATTATAACGATCAATGTAAGGATAATCGCGTAAATCCTATTTTCTAATGTTTTTATACCTTCCTACGGATGACTCGCTTTACCTCTTCCATAGTACAAGTCGATAATTCCTATCTCCACTATATATACACATGCACATATATATCATGGAGAAAATAAAGGAAAATAGCAAAAACCCATGAGAGACCGTAAGGGTGTAATGGGTGCCTAACACCTTCCCATTTCGTAACTTAGGCTCCGGATCCTTTTTGAATCATTTTGGTTTCGTATGCATCAGTATGTCTTTGGATGATGTCCTTCGGGATGACTCCCTTTCTTTTTATTTTTTTTGAGTAAAATAGACCGGCGACTCTCTCTCTCTACATTTTTCACCTCACCCAAATGACGCCTACCGAAGCGCTCCCGAGAGGGACGCGCGGGACCTAGGATCCTCCCTCATGCCTCCTGCCCTCCGCGAGGATCGGTGATGGTCACATGAGTGACTCTACTGGGGATTATATGAGGGCTAGACTCTATTTACATGGGTGTTATATTTGTTTATATTTCCCCCTATTTGCATGTTCCCCTTTATTACTCATGTGTACCCCATGCTTATGCTTCTATCCACACACTTGTAGAAAATTCTTTATGTACACTTCGCACCACGTGCACCTAGGGTCACATATATCCACATGTTGCACACATCAACGATCCATACTTGGTGTACCATTGGTACTTGTACTTTTCTCCCTGTTTGCATAATCAAGAAATACATTCTCGTAAGATACTAATAAGAGAATCATGAATGATTCACATAACATCATCAAAGAGCATTGTTATTGACCAAATTTTGTCCAGTAACTGGAGGGTCACTTCATGATGGGCGCTGATCCGGCAGGGCATAGTTAGCCTAAGCGATATGACTCTCACCTTCCATTGGCCAAGTACCTTCGACGTATATTGAATGGTTCCCCCGCATTGTACCGCTTGACCGAAGTCATGATGGGAAGTATATTGCAGGGAACTCATTCACGTACGCCGAGTATATCAAATTCTCTCTCACACATACCGTCCCCATGAGGTATATAGTGAGGCAATTGACGTGCACTGAGGTATATCAAATGGCTTGTCCACACGTACCAATTTCCCACAAGAGCAAGACTTATATCGTGGAAGTCACGCCAAAGGGGGGAACCCTTTCTGATTCACCCAACTAATTGCATACCCGCATATAGGTGTTAAGCCTAGGACACACAAACTCTGTCGAAATTCTGGGTCGGCCTATCGCCCGAATTCTCGCGTATTTTTAAAACGGGACCCTGTTCGTGAGCCTGGTCACAAGTCCAACCATAACTTTGCATATATTACAAACCTAATTATTTAAGGCTCGGGTCCCATTCGTCATTTCATTTTTCATTTAGGAGAATTAATACAAGTGAAAGCATAATAATTATAATAATCATGCTGAGACCGTCTCTTTTTTCTTTATCAAAAAATCCAAAAAAAAAATTCCTCTCTTTGTCAAAAAGCCAAAATTATTTTGTCTTCCAATCTCGAAAATAAAAAAAGAAAAAAATGTCAAAAATATTTTCATCCTTTTTTCTCAAAATAAATCCCATTTTTGCGCCTTAAGTCAAATCACCCCGGAGTTCCATCTGTTCCCATGCTACTTCTTTCAAGTCCGATATCCATCCGCATTCTATGGAGAACACAGATCAAGTCCCTGTTGTGCAGCCGGATCTGATGGCAGTCCTAGCTCAGCTTGTGTTCAAGATTGACAACCTCCAAACTAATGTCCAAGAGATGCAACGAAACCAGGTTCTTATTCCTCAAGAGCCCGAGGCCCTATTTCCTCACCCTATGGGTCCACCCGAGCCTATCTGGGTTCCCTAAGAGTATCATGACGCTCCACGTGCCCCTCCTGCTAATGGGTCGCCGCCTGCCCAGCTTTCGATGCCGAACCTTGCCCAGCCTGGGGCCAAATTGCCTATGATCATTGATCCGAAGGAAAAAGAGATGAACAAAGTTAAAGAGGACCTCAAGATGCTCACTAAGAAGTTTGACCAAGTCAGAATTTCGGGGAATTACATGGACTACACCCACATGTCTCCTTATCCTAAAGCGAGGTTACCCGAGATGTTCAAGATGCCAAATATCGAGAAATTCAAAGGAAGTGGACCCTCGATTGTTCATCTCCGCATCTGTCACTGTTCCATGACTCTACTAGGGGCTTCAAAAGAAGTGATGGCCCAAATGTTTCAGCAAACTTTGAAAGATAGCGCCCTCCGATGGTTTTTATCCCTCGAAGAGTCTAGAATCTGTAGCTGGGAGGTTGTAGCTCGAGAATTCATGTCGAAGTACAAATACAATGAAGAGTTTGAGGTCACCCACTATGATTTAGAGCTTCTCAAACAGAACTCTGGGGAATCACTCAGTAACTGCATATCCCGATGGAGGGAAAAAGAAGCAACCATAACCAATCGGCCTTCCGAGGAAGAACAAGTCATCATAGTGAAGAAGAACTTCTTACCCCATGTCCGAGCAATGATGGAAGGACAATACTATCCCCATTTTCGAGCTCTCAGAGAAGAAGGAGTAAAAATCGAGGAAGGTATTGCTAAAATAGATGTCGAACCGAAGAAGGTGTCCGGACAGTTCACCCCCAGGAAATATGATAAGCCTGTCAGTGCTCCAGTCTCAACCATTAACAACATCTCTCAACCAACCACCTCATGGGAACTAGAAAGCCGCCCTGTCCCGTCCGAAAGAAATACACCGAGCTCCATGATCCTCTCTCCAAAGTCTATCAAGCCCTGCTAAGCCGAAACCTTATCAAACCCTTAGATCCTCATACATTGCCAATTCCACTCCCAAGAAACTTCAAGGCAGATGCCCATTGTGCCTTTCACCAAATAGATGGCCATACCACTGACCAATGCTTTCACCTCCGAAACATAATCCAAGGTCTAATTGATCGGGGAACCATCGCCCCACCAGCCAATCCTAAGCCAAACACTACTCACAACCCACTCCCAAATCATGCCAATGCCATCTTTCTAAAAGAGAACCCATAATTTGATCCCTCAACTCAAATCACACCCATATACTCTCCTAAACCTCTACAAATTTTCCCATATCTCCTCCTACACCCTGCTAGGCTCGCTGATCAGGCACTATCACACCTTACCAGAGCATGCATCATCATTCGTATCAATTACAAAAATGGAAGTATGGAATTATCAGAAGTCTTAAACCAACTCCTTGAGTTCGAGCTAAAATTTCCCTCACATATGATCATTGATGGCCAAAGGTTTAGTACGCTGTTCTTGGAAGCACAAAAATGGGCTCGAGAGTCAGATAGTTGGGTAGTACCGACCGATGAAGTCAACCTGGATGATGTTATCTAGATTATGGAAGAATTATTTTGACAAACCAACAACATTTGCAGTATCACCAAGTTATTCGATGCTTTGAAGCTACAAGGGTGCCTAGTACCTTCACCCTTACACATCCCCACCGATTGGTAAGACTTGTATAAAGAAGTCATTAAATTTGTGGAATGTATTGACTTCACGTGGAAAGACATAATTGTCACCACCGAATGGGGGTAAGAATTCGAAGATTCAAATGAAGAGCAAGCTTCAGAGAAAACTAGCTCGGTAACCGACATGTGTGGGATGATATCATTTGAAGAACTTCTCAGAGAAATAAACAAGGTGACGGAACAACCTGAGGTTGATAAGGAAATAGGATTCATGTTCTTCCCTTCTTCAGTAAATCACATGACCAGATCAGGGAGGCATTACTAGATCCCAAGCTCACTACCAACCAATGACAAGAGGAAGGGCGTAGAAAACCTTCCTATGCCAGAGATGACCCTAGAGGAGGGCAAGATCCTCGATCAACTAAAGAAAACTCAAGCTAACATCACTCTATGGGGGATTTTCATGTCTTCTCAGCTGCACAAAAATGCTTTGATCAAGTTGCTCACTGGACCCATAGTTCCTCCTTCTACCACACCAGAAGAAGTGGTAAATTTGGTCGAATCCTTGACCTCTACCCGAATGGTATCCTTTTTTAAAGAAGAAATCCCCAAGATTGGGCCAAACCACAATCATGCACTCAACATCTCCGTCGAAGTTATGGGGAAGGTCGTGCCACTCTCTCTTGTCGATAATAGATCTGCCTTGAATGTCTATCCACTGAGAACCTTCAAATGTTTAGGACTGAAAGAAAGCGACCTCGCTCCAACCTCTGTTGATGTGTGTGCCTACGATAATACCCGTCGGGAGGTGATGGGATCCATAAAGCTTGTAATAGGGGTTGGCCCTATAAACCCTGTCGTCGAATTCTAAGTTATTGACATCCCATCTTGATTTAATCTATTGTTATGATGACCTTGGCTCCATAGTATCAAGGGAGTGTCTTTCTCACTCCATCAGAAATTGAAGTTCTTCGCCGACGGATGAGTCATCTCCATTTTGGGCGACGACGATAATACCGAGGGTGTAAGTACCAGCAGTCCAATTCTTGAGATACAACACGGGTCAAATGATATGCTCCTATCAGGATTTCGAGTTGAACCACTCCTACTCCCGGCAGGTGACGACTTCAAAGAAAGGGTTTGTCTAGAATATGACCCTCATGGAAACTTCAATGTGATTCATATGTTCATAAACATGCACTTCATGCCCAGACAGGGGATAAGACAAAGACAGCAAGGGATACTTGAGCAGATGGAACTGAAGAAGGCTTTCCCTCCTTGTGGTTTGGGGAATCAACCATCAGAACAAGAGCTCATAATTATCTGCCAGTCTCAACCAAAGAGAGGACTAGACTGCATCCAGACTATCCCAGGTGATTCCTTGAATGGACGATTGATCAAAGAGGGTGAAGACTTACCCTTTTACGATTTTCCAGAACCATAGTATGACCATACAGACAAGAAGATGAAGCTCAGAATGGACATCTTTTTCCAAGGTAGCTACCTATGGGCCGAGAGTTACCAAAACCATGTATAACCATTCATCAAAGATACTGAAAAGACTGAGTAAAGTGACTCCGAAGATTCCTTCAACTTATAAACACTACATCGCCGGATCCGTTCCAACTGATTAAAGTTGTTAATACACCTCTCCTCAACTGGCATGCTGTGCCAGTTCTATCTACTAAAACCTCCCTTAATCCTAATGTTCACCCCCATTTCTTCTTATGTTGTCTATCCTTGTTCAAATATAATCGAGTCCTCATTTGATGAGGTTATTAATGATGTTTTTCCTAGCAATGAAATAAACGAAGATTTTGAGTATCTTGTTTTGCCTTACACTAACTGTTTGGATTCTAATCAAACTTTTGATGATGATGATTTTGCAAATGAATAATTCTTAACTGATCTAAATAAGGTTAATAATAAACAATATAACCGCATTCAATTTAATGAAGAAGAGACTGTTGTTATTAACCTCGGTTCTAGTAGCCAACTGCGCGAGATTAGGATAGGGGCTACCCTTAACAAGCATGAGCGTGCACAAATCGAAGAATTGCTAAAGGAATTCATAAATATCTTCACATGATCCTATGACGATATGCTCGACATTGATCCTCAAATATATCAACATGAGATCCCCACTCTCCCAGATTACAAGCCGGTTAAACAGAAGTTGCGAAAGCTCCGCACCGAATGGTCCCTCAAGGTTTCATTTTGACACGGGCACTAGTTGTACGTTCAACTATCCATACAGAGTGACCATTTTATAAAGGGCACTACTTGAACGTAGGTTTCATTCGGATGTCTGTAGACTATCGAGACTTAAACAAAGTCTCTCCAAAGGATGATTATCCGTTACACAATATCGACATGATCGTAGACAACACAACCAGTCATGCTATTAAGTCATTCGTCAATGGGTTTGTCATCTACAAGAAAATCAAAATGCACCCGGACCACCAAGAAAAGACCGTAGTCATCACCCCATGGGGAACCTTTTGTTACACTGTTATGCCATTTAGTCTCAAGAATGCCGGGGCTACCTACCAAAGGGCTGCCACAACCATCCTGCATGATCTGATTCACAAAGAGGTTGAGGTCTATATGGATGATATGATTATCAAATACAATACTATAGTAGGTCATGTTCCCGCTCTCTGAAAGTTCTTCCAATGACTACGATAATATCAGATGAAACTCAATCCAAAGAAATGCATCTTTGGTGTTACAAAGTGAAAACTCTTGGGATTCATGGCCAGTGAGAAAGGGATAGAAATAGATCATGTCAAGCTGAAATCCATACTTGAAATGCCACCTCCATGAACAGTGAAAGAGCTATGAGGTTTCCTTAGGAAATTGCAATATATCAGCCGATTTATCAGCCAGCTAACCTCCATCTGCGAACCTATCTTCAAACTCCTCTGAAAGGATTCAACTAAGGTTTGGAACGAGTCCTGCCAAGAATCTTTTTGACCGAATCAAATAATGTCTGACCCAACCCCCGATACTCAAGCCACCACAGCTTGATCTCCCTTTGATCCTATACCTAACCATAACCAACACTGCAGTTGGGGCTTTGCTAGCCCAATACCTTGAAGATTCCCATAAAGAAAGAGACATATGTTATGCCAGTCGCAAATTGGTCGGATACGAGGTTAACTACACTGCTTTGGAAAAGGCATGTGTCGCGCTTGACTAGGTCACTTAAAAGTTACGACACTATATGCTCGCCTTCCCTATCAAACTTGTATCCCGAATGGACCCCATCAAATACCTGCTTGAGAAACTCGCCTTGTCCAGCCAAATGGTCCGATGGTTGATGCTCCTAGCTGATTTTGATATCATACACGTCACACAAAAATCCATGAAAGGAAGAGCCATCTCTGACTACCTCGCTGATTACCCCATGGATGAAGTCGATATTTGGGTCTCCGAATTCCCAAATGAGAATATTCTTTGCGCTGTCCAGGATAACCTCCGATGGCAAATGTTCTTTGACGGCCCTTCCAATAAAAAGGGATATGGAATTGGGATACTTCTGATCGCCCCAGATGACTCCCACACTCCCATCGCCATCAAGTTGGATTTCTTTTGCACCAACAACATGACTGAATATGAGGCATGCACGATAGGCTTCAAAGTTGCTATCAAGAAAGGTATTCGATGCCTAGATGTCTACGGGGATTCTTCCCTCATCATCGATCAAGTTCTCAGAAAATGGAAAGTTAAGGAAGAGAAACTCCAACCCTTCCATGCCCACTTAGAAGAACTAGCCTCTTAATTCCAAGACATCACCTTCCACTACATGCCTCGAGCAAAAAATAACCTAACCGATGCCCTTGCTACCTTGGCCTCCATGGTCGATATGCCCAAAGAAATCACAAAGACCCCCTTCCAGATTCAAAAGTAAGACAAGCCAACCCACTGTTACCACATCAAGCTCATCACCATAAAAGATCCCAAGCTAGAAAATTGCTAGTACTATGATATCTGGCGCCTCCTTAAGTATGATAGGTATCCTGAGGATTCTAACAAGAAATATCGAGCAACCCTTTGAAGATTAGCTGACCAGTACATCATCTGTCATAAAGCACTGCTCAAAAGGAACTTTGATGGAACCCATCTACACTACATCATAGGGGCTGACATTGAAAAGATAATATAGAAGATCCACAGCGGGGAATGCAGACCCCACATGAACAATCACATGATTGCCAAGAAGATCATTCGATAACGTTACTACTGGACCACCATGACCCAAGATTGCAACGCCTATATCCGTAAATTCCTCAAATGCCAATAGTTATCCAACCTTCAGGATCTCCCTCCGCGCAAATTATACAACATGACCTCTCCTTGGCCGTTCTCCACCTGGGGAATCGACATCATAGGGAAGGTTACACCGAAGGCTTCCGAAGGTAATGAGTTCATCCTAGTTTCCATTGATTACTTCACCAAATGGGTCGAACCTGAGTCATACGCAGTGTTGAATGCCAAGAAAGTGTCCAAATTCATCAAGAAAAACATTAACTGCCAATATGGGGTCCCGCACGAGATGGTGTCAGATAACTGGTTACATTTCGAGGCAGAAGTTACAGAAGTGGTCAATGAGTATGGGATTCAAAGATACAATTCTTCTCCCTACCGACGTCAGACCAACGGTGCAGTTGAAGTCTCCATTAAGAACCTTAAAGCCATCATCAGAAGATGACCGAAAGCTATCGAGATTGGGTCGACCGGATCTCGTACGCCCTCTGGGTATACCAAACCTCAATTCGAACCTCTACTGGGGATACCCCTTACTCTATAGTCTATGGCATGGAAGTCGTCCTACCAGTCGAGCTAGAAATACCCTCACTGCGTGTCATGCTTGAAAGCAAGGTCAGTGAAGAAGACTGGTGCCAAAGCCGTCTTGATGAGCTGACCCTCCTAAACGAAAGGAGATTAAAAGCGTTATACCACATACAATGGTACCATCATCGAATAACCCAATCATTTAACAGGAGAGTTAAGGACCGCGGTGTTCGAGAAGGGGATCTAGTCCTCAAAGAGATCATAGAACCCATCTGGGACCCAGAGGGAAATTCAAACCCAGTTGGAGCCGCCCCTACATTATTAAGAAGATCTTGTCTGGCGGTTCTTCCATACTCACTGATTGGGGAAGATATGGCTCATCCAGTCAACCTAGACCATCTCAAGAAGTTCTACCCCTAGTCCAAAATCTCAGCGCGCTACGACTCTTCTCATCTCCCTTCTATTCTAAAAAAAATCTCTTTATTTCCCTCTACCCAGAACTACGTGGGACTGATCCTCTGCAAAAAAACATTTTCAAACAAATTAAAACTTTTTAAAAACCCCAGAGGTACGTAGGAATCTCATCACCTTACATGAGCACGACCCTTTCTTTTCACAAAATACTATTTTTTTCTTATCTCCGAGAATGACAGTTCATTCTAACATACACTTGAATAAAAGGATTATGGATGCCTTAGTGATCGGTATAGATAATTCAAAAATACAATACTCATCAAAAGGCACAGCTGGATGATAAAAAACTTGTTTATTTCATTAATAGGAAATTTCAATGCAATTACATAAAGGAACGGATAACTCCCTTCCCCCTACCTTCCTAAAAAGACAAAATAAAATTCCCACATTTATTCCCCATTATAAAATAAACTCTCCAAGATTCCTATTCGCAGCTACTAGAGGAGACCGCTCCGTCATCATCATCTGCATCCTGGGGTCCCCAAGCTTCCCCCGCCTAAACAGAGTGTCGCAAACGCTCCATAGGCCAATAATCTCGAACTAGCTTCGAAAAAACTACCACATCTCCCTCCATGGTATTTAACAAAATAAACCACCTTTGTCCAGTCTCCACTACCAACATCTTGCTAACTACTACCCTCAACAACCACTTCATATAATCCCCCGGGATATGCCAAAATATCCCAACAAACTGAGAAGGAAGGGTCGACGGACACCAATTCTCCCATATAGAGCCAAGCCTCATGCGCAGACGCTCAGTTAAATCTTCTACCGGAAAGGAGTCTAGTGTCCGAGGTGGCACGACTTGCTCCCAACCAAATTGACGTAGAAGCCGCTAAGGTAAATAGAAAGAGGTATGTCTGAGACCAACCAACTGGCCATACGGGTATTATCCCAGCTCCAGAATAGGCAGCAACTGTCCCCACCATGGTACTGACCAACACAAATTTAGAGCCCCGTGCTCCATAAGTTAATTCTCCCAGCTCTCAATATCCAATCTAACGCTGATGAAGCAGCGCGAAAAGAATTTGGGTATAACCGATAAAGGATATTCTAGAGGAGTCACCGGCGGAGTCTTTCAAACAACCACATGAATAACATCACAAGGCTACCCCTTAGGAAGGCAAAACGATCTTCTCTCCAGGATTCCAGGCCATTCAAAGTCTCCGCTAGTATAATCACCACAGGATTGTGATGGTATGACATCCAGGAGGTAATGGCCGCAAGTTGTAGGTCCACTAGCAGCTCCGCAGTCACCAGCAGCAATTTTGATACTAATCTCGGAACAACGGCTTCGGCGTATCCAACATCGCCTTTCTCCTACAAATGCACGAACTGTAACACTGCCGAAAGGGAGATCATTCCTCCAGTAACCAATGGTATGGCCGCTGAAGGCGAAATGCGAAGAACCCCAACCAGCAAATCCTTAGGAGAATGGGAAAATTTTGGTAAAGTCGCAGCATAACTGGGATTTATCCCCAGCATGGCAGAATATTCCTCGTAGGTAGGACAAACTTCATCCAACCCAAAGATGAATACATGGTCTACGGAGTACCAAAATTGTACCACCGCCATCAGCATGTTCCACTCAATGGGGCGATTGCGCCACAAAGAGACTCGACGCATGTTGACAGCATCGTAGTCGACATTATAAGAGCACATTGCTTCCAAGGCTTCGAGGTAGTTAGAAAACTCAATGCTACCAGGGAGAGCCATCTTGCAAGACTAAGAAATAGTAGGCGAGTAAGTAAGAATGTGAACGTGTGATGGAAACACTCCACCCTTATCCCTTTTTATACTTGAGAACCCTCACAAAAGACATGACCCTTGCAGAAATTGGAGGGAATCCTACCCCCACAAAGTACAAGAAGCTGAAGAGGGCACTAATCAAAGCTTTGAATTGATGGGACTGGACTTGACTGCCGATAGGCAGGACAAGGGTCTTGCCGATCGGCAACCCCCTATTTTTGGAAATTTTCATTTTTTTCCTCTCGTGTCAAAATCAGAAGCTCAATAAAAATAAATTTATATTCTCAAACAGAATTTCAAAAAATCCTATTCCACCCTTATATAATTTCTCATTTAAAAAAAAAAAACTTTCCCCCAAAATCCCAAAAATATCTCTTTTTACGATCTCAGCAGCAAAGTAAAAAGCGCATGCGCATACATTCATCCATCATTAACAAAAGATAATAAAAAACCCATTGCATTGCATATATTTATTCTTCTGTGTTACATCAAATTTTGCAGGAAATAGAAGAAAAGAAAAAAACAACGGGACTCAGCCCGAACCCACATTCTCTCTCTCTCACCTACTCTTCACCCCACTCTCTAAGAGCTTCCACCCCTGCGACGCGCTATCTTTCCCCTACGGAGAGATGATGTACCACCACTACCCGAGCAAGAGTCCTCCCCGAATGAAGAAGATGACATCAAGCAAGAAGGAACCGAGACCGCATCCCGAATATGGGCAGTCATCGAAGATATCCAGTCTTTAATATCCCTCAGCCAAGTAGTCGACACCCGAACTTGTTGAAAGTAAAAGGAAAAATCAGTACCAAAGCGGAAAGGATCAAAACAGAAAAGAAAGAAAGAAAAGAACAGAAAGGTATACCGCAGGACAAAGAAGCTCCTTTGTCAAACCCAACTCCTTCGAATCCATCGCGTGAGGATGGTGTAACATAGCCACCATCCCTCCATCAGCCCGCTGAATATTGTATGAAGGGGTATGAAATCGCACAAAGGGGACCTCTAAAGTCACCACTGTCGCAGACGCTGACGGAGCACCCCACCGCCTGACTCAAACCCGCAGGAGGGAAAGGCAAGGCATCATATATTCTAGGCGCCATCAACCAGCTCGTCACCAAATCCATATAGTCATACGGCGCAACCATATCAGTGTACAACAGGTAAGACTTGTCGATCATCGCCGCGATCCTCGCATCCTCCGCCAATAGCCGCTCCTGCCTCATAGATATGGGAGGCTGCGCAGGTGGAACCAATACCTCCTCCTCAGCGATCTGTTGAACCACCCGCTCCTCGAGATACCAAGAATGGTAAGACTCATGCGCCAACAAATGCCTTATCTGCGTGTTCACTCCGGTCACCCAGGTATCCTGAATGGAATGGCTGTCCCCAAGGGTAAAAAGTCACCTCAAAATCCCTTGCAGACATAAGTCAATTCTGAATCAGAATATGTAAAAAACCAAGACTGAAGAGGAAAAAGCCTTACCCTACCACTGGTCAGGTCATTCAAGACTTGACGCACCACCTCTAGAGAAAGAAACCCCTTCGACTGCCGATTGGCCTTCCGCCATCGATACAATAAAAAAAAGTCCCCAATAATCTCGTCCTTTAAGGCAATCAGCGAGGTATTTCACCCAATCACCTCATAGAACCACGTCTGCCAAAGACAAGAATTCACAATCAAAAAGAGACGCATAAGGAAAAATGCGAAGGCATGAAAAGAAAATGTGCAAATTAAAGAATACCTCAAGGAGATACGTGGCTCCAGTAAAAGTTTGCCGGCAGCACCGGCTGAATGCGTCCAAAGAAAAATAGAGGGTCGCCAAAGTCAGGATCCCCTAATCATAAAGAGGGATGTTCGAAAACATCCTCAAATACGGCAAGAACAACAAATGGACGACATTGCCTCTCGACACCACCATGAAACCTCCCAGCAACAACAATATGAAAAACCGGGCCATCTGCCTCACCCGTAGCCCGTCCTCCACATCAACCACCCTACTCAACATAAAATCATTCAGTAAGGACAACCATATGGAATCCCCAGACACTATCCTCCCCACATCTCCGAGCGCCGCCGTCATCGCCTCCGGTCTTACCCGCAGAGAATGATCCACCTCTATCTTCTCCCCATCGCAATCCATCCCCAGCAACTGCTGCACATCTATGGGAGTCATGGTCATCTCCCCAAAGCCAAAAATGGAAGGTGGGGGTAGTATCCCACCACCTCTCCCCCAAAGCGCATAGGACCGCTGTCGAACGAGGCGTCTCATCAAGCGTAGACGCCAACCTCCCAAAACCCGCTGAAGATACCATCCAACGCACCACAGATGGAAGATGCTCCCAGATATCCTTAATCCCCGTCATCCCACGGGCACGCATGCTCTTCAAAGAGATATCAGATTGTTAAAAGAAAAAACCTTGTCAAAAATTCAAGAAGGAAGGAAAAATCATCAAAAAGAGAAAAATGCCAAAAGTCTTTACTTACATAATCGCCAGGGTTGACCACCCTCGAGGAGCGATGATGCAACATCTCCTGTAGAAAGGTTCGCTCATCCACAACCGGCTCGAATGCATCAAAGGAGTTCTCACTCCCCAAAGAAAGAGGCTCCCTGGCCCTCCACTCCACGTTCGCCCAGTCATTAACAGTCAACCATTCCCTATGCGCTACAATGCTCACAAAGGCGTCTATTTCTTAGAGATCAGAATTCTATAATGATTTGCAGAGGAAAATCGCAGAAAGAAAGAAAGTAAGAAGATGTGAAAAATGAAAGGAATTTGCCCCTTTAAATAGGATTCCAAGGGTCATGCCGATCGGCACTGACCCCCTAACCACCGATCGGCACTAACCCCTTACCTTCCCGAGGCAGTCCAAAAGTCCGTGCCACTACCGAATGGCACCCTCTGTATCATGCTGACCGACACCTCCTTAAAATTTTGTACAAAAATTCCTAGAAAATACCAGACAACCCTGAAAAATTCTCAGAAAATTCCTGAAAATCCCAAGAAGGATTTAGAACATTTTCACCAAGAAAATTTCGCACTCCCTCAAGAGGAACCCCTAATTCCCCAACGGAACTCCCAAAAATCTAGAAAAACTCCTCCCGACAACGTCCCCAGAGGATCTCTAAAGATCGCCCCTATACCCCAAAGGTCTCAATTTTCCCCAAGTAATACATCCAAACCCTCGACCACCTAATCACCTCCCTAGTGAAATTTTGGCAAAAGATTTCCCTAGTAATCAGCTCCCCAGCCCAAAACAAAACCACAAGATAAATCTCCCCGGCAGAGTTCCCCAAGAACATCTCCACTTAAGCCTGTAGAATTGGTCATCTCATCTTAAGCCCGTGAAATTGGCTTCGATCCACAGAATTGGTCATCTCACCTTAAGCCCGCAGAATTCGCTTTGATCCGCAGAATTGGTCATTTCACCTTAAGCCCGCAAAATTGGCTTTGACCCACATAATTGGTCATCTCTACTTAAGCCCGTAGAATTGGGTTTGACCCACATAATTGGTCATCTCTACTTAAGCTCGCAAAATTGGCTTCGACCCGCAGAATTGGTCAACTCACCTTAAGCCCATAGAATTAGCTTCGACTCGTAGAATTGGTCATCTCTACTTAAGCTCATAGAATTGGCTTCGACCCGCAAAATTGTCCATCTCACCTTAAGCCCACAGAATTGGCTTCGACCCGCATAATTGTTCATCTCTACTTAAGCTCGCAGAATTGGCTTCGACCCGTAGAATTGGTCATCTCACCTTAAGCCCGCAGAATTAGCTTCAACCTGCAGAACTGGTCATCTCTACTTAAGCCCGCAGAATTGTCTTCGACCCGCAGAAATGGTCATCTCTACTTAAGCCCTCATAATTGCCTTCGATCCACAGAATTGGTTACCCTCATCTTCAAGCCCTCAGAATTGGCTTCGACCCGCAGAATTGGTCACCCTCATCTTCAAGCCCTCAGAATTGGCTTCGACCCACATAATCGGTTATCCCCAGCACCTCCTCAGGAATTGGCCTAAACCTTTCCTCCAAACTATCCCTTAGGTCCTCAGAATAGACCTTGACCCCCTGAATTGGTCATCCTCACTCCCTCAGGTCCTCAAAATCGGCCTCGACCCTCTGAATTGGTCATCCTCCCTCAAAAGCATCATGCAGTGTCTATTCGATAGCTATCATTTGTTCCAAACTCACCCGTCAAGGGGATCTGTAGACACCCCATTTTGTTACCCCTTAAACTCCCCTTAGGTCCTTAGCACCTCCCTTCATCACTACAAACCCAGGTCATACCCCGAGTACTGACCTAAAAATCATCGAGCACTCCCAGGCTCCGCTTGACCAAAAGTCAAAGTCTTCAGCTTGACCGAAACTAAATGAATATTTAAAGGTCCCAGAAACCCCTTTCCAAAGGTTCGTCTCGTGTGCAATTTCGACTTACCATGTAGACGAACGACCCATTTTTCCCTGAAACTCAATCAGGAGGCCATCGGGTGCTCTTGGGCTCCGTTTGGCCTAAGTCAACTCTTCAACTCGACCGAGACTGAATAAATCTTGAAAGTTCACTGAAACCCCTTTCCATCAGTCTACCCCATGCACGATTCTGACTTAAGGTTTGGACGAATGATCCATTTTACTCTGAAAGGTCATCGAATGCTTCCAGGGTCGGGCTGACCAAAGTCAACTCCCCGAACCGGATCAAACTCTTTGGAATGTCGAATTACATCTCCTAACCTTTCCAATGGTCCGCCCCATGTGCAATTCGAACTTACCATATGGACGAACGATTTGTTTTTGTCCGACGATTCCCCGTCCTATGGATCGATGAATGCTTCCGAGCCACATTTGACCCAAAGTCAACTCCCGAATTTGGGAGCAGTCCAAAGGAATTTTGAAGTTCCCTGAATTACCTTTCCAAAGGTTTGCCCCATGCACAATTTGGATCAACGGTTTGTGCTCTGCGACTGATTTTCCGAAAAGGCCTGAAAGACACTGCCAAACGGAAGGTCCCAGACCCTGCCAATCGGCAGTGTGCCTAAACGCACCTGCCAATTAGCAGGACCAGGGCTATGCCAATTGGTAATTCCCTGGGCCTATAAAAAAAGGCCTTGACCTCATTACAGAGGGGAGCCCTAGATTAGAAGCATATCACTCTCAGGAAATTCAGAAACCCTCTCTCGAAGTCAGCGTGATTTCCACATCAAAATCCCTTTCCAACCTTCAATTTTCATCATCCTTTTCATCAAACTTGGTGAATTAACCACTCTCCATCATCATCCAAGTGCAAGGACTGCTCTCCACCATTCAAGATCAAGCTTAAGATCTTCAAGAAGGTCCAATTTTCTCAATTCTCTCCTCAAATTCTCATAAATTCCCATTAACTTGTTTTATTACTTAGCACTTTTATTCTCTCATCTCACATAACCTAATATACTTTTTATTTAGTATTATTACACATCTCTTATTTTCATACAAATAAAAAATCAAAAAATAAGAAAAAGAGGGTTTGCTCATAAATTCCAAACAGGAATTCTCACACTTTTTTTACACTTTTCTCACAACTAAAACACTTTTTCTACACACACACACACACACACACACACACACACTCACACTCACATAAATAAGAGAAGTCCCCAATTAGATTTATGGGATAAACCCCAGCCCTCGTTTTGCATGCAAACTACGTGGACTTTGATGCCTCTATAGGCTACGTTGGCATCTCGAGGTAAAACCTGAGATTCGAGTCCTATTTTTATTTTTTCTCTCATCTTCTATTCTCTTTAAACTCAATCCTCCTAGATTACATATATATACATATATTTGTCCTTAGTGGCGTATTATTCCACATGCATTGTCATTCCATTGTAACGATCAACGTAAGGATAATCGTGTAAACCCTATTTTCTAATATTTTTATACCTTCCTACGGATGACTCGCTTTACCTCTTCCATGGTACAAGTCGATAATTCCTATCTCCACTATATATACACATGCACACAAATCACGGGGAAAATAAAGGAAAATAGCAAAAACCCATGAGAGACTATAAGGGCGAAATGGGTGCCTAACACCTTCCCATTTCGTAACTTAGCCTCCGGACCCTTTTTGAATCATTTTGGTTTCTTATGCATCAGTATGTCTTTGGATGCTGTCCTTCGGGATGACTCCCTTTCTTTTGTCTATTTTGTGTAAAAATAGACTAGCGACTCTATCTCTCTACATTTTTCACCTCACCCAAATGACGTCGGCCGAAGCGCTCCCGAGAGGGATGCGCGGGACCTAGGATCTTCCCTCACGCCGCTCGCCCGCCGCAAGGATCGGGGATGGCCACACTTAACAAAGATAATAAAATTCCAAATAAAACATTGCCTAAGCATGAGATAAAACTGACAAAAGGACTTAGACTATTTAATGCAAGGTTAATAGGCTTGGAAATCAATGAAGAATCCACTAATGTCGCCATAGTCAAAGTTAAAATTACATTGCTAATAAGAACACCAATAGGAGATGTTTCGAATATACGATACTAGAAATTTCACTAGACTCGGTAGTTTCACCTCTTATGAATCGACCACAATAAGATAACAATTGAAGAACAATCATCAGTCATAATTGAACAAGATAAAAACTCCACATACCCATTATGTTTGGGGAATGAGACGACCCTCAACATCCTTACCCTCCTCATTAGCTTCCTTATTTTCTTCCGATCTAGAGGTTGAACTCAAAACACAGGCATCTTGGTGGGCCATCCATTGGTTGGTTATCTTCTTCGCAACTCTATTTGACCTTTTTCTCTTTGGAGCATCGATCTCTCCCCCACCCTCTAAATTATAATCCTCTCCATCCAAAAAAAATTCCACATCATCTACAGCCTGAGGATCGATATCCCCAATATCAACATCACTACCTAAAGATACATTCTCAACTCTAACAGGATGTATTACCCTTTAACCCACCCTTAGACGAAACTCGATTATCAACTTTCTTCAGTTTCGATGACCCAATAACTACACTAGATACATCATCCCTCTTTTTCTTCTTGGATTTGGCGCACTAAGTTTGGAAAATAGTGAAAGTCCAAACTTATGCAAAAAATAAGGGTTCTATATGGATTGCAAAACACACACCAAATTTTAAATCGAACTTAAGAAAATTAACTGAATCAAAACTTGCACCAATTTAAACTTGTGTTATTAAAAAAATTTAACAAATTTTATCTTACCTAAGCATGCATCTAGGTGACAACAAGAATAAAATAAAGGCAAACAACAACATGCCGATGTACGAGGAAAACCCATAACGGGGAAAACCACAGGCAACCCTCCCATGAAAATTCATTATGCACGGAATTACAAAGGACACGATAGAAGACTTACGAAACGAACTTGACTCCTTCAAGCCTTAACGCATCTTCGTTCCTTAACCTCCACCTAGAAACTTGCAGGAATCCACACGTACACTGCCACAACATGCGCTCTTCACACACCTCGATATCCATCGATAAGGCTCAACAACCGTGACATATGGAGTCCACCATATTTAAACACATCAAACATGCGCAAAATGTACTCAACAAATATGATGATGATTATAAACCTTCTTGTTTCCTATAAACAATATCTTAAAAGCATATATGAATTGAAACTTGAATCTATAAACTCTGGGGTGTAAAACTAGGGTTTGAAAGACTTTTTAAGACAAGGGAAAACTAATTTAGAAAGCATCTAAACTTTAAAACTCATGTCAGGACTTTAATTTATAAGACATATTTTTTGAGGTGTTACATTTTTATAGAGATCATTCGAATGAAAACAGGAGGTCGTTCACACAAAAATACATATCTTGTTCTAATAGGCATTTTAATCTCGTTTGATCAGACTTTGAACAATATTCAAATGATGTTTTCATTGTGAAGAAGAACTTCCTCATTTGAATGATGCTCAAACAACATAAGCATCACGTTTGAACAAACACTATAAAGTTATTCAAATGACTTTAAAAAACTGGTTTTTATTTTAAACACTTTTTCAAAGCAACCCTCGATCAATTTTTAGAAAAAAAACACCCAAAATAGAATCCAAATATCAAAATTAATATGCATTAATACCAGAGAGATCCATGGAAGTTGAAGATGAAACATGACAGGTTGATGTATATGCTCTATCTTAGTCGCTATGGTCTTCAATATAACACATCAGAGGCTTAAAATGTAAACACACTCAAGTCCTAACCTATGACTTAAATGTTTTATCCAAAAATGGAATAAGCCAAAACATACAAATTGAATCAATTTGAAAATTTATTGTTACAAATGTCTCCCTTTGGCTATTCCAGGATAAAACACAAAATAAAAACTTATGGGTCATCAAGCTCTCTAAAGGACTCAATCCCCAACCCCAAAAGGAAAAAAGTATAAACACTTGACAAACTCCCGTTAAGCATCTTTGCTCTTGTGTAAAATTCTCTATATCGTTGCAAACATGCACACTTAAACACAACTTCAAAGGCAACGAGAATATACAACAATATAAATCCGCATAAGAATAATCCCTCCCCCTTTGTCTAAAATATCCACCTATGTTAGGACATCTCCCCTTAAGGTAAGAATCTCCACTACAAAGGTTGAGATAATATTTCTCCCCTATTCTTTTTCAATAATAGATAAATATAAAGATGCATAATAAACCCATTCTCCCCAATATAACCATGTATCCGCCTAAATGAAGCATGTGTAAGCATAAAGGAAAAATAAGTATATCATGTAGTGGTGTAAAGTGTAACAAGGAGGGACAAAGAAAACTTGGCAACACAAGCACAATTAATCTAAACAATAAACAAATGATACCAATATTTATGAAACATTAAAGCATAAGATACCAATATAATCATCTAGCATACTAATTGAAACTACTTAAAACTTAAGACATAACATATGGCATACATGGACTAAATGCAAACGCAACGACTACAAAACAAACAATACCATATGTATAAATGCAAAAGATACCAATGACACATGTGCATATATATATATATATATATATATACACACACACACACACACACACACAAACACACACCCCACAAAAGACACTAATGCAACAAGCTTTTCACACTCGTGTGGAATACATGTAATTAAAAAACATGTGGTAAATGAAGTGATGGGGCATGAACTAGAAACAAGTGAATTATGACCCAATCACTAAAAATCAAATTGGCTCCACATATCAAACCCAATCGGAGCTTCCATCAATGACGAAAAGTCAACAAGGCACCATGGAAAATGATAACAATCGATTCGACGCCTAAAAATCTAATCGGGAATTTTAAAATTTACGTTATCAATGCTAGCCACTTCCAACCACAAGGGTTTATGGTTAGTAGAAACCAAAAAATCCCTTGGGGACTTGTCAGCATCAAAAAATAGTGAAATTGGTCCTTTGGCACAAAAAAATAATGCACGTCTAAAGAAATATCCATCCAACTCCGGCAAAACAATGTCGTTGTGGGAAAAAACAGTGTCATACTCGTTCTTATTCAAATCTACCTCCATTGATGATAAAAATTAAAAAATACGGCCCATGCAGAACCACCACACGAAAACAATGACACCACCATCACCACTCACCATCAACAAACACTATCACAAGACTGAAACATCATAATACCAAAAATACCGACCGAAAACCAATAAATACTCGCCAGAATAACCAAGTAAAACATAAAGAAGAAGTGTTTCGAACAAAATCATTGGATAATTTTTTTTTAAAGGTACCACCAAATGAGTGACCGCCTCCTTTTTATACAAAAAATATGCAACCGAAAAGAATAAACACGCAAGTATCATAGTGAAGTATACCACCACCATTGTAAAAGAAATGATCAATGTCAATCACACATGTTACCTTACAAAACAGTGCCTTTTTTGAAAAAAAACCCAGGCATTCTTGAGCATTAAATGAAACTGACAATCCAAAATGTGAAGGATTCGATACGATACTATGCATGCATGCGAGGGGACATTTATAGGATGGGTATAATATCCCTTACCATCGATATAATAAAACATGCAATTAGGTACCAATTAGAAAGGAGCCATTATCAGAAGTTAAACCATCAATAATGACTGTATTACGAATTAAGCAGTTGGCAACCATATACCACCATCAACACCTATTACTAGCCAAAACTAACAATAATCCATAGCAGGAGTCGATAGTCACATCCTATGCCAAGGAGTTTGATGATCAATATAAATAGCAGAGTCTAAGGTATGCATATTTTTATTTTAAGCTATCGATTCCCAAAACTTCGGGGCATGAGTTAGGCAGAATTCATAGGAATTGGAATATTTCACCCATAGCCTTCTAGTATTCTTGAGGGTTCTGGCTTGGAATCTGGAGGGTAAGGTTGTTAGGATCCAACATGACAATGATTCTAATACGGTATAAAAAGGCATCAATGATCCCCGATGTGACAAACACCTGCTACCATTTTTAGACCCAATATATTCTTACCATATCTTTGTACAGACTAATCCTTTCTAAAACAAGTACCTGAGATTGTCCATACGAGCCAGTCGACAAACCTTATTTATCAGACCTAATATCTCATACTTCCATGTTTATGTACCACCACCCCGTTTAATGATAGTCCGCTCCTCATAAATTCCATATAACGTACGCCCATAGCCCAATATTAGGAGTTGAGATTACATCAACCATCACTATATAAACACACTCACCCCCATTTACTTCAATTAGAAAACCACTCATTACCACCTTCTATCGTTAACTTTTAAAGATACATACCCAAACATTTCCTCTGTCATATTCAAAAATATCCTCATAATTTCTCTCATGGGTAGATCCATAACTTCCATAATCAATAACTGGGAAACTATTTATGCACTAGGTTGTCACCCTAAACTTTTTATTCTAAAACAAATGCTTGGTTTCTCACCATCCATTCCATCACACCCTTGAGACCCGTTATTACTATTTACTATTGATTGTTTGAATGTTTGTTTCATTACTGTCATTTATTACCTCATGTGCCTCTGGTCAAGACCATTCCTAGACGGGTTACACCTCAATCCTTGAGGGACAAACTCCTAAATATCGTCTAACCACTAACAACCCTCTTACACTTTGAAATAAAATTAAGAGAGTATAAATAGAAGTGAAATTAAGTTAGTATAAATTAAGATATTTGTCAAATTCACTAAAATTCAAGCTTTATCTAGAGGAAAGATCCAAGAAAACTAAACAAGATGTTTTTTGAGAAATCTATGGTATAAAAGGGAAAGAAGGATATTAGTTTTAGTTCTTTCAATGCTTCTACTAAAACGTTTACTACTTTTGTACATGAGAAGAAATATGATGTGGAACAACAGTATTCTACTCAAGTTAGAGAGAAAAAAATTACTTTAAAAGGAAAAGAACTTGAAAAGAATTTTTTGACAAACAAAAGTGCAAAAGTATATGAAGTGGAAATGAAAAAGTATTCTCAAATCAATCAATATAAATTTATTCAAAGATCTCAAAACCAATATAATCAAAGAAAAGTTTTCAAAGAGAAAAATACTCATTTTAGGCATCACATAAATCATTTGAAAAGAGAAAGAGTTTTCCAAAATCAAATAGAGTAACGTTTTTTCAAAAGAAATGTAATTTTTTCTCAAAAACCTTTCAGACATATAAGTGATCCTATTATTTCTGTAAGGACATATTGTACATAGTCCACTTTACATTAGAGTATGTCGTATATTACTACAATTGTAGAAGAAAGTTCAAGTTCAATCATGCATCAAGACGGATCCGAATATCAAAATTCTTCAACAAACAAGCCTCTGCAAGATAGATTTTGGTAAGGTTATGTTTAAGTTCTTAATGGTTCCTTTTATTATTGGGATAATTTTTCTAAAATGTTTTTAAACATCGGAGGCGTCATTTTTCGTCAAAATAATATTTCTAAGTTGAGGCGAAGTTTTAATAAAAAATATTTTTTTTGCTGATGTTGTTCAAATGACATGTCAATATCGTTAAAATGACAAGGCACAATCGTTCATACGACTGCTTTAAGCGAGAGAGCATCTCACGCGATACCACATTTGAAGTGTTTCACCTAACGACATGCTACTGTTTCACTTTTTCTTTGTTAGAAGGTCACGCGATGGTTGGTTCAAACAACATTATATATCATTCGAGTAACCTGCCTTTGTCGTTCGAACGAAGCTGCCGATTCAAACTTTTTATAAATTCTTGTTAAATGAGTCCATTATGCTTCAGAAGACCTGGGACTTTCAATCTATGAAAACTGCTTTTGCACAATTTTAGTCTTCTACTTTTAAGGTGTTTTTAACTTTGTTTTCGATTCAAAAATCATCTAAATTACTTTAATGAATCGTTTTGGAACCCAAGATATAACTTTGTCGAAGTTTCTCTTGTAGAGACGAACTCTCTATGGCTGACTTGGTAGATCTTGAGGGAGGTTCTGGTTGACGACAACTGAGGTCACTTGGGAGTCCTTGAGGATGTTCCTTACTTAAGATAGAGTTGCATTTCTTATGGTTTTGTTGTGGTTAATCCATTGTTGATTATAGGTTGCGACCTATGTGAGTGTTCTAAGGAATATTCATTACAGGTTTTTGTAAATTTTTTTATATCTATTGAAATAAAGGTTTTTCCCTTGCGAGGGATTTTTTCCCGAAATCCATGTGTCAGCAATTTATGTTTATTTGTGATGGCAAGATTTATACACCTAAATGCATGTTTTAGGGTTTAATTAATTTGGATAAGAAATTGACATCTAGTTAAATAAGTTTAAAATTGGAAATTTGCAAATCCATACACAATCGATATTACACAGCATTCTCAAATTGGTATCAGAGCGGGTTTCTCTAATTTATCGAATGATCCTTTATCTGCAAAAAATTTGTGATATTGATTTTTTTTGAAAAATTTGATTTTTGAAAAAGCTCAATATTTTTGAATGAAAACTTATATAATCGGTTGCCATTTTTTTACGGGACTAAATATGCCTATTGGAAAGCTTGCATGAAATCTGCTTTAAAACCAATCGATGAGAGTGTTTTGGTTGTTTGTGAAAGAGGGTGGACTCCTCCCTTTGTCACCGCTAATAATGTTACTATTCTTAAGCCTGTGACTGGCTGGACTGAGGATAAATTTAAATGGATCACTTTTAATTCTCGTGGGCTAAGTGCAATATCTGGAGTCGTCACCCCTGACGAGTTCCGATGTATCATGATGTGCACCACTTCAAAAGAAGCATGAGATTTTTACAACTTACCCATGAAGGCACGACTGCTGTGAAAGAGTCTAAATTGCCAAATTTGACTACTCAATTTGAAACTATTGACATACTTGAATCTGAGTGTTTTGATGAGTTTTATGCATGTTTGTCTGATATGGTCAACACTAGTTTCAATCTTGGTGAGCACATTCCTGATGCACGAGTGGTTAAAAATATTTTGAGATCCTTGCCTAAAGGTTTTCTCCCGAAAGTGACTGTGTTGAATTCCTTAGGAAATTTGAGCAATCTTAAGTTTGAAAAAGTGGAAAGAGACCTCCAGACATATGAAATTGACATGTTTCCTGACACTATCAATCCTAAGGATAGAGGTATAGCACTTATAACCCAGTCTTGGAAGAGTGAGGAAGTGTCCAAGAGAAAGAAGAAAAGGAAAGTGAAAGTTTATAAGTCCGAGTCTGAAGGAGAATTTAATTTTGATGATGTGGCCATGCTTGCTAAAAATTTCAAAAAATTTCTCAAATTTTCCAAAGAAAATTCTTCCTGTAAAAATATTTTTAAGAAAAATAAAAAGAAAGAAGAGGCCAAAGAGAGTGGCGAGAATGAGAAAGAGTAAGATGAAAGATGTTTTGAGTGTGAGGGTAAGGGGAATAGGGCATTTGAGTGTCCCACTAGGCGAAAGAGAAAGGGAAAGAAGATTTCCATTCCAGCCACTCTTAGTGATAGTGAGGAAGAGGTAAAGAATTATAGGGATGAGTCTTCACATGAGATGTGTGTAGCCTTTTTAGCTAGTCGCGTGAGCACACCTAGTTTTTCTCACGACAATGAGGATACTTGTGCATGTAAGATCCTCGATGATAGTTTGAGTGTTTCTAGGGAGTGTATTAGTGAGGGTGAAAGTGAGCTCCAAATTGTGTTTAGAGATTTGTACGACGAGACCTTAAAGATGAAGAAGTTGAATAAGGAGTTAGGTATTACGATGTTGGATTGGGGGGGGGGGGGGGGAGAGAGAGAGAGAGAGAGAAAGATTTTGAGGGGATTTGAGGCGTCGACGACTCAACTCGAGAAGCTGAAGGTTACTTTAAGTGAGAAGTTTATTGTATTAGGTTGGGAAAAGAGTGCCCCTGAAGCCCACGTGGTCCAATTAGAGAGAGATATCAAACGAGTCTAGGAGGTAAAGGTCACTATATATGATACATCTAAGGAGGTAGGAAAAATGTTCTTCGGTCCCGCTTTGGGCAATGTTGAGAGATTAGGAATTGGTCATGAAGGTGGGTCTACTTCTCATGTTTCACTCGAGACGATTCTTAAGTTTGTGATAGATACATATGGCTCTTAACCCAACCCACCCAGGCGTCTGTTACCCGATAGGAGAGTGCATCCTAGATGTTTTAGGAAAGGTGTACCTAGGCCCGTGTATGTTTTCACCCATTGTAAAAAGAGAGGACACCTAAGGGAATTTTTTCTTTAAGTTGGGTAGTGTGTCACATAGAATTTACCCACATATTCCCACACACACACACACACACACATACATGATGCTCCAGATGATTACATGAAAGAGTTGCACATATTCGAGAGCAATTTAAGTTTTTGGTCCAAATTTCACATGATTTAATGAATGTTTTTCATAAGATATCACCACCTTTGAAAAACTCTACCACACCTAATGGTTGAGGTTAGACTTGTTTGCTAGCATAGGCTGATTTTCATTATGATATTTGATGCCTATTGCTAGTGTGTACCATTTTTTGTATTTATATTTTTCATTTTGATATATTTTTTGAAAAACACAAAAAGATTTTATTTTTGGAAAAATTTTGAAAAAATACAAAAAGATTTTCTATTTTTAAAAAATATTGAAAAAGTGAAAAATAATTTTTTTGATAAAATTTTTGAAAAAGACAAAGATTTTTTTATTTTGTTTAACACCGTTTATGGATGGACATTTAGGATGACCAAGTCACAACATCATTCCATATCCATATGACTATTTGATAGTTTTTTTAGATGATACATAATTTCATACATGTGATTTATATGTTTGGAGTCATTAAGATGAGATTAGAGATTACTTTCTACATGTTTGACTCTTGTTTTCCTTTAATGCACACTTGCACGAATTTGTTTGCTTATTGTGCTTGTCAATCACATGTTGGTCGAAGTGTTTCCATCTCAATCATGTCTTTAAAACGAACCATATACGATAAAACTTGACAATGAAAGTAGTGCATGTAAAAACCGTTGATCGTGAGGAATTCGTTTCAATATATATATGTGAAAAACGGGGAAGGGCTATGAAAGGTAATCATAATATCATTTGGGATTAAGCCACCATTTCAATCGAACCTAAAAAAATTATGGCATTGTAAAAAGTAACCAAGGTCCAAAGAGATTGAAAAGAGCCTGGAAAAATGTGACACCCCGCCTAATAAAATACCGGGCGATCACTCCTATATCAAATTAAAATAGGAGTCACATATGGATCATTCTTAGCATCACTGTCGAAAATCCATTTTCATTACTAATAACCTATTAGGCTGGAATCAAAATTTTACTTAACTAATCTTTTTAAACAACTACCTACTTAAAACATTCACACAGTTTATATAAATGAAACTTAAATGAACTAAAATAACCGAACACTCGGTTTAAACATCATACAACCACATCGAATGACGCACTAAAAGGCTGAAAATAATAAATAAATTCAATTGGGCCATTGGCCCGAATATTTATACTGTACCTCCTATCTAGAGTACAAGAATAGAAGCATCTATCAAGAACCTGCATGCATCCACAGCTGTTGCAGCAGACGTCTGACTTGAAGGAAGTGTCATCCAGGCATCCCTGTGCCTGGACACCTATATAATATATATATATATATATATATATATAGCAAGAGAGGAAAATATAGAAACGGGTCAGAGCCCGTGTTGTGAAAATATTTTGCAAGTGCATAAATGCTTTATTTTAAAAATAGGTTTTATCTCATATTTAAATTTGGTATCGCACTCCCATGAGATACCCCTCACCTCTCTTCTAATAGTGCACACCTAGCGCATCCCTATAAACATCCTAATCAAGCTACGCTGCCTAAGTAATCCGTCATCCATCTTTAACCACCGTAGTTGTTCCAAGTACTAAGGGCTAAACTTTTACCCAGGCTCAACACTATGCCATGTTCGTGCGTGGGGTGTCTCGCAGAGCGAAATCCAAACAAGGAACCCCCCGGATACACTACTACATGGTAAGGTCGATCGTCGAGATCCATTAGACTCTCAGTACACAATGTATATACATACTATATAATGATATATATCTTATAATACACATCCGGATCTATCTCCCGGACTGAGAATCTCTATATTCACCTTTTATAATACACATCCGGATCTATCTCCCGGACTGAGAATCTCTTTACTCTCATAGAGATATATATACTACATTGTTCTCATTCACAAGTAATATACCATACACACAAGCATAATAACCATCCCAACGAGCTATAACTTGAGGATGAGGTCTCGTAGTGCCGATCCAAAAACCGGGTTTACTCACTATACCACGGTACCAAGCTAGGCTTACTCAATGGTCATGGTAAACATATACACAACGGTGGAGGCGGTCATGTTCCCCCTGCAAGTGGAATCACATAAATCTCACTCGAACGCGGGACGATAATGACCTGGGGAATATACTCACCCTGCTCATCGAGCCAGGGGATTCACCCACATCGCGCAACCTCCCTGGATCGCACTAGAGCACATATATAATCTAGTTGTTCCAATCCTATACTCAAAGGGGAAGCCCGTGGAAACCAGCCTCTAAACACACATATACCAATCACATACAGATACATATGTATTTATATCATAATATATATACTTTAATCACGTAGTATATATATATTTAGATGGCCATAATTGCCAATCACACCTAGCGATGATCAATAATACCAAAGATTCTCTCAAAGAATCATATTCATACATTCACATACTCACGATAATATACCGAAAGTATTCCCTGACTTGGTAAATAACAAATACCTTATTCCCATCTACGGATTTAGTGGATATCTCCAAATATACCAATTTACATTAACTAAATAAGTAAATTCTTAAATTCATCCTAATAATCTCATAGGATTCCCTCAACCATCATCAACATAATTATGTTATCCCGCATGTATAATCATATAGGCCAAAATGGCCACTGAAACTATCCCAACTGATATTCGTCCCCGAATACCCTAAAATTAAATAGGTTGTGGATTCTTTTTCCACGAACCCAAGAACTACATCTTGTCCACCTAATCGATTGGAGGTGGTCCCCACCCTATCTTAGAAACCCCAACATTATAATTCCTTAACTTAATTTATTTTCCTCGAAAATATTATTTCTAGTGTCGCTCACTTAAGACACTCTCGTAACCCCCATAAACTTCCTCAATTTAGTGAATATATCTCCCTTTGCTAAGTCCTTGTATTTCCTCAATTAAATAAAATAGGAACCCTTAATTTGGCAATTTATCCCATCCAAATAACTCTAGGAAAAAATTTGCCAAAATTCCTGAAGGGTCGATCGATCGATCCTCTACCCTCGATCGATCAATCACGTCGGACAGCTTCTTCTCCGAGAAGTTGTTTCGGCCATTAAAGTTTCTCCCAAGCTTTTACCTTCATCTCTAACGTCCCCCAACCTCGATCAATAATATATGCACATATAAAATGGGTTTTAAACATCCTAGAACCCGAAACCAACAACTAATTTCGATTAAATCCTAAGTTTCTCGAATTGGAAAATTATGGGGGTTTATTCGTTTTAACTCCTGAAAACCCGTTTTATCCACGGAAACCCAACCCAAAATCTTTAGGGTTTGTTATTACCAAACTAAAATATGATATTTATGCTCAAAAGTAAATAAAGCAAGTAAACACTTGCCTCGTGGATAAAATCTGACGATCCCGAGTCGAGTCCGACGGAGTTTTGTTCGAAATCTCCATTTTCTCTCCTTTTTCTTCCTTCATCTCTCTCTTCTCTCTTTTGTTTCTCTTTTCTCCCCCTCACCCACCTTATATAGGTAGAAAAGGGTTAATACCCCTTAAAACCAAAAAATGACTCGTTTACTCAATTACAAGTTCCTTTTTACTCTAAAATTTCCCAAAACTCAATTTCGACCATCGGACACTCTTTTCTGACTATCTTGGCCATTACGAGACTCACGGTGCCGTCGAAATTTCCATCCGAGGTACTTGACCGCAACCCCCTATCTTAATCCAATACATTTCAATGCGGGTTTTCAAATTAAAATCTTACCTTTTGTCGCTTTACTCAACGGCGACATATAATTAAAATACTCGGACATATTCACTTAATCCCAAAAGTAAATATATCACCCATCGACAATCATCTAATCCTTAAAAATTCCAAAAATTACTATTTCGAGATATTCCCTAAATTTCTAATTTATACCCAATTATGGAATTTAAATATCCCCCAAAAGTACGGGTTGTTACATACTCCCCCCCTTATAATGGAATTTCTCCCTCGAAATTTGGATATAACCTACACCACCAACCTAGGATCACGAATTCCACTACGTCTTAGTACCCCCAAAATCAAAAAGGTGATAACACGATGGTCCCTTACTATATTCCACCTACCTCAAGGTGTACTAAATGTACTAGCTTCACCACAAGCTCATTTAAATTTCTACCCATTATCACACATCAACGACGCGTTACTCCGATGGCTTCTCTTGCTGCCAATAAGAGAAACAAGTCTATAACTACTGCTCTAACATCTCGCAAAGTTGATACCCTCGCTAACAAGTGTCCGCTCGTCCACAGGAGGACAACTGATTTCCTTTAAAAAAGGAAACTCTACTAAAATTTGACTACTTTCGATAGTCTCGTCTCTTATCTTGGGCACGTTACCTCTTATTGCCCCTTAAACAATTGTAATATTGCATACCTCTCACGACATTCCATCAAACACACTCCAAATCCATTCGTGACTGCCTCACGGCATAAATATCAACTTTATATGCTACGCCCCTCCTATTTCAGGCGGTATATAAACCAACTTACTAAGGTTCCCATACACCTTTTTAACCCATGCACATGTACACATCCATTGTGAACGTTCGACACGTAACACTCTCTTTAAATAAGGGTCTCCTTTCCTTGGTGTAATACTCACACATGAGTCATCCCAACCTGCGAAATCCCATTCTTCTCAAGATTAACCAACCAATCTTCTTTTGGTTAACTCAGAACTATCTCTTTACATCGGTGCCACAAACTCTATTGAACTTACATCCTAATAATTCTACCGTCTATGCGTTACCCTACCTACGCAAAACAAGTATACTCCTAAGTATATCCCTAGTTTCCAAGGCCTCTCTCAACTTCTGACATTTTCTTGGTTTTATGCGTGGGACGTCTCGTAAAGCGAAATCAAGACAAGGAACCCTCCCGTTACACTACTCCCTCGCGTTGTCATTCATCGAGATATAACGACCTAAGGCACACCAGCGGGACATCCTAAATCCTACCTCGCTAACCTATGAATGCATTTATGCTATTCTATCCTCCCACCTGAGCGAAAAGGAAAGTCTAACTAATCGAGGTGCCCACTCTCTGCAAAAGCGTTACAATCGTCATATACAAAGCCTTCTTCCTCAAAATTTGCCTTTTCATTAAGGCTTGGCTATAATCCTCAAATCAATTTCTCTAAGTCCTACTTCACCCACCCAATTGTGGTGAGAGGACCACTTTAGTGCTTTTCCATCGCACAATATTTCCATAAGCATACCATCATCACATGGCTCATAGTCGATAGTGTTTCATTCACACTATATGACTTATCAATAAAACCAACATCCTCGCATCCTATAACATCTCTCCACTCCCGACGTCGTTAAGGTCCATGCACCGAGCATCTCGCAAAGAAAAATCCAAACAAGGAACCCCTCCAATACACTACTACTTAACTTTGTCAGTCGTGGAGGTTCGTCAACTTCAAATACGCAACCGGGATAACCTCATCCCCTCTTTTAACCAAATGTGGTCTGAACTACCATATCTATCCAGTAGCCATACCACTAAGCGCTCGTACTACACCCAGTCCTTGCGTAATCAATAATGAGCTTAATCCCACAGCTCAATAATTAACTCGACATACCTTAAATCACATCTATAAGGTCGCCACGCACTCAAATTGTGATAATGAAAAATCTTCTTACCGAAGTTCCATATATCCATATTAACAAAGGTGAGCTCAACTTGTATCTAGGTGAGATATCGCAACAATAACCCGTTCCACCCTGGAACTGCGGACACGATAGTCTTGCCATCATTAGCCTGCTATCTCTCCGAACAACGAAGAATATAATATACTCATGATATTACCATACTCTTATAAACATATAAGACGGGTATCACAAATGAAATATATATATTCGAAATATCAATACCGGCTTTTATAGCGAAATGAAAGAAAAATATAACTCCGCTACCGCGAAAAACACATAGGCCTACATTATATAATGTTATCGAGACTGCCACAAAACTCAAATTACACACACGAGTCTAGGGATAACAAACACCACGACTTTACTTAGCCATGCCAATTATACCTCTTCCTTCTGAGGTGAAACTCCTAGCAACAACTTTTCCTTTATCTACTCCAAATGGTTCTTAGACCTGGTACACTTCCCAAACAGAACCAAAAATTTCTTAACTCTTTGCCCCATCTAGGCACCCTAATCTTGTCCTTTACTCCTATCGGGAAAGGACTAACCGTGTGGATCCGCACTCCACATTCTATTTTCATCACTGGCCTTCCTGACCATGATGAAGTTATCAGTATCATCTGACTCTATAGCCTTGCTCCTTACAATCATCTTACTAGTCCTCTTAACTTCTTCGTTAAAAGGAAACTCCACTACAAGCTTTAACCCAATATCAATGAATTCCCCGGGTGGACGTCCACCAATGGGGTCCAAGGATATACACACACTCCATAAGTGTTAGCAGCACTTCTCTAATGAGACCATCATTCCTTGAAAGGACTCATTATTCTTTGTACTTACCTCACCTCGGTACACGATTCACTTCTCCATATTAATCTTTATTCATTGTCGGCCTCTAGCCGATCCTTATGTGAAAAATTCAGAAACTGTATTCTTCTCATTCCTGCTAAATCATGGGGACTCATGGTTAAAACTATCCGTAAGATCCCTTTTGAACCCTTAACTTCACTGGGAAATTCAACTTTAGTACCACTCTCTACTCCGGACGTACTACGGTACTCATAACTACTATTTTGTAGTAGTCACAACCAAAATCCTTAACAATTGCCACAAAGGAGTGACATCTACGTCAGTCCTAGTCCCCAACTTCAACTAATATCTCCAACTAAGCCCCACCTCCTGCCGCCTTCCTCGATCAGCACATGAATTTTGAACGAGCATGCAAAAGATTACAATAATCTTATAACATGGCAAGAGAACGAAATCTCGCAGGACAAATCAACAATTCTAATCCTGAGGCTCTATATCCAATCGAGGGTAACGCTGAAAGCGTAGAACGTCTGCACAGATTCCTAAGGGCACTAGAACCTGATGTTCTGATACCATCTGTGACAACCCGCTTAATAAAATACTGGGCGATCACTCCTATATCAAATTAAAACAGGAGTTGCATATTGATCATTCTTATCATCACTATCGAAAATCTATTTTTATTACTAATTACCTATTAGGCTGGCGTCAAAATTTTGCTTAACTAATCTTTTTAAACAACTACCTACTTAAAACATTCACACAGTTTATATAAATGAAACTGAAATGAACTAAAATAACCGAACACTCAGTTTAAACACCATACAACCACATCGAATGCCGCACTAAAAGGAGAAAAAGAATAAATAAATGCAATTGGGCCATTGACCTGAATATTAATACAATACCTCCTATCTAGAGTACAAGGATAGAAGTGTCCATCGAGAACCTGCATGCATCCACAGCTGCTGCAGCAGACGTCTGACTCAAAGGAAGTGTCATCCAGGCGTCCCTGTGTCTGGACACCTATAATATATATATATATATATATATATATATATATATATATAGCAAGAGAGGAAAATATAGACACGGGTCAGAGCTCGAGTTGTGAAAATATTTTGCAAGTGCATAAATGCTTTATTTTAAAAATAGGTTTTATCTCATATTTAAATTTGGTATTGAACTCCCATGAGATACCCCTCACCACTCTTATAATAGTGCACACCTAAATCATCCCTATAAACATCCTAGTCAAGCTACGCTGCCTAACTAATCCGTCACCCCTCTTCTAACCACCCTAGTTATTCCAAGTACTAAGGGCTAAACTTCTCCCCAGTCTCGACACTATGCCATGTTCCTGCGTGCGGTGTCTCACAGAGCGAAATCCAAACAAGGAACCCCCCCGATACACTACTACGTGGCAAGGTCGATCGTCGGGATCCAATAGACCCTCAGTACACAACGCATATACATACTATATAATGATATATATCTTACAATACACATCCGGATCTATCTCCCAGACTGAGGTTTACTTTATATTCGTTCTTATAATACACATCCGGATCTATCTCCTGGACTGAGAATCTCTATATTCACCATTTATAATACACATCCGGATCTATCTCCCGGACTGAGAATCTCTTTACTCTCATAGAGATATATATACTACATTGTTCTCATGCACAAGTAATATACCATACACACAAGCATAATAACCATCCCAACGAGCTATAACTAGAGGATGCGGTCTCATAGTGCTGATCCAAAATCCGATTTTACTCACTATGCCATGGTACCAAGCCAGACTTACTTAATGGTCATGGTAAACATATACACAACGGTGGAGGCGGTCATGTTCCCCCTGCGAGTGGAATCACATAAATCGCACTCGAACGCGGGATGATAATGACCTGGGGACTATACTCACCCTGCTCCTCGAGCCAGGGGATTCACCCACATCGCACAACCTCCCTCGATCACACTAGAGCATATATATAATCTGGCTGTTCCAACCCTATACTCAAAGGGGAAGACCGTGGAAACCAGCCTCTAAACACACATATACCAATCACATACAGATACATATCCATATAATAAGATGGCATGGATTTTGAATTGTCTAAGCACAATAACGGTCTAGATCTTGCCACATCTCCCACTAAAAATGAAGGGCTAAGATTAAATCTTCAACTTTCATTCAAAATTTAAAAATTCTAATTTCCCCCCACATTTCATTTTCCCCCTTTTAATTCCTAAGACAAAAATATCTCTCTTCTATGTTCTCTCACATCACTCCCTCTCACCGCTTCTCTCCACTTCTTTCACAAAGAGGTACTCTCTCTCTCTCTCTCTCTCTCTCTCTCTCTCTCGGATTCATTTCTTTACCCGAACTCTCATACACACGCACACGCACATGCACACACATTTGATTTCTCTTCTTTAATTTTGATTTTAGGGTTTTGATAACCATTTTGTAAATTTCGGTAACTTTTATAGTTTTTGGAACATGGATTTGATTCTAGGGTTTTGGGTATTATTATATAACATGAGGTTTTTTTTGTATGTATTGATTTTAGGGATTTTGGTAACCATTTTGTAATTTTTTGTAACTCTTACGATTTTTGAAATATGAATTTGAGTATATGGTTTTGACTTGAAATTTTTGTGGGTGGGGTTTGAATTAGCTTTTTGGGTGCTTCCTACTTTTGTTTTTAATGAAGAATTATATTTTTATTTATTACTCAGTGATTCATGGTGTTTTATTAATGAGGGTGATCAAAAGTTTGATTAGTCAGTGCTTCAACCAGTGGCTCGGCAAGAAATTAGTGTTTGTTTTACACCAAAAGATGGAAAGATATAAAGTACATTTTTAGTTATTGGTGAAAGATTTAGGATTAATTCATGAGTTTTTATCTTTATGTTGTTGTTTTGAAGAAAATATATTTTATTGTTCATCATTAATTCACATGTTTTATAGTGTTTCCACCACGGAACCTACTATTCAGCATGGATGAAAAGAGGTAAGGCTTCAACAAAAAGTAAGATGTCTTTCATTCTTCTTTTTTGAATGAGATAAACACCTCACTTAGTGCACATATATAGTCATAAGAGTAATCCAACCAAATAATTTCAATTTAATTGTTTTTAGTTACTAAAATTCTGGACAATACTTGATTTGCCCCAAATTTATATTTTTCTTTTTTATTGGAGTAAAATCCAAACTTGAAACTGTTTTTATTGGATGTTTAATATTATTATAGTTAGTTTATGCTTATATGTTCCTCTCATTTTCCCCTTCACTTTATTTTGATGTTTCTTGGTTGATTTGATTGCAATTTCTATAACATCGTAATGAATGAATAAGTTGTAAAAGTTGTTTCTATTTGATAAAATTCTATAACCAGGATTGGTGTTTGAATAAGGATTGGTGTTTGATAAAATTCCTAGAAGAGATTATTTTACAACCGTATCTTTGTTTTGAATTGTGTGCTTTTATAAGCATCTTCGGGTTTTTTCCTTTTCTTTTCTATTTGATAACAAATTCTTAATGGTTTTATCAAGCAACATGATATTTTTTATAATTTCATACTTGATCGGTTTGAAGGCAGGTAACGGAGAAAGAAAATATAACAGGAGGAATGAGGATCACTTGGTTGGGTGATCAATAGTTTCACACTTTTCTTTCTCTATTAGATTCAATGAGTCAATCCTTCTCATTTTTATATTTGTTGGTAATTAGAGCTTGGTATTTATCTTTTGAAGCTTGGTATTCATCACAGATGGTGTTGTTGATTATGGTCTTATGCTTGGTAGTCATTTTTTCAAGATTTTCACTGTTATGTACACATCTTTTGACATTTGGTAGGTATAAACTCTAAAGCATTGTATTTTTTTAAGTTTTATTAGTTTAATTTTTGTAGCTCCAAAGTGTATAACCAATCTCGATAAGTTTTTTAATATGTGAGTTGTTTATCTTTAATAGCCCTCAACCTTAGTTAACTTCAAACAATCACGTTGGTGAAGTTCTTTTAGCATTATCAAGTTCAATAGGTCGGGTAATCTCTCTATGGATAGGCAATAACTCATGCATTAAAGTTCTAAGGATTCTAATTTGCCTAGGTCTTGAATCTCACGTATCTCTGTTGATGCAAAAATATTTAAATTTTTTTCAATTTTTCATGTTTGACAGTAATTTGTATAGGGATTCACAAAAATTCACATTTAAAACTTCTAAATGTTTCGATCTATCGAGGCCTTGAATGTCGATTAGCTCCTTGCACCTCTTGGTCTTTAATGTTTTAAATTTTTTCAAGTTTTGCAGAGGTAATCTTTCAATGGAGCAACGGATGTACCCAACAATCCTTCAATGCGATTGGTAGGAGTTGAAGAGACTTCCCGCATTCATAGTCAATATTTATTCTTACATTTTCAATGCTTCTTTTGAATCCCATACTTTAGTCATCCCACGTGTAAACTATACATTTCTTAACATTATGTCAAATTCTTCACAGGGGCAGAAGCTACAATCTCATTAAAACACCCATCAAAATTGGATACGGGGTGGTTAATTCACTCTTGATTTGAAGTGCCTATTGATGGTTACTTTGAGGTAACTAAGATTTTTTTTGTTTGTAAAATAATTGAATGAAAATTGGAGTATTTGATAGATGATCAGTTATTGTTACTAATTATATTTAATCAAACAAACTTTTTCTGAGCAGGATTCTTGGAGTGCTCGAGTATCATTTGCATGCCCTATTTGCAGGTAGTAATTTGCTGCTCAAACTTTTGCACGCATCCCAAAGATATGCACACCTCATTGCACGAGCTATCTCTCTCTCTACTCTCTCCACTTTCTGTCTGAGCATCGTGCACTAACTCTCCAACAACAATGGTATTTTTGGTCTTGCATGTTTAATTTCTTATGTATTTGGTTTTATTTTGCAGATTTGATGCCAAGACTTAGGTTTTTTTTAACATCAATCCCCATTAGTAGATATAACCTAAATGGGGTTTTTTGGTGCTAACTTTTTATGATTTGGTTCGGTTTTAGTTTTAGTGTTACTGTTGGTCTGAACTCTATTTTATAGGTATAATAATTTTTATTTCCATTTTATAGGTATGATTTCTCTCTTTCTTGGGGTGTTTGGATTTGATCTGTGGGGGCTTTACCTCGAAATAATTTTTTTAGTTTAAAGTTAGATTTCTGAAAGGTTTGATATGCGGGGTTTTTAGTTCAAAATACATTTTCTATGATCTTTGAGTTGATTGTTGCATCTATACTCTTAATTGGGTCTTTCATTTTGGTCTTGATGTTCAGAAGATACATGTGAGGTTCCAAATTAAAGTTTGGATATCTCAGGTAGTGCCTTCCCTACCCTTTCTTTCCATGAGGCACGAAACAGGTAAAGAGATCTATTGATTTCTGTAAATTTGTTGGTTTTCATTTTTGATTGGTTTCTATTTTTTGCACCATCTAAACTCTGTTACTTCTAAAAATATTCACACGTTCTGACTATGTAAGTGTAGGTACTGCTTTTGTGGACCTCTCATTGGAATAAAACTATTCCTTCCTCCGTATTAATGATTATTATATATATGCTCTATTAGAGTATTCTTGATGAAGTGTAGGTACTAATAGATCATAAATAACACTCGCATATATTAGCAATTCATAGTTACCCCTGCTTGGAATTCCACTAGAAACTTTGGCAATGTCATGTTCTCTTATTCTCATGAACGGCGTATCTCATCGGGTCTTTATAATTAGTGGCAAATTTCCTAATTTTTATTATTTTTATCATGTGTGCTTACATGTTGAACTAATTTAGGCAATCCGGTTATTGAATCTTGAATCTAAGGGTTGAGTGTGTTAAAAAGGGGAATTGAGGTAACTTCTTCCATAATTGGATTAGATCTATTCCAAATCCCATGTATTTTTTTGGGTAGGTGCTTTATTGTAATTGGAAAAGGAAGAATGTATACTTAACTATAAGGGGGTGATTGTTTATTTGTTCATGTTCAAGGAGGTATTCGTGATATTTTTTTCTTTTGGTTTGGACACATCTTTCTTTTAGTAGTATAATGTTTCGTGCCATTGTTTACGTTGTACAAACACACACGCACACACGTGCCCCTGCCTCGTCCCTTCCCCCCTTCCCCACTCACACACGCGCACACGCACACACACACAAACACACACGCGCGCGTGCGCGCGCGCACTGCATATATGCAATGGCATATATGCTGCAATATGCATATATGTAGGCAACATATATGCAGGCAGCATATATGCATATGCAGGCCTGCCTATGTTGACGATTTTTCAAGTTTATTCCGTTGAAGACATTGTAGGATTGCAGTCCCGAAGGGACTCCTGGTGCGCCCAAGCCCCTCGAACAGGCAGAAATGCCCAGTCACGAGTTGCGGCGGGCCTGTGATTGTGTCATTGCCTTGGTGAGGGCCTGAAGCTGCTGTATAGGGATTTCTGCCCTTCACAGCGTGCGATGGATCCCTGCCTTTGTCATGTTGACTTCCCACGTTGAGTTCTCTAACTTGCTTCTGCAAAGCATCACACCGCGCCTCCATTGATGCATATAACTCATGCATCTGTTCTACAATTAATGGAGATTCATCCACCTTAAGTGGTTCTTTTTGGACCCAGTCTACTACGAAAACAAACATAATGGTGTACTTTGAGTTGTTTTTTCTCCAGATTTTAGTTTCAAGTGCAATTTTGGTTTTTTAGTCCTGATTTTGATTTTTTTTTTAGTTAGTCATATCTGAATTTAAGGTTTCTTTGTAAATTTGGTACTTATAAATCTCAATTGTTTTATTTCGAGTTCTTTGTGATTTTCTAATTGGTGGTACTTATTGTTAACACTGTTACTAATTCTCATGTGTGCTTAGTTAAAAGATTTTTATTGTTAAAACTATTTCAAAACAATATATGCTTTGTTGAATCCGATAATTGGTAGTACTTATTATTCTTATGATCCGACAATGCAGCCCCTCCTATGCAGACCTCACTTTCAACCTTCTCTATAAGTATGCATCGGGTTGGATATGAACTTTAAGACCAAGGTCCTTCTCTGGTAGAGCGACATAAGAGTTATTGAGATACTTCTTACATGTAAACCAACAAAAGGTAATTGGTAATTTGTTCCAACATTAAAGCTTTATTTGAAGGCAAATCTATGCTTGGTCCAATTATGTTCAATTAATAGTTGAAATTCAGTAATGTTCAATAATGTTCAATAATGTTCTTTATTAAGTTTGGCATAATGGATATTAAACATTTGTTTGCCTTATGTTATGACAACGCCCTTTCTTATCTGCCTTTCTTACCTGCCTACTGTCACAGGAACATGCCCGCACTATGCGTTTAGGAAGTCCAACAAATGGTGGTCAAATACCACGGCACAGACATTTTGAGGAAGTCCCACAGAAAGAATAAATTCATATTCTCCTTTCCTGACCTTCTAGCTCCCATCTCCGAATTTGAGATTTTTTTTTATATTGTTGGATTTGTTGTTACCCCTTAAATAGGGTGGATAGTACAATAAACAAAGGAGGTTATGTCCAATTTTTTTTTAAAATTGACACTTTGTTTTTTTGAGACACAGCGAATTTGATTGATGAATATTGTATAGTTCATTTTATATGTGAATTTGTTTGATGAATTTATACAATTTGGATGTTGGACTATTTTTTATTTGTTAAGCAGGGTGAATAGTTCCATAAACAAAGGAGACTATACCAAATTTTTTTTAAAAAATTGACACTCTATTTTTTTTAGGCACAATGTTAATTCGATGGAAGAATATTGTATATTTCGTATTATATGTGAATTTATTTGATGAATTTAGACTATTTGAATGTTATTGGACTATTTGTTATTTGTTAAGTATGATGAATAGTCCTATAAATACGAAATATTATGGTCAATTGTTTTAATATTACACTTGGACATTTTTGCACTTCGCTATTAAGTACTTTGAAAAATTATTGCCGTTTCGCGATTACGTACTTTCGAAATTTTTCCGTGCCTTCAGGCACGGGTATCCGCTCCACGATGACTTTTGTCACCGCCACCACACATGTAACCACGTAGTTTATTTTTAAAAATTCCAATAGTGCCTTTGCGTACTATTAATGTTGTTGTCACAAACTATTTGTATTGTTGTTGGAGTACTTTTCTTTTTTAAAGAGGGTGGATACTCCTATAAACAAAGAAAGTTTTGCCCAATTTTTTAAAAATTCTTTTGTAAAATAAAATTTTTGACTCAAATTATATATGATTCAATATTGTGTAAATTTTCCTCAATCATTATTTAGTTGGGGAATGATATGCAGGGGAACGCTATTTTTTCTGTTTTGCGATTACGTACTCTTAAATTTTTTGTCGTTTCGCAATTACGTACATTATAAATTTTCGCCGTGCCTTCAGGCATGGATATCCGATAGTGTATTTATATCATAATATATATACTTTAATCACGTAGTATATATATACATATATATATATATATATATATATATATATATTTAAATGGCCATAATTGCCAATCACACCTAGCGATGACCAATAATCCCAAAGATTCTCTCAAAGAATCATATTCATACATTCACATACTCAGGATAATATACCGAAAGTATTCCCTCACTTGCTAAATAACAAATACCTTATTCCCATCTACGGATTTAGTGGATATCTCCAAATATACTAATTTACATTAAATAAATAAGTATACTCTACAATTCATCCTAATAATCTCATAGGATTCCCTCAACCATCATCAACATAATTATGTTATCCCGCATGTATAATCATATAGGCCAAAAGGGCCACTGAAACTATCCCAACTGATATTCGTCCCTGAATACCCTAAAATTAAATAGGTTGTGGATTCTTTTTCCACGAACCCAAGAACTACCTCTTGTCCACCTAATCGATTAGAGGTCGCCACCCTATCTTAGGAACCCCAACATTCTAATTCCTCAACTTAATTTATTTTCCTCGAAAACATTATTTCTAGTGTCGCACACTTAAGACACTCTCGTAACCCCCATAAACTTCCTCAATTTAGTGAATATATCTCCCTTTGCTAAGTCAATGTGTTTCCGCAATTAAATAAAATAAGAACCCTTAATTTGGGAATTTATCCATTGCAAATAAATCTTGGAAAAAATGTGGCAAAATTCCTGAAGGGTCGATCGATCGACCCCTGGTCGTCGATCGATCGATGGTTCGATCAATCGATCCTCTACCCTCGATCGATCGATCGATCATGTCGGACAGCTTCTTCTCCAAGAAGCTGTTTCGGCCATTAAAGCTTCTCCCAAGTTTTTATCTCCGTCTCTAACATCCCCCAACCTCGATCAACAATATATACACATATAAAATGGGTTCTAAACATCCTAGAACCCGAAACCAACAACCAATTTCGATTAAATCCTAAGTTTCTCAAATTGGAAAATTATTGGGGTTTATTCGTTTTAACTCCCGAAATCCCGTTTTATCCACAAAAACCCAACCCAAAATCTTTAGGGTTTGTTATTACCAAACTACGATATGAGATTTATGCTCAAAAGTAAATAAAGAAAGTAAACACTTGCCTCGTGGATAAAATCCCACGATCCCGAGTCGAGTCCGGCGAAGTTTGGCCCGAAATCTCCCTTTTCTCTCCTTTTTCTTCCTTCCTCTCTCTCTTCTCTCTTTTCTTTATCTTTTCTCCCCCTCACCCTCCTTATATAGGGAGAAAAGGGTTTATACCCCTTAAAACCCAAAAATGACTCGTTTACTCAATTACGCGTTCCTTTTAACTCTAAAATTTCCCGAAACTCAATTTCGACCATCGGGCCCTCTTTTCCTACTATCTCGGCCATTACGGGAATCACGACGCAGTCAAAATTTCCATCTGAGGTACTTGACCGCAACCCCGTATTTTAACCCAATACATTTCAATGCGGGTTTTCTAATTAAAATCTTACTTTTTGTCGCTTTACTCAATGGAAACATATAATTAAAATACTCCGACATATTCACTTAATCCCAAAAGTAAATATATCACCCATCGACAATCATCTAATCCTTAAAAATTCCAAAAATTACTATTCCGGGAAATTCTCTAAATTTCCAATTTATATCCAATTATGGAATTTAATTATCCCCCAAAAGTACGGGTTATTACATACTTCCCCCCTTACAATGGAATTACGTCCTTGAAATTCGGATATAACCTACACCACCAACCTAGGATCACGAATTCCACTACGTCTTAGTACCCCCAAAATCAAAAAGGTGCTAACACAATGGTCCCTTACTATATTCCACCTACCTCAAGGTCTACTTAAATGTACTAGCTTAACCACAAGCTCATCTAAATTTCTACCCATTATCGCACATCCACAGCACGTTACTCTAATGGCTTATCTTGCTGCCAATAAGAGAAACGAGTCTATAACTACCGCTCTAACATCTCGCAAAGTTGATACCCTCGCTAACAAGTGTCCGCTCGACCACAACAGGACAACTGATTTCCTTTAAAAAAGGAAACATTACTAAGATTTTATTACTTCCGATAGTCTCGTCTCTTATCTTGGTCACGTTACCTCTTATTGCCCTATATACAATTGGAATATTGCGTACCTCTCACGACATTCCATCAAACACACTCCAAATCCATTCGTGACTGCCTCACGACATAAACTTCAACTTTATATGCTATGCCCCTCCTATTTCAGGCGGTATATAAACCAACTTACTAAGGTTACCATACACCTTTTTAACCCGTGCACATCTGCACATCCATTGTGAACGTTCGACGCGTAACACTCTCTTTAAATAAGGGTCTGTTTTCCTCGGTGTAATACTCACACATGGGTCCTCCCAACCCACGAAATCCCATTCTTCTCAAGATTAACCAACCAATATTCTTGTGGTTAACTCAGAACTATCTCCTTACATCAACGCCACTAACACTATTGAACTTACATCCTAATAATGCTACAGTCAATGTGTTACCCTACCTACGCGAAATAAGTATACTCCTAAGTATATCCCTAGTGCCCAAGCCCTCTCTCAACTTTTGACATTTGTTTGGTTTCATGCGTGGGATGTCTCGCAAAGCAAAATCCAGACAAGGAACCCTCCCGTTACACTACTCCCTCACGTTGTCGATCATCGAGATATAGAGACCTAAGGCACACCAGCGGGACGTCCTAAATCCTACCTCGATAACATACGTATGCATTTTTACTATTCTATCCGCCCACCTGAGTGAAAAGGAAAGCCTAACTAATCGAGGTGCCCACTCTCTGCAAAAGCATTACAATCATCATATACAAAGCATACTTCCTCAAAATTTGCCTTCTCATTAAGGCCTGGCTATAATCCTCAAATCAATTTCTTTAAGTCCTACTTCACCCACCCACTTATGGTGAGAGGACCACTTTAGTGCTTTTCCATCGCACAATGTTTCCATAATCATACCATCATCACATGGCTCATAGTCTATAGTGTTTCATTCACACTATATGACTTATCAATAAAACTAACATCCTCGCATCCTATAACATCTCTCCACTCCTGAAGTCGTTAAGGTTCATGCGCGGAGCATCTCGCAAAGCAAAATCCAAACAAGGAACCCCTTCAATACACTACTACTTAACTTTGTCGGTCGTGGAGGTCCGTCAACTTCATATACGCAACCGGGATAACCTCATCCCCTCTTTCAACCAAATGTGGTCTGAACTCCCATCTCTATCCAGGAGCCATGCCACTAAGAGCTTGTACTACACCCAGTCCTTGCGCAATAAATAATGAGCTTATACCCACAGCTCAATAATTAACCCGGCATACCTTAAATCACATCTATAAGGTCGTCGCGCACTCAAATCATGATAATGAAACATCTGCACACCGAAGTTCCATATATCCATATTAACAAAGGCGATCTCAACCTATATCCAGGTGAGATATCGCAACAACAACCCGTTCCACCCTGGAACTGCGGACACGATAGTCTTGCCATCATTAGCCTGCTATCGCTCCGAACAACGAAGAATATAATATACTCATAATATTGCCAGGGTGGATATATGGAACTTCGGTGTGCACACCCAAGTTCCATATATCCATATTAGCTCTTTTCCCCATTAGGCACCCTAATCTTGTCCTTTACTCCTACCGGGAAAGGACTAACCGTGTGGCTTCGCACTCCACATTCTATTTTCATCGCTGGCCTTCCTGACCATGATGAAGTTATCAGTATCATCTGACTCTATAGCCTCGCTCCTTACAATCATCTTACTAGTCCTCTTAACTTCTTCGTTAAAAGGAAACTCCACCACAAGCTTTAACCCTATTTCAATGAATTCCCAGGGTGGATGTCCACCAATGGGGTCCAAGGATATACACACACTCCATAATTGTTAGCAACACTTATCTAATGAGACCATCATTCCTCGAAAGGACTCATTATTATTTGTACCTACCTCACCTTGGTACAAGGTTCACTTCTCCATACTAATCTTTATTAATTGTCGGCATCTGGCCGCTCCTTATGTGAATAATTCAAAAACTGTATTCTTCTCATTCCTGCTAAATCATGGGTACTCACGGTTAAAACTATCCGTAAGATCCCTTTTGAACCCTTAACTTCACTGGGAAATTCAACTTTAGTACCACTCTCTACTACGACGGTACTACAGTACTCATAACTACTATTCTGTAGTAGTCACAACCAAAATCCTTAACAATTGCCACAATGGAGTGACCTCTACATCAGTCCTAGTCCCCAACTTCAACTCATAGCTCCAACTAAGCCTCACCTCCTACCGCCTTCCTCTATCAGCACATGAATCTTGATCGAGCACGCAAAAGATTACTATAATATTATAACATGGTAGGAGAACGAAATCTCACAAGACATATCAACAATCCTGATCCTAAGGCTCTATATCCAATCGAGGGTAACGTTGAAAGCATAGTACGTCCACACAGATTCCTAAGGACACTAGAACCTGATGTTCTGATACCATCTGTGAAAACCCGCCTAATAAAATACCGAGCGATCACTCTTATATCATATTAAAACATGAGTCGCATATGGATCATTCTTAGCATCACTGTTAAAAATCCATTTTTATTACTAATAACCTATTAGGCTGGCGTCAAAATTTTACTCAACTAATCTTTTTAAACAACTACCTACTTAAAACATTCACACAGTTTATATAAATGAAACTGAAATGAACTAAAATAACCGAACACTCAGTTTAAACATCATACAACCACATCGAATGCCGCACTAAAAGGCGGAAAAGAATAAATAAATGCAATTGGGCCATAGGCCCGAATATTTATACAGTACCTCCTATCTAGAGTATAAGGACAGAAGTGTCTATCGAGAACCTGCATGCATCCATAATAGCTGCAGCAGATGTCTGACTCGTAGGAAGTGTCATCCAGACGTCCTTGTCTCTAGACACCTATATATATATATAGTAAGAGAGGAAAATATAGAAACGGGTCAGAGCCCGAGTTGTGAAAATATTTTGTAAATGCATAAATGCTTTATTTTAAAAATAGGTTTTATCTCATATTTAAATTTGGTATCGCACTCCCATGAGATACCCCTCACTTCTCTTCTAATAGTGCACACCTAGCGCATCCTATAAACATCTTAGTCAAGCTACGCTACCTAACTAATCTGTCACCCATCTTCTAACCACCCTAGTTATTCCAAGTACTAAGGGCTAAACTTATCCCCAGTCTCAACACTATGCCATGTTCGTGCGTGGGGTGTCTTGCAGAGCGAAATCCAAACAAGAAACCCCCCCGATACACTACTACGTGGCAAGTTCGATCGTCGAGATCCATTAGACCCTCAGTACACAACGTATATACATACTATATAATGATATATATCTTACAATACACATCTGAATCTATCTCCCGGACTGAGGTTTACTTTATATTCGTTCTTATAATACACATCCGGATCTATCTCCCGGACTGAGAATCTTTACTCTCATAAAGATATATATACTACATTGTTCTCACGCACATGTAATATACCATAAACACAAGCATAATAACCATCCCAACGATCTATAACTCGACGATGCGATCTCATAGTGCCGATCCAAAATTCGGGTTTACTCAATATGCCACGATACCAAGCCAGGCCTACTCAATGGTGATGGTAAACATATACACAACGGTGGAGGCGGTTATGTTCCCCCTCAAGTGGAATCACATAAATCGCACTCTAATGCGGGACGATAATGACCTGGGGACTATACTCACCCTGCTCCTCGAGCCAGGGGATTCACCCACATCGTGCAACCTCCCTGGATCGCACTAGAGCATATATATAATCTGGTTGTTCCAACCCTATACTCAAAGGGGAAGCCCGTGGAAACCAGCCTCTAAACACACATATACCAATCACATACAGATGCATATGTATTTATATCATAATATATATACTTTAATCACGTAGTATATATATATATATATATATATATTTAAATGGCCATAATTGCCAATCACACCTAGCGATGACCAATAATCCCAAAGATTCTCTCAAAGAATCATATTCATACATTCACATACTCAGGATAATATATCTAAAGTATTCCCTCACTTGCTAAATAACAAATACCTTATTCCTATCTACGGATTTAGTGGATATCTCCAAATCTACCAATTTACATTAACTAAATAAGTATACTCTCCAATTCGTCCTAATAATCTCATAGGATTTCCTCAACCATCATCAACATAATTATGTTATCCCGTGTGTATAATCATGTAGGCCAAAATGGCCACTGAAACTATCCCAACTGATATTCATCCCCGAATACCCTAAAATTAAATAGGTTGTGGATTCTTTTTCCACGAACCCAAGAACTACATCTTGTCCACCTAATCGATTAGACGTCCCCACCCTATCTTAGGAACCCAAACATTCTAATTCCTCAACTTAATTTACTTTCCTCAAAAATATTATTTCTAGTGTCGCACACTTAAGACACTCTCGTAACCCCCATAAACTTCCTCAATTTAGTGAATATATCTCCCTTTGTTAAGTCCATGTATTTCCTCAATTAAATAAAATAGGAACCCTTAATTTGGGAATTTATCCCATGCAAATAAGTGTAGGAAAAAATTTGCCAAAATTCTTGAAAGGTTGATCGATCGACCCCTGGTCGTCGATCGATCAATGGTTTGATCGATCGATCCTCTACCCTCAATCGATCAATCACGTCGGTCAGCTTCTTCTTTGAGAAGCTATTTCGGTCATTAAAGCTTCTCCCAAGCTTTTATCTCTGTCTCTAACGTCCCCCAACCTCGATCAACAATATATAAAGATATAAAATGGGTTCTAAACATCCTAGAACCCGAAACCAACAACTAATTTCGATTAAATCCTAAGTTTCTCAAATTAGAAAAGTATTGGGGTTTATTCATTTTAACTCCCGAAAACCCGTTTTATCCACAAAAACCCAACCCAAAATCTTTAGGGTTTGTTATTACCAAACTACGATATGAGATTTATTCTCAAAAGTAAATAAAGCATGTAAACACTTACCTCGTGGATAAAATTCGACGATCCCGAGTCGAGTTCGGCGGAGTTTGGCCCGAAGTCTCCCTTTTCTCTCCTTTTTCTTCCTTCCTCTCTCTCTTCTCTATTTTCTTTATCTTTTCTCCCCCTCACCCTCCTTATATAGGGAGAAAAGGATTTATACCCCTTAAAACCCAAAAATTACTCGTTTACTCAATTGCGAGTTCCTTTTAACTCTAAAATTTCCGGAACTCAATTTCGACCATCAGACACTCTTTTCTGACTATCTCGGTCATTCCGAGACTCATGGCGCAGTCATAATTTCCATCCGAGGTACTTGAATTCAACCCCCTATTTTAACCCAATACATTTCAATGTGGATTTTCTAATTAAAATCTTACCTTTTGTCGTTTTACTCAACGACGACATATAATTAAAATACTCTGGCATATTCACTTAATCCCAAAAGTAAATATATCACCCATCGACAATCATCTAATCCTTAAAAGTTCCAAAAATTACTATTCCTGTAAATTCCCTAAATTTCCAATTTATACCCAATTATGGAATTTAATTATCCCCCAAAAGTACGGGTTGTTACAAAAAATTTAAGGCAATAAAAAGATAAATAGGCTAAAAAGGGGCCATTATAATTTAGATCACCTAAAGAAAAATAAAAGATTTATTATTTATGAGGGTGTTTGGTTGGAAATAAATCAACGGGTTTGCACATACTGACAAAGCTTGAAAAAGCATTAAATATTTTTAGACGTTATTGGTGTCGAAATCATTTTAGACTTTAATTTTTTGATTTGATTAAGTAGATGTCATTTGAATTCAACAATTTTTACACCTAAGGATGATTGTGAAGTTCATTCATTAGGAGTATCCATATTCATCATGCACATTTGTTATGTATGTTTGAGTTTATTTACCTATCGAATATGTTCACACCCATTCATTACGTTTCCGTGATTTGGTTATCTTAGTGTAAATTTATGGTGTGTGATTTTTTTGTAAATTTTTTTTGTTGAAAAAAATTGAAAAATAAAAAAATAGTTGGTGAACTCTTTCAAGTTTATCCTTAGATGATCGTAGTTGATTTTCTTTTCTTGTCGTGATACTCCATGCTTATTTTCTTTATCCTTTTCCTTGTATATTTTAGACAAATAAAAAGGGGGAGAACAAATTATGATTTAATGGGGGAGTTTAAATTTTTGGGGAGATTTCAGACTTAATCTTTGTTTTGATGTATGTTTATCTCATTTAAAACTCGATACGTCACGAAGGTATTTATTTCTTATCTCATGTGTGTAGGTACAAGTTTTGAAGATCATTATTTTGCACACCCTGATGGTGACATAAGGAAATTTGGAAATTTGAAGATTTCAAGTTGAAGATTTTTAAATAAAGTTTAAATATTTGCATCCTTAGTACCTTTTCACTTTTGGGTTCATTGGAGGGTATTAGATTTGTAGAGGTTATTTTGTTTTGATAATTCAGATGTTTTTATTTTGTACCAACATAGACATAGGGGGAGATTTGTAAGGACATATTTTTCATAATCCGCTTTACATTAGAGTATGTCATATACCGCTACAACTGCCGAAAAAATTTCAAGTTCAATCACGCATCAAGACGGATCCGAATATCAAAATTCTTCAACAAACAGGACTCTATGAGATAAATATTGGTAAGTTTGTGTTTAAGTCCCTTAATGGTTCATTTAAAGTGTTGGGATGATTTTTCTAAAATGTTTTTAAACATTTGAGGCGTCATTTTTCGTGAAAATAATTTTTCTGAGTCTTGAGGTGGAATTTTAAATAAAAATATTTTTTTGCTGATGTCATTCAAGCGACATGTCATTGTTGTTCAAATGAGAGGGAAAAACCACTCAAACAACTGCTTCAAGCGACAATGCATCTCGCGCGATACCTCGTTTGAAGCTCGATTGAAGTGTTTCATCAAAGGACATGTTATTATTTCACATTTTTCTCAGTCGTTAGAAGGTCACACGATGGCTGGTTCAAAATACATTAGATGACTTTCGAGAGACCTGCCATTATCGTTCGAACGAAGTCTTCGACTCAATGTTTTTTTATAAATACTTGTTAAATGAGTCCATTTTGCTTCTAAAAACCTGAGACTTTCAATCTACAAAAACTGCTTTTGAAGAATTTTAGTCTTCTCCTTTTAATGTTTTTTTAACTTTGTTTTTCATTCATAAATCATCCCAATTACATTAGTGAATCCTTTTGGAACCCAAGATACAACTTTATTGAAGTTTATCTTATAAAGACAAAATCTTTATGGCTGACTTGGTAGCTCTTGAGGGAGGTGCTGGCTGACAATGACTCTGATCACTTGGGAGTGCTTGAGGGTGTTCCTTACTGAATATAGAGATATGATTCTTGTGGGTTTTATGAGGTTAATCCTTTGTTGATTCTAGGTTGCGACCTATGTGAGTGTTCTGAGGAATATTCATTGCAGATTTCTGTAAGTGTTGTTACATTTATTGAAATAAAGGTTTTACCCTTGCGCGGGATTTTTTCCTGAAATTTGTGTGTCAGCAATTTATATTTATTTCTGATGGCATGATTTATACACCTAGATGCATGTGTTAAGGTTTAATTAATTTGTATTGAAAATTGACATCTAGTTAAATAAGTTTAAAATTAGAAATTTTTCGAATCCACATACAATTGATATCACACCGCATTCTCAATTTCATGATATGACACTAGAGAATTTTTTTTTAACTTAAAAAATATGGCTATTTTCTTACTCTAAGTTCTTAAGGATAAATGATTTTCAATGATTGAACATGAGACTTAAGAGTGCATTCAAGAAACTTAAAAAAGAAATTAGTGAGTTGAGAAAGGGAACTCAAGTGAGGCCTAAGTGGGTTAGGAAAGAAAGTCACAATTATTTTATGGTTATTGTCTCTTTCAAATTTTCAAATTTGAGTAATTGTTATTTTTATAGTGGGTGTTCTAGTCTTATGATTGGTGAGAAGTCGTTATTTACTTCTTTGGAGGATTATAATGGTGGTTTGGTGACATTTGGTACTGTAATGAAATCAAGTATGAGTGGGAAAGGAATCGTGAGAGTTTTGAATAGCACTAGACTTCATAATGTCTTATATGTTAAAGCACTTACAGATAATCTCATTAGTATAAGTCTACTTTGTGATGATGGTCACCCCATGAGATTCTCAAAGGGTGAGTGCTTAGGGAAAAAAGAGGAGAATGGAGACTTGATGAGAGGAGTGGGATAAAGTGAGAATTGTTATGTTTTGGTGAGTTAACTGAGTGTTTTGTGTCAAACTACAAAGTAAGTATCGATTGATTTGTGGCTTTAAGATTAGGACACATTAACTTTTATGATGTAGAGAGTTTGTTTAAGAATGAGAGAGCTAGGGGTCTTCCTAATCTAGCAAAATCGGTGAGTAATATTTTGGTACTTGTCAAAAAGGGAAAAAAATAAAATGTTCCCACCAGAAGTTGAGTGAGAATACCCCCTCTAGGCCACGAGAGTTAGTACACGTAGATTTGATGGGTCCTTTTAAGATTGAGAGCATAAGAGGTAAGATGTATTGTTTTGTGTTGGTTGATGATTTTTCAAGATACATTTTTATTAGATTCATGATAGATAAAAGTAAATCATTTGAAATCATTGTCTCAGTTTGTCTAAAGATTCAATATGAAAAATCCTTACCCATTGTGAGATTATGGAGGGTTCATGGTTTCGAGTTTATTGAGTCAAAGGTTGAGAAATATTATGATGAGGTAGGAATACAATATTAATTTTTGGTTATTGTAGTTCCATAACAAAATGAGGTTGTTGAGAGAAAAAATAAAACATTACAAAAGATGACTCTATGTATGCTTGAAGGTAAGAAATTTACTCTGAGATTTCGGGCCGAAGAAATGCAAACGACATGTCATGCCTCAAATATGGTTTTTCTTAGACCTTTCACCAAAAAGACACCATTAAAACTTTGGAAAGTAAATAATCCTACTATTAAGTACTTCAAAGTATTTGGTGGAAAGTGATATATCCTTCGTGATATGGAGTATTTAACCAAGATTGACTCAAGGAGTGAATAATCAATATATCTTGGTTATTCTCAAAATATCCAATCATATCGATTATATAACTTAGAAAGTAAGAAATTGATGGAGACATTTAATGTTGTGATTGACTATGATGTATCGTATGTGATCACTTAAATAAATTATGATGAAGGGGCGTATTTAGATCTTATGGGTATTGAGGTTAGTAATTTGGATGTAGGTTAGTTTAGTTCCTATAGAAGATACTTTGAAGGAACTTCTTCCCAAAATGAGTCTTACGGTGGGCATGGTGAGAGAGATATATAAATTCCTTCGTGGGTTCAACGAGAGAACACTCAATCTAGAATTTTCGAAAATCTTGAGAATGATGTGAAAATAAGAAGACAGCTTTAAATAAACTAAAATTACAATGTTTCACTTCTTAAATTGAACCTAAAAACATCAAACTAGCCTTAAAAGATAACAATTGGATTAATGCTATGAAAGAGGAACTTAATCAATTTGAATTGTTAAAAGTTTGGGAATTGGTACCTATGCCTCAACATCTAAACATAATTTCTATAAAATGGGTTTATAATAATAAAATGACTGAACATGGGGTTATTATGAGAAACAAAGAGAGGCTTGTAGCTCAAGGCTACTCACAAATTGAAGGCATTGATTTTGATGAGACCTTTGCCCCGATTTCAAGGTTGAAAAGTTTACATATTTTACTTGACAATGCATGCTTTATGAAATTCAAACCTTTTCAAGTGGATGTTAAAAGTGAAATTTTTAAGACACAGAGTTTCCTAACCACGTGTTTAAACTTCACAAATCTTTATCTAGTCTCAAACAATCTCCAAGATCTTTGTATGAGAGGTCGACCTCGTATATTTTGAACCGTCGATTTAAGAGAGGTGGTGTTCATAGAACACTCTTTGTGTAGAGAGATAAGGATCACACCCTTATATCTCAAATATATGTGAATAAATTTTTTTTGGTTGAACCATTGGAAAGTACGCTCATAGTTATTCGAAGGAAATGAAAAGTGAGTTTGAAATGGGCATGGCATGTGAATTAAATTATTTCTTGGTTTGTAAGTTTACTAAATACAAAATGGGATTTTCATTTCCAAAGACAAATATGCCAAGGAGATGGTTAAGAAGTTTGGGATGTAATGGACAAAAAATGTGAATATTCCCATGGGGATTGATTCCAAGTTAATAAAAGATCAGAACATGAAAGGTGTTGAAGAGAAGCTCTATATGAGCATAATGGGTAGATTTCTTTACCTAATAGTTAGTTGCCTCGGTATTTCATATAGTATATGTGTGTGTGCTTTATATCTAGTGAAACCCAAAGAGTCACACTTATAAGTGGTGAAGAGAGTGATTAGATATCTGAACGATACTCAAAAGATTGGATTGTGGTATCCCTATCATACTAACGATTCTCTTTATGCTTACTCAGATTCTGATTGGGCAGGTGATGTTGTTAATCGAAAAAGGAATTTGGGGGGATGTTTCATCTTTGTTACTTCTATGGTGTCATGTATTTCAAAGAAGAAAAACTCCATCTATTTGTCTACGACGGGGGGGGGGGGGGGGATTATATTGATGCAGGTAGTTATTACACTTAACTACTTTAGATGAGACAAATGGTTCAAGACCACGGGTTAGAGAAAGGCGTGATGGAACTCCATTATGATAACATGAGCACAATATATATTTCTAAGAACCCAGTGAAAAATACTAGGTTCAATTATATTGAGTTGTGACATCAGTTTATTAGGGACATAGTTGAGCAAAATTTCATAAGCATGAGTTATGTTCCCACGAAAAAGAAATTAGAAAATATCTTTACTAAGACACTTGACATTTCTAGGTTTTGGTACCTAAAAGGTGTTTGGACTTGGTTAGTATTGAATGATCTCATTTCTTTATAGTGTAAGTGCATATTGATATAGATTAATTTGCACATTTGATTTTACTGTGTTTTTGTACATATTTTGTTGATATATTGAAAAATACAAAAAGATTTTTGGTGTGTTTGTGTATTTTTGGTCAAACCCCATACTAAATATGTTGAATATATATAAGTTCGCATAAAATAAAGTTTGTTGATAATATTATTTGATGATGATGTAATTGTTAAATGTGTTTTCTCAAATTAAACTTTTCCAAAATATCATGACAAATATGAACTTTAGTTTAACTTTGATGAATTGAAAGCTTGTATCTTCACTACACCTCCCAAATTCAACAATTATCTTGATAATTGTCATTTCTACAAGAATTTTAAAAGTTGAAAATCAATATTGCATAAGTTTCATAAGCACTCCATGGTCTACTTATGCGAAATTGAGATTTATATATGAAGTAGTTGAATATGGACCATTTTATGTGTTGATAAGGCCTACCATTAGAGTGATAATTCCCAATTAAAATTTGAGTAGAAGAAGGTAGGTGTCATCTAGGTGTATGAATTGACAATTAACAACGAAAGACAATGAGTTGGAAAGAGACACAAGCCAAGTTCTTAACTGGCCGAAAAAACACGATAGGGTTGTAGCATATTTTAAAAGAAATTACAATTTCAGTTTGCCATTCAAAAGACTTAAACAACACTTGTTCAGGGATTTTGTACATGGATCAGAACTTGAAGTTAAACCCGTGATCATATTGCATTTTTCCTGTAAAAATTTACTAAATATGTCAAAAAAATGAAATTATTTGATGATTTTTGTGAAATTCCACTTTTGTGCACATGCAAGCAAATATGATTATTTTCTTACTTTTGCTGCGTTTAGAATCTCAATTGAAAATGCTTAAAATTCCCAACATATGAAGACAAAATTTATTTGACAAATTTCAACTAACTCTACATTCAATTTTATGTGATTTTATACGATTTTCGTAGTTGCTTAGTGTCTGATAATTGATAATTGATCTAGTATCTTCTTGTATGTATTAGTATTTTTGTTTTGTACTAATGGTATTTAATTGATCTATAATCTTTGTGCATGTTTTTATGCATGAGATCTTCATTTGGTTCAGAGTAGTTATGATAGATCATTTCTGGAAGTGTTTGTGCAGTTGAAAGTATCTTTGTTGGACTTTTTATGAAATTTGATGGTCTGTGTGTGCACAAGCTAATATTTCCCCCTGTGCACCACTGTAGAGTTATTTCAATTTGGAGGCACATTACCTGATTTCATATGAACACCTTAAATGTCTCCATGCATCCACATCTGTTCACAGAGCTTGAAATGCCCCCTGAGTCCACGATCCCTTATTTCTTGCAACATTTAATTTTTTTGATGCTTATAACTTGCTCTATCATTGCTTATTACATGCGTTTCTCCTGACTTCCATTAATTATTAATTGTTTATCTTTCTTTTGTCATTATATGTTTCAGTCTTTGTATTTGTCTTATTCCATGACAAAAAGGAAGGAATTTTTTTTAGCATGGGATTTTTTAGCAAGCGGGATATTGTTTGTTTGTTTGGGAAGATAAATTCTTCGTTTTCATGTGTTCACGGGTTCATGGTTGTGTAACACGCCATATTTTTTGGAATATTTAAATACGTGTGCTCATAATTAATTAATTTGAGAAATAAGTAAATAAAAGAAATGTTAATTAACGAATATTGGATTAATATTTATATGTTTTATTATATTTACTTGTGTTATAAGTAAATGAAATTTTATTATTTGATATTACTTCGTAAGTGTGTAAAATCGACGGGTTGACAGTATCTTATTTGGGATACGCGTGTGGAGTCGTGTTGAGAATGAGTTAGTAAATTGATTATAGGTTACTCTAATGGTGATTTCAAGTGCACGGATGATCCGCGATGGGTTGAAATAGTCAGAATTAGGTACCCAGGGATTGTAATCCGGTTTCGTAGACTTTTTAAGCTATATGGGACTCGTATGGGGATATTCGGGTAATTTTAATATTTTCACTTAACCTATTTTCGGGATTTGGGAAATACTAAGGGTTATTAGATGAGTCAGATAGTCATTTTGATCATTCTAAATTACCTGGGCTTGAGAAAGAGGCAAAAAAGATTCGAAATTCAAGAGAAAACTCAAGAAAATCATTTCGGGAAGAGATTGGACAATTCCAAGCCTCGGATCAATGCGTGTAGAGGACCTGAAGAAGCAAAATCATAATTATCTTTGGCTAGAGGCAATTTTTTATCTTTCTTTAATATTATATGTTGTGTTTTAGTTTATGTCATAATTAGTGAAAATGAATATGAACTTTTGGGCGGGATTCACATGTCAAAATGGATTTTTTGGGAAAGGATTTCATAGAATTTAATTTGTGAGTATTGCATATGAAATCTGAGATTGAATTACATATAAAAGTAAGAATCTTGATGAGAAATTTGAACTTGAATTATGATGAATCTAAATGATATTGATTTTATAAATTCGAAAAAATAATTTAACTTGGTATTAGAATCAAGGTGGATTAATTCTGGATTATTTGATGTTAAATCCCATGAACTGGATGGATATTGGGGGAATTGGATCATAGAAAAATGTACTCTTATTTGTAAGATTGATAAGGTTATGTGAATTTGGGTTAGAATGAATATTGATATTCATTTGGGGTTTGGAAGTGGGGAAAATTCGTCAAAATTCAAAGCAGGCCCGTCCTAGTGCAAAACCCACAGGCCAATCGATTCGTCCAGGCCCTACCTCGGTTCGAGTCACCTTCTTAACCCAGACTGGTTATTTTAATGGTTTCCCAAATTCGTTTGGGTTTGGGGTATTTTTAGAAGGTCTGTGGTGGTGTTTAGGACTTCGGGGATTTTATGGAATATAATATTACCTTGTGAATAGTCGAGAATAAATGGGGGTATGGAATTAAGGGTGTTTAGGATGAACGAAACTCGAAAGTATACTAATGGATTCAAATGGGAATTTTATACGGCATTGGGATACGAACTGGATTGAGATAGACTTAGTGTCCAGAATAACATATAATCATGAAATAGAAACAAGTGGGGACTACTTATGGATTCAGGAGTCAGATTTAGACTCGAGAAAGTTAGGCTAGTATATATGTATGAATATATTTATGTGTGATTGATATATGTGAAACATACCTACTCTAGGGGATACTATCAGTGGACGTTGCGAGCAATGGATGGTCTACCCTGACAAATCCCAACAGGTGTAGTATCGATCCCTTGGGTCATAGGTCTATCACACGACGACCCTATGTGAGATTTGAGTTTAGTGGGGTAATGTGGTATGTTTATGACCCACAAATGTAGAACTATGACTCCCTCCGGTTTACGTTACGCTTTGGGTTCGGTAGGTGCAATTCTGACTTGGTGGCCCATGTAGAGGTACATATCCCTAATGTCTGATACCATGATATAGATTTGCATCCAGTGGGGTAATGCTCGGATGGATGTTAGTAATATGTATACTTGATGTGATTTGCGTATATATATATTTATAAACCATAAAAAAGCCAATTTTGATAAAATAGTAAAACAAAATAGAGATAGAGAGAGAGAGAGAGAGAGAGAGAGAGAGAGAGAGAGAGAGGGAGATAGGCAGGCTCAAGTGAGGTCCTCAGTTAAAGGACCTAGTTTGCGGACCAATTTTGATAAAATAGTAAAAAAAAAATTGGGCTAATATTTTTATGGGTTTTAAAATTTTCAGTGGGACCATATAAAATTAATTAAAATTTTCAGTCAAACTTTTTCAGTTTTTAACAGCTTAAAAACATCTTAAAACTGACAAAGTTTGATCAATTTTTTTAAAATGGCAAAAAAAATTCATTTTGAGATAATGTTTATGGTCCTACTGAAATATTTATAAACCATAAAAAAAACCTAAAAATATATTTTTTTCTATTTTTAAAAATTGGTCCGCAAGTGAGGTCCTCAATCTGGGACCTCTCTCTCTCTCTATATATATATATATATATATATATATATATATATATATATATATGTGTGTGTGTGTGTGTGTGTGTGTGTGTGTGTGTGTGTGTAATTATATATACAGGTGAATTAAAGGATATTACGAACAATAAATTTATATGCATTCAGGAGGATAACCCGGGGATGCTATGTGTAAATATGTATATAAGTGTGATGGAGATATATATGGGTTCATGACACTAATGTGTGAATATTGAATTAATAACTAGCATGCAGTTATGTGAAATGAATTGGTAAGATTACAAATGAGATTTATAATAAATAAGGAGATACGAAAGCTTAATGTGAATTCCAGGTTAGATACAAGTATACGTGGGGCATAATGGAACTAAGATGAGTTGTGATACTAGTTAGGTTGGGTAGCGTAACTAGGGTGTTTAAAATACATGCATTAGGTCTGAACTATAGATGAGGGGCGATGGGTACCTCATTGGAGTGAGACACCGGTTTAAATATGAAGGACTACTTTACATGTGTATTATTGTATTTTAAACCCTTGCAAAATATTTTCAAAAAGGTTTTGGACTCTCTCCCATATCAAAATATTTTTAAAACTTTTTACTGCTCAGCCAGAGGGGCTCCTGACTTGATCATCCTTCTAGTCAGACCATCCTACAGTAGTTTTTGATGCTTCTAGGGATTGATTATATGTTTGTATCCTTGAGATCTAGATATGAGGTAATTCAGAGTCATTTCGGGCATGTCACCCAGTTAGTTGGTATTGATTTTATTCAGATGCTTTTTTTTCAGTTAGTTGGATTATTGTATTGTGACGTTTTATCGAGAGTTACCAGTTCATTTATTTATGACGGTGAGTGTGAGTTTCATTATTTTCATGGTTGGTTATACTAATGGGTATTTTATGTATTCAAGTTACTAAGTTTTAAAATTTGACACCAAGCCTAATAGTTTTTTAGTAATTAAATTTTTTTCGATGGTGATGCTAAGAATGAACCAGATGAGATTCATGTTTTATTTTAGTAAAGGAATGATCACCCTTGAAATAGGAGGGATGTCACCGGTTGATAGTGAGGGTGAGAATGTTCGTTTTATTGATTTTTTGTGAATTTGATTTGAGGGGGAGTATAACATGCTTGATATGCTTGCTTGGCTGATACATGTAATGATTATGATGTTTAGGGGGAGTTTATTGTATGTTTGTTGGATATATATTTTATTGAGGGGATTTATCGTTTTATGATAAATCTATATTATATCTTTGCTATATTATTCATATTTGTTGATATCATCATTTTTGGAAGGATTCCTGAGCATATTTTTTTTCATGTGTAATTGTTTAGTGTTGTAGAGATTTTTGCAGAAATCCTCTTTTTTATTAAAGACCAAGAGATTACATTAGAGAATTAAGTCGGTATATTTTATTTTTGTATTACAACAAGTGTCTCTCATTATATGGCTAATGGGGAGTGAGCTTGTCGCAATCAAGAGATTTTTTTTTTTTTTTTTTGGGGGGGGGGGGGGGGGGGCTTCCACGGAATAGGCAAGGTTGTTGAGATGGGGAAAAATATCCTGATTTTTAGAAGTGAAATATGGTTGAACTCCTAAAGGCTAATCGTGAGAGAGATAATGTTGTTATGTCCAATTTATCTCGTATTCCATCAAAGCGTAGAGGTAAATTTTCCGCTGCAAGTATTGTTATAAATTTTAAGGGTGAGGGCGGTAGGGGCATTGATGGAAACGAAAGTACTAAGACAGTTAGTGGTAGCTTCAAAACAATTTTCAGGCCAATTATAATTTCTCTTATTGAAGAAAGTTATTTTGGATAAGTTATTGAAATGAATAATTCTATAATCAAAACTAATCTTGTTCAGCATGATTCAGATTTACCCAAATCATGGGCTCAGATTCTATTTCCTAATTGAGATATGTATGCTGGTAGAAAATTGCAACAAGTCGTTCACGATAAGGATGCAAAAGGGTGTGCTTGTTTCAAATTTGAGTTTGAATAATTTTAAGTAGAAATTAATCGCTGGTGTGAAAGTTGTAGACCACATACACAAGGGTTCTATAGGGATAAGGTTCACAAATAATCAAATTACTATTTTTAAAAATTTTAAATTTAAGTTCAATTAAATAAATTAACCCAAATTAATCTTCGTACTGATTAAATGAAAGTTACATTAAACATATTAACCAATATTACCTTAAGCTAAAGTATGCATATAGGTGATATAAAGATAATAAAATCAATCAGACAACACGTCGATGTACCAGGGAAAATCATAACAGGAAAAATCTCGGACGGACCAGTTACGCAAATTTCACAATATACAAAATTACAAAGGACGTGATAGTAGACTTACACAACGACTTTGATGCCCTAGCAAGCCTTGATGCTCTCTGTTCCTCAACCTTCACCACAGTGAGATGCAGGAGCTCACTTGCAAAGATTCCATAACTTATGAGTCCACCCAAGCCTCAATATCCACTGAACAGGCTCAACAACTATCTATAGATCTAAACACGAATTCCACTGGTTATTCACCGTAACATCACAACGCAAACTCCATCATTTGTAAATAGCAATTGGTGTATGGACTCCACCGCATGAAACTATCCTCAATAATATGAAACTTTCTTGGTGCTCATAAACGAGATCTCAAAGCATATATAACTATGAAACTTGTATTTTAAACAAGATGGGTGAAACTAGTATTTTGGATACCTTTGGATAAAAAGAATTTAATTTTTCCAAAAACTCTCATTTAAAATATATTCCAAGATCCATTTATATCAAAAATATATTTTTTGAGGGGGCACAAATTTTCAGGTTCGTTCGAACGAAAATAAGGTTTTGTTCGAATGAAACTGTATATCTTGTTCAAACCTAGACCTCATTCTAACGAACATACAATCTCATTCGATCCGACTTCAAACAAGCTTCAAGTGACATTTACTCTATTAGCAGAAAATCATCATTTGAATATCCCTCGCACCTCGTTCGAACGCACAGTATAAACTCATTTGAACGACTTAAAACCCAAAAATATTTTTTCTTTTAAAAACTCTTTTTAAAATAACCCTTAAATAATGATTTATGAAAATAGTTTAAAAATAACACCCAAATTATAAATATCAAAGGAATAAAAAAAATATATGCATTCATAGCTGAAATATACTTGGAATGTTGAAGACAAAATGTGGCACGAAACACGATACGATGATGTAGAATCTCTAACTTGGCTTGTGTCGGTCTTTAGTTAAACATGTCATAGGCTTCAAAGGGTAAACTCCCTAAAGTTCTAACCTATTACACAAAGATTTTGTCTAAAGATGAAATAAGCCAAAACATACATATTGACTCGATTCGAAATTTTTTCCTTACAAATCTCCCCCTTTCGCTATTCCAGGAAAAAAATACAAAATAAAAACATATGGTCCGTCAAGTTCTCTAAAAGACCCAATCCACAACCCCAAAAGGAAAAATTACACATTTGATAGGCTCACGTTGAGTATCTTGTAACAAACCAGACTTTTGAGTGATTATTTTATATTAAATTGCCTGATGGGTTAATTTTATAAAATAAAGAAAGTTAGAGTAAATATTATTTTAAGTGATTTAAGAGATAATATTTACCAAGTTTTGCATATTTACTGTTATGTGAATGTAAATAGCATTATGTTGTGTTTCATTGCGTCGTTGTGCTTTAAGTGACGGTTATGACTTATATTCAAAATTGAGCATTATTAATGAATTAAAAATGATGTTGGAACATAAAATATTATACGATACTCCGGATGCCAATTTAGAGGGTGCAGTTAGTTTTGAAATAGTCGAGATAATCAAAATAAGTGTCATATTGTATTTTTTAGTTCCAGACACTTTTGTCAGGTTATGACTCAATTATGTAGTTACGAGTCATATTAATGGTGTATTAACATTTAAAGAGGGAAATTAATGTTAAGTGTCCGATTTAGTCTTCCAACCCTCTTATTTCCTCGTTTATGTGTTAAACTTAGAGAGAGTTAGAGAAAAGAGAGAGTTTGGGAGAAAATGGGGAGAAATGAGAGAATTGAAGATTTGGAGCTGGAATCGTTGCTACGGGAAGGAAATACGAGACTACAAACTTAAGGCAAGTTTCTAACTTGCTAGTGTATGATTTAATGTGGGTAAATTGCATATATAGTTGTGTTTTTGGAGTTTTAACCATTATTGGGTTTTATGATGATTTTAGTGTTCAAATCCTCAACATTGGATTAAAATTTAATTTGAGTTGGAAATATTAGATAGTTAATGTGTAGAAATGATTTGGGTACAAAATAAGTTTAGTTGGTTGAGTTTTGAGGAGAGAAATTGGAGTTTTGGAAATTTAGGGTTCTTAAACCTATAGCCAAAACAGGGCATTCTGGCCTAGGTGAATCGATTCGCCCCTAAAGAATTGGTTCGCTAAAGGCGTAGGCTACAGGTCTTGGTTGGGCGAATCAATTCGCATGACCTGAATCGATTCGAAGATATGCAGAATGTTGGGTCCTCTTGACCGAATTGATTCGGCCTATCCGAATCGATTCGCTTTCAAGACCGAATCGATTCGGCCAGGGCGAATCGATTCAGAATTTCTACAGTTTTAGGATATTTTTCCAACTTTGTTTTTATTCCTCTTATTTTAGGTTAGAGGCTTAGGAACCTTCTCTTGGGAAGTAATAAGGAGTATTAGAGGTTTAATTTAGGGAGACAAATATCCTAGGTTAGCATGAGGTTATTTGGGCTTATCCCAAGTGTTAGTTCATAAGGGTTGTTGATTCGTTTGATATAGGAAGTTAGCCTAGAACTAACGGGAAGTAGAATGGTAATGTTTGGGACTTTTGGGAGACTAGTATTGAGGGAAATTACTTTTGATGAATTATGGGATTACTTTGGACTCTTGGAGACTAGTGTGATGATAATTTCACTTCGGGTCCTATGTCATTAATAAAATATGACTTCGAGAATAAGAAATGAATATTCTAAAATTGGTACTAAACGGTTAAGTATAAATGGTTTTGAGAATGTAAAAAGTGAATATTTTCAAATGGGAAAATAATTTTGTCAATGATAATTTGCATATACACATCTCTCTAAATCTCTATCATATGGGAAGTTACGCGCATGAGATGAAGTCCCCTAACTAGTGAATGAAGGGTGAATATAGTCCTCGGTCATAGGACCGGTTATTATTGTGTGTTTTTTATTCGAAGTGGGGTAATTCCGGGTGTGGTTATGACTCACTGTCGAAGGTATATGTCCGCTTCCAGATGTTGCATTATAGGATGCCCAGGTTGTCTTGTGCGATAGGCCCTGGAAGATGATAGCCATTTAGGGGCGCGTCTAGTGGGGACTCGGAAGGACGGTCTTAGAATCATTATATATATGTGATTATAACTATTCTTAGTAAAGTGGAAATGGTAAAGCATTTTGTGTGATAACTGCTTTCAATATGTTTCCTATAGAGAAAAGGGAACTATAAAGTGAAACGTTATGAACTGTATTGGTGAAACATTTTGTGAAATAAATTGCTTTAAATATAATTTGCTTAAGAGAAAAGGGACTATATATTTAAGTTGTGAATAACTGAAATGAAATATCATGGAGTGAAAGTAGAGGATTTCTCCCATACTTTTATGAACATTGAGCATTGTGATTGATTTTGCGCTAGGTTGTACTTTTAGAATATGAGGTGAGAAATTTTATGATTAATTGTGAGATAAAGTTAAGTTCATGTTGATGATTAGATATTCATAACTATCACGCATTTTATTCATATGGTGATCATATCGAACCGGTCCTTGACCTATCTATATCTCTTTGTTTTGCATGATTTTTTTATTCATCCAGGTGCTCCCCCGCAAGGACGCCCATATTGACCTATCCATTCCAGTTGTCCTTAAGCTATAGCATTTTGCGGATGTTGTAGGATATTCGTTATAGACGCTTCTATCTTTTGTACTCTAGATGGGATCAGTTTACTTATTCGGGCGTGTTGCCTATCCTTTGTACTCATTTATTATAATATGATATTTAATTGTAATACTCTATGTAACTTTCTTGTATTAGTCTGTTAACCGACAGCTTATTCGGTTATTACTTTATACATTATTGTTATACCATTACTCATTGGTTTTTTTGTCCACCTTCTTTTCAAATTGAATTGTCTAAATGCTTTTCTTTTAACTTACAAAATTAAATTTGACAATCCGTTTTCAAAAATATTTGGTGGTTATCTCATATTATTATTTTCCCGACAGTGATGCTAAGAATGGGCCATCTATGATTCCTGTATTTGTTGGGATATTGGGTTGGCCATCTCTTATTTTAATTAGCGGGTTGTCACATATATTTGCTCTTGTGTAAACTACACTGCATCTTTGCAAACCTGCACACTTAAACACGCCTTCGAATTCAAAGAGAATATATAACAATATAAATTCACATAATAATAAACCATCCCCCTTTGTCTAACAATATCTACCTAAGACAGGACATCTCCCTCTAAGGTAAAAATCTCCCCCGGACTATAAAGATTGAGATACCATTTCTCCCACTTTTTTTAGGAATAGAAAAAGGAAAATATGCATAATAAACCATTTCTCCCCAATATACCCGAATCTCCCCCTAAATGAAACATGGGTAGTCATAAATGAAAAACAAGTGTATCATGCAGTGGTGTAAATTTTAACAAGTAACGTAAAAAAATTGAGGCAACACAAGTACAAATATTCCAAAAAATAAATAAATAATACCAATTTTGGATGCAGAAATTGAATCGTAAGATATCAATATGATTAACAAGTATGCCAATGAAACTACTTAGGACTTAAGACAGAACATATGAAATACAGAGACTAATTGCAAAGGCAAGGACTCAATAAAAATTATACCATATATATAAATATGCAAAAGATACTAATAAGCCATAGACATAGATATATAGGTATAAACACCACAGACAAGACACACAACACACAAGTTTTTCACACTAGCATAGTATCGATGCGCCTAAAAAACATGATACATAGTGAAGGGGCGTGAACTAGAAATAAAATAATTATGACCCAATCACTCAAAAATGTCAAAAGAGTTGTATTTGACTACATTAACTTTATTAAACAAAGATTTATCCTCATAGTGATAGATAAAGGGAACTCATAAATGAAAAAACAAACACAATGTATATTATCCTAGAAAATATTGATGATTCTCAAATCATGGACGTCAAACATTAAATTAACTAAGACTCGTTATGCAACACATTGATCTTAAACTTATAACACCTCAAAACTATTGATATATCATTTTTTCACTATCATTTTTTAAAGATATCAATTAAGTTGAACAATCAAAAAAAAAATTGTCCTTGGAAATATTTTATTTTATCTTTCCTCTTAATGTTTTAGGATCTTACTAATGGTGGTCTTTCATGTAGGGAAGATTTATCCCTTCATAGCCCTTTTCTCGTACACACTCATATTTTCAATAAAGAAATAAACTCACGGGCAATGGTTCTTACATGCACAGATCACCCAATCAAATATATATGTATATAAAAATATTGTCAGGAGAACACCTCACTTAGCTCATGTAATATAAGAAGTTAAATCAAAATATCTCTCGTGCATATGTGTGAGGAGGCATATGCAAAGTAAATCCATTATGCAAATCAAAGTCGAACAACTCCATGAAAGCATTGTTAAGGATAATCTAAGCATTGAAAATCATAACCAAATGTCATAGCCATATGGATACATGGAATGAAGTGGACTCAAACACACCAATATACCATGTAAAATGTGTAAAATGAAAATACAAATAAATAATAATAATTTTGAGTTTTAAAACACGTATTTGAAAGACACCACATGAAAACAAAACTCAAAAGACAAACATAATATTTTTGTGTTTTTTGTAATAAGACTTAAAAGAGAAAATCAAAGTACAAAAGTCTCAATCCCATACACAAATAGAAAACACATATAAAATGAAGTGTAATAGTTTGTGTACATAAAGTTACAAACACAATCAACCATTATATTTAGCATGACAAAGTATCTTGTGAAAGCATTCGAGAATCAACAAGTATAACATTAGAACCCGCAAAAGATTATTTCCTAACCCACATAGGTGTGACATGATGCTATTGGGTTTTGGGAACCTCGGTGACTTTAATCTTCAACTTTTTAGGACCTTTTCTAAGATTAAAACAAATATGCCTAAGATGACATTTTCTACTGTAATGGCATGTGAAGACATGAAGAGGAATATTTCCTAAGGGTTAACCTTTTATAACGTCCTTAGCTACGATCGACTTTCTCAAAACTAAGGTCTTGGCTTTTGTAGTGCAAGCATTTGGATCATCAAAGCCAATCCTATAATTGTCATCTTTGATTAAGATGATTGTTAACATTTTATCCAACTTTTTCGACATAGATTTCAAATCAAATTTGATATGACTTGAGTCTCTCAATATCTCCTCTAAATTTGCAATCATAGACTCGAGTAAATAATGAGACAAATAAAAAAATAGGGAATCTTTCTTAAAAATCTCCACTAATCCATAAGGTTATCTCGCTCCCTCTTAACGAACATGAGGATCTTCCTAAGAGTCTTCCCACGTGCCCTAAGATTCTAAATTAATATACTCTCGTTATTCTGTATGACATATTCTCCTAACTTAGCTTCCACGTTCAATTTCATCAACTCCCCATACAACTCTCGCAAGGCAACTTTAAAATCTTTTTCCTCCTCTTTTTCATCATCACCACCACTCACTTCACTACTACTCACTTGTCAATAAAATAATATGTCCTCATAACCGTCACGCACAGAAATATCTTCATAACAATTTTTTTCATCAAGGCTCACATGACTATCTATGAACATAATGTAGTTGCGCTCAATGGGGGAATTAGGTTCCTCTTCTCGTTCACTATCACTAAGGATGGCATTGCATACCTTATACTTCTATCCCTCCTTCCTTATCTTAGTGGGACACTCAGCTGACCTATTGCCATAACCTTCACACCCAAATCATCTATCCGATTCAATCCTCTCAAAATTATTATTATGACTTTTAAGGAATTTTATAGCCTTGTTAAACTTATTTTTCTTTTTTTGACACCGGTACCCGTGCCTGGGATTTTATCTCTTGCTCCGTGTAACTTATAATTATGTAGAATCCTCGGGGATTTGGATCAATAATTTATGGATGGTTATCGATAACTAATATTCTTGTGGTATTTATGGAAATTATGGAAATTGATTGGCCAAATTTGAAATTTAGAAATTATTTTGTCATTCTAGCGAAGTTAAGGGTCGTTCGAATGGGATCCTCATCTCATTCGTACAAAGTCCCCCTAGTTCGAATGAGAAGCCTTAATCATTTGAAAAATCTTCTAAAAAAGTTCTAAGAAACCACCTCTACATAGGATTTTACCCCTCTTTAGTATGTCGTTCGACCGAGATTCAGATCTCGTTTGAATGAGACGTGATCCCGTTCGAATGACCGTATTAGTATTTTGTTATTTCGAGTTGCCCTTATGTGTTGTAGAGTTTTGGATCCTTATATTGATGAGGTGTAAATCTCTAAAGGCATCAGATCATAAAAACATGTTAAGTATGTCGTCTTTGGTCTCTTAAATAGTTGTATGGGTTTATTTGGGGTTATATAGGAAAGAGAGATGGTCAGTTCTTCCCCACCATTTTATATTAGCATTTACCTTTCCTCTCTCTCTCTCTATCTATCTATCTATCTATTTATCTATCTATCTATCTATCTATCTATCTATCTATCTATCTATCTATCTATCTATCTATCTATCTATCTCTATTTAGTTTCAAGGGTGTGTCATCTTTCCCAAGCCCCTCAAACCATTATTACACATTTCCACGACCATACTACACCATTTCCAAGCTTTACTCTTCCTTTACAAGCTTTATCAAGGATAAAAGTGGGTTGTGTAAGAAAGATAAAGATTTTTCGAGATATTGTTGGGAGATTTTGATGAAAAAGAAGTAGAAAGTAATGGAGTTTGAAGGAAGTATTGCTTGGATCTTTCATAGAGACAAGCTTGGTGGAGCTAGGCAACCTCTTTAAGGCCACCTTAGGATGTGGAAGGTTTCCATCTTCTTAGCATTCATCCATCATTATTGAAGCTTCGTTGAGGTGAAAATACTCCACTCTTTAAGTTTAAGACTCTATTTCCCTACTATTTGGTTTTGTGTGTATAGTTTAAGAGTATAATGCAAGAATAATTTAAGAAAGTGTTTTTTATTATTAGTGTAAAAAGGCTTATAAAGGATTTCAAGAATGTTGAGTAAAATGATATATTTCAAGAAAACTTAGTGTTAAACATTTTTCTGGAATAAAAATGTTGGAATAATATTTATCTTGTCAAAGATATTTTATGAACAAATGTTTCATGTTTTCTTGTTACATTTGGGATTTTCACAAAGATAGGCATTTATTCAATTTTTGAATGATAAAAAATGCCATTAGTATTGAAAAGCATGTTGTTACAAATGTTATGAATTTCTTGAATAAGTCATGTGTTAAACTCATTTATTTTGTCTTTTTCGACTTAAAATCCTTCTTCCCATATGTATAAACTTGTAGTATTTTGATGATAGGAAAATTAACAAGTTTAATGGAGGTTTTAATGAGTTTTAACTTGGAATAAAGGAAATAGAATTTTCATCCCTTAAAGTGTGTGAAAAAGTGTTGAAAATGTGATAAATGTATGTCCATAAGACTACATGTGTTAATAAGGGAAAATGGTATTTTTCTTATAAAGTAGTCTTCAAAATGTTCAATGATTTCTTAGAGAGAGAAAGTAATAATTGAAGACATTTCCAACTCTTAAAGTATGTTACTCCAAAGTGTTAAATAAGTGTCAATGATTTAACAACATTTGGGAAGTTGGCGTGTACAACTTAATAATGTTTTTGAGAATATAACACTTGTGAAATGGAAAAATGCAAGCTTGGAAATAAATGGGTAAAATGGTAATTTTACATAAAGTGGAACATTTTTATGAAATAAAAATATTGGAAATGGTGTTACACGAATAGTCCTAAATGAAAGAAATTTCGGAATAAAATCAACGTGTGTAAAGGATAAGAAATTGTGATTTTTAAAGTGTAACACAAGGTGGAGTGAAATCCCGGGTTTGGGCTTCGACCGATAAAAAGTGTAATAATATGGAAATTTGAAATATGTTAAAAGACATTAATATGTACTCAGATGACATCGAAAATAATTAAGAAGGGCCCTGAGCCCTGGGGTGAAAGACCTAAAATCATTAGCCAGAGCATTTGGTAGCATAGTCGGCTGTGTTAAGCCCGTTAATGTATGAAGATCTTTAGAAGATTCCAAGAGAAGATAATGAGAAAAGTGGGACATGTCAAGAAATTGACTAATGTCCATAAAGTAAAGGAATGGTTAAGTGAAGTGATCAAATGGGTAATTAACCAACTGAAGGAGGTTTAACCCATAGTTAACATAAGGGTGTGCTTATAAAAGGTTCTCAGTGAAAAATGAATATTTTCTAACACGGTGCGTGCATGTGTTGAAAGGTGAATTTCAAGGGAAAATACTAAGGTAAATTCAGCATGAGTGAATAGATAATTTTGGTTAAGGAAGTATTCTCTCTACACAATTTCAAGGGAAAATACTAAGGTAAATTCAGCATGAGTGAATAGATAATTTTGGTTAAGAAAGTATTCTCTCTACACAAATGGTATTTTGTTTAAGTATTTAACCGGGTGCATTAAATTGGAAAATAAACATCAAGTCAAGTAAAAAGGGGACTCTTTTATAAGATTAAGGAGAATTAATTGGAATAAATAATGTTTTAGAATAAAACAGTCCCTTGCATTAATGCATAAGTATATATGTAGATAGTAAGTAATTACGTGTTCACTTAGCGATCTCATTAAAGTCTCTTTTCTGCTGTTCGATTCAAAATTCCATTATTGTGTTTTCCCACTGGGCATTCGTCTCATTCCCTCCTCTTTGTCACGACGGGTTATATGTGATTCCGTATTTCGAGGGCGTTACTCAGGTAAGGTTTCTTTCATTTTTACGTTAGTAGCTATGTATGCTTGGATTCCGGGGATGCTTCCCACGGGTCCCTCACGTAGTTTGATTTTAATTAGAATCGCATGTTAAACAAGTGGCGCATTAATTAAATAAAACTATACTAGCAACATTATTTAGGTTGACTCATTGAACTACACACCTAACATTCGGGTTGAATTGGGTTAACCACAAGTAACCCGTAAACCCTGACTGGGGGGCATTACAAATGGTATTAAAGCTCTATGTTCAAGGTTCCTTTCAAGAGTGATGTTGTGAGTTCGGTAGTGAATCTTTGACATCGGTGTTAGTTTTGGGCTGGTCACTCTAGATTAGTGATGGTTATGATTAATGTTCTCGATGGTGAAGTCAAGGAGATTAACATGATCGAAAATTTAACACTAAGTGGCATGTGGACAAGTTAGTTTCCATTAATAGCTTCCGTGCCTTTTATTTGAACATGTTTGTAATTTACGAGTGTCTGTACGAGTCAATAGTGGTGAAACCACAGTTTTTTGTGTGAGGTGCTTTTGTGTGAATCCTTTACTATGTGAAAGGTCTATTAAGATGTTAATAAGGGTGAATAATGTTCATCGAATTTGATACATGAGTTGTTTGAAGTCAACTATGGAGATTAGGTGGCTAGGGTACCATGTCTAAAAGATATTGGTTTTGTAATAAGGACACGTGAAGTTCCTTGGTTAGGTTCTTATGGGTAGTTAGTAACGATGAGGTGATTACGCGAACTTGATCCCTGGGTTAGTGTCATGGCGTAAGCATTTGACAACTTGGTGGGAATGTAGAATCGTGTTGGTTATAACTTGAGGATTTGTTCTCTGTCTGAGTCGATAGGATATTATCATTGTATGTAAGTGCCTTGGTAATTTTCGATTGAAAGTTGTATCTTATAAGTTATTATGAGAGTTACGGGCCATATGTGGTGAGTGTGTCACATGTGTAACAATGATGAGTTAAAGTGACGTAGTGGTGAACCCTAGATAGTCTTCCATAATGAGGTTTTAGGAAGTATGATGAAACTTTTAAGGAATAGGATCCTTTGTGACGTTAGTGGTGAGGACTTAAAGGCTTATAGGTTGTGCATGACACCCTGTATCCTGCTAGAATCCTTAGGAGTGTCGATTCGTGAGTTGATACGCGATTTATGGCATCAACCATATGAAAGAAAGTTTTTGGACCTCTATGGGATCTTGAGGAGAGAGTCATATGTTAGATCCTTGCCAGATTCTCAAGAAAAAGTAAAACAAGGTTATCAATCTAAAAGTCGTAACCCATTTTAACAGCCTAAGTTATGGCTAGAGGTGAGGCGGTTCTAGTGTGAGTATGGTTTAAGGAAGTCTTTGGAGTATCCTCAAGACTAATTATGTGTGGCACCCTTAGGAATAGAAATAATTTTTTTATGGTGCCATGAGGTTGTTAATGGTTAGATTACACCATGTGTAGAGACTCATAGACTAATGTCTTTATGGGTACCTAATAGTCATGATGTGGATATTAAGAAATCTTTAGGACATACCGACGATGAAAGAGTCATAGGTAATTAAGGCTAGTCGAGTTCGAAGACCTTTACGTGGGGTATGCATGGTGCCCTTAGGGAACTAGTTAATTTTGATATTATGAAGTGCTAGTGTTCTAGTGATGATTGTATTGAGGGTCTTGTAATGATCTTATGTTATCGGTTAAATTTTAAGGAGTCGAATAACGTAGCCCCTGGAGAGATCATCTAATTTGATATAAGTAGGTAAGGTAACTTTCTAAGGGTAATTGAACATTAGTGCCTCGGTTGGTCATGATTCTCGTTTATCCTAAGATGACTAGTGTAGGAAGTGTATTGCCTGATTCGGATGGGTACTAGGAAATGCATCTGTGACATAGATTGATAACGTCATGATTAGGGCTTGAGTATGACACCCCAGATGGGATATCAAGGAATGATTAGGATATCGACATATGTTGACAGAGTAAGTTGGAATAGCCCTTTAAGGTCAAGGATTAGTTCTTGATATGTCTTGCCAGACTAGTACAGATTAGGAAGCATAAACCTATGCAGTACTTGTTATCCTTATAGTACTATTGGCAACCGCTGTGGTTGTTAAGTAAAGTTAGTTTAGGTAGGATATGTAAATAGGCGTAGTGATAACATTTTGTCATTAGAGGTTATAATAAGGTGAATTTTTCTCCTTGTTGGGTACTACCTAAGAAGATGTTGGGATATAATCATGGTACTATAAGGTAGATAGTAACCCAAGTGGGTTAGGTTAGTCACGATGTCACGTTGACTAGAAAGTATGTATCGACAAAGGCATTGTCAATCATCGACTAGAGTGTCTTAAGTTTGTCAAGGATAAAAGGAGTAAACCTTGTTCTTAAGAAGGGAAGTCCAGTGTAAAATTTTTAAGGAGTAAAAGGTTCGTAAGTTACTTTCGTCTCGAGGAATGGTTTTTTAGCTCATCCACAATAATTGATCCAGCACCAAGACTCCCAGTGGCAGTGTCAGTAACAACTAAACTAATAGATTCCATTAGGACTTTACTATGTAAATTGTAGACGCGGTGTGCTCTACTATTTTTCCAATACCTTAAAAAATTCCGTTATCACCTCGGGTATAAAATTTCTAAAGGTGTTCCATATCTTTGCAAATATAATAGACACTCCCGAGGGTTCTAAAGTATTTCAAATTCATTTTTTTGTACTACCACAGTTCATATGAGGGCTCACCAATGCACTAGCAGTGTTCATGGACCTCATGAACAGAGTATTTAGAGAGTTTCTGGTTTAGTTCATGATTGTATTCATATATGACATTTTGGTCTAGTCTCATACTGAGGAGGATCACGCAGAGGACTTACGGTTGGTTCGACAGATGTTATGGGACCACCAATTGTATGCCAAATTCGAGAAGTGTGGATTTTAGCTATGGAAGGTACAATTTCTTGGCCACATTGTCTCAGACAGGGGTATTACCATGGATTCGAGTAAGGTATGAGCGGTAAGGGAGTGGGGAAAGACCATGACACTGACAGAGGTTCGCATCTTCTTGAGGTTGGTCGGGTATTATCGCCGATTCATAAAAGGGTGCTCGAAGATTGAGGGTCCTTTGATAAACCTGACTCGTAAAGGAGTTCCATTTGTATGGAGTGATCACTCTTAGCTAGCCTTTGATGAGCTGAAGGATATGTTGACATCAACGCCTATACTTGCATTGCCTAGGAGTGGGGTGGAGTATCTGGTATACACGGATGCATCCTTACAGGGACTCGGGGGTGTATTATAGTAGGAGTAAAGGGCTATAACTTATTCATCTCAAAAGCTTAAATCCCATGAGAAGAATTACCCCACCCATGACCTTGAGTTGGCAGCGGTCTTTTTTTCTTTGAGGATATCGAGAAACTACTTGCTGGGAGAGCGGTTCACATTATTCAAGGACCATAAGTCACTTCAGTATCTCTTCACACAGAAGGATTTGAAGATGAGGCAGAGGCGCTGGATAGATTTCATGAGGGATTACAAGTTTTATATATAGTATCATCCTGGTAAGGCTAACATAGTAGCTGACGCGTTGAGCCGAAGACCTACTGAAGAGTTAGAGGAGGTCTGTAAAGAGAAGTGGGGGAGCTTCGACACAATGATGAGGTCGCCAGAGCATTCCTGTCGGTTTTATTTATCACTCCCGAGATTATTATGTGGGTAGTGAGGGCTCAGGCGGAGGATTGATTCTTCCAGGATAGGGTGCGATAGCTATTAGTCGAGGGTGTAGAGTCCTATCAGATTAACTCAGAGGGTGGCTTATGTTTTAATATTATACTTTTTGTGAGAGAGGATAAGGATCTGAGACACTTAGTTATGACTGAGTCCCATGGTTCGAGGTTTGTGGTACATCCCTATGGGGATAATATGTACCAGGATATGAGGAAACAGTATTGGTGGTCAAGGATGAAGAGAGACATAGCAGAGTTTGTTTCAAAGTATGTTACTTGTCAGCTTGTGAAAGTTGACCATCAGAGGCATTCAGGGATGCTACAGCTTTTGGAGATTCCCGTGTGGAAGTGAGAGAGAATTTTGATGGACTTTATTACAGGGCTACCGATAGCGTTGAGGGGTCACGATTCCATTTGGGTATCGATTGACCAAGGTGGCCCACTTTTTGCCAGTCCCAACTGACTAAAAGACGAGTCAGTGTGCGTAGTTATTCATTGCTGAGATAGTTAAGAAGCATGGGTGCCAATTAACATTATGTATGATAAAGACAGGATCTTCGTGTCTCACTTATGACAAAGCTTTCAGGAGGTCATGGGTACAGACATGAGATTGAGTATGACATATCACCCACAGACAAACGGGTAGACTGATTGGGTGAATCAATGCTAGAGAACATGCTGAGGATGTCCATCGTGGATTTTGGGGGAGGTTGGACATCGGTAGAGTTTGCATATAATAACTCTTACCAATTTACTATTGGCATAGCACTGTTAGAGCCATTATATGGGATACCTTATCGCTCGCTCGCCTGCTGGCTAGAGGTGGGAGACAACAAGTTATTGGGGCCCGAGATTATTGAAGAGACTACTACCAAGATCGAGCTAATACAGGGACGTATCCATATGGCTTACGATAGGCAGAAGAGCTATTCTGACACGAACCATAGACACGCTGAGTTAGAGGTGGGTAACCAGGTATTAGTACGGGTGTTTCCTATAAAGGGAATCATGGAGTTCGGTAAGAAGGGTAAGCTAGTGCCAAGATACGTGGGGCCATTTCCTGTGATCAAAAGAGTGAGATCAGTAGCCTACAGATTGGGTTTACAATAGCATCTTCACTGAATACACGACGTGTTCCATGTGTCATCACTGAAGAAATTTCGGAGGAGATAGAGAGATTTTTGGCCTGTTCCACTCGAGGATATTGATTTTTAGCCACACATCTCATACGAGGAGAGGCCCGTGGATATTCTTGATCGTAGTGAGCGTAAACTGCGATCCAAGGTGGTACCATTAGTACGAGTTCAGTGGGGACACCACAATATTGATGAGTCGACATGGGAGCGGGAGGATGACATACCAAAGCAGTATCCAGAGTTGTTCATCGCTGGTATGTCCTAATTTTGTGGACGAAATTCCTTTACAAGGGGGGAAGTATGTAATACCCCATATTTCTGTATATTTAAAATTTAATTAATTGATTAATTAATTAGTTTTATATGAAATTACGCGAGTGAAGTAACTTAATCGAATTAAATAATGATGTGAGAAGTTATTTATTAATCGAGAGACAAAGATTAATATTATGAAATGAATTTACTAACTAAAGAGTAAAATATTTACAGTAATTATAACACATCATAGCGAGTGATATTGGCGTAGTCAGATTTATCTCAACCGAGAGTCGCGTGTAGACTAAATTGAGGTAGAGATGGGAAATATAGTTAGAGTGACTCGGATGATGATTTCAAGGTCACGGATGATTCCAAAAGGTCAAAATAGTCAAAATTGTATACCCGGGGGTATAGTTTGGGTCCCGGGTCAATTTTGGGCCAAATTGGCACATATTTAGAGCATTTTGGTCATTTAAAAAGTTAAGGTTAAGAGACCGACGAATTTTTTAGTCTTATATCTGATAATACGATGGTGAGGCTAGTATTTGAAGATTGAAAACCTAAGAGAGTCCATTAGAGAATAATAAGAGAGAGTACTTGGAGGTTTTGAAGAAATTCTTGAACCTTTCATCTTGATCTTGCACCGCAAAGAACTTGGGAGTGAAGATTGGAAGAGGAGACCATCAATCCATCATCTCAAGCATGAAATCAGACCCTCCTAATTAAGGCAAGTGTTTATTTGCAATTTTTTTGTGGTTATAATACCCATGTTGTTAGGGTTTCAAACTATCTTGATTAAATTGATAGTTCTTGAAAGAAAATAATGATTTAAATGCATGTTTGGGTAGGAATTGCATGTAGACGGATTTGACATCTATAGAGGATAATAAATTAGAGATTTTGTGTTGTTGTCCACGAATTTAATCTGGGTTTATGTTGAATATTAATGGAGAATAATGGAAACCTAGAGTTCTTGAGGATTAGATGATTAAATCCCTTCTTAAATGGAAATTTTAATGATTTTGATGTTTTATTACGTTGGGAATCATCCTAATGAATGTAGAAATGGTTAGGAACAATTGGTTTCAAATTTGGTGAATAAATATGGAAGTTATTTAATGGTGAAAAAATGCATCTATGTAATGAAGAAGACGAATTGTAGAGAGGCGGACCAGTTTAGTTCAGAGGCAGTCGGTTCGGTTCCCAGAAAAATGTAAAATTTCCCTTTTTAGCCTAAAACTCCTAAATTGATGTTGGGAAAACTTTGAGTACATTGATAAAATATAATAAGGGATTTATTATATTGCAGTTTGCCTTGATAGGGTTATGGTTTTAAGTCTTATCGAGAGAATTAAGATGATGATTAAGTGAGATTAATGATAATGTAATTAATTCAAGAGAATGAGAATGTAATTACATGAAAGTGTGAGTGAGATTATTGTATAGATCAGTAGGGTGAGGAAAACTTAGCTACTGAAATAAACCAAGGGGTAACTAGGACCCTTAGAGTAGAGAATGATACTCCATTGAATGCGATAGTGAGAATAATCATAAATTGAAAGTACAGTGAAATTAGAGTAATATATACTACGTACAAAGTTATGATATTTAACTTGTGTGTATACCTACTGATTATCTATAGGTGGGGTGAATACCTATTATATACTTGATTTTATTGGGGTCGAGGTAACATTCTTAACCAATACATGGAAAGAATATTGGGATCGAGGTAACATTCTAAACAAATATATGAAATAAATATTAGTGTCGAGGTAACATTCTGAACCAATACATGGAAAGAATATTGGGGTCGAGGTAACATTCTGAACCAATATATGAAATATATTTTGGGGTCGAGGTAACATTCCAAACCAATACATGGAAAGAACACCGGGGTCGAGGAGACATCCCAAACCAATACATGGAAATAAATAGTGGGGTCGAGGTAATATTTCGAACCAATAGTCCTTAATGTATGATATGTGAACGTGATAGCAAAGTATGCACTTATAGTATATATTGTGTGTAAAATATATACCGTATGAATAATCTACTTATGTGTGATAGTATACTGCTAGACGGTGAAACCAAATAGAAAGGAAATTAAGTAAAGAAACTTAATTATATGATTAAATGATAACATGTAAGAAATGTTACTTATAATGATTATAACATTGAAACGATGTTAATAAGATAGCATACTATATGGTCGGTACAGGGACTTGGAAGTGTTAGTCGTATAATGTAATACTTATGTGTAGTCAACTTGGGTAGACTAGATACGTGGACTAAGTAGAGACATTAAAGGGTGTGCACAATAGCTGAGGGGTGAGGAAACTCAAGGGAGTTTACATGAACCTAACATGTGTTATCAATAACTGATTTTAAATTGGGATAAATACTTGCAAAATATTTTAAAATGTTTTGGGTACTAACCCTTGCTATAAATCTTTTTCAAAAACCTTTTAGGTGTCCAACCACAGGGATGTCAAACGTGATGAATCTTTACAGGAACGTATAGCTGCAACACTATGGAGGCTTGCAGGACTTCGATTAGACGCATCCATCGTTTCATTTCTAGTGTAGGAGTTTATTTTAGCATTTTAGTTTGGGCATGTTTCCCCTTTAAGACTTTATTTATTTAGTATTTCAGTTCAGACTTGTATTCAGATTTTCTTAATAGTTGGATTCATTATTTGGTGTGGGATTTTAGTCGATGGTTTATTCAGCAAGACTTTCTTTATTCATTTATTTGAGATGAATTAGACTCTAGAATGATGTGAATGTTTTATATTCAATGTTTCTGCATATTACTATTTGTCTATTTAATGCAGGATAAAATTTGGCACCGGCTTAATTAACTAATTGGTGATTAGTAATAAATTTGGTATTCGGTAGTGATGCTAAGAATGGACCATTTTGTAAATCCTATTTTAATTTGATAAATGCCTAATCACCCAATATTTAATTAGTTAGGGCGTCACAATTACGCACTACAACACCTTATTGCCTTGTTTCAATTTGAAAAAAGACATATTTCACTGAAGAAATGAACTCTTATTGGGGAAAATTCCAAATTTACAGGGATATGTATTGTGGTTTATCACCTCCCAATGTCTTTGATTCCAAATATTTTGGATAAATATACTTGTGTACCCAATTTACCAAGAAATTTGGGTTTTATCAATCTATGCTACTCCTTAAAAGGAGTTTTTCCAACCCTTATTTCTTTGCTTGGTCATCCAAAAGATATTTCTCTAGTAGGTGTTGCCAATTATCATGAAGTTCAAAGAACTTTCAACATAATTGGAGCATGTGTTTCAAGTTAGAGTGGTTGAGGCATTTGCAAATTGGTGGTCAAACTATGCTAGTGTTCATTTAAAGCCATTACATGCATCCACAGAGCCTTCGATGCCCTCTTCTTCTAGTAAGGCTTTCATCACCTTTTGTAATTTTGGCTTTATCTATTTGGCCTTTGCTTTACCACTTTGTGTTTCTATAGAAGCTCCACGTCATGTTTCTTATGTCTTTTCTTCCAAGAGGAAATTGGATATTGAGGGAATATAAGATTTCAGGGAGGAAGAAGTTTCTCCTCTTATTCGACTTATAGGAGATAAATATTCTTCTGGTGTGATAGCTAGCACTTCTTCAAGTACCCCTTAACTTGTTGAACCTCCCATATCAACCATGTTTAGCATCCTAAAAAGGAAACGGGTGAAAACATTGGACAATAAAAATATGCATAAGCTCAATTTGGTAGGTATAGTAATGTCTTTTCCTTTTGAAGATTTTTTTTTATTCTAGCATTATTACACCAAAAAATCTTACTTCGAACTATATTTCTTTCATTAAAAATCCAGTTGACACCTCTGTCAATGTGGAATAACCTTTGCCAGTTGTGAATCATATGACACCACCACCATCTTCTCCAATAAATGAGCCAATTAACATTACTGGTCAAATATCTGCTCCCTATTCAAACCCAATCCTTAGAGTGGAATAAACTCCTATAAATATTTACCCCCTTATCTCCATTCCCATCTCTAAAAATGAGGTTAATGGTGCTTCAGTTATGGAAGATGAGCCCTATCAAAGTTATAATCCTAATGAAAATAATCCAAATTCACTTCTCATTCCCCTAATTCTTGAGAATGCTCTAGAACCAAGGATTTGTCCTTAGCGGGAAGCTCCCCCACAAGATGCAGTTGATTTTCCAGATATGGACCTTCCTGATTTGATGACATCGTGTGACATCACTGTGTGGACATCTTGAGGTACGAATTTACCCTGAAATAAAAATATGAGCAAAAATAGGGGTCAAGGAAAAATATCCCCGTTTTAACACTCGTACGACGTTTGCAGGCTCCTAAGGACATAAAATAGGTCGTCGCCAATGGTGTGCAAAAGTGTAAAGATTGGAGTTGCCAACCTATTTTACTTAAAATAAGAAAAAGATATAATCATTCCCAAAGAGATGACATAAAAGACTACTAATTCATATGAAACCAAATAGATCACAGGTTAGAGGACTATGTTATGGAATGGAAAGGTGTTAGTCACCCATTTTGCCCTTTCGATCTCTCATGGGCTATAAAAAAATTCTCATTCTCTTAAAATGTGTATAATGTGTGTAGGGTGAAAAATGTATGTATATTAAAAGTGCATAAGGAGTGACATCATCGTTCCATCATCATGTAAAATATGAGAACGAATCAATCGAAGTAGTATGACTAAAAGAAAGAAAAAATAGAAAAATGGCCAAAATATGAGAAAAAAATGAATCGTGATTCACTATAAGGGAATGAATATTTCATGTCTAACGGTACTGCTAAAAAGGAAAATAAAATGAATAAAAAGGGGTTACGCTATAAGCGATACACAGGACCGTCACTCCATATGGATAAGTGAGTATGCATGTTAATGGGACCGCTAGAGAGTAAGAAAAGATAATAGCAGATAATAATAAATATCTATGAGCGATGCACTAGATTGTAACTCATTATAACCAAGTTAATACACACGTCAATGAGACCGCTAAAAATAAAAATAGGTAGGCTAATATATGTATCAAATACTAACGAAAATGGGGTGAGAAAATTAAAATTATGAAAATGAGGACTCGAATCCTAGGATAAACTCGAGATGCTTATGTAGTCGAAAATAGGCATCAAAGTCCATGCAGCTCAAAAAAGAAAAAAAAGTGGAGTCTAACCCGTAAATTCGAAACTAAAATTTTCTATTTTAATTTGTGTAAAAGTGTGTCCAAGTGGTGAAAACGTAGAAAAGCGGAAGAAAACTCTAATTTGGGGTTTATGAATTAAAATAGCTTTTTAGGATTTTTTGAGTTTATGAAAATATGTTTATGAGTATATAAATAATAAAAAGGTGGTTAATGGTGAGAAAGTAATAATTAGTTAAGAAATATGCTCAGAGTAATATGGTGTACGAAATGACACTACACTAATAAAGATGGATGAATAGAGTTTGAATCTTCTAAATAACTTGTATTCTATTTTTGGGAAAGGTGTGGGATGATTTAAATTGGTGGTATGGTAGTGGTGGTGAAAATTGACGTAAATGAATGTGGAGAGAGTGTCTTAAAAGTGATGTATTAAAAAGTTATCGCAATAATTTCGAGGAAAAGGTCCTTGAACAATGAGGTCAGGGTTTCCTCATATAGGAAACCCTAAAGGGAAAAAAGATGAGGCTGCCTTAGGGGTGCCGATCGGCATTGCCATTGACCTTCCTATCAACAGGCATGCCATACTTGGCGGCCAAGTAAAGTATCCCCTTCCTGTAGTCAGGGGAAGGGTGCCTATAAGCATACCAAAAACATATTTGGCCCACGACAATGGTCGTTGGAAATAGGATTCAGAGCTATATTCATGCGTGTTGAGATACTCTTGGTTCCTAGACTTTCCCAAAGCTAAATAGAGCTCAAGAATCATCGGATGACCTTGGATTAGGGATTTTGGGTTAAAGGATGCTAAATGAGAATTGTAAGTCCGATTCATGCACGGTATGAACCATTAGAGAGGGGATTTAGAGCCCTCTGAAAGTACATTAGGATACTCTTAGGTCCAAGAGTTGACCAAAGTCAAATATAGCTTAGGAAGAATCTGGTGATCTTTAGTTAGAGCTTTTGGGTAAAAATGTTACTAAATGTGAACCATAATTCTGATTTGTGCACGGTATGGACCGTTAGAAAGAGGATTCAAAGCCCTATGAAAGTGTTCTGACATAATATCATGTTTGAGAGTTGAACATAGTCAAAAAGGGATCGAGAGAGTTTGGTGATCTTCTTCGTGAATCGTGAGTCCAATTCACGCATAGTAGGGATAGTTTGAAAGGTATTCAGATCCCCATAAAAGTGAGTTGAGATAATATTGGGTTCGATAGTTGACTAACGTTAACCCGAACTTGGGGAGCATCTGGTAACCTCCGGATAGGGTTTAAAAGAGAATCGAGGTTTCGAGATTTGAAGAGACTTTATTTCTACCCTATGAGGTGTGTAGGGTTACTAGAATGGGGTTTTTATAGATACCCTAAATGGGTGAGCTTAGGATACAAGAATTTTATCAAACGATAGACATCCTAATGAAAGTTGTGACTATTGAGTTTTTAAGTGACAAAACTCTGGTGGAGATAAGTAGATTTTGATCATACTGAGGATAAATGTTTGTGACTAAGGACCTAGGTAGTGGCATCAATCAATTAAGAGTATTGTGGCCTAATTATGAGGGCTTAGGTCCATTTTGAGTACCTAAGTACGTATGCAACTGATTCGTAGGGTCGCGGCCTAAATCTGATGGCCTGGTCAATTTTGAGGACCTAAAAGTTATACGTGACCAATTTAGAGGATCGCGTCCTAATTCTGAGGGCCTAGGTTAATTTTGAGGACCTAAAGAGTGTATACGACCAATTCAGATGATCGTGAATTGTGGCCTAATGCTGAGGTCAATTCATAGGACATAAAGGGTGTACGTGACCTATTCAGAGTATCATGGCCTAATTCTGAGGACATAGGTCAATTATGAGGACCTAAAGAGTGTATGGAATCAATTTAGAGGATTGTGGCCTAAATCTGAGTTCCTAGGTGAATTCTAAGAACCTAAAGAATCTACACAACCAATTCAAAGGATGACGACCTAATTCTGTGGGAGTAGATCAATTATGAGGGCCTAAAGAGTGTATTCAGCCAAGTCAGAGGATCGCGATAATAATTTTAAGGGACTAGGTCAATTCTAAGAACCTAAAGGGTGTATGTGACCGATTCATAAGATCGCGACCTAATTCTAAGGATGTAAGTTAACTGTGATGATCTAAAGAGTGGAGATGTCAATTCTTCGAACGTAACGGGTGAAAAGTAGTTTTGGAATGGATGTGCAATAAGGTCATAATTTTCTAGAAAGTTTTAGATATTTTTATGAGTTTCTGTAATCCTTTAATGATTTTTAGATGCTTTTATATTTTTTTTAATTTGAGTATTTTTATTGGAAGATAGGTGGTTTTGGAAAGTTTTTATTTTTGTGATCTTTGTAATTTTTTAAAGAATTTTTAGGAATTTTCTTCAATTTTTTTAAGAATTATTATTATTATTTTTAAACTTTTATCATGAAATTTTAAAGGTTGTGACGATAAGCATTGACTGAAGGGTGCCAATCATCTATACACATAATTTTAAAGGTTTTGAGGCTACCCGATGGGCACTACCGGCAGGCATACTCTAGAGGTTCTAAGGGCATAACTCCTGGCCTCTTATAAAAAGCGGTTAAGGCAGTTTCATTCTTTAAACTTCACACGTCTTCTCTCTCTCTCTCTCTCTATAGAAAACTCTCTCAAGAAATTTCTTAAAATTTCTGAATAAATGGTCGTCGTTAATGTTGTGGAGATTGATGTTTAGGCCAACGTTGAGTGGTGACGCCTAGTGGTGATGCCAGTGAGGGTTGATAATGAGTACCACCATGACAAGGCGGTGGAAGACGATAGAATTTTACTACAAGAGACAGAGCTTCACCTCTCTGCATGAGTGATGAATCCAAAGGACTATGTGAGTATTTTAATATTCATTATTATTATTATTTATTTTATTCTGTTTTTGAATTTTAATTTTTGTTTAGGTTTTTTCATTGAGGGTTGATGTTTCTTGATTTGAATTTTTTAAACCGGCATTTCTTTTTTAAGTTTTCACCCCTGAGGTATGATGGGGGTGAAGGAGGCATAGTTTAAGCTCCTGGAGGAGGTATGGCTCATGGTGGATGTTTTTGGGTTTGGCTTCTTGGCGAGATCTTCTGATGACACTTTGAGGTCGATGACGGTGCTATGTTCTCTAGGCGAGCGAAGTGGGACACCACCCACACAATTGATTTAGGTGTGGGTGAGATGATAGTGATGCCGATAGACATGCTCCAGATTCCATGGCTTGATAATGAGGGGTAGCAGATAGAGGTGGAATGATCGCTTTGTCTGACTGAGGCGGTGATATGGGAGGCATTGAGGAACTTTGAGAAGATTGTCTCTAGAGAGGAGGTGAAGGTTTCTATGCAAGTAAAACTTTGCTAACTAGGAGGATTAATGTCATGGATGGATAACAACCATGACATGAGGCTCATGTGTTTATTTTGTTCTTGTTGGAGGGCATCTTAGTCACAACAAGTGGATACGTCGTCCACTTACGGTTCCGGCTATAACTTCGGGTCATCTCCAAGATTAAAAAGTATGACTAGGGGATACCTACATTGTATTGTTTCTACATCTATCTTGACGTCTTCAACCGGGGATTGTAAGTCGATCTTCATGGGGGTACGTGCCTTTAGAGGTAACGTTATTATATTACTTTTTTTATTACTGTTTTTCTTTTTGAATACATGCTTTCTTTTTTATTTTTGGAGATTTTTTTGAGGCATTTTATTTATTCTCATAGATGTGGTTCTATGAGGTGATTGGGCACAACACGAGGTGTTACCTTTATTGAATGAGGATATAGAGTGGTCGAGGATGATATAGTAGAGGAAAGCCAACAGGGTGTCAAACAAACCCTTGGTCTTGAAGGTGGTGAGAGTTGCACTGAATGCTTTTACAAGTGCTCAAGCTAGAACTTATTTAGTTTTGGATTTTTTTCATTTTTTTTTATTTTTTAATTTTGTTTTTGGATTAGGAATTAATGACTAACTTTATTTGGTACATGTGACTTTCTACCCTTGGCATCAGTCCTGGGCAGAGATGAGAGGCACGTGCCTTCATGCCCAGATGCGGCACATATTGGAACATAAGTTGGGGTACACATGATACCTAGGAAAAAGAGTGGTTAAAAGGGTGATGGGGAGTGAGGTGGAGATCCCAACGTCGGTCCCTCCTCTTCATATTAGGAGCATGGGGAAGATATCACACGCGGAGTGGATGGAAGCAATGGAGGGGGGTGATTATATCGTCCCTATATACATAACATGACACACCCCAATCCAGTTACTTATAATTAAGTTTGAATGTCAATGTGAGTCAAACCATAGTTTCCTTAACCAAACCATAAACATGAGTATCCTTTTTGAGTTATCAACATGAATCCATAAAACTAAAAACTTTTCACAATTTTAAAGTAATTATGCTTATTGAAACTTACTTAAAGGATAAGTAGGATAATATTTTACACATTTACATTTGACCAAAATCATGGTTTTATGCATCCCTTGCTAACCCCACCCGACCTCCTAGATTTGGCAGTGACATCATAATACCTGAAAAACATAAAAATGGGAACCGTGAGCAAAATAGCTCAGTGAATGAATTATTACTACACTAATGCATAAAATTAAATGCAATAGATCGTATCCATATAATAATGTATAAATCCGACCCATTCACAATGAAGGACCAACCTTTTCGAATCATGATTCGCATATCCTGTCTGCAATAGACAATTCTTCCCCATTCCTGGTCGAGGAGTAACCCCTTCCCTGTAATAGATAATTCTCCCCCATTCAAAGTCGGGTAGTAACCTCCCATTTGGGAAGACAAAAATGAACAATTTCATATTCATTATGATCATATCCATAACCATGTATAAATACATCTTACTAGTGAGTACACTCACCTTGACAAGTTAATGGGACTTTCCTTTGCCATTTTATGGCACTTCTTCAATGGTTTCTTATTTATTTCCTATCATTCTTACAATATTATTATCATAATAATAATATCAATAGTCCAAAGAATCATCTAAACGTGACCTAATTCATAATCAGCAAGTGATCACATTCAAATCATCTATCATATTCAAATCATTTAACATATCCAAATCATATCACAAATCATAATCAACCATTACAATTCAATCTTTATCATATTGGATTTCCAATACAATAGACGACGCATCTTTTCAAGTTTCCTAGAGTAAGATATGGCCATTTCTTCACTACATAGCAATTTTGTCCTATTGGATCCTCTATCGTCCTGTCAACTTCCAAGGATTTTCATAATTTTTATACATCATAACTTTTGATGATATTCCACCCAATTTCAATACACATATTGAATAATACAAAATTAAAGTTTCATAGTTTTAAGGGTTCATTTGCTATGCCAAAAGTTTTATCAAACTCAGGGCATTTCCAAGCGGATTATGCAAATGGCAACTATGTGCCGACTTACAATCATCACCTTAAAAACAACCCCCAAGCCTAACCAAAACGTATGTTATGCTCATATTCGGGTATGTTATGCTCATATTCGACTATGTTATACTCATATGTGCTATCTAACTTCTCAAACTAGAGTCACTTGATTTTCGTAAGTACTCAATGAGTTAGGACACTTTTAACACAACTAGGTCCAAAGTAATACTTTAGAACATAACATAATACAATTATGTCTCCCCACTATTTATCTTGGACATTAGTTCATGGAGACATATACTAAACATGTTTTAACATATACAAACATCATACACATGAATTTTTTAAATTAAAAAGCTTCATGAGAGGGTGATTCAAATCTAAGACTTTAATGTTAACATTTATCATTATAGCACAAGTTCTTATTTATGTTCTTAAGCCATCCTCGTTTTAATACAATAGGGAAATATGGTTATCATTCAAATATTTATCAAAATCATAAACAAAAATGTACAAAGTGTAAAATTCATTTATGTGATCAACTCTAACAAGGAGGTAATTACCTTATAAGTACTCCTTGATTTATAGTAATTTTTCAAAGCAATTTCTTCCTTAACTTATTTCTTCCTAAGATTATAATATGAACTGAAAAAATGATAAAGATATACTATATAACCATAAAAATGTGTTCATGCGGCCATGTGACCATTTTAAGGTGGTTTTGTGTGATTGATTGGACAAAAGGTCCAATCAAACAATTCCACTAATGACAGATTTGTCCTACCTTTATAAAAGTACAATAACTCACTATATCAGACCTCAATTTACTCATCCTCTACAACTTTAATGTAAATCATAAAGCTAATATGCCTAATTTGGGCTCGAACATGAGAGTAACAATTTATCGAAAATCCGAAAACTTCCATAATTGGTGATAAAAAATCCCTAATTTTCCACTACCACCCTAGTTTATGTTATAAATGTAATACCCCATACTTTTGAGAAATTGTTTTTATATTAATTTTCCATGTATGGTAATTATATAAAATAAAGGAAGTTGGAATAAATATTATTTAATGATTTAAGAGATAATATTTACTGACTTTTGCATATTTACTGTTAAGAGAATGTAAATAGCATCATATTTTGTTTTATTGCGTCGTTGTGCTTTAAGCGACGAGTATGGCTTATATTCCAATTGAATCATTATTGATAAATAAAAGTGATGTCATAACATGAATTAGTTTATGTTATTCCGGATGCCAATTTATAGGGCGCATTTCGTTTGGAAATGGTTGCGATAGTCAAAATAAGTGCCATGTTATATTTTTGGGTTCCGGGGAATTTTGACCGGTTATGACATAATTATGTAGTTACTAGTCATTTTAATGGTGTAGTAACACTTAAAGATAGAATTTAGTATTAATGGGCATTTAAGTCTTCCAACCACATTTATTCTCATTTATATGCCCTAAACCTAGAGAGAGAGAGAGAGAGAGAGAGAGAGAGAGAGAGAGAGAGAGAGAGAGAGAGAGAGAGAGGAAAATTGAAGAATAGGAGCTTAGATTTGTTGCTACTAGAAAAAAAATTCAAAGATTACGACCTTAAGGCGAGTTTCTAACTTGCTAATGTATGATTTAATGTGGATAAATTGTAGTGATAGTTGTGTATTTGGAAGAATTGGACAAATTGTGGGTTTTCATGAATTTTGGTATTTAACCCTTAGATTTTAATGTTTGTATGATTTGAGTTGGATATATTGGTTTGTTGTTGTTTAGAATGTAGGATTATTGTTGTTAGATGATGAAATTGAGAGAATTGGAGGTGAAAAGAGTGAAGGATTTGAGTTTGGTTTGTTTTAAATAGGGTTTGTCTATGGGTTCTCGTGAGCGTGGTCGACCGCGGTCCAAAGCCCGGTTGACCGGGCCCAAAGAGAAAAGCCTACTGCTTCTCGATAGGTATTTTTTAAAAGCGCGATCGATCGCAGTCTAATGCGAGTCGACTGGGCTTTCATAATTAGGCTTACTGTATTTCTTAGTTGACAAAACGTTAGAGGAGCGGTCAACCGAGGGTCAGGGGTCGATCGATCAATCCCCTATTTTTCACCCAAAAACTTTAGTTCTCTCTAACCCTTTTCTTTTAAGGTTTAGACCTAGTAATCTTCTTTCATTAAGTAAAACTAGAGTATTAGAGTCTAGTATTAAAGGAGTTAAAAATCTAGGTTAGAAGAAAGTACGTGAAGAAAGTAAGGGTCCTTTTCATATAGTGAGTTAGTCTAGGTCTAGGGGGAAGTAGAGTTAAAAAATTGTGGAATTTTTGAGAGGAGGTTGAAGTAACATCCTAGATGATGACTTATAGGGTTGTCTTTAAATTCATGGAGACTAATATGGAAACAAATAAAACATTATCTTTTATAAATTATGTCATGAAACGCTTATGGCTCCGGATAAAATGTAATGTACATTTTAAATTGGAATATCTTGTGAATATATTGATTTGCATATACATACCTCTATAAATGCTATCATAAGGGAAGTACGTGAATGAGGTGAAGTCCCTTGGCTAGTGAATGCAGGGTGAATATAGTCCTCGGCCATAGGACCGATTGTTATATATTGTGTTGTAATTTTATTCGAAGTGAGGTAATTATGGTTATGGTTATGAGTCACTTTCGAAGGTATATGGCCGCTTACCACTCAACGCGATTTAGGATGCCCAGTTTGTCTTGGTGATAGGCCCTGGAAGATGATAGCTATTTAGGGGCACATCCAGTAGGATGACTCCTGGAAGGATAGTCTTAGAATCGTTATATATTGTGATTATAACTATTCTCAAGAAAGTGGTATTTTATAGATGGCTAAGGCATTTTATAAATCAACTGTTTAGCAATAATTTTCCTAATGAGGAATGGACTTGTGAAGTCATATTGTGTAAAACTGAGATGAAATCTTCTTAAGTTGAAATTCAGTTATTTCTCTTGCTTTAAATGCAAAGTTCATACTATAAGTGACATTGCGCTAGGTTGTGCATTTAGATGAGAGGTGAGGATTATTCTTATTGTGAAGAGCGATATGAGTTTATTCATGATGTTAGATGTTCATAACTGTCATGCACTTTATTCACATGTAAATCATATCAAACCGGTCCCTAACCCGTTTATATCTCCTTATTTGCATGGATTCTCTTAACACCCAGTTGCTCCGTCGCAAGGACGCCCGTGTTGAAATTTCCATCCAATTGTCCTGGAGCTATGACATTTTTGCGAATGTTGTAGGATATTTGTTATAAACACCTCTATCTTTTGTGTACTCTATTTATGATCAGTCTAAACATTCGGGCGTGTTGCCCAAGTTTTGTACTTGCTTATGTACTGTGATAATTATTTTAATACTCGGTGTAACCGCTTGTATGGTCCATTAATCGAAAGCTTATTCGGTTATTATGTTGTGTATGATTGTTATACAGTTATCTGTCTTTACTTATATCCACCTTCTTTTCAAATTGGTTTGTCTAAATGGTTTTCTTTCAAATTACAAAAAAAATTAACATCTGTTTTCTAAAATAATTGGTGGTTATCTCATATATTTATTTTAATGTCAGTGATTCTAAGAAAGGACCATCTATGATTCATGTATTTATTGTAGTATCAGGCTGGCCACCTCTTATTTTAATAAGAGGGGTGTCACATATGGTATCAGAGAATCAGGTTCTAGAGTTCTAGGGATCTATGAAGACTTATCACGTTCTACCGTAGTGTTCTTTGATATATAGACCTATTGTTAGGACTGTTCTGTTTGTATATTCTTGCGATCTTCTACAATAAAAATTATTTTAAATGGTATTATGATTCAGTTTATTCTTTGTCTCAGATGCCGCCTAGAAGTGGTCGCCAAGCTAGGAGAAATCAAGTTGCATTAGATAATGTAGAACCTCCACCACCTTAATGAACTATTAATGTTGCGAAGGTGGCTAACATCGTCGCCCAGGCAGTCAATACTGTAATGACTGCTATGGCTCAACAGTTTCCTCAAGCCCAACAATCTATGGTACACGAGGTGCAAGCCCATGCGAGACCTTCCCCGTGGGAGAGAGTAAGATAATCTTTCTTGAAAGGTCACCCCCCAGAATTTCAGGGTGGTTATGATGTAATTGTAGCAAACCAGTGGAAGAAGGATATGCATCATCATCTTCGAATTATAGATTGTAGCGGGTAGCGAAAAAAAATCCTTGCCACTTTCAAACTAGTAGGAGAAGCTTTACACTGGTGGAAGTTGGTGACCACACCGGAGCAAAGGGATACTATGACTATATCGGATTTTTGGGTTTTGTTCGACCGGACGTATTTTCCTCCCACTGTCCAAAAGGAGATGAGGAGGAAACTCCAGGATGTAGTTCAAGGGGAGCGTTCTGTTGCAGAGTATGAAGAGGAATTCACTCATCTAGCAAGCTTTGTGTCGGATGAGGTAATTTCGAAAGAAAGGATGATATCGAAGTTTAGTGGAGGTTTGGATTGGAGAATACGACAACACCTGCTGGGAAATCCATCTTTACAAACATTTGGTGACGTAATGAATGCAACATTGCTTCATTGTGAAGTTCACCATCTGCATGTGCAAGGGAGTAAGAAGGTTTTAGTTTTAGGTAAACCTAGTAAGCAAGGAGGTAATGGTGACAGTGGAGCACTACCCTCATCTCAATCGACAGGAAGTAAGCAGAAGGAGAGGGACACCTAGCAAGGGGATTTGTCCAAGAGATATCATTTTGGGAGCTCTAATTTTGGTTGAGGAAGTTTTACGCATGGTCAAGGTGCCCAGTAGGAGCAGCAGGTGGGCCAGCAAGGCCAAGCAGGCTGAGGTAATAATGGGGGTCGAGGCCATTCGGGCCAAGGTTTGAGGCAGTTTTAAAATAATAGGGGTCGTTATCCGGAGAATATGGAGGGCCGCTATTTTCAGTGTGGGTAACCGGGTCACATTAGGAAAGCTTGTCCATAGTTGATTGGGGGAGAGTTGCCAAGAGATCCTCGGCAGCAGCAGGCACATCTACCTCCACCAGTGTCTATTCCAGCAGTCACTCTACAATAGGGGCAATTATAGTATGGGCATGTTTATTATATTCAGGATACTTTACTTCCACCATCCCTACCCTCACTGCCAGCTGTCAAGGGTAAGTTTCCCATTCAAGGGTATATGGGTCGTGTGTTAATTGATACAGGCGCAATGCAATCGTTTATTGCTAGGAGTTTTGCTCAATAGACGGGGTTGATTAAGTCGGCAGAGAGTACCTTTACTAGTGTTGAATCTTCCATGGGTGATGGTTCGCTCATATTCTTTATTGGCAAAAGAGTAGGAATAGACCTTGGAAATTTGCATTTTGAGGCCGATTTACTCGTCCTGGATATGGTCGGGTATGATGTTATCTTAGGTATGGATTGGTTAGTGAAATACCGTGCTATAGTAAATTGTTATAGGAGGAGTATAGTTTTTGCCATTCCGGGGCAAGAGATGTTTCTAGTGGCTATGCCTCTTTCAGAGGGAGGTTCTAGAACGTACTTATATTGCATTGCGGAGTAGACTTCTCGTGATATAGTCATTTCCTTAGATTTGATTCCCGTTGTTAGAGACCATGAGGATGTTTTTCGGGAAATTCCAAGTTTACCTCCAAATCGTGAGATTTAGTTTGTGATTGATTTAGCACCGGGAACTCGAAAGATTGCAAGAGCTCCATACCGTATGGCTCCTTTACAAATGAGGGAGTTAAGAGATCAAATTCAGAAATTATTGGAGCAAGGGTTTATCCGGCGTAGCACGTCGTCGTGGGGTGCTCCTGTGTTGTTTGTGAAGAAGAAAGATGGTACCCTCCGATTGTGTGTTGATTATCGAGAATTGAATAAGTTTACCATCAGGAAAAAATACCCACTACCTCGGATCGATGATTTGTTTGATCAGCTAAGGGGAGCATCGTACTGTAACAACTCGGATTTTTAAATGGGTATTTTTAGATACTCGACTTTTGTCGGCATGTGTTGCGCAGGAAGCTGAACTTGCGTGATTTTTGTAGGACGATTTATTGGGGTTAAAAATAATATGACCATATTTATTGAATGCTAAAAATAGGCGTAAGAGTGCCATGGGGTCAAAAGTCAAAAAATGAATAAATAAATAAAATATTATTATTTTATTCAAAAAATAAAAGTGGTCAGAAAATTCTGAAAATCACCATACCGACTCAAAATTTAAATTTGAGAAATTTTCCCTTCTTCCACATTTCCAAAAAAATATCATTTGACCCGATTTAAGCCATTGTTCAGTTCGGCCAGACTTCTTTTTTTCAAAACTTTAATCATTATGTTGCCTTATTTAAGGGGATGGTGGGCAATCCTTTTTGACCATTTTTGAAGCAACTTTCGACACATATTTTGGCACCCAACATATTTTATTAAACTCTCCTATTATATATTCACATAGCCCCTTTATATTTATGTATTCAACCTTAGTTTTAGGTGTGTTCTTGGGGTTGGTTTGAGGTGGAGCTTGGAGATGATTTGATGATTCTTTGGAGATGATTTTGATGGATTAATCTGAGTTTTTGGGCAGATTTATAATGGTTCCTTTTGGTGGTTTAAGGTATGGGGTTTTACACAATATGCTCCATAATCTCTCAAGAGTTATGACCTTTGATTTCATGAGATTATTGTTGAACTCATATTTGAATTGCTAAATTCATTTGGAAATCTAAAAATTATTTTTGGAATATGATTTTGATTCATGTGGTATTATATTTGTGTTGAGACCCGCTAATAATTTTGTTCCGGCTACTTGATAAAGTATAACGCGGTATGGTGAGGCGTGCTGATTCGGATTAATGTGTTATTGAGAAATTTATATTGATAAAATGATATTGAGATTTGTATTTTATTTGAATATTCGTACTCCTATTGTTAGGCTTTATTGGCCGCTAAAAATATTTGATGAGCATCTTTCCTGTCATATTGTGTACTTCCCCATATTTTCGTTTAGTTGGCAGGTTAATGCGGATTTGAGCGCTATGGACCTATTGGGATGATTTCAGCTTGGATATTATGGGAAGAATATTCGAGAGAGAAAATTTGTATTTATTTTTTTATGTAAAGAGCATTGGCGATTTAAATTCTTTCGAGATAGATAGTTGTATTATTTCATGAAGACTTTCGATTGTATTTAATTTGAAGCAATTCATATAAGAGGTTTCTCTTATATTGTGGAATTTAGATGCTCTATACCACTGTGTATTGTGGATTTGGATTTATTTTATCGATGGTGGCTCTCCATTCTCTCTCCCCAGGCGGGCGGGCAGGGGTGTTACACCTACTTTTCTAAGATAGATTTGAGGACTGGGTATCATCAGCTACAGATTCGAGAGTAGGACGTGTCCAAAACTATATTCTTAACTAGATATGGGCCATATGAGTTTGGGTCAAGCCTTTTGGGCTAACCAATGCTCCTGCAGTGTTTATGGACTTTATGAATAGAGTGTTTCGGGACTTCCTGAACCAGTTTGTTATCGTGTTTATTGATGACATCCTAGTCTATTCTCAGACTGAAGCCGATCATGATAAACATTTACGATTGGTCCTGCAAACGTTATGGGGTCATCAGTTATATGCTAAGTTTAATAAGTGTAGTTTTTGGCTACAGGAAGTGAAGTTTTGGGGTCACATTGTGACACCTGAGGGCGTCTAGATAGATCCTAGTAAAGTTGCCGCAGTGAAGGAATAAGGTAAGCCCACGACACCCACAGAGATTTGCAGTTTTCTGGGCTTAGATGGCTATTACCGCCGTTTCATTAAGGGTTTTTCAAAGATTGCTAGCCCTTTGATAAATTTAACTCGGAAGGGATTGAAGTTGTTTTGGATGATTCTTGTCAACTAGCTTTTGATGAGTTGAAAGATAAGCTGACTTCTGCTCCAGTACTCGCGTTACCAAGGCCGGTGGTGGACTACTTAGTCTTTACTGATGCATATTTGCAAGGATTGGGAGATGTGATACAACAAGAGCGTCAGGCATTTGCTTATGCTTATCGTAAGCTAAATCCCCATGAAAAGAATTACCCAGTGGATGATCTAGAGCTTGCGATGGTAGTATTCCCTTTAAGGATATGGAGATATTACCTCCTGGGGGAGAAGTTTAGTCTTTTCACGGACCACAAATCATTTCAATATTTATTCTCGTAAAAGGATTTGAATATGCGACAACATCGATGGTTGGAGTTTGTGAAAGACTATCAATATGATATTCATTATCACCTGGGCAAGGATAATATGGTAGCGAATGCACTGAGTCGGAAACCTGAGGGGGGAATTAGCGAGGATATGGAAGGATAAATGGAAAGAACTTAGCCAGGAGGATCTTGTAGCAAGGCCGTTTATATTGGTATTGACCGTTACACCTAAGATTGTGACGAGAGTTGTGGAAGCTCAAGGAAGTGATAAAGATTGCCAAGATCGAATACGCCATTTATTAACCAAGGGAGCGGAGTCCTACTAAATAGGTTCTGCAGGTGGGTTACGTTTTCACAGGAGACTTATTATCCCGGAGAAAGGAGATTTCAGATGTGCCGTTATGACTGAATCTCATGGGTCCATATTTGCAGTACATCCAGGTGGAGACAAAATATACCAAGACATGTGCCATCAATATTGGTGGGCGGGTATGAAACGGGACATCTCTGAATTTCTTTGAAAATGTACTACTTGTCAATTGGTGAAAGTAGACCATCTGAGACCAACGGGATTATTACAACCTTTGGAAATAATGGTATGGAAGTGGGAAAATATCTCGATGGATTTCATCACGGGATTGCCAACGTCACAAAGTGATCATGATTCCATTTGGGTTATCGTCGATTATTTGACTAAGTCGACACATTTCTTACCGTTACGTACGGATTATAATACGGCTCGTTATGCCCGGCTATTTATTGCGAAGATTGTGAGACTTCATGGGGTGCCCATCAACATAACCTCTAATCGAGACAAGATTTTTGTGTTCCATTTTTGGTGAAGTTTCCAAGAAGCAATGGGAATCGAATTGAAGTTGAGTACCTCCTAACACCCTCAAACGGATGGACAGACAGAAAGAGTCAACCAGATGTTGGAGGACATGCTTAGAATGTGTGTGCTCGACTTCAAAGGAGGATGGGAGCAATACCTTCCCTTGGTCGAATTTGCTTATAATAATTCATACCAATTCATAATAGGTATGTCACCCTGTGAAGCATTATATGGTTAGCCGGGTATATCACCTACTTGTTGGTTGGAAGTAGGGGATAATAAGTTCCTTGGACCTTAAATGATCCAAGATACTTCTTTAAAGATTGAGCTTATTCGCAACCGCATCTTAATTTCTCAAAACCATCAAAAGAGTTATGCCAATGCGAATAGAAGGCATGTGGAATTAAAGGTGGGAGACCAAGTTTTGGTACGGGTGTCACCAATGAAGGGTATAACGTGATTTGGGAAGAAAGGCAAGCTTGGGCCGCGCTATGTAGGCCCTTTTCCCATTATTGCAAGGGTTGGCCCCGAAGCTTATCAACTCGCCTTGCCGAAAATCTTACAACAGATTCATTACATGTTTCATCCTTGAAAAAGTATAAAAGGTGTGAAGTAGCTCACTGGCACCTTCTTTTGGATGATATCAAATTGCTTCCCGATATTTTATACGAGGAACAACCAGTTGTAATATTAGATCACGGGGAGCGTAGGCTAAGGTCGAAGGTGGTGCCCTTAGTTCGGGTCCAATGGGGACATCACAATATCAAGGAATTGACAAGGAAACATAAGGAAGACATTCGAGATAAGTATACACGCCTCTTTTTTCAAGGTACGCCTAAATTTTGAGGGCAAAATTCCCATATAAGGGAGGAGTATGTAATACCCCATACTTTTGAGAAATTGTTTTTATATTAATTTTCCATGTAAGGTAATTATATAAAATAATGAAAGTTGGAGTAAATATTATTTTAGTGATTTAAGGGATAATATTTACTGAGTTTTGCATATTTACTGTTAAGAGAATGTAAATAGCATCATATTATGTTTTATTGTATCATTGTGCTTTAAGCGACGAGTATGGCTTACATTCCAATTGAATTATATTGATAAATAAAAGTGATGTCAGAACATGATGTTATTTCGGAGGCCAATTTATAGGGCGCAATTAGTTTGGAAATGGTTGAGATAGTCAAAATAAGTGTCATGTTATATTTTTGGGTTCCGGGCACTTTTGACCGGTTATGACTAAATTATGTAGTTACTAGTCATTTTAATGGTGTAGTAACACTTAAAGATGGAATTTAGTATTAATGGGCATTTAAGTCTTCCAACCACATTTATTCTCATTTATATGTCCTAAACCTAGAGAGAGAGAGAGAGAGAGAGAGAGAGAGGGAAAATTGAAGAATAGGAGCTTAGATTTGTTGCTACTAGAAAAAAAATTCAAGATTACAACCTTAAGGCGAGTTTCTAACTTGCTAATGTATGATTTAATGTGGATAAATTGTAGTGATAGTTGTGTATTTGTAAGAATTGGACAAATTGTGGGTTTTCATGAATTTTGGTGTTTAACCCTTAGATTTTTAATGTTTGTTTGATTTGAGTTAGATATATTGGTTTGTTGTTGTGTAAAATGTAGGATTATTATTGTGAGATGATGAAATTGAGAGAAGTGGAGGTGAAGAGAGTGAAGTATTTGAGTTTGGTTTGTTTGAAATAGGGTTTGGCTATGGGTTCTGATGAGCCCGATCGATCGCGGTCCAAAGCCTGGTCGACCGGGCCTAAAGAGAAAAGCCTACTACTTATCTCGATAGGCATTTTTTAACAGTGCGTGGATCGCGGTCCAATGTCCGATCAACTAGGCCTTCAAAATTAGTCTTACTGCATATCTTAGTTGACAAAACCTTAGAGGCGCGGTCGACCGGGGGTCAGGGGCCTGTCGATCGGTCCCCTATTTTTCACCCGAAAACTCTAGTGTTCTCTAGCCTTTTTATTTTAAGGTTTAGACCTAGGAATATTCTTACATGAAGTAAAACTAGAGTATTAGAGTCTAGTATTAAAGGAATAAAAAATATAGGTTAGAAACGAGGGTTCGGGCTTAGACCGGGAATTAATTGAGATAGTTGTTAGAAGAAAGTAAGGGTCCTTTTCATATAGTGAGTTAGTCTAGGTCTAGGGGGAAGTAGGGCTAGAAAATTGTGGACTTTTTAAGGGGAGGTTGAAGTAACATCATACGTGATGACTTATAGGGTTGTCGTTAAATCCATGGAGACTAATATGGAAACAAATAAAACGTTATGGTTTATAAATTATGTCATGAAATGCTTATCGCTCCGGATAAAATATAATGTACAGTTTAAATTGGCATATCTTGTGAATATATTGATTTGCATATACATACCTCTATAAATGCTATCATAAGGGAAGTACATGAATGAGGTGAAGTCCCTTGGCTAGTGAATGAAGGGTGAATATAGTCCTCGGCCATAGGACCGATTGTTATATATTGTGTTGTAATTTTATTCGAAGTGAGGTAATTATGGTTATGGTTATGAGTCACTTTCGAAGGTATATGGCCGCTTACCACTCAACGCGATTTAGGATGCCCAGTTTGTCTTGGTGATAGGCCCTGGAAGATGATAGCTATTTAGGGGCACATCCAGTAGGGTGACTCCTGGAAGGATAGTCTTAGAATCGTTATATATTGTGATTATAACTATTCTCAAGAAAGTGGTATTTTATAGATGGCTAAGTCATTTTATAAATCAACTGTTTAGCAGTAATTTTCCTAATGAGGAATGGACTTGTGAAGTCATATTGTGTAAAACTGAGATGAAATCTTCTTAAGTTGAAATTGAGTTATTTCTCTTGCTTTAAATGCAAAGTTCATACTATAAGTGACATTGCGCTAGGTTGTGCATTTAGATGAGATGTGAGGATTATTCTTATTGTGAAGAGCGATATGAGTTTATTCATGATGTTAGATGTTCATAACTGTCATGCACTTTATTCACATGTAAATCATATCAAACCGGGCCCTAACCCGTTTATATCTCCTTATTTGCATGGATTTTCTTAACACCCAGTTGCTCCGTCGCAAGGACGCCCGTGTTGAAATTTCCATCCAATTGTCCTGGAGCTATGACATTTTTGCGAATGTTGTAGGATATTTGTTATAAACGCCTCTATCTTTTGTGTACTCTATTTATGATCAGTCTAAACATTCGGGCGTGTTGCCCAAGTTTTGCACTTGCTTATATACTGTGATAATTATTTTAATACTCGGTGTAACCGCTTGTATGGTCCTTTAACCGAAAGCTTATTCGGTTATTATGTTGTGTATGATTGTTATACAGTTATCTGTCTTTACTTATATCCACCTTCTTTTTAAATTGGTTTGTCTGAATGGTTTTCTTTCAAATTACAAAAAAAATTGACATTTGTTTTCTAAAATAATTGGTGGTTATCTCGTATATTTATTTTAATGTCAGTGATGCTAAGAATAGACCATCTATGATTTCTTTATTTATTGGAGTATCGGGCTAGCCACCTCTTATTTTAATAAGCGGGGTGTCACAGATGGTATCAGAGAATTAGATTCTAGAGTTCTTAGGATCTACGTGCACTTATCACGTTCTACCATAGCATTCTTTGATATAGAGCCCTATTTTTAGGACTGTTTTGTTTGTATATTCTTGCCATCTTCTACAATATAAATTATTTTAAATTGTATTCTGATTCAGTTGATTTTCTGTCTCAGATGCCGCCAAGAAGAGGTCGCCCATCTAGGAGAAATCAAGTTGTGGAAAATAATGAAGAACCTCCACCACGGCAAGGAACTATTAATGCAGTGGAGGTGGCTAACATCGTCGCTCGGGTAGTCAATGTTGCAATGACTACTATGGCTCAAAAGTTTCCTCAAGCCCAACAATCTATGGTACAGGAGGTGCAAGCCCATGAAGGTACCTTCCCTGTGGGAGAGAGTAAGAGAATCATTCTTGAAAGGTCACCTTCTAGAATTTCAGGGTGGTTCTGATATAATAGTAACAAAGCAATGGAGGAAGGATATGCAGTGTCATCTCTGAATGATAGATTGTAGCGGGGAGAGGAATGAAATCCTTTCCACTTTCAAACTAGTTGGAGAAGCTTTACACTGATGGGAGTCGGTGACCACACCGGAGCAAAGGGATACTATGACTATATCAGATTTTTTGGTTTTGTTCGACCGGAAGTATTTTCCTCCCGCTGTCTAAAAGGAGATGCGGAGGAAACTCCAGGATGTAGTTCAAGGGGAGCATTCTGTTGCAGAGTATGAAGAGGAATTCACTCATCTATCAAGCTTTGTGCCTGATGAGGTAATTCCGGAAGAAAGGATGATATCGAAGTTTATTGGAGGTTTGCATTGGAGAATACGGCAACACTTGCTGGGAAATCCAACTTTACCAACATTTGGTGACGTGATGAATGTAGCATTACTTCATTGTTAAAATCACCGTCTTCATGTGCAAGGGAGTAAGAAGGTTTTAGTTTCATGGCAACCTAGTAAGCAAGGAGGTAATGGTGCTGGTGGAGCACTACACTCATCTCACTCGTTGGGAAGTAAGTAGACAGAGAGGGACACCCAGCAAGGGGATTTGTCCAAGAGACAGCGTTTTGAGGGTCTAATTTTAGTCGAGGAAGTTTTAGGCAGGGTCAAGGTGCCCAGCAGGAGCAGCAGGTGGGCCAGCAAGGCCAAGGAGTCTGAGGTAGTAATGGGGGTCGAGACCATCCGGGCCAAGGTTTAGGACAGTTAGAAATAATAGGGGCCATTATTCGAAGAATATGGAGGGCCACTGTTTTCAGTGTGGGGAACCGAGTCACTTTAGGAAAGCTTGTCCACATTTGATTGGGGGACAGTTGCCTAGAGGTTCTCAGCAGCATCAGGCACATCTACCTCCACCAGCGCCTATTCTAGCAGGCACTCTACAACAGGGGCAATTACAGTATTGGCGTGTTTATCATATTTAGGATGCTTTACTTCCCCCATCCCCGCCCGTACCACCAGCTATCGAGGGTAAGTTTCCCATTCACGGGTATATGGGTCGTGTGTTATTTGATATGGGCGCAATGCACTCGTTTATTGCTAGGAGTTTTGCTTAATCGACGGGGTTGATTAAGTCGACAGAGAGTACCTTTACTAGTGTTGAATCTTCAATAGGTGATGGTTTGCTCATATTCTTTATTTGCAAAAAAGTAGGAATAGACCTTGGAAATTTGTGTTTTGAGGCCGATTTACTTGTCCTGGATATGGTCGGTTATGATGTTATCTTGGTATGGATTGGTTAGTGAAATACTGGGCTGTGGTAAATTGTATGGGAGGAGTATAATTTTTGCCATTTCGGGGAAAGAGATATTTCTAGTGGCTATGCCTCTTTCGGAGGGAGGTTCTAGCACGTACCTATATTGCATTGCGGAGGAGGCTTCTCGTGATATAATCGTTTCCTTATATTCGATTCCCGTTGTTTGAGACTTTGAGGATGTTTTACAAGAGATTCAGGGTATACCTCCAAATTGTGAGATTGAGTTTATGATTGATTTAGCACCGGGAACTCGAACATTTGCTAGATCTCCATATCGTATGGCTCCTTTACAAATGAGGGAGTTAAGAGATCATATTCAGAAATTATTGGAGCAGGGGTTTATTCGGCGTAGCACATCGCCGTGGGGTGCTCCTGTGTTTTTGTGAAGAAGAGAGATGGTTCCCTCTGATTGTGTGTTGATTACCGGGAATTAAATAAGGTTACCATCAGGAACAAATAGCCACTACATTGGATCGATGATTTGTTTGATCAACTAAGGGGAGCGTCGTACTGTAACAACCCGGATTTCTAAATGGGTACTTTTAGATACGCGACTTTTGTCAGCATGTGTTGCGCAGGAACCTGAACTTGCGTGATTTTTGTAGGACGTTTTATTGGGGTTAAAAATAATATGATCATATTTATTGGATGCTAAAAATAGGCGTAAGAGTGACATGGGGTCAAAAGTCAAAAAATGAATAAATAAATAAAATATTATTATTTTATTAAAAAAAAAAAGTGGTCAGAAAATTCTGAAAATCACCATACCGGGTCAAAATTTAATTTTGAGCAACTTTACCTTCTTCCACATTTCCAAAAAAATATTATTTGGACCCGATTTAGGCCATTGTTCAGTTCGGCCAAAGTCCTTTTTTTCTAAACTTTAATCATTTTGTGGCCTTATTTAAAGGGATGGTGGGCAATCCTTTTTGACCATTTTTTATGGAACTTTTGACACATGTTTTGGCACCCAACATATTTTATTAAACTCTCCTATTATATATTCACATATCCCCTTTATATTTATGTATTCAACCTTAGTTTTAGGTGTGTTCTTGGGGTTGTTTTGAGGTGGAGCTCGGAGATGATTTGATGATTCTTGGTAGTTGATTTTGATGGATTAATCTGAGTTTTGGGGAAGATTTATAATGGTTCCTTTTGGTGGTTTAAGGCATGGGGTTTTACACAATATGCTCCATAATCTCTCGAGAGTTATGCCCTTTGATTTCATGAGATTATTGTACTCATATTTGAATTGCTAAATTCATTTCGAAATCTATAAATTATTTTTGGAATATGATTTTGATTCATGTGGTATTATATTTGTGTTGAGACCCGCTAATAATCGTATTTCGGTTACTTGATAAAGTATGGCGCGGTATGGTGAGGCATGGTGACTCGGATTAATGTGTTGTTGAGAAATTTATATTGATAAAGTGTTATTAAGATTTGTATTTTATTTGAATATTCGTACTCCTATTGTTAGGCTTTATTCACCGCTAAAAATATTTCATGAGCATCTTTCCTGTCGTATTGTGTACTTCCCCATATTTTCGTTTAGTTGGTAGGTTAGTGAGGATTTGAGCGCTATGGACCTATTGGGATGATTTCAGCTTGGATATTATGGGAAGAATATTCGAGAGAGAAAATTTGTATTTATTTTTTTATCTATAGGGCATTGGCGATTTATATTCTTCCGAGATAGATAGTTGTATTATTTCGAGAACACTTTCGATTGTATTTAGTTTGAAGAAATTCATATTAGGGGTTTCTCTTATATTGTGGGATTTAGATGCTCTATACCACTGTGTATTGTGGATTTGGATTTATTTTATCGATGGTGGCTCTCCGTTCGCTCTCCCCGGGCGGGCAGGGTGTTATACGTACTTCTCTAAGATAGATTTGAGGACTGGGTATTATCATCTACGGATTCGAGAGCAGGAGGTGTCCAAAACTATATTCTTAACTAGATATGGGTCCTATGAGTTTTGGTCATGCCTTTGGGGCTGACCAATGCTCCTGTAGTGTTTATGGACCTTATGAATAGAGTGTTTCGGGACTTCCTGAACCTGTTTGTTATCGTGTTTATTGATGACATCCTAGTCTATTCTCAGATTGAAGCCGATTATGCTAAACATTTACGATTGGTCCGGCAAACATTACGGGATTAGCAGTTATATGCTAAGTTTTATAAATGTGGTTTTTGGCTACAGGAAGTGAAGTTTTTGGGTCACATTATGACACCTGAGGGCGTCTAGATAGATCCTAGTAAAGTTTCCGCAGTGAAGGAATGAGGTCAGCCCACGACACCCACAGAGATTCGCAGTTTTCTGGGCTTGGATGGTTATTACCGCCGTTTCAATAAGGGTTTTTCAAAGATTGCTAGCCCTTTGATAAATTTAACTCGAAAGGGAATGAAGTTGTTTTAGTTGATTCTTGTCAACTAGCTTTTGATGAGTTGAAAGATAAGATGACTTCTGCTCCAGTACTCGCGTTACCAAGGCCGGTGGTGGACTACTTAGTCTTTACTGATGCATCTTTGCAAGGATTGGGATATGTGCTACAACAAGAGCGTCAGGCATTTGCTTATGCTTCTCGTAAGCTAAAGCCCCATGAAAAGAATTACCCAGTGGATGATCTAGAGCTTGCGATGGTAGTATTACCTTTAAGGATATGGAGACATTACCTCCTGGGGGAGAAGTTTAGTCTTTTCACGGACCACAAATCGTTGCAATATTTATTCTTGTAAAAGGATTTGAATATGAGACAACGTCGATGGTTGGAGTTAGTGAAAGACTATCAATCTGATATTCATTATCACCTGGGCAAGGCTAATATGGTAGCAGATGCACTGAGTCGGAAACCTGAGGGAGGGAATTAGCGGGGATATGGAAGGCTAAATGGAAAGAACTTAGCCAGGACGACCTTGTAGCAAGGGCATTTATGTTGGTGTTGACCGTTACACCTAAGATTGTGATGAGAGTTGTGGAAGCTCAAGAAAGGAATAAAGATTGACAAAATCGAATACGCCAGTTATTTATCGAGGGAGCGGAGTCCTACTCTATAAGTTCTGAGGGTGGGTTATGTTTCCGTGGGAGACTTATTGTCCCAGATAAAGGAGATTTCAGACGTGCCGTTATGACTGAATCTCATGGGTTTAGATTTGCAGTACATCCAGTGGAGACAAAATGTACTAAGACATGCGCCATCAGTATTGGTGGGCGGGTATGAAATGGGACATCTCTGAATTTGTTTCCCAATGTACTACTTATCAATTGGTGAAAGTAGATCATCAGCGACCAACGGGATTGTTACAACCTTTGGAAATACCGGTATGGAAGTGGGAAAGTATCTCGATGGATTTCATCACGGGATTGCCAACGTCACAAAGAGGTCATGATGCCATTTGGGTTATCGTCGATCGTTTGACTAAGTCGACATATTTCTTACCATTACGTACGGATTATAATACGGCTCGTTATGCCCAGCTATTTTTTGCGAAGATTGTGAGACTCCATGGGGTGACCATCAACATAGTCTATGATCGAGACAAGATTTTTGTGTCCCATTTTTGGCAAAGTTTTCAAGAAGCAATGGGAACCGAATTGAAGTTGAGTACCTCCTACCACCCTCAAACGGATGGACAGACAGAAAGAGTCAACCAGATGCTGGAGGACATGCTTAGAATGTGTGTGCCTGACTTCAAGGGAGGATGGTAGCAATACCTTCCCTGGGTCGAATTTTCTTATAATAATTTGTACCAATTCACAATAGGTATGGCACCCTGTGAAGAATTATATGGTCGACCGGTTATATCACCTACTTTTTGGTTGGAAGTAGGGGATAATAAGTTCCTTGGACCTGAAATGATCCAAGATACTTCTTTAAAGATTGAGCTTATTCGCAACCGCATCTTAATTGCTGAAGAACGTCAAAAGAGTTATGTCAATGCAAATAGAAGGCATGTGGAATTGGAGGTGGGAGACCAAGTTTTGGTACGGGTGTCACTAAATAAGGGTATAACGTGATTTTGGAAGAAAGGCAAGCTTGCACCGCGCTATGTAGGCCATTTTCCCATTATTGCAAGAGTAGGCCATGTATCTTATCAACTCGCCTTGCCGGAATGCTTACAACGGATTCATTATGTGTTTCATATTTCATCCTTGAAAAGGTATAAAAGGTGTGAAGGAGCTCACTGGAACATTCTTTTGGATGATATCGAATTGCAGCCCGATATTTCATACGAGGAACAACCAGTTGCAATATTAGATCACGGGGAGCGTAGGCTAAGTTCGAAGGTGGTGCCCTTGGTTCGGTTCCAATGGGGACATCACAATGTCAAGGAATAGATAAGCGAGCATGAGGACGACATTCAAGATAAGTATCCACACCTCTTTTTGTAAGATACGCCTAAATTTTGAGGGCAAAATTCCCTTATATTGTGTGTGTGTGGGGGGGGGGGGGGGGGGGGGGAGTATGTAATACCCCATACTTTTGAGAAATTGTTTTTATATTAGTTTTCCATGTAAGGTAATTATATAAAATAAATGAAGTTGGAGTAAATATTATTTTAGTGATGTAAGAGATAATATTTACTGAGCTTTGCATATATACTCTTAAGATAATGTAAATAGCGTCATATTATATTTTATTGTGTCGTTGTGCTTTAGGCGACGAGTATGGCTTACATTCCAATTGAATCATTATTGATAAACAAATGTGATGTTGGAACATGAATTATTTTATGTTATTCCGTATGCCAATTTATAGGTCGCAGTTAGTTTGGAAATGGTTGAGATAGTCAAAATAAGTGTCATGTTATATTTTTGGCTTCCGGGCACTTTTGACCGGTTATGACTTAATTATGTAGTTACTAGTCATTTTAATGGTGTAGTAACACTTAAAGATATAATTTAGTATTATTGGGCATTTAAGTCTTCCAGCCACATTTATTCTCATTTATATGTCCTAAACCTAGAAAGAGAGAGAGAGAGAGAGAGAGAGAGAGAGAGAGAGAGAAATTGGGAGAAAAGAAGAGAAAAAGGGAAAATTGAATAATAGGAGCTTGGATTTGTTGCTACTGGAAAAAAATTCGAGATTACGATCTTAAGGCAAGTTTCTAAATTTCTAATGTATGATTTAATGGGGATAAATTGTAGTGATGGTTGTGTATTCGGAAGAATTGGACAAATTGTGGGTTTTCATGAATTTTGGTGTTTAACACTTAGATTTTAATGTTTGGATGATTTGAGTTGGATATATTGGTTTGTTGTTGTGTAGAATGTATCATTATTGTTGTTAGATGATGAAATTGAGAGAAGTGGAGGTGAAGAGAGGGAAGGATTTGAGTTTGGTTTGTTTGAAATAGGGTTTGGCCATGGGTTCTGATGAGCGCGGTCGACCGCGGTTCAAAGCCCGGTCGACCGCGGTTCAAAGCCCGGTCGACCGGGCCTAAAGAGAAAAGCCTACTGCTTCTCTCGATTGGAATTTTTTAAAAGTGCGATCGACTGCGGTCCAATGATCGGTCGATCGGGCCTTCAGAATTAGGCTTACTGCATTTCTTAGTAGACAAAACCTTAGAGGCACGATCGACCGGGGATTAGGGGCCAGTCGACCAGTCCCCTATTTTTCACCCGAAAATTTTAGTGTTCTCTAGCCCTTTTCTTTTAATGTTTAGACCTAGGAATGTTCTCGCATGAAGTAAAACTAGAGTATTAGAGTCTAGTATTAAAGGAATAAAAAATCTTGGCTAGAAATGAGGGTTCGGAGTTAGACCGGGAATTAATTGAGATAGTTGTTAGAAGAAAGTAAGGGCCCATTTCATACAGTGAGTTAGTCTAGGTCTAGGGGGAAGTAGGGTTAGAAAATTGTGTACTTTTTGATGGGAGGTTGAAGTAACATCATGCGTGATGACTTATAGGGTTGTCGTTAAATCCATGGAGACTAATATGGAAACAAATAAAACGTTATGGTTTATAAATTATGTCATGAAACTCTTATGGCTCCGGATAAAATGTAATGTACATTTTAAATTGGCATATCTTGTGAATATATTGATTTTCATATACATACCTCTCTAAATGCTATCATAAGGGAAGTACGCGAATGAGGTGAAGTCCTCTGGCTAGTGAATGCTGGGTGAATATTGTCCTCGGCAATAGGACCGGTTGCTATATATTATGTTGTTATTTTTTTCGAAGTGAGGTAATTCTGGGTATGGTTATGACTCACTGTCGAAGGTAGATGGCCGCTTCCCACGCGACGTGATTTAGGATGCCTAGGTTGTCTTGGTGATAGGCCCTGGAAGATGATAGCTATTTAGGGGCACATCCAGTGGGGTGACTCCCGGAAGGATGGTCTTAGAATCGTTATATATTGTGATGATAACTATTCTCAAGAAAGTGGAATTTTATAAATTACTAAAGCATTTTATAAATCAACTGTTTTGAAATAATTTTCCTATTGAGGAATGGACTTGTGAAGTCATATTGTGTAAAACTGAGATGAAATCTTATTAAGTTGAAATTGAGTTATTTCTCTTGCTTTAAATGCATAGTTCATACTATAAGTGGCATTGCGCTAGGTTGTGCATTTAGATGAGATGTGAGGATTATTCTTATTGTGAAGAGAGATATGAGTTTATTCATGATGTTAGATGTTCATAACTGTCATGCTCTTTATTCACATGTAAATCATATCAAACCGGGCCCTAACCCATTTATATCTCCTTGTTTGCATGGATTCTCTTAACGCCAGGTGCTCCGTCGGAAGGACGCCCGTGTTGAACTTTCCATCCAAGTGTCCTGGAGCTATGAAATTTTTGCGGATGTCGTAGCATATTTCTTATAGACGCCTCTATCTTTTGTGTACTCTAGTTATGATTAGTCTAAACATTCGGGCGTGTTGCCCAAGTTTTGTACTTGCTTATATACTATGATAATTATTTTAATACTCGGTCTAACCGCTTGTATGGTCTGTTAATCGAGAGCTTATTAGGTTATTATGTTGTGTATGATTGTTATACAGTTATTTGTCTTTACTTATATCCACCTTCTTTTTAAATTGGTTTGTCTAAATGGTTTTCTTTCAAATTAAAAAAATATTGACATCAGTTTTCTAAAATAATTGGTGGTTATCTCGTATATTTATTTTAATGTCAGTGATGCTAAGAATGGACCATCTATGATTCCTGTATTTATTAGAGTATCGGGCTGGCCACCTCTTATTATAATTAGCGGGGTGTCACAATAAATATAATGATGCATTAAAAACATATTTTATGATACATTTAACCACATAAATAATCATATGTCTAAACATGTTATCACCGATCATAAGCTCAATTAGAATCTAATGCAAACAACATATATACCATGTGAGTATGCATCCTCTAAACATGATACTTAAAATTTTTAATACCCATCACCAAACTTATCAATCATAACTTATACTTAATCATGTAACTAATATTCCTAATCACGTCTTAGGGCCTTACAATTCTATCCCTCTTAAAAAAAATTCGCCACTGAAATTTAACATGAATGTGACTTACCAAACAATTGGGGATACTGTTTCCTCATTGTATATTCCCTTCCCTATGTTTCTTATTTAATTTTAATGGCTCCTCCACAAAACTATAACTACGAAAATAACTTTATTTCTTAATACTTGATCCTTACGATCTAGAATTTCAACCAGTTCGTCGATGCACGACAAATCTGCTTTTATAATATCTTCAGTTTCTTTATCATTTATACGTAAGGATAATCATCTAATGATTTCTTATCAATGAAAACCAATTCCCAACTCATATATTACTGTATACCTTTATATACGTATGTCAAACATTCACACATAATAGATTATCAATTGTATCATCTTATATTCACAATGAGTGAACATTTTTAATAAACCTAGTATCATTCTTTACGTTTCTCCCTTCATTCCTATAGTCTATCCTTATCATCGTGTAATATTTCAAATCATAAATATTATATTACAATACTAGCTTCTTATACTTTATCTCTCCATCTTCCATTTAATACTAAATACACGTGTTTGACTTTAACTATTATACACATCATCTCTGAAGTTTAAGAGTATGTTAGATATCATTTTTAAAATCCTTAATCCAAATATAGCCTCACTTCTTTTCATATATCAATACTGAATAATTATTCACCAAATGTTTATTTTTAACCAAGATTTCATATTCACTTTCATGTATATTGTGTAGTCATGCACTATGAACTCAATATAACTTCTCACTATATTCCTTTTTCAGTATTGTCTAATTGCTATTTAACTAAACATACAATGAACTGAACAATTCATCCACCCAACATAATAACTTTACAATCATAATCTTACCCCAATCCTTAGTGGCACTATTAGTGTTTTTTTTCACATTAATCATCATTATTCTTAAAGTAACACCGTATAATATATATATATATATATATATATATATATATATATATGTGTGTGTGTGTGTGTGTGTGTGTGTGTGTGTGTGTGTGTGTGTGTGTCTTCAAAATATTTCCAAACATCTCTTGTACATTATATGGTAAATAATACATGATAGAATTATGCAACATCACCCATACACTCACTTTACCAATTTGGTAACATGGATATCAAACGTAACATAACCACTTAAATCCTTAACCATACTTACCAAGCCCATAATACTTCCATAACTATTATATGTCGTATTTCTTTCAAATATCCTGTATAAGAACCTTAATGTATCATATTATTTTATCTCACATAACACATTATCCTTACATGTACTTTTTAGTGACTCATTATAATGTCAACCATATTCATTATATGACATACCATTAGTGATAATACATACGTACAATGACAAATACCACTCAATATCCAGCCCAACCAATTGTTCATATCCAAACCCGATTATCATGTTTCCCATACTCATACACAACACATACTCTTAAAAGAACTCCTCAATATTTTTAAACTTCCAACTCTTTAACACATCGTCTCAACTTTACTATTCATATAAGTATTTCAAAACATCACAAGAGTAATATCCACTACATGTACTCATACTATTAAAGACGTACATCTCAACTCTCATTACTCTTTTCTTCTACTTATCATAATTCACTATGAAACCATATTCGGATCAATTGTGATATATTGACTAACAATTGAATTTCAAACCATTTCACATATTAAATTTAAACATATACAACTAGTAATCTTCTCACGTCACCTTTACTATGTGAATCTTCATTTTATTCACACTCTAACAATTTAAGTCTCATCGTAATCATGTATTATTAATTATCCACACTTCTCATCCTTTGATGGAATATGGGTTCCCGTACATCACTCTCCCACACAAATGAGGCGCACACCCATCCATGGCTTAATAAGTTACACGACTAAAGTCCACATATACCAGTATAAGAAGAGATGACTTCCAATACTTCACAATTTTTGATACTATATTTCGTCTTTAAAAATTTTCTTCAATGACATGTTTGTCCATACAACATATAAAACAATGCAATAATTCATATTAAAATACCAGTATTCGCTGTCATCCCCGAATAAACCTCAATATCTTCTTTCATTTCCTGAAAGATCCTTACACTACATATCACATACAACAATATATATATAACTAACATATGTTAGTTAACAAAGACAATTTAAAACTTAATAACAAACCCTTCATGTCCATGTCTAAAAAATCCAGCATACTTATTTGTATACTTTAAAATCAATTACATATGACTCAAAACAATTTCTATGTTGTGACACCCCGACTAATAAAATACCGGGTGATCAGTCATATACCAAATTAAAATAGGAATCCCAGTTGGTCCATCCTTAGCATCACTGTCGAAAACTTTTTAAAACTTACTAACCACCTAGTATTCCAAAATCTGGTGCTAATTTTAACTTTTTAATTAAACAAAATAGTACATGCGGAAATAAATATAAACCATTCACACAACTGAATAAAACTAAATTGAATAATTAATTAAATAATATGCCGAATAAACCATCGGCCACTAAAGTGAAATCCAATACAAACATCCAACACCTGAATAAATACATCTGAAATCTGTACTGAGAAGTCTGGGCGACAAACCCTAAATAAAACTGAAACTGATAAATGATTCCTACTCTAGGAATGAATGAACGATGCGTCTAATCCAAATTCCTGCTAGCATCCACATATGCTGCAGCTCCGTGTCCCTGGAATAGAATATCAATCCTGGCGTCCCTGTGGCTGGACACCTAAAAGGTTTTGAAAATAGTTTTATAGCAAGGGTTAGAACCCAAAATATTTTGAAAATATTTAGCAAGCGAATTAACTGCAGTAATTTAAAATGCATGAATGCGCTTCATATTTAATTCAGTGTCACACTCCCTTGTGGAAAATCTCACCCCTCCACTAATATGCACACCTAACGGTCACCTTGACCCCCACCTAGTTGTACTACCCCATCCAACTAGTCCTGGTATAACCTCCCCTTGCCATACTACTCTAACCCGAGTATATTTATTCATGAATTATAAGTTGTTTCACCAATTAACTTAATTAATTCCTTCTTAAATAATAGCATATAACTGTGTCACAAGTTATATAAAGTAAATACATCACACACTGTATTGTTACCCGCATATAATATTGAATACCATTATATACGTACCTTTACTAAAACATCCACATATATAACATACGTATATCCATCCCTTCGAGTATACCCTCACCGGATGATTCCCTCTAAAGTTCTATCTCACTAGGTGTGCTCACATAACCTAGTTACCCAAGTTGGAATCGCTCACCAACCTGGCCTAAAACATAAACGAAGTGAAAGCGGTCATATTACTTCCCTGAAAGTGAGATAATCCCCTCACCCATATACCGGACGCTATGACTTGGGGATATACTCACCCTACTCCTCAAGCTAGGGGATTCACCCACATCGCGCAACCTCCCTTCATAGCACTAGAGTATATAAATTAAATAAATATCTAATCACTGATATTTAATAGCAATCACAATACACACACACACACACACACACACATATATATATATATATATATATATATATATATATACTATTACTACACTATATATATATATACTATAAACCCCGGCTTTACCGTGTACTCAAAGATCCGTAACACTAGCCTGAAATTTTCTGAGTCTATGTCCCGACTCTATTAATTAATTTTTGTCACTTAATAATTTATCATCTTCCCGAGTCTATGGTCCGACTATAATATATTTAATTCACACCGCAATTAACTTATTATGTCCCCGAGTCTATCGTCCGACTCTAATTAAATTAATTAACACACCTATTAATTTAATACCTTCTCGAGTCTGCAATCTGACTCTAATTTAATTAATTAACACATCAATTAATTTAATACTAATCCGAGTCTGTAGTCCGACTCTAATTTAATTAATTTACACATTAATGAATTTAATACCAATCCGAGTCTGTGGTCCGACTCTAATTTAATTAATTTACACATTAATTAATTTAATACGTTCCCGAGTCTACAGTCCGACTCCAATTTAATTAATCTCACATTCATTAATTTAATAATCTCCCGAGTCTACAGTCCGACTCTAATTTAATTAATCTCACATTAATTAATTTAATATTTGGTGTCGCCCAACCATTATACCCGGACTCGCTCACTTAGCCCGTAACTTACTATTTCCCGAGTCTATGTTCCTATCACAAGGAAACACACAATAGGCATTCACAACCCAATTAATCCTATAAAACAGTAGGTATTTACACAACCCAATTATTCATACTTGTACGTAATATATTTCTCTCTAAATATTCACCGTGCTTGTTTGCTTTAGGAATTTATTTCACTTTCATATTAATTAAAGTATTCACACAACTCTAAGGGTCCTATTTACCCCTTATTATATCAATTCAGTAGTTACCCTTGTTAACCCACTGACCCAACGAATTTAAGCTCGCTCACGCTTTTCCGTAATTATATTCTTATCATCTCGAATTAAAGTACGTCACAATCAAGCCTATGAATCTCCACTTTAACTCTCTCACAAAATTAAAGTCCAACACTCAATCATATATCTAATTCCATGTCATTATTCCATCAATATATTTCATCAAGGTCCCAAACACTTCCCCGATAAAATTTTAGACAATTGAGGTTTAAAAAGAAAAATCTCAAATTTTCAGGCAGATTAAACACCCTCTAGTAAAATTTCGATTTCTCCCTCTACAGAACTCCAATTGACCTGATTCTAAGTTCATTGGATAGCTAAGAGAAATAACTTTCCAGGAATGTATGGTTCACACTTTAATTCGAAGTAAAATTCAAATCGCGCACGTTTAAAGTCACGACAAAATTATGGTAGATTACTATGTTAACAGATCAAACACCCTGTAGTAAAATGTCGATTACTCCCTCTACAGAACTCCGATTGACCTGATTCCAAGTTCATTGGGTAGTTAAGAGAAATACCTTTCCAGGAATATATGGTTAACATTCTAATTAAAAGTACAACTCAAATGGAATACGTTTAAAATTGTGTCAAAAATTCTGGCAGATTAACATCTTGTGTTCATCAATTAAACCCTAAGTCATTCAAGATCCATGTTCTTCATACAAGAACACATAAAGATTCCATGTTAATCATCAAATATATTCAAATTTCATTTTATCTTTACTCAGGGATATATAATACACCTATTTCTTACTTTGAATCTCAGCCAAGTATTCCATTAACAAAACCCCATTTTCACCCATTTATACCCAAAAATGAATTTTAGTTTACACATCACTAAAATATGAATTGGATATCATAAATCTATCATTACAGCAAGTTAACCACTTGCCTGAAATCGTTCGTAGAGTCTGACCCGTTGTAGGGGATGGTTTGATGATGAACCCTCACTTTTGCCCCTTAATTTGTCTCCAACAAGGTTCCCAATTGCTCTTGATTTGCTTTCCTCTGTGCCTCTCTCAAACCCTAGGTTTAGAGTTGTGTTGACTGCCATTCCCTAGTCTCTCAATTTGGTTAAAAACCCTTAATCCCATTTTTGGCCATCTGGGCCTAATTAAAATGGCCAAACTCACTCCGTGTGGGCCCGGATTTGCCCAAAAATATCCCGAGACCCAATTACTACCCCTGAGTACTCTTTTCAGACTATCTCAACCCATCCGGATGCAACCGCGCACTCAGAATTTCCATCCGAAATGCTTTTCAACATTTCCGAATTTCGACTTCAAAATGCGACACACAAGATTTTGAACCATTAAACCTAAAAGTCGCCAATTATAAATAATTCGGCTTATTCAAATAAATTCTCCAATTCATGAATTTAAGTTTCTCCAATTTAAATATTTTTATAACTCCCAAAAATAATTAAATATTAAATCCTCAAAATTACGGGATGTTACATATGTCCACTGCCAAATCTAGGCGTTTCTAACTCCGGAACCTTTAAAACCTAGGCTCCGATAAAAAAATCTGACACACCCCAACCCAGTAACTTATAATTAATTTTGAAAATCAGAGTGATTCAAACCATAATTGCCTGAACCGAACCATAAACACGAGTATCCTTTTTGAGTCATCAACATGAATCCATAAAACTAAAAACTTTTAACAATTTTAAATTAATTATGCTTATTCAAACTTACTTGAAGGATAAGTAGGCTAAGATTTACCACATTTATATTTGACCAAAATCATGGTTTTATGCATCCCTTGCTAACCCCACCTGATGTCCTAGATTTGGTAGTGACATCACAATACCTGAAAAACATAAACATAGGAACCACGAGCGAAATAACTCAGTGAATGCATCACTAGTACACTACTTCATAAAATTAAATGCAATAAATTGTATCTATATAATAATGTATAAACTTATCCGGCCCATTCATAATGAAAGACCAATATTTTCGAATCATGATTCACATATCATGTCTGTAATAGATAATTCTCCCCCATTCCTGGTCGAGGAGTAACCTCTTGTCTGTAATAGACAATTCCCCCCATTTCGGGTCAGAAATAACCTCCTATTTCGGAAGACCGAAATGAAATTTTTCATATTCATAATATTCTAATCATATCCATAACCATGTATAAATACATCTTGCGAATGACCACACTCACCTTGGAAACTTAATGAGTCCTTCCTTTTCCTTTGTCTGACACTTCTTCAATGGGGTTTTATTTATTTCCTATCATTCTTACAATTTTAGTATCATCATAATAATATCAATAGTCCAAAGAATCATCTAAATGTAACCTAATTTATAAGCATCACGTGATCCCATTCAAATCATTTATTATAAATTAAGTCCCCTCCACGTTCATGTCAAGATATTTAACATATCCAAATCATATCAAAAATCATAATCAATAATTACATTTTAATATTTATCATATTGGATTTCCAATACAACATACGACACGTCTTTTCAAGTTTTCTAGAGTAAGATATTCCCATTTCTTCACTAAATAACAAATATGTCCTATAGGCTCCTCTATCGTTCAGTCAATTTCCAAGAATTTTCATAATTTTTATACACCATAACTTTATATGATATTCCACCGAATTTCAACACACATATTTAATAATACAAAATTAAAGTTTCATAACTTTCAGGGTTCATTTGCTATCTCAAAAGCTTTATCAAACTCAGGGCATATCCAAGCGGATTATGCAAATGGCAACATGTATCGACTTACAACCATCACCTTGAAAACAGCCCCCAAGCCAAACAAAAAGGTATTTTATTCTCATATTCGAGTATTTTATACTCATATATGTTATCTAACATCTCCAATGAGAGTCACTTGATTTTCATAAGTACACTTTTAACACAACTAGGTCCAAAGTAAAACTTTAGAACATAACATAAAATTAAGTATCCACACTATCTATCTTGGACATTAGTTCATGTAAACATATACGAAATATGCTTTAACTTATAAACACATCGTACACATGAATTCTTAAATTAAAAATCTTCACGATAAGGTGATTCAAATCTAAGACTTCAATGTTAACATTTACTATCCTAGCACAAGTTCTTATTTATGTTCTTAAGCAATCCTCATTTTAATACAATATAGCAATATGGGTATCATTAAAATATTTATCAAAACCAGAAAAAGAAACAAAGTGTAAAAATCATTCATGTGATTAACTTTAACAGTAGGTAATTACCTTATAAGTACTCCATGATATATAGTAATTTTCCAAAGCAATTTCTTCCTTGACTTCCTTTTTCTCTCTCCATGTGCATATTTCGTCCCAAGATTACAATAAGAAATGAACAAGATGATAAAGGTCTCCTATATAACCATAAAAACGTTTTCATGAGGCCATGTGACCATTTTAAGGTGGTTGTGTGTGATTGATTGAATAAAAGGTCCAATCAAACAATTCTACTAATAAAAGATTTGTCCAGCCTTTGTAAAAGTTACATAACTCACTATTTCGGACTTCAATTTACTCACCCTTTGTGTCCACACGTATATAAATTATATAACTACAACTTTAATATTTTATGTTTTCCCAAAATCATAAAGCTAATATGCCTAATTTGGTCTCGAACATGAGAGTAACAATGTACCAAAAATCCTAAAACTTTCACATTTGGTGACCAAACATTCCCAATTTCACACCAACATCGCACCAACACACTAGTTTATTTTTATAACATAATGATGCATTAAAAAATTATTTATGATTTATTTAACCACATAACTAAGCATATGTCTAAACATGTTATCACCGATCATAAGCTTAATTAGAATCTAATGCAAACAACATATATATAACGTGAGTATGCATCCTCTAAACATGATACTTAAAATGTTTAATACCCACCACTAAACTTATGAATCATAACTTATAGTTAATCATGTAACTAACATTCCTAATCATGTTTTAGGTCCTTACATAACATATCCCTTAGACTATTTGGACTTCGTGGCCAGCTAGTTGATGTTATTGTTGATCTACGACATAGAAGGTATGCCTTCCCGTTGACTTTGGCTCGAGGCAATAGTAGCGCGCTGGGTTCTTCAGCTTAGGTATTAGGGAGTGTTATGGGGATCGCAGAGGCTCATCCACTTCTAGAATATTCTATTCCCTCCTACTATATTAATCTTGTCAAAGGCCTCTTCGTTCCAATGCCTTATCATCGTCTGACGAAGATAGAAAAATTGCATCATTTTCTAGAGGAGGAGATCTAGTACGAGGTAACATCTTTGCTCTTCTCTTTAATTTATGTACTTTGATTCCTCATATTTCAATTTCTAAATTTTTTTTTACTTAAACTTTCTTCTTAATCTCTTTTCAATGAAGACTCTTATTATGTCGACCTCGTGGCTATAGGACATTTGGGATTAGATGACGTTCATGGACGAGTACATGTGGATGAGGTCTCGGTCCTGTATTGCACCATCGAAGACTGATGATGACCATGATTAGGATTCGAGTTTTGGAAGTGGGAGGTCCACTGTTCATTATCATGGGAAGCGTGTTCGCCGAGACCCTTGAGATTGTGATTAGGATTAAAAAGTCTGGGTAGCGCCCTGTAAATTTTGATCTTTTTGTGTCTATCTTTCTTTTTCTTTGTACCTAAAAAATGCATAAGCACAACACACACACACACACACACACACACACACACACACACACATATATATATATATATATATATATATATATATATACACTAGGGTATGCCCGTGCCTAAAGGCACAATGATATTCGGAAAAGTTAGCATAATAATACCAAAATAACAGTCGACCAGATTTAATTATAGGACTATCCACTTGTTTAAGGTATAAAAAAAATTCAACAACCAAATAAATAGTCACTCATAGACCTTGTATAAACTAAATATAATAGTCACTAAAGTTTAAGTTCCTCGAAATCAAGTCTACCAGGTAAATTGCTAGGTCAAGAATCGTCGTGTCCTGAACTCATATGGACACTTTAAAAAAATCATTACACCCCCATGATATTAACTCCCGATTTTTTTTTTTAAACTTAACGGGACTATAGTTAAAAAAATTAATAAGATTTCCATAGAGTTTTATTCAGAAAAGAGTAATTTTTAAATTTTAAAAAGTATTTTACTTTTATAAAAGGATCAAATACCAAAAAGTCCCTCAAATATTTTTTAATACATATTTAGTCCAAGTCTTTTGTTTCGTACCAAAAAGCCCTTATTCTCTTATCTTTAAAGGTCCGCGCCAGCAGCATGATAAAGACTTTTTTTTGCATGGTGAAGGACGTTTTGGTGCATAATAAAAATTCTTGGACTAAACATGTATTAAAAAAAGTTCGGAGACTGTTTGATATATGCCCCTTTATAAAATAGTTTTTATTTTTTTATATTAAAGGTAGTTAAATAGTGACCCTAAATACAAAAGGCAAAAGAAGTATTATAGAGAGGGGTCTGTATTTATAATAAAGAGAACATAGAGAATGAATAAAAGGATAAGGTGAAGTAAACATAATTTAAATGAGGTGTATAAAAACATTCAGTTTATACTTTCCCATGCACACACAAAAATGATATTTTTTCATAAATTTGTAATGCGGGAACGTTAAAGAAAATGAAAGTTTCTTTAAAGACAAATGGATAATAAGCATTCAAGGATCAAATACCAAAAAGTCCCTCAAATATTTTTTAATACATATTTAGTCCAAGTCTTTTGTTTCGTACCAAAAAGCCCTTATTCTCTTATCTTTAAAGGTCCGCGCCAGCAGCATGATAAAGACTTTTTTTTGCATGGTGAAGGACGTTTTGGTGCATAATAAAAATTCTTGGACTAAACATGTATTAAAAAAAGTTCGGAGACTGTTTGATATATGCCCCTTTATAAAATAGTTTTTATTTTTTTATATTAAAGGTAGTTAAATAGTGACCCTAAATACAAAAGGCAAAAGAAGTATTATAGAGAGGGGTCTGTATTTATAATAAAGAGAACATAGAGAATGAATAAAAGGATAATGTGAAGTAAACATAATTTAAATGAGGTGTATAAAAACATTCAGTTTATACTTTCCCATGCACACACAAAAATGATATTTTTTCATAAATTTGTAATGCGGGAACGTTAAAGAAAATGAAAGTTTCTTTAAAGACAAATGGATAATAAGCATTCAACAACTTACAGTATCATTTACACAAAGTAGTGGTAGCATTAGACCAATAAGAAGTTAATATCACACAACACAAAATTGAAATTTTAACTTAGAGATTGTACAATAAATTGATACTATTCCTTCCTGCATTTGCATCACCAACATTTGATACTCTTCAAATTTCATCCAAGATGGGGATCCGTTATGAGTTGCTAAGTAGTGCTTGGACTGGTTTCTTTGCTGTCTGCTTACACACACTCTCGAGTCCCGACCACCTAGCCCTTTTGGCCCCACTCGCGATCGGATGTACCCAGATTGAAAGCGTTGCGGTCGAGGCCCTCTGGGGTTGCGTCCACAATGCAGAACATGTGTATCTGTTGAATCATGTGAATTTGTGATATATTATCGTATCGTTGTATGACAACAATAATGTCCATCTGTGAAACGTATACACGGTGTATAGTATCGTAGGAGGGAGAAAAGTTTAATATTTATTATAAAATTCACCTTTACTGTTCCACACTATGCTCATGTGATATAACAGTTTACTGGTATGGCAATAATATTGTAATAACAACTTTTGTGATAATATGGGAAACAGTTTCCATCCATTTGGAAATGCTAATGTTTCATACCACACTTTTTTAAATTCATATGGTGAAAATTAATCCTATCATGGTTAAACGATGGTTAAAATAAGTACGGAATGAAAGCTATGTTACTTCTAAGTGGCGTGCATATAAATATACCGAAAAAACAGAGTGGGGCATGCAAACTTTCCAAAATCTTAATCTAAAAGAAAAAAGAATTTCAAACCAAAATAAAGGCTTGAAGAAATAACAATGCGACAAATGAGACAATTATAAATTTTAACAAGAAAATTAAATATTTTACATGGAGACAAATGAAAGAACATAACATTATAACCATCATTTTTTCATCACTATACAACTAAAATAGCAGTCACATTCGCAAAACAAAATTACAATTTTGTGTATTGGACAGTTCTAAAACAATTAAAACAGTAAAAGTGAGGCTTGTGAGCATATTGGTAGAAGGGATGCAGAATATCAAGTTCCGCTGCTGCTATTCCTACAGGTCATGCTGCTGCTGTTCTGGTAGCGCTCTCTCTACAGGTCCTTGGGTCAAATGTTCCTCCCTCCTGGTATGCTTTCTTCCCCTGCTTGCCTTATTCTTTGTCGGCTTAGCCTCGAAATGCTCAGACAGTCTTATCTATAGCCTGCTCGGCCTTTGACTTATTAATTCTCTCCATCAGAACATGCATGTTTTTACTACCTAGCTTCTAAAGATAACTTTTTAAGATTGTATTAAATAATCACATAAAAATATGAACCAAACATCTTATAGTATCAATTATCAATAAATATCCACCATAAATTGACATTAGTTTGATTTCCAATACCCTCCACATAAAGTTTATAAAACACTTCTTTGTCTACGTCAATAGTTTGAGCTGGGCAATAACAATTAGCAAATGATTCTATTTGTATATCAAAAGATTATACAATACGTAAAAATTATAAGTACGCAAGCAAAGTTAAGTCCAAACGACTACCATTCAACACAGTGTTACAAATTTTAACCCTCAACTATTACTGGACATAATTATTATTATTAAAAAATCCGAGGGTCAAAAATCACTATCAAAGTCTCATAAGATATTATACGATTTAACACTAATATAACTAAACTAAGTAAATTTTCAATATTACTCTAATAATTACTCTAGCAGAAACAAAAGATGATATAACTAAGATAAGTAACCTTTTGTGGTTGTACATTGCTCTAGCAATAACAAAAGTTGCTTTGTCTCAATCATCTTATTCAAAGTCAGTGTTACATTATAGAATACCATTCATACACTGAATTTGTTGCTTTCAAACTCACGAATCCTTCTTCTGTGGAGTTGATAAAGTATCCACTCTGTTCATTATCAAGTCCCACAACAAACACAAATTAAATGATAAAATAGATATAAGGGAAGAATCTGCTCGCATTATAACAGAATGACATAAATAATTTTAACAAAATCGTTTATTTTTGTAACAAACAACACACGATCAAACATCATTATATGGAGATCCTTTGGAAACATCATGATGAATCAAACTATCCAAAGTATGGGAGTTTGTTGTGCATGGCTTAATTATCCAAAGTTATTTTTAGCATAAATAAGCAAGCTGCACATATAAAGCTAAGATAAATGACCTAAGTTCTAAAATAAGTCCTAATAAAACATATACAGTTCCACAATCACACCAAACTGTGAGTAGAGTGTGATTTTATTATCTTCGAAGTAGTGTTAGGACTGCGCAGTGTGATTTTATTTGCTAAATCTCAGTTCAATTGTGTAGAATCAGTAGACCACAATTGTACGATTTTATTTGAAAAAATGTTGTAAAATTCGTACCATTTAATTACTTTTCACATTCTCTGTAAGCTTAACCTAAAGAATCTTGTTATTAATTTCAACATAAAACTCATAAGCCACAGATCGATCCACCAATGCATCCCTCAAATCGAAATCATATTTCTTGAAATCATCCACTTCAAACCCTAACCCCTTCACTATCGTTTCCTTCAAATCCTACAAAAAAATAAAAAAAATAAAAAGTCAGCATCCGATTGAGGATAAAACAAATATAAAAATCACAAAATTTTGAATATATTATAGATATAATTAAGGAAAATACTTTAGGGTAGGGAGAATTGATGCCTGGGGATAAGATATATGACTTAAGGTCAATAAAACTAATTTCCCTGGACCTACCCCCTTGCACCTACTACTACACACCTACTGCACCTACTGTTACACATGCATGAACCCACAACCCCCACATTGAGGATGAAAATGGTGACGATATCAAGTTAGGATTAAAGCCCCGCACCTTCACCTCCGCCTAGTAGTTTAGAAGAGAGGCAACTGTGTTCACAATGAGAGAGAGAAAAGTTTAAAAGAATATTTGAGACATAAAGAGAGAGAAACAATAAAGGTCACGCGTTTTAAGTTATAAAAATATTACTAACAAAACTCTAATCTATAAAAAAAACACTCGCCTCATGTAAATAAAATGATGGAGAAACTCTGTTGCAGCTTCATGTTGCTCCCATAGCTTCATGTTGGATCCTATTTTTTGAATATTAGCTTCTAATGGGATTGCTTTGTTCAGAAGTTTCCAAATAAAGTTGGATATCTTAATTGAACAATAGGGATGCCAATTATTTTCACACTAAGAGATGTTGGTCTAGTTCACTACATATGATGAAAGCTTATTTGAATGTGAATTATCCAGTTGTTGAAGGAAGCCAAAACTTCTTTTCTTCATCAATGAACTCCTCAGCCAAGTCCCTTACAGAAGCTATTCTTTTCATGATGCACGATTCGGCTCGTGAGTTGGTACAATTAGGGTATTTGATTCTCATAATCCTATATGTGATGTGGCTCCTGAGTTAGTACATGGACCTGAATCAGTAAGTCACGTACCAATTCAAATACTAATGGGGTTGGTATAATTCAAGTCCCTTACAAACTATATGTGATCATTCAAACTATATGGTATAATTCAATTCAAATACAAATTCAAGGACCTGAATCAGTAAGTCGCGTGGGATCAAATGATATATGTCGTGATCAAATATTTGTAACTTGTATATAACCTAAATTAGTAACTCAGGGACCTGAATAAGTAAGTTTCATATAACAAAAATTAGTAGTCAAATAGAAAAATAGTTGTGTAAATCATGACAATATACGAAGTACTAACATACAGTATACTACCATTGGGGTTGGTACAATTCTAGTCCCTTACAAACTAAATGTGATCATTCAAACTATATGGTAAAATTCAATTCAAATACCAACTCAGGGACCTGAATCAGTAAGTTGTGTGGGATCAAATGATCCTATATGTCATGATCAAATATTTGTAAGTTGCATATAACCAAAATTAGTAACTCAGGGACCTAAATTAGTAAGTTGCATATAACCAAAATGAGTAGCCAAATAGAAAAATTGTTGTGTAAATCATGACAATATATAGAGTAGTAACATACAGTATACTACCATTAGGGTTGGTACAATTCAAGTCCCTTACAAACTATATGTGATTATTCAAACTATATGGTACAATTCAATTCAAATACCAACTCAGGGACCTGAATCAGTAAGTCATGTGGGGTAAAATGATACTATATGTCATGATCAAATATTTGTAAGTAGCATACAACCAAAATTAGTAACTTAGGGAACTGAATCAGTAAGTTACATATAACCAAAATTAGTACCTAAATAGAAAAATAGTTGTGTAAATCGTGACAATATACAGAGCACTAACATACAGTATATTTCCATTGGGGTTGGTACAATTCTAGTTCCCTGCAAATTATATATGATCATTCAAATTATATGGTACAATTCAATTCAAATACAAACTCATGGAGGCAGAAGTTAGGGTCCTAACCTAAGCCTCTTTTAGCCTGGCCCAGCAACACGTTGTATTTACTCCCCTCGTCACATATTAAAAGGCGTGGCCCTAAAACTCCTCATACTCTTTTAAATCGATCACAGATCTCGCTTTTACAGCATTTAGAGTTGCATTGACTGTAGTGTCTATCTCAGTTTGCTTCTTATCGACCAGCCCCTGTAAGATCTTCTCATGCACTACTTTCACATTGGTCAACTGTTGGATGTTCTGCTGCTAAGAAATCATGGACCTTTGAAGATGGACTTCTTTAGATGCCAGGATCAAATGATCTTATATGTCGTGATGAAATATTTATACGTTGCATATAACTAAAATTAGTAACTCAGGGACCTGAATCAATAAGTTGCATATAACCAAAATTAGTAGCTAAATAGAAAAATAGTTGTGTAAATCGTGACAATATATAGATTACTAAATTACAGTACACTACCATTAGGATTGGTACAGTTCAAGTCCCTTACAAACTATATGTGATCATTAAAACTTTGTGGTACAATTCAATTCAAATATCAAGTTAGGGACCTGAATTAGCAAGTCGTGTGGGATCAAATGATCCTATATGTCATGATCAAATATTTCTAAGTTGAATATAACCAAAATTAGTAACTTAGGGACCTGAATCAGTAAGTTTGATATAAGAAAAATTAGTAGCCAAATAAAAAAATAGTTGTGTAAATCGTGACAATATACAGAGTACTAACATACAGTATACTACCATTGGGGTTGGTACAATTCAAGTCCCTTACAAACTATATGTGATCATTCAAACTATATGGTACAATTCTATTCAAATACCAACTCAGGGACCTCAATCAGTAAGTTGTGTGGGTTCAAATGATCCTACATGTCATGATCACATAGTTGTAAGTTGCATATAACCAAAATTAGTACCTCACGGACCTGAGTAAGTGGCTTATATCCAAAATTTGTAGCCAAATAGAAAAATAGTTGTGTAAATTATGACAATATACAGAGTACTAACATAAATTATACTACCATTGGGGTTGGTACAATTCAAGTCCCTTACAAACTATATGTGATAATTCAAACTATATGGTACAATTCAATTCAAATACCAACTCAGGACCTGAATCAGTAAGTCGTGTGGGATCAAATGATTATATATGTCATGATCAAGTATTTGTAAGTTGAATATAACCAAAATTAGTAAGTTAGGGACCTAATGAATAAGTTGCATATAACCAAAATTAGTAGCCAAATAGAAAAATAATTGTGTAAATCATGACCATATACTGAGTACAAACATATAATATACTACCATTGGGGTTGGTACAATTCAAGTCCCTTACAAACTATATGTGATCATTAAAACTCTATGGTACAATTCAATTCAAATACCAACTCAGGGACCTGAAACAGTTAGTCGTGTCGGATCAAATGATCCTACATGTCATGATAAAATATTTGTAAGTTGCATATAACCAAAATTAGTAACTGAGGGACCGAAATCAGTAAGTTGCATATAACCAAATTTAGTAGCCAAATAGAAAAATAGTTATGTACATTGTGACATATACAGAGTACTAACATAGAGTATACTACCATTGGGGTTGGTACAATTCAAGTCCCTTACAAACTATATGTGATCATTCAAACTATATGGTATAATTTAATTCAAATACCAACTCAGGGACGTGAATCTGTAAGTTGTGTGGGATCAAATAATCCTATATGTCATGATCAAATATTTGTAAGTTGCATATAACCAAAATTAGTAACTCAGGGACCTGAATCAATAAGTTGCATATACCCAAAATTAGTAGCCAAATAGAAAAATAGTTGTGTAAATATTGGCAATATACAGAGTACTAACATAAAGTATGCTACCATTGGGTTTGGTACAATTCTAGTCCCTTAAAAACTATATGTGATCATTCAAACAATATGATACAGTTGAATTACAATACTAACTCAGGGACCTGAATCAGTAAGTCGTGTGGGATCAAATGATCCTATATGTCATGATCAAGTATTTGTAAGTTGCATATAAATAAAATTAGTAACTCAGGGACCTAAATTAGTAAGTTGCATATAACCAAAATGAGTAGCCAAATAGAAAAATTGTTGTGTAAATCATGACAATATACAGAATAGTAACATACAATATACTACCATTGGGGTTAGTACAGTTCAAGTCCCTTACAAACTATACGTGATCATTCAAACTATATGGTACAATTCAATTCAAATACCAACTCAGGGACCTGGATCAGTAAGTCGTGTGGGATCAAATGATACTATATGTCATGATCAAATATTTGTAAGTTGCATACAACCAAAATTAGTAACTCGGGGAACTGAATCAGTAAGTTACATATAACCAAAAGTAGTAGCTAAATAGAAAAATAGTTGTGTAAATCGTGATAATATACACAGCACTAACATACAGTATACTACCATTTGGGTTGGTACAAATCTAGTCCCTTACAAACTATATGTGATCATTCAAACTATATGGTACAATTCAATTCAAATACAAACTCAGGGAGGCAGAAGTCAGGGTCCTAACCTAAGCCTCTTTTAGCTTGGCCCAACGACACGCCGTATCTACTCCCCTCGGCTTATATTCAAAGGCGTGGCCCCCAAACTCCTCAGACTCTTTAAAATCGATCACAGATTACGCATTTATAGCATTTAGAGTTGCATTGATTGTAGCGTCTATCTCAGTTTGCTTCTCATCGACCAGCCCCTATAAGACCTTCTCATGCTCTGCTTTCACATTGGTTAACTATTGGATGTACTGTTGCTAAGGAATTACGGACCTTTGAAAATCAACTTCTATAGAGGCCAAGATCAAATGATCATATATGCCATGATCAAATATTTGTAAGTTGCATAAAACCAAAACTAGTAACTCAGGGACCTGAATCAGTAAGTTGCGTATAACCAAAATTAATAGCCGAATAGAAAAATAGTTGGGTAAATCGTGACAATATACAGAGTACTGACATACAGTATATTACCATTAGGGTTGGTACAATTCAACTCCCTTACAAACTATATGTGATCATTTAAACTATATGGTACAATTCAATTCAAATTACCAACTGAGGGACCTGAATCATTAAGTCGTGTGGGATCAAATGATACTATATGTCTTGATTAAATATTTGAAAGTTGCATGTAACCAAAATTAGTAAGTCACGGACCTGAATTAGTAAGTTACATATAACCAAAATTAGTAGACAAATAGAAAAATAGTTGTGTAAATCATGACAATATACAGAGTACTAACATACAGTATACAACCATTGAGGTTGGTACAATTCAAGTCCCTTTCAAACTATATGTGATCATTCAAACTAGATGGTACAATTTAATAAAAATACCTACTCAGAGACCTGAATCAGTAAGTTGTGTGGGATCAAATGATCCTACATGTCATGATAAAATATTTGTAAGTTGCATATAACCAAAATTAGTAACTCAGGGACCTGAATCAGTAAGTTGCATATACCAAAAATTAGTAGCCAAATAGAAAACTTGTTGTGTAAATAGTGACAATATACAGAGTACTAACATAAAGTATGCTACCATTAGGTTTGGTATAATTCTAGTCCCTTACAAACTATATGTGATCATTCAAACTATATGGTAATATTCAATTCAAATACCAACTCAGGGAGGCAGAAGTTAGGGTCCTGCCCTAAGCCTCTTTAAGCTTGGCCTAACGACATGCCATATTTAGTGCCCTCTCCAGATATTCAAAGGCGTGGCCCCCAAACTCCTCAAACTCTTTGATATCGATTCAAAGATTTCGTTTTTACTGCATTTAGAGTTGCATTGACTGTAGCATCGATCTCAGTTTACTTCTTATCGGCCAACACCTCTAAGACCTTCTCATGCATTGCTTCACATTGGTCAACTATTGGATGTTCTGCTTCTCAGCAATCATGGACCTTTGAAGATGGGCTTCCTTAGATGAGAGGATAAAATGATCCTATATGTCATGATGAAATATTTGTAAGTTGCAAATAAGCAAAATTAGTAACTCAGGGACCTGAATCAGTAAGTTGCATATAACCAAAATTAGTAGTTAAATAGAAAAGTAGTTGAGTAAATCGTGACACTATATAGAGTACTAACATACATTATACTACCATTAGGGTTGGTACAATTCAAGTCCTTTACAAAAATTATATGTGATCATTACAACTTTATGGTACAATTCAATTCAAATATCAACTCAGGGACTTGAATTAGCAAGTCGTGTGGGATCAAATGATCCTATATGTTATGATCAAATATTTTTTAAGTTGCATATAACCAAAATTAGTAACTCGGGGACCTAGATCAGTAAGTTACCTATAAGAAAAATTAGTAGTCAAATAGAAAAATAGTTGTGTAAATCATGACAATATGCAGAGTACTAAGATACAGTATACTACCATTGGGGTTAGTACAATTCAAGTCCCTTACAAACTATACGTGATCATTCAAACTATATGGTACTATTCAATTCAAATACCAACTCAGGGACCTGAATCAGTAAGTCATGTGGGATCAAATGATACTATATGTCCTAATCAAATATTTGTATGTTTCATATAACCCAAATTAGTAACTCACGGATCTGAATAAGTAAGTTACATATAACCAAAATTAGTAGCCAAATAGAAAATAGTTGTGTAAATCACGACAATACAAAAAGTACTACCATACATTATACTACCATTGGGGTTGGTACAATTCAAGTCCCTTACAAACTATATGTGATCATACAAACTATATGGTACAAATTATTTCAAATACAAACTCAGGGACCTGAATCTGTAAGTTGTGTGGGATCAAATGATCATATATATCATGATCATATATTTGTAAGCTTCATATAACCAAAATTAGTAACTCAGGGACCTAAATCAGTACGTTGCATATACCCAAAATAAGTAGCCAAATAGAAAAATAGTCGTGTAAATAGTGACAATATACAGAGTACTAACATAAAGTTTGCTAGCATTGGGGTTGGTATAATTCTAGTCCCTTACAAACTATATGTGATCATTCAAACTATATGGTACAATTCAATTCAAATACCAACTCAGGGAGGCAGAAGTCAGGGTCCTCAGCTCAGCCTCTTTCAGCTTGGCCCAGCAACAGGCCGTATTTACTGTCCTCTACATATATTCAAAGGCATGGCCCACAAACTCCTCAGACTCTTTGATATTGATTCACATATTGTGCTTTTACATTATTTAGAGTTGCATTGACTGTAGTGTCATCTCAATTTGCTTCTTATCGGTTAGCCCCGATAAGACCTTCTCGTGCACTACTTTCACATTGGTCAACTGTTGGATGTTCTGTTACTCACCAATCATGGACCTTTCAAGATGGACTTCTTTAGATGCAAGGATCAAATGATCTTATATGTCATGATGAAATCTTTGTAAGTTGCATATAACAAAAATTAGTAACTGAGGGAACTAAATCAGTAAGTGGCATATAACCAAAATTAGTAGCTAAATAGAAAAATAGTTGTGTAAATCGTGACAATATATAGAGTTCTAAAATACAGTATATAACCATTAGGATTGGTACAATTGAATTCCCTTACAAACTATATGTGATCATTCAAATTTTATGGTACAATTCAATTCAAATATCAACTCAGGGACCTGAATTAGCAATTCGTGTGGGATAAAATGATCCTATATGTCATGATCAAATATTTGTAAGTTACATATAACCAAAATCAGTAACTTAGGGACCTGAATCAGTACGTTACATATAAGAAAAATTAGTAGCCAAATAGAAAAATAGTTGTGTAAATCGTGACAATATATAGAGTACTAACATACAGTATACTATTATTGGGGTTGGTGCAATTCAAATCCCTTAGAAACTATATGTGATCATTCAAACTATATGTTACAATTCAATTCAAATACCAACTCAGGGACATGAATCTGTAAGTTGTGTGGGACCAAGTGATCCTATATGTCATGATCACATATTTGTAAGTAACATATAACAAAAATTAGTACCTCAGGGACCTGAATCAGTAAGTTGCATATAACCAAAATTAGTAGCCAAATAGAAAAATAGTTGGGTAAATTGTGACAATATACAGAGTACTAACATAAATTTTACTACCATTGGGGTTGGTATAATTCAAGTCCCTTACAAACTATATGTGATCATTCAAACTATATAGTATAATTCAATTCAAATACCAACTCGGAGACCTGAATCAGTAAGTCGTGTGGGATTAAATGATCCTATATGTCATGATCAAAAATTTGTAAGTTGCATATAAGCAAAATTAGTAAGTCAGGGACCTAATGAATAAGTTCCATATAACCAAAATTAGTAGACAAATAGAAAAATAATTGTTTAAATCATGACAATATATGGGGTACTAACATACAATATACTACCATTGGGGTTGGTACAATTCAAGTCCCTTACAAACTATATGTGATCATTCAAATGGTGTGGTACAATTCAATTCAAATGTCAACTCAGGGACCCGAATATGTATGTTGTGTCGGATCAAATGATCCTATTTGTCATGATCAAATATTTGTAAGTTGCATATAACCAAAATTAGTAACTCGGGGACCAGAATCAGTAAGTTGCATTTAACTAAAATTAGTAGCCAAATAGAAAAATAGTTGATTACATCGTGACAATATAAAGAGTACTAATATACAGTATACTACCATCTGGGTTGGTACAATTCAAGTCCCTTTCAAACTATATGTGATCGTTCAAACTATATGGTATAATTTAATTCAAATACTAACTCAGGGACCTGAATTAGTAAGTTGTGTGGGATCAAATGATCCTATATGTCATGATTAAATATTTGTAAGTTGCATATAACCAAAATTAATAACTCAAGAACCTGAATCAATAAGTCGCATATACCCAAAATTAGTAGCCACGTAGAAAAATAGTTGTGTAAATAGTGACAATATACAGAGTACTAACATAAAGTATGCTACCATTGGGTTTGGTACAATTCTAGTCCCTTAAAAACTATACGTGATCATTCAAACTATATGGTACAATTCAATTCGAATACAGACTTAGGGACCTGAATCAGTAAGTCGTGTGGGATCAATTGATCCTATATGTCGTGATCAAATATTTCTAAGTTGCATATAACCAAAATTAGTAACTTAGGGACCTGAATCAGTAAGTTGCATATAACAAAAATTAGTAGCCAAATAGAAAAATATTTGTGTAAATCATGACAATATACAGAGTAGTAACATACAGTATACCACCATTGGGGTTGGTACAATTCAAGTCCGTTAAAAACTATATATGATCATTCAAACTATATGGTACAATTCAATTCAAATACCAACTCAGGGACCTGAATAAGTAAGTCATTTGGGATCAAATGATACTATATGTCATGATCAAATATTTGTAAGTTGCATACAACCAAAATTAGTAACTCAGGGAACTGAATCAGAAAGTTACATATAACCCAAATTAGCAGCTAAATAGAAAAAAAATTATGTAAATCGTGACAATATACACAACACTAACATAGAGTATACTACCATTGGAGTTGGTACAATTCTAGTCCCTTACAAACTATATGTGATCATTCAAACTATATGGTAAAATTAAATTAAAATACAAACTCTGGGAGGCAGAAGTCAGGGTCCTAACCTAAGCCTCTTTTACCTTGGCCCAGCGACATGCCGTATTTACTCCCCTCGTCAGATTTACAAAGGTGTGGCCCCCAAACTCCTCAGACTCTTTGAAATCGATCACAGATCGCGCTTTTATAGCATTTAGAGTTGTAATGACTGTAACGTCTATCTCTGTTTTCTTCTCATCGATCATCCCCTATAAGACCTTCTCGTGCTCTGCTTTCACATTGGTCAACTGTTGGATGCTCTGATACTAAGCAATCACGGACCTTTGAAGGTCAACTTCTTTAGATGCCAAGATCAAATGATCTTATATGCCATGATGAATATTTGTAAGTTGCATATAACCAAAATTAGTAACTCAGGGACCAGAATTAGTAAGTTACATATAACCAAAATTAGTAGCTGAATTGAAAAATAGTTGTGTAAATCGTGACAATAGATAGAGTACAAACATTGAGTATACTACCATTGGGGTTGGTACAATACAAGTCCCTTGCAAAATATATGTGATCATTCAAACTGTATGGTACAATTCAATTCAAATACCAACTCAAGGACTTGAATCAGTAAGTTGTGTCGGATCAAATGATCCTACATGTCATGATCAAATATTTGTAAGTTGCATATAACCAAAATTAATAACTGAGGGATCGAAATCAGTAACTTGCATACAACCAAAATTAGTAGCCAAATAGAAAAATAGTTGTGTACATCCTGACAATATACAAAGTACTAACATACATTATACTACCATTGGGGTTGGTACAATTCAAGTCCCTTTCAAACTATATGTGATCATTCAAACTATATGGTAAATTTAATTCAAATACCAACTCAGGGACCTGAATCCGTAAGTTGTGTGGGTTCAAATGATCCTATATGTCATGATAAAATATTTGTAAGTTCCATATAACCAAAATTAGTAACTCAGGGACCTGAATCAGTAAGTTGCATATACCCAAAATTAGTAGCCAAATAGAAAAATAGTTGTGTAAATAGTGACAATATATAAAGTACTAACATAAAGTATGTTATCGTTGGGTTTAGTACAATTATTGTCTCTTATAAATTATATGTGATCATTCAATCTATATGGTACAATTCAATTCAAATACCAACTCAGGGAGGCAGAAGTCAGGGTCCTAACCTAAGCCTCTTTCAGCTTGGACCAATGATAGGCCATATTTACTGCCCTCTCCAGATATTCAAAGGTGTGGCCCCCAAACTCCTCAGAGTCTTTGATATCGATTTAGAGATTGCACTTTTACTGCATTTAGAGTTACATTGAATGTTGCGTCTATCTCAGTTTACTTCTTATCGGTCATCCCCTATATGACTTTCTCGTGCACTGCTTTCACATTGGTCAACTGTTGGATGTTCTGCTGCTCAGCAGTCATGGACCTTTAAAGATGGACTTATTTAGATGCCAGGATAAAATGATCCTATATTCCATTATGAAATATTTCTAAGTTGCAAATAACTAAAATTAGTAACAATGGGACCTGAATCAGTAAGTTGCATATAACCAAAATTAGTAGCTAAATAGAAAAATAGTTGTGTAAATCGTGACAATATATAGAGTACTAACATACAGTATACTACCATTAGGGTTGGTACAATTCAAGTCCCTTATAAACTATATGTGATCATTCAAACTTTATGGTACAATTCAATTTAAATATCAACTCAGTGACTTGAATTAGCAAGTCGTGTGGGATCAAATGATCCCATATTTCATGATCAAATATTTGCAAGTTGCATATAACCAAAATTAGTAACTTAGGGACCTGAATCAAAAAGTTACATATAAGAAAATTTAGTAGCCAAATAGAAAAATAGTTGTGTAAATCATGATAATATACAGAGTAATAACATACAGTATACTACCATTGGGGTTGGTACAATCAAAGTCCCTTACAAACTATGCGTGATCATGCAAACTATATGGTACAGTTCAATTCAAACACCAACTCAGGGACCTGAATCAGTAAGTCATGTGGGATCAAATGATACTATATGTCTTGATCAAATATTTGTAAATTGCATATAACCAAAATTAGCAACTCGGGGACCGGAATCAGTAAGTTATATATAACCAAAATTAGTAGCCAAATAGAAAAATAGTTGTGTACATCGTGACAATATACAGAGTACTACCATACAGTATACTACCATTGGAGTTGGTACAATTCAAGTCCCTTACAAAATATATGTGATCATTCAAACTATAGGGTACAATTTAATTCAAATACCAACTCAGGGACCTGAATCAGTAAGTTGTGTGGGATCAAATGATCCTATATGTCATGATCTATTTGTAAGTTGCATATAACCAAAATTAGTAACTCAGGGACGTGAATCAGTAAGTTGCATATAACAAAAATTAGTAGCCAAATAGAAAAATAGTTGTGTAAATCGTGACAATATACAGAGTACTAACATACAGTATACTACCATTGGGGTTGGTACAATTCTAGTCCCTTACAAACTATATGTGATCATTCAAACTATATGGTACAATTAAATTGAAATGCAAACTCAGGGAGGCAGAAATCAGGGCCCTAACCTAAGCCTCTTTTAGCTTGGCCCAACGACACGCCGTATTTACTCCCCTCATCAGATATACAAAGGCATGGTCCCCAAAATCCTCAGACTCTTTGAAATCGATCACAGATCGCGCTTTTATAGAATTTAGAGTTGCATTGACTGTAGCGTCTATCTCAATTTTCTTCTCAACGGCCAACCCCTATAAGACCTTTTCGTGCTCTGCTTTCACATTGGTCAACTGTTGGATGTTCTGCTGCTCAGCAGTCATGGACCTTTGAAGATGGACTTCTTTAGATGCCAGGATAGAATGATACTATATGCCATGATGAAATATTTGTAAGTTGCAAATAACCAAAATTATTAACTCAGGGACCTAAATCAGTAAGTTGCATATAACTAAAATTAGTAGTTAAATAGAAAAGAAGTTGTGTAAATCGTGATAGTATATAGAGTACTAACATATAGTATACTACCATTAGGGTTGATACAATTCAAGTCCCTTACAAACTATATGTGATCATTCAAACTTTATGGTACAATTCAATTAAAATATCAGCTTAGGGACTTGAATTACCAAGTCGTGTGGGATCAAATGATCCTATATGTGATGATAAAATATTTGTAAGTTGCATATAACAAAAATTAGTAACTCATGGACCTGAATCAGTAAGTTACATATAAGAAAAATTAGTAGCCAAATAGAAAAATAGTTGTGTAAATGGTGACAATATACAGAGTACTAACATACAGTATACTACAATTGGGGTTGGTACAATTCAAGTCCCTTACAAACTATACGTGATCATTCAAACTATATGGTACAATTCAATTCAAACACCAACTCAGGGGCTTGAATCAGTAAGTCATGTGGGATCAAATGATACTATATGTCCTGAATAAAATTTTTATAGTTGCATATAACCAAAATTAGCAACTCAGGGATCGGAATCAGTAAGTTGCATATAACCAAAATTAGTAACCAAATAGAAAAATAGTTGTGTTCATCGTGACAATATAGAGAGTACTAACATATAGTATACTACCATTGGAGTTTGTAAAATTCAAGTCCCTTACAAAATATATGTGATCATTCAAACTATATGGCACAATTTAATTCAAATACCAACTCAGGGACCTGAATCAGTAAGTTGTGTGGGATCAAATGATCCTATATGTCATGATCAAATATTTGTAAGTTGTATATAACCAAAATTAGTAACTCAGGGACCTAAATCGATAATTTACAAATACCCAAAATTAGTAGTCAAATAGAAAAATAGTTGTGTAAATAGTGACAATATACATAGTACAAACATAAAGTATGCTACCATTGGGTTTGGTACAATTCTAGTCCCTTACAAACTATGTGTGACCATTCAAACTATATTGTACAATTTAATTCAATTACCAACTCAAAGACCTGAATTAGTAAGTCGTGTGGGATCAAATGATCCTATATGTCATGATCAAATATTTGTAAGTTGCATATAACCAAAATTAGTAACTCAGGGACCTGAATGAGTAAGTTGCATATAACAAAAATTAGTAGCCAAATAGAAAAATTGTTGTGTAAATCATGACAATATACAGAGTAGTAACATACAGTATACTATTATTAGGGTTGGTACAATTCAAGTCCGTTACAAACTATATGTGATCATTCAAACTATATGGTACAATTCAATTCAAATACCAACTGAGGGACCTGAATCAGTAAGTCGTGTGGGATCAAATGATACTACATGTAATGATCAAATATATGTAAGTTGCATACAACCAAAATTGGTAAATCAGGGAACTGAATCAGTAAGTTACATATAACCAAAATTATTAGCTAAATAGAAAAAAAGTTGTGTAAATCATGGCAATATACACAGCACTAACATAGAGTATACTACCATTGGGGTTGGTACAATTCTAGTCCCTTACAAACTATATGTGATCATTCAAACTATATGGTACAATTAAATTCAAATACAAACTCAGTGAGGCAGAAGTTAGGGTCCTAACCTAAGCCTTTTTTAGCTTAGCCCCGCCACAGGCCGTATTTACTCCCCTCATCAGATATACAAAGGCGTGGCGCCTAAACTCCTCAGACTCTTTGAAATCGATCACAAATCTCTCTTTTATAGCATTTAGAGGTGCATTGACTGTAGCGTCTATCTCTGTTTTCTTCTCATCGACCATCCCTAATAAGATCGTCTCGTGCTCTGCTTTTACATTGGTCAACTGTTGGATCACTACACCAAAAATGCCAATCTGGAACGCTTAGGTAAGGAGATTCTGGCACTGTTTAAAACCGTGCCAGATTCTGGCACGGTTTTATCATAATCTGGCACGGTTTGAAATAGTGTCAAAATTTGGCACGGTTTTTAACTGTGCCAAATATGGGTACGCTTTGTTAAAAAAATAACCCCCCCAAAATTTGGAGTGGGGGCCAAATTTTCAAGAAATTCCAATCCCCCTCTCTCTCTCTCCCGCTCGCTCTCCCTCCCGGCTTCCTCATCGCTCTCCTTCCCGGCTCGCTCTCCCTCCTCGTCGCTGCTACTGCTCATCTCCCTCCTCGTCGCTGTTTGCTTCCTCGTCTCTTCTACTGCTCAGCGATGGTATCCGTCGCCCTCCATCGCGCGCCTCCCCCTCCCCCTCTCCCTAACCCTAAACGCCTCCACTCCCCCGTTGCCCCTTACTTCTTCCCCCTCCCTCGCTACCCTCTCCAGTCTCCCTCAGATCTGAAATTTTTCACACACGCACAGCACACGCCGCCCCCACACACTCACTCACACACGGCCACATATCTGAAGATTTTTAGGTTTGTTTTTTTTAAAAATGAATTTGGGTGTTTTTTATTTTTAAAGATGGTTGATTTTTTTGAGTTACTCACATTATATTTTTGTATGAGCTTGCAACAGGTATGTCTGAACTTGAACTTGCAACATGTATGGCTGAACTCACACAACAGGTGTGGGAGCTCAATTGAGGTTTGGTTAATTACATTTTGTTATTTTTTTTGCAATTTACATTTTTGTCTACTTTTCTTATTTTAGTTTACTACCAACAAACTTTAGGTCTCCATGAAAGAAAGGTAACAATCCATTCTTACTTGGATACTTTAACAAAATTTTGTGGATTTATAGTATAATTTTTTTTATTTCTTCTGTACATGTAATGGTAATTGTGTTTGAATTGATTAGGTCGGTAAAGCTAGTGGATATATATGGAAGTCCATGTCAAATTCTGTGAGTAATTTTTGAATTGATTGTTTAAATATAAAATTTAGGAGAAACCTCCTGATGAGTTTGGGATCCAGGGTTACACCCCATCATCAATCAGGAGAGTTGGGATGGAAAGATTACTGTCCTGTGATGTTTAGGTATTGGTTTTGTTATTTCATTGAAAAATAGGTTCTAAGATTACTACCAAGTGATTTACATTTTCTTTTTAAGGACATTTTGTTTACCAATATCACTATAACCACAAAATGTAAGCAAACACCATGTTGTTGGAAAGAAATTTGAGCTTGACATACCGTGATACTGGATCTGCCAACAAGAAAACGTTCATTTTGTGAAGCTCTAATTTCTTTTCTTGGTTTGACATAATGCTGTTGATATGATATTAACATCGAGAAGCTGCAATGAAACTGTTGATATGATATCACTTTCTTTCTTATGCAGGGGATGAGTGCATGTGGTTATAATTGTTCTAAATCGGGCTACAAAAATTGGAACCTGGAAGCGATGGGAATTTTTTTTGTAAGTTGACATGCAAACTTTTCATTCCTTATAAGTTGGTGTATTCTTTGTATGTTAATGTTGTAATTCATTTTACTGTATTTTCCTTTAGTAGTACTTTAAATTCATTTTTAAAGTAATTTATATGTTAATGTTCTATTCTTTGAATTTTCAAATAATGTTGACATTGGTTATTCATTTTAAATTCATTTTTTTTTACAGGGGGCATGTTTAATTTATGCGAGTTTTTTCATCTCACCCCATGTTTGGTTATGCGAGTTTTTTCATCTCACCCCATGTTTGGTTATGCGAGTTTATGCATTAAAGACCTCACATTTTCTGTTGTCTGCATCAGAACTGCAATAAGGCCATGTTTATTTGGGCGTTCTGTAGACAACTTATGGGCAAAGCACAGTGATGTAAATGTGGGACCCCTGACATATACCTCCTACATTAGTCAGGAGGATAGTGATTGAGTTCCGGCTTGGAAGATGGTATGAACGTGGGACCCCTACTACACACCTTTTGTAAAATTAAGGAAGGTTTTGCCTTTCACCAACGCAAGTGGGAACTTAATGTTGATTTTAAAATCTCTTAAAATTTTAGAGGTTCTCTAATTAATCTTCAGATAAACATGAACAACAACTTCCACGCGATCCAGACGCTGATTTTTTTTACTCAGTCCTTACACATGGATCACATGCCCAGCAGCGAGCCTAACGATGTTAAACTCAAGCCACAAATAGGCCTAGAGGTGATAGCAACATCAAAATCTATTTGTTTCGTTTAATATACACATTCATTTATATCATAGCCATTGATTGTGTAGCCATTGATCGTTATTGATTGTGTATATTACATGTAGCTATGATCAAAATGATTTAAGAATTTCCAGAGTTTAAGCCAGGTTATTACTCGTGAGTTTAAGAATTTCATATGGAATGATTTGTGTTACAAGTAGCCTTATCAATATGAATAATTTGTTTCGCCTTACTTACAGGGGGATGTATGTATGTTGCGACCTGAGCTACAAAGAGGAAGAATTTGAAGTTGTTGACGTGCCGTTAGATTCTCTAGGCTTTATTGAAATCGACACACCGATTCTACAGGTTTGTAAATTTCTTAATTTTTATGTTCGGTTGATTCATTTTGTGGTTATAGTTATCTGATTAAAAGAGCTAGAAAGATTAGAGAACATACATGTTTAGTAAAAAAAATCATTTCCTTTTTTAGACAAATGAAAATGCTAATAATTGTAATGCAAACTTGAAAATATCTAGATTAGGCTCAAAAGCATCTCGCACGGGATCAATGTAACTTGTAGAAACTGATCGCATAGTCATAGGTCTTCCGGTTTGAGAATTAAAATCAACACTTAAACTTAAAAACAAGCAGTTAGAGGGTGAAAACCCAAACCAGCCCCCAAACGACCCCGTAGGAGGCACGAACACCTCGTACGGGACCAATGTAACTTGTAGGAACTGATCGCGTAGTCTCGGGTCTTCCGATTTGAGAATATGTCAATAATTTGCAAAAATCATGCTTAGACTTAAAAAAAAGCCGTTAAAGGGTGAAAACCCAAACCAGTCCCCAAACGACCCAATAGGAGGCAGGAACACCTCGGACGGGACCAATGTAACTTGTAGGAACTGACCGCGTAGTCTTGGGTCTCCCGGTTTGAGAATATGATGATAATTTGCAAAAATCACACCTAAACTTAAAAACAAGCCGTTTGAGGGTGAAAACCCAAACCAACCCCCAAACGATCCTGTAGGAGGTAAGAATACCTCGCACGGGACCAATGTAACTTGTAGGAACTGACCGCATAGTCCCGGGTCTCCTCGTTTGAGAATAAAAATCAACTCTTAGACTTAAAAACAAGTCGTTAAAGGGTGAAAACCCAAACCAGCCCCCAAACGACCTCGTAGGAGGCACGAACACCTCGCACGGCACCAATGTAACTTGTAGGAACTGAGCGCGTAGTCTCGGGTCTCCCGGTTTGAGAATATGACAATAATTTGCAAAATTCACACTTAAACTTAAAAACAAGCCGTTAGAGGGTGAAAACCCAAACATGCCCCCAAACGACCCCGTAGGAGGCACGAACACCTCGCACGGGACCAATGTAACTTGTAGCAACTGACTGCGTAGTCCCGGGACTCTCGATTTGAGAGTATGACCCGAATTTGCAAAAATCACACTTAGAGTTGAAAGCATGCCGTTAAGGGGTGAAAACTCGAACCAGCCCCCAAACGACCCCGTAGGAGGCACGAACACCTCGCACGGGACTAATGTAAGTTGTAGGAACTGACCGCGTGGTCCCGGGACTCCCGGTTTGAGAGTATGACGATAATTTTCAAAAATCACACTTAGACTTAAAAATGGGCCGTTAAAGGGTGAAAACCCGAACCAGCCCCCAAACGACCCCGTAAGAGGTACGAACACCTCGCACGGGATCAATGTAACTCGTAGGAACTGACCGCGTTGTCTCGGGTCTCCTTGTTTGAGAGTATGACGATAATTTGCAAAAATCACACTTAGGCTTGAAAACAGGCCGTTAAGCGGTGAAAACCCAAACCAGCCCCCAAACGACCCCGTAGGAGGCACGAACACCTCGCACGGGACCAATGTAACTTGTAGGGACTGATCGCGTAGTCCCGGGACTCCCGGTTTGAGAGTATCACGATAATTTACAAAAATCACACTTAGACTTGAAAACAGGCCGTTAAGGGATGAAAACCCCAACCAGCTCCCAAACGATCCCGTATAAGGCACGAACACCTCGTACGGGACCAATGTAACTTGTAGGGACTGACCGCGTAGTCCCGGGACTCCCGGTTTGAGAGTATGATGATAATTTGCAAAAATCACACTTAGACTTGAAAATAGGCCGTTAAGGGGTGAAAACCCAAACCATCTCCCAAACGACCTCGTAGGAGGTACGAACACCTCGCACGGCACCAATGTAACTTGTAGGAACTGAGCGCCTAGTCTCGGGTCTCCCGGTTTGAGAATATGACAATAATTTGCAAAATTCACACTTAAACTTAAAAACAAGCCGTTAGAGGGTGAAAACTTAAACATGCCCCCAAACGACCCTGTAGGAGTCACGAACACTTCGCACGGCACCAATGGAACTTGTAGCAACTGACCGCGTAGTCCCGGGACTCTCGATTTGAGAGTATGACCCGAATTTGCAAAAATCACACTTAGACTTGAAAACAGGCCGTTAAGGGGTGAAAACCCGAACCAGCCCCCAAACGACCCCGTAGGAGGCACGAACACCTCGCACGGGACCAATGTAACTTGTAGGAGCTGACCGCATAGTCCCGGGAATTCCGGTTTGAGAGTATGACGATAATTTGCAAAAATCACACTTAGACTTGAAAACATGCCGTTAAGGAGTGAAAACCCGAACCAGCCCCCAAACGATCCCGTAGGAGGCACGAACACCTCGCACGGGACCAATGTAACTTGTAGGGACTGATCGCGTAGTCCCGAGACTCCCGGTTTGAGAGTATCACGATAATTTGCAAAAATCACACTTAGACTTGAAAACAAGCCGTTAAGGGTTGAAAACCCCAACCAGCCCCCAAACGACCCCGTAGGAGGCACGAACACCTCACACGGGACCAATGTAACTCGTAGGAACTGATCGCGTAGTCCCGGGACTTCCGATTTGAGAGTATGACGATAATTTGCAAAAATCACACTTAGACTTGAAAACAGGCCGTTAAGGGATGAAAACCCCAACCAGCCACCAAACGATCCCGTAGGTGCCACGAACACCTCGCACGGGACCAATCTAACTTGTAGGGGCTGACAGTGTAGTCCCGGGACTCCCGGTTTGAGAGTATGACGATAATTTGCAAAAATCACACTTAGACTTGAAAACAAGCCGTTAAGGAGTGAAAACCTAAACCAGCCCCCAAACGACCTCGTAGGAGGCACGAACACCTCGCACGGGACCAATGTAACTTGGAGCAACTGACCGCATAGTCCCGGGACTCTCGGTTTGAGAGTATGACCCGAATTTGCAAAAATCACACTTAGAGTTGAAAACAGGCCGTTAGGGGGTGAAAACCCGAACCAGCCCCCAAACGACCCCGTAGGAGGCACGAACACCTCGCACGGGACTAATGTAACTGGTAGGAACTGACCGCGTAGTCCCGGGACTCCCGGTTTGAGAGTATGACGAGAATTTGCAAAAATCACACTTAGACTTGAAAACAGGCCGTTAAGGGGTGAAAAACTAAACCAGCCCCCAAACGACCCCGTAGGAGGCACGAACACCTCGTACGGGACCAATGTAACTCGTACGAACTGACCGCGTAGTCCCGGGACTTCAGGTTTGAGAGTGACGATAATTTGCAAAAATCACACTTAGACTTGAAAACAGGCCGTTAAGGGGTGAAAACCCGAAACGGCCCCCAAACGACCCCGTAGGAGGCACGAACACATCGCACGGGACCAATGTAACTTGTAGGGACTGATCGCGTAGTCCCGGGACTCCCAGTTTGAGAGTATCATGATAATTTGCAAAAATCACACTTAGACTTGAAAACAGGCCGTTAAGGGATGAAAACCCCAACCAGCCCCCAAACGATCCCGTAGGAGGCACAAACACCTCGCACGGGACCAATGTAACTTGTAGGGACTGACCGCGTAGTCCCGGGACTCCCGGTTTGAGAGTATGACGATAATTTGCAAAAATCACACTTAGACTTGAAAACAGGTCGTTAAGGGGTGAAAACCTAAACCAGCCCCCAAACGACCCAGTAGGAGGCACGAACACCTCGCACGGGACCAATGTAACTCGTAGGAACTGACCGCGTAGTCCCGGGACTTCCGGTTTGAGAGTATGACGATAATTTGCAAAAATCACACTTAGACTTGAAAACAGGCCGTTAAGGGGTGAAAACCAAAACCAGCCCCCAAACGATCCCGTAGGAGGCACGAACACCTCGCACGGGACCAATGTAACTTGTAGGAACTGACCGCGTAGTCCCGGGAATTCCGATTTGAGAGTATGACGATAATTTGCAAAAATCACACTTAGACTTGAAAATAAGCCGTTAAGGGGTGAAAACTCGAACCAGCCCCCAAACGACCCCGTAGGAGGCACGAACACCTCACACGGGACCAATGTAACTCGTAGGAACTGATCGCGTAGTCCCGGGACTTCCGGTTTGAGAGTATGACGATAATTTGCAAAAATCACACTTAGACTTGAAAAAAGACCGTTAAGGGGTGAAAACCAAAACCACCTCCCAAACGACCTCGTAGGAGGCACGAACACCTCGCACGGGACCACTGTAACTTGGAGCAACTGACCGCGTAGTCCCGGGACTCTCGATTTGAGAGTATGACCCGAATTTGCAAAAATCACACTTAGAGTTGAAAACAGGTCGTTAAGGGGTGAAAACCCGAACGAGCCCCCAAACGACCCCGTAGGAGGCACGAACACCTCGCACGGGACTAATGTAACTGGTAGGAACTGACCGCGTAGTCCCGGGACTCCCGGTTTGAGAGTATGACGAGAATTTGCAAAAATCACACTTAGACTTGAAAACAGGCCGTTAAGGGGTGAAAAACTAAACCAGCCCCCAAACGACCCCGTAGGAGGCACGAACACCTCGCACGGGACCAATGTAACTCGTAGGAACTGACCGCGTAGTCACGGGACTTCCGGTTTGAGAGTATGATGATAATTTGCAAAAATCACACTTAGACTTTAAAACAGGCCGTTAAGGGGTAAAAACCCAAACCTGCCCCCAAACGACCCCGTAAGAGGCACAAACACCTCGCACGGTATCAATGTAACTTGTAGGAACTGACCGCGTAGTCGTATATGCAATTTTTCTTCTTGTATATGGAATTTTTTTGCTTGAATATTTTTTTTAAAATGACTTGGTTACTAATATTGTATCTTTTTGTGTCTTATTTTTTTTGTAGGATGACATTCAATCATTAGCTTTTATCCACTTGGAACGCACGAGGAAGTCAATGCTTTACAACAGGGGGATTGTGTATTTAGTGTCGTTAATATTCAGGATTCTATTTTTTGTGTTATGGTCGAGCAGGCTATAGTAGTTTTATGGTTTATTTTTATGGTCGTGCTGGCTATAGTAGTTTTATTGTTGACTTTTATGGCCGTGCGGGCTTTATATGGGCAGATTTTATGTTAGCAGGTTTTGGAATGCTAAAAAAATAGAGGAAACTCTGCCCAATTTTTTTTTGATATGGGAACTATTAACTCTTGTAATTTTTTGAAGTTATTGTCGACTTTTATGGTCATGTGTTGGTTTATATTGGTATTATCTCTTGTAATTTTTTGAAGTTTTTATGCACATTAGTTCATCAACAACCTGCGATATTCATAATTTGTGAATTTTCTTGATTTTGTTTTTGCAAATAATAAATATTTTTCCTACCGAATTTGGAATTTGCAAATTTTCCAGATTTGGTTCCTATTATTATTTTTTTTAATCAATTGAAAAATCTGGCACGGTTTTAAACCGTGCCAAAACCGTGCCAATGCATAAAAATGAGAACGCTTATAAAACAATCTGGCACGCTTTATAACCGTGCCAAAAGCATTCCAGAAAATCGATAATTTGGCACGGTTTTGGCGTGTGCCAAAAGCGTGCCAGATTTAACATCTGACACTGTATAAAAGCGTGCCAAAAGCGTGCCAGATTAAAAAACTGGCACAGTTTAAAAGCGTGCCAAAAGCGTGCCAGATTGGAAAATCTGGCACGGTTTTAAACCGCGCCAGAAAATCTGGCACGCCTGATTCTGGCACGGTTTTGAACCGTGCCAGATTGCTTCTGGCACGGTTTTAAACCGTGCCAGTTTCCTGTTTTTGGTGTAGTGGATGTTCTGCTGCTAAGCAATCACGGACCTTTGAAGGTCAACTTCTTTAGACCCCAAGATGAAAAGATCCTATATGCCATGATCAAATATTTTTAAGTTGCATATAACCAAAATTAGTAAATCTGGGACCTGAATCAGTAAGTTGCATATAACAAAAATTAGTAGCTTAATAGAAAAATAGTTTTGTAAATCGTGACAATATACAGAGTACAAACATACAGAATACTACCATTGGGGTTGGTACAATTCAAGTCCCTTACAAACTATATGTCATCATTTAAACTATATGGTACAATTCAATTGAAAATACCAACTCAGGGACCTGAATTAGTCAGTCACATTGGATCAAATGATACTATATGTCCTGATTAAATATTTGTGAGTTGCATATAACCAAAATTAGTAAGTTAGGGACCTGAATTAGTAAGTTACATATAACCAAAATTAGTAGCCAAATAGAAAAATAGTTGTGTAAATCATAACAATATACATAGTACTAACATACAGTATACTACCATTGGGGCTGGTACAATTCAAGTCCCTTTCAAACTATATGTGATCATTCAAACTATATGGTACAATTTAATTCAAATACCAACTCAGGGACCTTAATCCGTAAGTTGTGTGGAATCAAATGATCCTATATGTCATGATAAAATATTTGTAAGTTGCATATAAACAAAATTAGTAACTCAGGGACCTGAATCAGTAAGTTGCATATACCCAAAATTAGTAGCCAAATAGAAAAATAGTTGTGTAAATAGTGACAATATACAGAGTACTAACATAAAGTATGCTATCATTGGGTTTGGTACAATTCTAGTCCCTAACAAACTATATGTCATCATTCAAACTATATGGTATAATTCAATTCAAATACCAACTCAGGAAGGCGGAAGTCACGGTCCTAACCTAAGCCTCTTTCGGCTTGGCCCAACGATAGGCCATATTTACTGCCCTCTCCAGATATTCAAAGGCGTGGCCCCCAAACTCCTCACACTCTTTGATATCGATTCAAAGATTACGCTTCTACTGAATTTAGAGTTACATTGACTATAGATTCTATCTCAGTTTACTTCTTATCAGCCAGCCCCTATAAGACTTTCTCGTGCACTGCTTTCACATTGGTCAACTGTTGGATGTTCTGCTGCTCAACAGTCATGGACCTTTTAACATGGACTTCTTTAGATGCCCGGATAAAATGATCCTATATGCCATGATGAAATATTTCTAAGTTGCATATAACCAAAATTAGTAACTCAGGGACCTGAATTAGTAAGTTGCATATAACTAAAATTAGTAGCTAAATAGAAAAATAGTTATGTAAATCTTGACAATATATAGAGTACTAACAAACAGTATACTACCATTAGGGTTGGTACAATTCAAGTCCCTTACAAACTATATGTGATCATTCAAACTTTATGGTACAATTCAATTCAAATATCAACTTAGGGACTTGAATTAGCAAGTCGTGTGGGATCAAAAGATCCTATATGTCATGATCAAATATTTGTAGGTTGTATATAACCAAAATTAGTAACTCAGGGACCTGAATTAGTAAGTTACATATAAGAAAAATTAGTAGCCAAATAGACAAATAGTTGTGTAAATCGTGATAATATATAGAGTACTAACATACAGTATAATACCATTGGGGTTGGTATAATTCAAGTCCCTTACAAACTATACGTGATCATTCAGACTATATGGTACAATTCAATTCAAACACCAACTCAGGGACCTGAATCAGTAAGTCATGTGGGATCAAATGATACTATATGTTCTGATCAAATATTTGTAATTTGCATATAACCAAAATTAGCATCTCAAGGACCTGAATAAGTAAGTTACATATAACCAAAATTTTTAGCCAAATAGAAAAATAGTTGTGTAAATAATGACAATATACAGAGTACTAACATACAGTATACTACCATTGGGGTTGGTACAATTCAAGTCCCTTACAAACTATATGTGATCATTCAAACAACATGGTACACTTTAATTCAAATACAAACTCAGGGACCGGACTCAGTAAGTTGTGTGGGATCAAATGATCTTATATGTCATGATCAAATATTTGTAGGTTGCGTAAAACCAAAATTAGTAACTCAGGGACCTGATTCAGTAAGTTGCATATACCCAAAATTAGTATCCAAATAGAAAAATAGTTGTGTAAATAGTGACAATATATAGAGTACTAACATAAAGTCTGCTAGTATTGGGGTTGGTACAATTCTAGTCCCTTACAAACTATATGTGATTATTCAAACTATATGGTACAATTCAATTAAAATAACAACTCAGGGAGGTAGAAGTCAGGGTCCTAACCTCAGCCTCTTTCAGCCTGGCCCAGCAACAGGTTGTATTTACTTCCCTCTACAGATATTCGAAGGTGTGGCCCCCAAACTCCTCAGTCTCTTTGATATCGATTCACAAATTGCCCTTTTACATTGTTTAGAGTTGCATTAACTGTAGTGTCTATCTCAGTTTGATTCTTATCGTCCAGCCCTTATAAGACCTTCTCGTGAACTTCTTTCACATTGGTCAACTATTGGATGTTCTGCTGCTCAGCAGTCATGGACCTTTGAATATGGACCTCTTCAGATGCCAGGATTAAATGATCTTATATGTCATGATGAAATATTTGTAAGTTGCATATAACTAAAATTAGTAACTCAGGGACTTGAATCATTAAGTTGTAGATTACCAAACTTATTAGCTAAATAGAAAAATAGTTGTGTAAATCTTGACAATATATAGAGTACTAAAATACAGTATACTACCATTAGGATTGGTACAATTTAAGTCCCTTACAAACTATATGTGATCATTCAAACTTTATGGTACAATTCAATGCAAATATCAATTCAGGGTCCTGAATTAGCAAGTCATGTGGGATCAAATGATCCTATATGTTATGATCAAATATTTGTAAGTTGCATATAAGCAAAATTAGTAACTTAGCGACCTGAATCAGTAAGTTACATATAAGATAAATTAGTAGCCAAATAGAAAAATAGTTTTGTAAATCGTGACAATATACAGAGTACTAACATACAGTATACTACCATTGGGGTTAGTACAATTCAAGTCCCTTACAAACTATATGTGATCGTTCAAACTATATAGTACAATTCAATTCAAACACCAATTCAGGGTCCTGAATCAGTAAGTTGTGTGGGATCGAATGATCCTATAAGTCATGATCACATATTTATAAGTTGCATATAACCCAAATTAGTACCTCAGGGACCTGAATCAGTAAGTTGCATACAACAAAAATTAGAAGCCAAATTGAAAAATAGTTGTGTAAATTGTGACAATATACAGAGTACTAACATAAATTATACTACCATTGGGGTTAGTACAATTCAATTCCCTTACAAACTATATGTTATCATTCAAACTATATGGTATAATTCAATTCAAATACCAACTCGAGGACCTGAATCAGTAAGTCGTGTGGGATCAAATGATCATATATCTCATGATCAAATATTTGTAAGTTGCATATAACCAAAATTAGTAAGTCAGGGACCTAATGAATAAGTTGCATATAACCAAAATTAGTAGCCATAAAGAAAAATAATTGTGTAAATTGTGACAATATACATAGTACTAACATACAATATACTACCATTGGGGCTGGTACAATTCAAGTCCCTTACAAACTATATGTGATCATTCAAACTGTATGGTACAATTCAATTCAAATACCAACTCAGGGACCTTAATCATTAAGTCGTGTCGGATCAAATTATCCTATATGTCATGATCAAATATTTGTAAGTTGCATATAACCAAAATTAGTAACTCAAGGACCGAAATCAGTAAGTTCCATATAACAAAAAATTAGTATCCAAATAGAAAAATAGTTGTGTACATCGTGATTATATACAGAGTACTAACATACAGTATACTACCATTGGGTTGGCACAATTCAAGTCCCTTACAAACTATATGTCATCATTCAAACTATATGGTACAATTCAATTCGAATACCAACTCAGGGAACTGAATCAGTAAGTCATGTCGGATGAAATGATCCTATATGTCATGATCAAATATTTGTAAGTTGCATATAAGAAAAAGTAGTAACTCAACGACCGGAATCAGTAAGTTCCATATAACCAAAATTAGTATCCAAATAGAAAAGTAGTTGTGTACATCGTGACAATATATAGAGTACTAACATACAGTATACTACCATTGGGGTTGGTACAATTCAAGTCCCTTACAAACTATATGTCATCATTCAAACTATATGGTACAATTCAATTCGAATACCAACTCAGGGACCTAAATCAGTAAGTCGTGTGGGATGAAATGATCCTATATGTCATGATCAAATATTTGCAAGTTTCATATAATCAATTAGTAACTCAGGGACCTGAATCAATAAGTTGTATATAACCAAAATGAGTAACCTAAACAACATAAAAACATAATTTCTTGCAAGACTTCGTATCTCCATCGAAATAATATCATATCTCCAATCAAGCTAAACAGTAACCTAAACAACAATGTAGAGGGCCTCGAATAATGAAAATTGCAAATTGATAGCATCAGTAGTAGTTTTGAGAGCTTATATAGAGTGATACACATAGAAGCATCCAACTACCATATTCATAATGTTGTCAATCACCATCAAACTAAAATGCAATAAACAAACAACAAAGTTATGTAGGAGGCAATAAAGTAAAATTTTCGTATCATCTGTCAACAAACAAATAACAAAGTTAGTGATTGTCAATAAGGCAAATAATGAAATGAAAAAAAAATCAAGCTAACAATTACATAAACTTTAAACCACTAATTTAACTATAAATCCTCACTACTATTAACTTCTTATGAAATAATCCATATCTCTCCCCCAAAATGAACCTATGCATATTTAAAATCTGACTTGGATATTATGTCAAACAAAAATGAAAAGGTAAAAGTTTAGATTCAGTGAATTTACTAAGCTTTGAGACATGTATTTGTAGGATTCTTGACTGAGACGTTCACTAGCATTAGCTTCGTATCTCATATTGATTCAAATCTGTAAAGGACCAAAATAAAATTTCATGTTCCATAAAGTAATATTATATACACAATAAACAAGAAAAAAATGAACCAAACCCCCAAATTATTAATGTATCTATACCCACAAAAAAGATGAGAGACCTGACATTGGAACCCAAATTCGACACTTCAAAAATTCAAAAAATTACCAAAATCGAATATACTAGATCTGCAAGGAAGTTCAAAAACAAAAGTTATTGTTCAAAGTCTTTAATTTCAAACCAAAATGACAGGGGAATTTCATCAAAAACATGGTGTAAAGCTTGACTAAAAACATGGTGGATACATTTTGGATCAGAAACTAAACCCAAAATCAAAAACTAAACATAAAATATAAACTAATCAAAACCAAGGAATGACTGCATGATGAGACGAGTGGCAGGTGCGGCGGCGGCGGCTGAAGTAGTGGGGAGAGTGTTGATGTATGAGGTAGGATTTTTTTGGGGTTGCTGATGAGAGATAAAGGGAGAGAAGTAGAGAATGGGAGGTTTGTGTAGGGGTAATGAGAGAGTGTGGAAAAATTGATGAATAGGTTTTGACGAAAATACCTTCAATTTTGAATTAAAGTGTAAGTTTGGGAAGTAATAAAAGAGGGTAAATCCCAATTTGTAAGGGATAAAATGGGTATTGCAAGAAAAAATGCATATTGATGACATCATCAACTAAGCTTATGGCATACATAAGTTTTCTATTTTATTATATATATATATATATTGATGATGCTGAGATTCAGCACCACCGGATAAGTGATAGTGAGCTCAAGCAGTAGCAGCCATGGCAGCCATGGAGATGAATAAGTGTATAAGTATGTAGAAGGGGATGAGTATAAGAGGAATTAGGACAATGATGTATAGTGGTTCAGCCAATTTGGCCTACATCCACTGTGAGTGTGTGATCCACTAAGTATGGGCGCTAATGGCCTTGGATACAATGCACATAACCCTCTCTCTCTCTCTACTGTGTGTACAAACAGAGTTTTAGCTAGGGCTACTGTTCATGGATCGATCCCCTGTAGGGTTGTAGATGACAAGTATATATAGGTCTTGGGGGACGTAGTGTACCCCCAAGTAAGCATGGTGCATGTGAATAATGATCTAGCCAATCCCCTGTTGACACCTGTAGATGCCAAATGATGACATAATATTCCCTCACGTGAGGGTGTGATTCTGTTATAACGGTCTGCCACGTGTCATATGAGCCTGACGAGCACTGTTCCATGCGTATCCCAAACCACGCGCCGTCATGATATCACCCTCGGCCTACGAGCCGAGGCCGAGGGCAAAGTTTCTTTCGGTAGTGAGCCTGGCTTAATTCTGGCCTCGTAGTGTCGTCCGGAGCCTGGTGGAGGGTCGTACCCTCGTAGGGTCGTCCGGAGCCTAGTGGAGGGTCGTACCCTCATAGGGTCGTCTGGAGCCTGGGGAAGGGTCGGCCACTTGTAGGGTCGTCTGGGCCTGGAGGAGGCCAGCTGGAGCCTGGTGAAAGGTCGTCCCCTCGTAGGGTCATCCGTTTTGGAGATAATCTTCAGCCAGGCCGAGGATATAAACGGGTATATCAATCACCCCCCAGCCCTTATCCATAGGTGTCATTGAGATGGCTGAGGGATAATGCTGAAATTGAGATGCGTGTATGACCAGTTAGGTGAGTGACACATGGGCAGGTACTCATTGCCATTCAAGTTCCCAAGGCAGGGCGGCTGCACACTTGCATGGGGCTCTGTGCCCTGATTATACCCTTCTTGGCAAATGTGCCCATTTATTACCAAGGTATTTAAGAGTTTCTAAACTCTATCTCCACAGCTTCTTCTTCTTCGCGCCTAAGTTTACTCTCTCTCTAGAACCAGTCGCCATTTGCAGCCTTCAATCCTTCAGGCCTCGCAGCGCTCTTGTTCTCTCCTCATCAGGTAACCTTTTTCTCCTCGCGCCTTCCTTTGTCTTCATTTCTGTGTATTTTTTAGGGTTGTAGGTCGGCACTTTCTTAGAGTTCCCCCGTAGCCTTTTCCGGTGTCTTCTCCGGTTGTTAGTTCTTGAACGTTCTTGACAATAACTTTTTAGTTCTTTGGTTTAATCCAGAAGTCAAACCTGGTCAATCCCCCAAGTGTTTGTAGTTGAATTAGCCAAGTCTAGTGTAATTTCTCCAAGTGTAGGGTCTTCCCTTTAATGCTTAGAAGGCTTTACAACTTAGTGTCTGAATTCCCATCTTTGAGAGAGAAACTATTTACCGAGATCAGACGAATAGAGGAAGAGGAAGAGAGGAGACGAGGGGCCGACCCTAATTGGGTACGACCCATCTTTCCCGTTCCTCTTGCCACCATAAGACCATCTGAACCCTCTGAGTCTTGTGGGTCGTCATCTCGTCCGGACGAGACACCCAAATCAAGTGAAATGGACGAGAGAGCTTCCTCGCCAACTGGTGCTGGAACGTCCGGTAGAAGGGACACGTCTGACCTTAGCCCTCCCCGAGAGGCCGAAGGTACGATCCCCTCTGAGGTTGTCCCTGTGACAACCCTATCCCCCAATGCCTTCCAAGTGGCTTTTCCCCAGGGTCCTCCTGCAGGTGATGAGGGGGAACGAGATGAGGACGAGGATGATGATACAGATGATGAGGTTGACACCTCCCACGCCTCGTCCTTTATCTCCTCCGTTAGGGATAGAGACCTTCTGATATGGAGGCATATTTACGGAGTGCCCTCTGGGGTAACTATGAGGGTTCCCTCTGATACTGAGAGGGTTTTTGACTGTCAAGAGGGAGAGGTTGCAGTTTATGAGCAAATGTTCAAGGTAGGTGTCAGACTTCCCTTCCACCCTGCCATTGTAGATATTCTGTCGGCTCTGGGCGTCTCCCCCTCTCAACTTCCACCCAACTCTTGGAGGACGATCCTGGGTTACATTTCCTTGTGGAAAAATGCTTTCACTGATGAGCCCTCGTCCGACGTATTCTTGGCCTGTTACAACATCACCTCTTCATCTAAACAGCCCGGATACTATCATCTAGGGGCGAGAAGGTCTGAGAAGAAACTTCTCCACGTGGCTCAAACTTCCAATCATGATTGGAAAAAGAGATTCTTCTTCATATCTGGGGCGTGGGAGTGCTCCACCGAGGCATCCCCTTCTGCCGATGGTCCGAGGGTCCCTAACAAATGGTCTAATCCCTCAATGAAAGCTAGGTCAGACCCCGGACTTAGCCTGGAGGAAAGGGATATTGTTGAGTATCTGAGGGGACGAGGGAGAGGGGTGAGATCCCAAAGTTCGAAGATTTGATGACCCCTCGGTACCTCAAAGAAGCTGGTCTGAGGGTCGGCCCTCTGACAAAACTATATGAGTTATACAACACGTTTTCCATTCTTTACTTTTTTGAAGTGTTTCTTGTTAATCTCTGTATTTTTCTGATGCATGGTACCCTTTTCAGGTCGTCCTGTAGGTGTGTCAGATTACCTCTGGAAAATGACTGCTCCAAGCCTACTCGCTGGTTTGTCAAAGAAGAAGGGGAAGGAGCCTCAGCAAGCTCTAAAGAAGACGAGGGCCTCAGGGCCGACGGTTGTTGAGCCGACAGCCAAAAGCCACAAAAGGAAGGAGCCTGAGACTCCAGTTGAGCATCGGCCTGACCCTAAGACAAGGGCCAGGGTCGAGGCCTCTGAGGGGGCAACCTCTTCGTCGAGCATGGGGGCCTTCTGGTCTCAAAATTTGGCCCATCTGAGAGCTGACCCCTCGTCGCTGATCACAAACTTGAGGGCAGCCAAGGCCTCGATGTTCTCTGCACCGTCGGCCTCTGACTTCGAGTTCTTGGTGAAGATGTCCCCTGCCAAAGTGTACGACTATGGTCTGCACTCCCTTGCTCAGGTATTGGTCTTGACCTTTTAATTTTTATTCTTACTAACTGTTACCTCGGCCCATCTTGATGTTTGTTCATTTTTTCTTGCAGTCTGTTTGTGCCTTGACCTCAGCCACCAAGTGGATGGCCGAGTGTCAACAAAAGTTTCACGAAGCTGAGAGGGCCATTCATCAAGAGGCCGACCTACGGACAGAGCTGGACACTGCGAGGGCCGAGCTGGAGAGTACAAGGACTGAGCACGCTAGAGTCCTTGATGAGCTAACGAGGCAGCATGATGCCGATCTGCAGGCTAAGGACTTGTTGATCAAGGACAAGGATGAGGCCTTAACCAATATGGAGGCCAAGCACAAGACTGACCTTGAAGTAGCTGTCCGAAAAGCCGAGGCTGATGCTGTTGAGGCTTACAAGGTCTCTGACGAATTCCAAGGGTTCGGCCTTGAATATCTTGAGAGGGGAATTAGGACGGCCTGTCGGTGGGTCATCCTAAAGTTTGCCGACACAGTATCGTCCATCCTCCCTTCTCTTGAGGTAGTTCAACTGGGTGATCCCTTGATTGCTGAGGCCCTGTCGCAAGTGGAGTCCCAAGTTCATGTTGAGGGGGTCAGCACGTCTGAGGATCGGCCAGTCATGATTGCTAAAGAGACCCCATTGGTTGATGTTGAGGCTCTGCCATCTGATATCGCCCCTTAGGGTGGCCGTCTGTGGCCCATACCCTCATTTTTGTATTTTTGTTCTATGTATTGTAAATCACTTGGACGCTTTATATTAATACCATCGTCTCTTCCTTCCACCATTGCTGTCTTCCTTATTTCCTTCTTTTATGGTTTGCTCCTTGTTGATGATGATTCTACTAACCCTTCCCTCGTCTTTTTTGAGGACCAATGTGGGGTCGTCCCCTCATCTGTCCTCATTATAGCCGAGGGTTCAATGAACCAATTTAATGGTTTTAAATAAAACCTACCCTCGTCTTTCTTGAGAACAGCGGTGGGGTCGCCCCCTCCACTGGTCCTCATTTTAGCCGAGGGTTCAATTAACCCAATTAATGATTTTTATGTAGTCTTCCCTCGTCTTTTTTGAGAACAGGGGAGGGGTCGTCCCCTCCACTGGTCCTCATTATAGCTGAGGGTTCATCTAACCAAATTAATGATTTTTATGAAGTCTATCCTCGTCTTTCTTGAGAACAGTGGAGGGGTCGTCCCCTCCACTGGTCCTCATTATAGCCGAGGGTTCAACTAACCAAATTAATGATTTTTATGTAGTCTACCCTCGTCTTTTTTTAGAACAGTGGAGGGGTCGTCCCCTCCACTGGTCCTCATTATAGCCGAGGGTTCAACAAACCAAATTAATGATTTTTATGTAGTCTACCCTCGTCTTTTTTTAGAACAGTGGAGGGGTCGTCCCCTCCACTGGTCCTCATTATAGCCGAGGGTTCAACAAACCAAACTAATGATTTTTATGAAGTCTACCCTCGTCTTTTTTGAGAACAGTGGAGGGGTCGTCCCCTCCACTGGTCCTCATTATAGCCGAGGGTTCAACTAACCAAATTAATTTTTATGTAGTCTACCCTCGTCTTTTTTGAGAACAGTGGAGGGGTCGTCCCCTCCACTGGTCCTCATTATAGCTGAGGGTTCAAAAAACCAAACTAATGATTTTTATGAAGTCTACCCTCATCTTTTTTTAGAACAGTGGAGGGGTCGTCCCCTCCACTGGTCCTCATTATAGCCGAGGGTTCAACTAACCATATTAATGATTTTTATGTAGTCTACCCTCGTCTTTTTTTAGAACAGGGGAGGGGTCGTCCCCTCCACTGGTCCTCATTATGGTCGAGGGATCCACTTACCAAATTAATGGTTTTTTGTAGATGTTTCCACGCATACTGGAACTGACAACTATAGGGTGAGGGGAATCATATTTCTCATTAATTTTCCAAAGTGTCCTGTTGGAGCAACTCCTATTACAACTATGGTCTATCAAGGCCTTACAACACTACTGGTAGTATTTCTTCAAATGATCTGCGTTCCAGGGGTTGGAAAAAGGTTCCCCTTCTAGGTTTTCTAGTCTATATGTCCCAGGGACAACTTCATCGATGACCCTATAGGGGCCGTGCCAATTAGGATGGAGTTTGTTGGGCTTTTGCCAAGTCTTCTTGAGAACCAAGTCTCCTACTGCGATAGGTCTCTGTTTCACCCTCTGATTGTAAAACCTTGCGGTCCTCTGCTGGTAGGAAGCCTGCCTTATCTCAGCATCCTCCCTTCTTTCTTCGATCAAGTCCAGGTCAAGTCTCCTCTCTTCCGTATTTCCCTGGGGGTCGTACATTTGGACCCTGTGAGTGGGAAACTCGACCTCGGTGGGGATGACTGCTTCTGATCCATAAGCTAACATGAATGGGGTCTCCCCAGTAGAGGTCCTTACTGTCGTCCTGTACGCCCACAACACTGCATATAACTCCTCGACCCATCTTCCTTTTGCCTCCTCAAGCCTCTTCTTAATCCCATCTAGGAGTGTCCTGTTCGTAACTTCAGTTTGCCCATTGGCCTGAGGTCGGCCTGGGGTGGAGAAAAATTGTTTGATACTTACCCTCTCACAGTACTTCTGCAGAGAGGCATTCTTGAACTGGGTCCCGTTATCCGAGATGAGGGTGTTGGGTAGACCATATCTGCATATCACATTCTTCCAGATGAACTGGAAGGTCTTCTGCTCCATGATCGTGACCATTGGTTCGGCCTCTACCCACTTTGAAAAGTAGGCAATTGCTACGATGAGGAACTGATAGTTATTGACTGCCCTCGGTAAGGGTCCTACCAGGTCAATCCCCCATACTGCAAACGGCCATGGGGATGTAATGGAGGTAAGAGGCTGATGAGGTTGGTGAGGGATGGTAGCAAATCTTTGGCATTTATCACACTTTTTAACATATGCGCAGCATCTTTCCCCAGGGTCGGCCACCAGTAGCCTTGGGTGATCACCCTCTTTGCCAAGGATCTACCCCCAATGTGGCTTGAGCACGACCCTTCATGCACATCTTGCAAAATAGAAGGGACTTCTGAGGGATGCACACACCTAAGTAAGGGGAGCAGAAACCCCTTTTTGTACAGCGTGTCTCCGATGACAGTGAACTTTGCAGCCCTGTATCTCAGCTTCTTCCTCTCTTGGCTTGCTTCTGGCATCTCTCCCTCTCTAATGTATCTGATCAGAGGATCCATCCATGAAGGTTCTTGAGAAACATTCATGCAAATGCCAAGTGTTCCCTCGACGTCTTCGATAGTTGATCGAAGCAAGATTTCTACCGGGACTGTCCTCCTTATGTCTGTCCTAGTAGCTGAGGCCAACCTTGCAAGGGCGTCGGCACGGCCATTGTCGAGCCTAGGTATCCTCTTGAATTTCACCTCTTTAAAGTTTTTCAGCAATGACCTCACCTTCTCAAGATACCTAGCCATCCTCTCGTCTTTGGCCTCATAGGCTCCTAGTATCTGATTCACCACCAGCCTTGAATCACTGTGAACCAAAATTTGGCCGACACTAAGAGATTTGGCCAAGGAAAGGCCAGCTATCAAGGCCTCATACTCAGCCTCATTGTTGGAGGCTTTGAAATTGAACCTCAGGGCGTACTCGATGGCTGTGCCGTCGGGTGCTGATACTATCAATCCAGCTCCACTCCCGCTTTCGCGAGAGGACCCGTCGACGAAGAGACTCCACACAGCATGTTCCTCCGAGAAATTTCCCTCGATGAGTGACCCTTGTCTAAAAAGGTATCTTCCCTCTTCATTTTTAGCCACCTTTCTTCTAGCGGTGCTTGTCTTAGCCTTATCTGCAGGAGGGTCGGTGAGCCTACCTTGCTGGGTATCTGTCTGGCTTAAACCCTCACCCTCGGCCTTGTCACTCTCCTAAGTAAATTCAGCCACGAAATCTGCCAATACCTGCCCCTTAATGGCTGTCTTAGGCTGATACACAATATCGAACTCCCCCAGCTCTATAGCCCAGGTCATTAGCCTTCCTGATTTTTCAGGCTTGTGTAGGACCTGCCTAAGAGGAGAGTCAGTAAGGATGACCATAGTATGGGACTGGAAGTACGGTTTCATCTTCCTTGAGGCATGGATCAAGGCGTAGGCCAACTTTTCCATCCTCGGGTATCTTTGCTCTGCCCCCTGGAGTGCCTTGCTGTTAAAATATACAGGCTTCTGTATACCATCCTCGTCTCTCACAACGGCTGTGCTGATGGCAGACTCTGAGACGGCGAGGTACACGTAAAGTCGTTCACCCTGCACGGGTCGTGACAGCAGCAAGGGAGACCCTAAGTATGATTTTAGCTCCTTGAAAGCCTCATCACACTCTTCACTCCATTCAAAGGCCTTCCTGAGGATCTTGAAGAATGGTAGACACCTGTCTGTAGCCCTTGACACAAATCTGTTCAAGGCAGTCACTCTCCGTGTGAGCCTCTGAACGTCTTTGATGGACTTGGGGGTCTTCATCTCAATAAGGGCCTTTATCTTTTCAGGATTGGCCTCGATGCCTCTTTGATTGACAATGAACCCCAAGAACTTCCCCGCTCTGACCCCGAAGACACACTTGGCCGGATTAAGCTTCATCTGGTACTTGTCCATCGTATTAAAGGTCCTCTCTAGGTCTGCCACATGATTCTCTGCTTTCAAACTCTTGGTCAGCATGTCATCCACGTAGACCTCCATAGACTTCCCAATTTAGTCTTCGAACATTTTATTTACGAGGTGCTGGTACGTTGCCCCCGCGTTTTTTAGACCGAAGGGCATGACCCTATAGCAGTATGTACCTTTGTCAGTGATGAAGGCAGTCCTCTCCGAGTCTTCAGGGTTCATGAAGATCTGGTTGTACCCTGAGTAGGCATCCATAAAACTCATGAGCTCGTGGCCTGCAGTAGCGTCTACCATCTGGTCAATGCGGGGGAGAGGGAAGCTGTCTTTGGGGCAGTGCTTATTGAGGTCTGTGAAGTCCACACACATCCGCCACTTCCCGTTGGCCTTTGGGACAATGACTGCGTTGGACAGCCACTCAGGGTAGATGACCTCTCTGATAAATTCAGCGTCCTCTAGCTTTTTGACCTCATCCCTGATGACCTCGTACTTCTCTCTAGAGTAAATCCTCCTCTTCTGCTTTACCGGCTTCACTCCCTCTACCACATTGAGCTTGTGGCACATGATTTCAGGGTCGATCCCCGGCATATCTACATGACTCCACGCGAAGACGCTTCATCTTTTCCTCAATAGTTTAATGAGGTCTTCCTTGATGTTGGGCCTCAGAGACTTGCCAACTTGGACGGTTTTTCCCGGGTCATCCTCATCGAGGATGATGGGTTCTACCTCCTCATCGGCCTCTCCTTTCTTGAGATTCGTCTCGTCCCTGGGGTCTAGGGTATCAATATTGTAAGTGGCTGTAGCCCTCTTGTGTGCCTCCCTTTCTTCGGCGGAGTTGTAGTAGCACTCTCGCGCTGTCGTCTGGTCTCCCTGAACCTCCCCCACCCCGTATGGGGTAGGGAATTTAATCATCTGGTGGACCGTAGACGGCACGGCCTCGAACCCTTTAAGGGCCACCCGCCCCAATATGATATTATAGGCTGAAAACACATGCTCATCCATCACAAAGAAACTGACCTTCCTGGTGAGCCATCTCGGCCACTCGTCCCCCATCCTAGCATCAGCCTCATACACTCCAAGGGGGTGAACTTTTTCCCCACTGAATCCAATCAACGGATGATGGTACGGGACGAGTCTAGCACGGCTGAGACCTAAGGCCTTGAAGCATGGACAAAACATTACATCTGCAGATGAGCCCCCATCCACCAGGATCCTCGGCACCTCACACCCATACACCCTGGTCGTGATGACGAGCGGGTCATCATGCGGGGCTAAGAGGCCTTTGAAGTCCATTCGTGAGAACCCTACTATCAGTGTGTCCATGTCCACCTTCTTCCTCTTTTCTGGCTTGGCCTCCAGAGATGTCGAGTGGACAGTCTTCGTCATTACCCTGGCTTCTGCTACGTGAGCCTTCCTATCTGCGACTTTCGATCCTCCTCCTGCCAGACCCCCAGAGATCATTCCCACTCCGAGCGAGATCGTATTAAGCCTCTTGACGGGGCCCTGATCGTCTCTCAGCGGGAGGTCAGGGTCGTCCTCATCATCAGAAGGGTCGTCCCCTCTTTTTTGAGGACCCTCTCTACATACATCGACTCGCTTCTTTCTGGGGTCGTCCCCTCGGCCCCTCTTGAAGGCGCCTCTGTCGACGTACTTTCTGAGCTTCCCTTCTTTCAGTATCTTCTCAATCTCATCTTTCAGAGCAAAGCATTTGTCTGTCACGTGACCGTGGTCTTGATGAAATTCACACCACAGGTTCTTATTTCTCTTGCCAGGTGCTGCCCTTAGCTTCTCAGGCCACTTCAGGGATCAGTCACTCTTTATCTCATTGAGAATTTGCTCACAGCTGACCGTCAGAGGGGTGTAACCAGCGAACTTGTCGTTCGTGGACCTCTTCTTCCCCTCTTTGTTCTTCTTAGGGTACTTACCCCCACCAGTACCTCCCTTCTCGTCTTCATATTTTGCGGCCATCGCCTCTTCGACGTTCATCACCTTTCCTACTGTCAACAGCAATTCGGCCATCGTCCTCGGAGGGTCTTCAGCAAGCTTCCATAACAGCTTCCCCTTTTGGAGTCCTCCGATCAGGGTTATCATAGCTATGCTTTCCTCGTAGTTTTCTACCTCCAACTTCTCTTTATTGAATCTGGCTATGTAGTCCCTCAGACTCTCATTCTTCCCCTGCTTGACATAGAGCAGGTGGGTGGTCTTCTTCTGTGGCCTTACTCCAAAGCAAAAGTTGTGGATGAACCGGTCTGCCAACTGCTTAAAGTTTTTAATGGAATTTTTTGGAAGAGACGTGTACCAAACGTGTGCAGCCCCCGTCAGGGTTCCAGAGAAGGCACGACATCTCATCTCATCTGAGATAGAGTATATGTCTGCTGCTGATTGATACATCTCAACATGGTGGACAGGGTTGGTGCTCCCATCGTATCTTGGGGTGACCACAGGTGGCTTGAACCTTGATGGCGTAGGGAAGTCGACTATCTTCGCCACAAAGGGTGAGCCTATGGTATATCCCTTCTGAAGGGGATCTCGGCTCTTAAATATATCACCTATCTTATCCTCTAGCCGCTGGATTGAGTCATTCTAGGGCCTCACAGGGTCGGCGCGGCCGATGTTATCCCCAGCCGCCTCTTGAAGGTGGACGGAGGGTTCTACTGCAGCAGGCCTGTGTCAGCTGTTCACTTCCCTTTGGCTGTCATCCCGCCCCTGGGGTCGGCCATCTGCTGCCTCCTGCCTGGACCTCGCAGCACTTCTTGACCTGGACAACTTATCCCGCAGGTCATTTACTGGGCCTAGCCTCTCAAAGGCCGACCCTCTACTCAAGCGATCAAAAGCATAGCCTCTCGGGCGATCATCAGGGTTTGGTCTCACGCCCTTTCCTCTACTATCCTGGAGAGGTCGCACAGTGTTGTTGGAGACCTCATAAGGTTCCCAGCATTCAATTGGGGCCTCCTCTCCCTCCAGATCGTCATACCTGTCTTCAGGGCAAGGGTTTCCTTGCCTCCCCAGGCGTAAACGCCTGGGGTCAGCAACATCCCTACGCCACTGAGGGGGTGGCAGGTCTTTGCGTGGTGCCTGGGGTGGTCCCCTGGCCTCATGCTACCCTGGAGCTGCTGCCAGAGTAATCATCTCAGGTGAAACCCCTGGTGCTCTCAGTATGTTCTGGCTTAGAGCTGTGAACTGCTCCTGCATCATCCGCTGGCTTGCTGCCAGAGACTTTAGGGCTGCCGCCACATCAGCCATCTCAGACTGGGGTGGCGGCTGACTGGAACTGGGTCTTCCCCCCTCATCCGGCGGGGGAAGTGGTGGCGGTGGAATCTCAGGTGCCATGTGCTTGAGCTATGAAAAGTTGAACTGAAGAAAATAATAGAGAGCTTGAGAACCTTAATGGGTCTCTTTCAATGGTGAAACACCTCCTCTCAGGGGGAGTGTTGGTTCACCACTAGAGTGCCCAGTGAGGTCAAGCTGTACAAAGGAAGAGATGTCTTCTCGTTTCCCACAGACGGTGCCAAACTGATGATGCTGAGATTCAGCACCACCGGATAAGTGATAGTGAGCTCAAGCAGTAGCAGCCATGGCAGCCATGGAGATGAATAAGTGTATAAGTATGTAGAAAGGGATGAGTATAAGAGGAATTAGGACAATGATGTATAGTGGTTCAGCCAATTTGGCCTACATCCACTGTGAGTGTGTGATCCACTAAGTATGGGCGCTAATGGCCTTGGATACAATGCACATAACCCTCTCTCTCTCTCTACTGTGTGTACAAACAGAGTTTTAGCTAGGGCTACTGTTCATGGATCGATCCCCTGTAAGGTTGTAGATGACAAGTATATATAGGTCTTGGGGGGCGTAGTGTACCCCCCAAGTAAGCATGGTGCATGTGAATAATGATCTAGCCAATCCCCTGTTGACACCTGTAGATGCTAAATGATGACATAATATTCCCTCACGTGAGGGTGTGATTCTGTTATAACGGTCTACCACGTGTCATATGAGCCTGACGAGCACTGTTCCACGCGTCTCCCAAACCACGCGCCATCATGATATCACCCTCGGCCTACGAGCCGAGGCCGAGGTCAAAGTTTCTTCCGGTAGTGAGCCTGGCTTAATTCTGGCCTCGTACTGTCGTACCCTCGTACTGTCGTCCGGAGCCTGGTGGAGGGTCGTACCCTCGTAGGGTCGTTCGGAGCCTGGTGGAGGGTCGTACCCTCGTAGGGTCGTCTGGAGCCTGGGGAAGGTTCGGCCACTCGTAGGGTCGTCTGGGCCTGGAGGAGGCCAGCTGGAGCCTGGTGAAGGGTCAGCCCCTCGTAGGGTCGTCCGTTTTGGAGATAATCTTCAGCCAGGCCGAGGATATAAACGGGTATATCATATATATATATATATATGTGATGCATTTTTCATTTTTCATTATCTCTAATTAATGATTTAGTCTATATGTGTTTTAATTTTCCAGTGGGGACTTTATTTTTTAAGAGAAAGAAACTGTATTTAAAAAATTTTAAGCTATGTGCTTTTTTGAAATTTTTGGATAAATAAATGCTCGAAAAAACATTTCGTAAAATGTTAATTGTGATAAGGCTTATTTCAAAATTAGGGAAACAAAAGAGAAAAGGTAAATCTTTCCAAAATTGAGGTGCCTACCAACATACCACCTGGGCTGCCCATCAGCACACTTGTCATAACTACAATTTCTTTTCAACCTTTATTGTGCTTATTGTTGCATTCTCTTCACTAGGATTCTTTCTTTGGAACCATTGATTTATTAACATCGTCATTTTATGAGATATTTTAAGTATAAAAAGGGGCTTGATGTGAGGTCTTGAGTCACACCTCAACTCTTTTAAAAATGCGGGATATATTAATAGTCCGTATAGTAGGTCACACACACACACAAAATTCTTTTTATCCAAATTTTATCTTGATTAACTTAAATGAACATGAAAGATAATTTCAAAGCTAAAACACAAGTCGAACATCCAAACCAAAAATAAGGTTTAGAAAAAATCCCTTTCTGGCAAAACCTATATTTCAGTACTATTTTAGACACGACATGTGAATACGTACCAAAAAAACAACTTAGAGATCCACTGAGCTTATGCATTACATCTTATAGCCTTCCATAGCAAACATCATAGTCCAGCATCGTCCACAACAAGCAGTTATTGCCTTGGTATCCACCGATCAGCCTTAGGAATCGGAGTTCCTTTCTTCTTCATTAGTAGAGCTTCAACTCTACAAAGTCAACAATAGAGACATACTTTACAAGAGTTTCAAGATGAATGGTCTATACTGATGTTTGAAATAACTCAACAAATTATTCAATGGGATTGATTTGGAAAACCAAGTGGATTTCACAAACTAAGGTTATGTGACTTTTAGAACTGATATAGGAAATTGATTTTTGAGTCCACAAGACCCCATTTTATAGAAATCATGAATTTCGAGGAGGAGGAACTTGTTTGAATGAAAATTGGGGGTTCGTTCGAACAAAAACCATGTGTCGTTCAAATGAACTCTAGTCTCATTCGAATGAACCAGAGATGTCATTCAAATGGGCTTCGCACGAGCTTCTAATGGTTGCACATCTGTCAGGCAGAGAAACCCGATTGGATGGTCATTCAAAGTTTGTTCTAACGAACTCGCATTCTTGTTCCAACAAATACAGCAAGCAACTCATTCGAATGACCTAAAATAAAAAATATTTTTATTTTGAAAATCATTTTAAAAAATTGCCTCAAATAAATTTTAAAACATCCCAGAATAAAATGTAAAAAGTCTAATCAAAACCATATACCATATACCTTCACAATCAAAGTAGCAAATATTTCAACACATAGATAGGTTTAGGTATAACTTGGTTAAAATAATTGGACGTCCTTTCCTTGGTGGGTTAGGTCGAGTCCCATTAGGATCAATCGTAAACTCAGGAACCAGTTCTGGTGCAGCATTAGAAGTGGATGCACCATCCTAACCTATTCCTTGACTCTCCTTAAAACGTAACAAGGGATCGAGTAACATCTTTTCAACCTTCTTAGACGTGTCTTATAAAATGACATTGACCTCCCAGGAATGTTTGAGATCTTTCTCGAGTTGAGAAACATGGGCTCAAATTTTCTTATGAGTTTTTAATGATGCCCAAAGATATCTCATAAGACTAGCCGCTTTGTTGGTCAAAGCGATATTTTCCTTACTAACCACAATAAGTTTCTCACATAATCAACTTTTAACTTCTCGAGTTGAATCACCGACACCTCACACTATCGAAAAAATTTCAAATCCTTCTCTAAATCCAACAACCTAAGAGTCAAATTTATATTTTTCTTTTTGGTTTTCAAAGACTCTTTGTGAAGATCGGCTTTGGCACGTTGGATCCCACTTTCTACCTCACTAAAATCCTCATCACAATTCTCACTCTTTCTAGAATGGTTCAACAAATTATCGAGACTCACATTTTGAAATGGCCTCACTGGTGTGGGAAGAACTAGAAGCACTAATGTGACTGGCCATCAATGCACATAAATTAGGTTCATGTGCTGATTCATATCCAGAATCCACCGACTTAACATGACTATCGAAAAGGGTGGCATTCTATCCATCTTTACCATTTCCATGTCTCTTAAGCCTAGTGGGACATTCATGAGATTTATGTCATTTCCCATCACATTCATAACATCTCCCCAATTCAACTTTCCTAGGATAATCTCCTCTCGCTCTCTCTTGATCATTCTCAAAAACTTTCTTGCCTGTGTCTTTATTTTTATCAAAACTCTTATTTTCTTTGTAAGAAGATTCTTGGTTAAATTTGAGAAATTTTTTGAATATTTTTTAAAGAAGGCAAAGATCATCTAGCGCAAAATCAAACTTGGAGTCAGAGTAAAAAACCTTTTCATTTTTCTTTGTTTTAAGTTTTAAGGATATTCCTTCCATTTTATTTTTAGCTTCAGGGAACATATCTGGTTCGTAAGTTCGAAGGTCTCCTACGAGTTCTTCGAACCTAAGAGTATCTAAGATTCCCAAAGAATTAAGGAAAGTAACCTTACCTTAAAACGGTATGAAAATGATCTCAAAAGTTTCTTAACTACCCTCGTCTCAGGAATTCCCTCACCCAAATTAAAAGTAGAACTAATAATATTGGAAATGCATGGATAAAATTCATCAAAGTTTTCAGACTCATTAATGTGTATGGTCTCAAATTGTGTGGTGAGATTTTGAAGCTTTGAGGCTTTGAGAACATTGGTACCCTCATGAATGAGTTGGAGAATATACCATCCATCCTTAGACATGGTACATGTGACTGAACCAAAAATGGAACTTAATCCTCAGGAGTTAAATTGCTCCATTTAAAATCATCTTATGTCCAAGGAGTGATAGGTTTAAGACTCATGACATGTAATTAGTCACAATGGGTCGTTCCCACCCACTTTCACAAACAAGCCAAACTCGCTCATCAATCAGTTTCAGTACCAACATCATATGATCATTATAATATGCATAATTGGTCCCATTAAAGACAGGTGCCATAGGTACGAGTTATCCATATAACTACCAGGATTCATTTACCCATCTTATATAAACTTGCTCTGATACCAATTTGAAAATACGGGTTATATGGATAGTCCGTATAGTAGGTCACACACACAAAAAATTCTTTTTAGCCAAATTTTGTCTTGAAAAAACTTAAGTAAACGTGCAAGATATTTTCAAAGATAAAACACAAACCAAATATCCAAGCAAAATCAAGAAGAAAATTGAGGAAAAATCCCTTCCAGGAAAAAAATAGATTTCCAGGCTATTTTAAACACGGAGGACTAATACAGACTTATAAACCAACTTAGAGCTCCACTAAGCTTATGATGTACATCTTCGAGTCTTCCACAGTAAACGTCATAGTCCAACACCATCACACAACAAGCAACTCTTGCCTTGGTATCCACCAATAAGCCTCAAGAATTGGAGTTCCTTTCTTGTTCAATAGTAAAGCCTCAAATTTATAATGTCAACAGTAGAGACAAACTCTATAAGGGTTTCAATATGAATGGTGTATAATAGGGTTTGAAATAACTCAACAAATCATTCAATTGGATTGATCTGAAAAAAATGGATTTCACAAATTAGGTTTGTGAGACTTTTGGGTCTGATATGGGAAATTTATTTTCACCAAACGTTCTGAGTAAAATAGTCCACAAGACACCGTGTTACATAATTCATGAATTTTGACGTGACGAAATGCATTCAAATGAAAACTATGGGTTCGTATGAACGAAAACCATGTTTCGTTAAAAACGAACTCTAGTCTCGTTAGAGCAAACTAGAGATCTCGTTCAAATGAGATTCGATTGAGCTTATAACGGGTTGAACTTTGTCAAAAAGAGAAACCCAGTTGGATGGTCATTTGTAGTTTGTTCTAATGAACTTGCATTCTTTTTCCAACAAATATAGCAACTCATTCAAACGACCCAATAATAAAAAATATTTTTAATTTTAAAAATTGTCTAATATAAATTTTAAAATATTTTTAACTAAAATGCTAAAGTATAAATCAAAACCCTATACTATACACCGCCACGATTAAAATAGCAATGATTTTAAAGAATTTTATCTTTGATTTATTTCTTGATGACTAACTTGTTTTAACGTTGAAGATCGTGGGAAGTACATGATAATTCAGCTTGTAACCGGATACGCTAAAATGAATAAAATGATAAGAAATCATAAAACTTGATCTTACACTTGATCTTACATGTGCTTGTACAATGTTAATTGTGAGGCTTTTAACATACGCCCTGCCACCCTTTGGCATAACAACTCAGCGAATTGGAGTATATTGGAAGCAGTTTTTCAGTTTTGATATCCTAACGACCATATATTCCATTTTAGGTTGGACGAGGTGTTTTCGACCTAGGAAGAATTTTCGGCCATATTGGATGTTGACCATAAAGTTTCTTCCACTATGCCTGAATTTTATCATTCTCCTTAAGTGGTGCTTATTGAATTATTATATATCAACCTTTGCTACTCGGCCGCTGGTGCATGGGGTAGGTGTGACCATCCCTCATCCTCGTGATAGGAGGGGATCCTAGTCCCGCGCATCCCTCTCAGGAGTGTTTCGATCGGCGTCGTTGATGAGGTGAAAAATGAAGAGAGATGGAGTTTCCAGCCTATTTTACTCAAAATAGACAAAAGAAAAGGGATCCATCCCGAAGGACAGCATCCATAGACATAATGATACATACGAAACTAAAATGATTCGAAAAGGGTCCAGAGGCTAAGTTACGAAATGGGAAGGTGTTAGGCACCCATTCTGCCCTTACGGTCTCTCATGGGTTGTTGCTATTTTCATTTATTTCCCCGTGATATGTGTGTATTTGTATACGTAGTGGAGATAGGAATAGCGACTTGTATCATGGAAGAGAAAAAGTGAGTCATCCATAGGAATGTTCCTAAAAAATAATATTAGAAAATAGGTTTAAGCGATTATTCTTGCGTTGATCATTATAACGAGACGACAACGCACATGGAATAATACGCCACTAAGAACAAATATACGTGTATGTAAATATATAGAATTGAAGATAATTGAGTTCAAGGAATCTAGAAAAAATAGAAAATGAGAGAAAAGTAGGAATAGGACTCGAGTCACAGGTTTTACCCCGAGACGCTTATGTAGCCTATAGAGCCATCAAAGTCCACGTAGTTCGTATGCAAAATGAGGGGTGGGATTTATCCCATAAATCCAATCGGGGACTTATCTTATATGTGTGTGTGTGTGTGTGTGTGTAAAAAAGTGTTTTAGTTTTGAGAAAAGTGTGAGAATTCCCATTTGGAATTTATGAGCAAACCCTCTTTTTCTTATTTTTTGGGTTTTATTTATATGAAAATAGGAGATGTGCAATAATACTAAATAAAAAGTATATTAGGATATGTGAGATGAGAGAATAAAAGTGCTATGTAATAGAACGAATTAATACGAATTTAGGGGAATTTAAAGAGAGAGTTGAGAAAGTTGGACCTTATTGAAGATCTTGAGCTTGATTTTGGATGTTGGAGAGCAGCCCTTGAACTTAGGTGATGATGGAGGATACTTAATTCACCAAGTTTGATGAAGAAGGTGATGAAAGGTGAAGGTTGGAAAGGGATTTGGATGGGGAAATAACGCTGACTTCGAGAGGGGTTTTCTGAGCTTGCTGAGAGTGATGGATCTCTGATATTCTTCCTCTTTTTGGAATGAGGTTAGGCCCTCCTTTTTATAGGCCCAGGGAATTGTCGATCGGCATAGCCCTGGTCCTTCGAATCAACAGGTGTGTTTAGGCACACTGCTAACAGGTAGGGTCTGGGACCTGCCTTTTGGCAGTCTCTTTCAGGTTCTTTCAAAAAATTGGTCATAGAGCACAAACCGTTAATCCAAATTATATACGGGGTAAACTATTGGAAGGTACTTCATAGGCCTTTGAAAGTACTTGGGACTACTCCTGGGTTCGGGAGTTGACTTTTGGTGAAATGTGTCTCAAAAGCGCTCATCGGTCCTTTAAATGGGGAAACTTCGAACGCAAACAGATCGTTCGTCTGCATGGTAAGTCAGAATTGCATACAGGGTGGACCGTTGGAATGGTTAGGAGATGTACTTCGACATTCCAAAGAGTTTGACCTGGTTCAGAGAGTTGACTTTGGTCAATCGGGGCCTAGAAGCATTCGGTGACCTTTCGGAGTAAAACGGATCATTTATCCGTACCATTAGTCAGAATCATGCATGGGGCAGACCATTGGAAAGGTGTTTTAGTGCACTTCAAAGATTCATTCAGCCTCGGTGGAGCTAAAGAGTTGAATTTAGTCAAACGGATCTTGGGAGCATCCGGTGGCCTCCTGATGTAGTTTTGGGGGAAAATGGGTCCTTCGTCCGCACCGTAAGTCAGAATCGCACACAGGATGGACCGTTGGAAAGGGGTTTTAGTGGCCTTTGAAGATTCATTTAGTCATATTTGAGATAAAGAGTTTGACTTCTAGTCAAATGGAGCATGGGAGTGCCCGATGGCCTTTAGGTCAGTACCCGAGGTATGACTTGGGTTTACAATGATGAAGGGAGGTGATATGGACCTAAGGAGAGGTTGGGGATATTCGAATGGGGTGTCTATAGAACCCCTCGATGGGTTAGTTTGGAACAAATGATAGCCATCGAATAGACACCACATGATGCCTTTGAACGAGGATGATCAGAGGGTCGAGGTCGATTTTAAGGACCTAAGGATGAGGATGACCGATTCTGTGGGTCAAAGTCAATTCTGAGGGCTTGAAGATGAGGGTGACCGATTTTGTGGGTCAAGGCTAATTTTACGAGCTTGGAGATGAGGGTGACAAATTTTGCGGTCTTAAAGATGAGGGTGACCGATTCTACGGGTCGAAGCCAATTCTGAGGGTTTGGAGATGAGTGTGACCGATTATGTGGGTCGAAGCCGATTCTGAGCGCTTAAGGATGAGGGTGACCGATTCTGTGGGTTGAAGCCAATTTTATGGGCTTAAAGGGGCATACTGGGGATGGTCTTAAAAAAAATGATGACCAGAGATTTAGGTCAATTTCGAGGACCTACAGCAATGATGGGTGTGACCAATTTTGCGGGTTGAAGACAATTCTAAGGGCTTAGGTTGTGATGACCGATTCTGCGGGTCGAAGCCAATTATGTGGGCTTAAGTTGGGGATGACCAATTCTGAGGGTCAAAGACAATTCTACGAGCTTAAGTTGGGGATGACCAATTCTGGGGGTCGAATCCAATTCTACGGGCTTAAGTTGGGGATGGCCAATTCTGCGGGTCGAATCCAATTCTACGAGCTTAAGGTGAGATGATCAATTCCACGGGTTGAGGCCAATTCTAAGGGCTTAGGTTTGAGATGACCAATTCTGTGAGTGGAAGCTAATTTTGCGGGCTTAAGGTGAGATGACCAATTCTGCGGGTCAAAGCCAATTCTGCAGGCTTAGGTTTGAGATGACCAAATCTGTGGGTCAAAGCCAATTTTGCGGGCTTAAGTTGGGGATGACCAATTCTGTGGGTCGAATCCAATTCTATGGGCTTAAGTTGGGGATGATCAATTCTGCGGGTCGAAGCCAATTCTGCGGGCTTAAGGTGAGATGACCAATTCTACGGGTCGAAGCAAATTCTGTGGGCTTAAAGTGAGATAACCAATTCTACGGGTCGAAGCCAATTCTGTGATCTTAGGGTAAGATGACCTCGAGGAAATCTATCGGAGAAATTAACTCATGATTTTGATTTGAGCTGGGGAGCCAATTGTTGGTGGAATGATTAGGTGGTCCAGGGTTTGGACATATTTCTTGCGAAAAATTGAGACCTTTGGGGAATAGGAGATGATCCTGAAGTTTTTGATATTTTGGAGGTCCTCTGGGGACGTTTCCAGGGAGAGATTTGCTTGTCTTTTGAGAGTTCCATGGGGAAATAGGGTTCCGCTTGAGGAAGTGAAAAAATTTCTTGGTGAAAATGTTCTAAATCCTTTTCGGGATTTTTAAGAATTTTTTGAGGATTTTTCAGGGTTTTCTCGTATTTTTTTGGGAATTTCTGTATAAAAATTTAAGGGAGGTTTCGGTCGGCATGGTGTGGAGGGTGCCATTCGGCAGTGACACGGACTTTTGGGCTGCCTCGAGAAGATAAAGGGGAAGTGTTGATCGGTAGGTGGGGATAAAGTGTCGATCGACATGACCCTTGGCATCCTATATAAAGGGGGCGAGTTCCCCTCATTTTTCACAGCTTCTTGCCTTCTTTCTTTCTGCGATTTTCTTCAACGAATCGTTCTAGCATTCCATAATCTAAAAAATGCCCGCTTTTGTGAGCATTGTAGTACACCGAGAAAGATTGGATATTAATGACTGGGCAAACGTGTAGTGGAGGGCCAGGGTGCCTCTTTCTTTGGGGAGCGATAACTCTTTTGACGGATTCGAGTTGGTTGCGGATGAGTGGACCTTGATGCGAGAGTCGTCGCGTCATCGCTCTTCGATGTTGGTGAACCTTGGAGGTTATGTAAGTAAAATGACTTTTGGCATTCTCTTTTTTGTGGTTTTCCTTTTTTCTTGGATTCTGACAAGGTTTTTCTCTTTTGGCAGTCTGATGTTTCTTTGTCGAATATGCGTGCCCGTGGGACGATGGGGCTTAAGGATGTCTGGGAGCATCTTCCACCTATGGTGAATTGGGTGGTATCCTCAGCAGGCTTTGGGAGGTTAGAATCTGTTCTAGATGAGACGCCTTGTTCGACGACATTCTTATGCGCTCTGGCGGAGAGGTGGTGGGACACTACCCACACCTTTCATTTTGGTTTTGGGGAGATGACTGTGACTCCCATGGATGTGCAGGAGATGTTGGGGCTGGATTGTGATGGGGAGCAAATAGAGGTGGATCGCTCTTTGCGGGTGAGGCCGGATGCGGTGCGCGCGACGCTTGGTGATGTTGGGAGGATAGTGCCTGGGGACTACACTCATCTGTCGCTCCTGAAGGATGTTTTTATTGGTCAGGGTGATCGATGTGGAGGACGGGTTATAGGTGAGGCAGATGGACCGGTTGTTCATTTTGCTGGTGTTGGGGGGATGTCTGATGGCGCCGAGCGGTGACGTTGTCCACTTATGTTTTTACCATATCTGAGGATGTTTTTGAACATCCCTCTATATGATTCAGGGAGCCTGACTTTGGCGACCCTTTATTTTTCCTTGGATACATTCAGTCGGTGCTGCCGGTAGTCTTTCACTAGAGCCATGTATCTTCTTGAGGTATTCTTTAATTTTGTGCATTTTCCTTTCATGCATTCGCATTTTCCTTATGCATCTCTTTTGATTGAGAATCCTTATCTTTGGCAGATGTGGTTCTATGAGGTGATTGGGTGTAATACCCAGCCGATCACTTTGAAGGACAAGATCGTTGGGGACTTTTGCTAGTTGCATCGATGGCGAAAGTCCAATCGGCAGTCGAGGAGGTCTCTATCTTTAGAAGCGGTGCGTCAGGTCTTGAATGGCCCAACCAGTAATAGGGTAAGACTTTTTTATCCTCCAGTCTAAGACCTTTGTGCGCTCTGAATATGTTTCCTTATATTTTGCTGGCGATTTTTTAGGTGACCTTCTACCCTTGGGGGACAACTGTACAGGCCACGGGGTTGACTGAGTAAATGCGCAGATGAGGTATTTGCTGGCGCATGAGTTTGGTGACTCTTGGTATCGTGGGGAGAGGGTGGACTGACAGATTGCTGAGGAAGAGGTGTTGGTGCCACCTGCGAGGCCCCCTATATCTATGAGGCAGGAGCAGCTACTGCCAGAGGATATGAGGATCACGGCGATGATTGACGAGTCCTACCAGCTGTACACCGATACGCCTGTGCCGTATGATTATATGGACTTTGTGACGAGCTGGATGATGACGCCCAGCATATGTGATGCACTTCCCTTCCCTCCTGCGGGTTCGAGTCGGCCAGTGGGGCCCTCCCACAACGGTGGCAGTCCTTCAACATCTGCAGCGACGACGACCTCGGAGGTCCCCTTTGTGGGGATGCATACTCCTTCATACAATATTCGGCGGGCTAACAGAGGGATGGTTCCTATTCTGCATCATCCTCATGCGATGGACCCGGAGGAGTTGGGCTTGACAGAGGAGCTTCTTCGTCGTGAGGTATATCTTTTATGTTCTCTCCTTCGGTTTCTTCTGATCTTTTCTTATTGACACTGATTCTGCCTTTTCTTGCAGCACGTCAGGGGTCCACCACTTGGCTGAGGGATATTAGGGACTGGATATCTTCTTCGACTGTCCATATTTGGGACGCAGTTCCTGTTCCTTCTTACTTGGTGCCGTCTGCCTCATCCGGGGAGGAGTCTGGTTCAGGTAGAGGCGGTGCGTCATCTCGCCGTCGAGGAAACAGAGTGCGTCACAGAGGTGGAAACTCTTAGGAGAGATGGGTGAAGATTAGGTGAAAGAGAGAAGGAGAATGTGGGTTTGGGATGAGTCCCATTATTTTTTGCTTTTCTTTATTTTCCTGCAAAAATGATGTAACACAGAAACATCATGTGTGTGTGTGGTGGTGTGTGGTGGGGGAGGGGGTGGGGTGGGGTGTGTGTGTGTGTGTGTGGTGGTGTGTGGTGGGGGAGTGTGTGGTGGTGGAGGGGGGCAGGGGTGGGGTGGGGTGGGGTGTGTGTGTGTGTGGTGGTGTGTGGTGGGGGAGGGGGTGGTGGAGGGGTGGGGTGGGGTGGGAATTAGGGGTGGCAATTTTTGACACGACACGATAACCCGACACGAACTCGACACGAAGTTAGCGGGTTAGGGTTGACGATTTCTTGACACGAACCCGAATATGACACGACCCGTCAACACGAATAATAAACGGGTTGGGTTAGTGTCAAACACGTATAACTCGAAAATGAGAGTATATTACATAATTTATATATCTTGATAGGTATTCTATAAAATTCATGGAGAATCGGATGATAAATTATTTATGTGTTGCAAGAATTTGAAATTAATTAAATTAAGTTATTGTAGGCCTATGAGTGCTATGATTGGTTAAGAGAGAAGAAAAAAATTATTTTATATTTTACTTAATGGGTTATGCGGGTCAACCCGAACACGACACGATAATAAATAGGTCGGGTTAGTGTTTGCTCATCTGACACGATTAGTTAAATGGGTCGGGTTGACTAATACTTAACACGAACCCGACATGACACGACCCGAACACGACACGACGCACACGAATTGCCACCCCTAGTGGGAATTGATATCCAAGACATGTATTTGAATTGATATCTATTTATTTGAATTGATAGAATTGTTTCTAGGATAATAATCTCACCTAGTTTTGTATACTATTTTTAAATACAAGTGTGTGTGTGTGTGTGTGTGTGTGCGCGTGTGTGTGCGTGTGGCGGGGGTGGGGGTGGGGTGGGGTGGGTAGGGGTGGTGTGTGTGTGTGTGCGTGTGGCGGGGGTGGTATTGACGGAACTTACACATACGTTATAATATAGACGAAACATTTTTTTATCTGTACTAATAACATTTTTTTATCTGTACTAATAACATTTTTTTTACAGCAAAAATGTCTCCTTCAGATGTTAGGGCGAAGATGATGATGCTGTTTATGATGATGTCGTCGTCTGGGTTCGGTGGTAGCGGAGGCGACGAGGGCTCCTCCGCCCCTAGGCTCCCCAAATATGGAAAATTTGGGATTACCGTTGAAAACAAGTCGGAGCTTTTAGCGAGATCCCTCGAGCTGCTAAAGACGGTCATCGGCCCGGGGTTTATGAGTTGGAAGGAGGTGCCGTATGAGCTCAAGTTAGCTGTTTGGGCGGCACTACAGGTAATATTTATATGAATATTTCAATTTCAATTTCAATTTCAAATTCAATTTATATTTATATTTATATTTATATTTATATTTATATTTATATTTATATTTATATTTATATTTATATTTATATTTATATTTATATTTATATTTATATTTATATTTATATTTATATTTATATTTATTCGCAACTAACATTGTATTTGTTGGATAGGAACAATTCAACTTGGATCCAAAGCTACGCGATTCCGTCTTGGAGCAGTTGAGGGAGCAACACAAGACGTGGAAAAAAAATATGCGGACACGGTACTTTGGAAAAACACGAGAGACCATTTTACAATGGCGCGGATCCGTCCCGCCCAAGGAGCCGATCTCATTGGCACAATGGCAAAAGTTCATTGACAATGAGATCGAGGATCGACAATTGGCATCTCGCCAATCGGGGAGGGAAAATCGGGCTAAAAAGACGGACGTGCACTACTCCGGCCGGACCTCTTACGCTGAGGTGGAGCATAGGATGAAGGTAATATTTAATTTATCTATAACTACAGAAATATATTATTGGATATTATTTTACTTTGCGGGGCCGATACTAATTTTACTTTACTTTATTTTATTTCAGGGGGTAGGGAGTGGGCCAGGGGGTAAGCCACATAGGCTCGATACTTATGTGGCTCTTCGGACGAAGAAGGGGAAGGACAAGGAGGTGTCCCCGAGCGTCGCGGCCACGATTGTAAGTAATCCGACAGTTTAATTATTGTTAATTACGTTATAATTTTTTAGTTTACTTATTTTACTAATCATGTGCTTTTTGTCGTTTCAGGCAAAGCTTAAGGAAGTGCATGAGTCGCAGTCTGATGCCGACAAGGCATCTTTGTCCACAGACGCACTCAGCCAAGTGCTTAGCTCTTATCGCAAGGGGAGGACAAGGGGAGTGAGCTCGCGGGTGGCCAAATCTAGGATCATCGGATTGGAGACGAGCGACACCGGGTTGGCTCGAACGGTGGATTCACACGACGCGAAGCTGTCCCGTTTGGAGGCGACGGTCCAAGATATGTACGCATTCATGAAGCGTACGTTGGGTGGAGACCGTAAAGAGAAAGGTAAAGGGAAAGGGAAGGAGAAGGCGGTGGAGGAGGAGGTGCGGGAGGACGAGGAGGTACGGGAGGACGAGGCGCAGGATGACGAGGATGTGGACCTCGCTGCTTCATCACCGACACGTTCGTACTTCGACGATCCACTTCCCTATTTGACGCCCTCCAACAGACCATTATCGACGATTGGTTGGCCGAGCGTGTTCATATTGGACATATTTGATGGACAGCGGATAGGGCGGGAGTTGAGGGACCCGGATATCATCGAGGGTGGAATAGTCCATGTACGTGTGCTTCAAGGGATGGAGTCCAGGGTGCTCGTCACGCATGTCATACCCGGGAAGGAGAACTCCCTACTGTGGTTGCGTGAACAATGCGGCACGACATATATTAGTGGGTGCGTCAATTCGTATGTCGTGTGGCCTACTCACCTCCTCACATTTACCCAAGACATGTAGTAACATTATTTTTAAGTTTGTCCATTTTAATTATATTTGGATTATATCGTCATGTATATTATTTTTACTTTGAAAATTTGGATTATACTGTCATGAATATATATTTGCATTATCTTTAGTTTGTGTTGGATATATGATGTTTGGAACAGGTACAACGTTGTTATAACAGGTACAAATATACTGCTGGGCAGTGGCGGTGGCCATACTGCCCAGCAGATTTTTTTTAAATTCTGCCCAGAATTGTCACAGTCAATGACCGTGACAAATTTTTTAAGAATTTTCACGGCTTTGTCACGGTTATAAACCGTGACAAACGTGTCACGGTCATTGACCTTGACACGACCGTGACACAAAACGCGAGTTTTGTGTCAAGGTCAATGACCGTGACACGACCGTGACAAAAAAAGTTGTCTCGCCTCGAAATGTCACGGTCATTGACCTTGACAAGGTGAATTTGTCAAGGTCAATGACCTTGAAAAATGGGCAGATTTGGTGTAGTGGAACATGCTATTCGGCGATGGTACCCTTGTATGTGATATAACACTTCCAGTCTCTTTTCGTCCAGGAGTGATAGCTTGTCGAGGCGGCTTTGATGCAAGTCTTCCTTACTGACCTTGATTTCAAGCATGACGCGTAATGAGGGTATTTCTAGCTCCACAAGTAGGACTTATTCCATGCCATAGACTACAGATTAAGGGGTAGCCCTAGTAGAGGTTTGTATTGAGGCTCGGTAGCCCTAGAGGGCGTATGGGATTCGATCGGCCCAATCTCGACAACTTTCGATCATCTTGCTGATAATGGTTGTTGATGTAAAAAATTAGATTACTCTAATTATTCAATCATAGATAAATAAATAAGACAAAAGATTTTAAAGTGGTTCAGCCTTATATGAATGGCCTACGTCCACTGTTAAGTTATTGCTGAGTGTTTGGGAATTCTCGATTACAAGTTCTCTCAAGAAATTCCGGTCCCCTTGAATGAGGGTGATACAAGGTATTTATAGCCCTTAGGCTGTACATGAAAGGGTGATACATTAAATGATGTACATATGAAAGGGTAACTCATTTAATGCTCTTCAAATGTGTGCGTCAAGATGATAAGCATTCAATGAATAGTTGAACTGTTGATTATCTGGCAATCAATGTTGTGGTCGAGATGCAGCTCGAACCGCCTTAGTTGCTCATCGTCCAATAGTTCCTCGGAGCACTGGAGTTCCTCGGAGGACAAGAGTTCCTCGGAGGGCTGGTGTTCCTCGGAAGATTGGTGTTCCTCGGAGTACACATGTTGCTCAGAGTGAGTATGTTGGTCGGGGGAATGAACTTCCTCGTTACTATTGTGCCACGTAGATTGACACGTGTCTTCTTATTATTCGTCCACATTAGCATACTAATTTTGGTATCAACACAAGCCCCCAATGTTTCATATTTCGAACTTTGAGGAGTATGGAACATTCTTTCTCGGTATATGGCAATATTAAATGACCTTCCTGGGTTTTAGGAGCCTTTTCTTCGTATTTGAATTTCCTTCCAAATTCGCAGAATCCGCCTTTTTGCATTTTTATAAGCGCTTCGATCTTCGTGCACTTTTTATCCTTTTAGCCGCCGGTAGCGCAATAGTTTCTTTTTTGTAATCATTTCTTTCACCGTTTCCCAAGGCAAAGTATTTAAGCTACAGAGGCAATCCCATCGTCTTCTACCTTTTCAATTTCTGCTTTCGAGTTTTCTATAGCTTTTCTCTCTCCTGTGCGTTCATCCCTTTCTTCGTTTGTTTGTCAACAGATCTCTTTTTTCCTTTAAAATTTTCTTCCTTCTTCTTCATTTCTTTTTGTTCACCATGGTTTATATTATCGAATCTCTTGAGAAGTTCCGTTCTGACTTTTCTATTCCTTCTTGGGTAACTTTGGAGAGTCTTTCTGAACCTTCAACTTATTTTAATTTGGCTGAGGGACATTGGTTCCCTAGCCTCTTTATTGTTGAATGTGGATTTTCTTTTCCACCAAATCCTTTATGTTTAGAGTTCTGTCAATATTTCGATGTTGTCCCTACAAAAATAACCCCCAACACATGGAGAATAGTTAATGGGGTGTATAGGTTAAATCAGACTCATGGAACTCGTATAGGAATTCTTGAGATTATGTACTGTTATAGATGGGCTATTTTAGACAATGTTTTTTATTTAAAAACTAGATTTTTTAATAGGGCCTTAGTAGTCAACCTCCCTGATGCAAACAGGGATTATTTTGAACACGGGGTAGTCATAAAAAATTGGCAACATACTCCTTTGGTTGGAGATTAAGTATATGAAGGTCCCAGATGCCCCCCATATGGCAATGGGATAGGTTATTTTCATCTTATTTTGTTTTTGAAATTATGATTTCATTGTGTTTGACAAAATGTATGACTGATATTTTACTATGTATTTATTTGCAGTTGACAGTAAGAGAAAAACTCCAAAAGAATCGGAAGTAAATATTAAACATTTGAAACATATCTGGAATTTGCATCGAAGAGTTGCATACGAGCACATCAGGTCTGCTTCATATTTGTTGCAGTACAGGAGCTACACATCACCCTTTACTGCTCGTCCTGTGGTCAGCATTAGTGACCCATTGCCAGCTTCTGAGGAATCTTCACCAGAATCTCACATTCCTCTAAGTCAGAAGATGGGCAAGAGAAGAGTTCCTGCTATCTTCGAGGAGACTTCCTCTGCTGGGGATGGAAAAATAAACAAGGATGAAGTCCCAAAGGGGACAAAGAAAGTAGATGGTGCCCCTTCTGTTGCTCCTCAGAAGGCTGTCGAGAAGCCCCCAGTGGCTCCGAGGAAGAAGAATGCACCTGTGGAAGTGGTCCCAACCAAAAGTTCTTTGGTTGAAACTGCTGAAGTGCCACTGAGGAGATTAAAGAAATCCTCCTCGGTCACTTTGACTGAGACCATTCCCCAGCTCCAAGCTAGTGGAGCTGGTGTTCTAACCATTATTCCCCCGAGTTCTGCGATGAGCTCGGTAAAGACTTGGACTATTCCTGAAGTCCAAGGGATAGAAGAAAACATGTCTAGGGATATGCTGACATCCCTAGCTACTCGTCACATTGCTTCAGTAAGTTTCTCTCATCTTGAAATTTTTATTCTTTACATCAATTCATGTATCTCGGCATTGACTTATCGTTACCCTATTTTTCAGCTGGTGAGTTGCTTTAACACCATAGTGAAGAAAGATGAAGCACTCAAGGCCTCTAGCTCCTCGTCTGGAGTGGAGGATGCTTTTGTGGGTTTGGCCCAATCTCTGAAGGAATCCCGTCAAAAATATGACGAGGATAAGGGTGAATGGGAGAAGAAGTTGACTGCATCTGAGGTAGAAAAAGTGCAGTTGGGAAAGAAGGTGAAGGACTTGGAGAGAGAGAATAAAAAATACGCCGAGAAGCTCACAAATTTTGGGGAACTTGAGAATAAGTTGAAATCGGCCGAGGAAGAGCTGTCCCTTCTGCGAGAAGTAAATCGCCAGAAAGAGGAGGTGGAGGCCAAATTGAAAGCCACCGAGGATCTTCTATCCGAGAAGCTCTCCTCGGAGAAAATGAAGAGAAAAATGGATGTTAAAAAATCCTTTCGAACCGGTTGGGACAAAGGATGGGATAGGGGGTAGCTGCAATGATGGCTCAGGTGCAGTATGGGAGTTTGAAATACTTTCGAGATGGTTGGGTTGCTGCCTTGCAGGAATTGAAGGTGAGCGAGGATTCTGAACTATTTCAACAACATCTTCCTGGTCCTCCTCCAGCTATTGAAGATGAAGAAGAGGATGAAGCTGCATCCGAGGAGTCTTCACTGATAGTTGGTGATCAAGTCATTGCTACACAACCCAACCAGACATCTACTGAGGAGATTTCTTCTTTGCCTGCTCCTCCTGAACAAATCCCAACTCCAGCCGATCAGATTATTGTTCCCACCGAGCAACCAAGCTCCTCGTCCCAGCCTCCCGAGAAAGTCTTAGGAGACAAGGAAAAGGTGTGAAGTTGTTCTGTATTCTCTTTTATTTTTCCTTTTACTTGTACTTTGTATCCCAGATCTTTGTAACTTTGCCTTATGATCTAATAAAATTTGAGTTCTTTTCTTCCATATGATTGTCTCTTCTCTATATACAATCTGTCTTGATCTTCTTTTTTATGATCACTTTTTCTTTCTTTGCTAGTTTCTGGACAGGATGGATATGATATCTTCTAAAGACACTAAGCTGATGCAGCAATGCCATGAATATTATAAAGCTGGTCACACAGACCTAAGTGCATCAGAAGTTGCCGACATCCTTGGCCATGGTGCTTCAGCGCAGGCAGTAGAAGCTTATCAATACCTGAAGGGCTTACTTGATCGAGCTGTGGCCAATAACGTGGCTTACTATGACATGATCGAGGAGCTTCAATATACTTTAGAAGATCTTCAGACTCAGTACAAAGAATCAACTGCCCTTTTGCACGAGGGGTATGAAAAGAGGTATCAACAGCTTTCTGCCGAGACAGGCCATAAAAAGATCATTGCTGGGTACGATGTCAGGGAGAGAACCCTAAAGGGTGAAGTTGAAGCTTGTAGATAGATTGCCGAGCTGCTAGAGCAAGAAAATAACAATTTGTAGAAAGAGATGGCACAGTGTAAGTCTGCAGCATCTTCTTCAACAGCTGTAATCCCAGTGACTGGCGAGGGATTTTCCTTTCTGGAGGTTGAGAATGCCAAATTAAGGAAAGAGTTGGATACCTTGAGAAGATCTGGTGCTTCTGCTTCTACTCGGGGACGAGGAAGAGGTTCTCGTGGTCGAGGAAGAGCTGCTCAGAATGTCGTTGAGGAACCAAGTTCTCGACCTGCTCGGGGAGGATCAAGAGCTCTTAGTCGTAATGTTGAAGAAGCTCGTACTCAATCAACATTGGAAACTCAAGCGTTCCAATTGAATGCAAAAGATCGGGCCTTATCTGAAATGTCTATGAAAATCCAAACTCTGGAGGATCAACTTGCTTCGACCAAGTCTGCTCTGAAGAACAAGGATGTTTTTGCCAGGAACCTTCATGAGCAGTTAGAGAGAATAACTTTCCAATTCCACAAACAACCTCGTGAGTTCTGGAATGCAGGCTACAATACGGCCCTTTATCACTTGGATGCTCGCATTGAAAATGCCAATAATGAAGGTTATAAACAGGGATGGTTGAACGCCCTGGGTGTATTAAAACTAGAGCAGGGCCATTATTTATGGGATTATCATGCTCCTAGGCTACTAGACTTGCCCGTGCCACCTTATAAATTGGACATGGAATGGATCCCAGCTCGTGCCATTCCTCGGAGCTTAATTGCAAAATACCTCGGTGACTACCATCTTCATTCTCATATTGAGGTATCTCGTCCCGAGCATCTACTGGACACACCTTCTGTGATGAACGTTAGGATGCTGAAGGACTTGAACTTCATTAACTCTCCTCAGACTTTAAATGATCCGCCTGCTGGCGAGGAACCTATTTCAAAAGCTGAGGGAAAGAAACCATTAGAGTAGGGATCTCAATGTAATAGTTAGTACACATATGTAAATTGTAATTCGTTTTGAATATTAATGAAAGACTTTCATTTTCTGTTTGCAAATTTGTATTGCTATTGTTTTGTGCTTTGTCAAACACTTTATATTTGTGCTTGCATAAAAATATTGTGTTGTTCCTCGACCAACTTAGTAATAAAAAATTACAAGTGTTAGTAATGTTGCTCGATCACTTAATAATAAAGTAATGAGTATAAAAATGTTAAAATTTCTTCCAACCAACCAAGGTTGTTCAGTTGAGCTCGTCGACCAATTATAGTTAATGGGTTTTTATCCCCGACCAGCTATACTTGGTAAACTTTGTCTTTTTCATAAAATGTACCCGACCAACCAAGGTCAAAGATTTTTCCTCGTCGACCAACTACAGTTAGTGGGTTTTTATCCCCGACCAACTATACTTGGTTCAGTTCGGAATATTTGTTCTCCGATGAACTTTTATGTAATAAACTTACTTCCCGACCAACATAAGTTGGCATTTGAGAGCATGTCTTGTTTCCCGACCAACCGAGATTGGCTTTCGTCGATCATCTTTTGTTCTCGCCCTTTTACCAACCGGAGTTGGTCGTGGGTTTGAACTATTATGCCCACTAGCTCTTTTACCAACCTTAGTTGGTCACGCTAGTGTACGCCTCCTAACCAAAGGAGTGTAGTTTGTTCTCGCCCTTTTACCAACCTGAGTTGGTCGTGGGTTTGAACTATTATGTCCACTAGCTCTTTTAGCAACCTTAGTTGGTCACGCCAGTGTACGCCTCCTAACCAAAGGAGTGTAGTTTGTTCTCGCCCTTTTACCAGCCGGAGTTGGTCGTGGGTTTGAACTATCATGTCCACTAGTTCTTTTACCAACCTTAGTTGGTCACGCTAGTGTACACCTCCTAACCAAAGGAGTGTACTTTGTTCTCGCCCTTTTACCGACCGAAGTTGGTCGTGGGTTTGAACTATCATGTCCACTAGTTCTTTTACCAACCTTAGTTGGTCACGCTAGTGTACGCCTCCTAACCAAAGGAGTGTAGTTTGTTCTCGCCCTTTTACCAACCGGAGTTGGTCGTGGGTTTGAACTATCATGTCCACTTTTTACTGCCAAGCAGCGTTGCGTACCGAGCAGCGTAGTTTTAAACACACTAGTATTCCCCGAAAAACTTTCAATAAAAGGAGAGAAGATTGTGAAATATCATTGTTTTATTCATATTGATGGAATTGCTTTACATTTTACATCACTGATAATACTTGCATAGGTGTTCAGCATTCCATGCATTCTTAAATTCTTCTCCTTCTAGAGTTGCTATTCGGTAAGTTCCTGGTCAGACAACTGCAGTAACTCGGTAAGGTCCATGCTAGTTTGATTCCAACTTATTGTGCTTCTGAATGACCTTCTTTAGCATGTAATCTCCTTCTTTTAAGTCGCATTTTTTCACCCTCTTGTTATAGAACAGGGTTGTTCGTTGTTGATAAGCAGCATTCCTAATGGCTGCCTCTTCTCTAACTTCCTCGAGCATGTTCAAATCTAATCTCCTCATCAGGTCGCTAACTGGGGAATTGAAATTCAACACTCTGTGTGTTGGAAGACCCAACTCGGCAGGTATTACAGCCTCACTTCCAAAAGCCAGCATATATGGTGATTCTCCAGTTGCTGCTCGGGGAGTTGTTCGGTAAGCCCACAATACTGACTGTAGCTCATTAATCCAATTAGCTTTAGCCTCACTTAGCCTTTTCTTCAAACCATTTAATAATGTTCTATTCGTCACTTCAGTCTGTCCATTGCTTTGAGGATGGCCTGGTGCTGAATGAACCTTCAAAATGTTTGACTGATGACAATAGGCGGCAAACTCCTCGTTATCGAATTATGTTCCATGGTCTGTGATGAAGGCATGAGGGAGACCATATCGGTAGATGATGTTCTTCCAAACGAATTGGTACACCTTCTCGTATGTCATATCAATCAGAGGCTCAGCTTCTACCCACTTAGTAAAATAATCCACTGTGACGACGAGGTACTTGAATCTTCCTCGGGTCGTTGGCAGTGGTCCAACCAAATCCATTCCCCGCATGGCAAAAGGCCAAGGGGAAGTTATGGGTGTCAACAATGCTTGAGGAGTTCGTCGGATGGAGGAAAAACGTTGGCATTTATCACATCTCTTAGCATAGGCTATACAATCAGCCCTCATCGTTGGCTAGTAGTATCCTTGTCTCATCACCCTTTGCAAAAGTGTCCGACTTGCTACATGGGCGCCACAGGACCCTTCATGGATCTCTTCAATCATTTCTTTCACCTCGGAGGGATGCACACATCTTTGTAAACCTGCCATGATTCCTCATCTATACAAAACACCATTAGTTAGTACATACCGAGCAGCTTTAAACTTCAATTTCTTTGCTGAGAGCTTATCCTCCGGCAATTCTCCCTCCTCAATATATGCCCTGATGGGATCCATCCAAGATGGTCCTAAATCAAGGGTAATAACATTCATCGTCAGGTCTTCATCTATGCTCCGAGCTTCTAATACTTCAATTGGTATCGTTCTTCGCAGCTCAGTACGAATAGCTGATGCTAATCGGGCCACTGCGTCTGCTTGTGCATTCTCCATTCTTGGTATTCTAATCAACTGAATGGCATCAAATTCTGCCAACAACTCCATCGCCTTTGCATGATACTTGATCATTAATTCTCCTTTAATTGCATATGTTTCCATCATCTGATTCACAATTAATTGAGAATCACTGAATACTATCACTTGTTGCGCTTCCATAATCTTTGCTAAATTAAGACCTGCTATCAAGGCTTCATACTCAGCCTCATTATTGGAAGCTTTGAATTGGAATCGCAAGGCATATTCCATGTCAATCTCGTCTGGGGTTTTCAAAACAATCCCTGCCCCACAACCTTTTGTGCAGGATGACCCATCTACATATAATCTCCATATAGGTAACTCGTCTTCAAATTTCTTATCTGACAGAGTTCCTCGGTGAAATATTTGCTGTTTCCTTTCATCCTCCCCTGGTATTTTTTGCTCCTCATCGACCATCTTTTCTCGCCCTTTTACCAACCGGAGTTGGTCTGGGTTTGAATTTGATGATCTTTCTACATCCACAAGTCCTTTTACCAACCGGAGTTGATCTGGACTTATGTCTGTTGATCCTGTAACATCCACAGGTTGGTCAGCGAGCAACTTTTGTTCCTCGGGGGTATCAGGATATGTAAATTCTGCTATAAAGTCTGCTACAGCCTGCCCTTTTAATGATGATCTAGGTTCATACACAATATCATATTCACCGAGCTCTATTGCCCAATACATCAGTCTCCCTGATTTTTCTGGCTTATAAAGGGCTTGTCTTAATGGCATGTCGGTATACATGATGATGGTATGGGCCTGAAAATATGGCCTCATTCTTCCACTTGCCTCAATTAATGCCAATGCCAATTTTTCCAGCTTTGGGTACCTGATCTCTGCACCTCGGAAAGCCTTACTTGTGTAATAAATTGGCTTCTGGACTCCATTTTCTATTCTGATCAATGTCGAGATGACTGCATTCTCTGATACTGCCAGGTACAAGTACAACTTCTCTCCCATTACTGGTCTGGATAACAATGGAGGTGCTCCCAAATATTTCTTCAAGTCTTGAAAGGCTTTTCACATTCATCATTCCACTCGAAAGTTTTTCGAAGCATTTTGAAGAATGGGAGGCATCTATCAGTTGCTCGAGATACAAATCTGTTGAGCGCTGCAACTCGTCCTGTAAGACTCTGCACTTCTTTCTTCGTCGTTGGAGATCGCAACCCTAAAAGAGCTTTGATCTTTGCTGGATTTGCCTCAATGCCTCGCTGGTTGACGATGTACCCGAGGAACATTCCTTCTCGTACTCCAAAAGTGCACTTCGTCGAGTTGAGCTTCATTTGGTATTTATCCAGTTGATCAAAGGTCTGACCTAAATCAACTAGATGATCAGCAGCTTTTTTGTTGTTTGTCAGCATATCGTCGACATAGACTTCCATATTGTAACTGATTTGTTCGGGAAAAACCTTGTTCATCAGCCGCTGATATGTTGCACCTGCATTTTTCAAACCAAAAGGCATAACATTATAACAATAAGTTCCCCTAGGGGTAGTAAAAGAAGTGCTTTCCCTGTCTTCAGGTTTCATTTTGATCTGATTGTAACCAGAGTAAGCATCCATGAAGCTGAGCAGCTCGTGTCCCGAGGTAGCATCCACCAGTTGATTAATTCTGGGCAATGGAAAATGATCCTTTGGGCATGCCTTATTGAGATCAGTGAAATCAACACACATTCTCCATTTATTGTTTTTCTTCTTCACCATCACCACATTTTGCCAACCAGTCTGGATACTTCACATCTTCAATGAATTGGGATTTCTGAAGCTTCTCGACCTCCTCTTGTATAACCTGATTCTTCTCGGGACTAAATACTCTTCTTCTCTGCTTTACAGGCTTGATCTCTTTATTCGCATTGAGCTCGTGACATAAGAAGTTTGGATCTATTCCTGGCATGTCTTCATGACTCCACGCAAAAGTTTTCTTCATGTTTCTCAAGAAAGTTATCAACTCCTGTTTTATTGAAGCATCTAACGACGAACCTATCTGGGTTACTCGTTCAGGATGCTCGTCGTCCAGAATAACATTTTCTGTAGATTCCACCACCTGTCCTTTTACAAGTTGGGATTCATCTCTGGGATCAAGTGTTTCAATTTCTGTACCTTCCTCCACCTGGTAGGTGATAGTATTTTTACTTGACTCTTCAAGCTCCTCTTGCTCGGCAGACGAATAATAACATTCCCGAGCTACTTTTTGATCACCTTTCACAACTCCCACTCCAAAATTTGTAGGGAATTTTAAACACTGATGTACTGTAGATGGAACTGCTTCGAACTTCTTCAAACCAACTCTTCCCATGATGATGTTGTAAGCTGACTGCACATTCTTATCCATCACAAAAAAGCGTATTTTTTCTGTTCGACAAGCAGGCCAAGTTCCAATGAATATATCCAACTTGATCGTCCCAAGTGGAAAGACTTTCTCGCCACAAAACCAAATAGAGGTCTGTGATAAGGTTCCAATTGAGATAATTTCAAATTTAAACTGTCAAAGCACGAATAATACATGATGTCTGCCAAACTACCATTATCTACTAGCACCCTTGAAATCACTACTTCTTTCATCCTCATTTTTATCACCAAAGGGTCGTCGTGAGGGTAAAGAACACCTGCCAGGTCGTTTTTTGAAAAACCGATGACCAGCTTCTCTTTGTTTACCTTCCTCGGGCGATCCTCTTCAGCCAAATTTATTCGTTGAATGTATGAGCAAGCCTGAGCCTCACCGAGGTAAGCTTTTCTTTCTGCAGTAAGGTCTCCTCCTCCTGCATCTCCACCTGTAATGACATTACAATCAAATGACCCAAAGCGTATTGAAAATACCTCTCGTTCTGGCTGCCTTGGTTTCTTGAGAAGATCGGGGTCATCCTCTGTATCATCTTCATGATCCCTTTTCTTTTTCTCCTCTGCTCGACGAGGAGATCTAGACCTTTCTCTAGTTCGGTCATTATTTCTTCTTTCGCCTCCCCGATCAACATACTTTGCTAGTTTCCCTCTTCGAATGAGTGTTTCAATCTCGTTCTGAAGAGCTATGCAATTTTTGGTCATATGTCCGTGATCCTTATGAAACTCACAATATTTATCCCTATTCCTCAAGTCAGGGTCTGACCTCAGTTTCTTTGGCCACTTTACTTCCTCATTATTCTTGATTTCTTCCAAGACATGATTAATACCCATTTTCAAAGGAGTATAATTATCGAATTTCTTCAGGACTTCGCATGACGATTTATTATTCTTGGAATGCTTGTCACCGCCATTTCCCTTATGCTCTTTCTTCTTGGATTTGTCGTCTTCTACCTTGGTTTCTTAATCCATATTCTTCTTCGCAGCCATGGCCTCCTCGGCATTCATAATTTTGGCCGCTTTTGCCATCAACTCTGACATAGTTGTAGGTGGATCTTTGGCCAAGGTGTAATACAACTTGTTAGGCAACAACCCACTCATAAAGGCGGTGATTGCTGTCTTCTCCTCATAATCTATGACTTCCAGCTTCTCGTTATTGAAACGAGTTATGTAGTCTCTAGTACTCTCACCAGATTTTTGTCTAACACTTAACAAGTGTGCTACTCGTTTTACTGGCTTTGCTCCAAAACAGAAATTGCCGATAGACAACTCGGCCAACTGAAAGAAAGTTGAAATCTTACCCCGAGGAAGATTGTTGTACCATATCTGGGTAGGTCCAGTAAGAGTTCCTGAGAATGCTCTACATCTCATCTCGTCGGGGACAGCATAGATATCGGCGGCAGCTTGATATTGCTCTATATGAAGAACAGGATCTGTCTTTGCATCATATTTGGGGGTCACTCCTGGTGCTTTAAACTTCGACGGGGTAGGAAAACCCACAATGGCCTAGACAAAAGGTGTCCCTTGAACAAAAGTTCGTTGTAAGGGATTCTTCGCCTTAGCCATTTCTCCCAATCTATCCTCCAAGCGCTGAATGGAACCCTTCCACGCATCGTTTCCTTCCTCGGGCTTATTAGTTCGAGCAATTTATTGTTCTGATTTGGCCTCTTGAGATCTGTCTTGACGAGCAACTGGTCGTGATTGTGCTGATCCTTCTCTTAGATCCGATGATCGTTGAAAACTCCTCGACATGGTCTTAGGTGGACTCCTATTCCTCCTAGGGCCTAATCGACTGAAAGGAGACACCCTACTCAGTCTTTCCAAGGCACTGGGTCTTTCTGGAGAGAGAGTGATACATTGATCAGTATCTTTAGCCCTTATTGACGAAGTTCGCCCAGGTTGATAAGAGAAATCATCAGATTCCTCATTACGATATGACTCAGTACGCTTGGATCGTGAAGAATGTAAGTAGGTTTGCCTCTGATCACTTCGCTATCCTGAACACGCAGGTGCACCGCCATGAAGGGTTTATATGAGTTGTCGCATTATTTCCTGCATGGCGGTTTGTCCTTGAGCCAGATTCGTCATAATCCCAGCCAGATCTGGAGGTGCAGAAGGATTTGGAGGATTTCCAGCATTTCCAGTGTTTTGATTGCTGGATTTCGGATTATCTGCCATTGATGATGAACGAATTTTGGTGAAAAATGATAATAACAATCGTTCCCACAGACGGCGCCAATCTGTTGATGTAAAAAATTAGATTACTCTAATTATTCAATCACAGATAAATAAATAAGACAAAAGATTTTAAAGTGGTTCAGCCTTATATGAATGGCCTACGTCCACTGTTATGTTATGCTGAGTGTTTGGGAATTCTCGATTACAAGTTCTCTCAAGAAATTCTGGTCCCCTTGAATGAGGGTGATACAAGGTATTTATAGCCCTTAGGTTGTACATGAAAGGGTGATATATTAAATGATATACATATGAAAGGGTAACTCATTTAATGCTCTTCAAACATGTGCGTCAAGATGATAAGCATTCAATGAATAGTTGAATTGTTGATTATCTGGCAATCAATGATGTGGTCGAGATGCAGCTAGAACCGCCTTAGTTGCTCATCGTCCAATAGTTCCTCGGATCACTAGAGTTCCTCGGAGGACAAGAGTTCCTCGGAGGACTGGTGTTCCTCGGAAGACTGGTGTTCCTCGGAGTACACCTATTGCTCGGAGTGAGTATATTGGTCGGGAGAATGATCTTCCTCGTTGCTATTGTGCCACGTAGATTGACACGTGTCTTCTTATTATTCGTCCACATTAGCATACTAATTTTGGTATCAACAATGGCATTGAGGTTCTTGTTGGCGACTCTGACTGCACCATTGGTTTGAGGTCGGTAGGGAGAAGATTTATGTCTCTGGATCCCATACTCGTTGACCACTTATGTGACTTCTTCCTTGAAATGCAACTCGTTATCTGACACTAGCTCGTGTGGGACCCCATATCGGCAGATGATGTTTTTCTTGATGAATTGGGCCACTTTCTTGGCATTCAGGACTATATATGACTCAGCCTCGACCCATTTGGTGAAGTAATCAATGGAAACCAGGATGACCTCATGTCCATTGGAAGCCTTAGGTGTAACCTTCCTTATGACGTCGATGCCCCAGGTGGAGAACGGCCAGGCAGAAGTCATGTTATATAAGGTTAGAGAAGTGTTGGCATTTGAGGCATCTCCGGACATAGACAATGCAATCCTGGATCATGGTGGTCTAGTAGTAGCCTTGTCGAATGATCTTCTTGGCAAGCATGTGACCGTTCATGTGGGGTCTGCATTCCTCGTTGTGGATTTTCTGCATTACCTCTTCAATGTCTGCCCCTGCGATGAAGTGTAGATGGGTTCTCTCAAAGTTTCTCTTGAACAGTGCTTTGTGACAGTTGATGTATTGGGCGGCCAATCTTCGGAGGGTTGTCTGGTCCTTCTTGTTGGAACCCTTGGGACACTTACCCTACTTGAGGAGGTGACAGATATCATAATACCAGCAATTATCTATCTCGGGATCTTATTTGGTGATGAGTTCAATATGGTAGCAGTGGGTTAGTTTATCTTGCTTTTGGACCAGGAAAAGGGCCATTGTTATTCCTTCGGGCATGTCGACCATGGAGGCAGAGGTAGCAAGGGAATCGACTAAGTTATTCTTTGCTCGAGGCAGGTAGTGGAAGGTGATGTCTTGTAATTGGGAGGCTAGTTCTTCTAAGGGGCATAGAAGGGTTGAAGTTTCTCGTCCTTGACTTTCCATTTCCTAAGCACTTGACTAATGATGAGGTAATAATCCCCATAGACATCTAGTCAATGGATACCTTTCTTGAGAGCAACTTTGAGGCCTACCGTACATGACTCGTATTCATTCATGTTGTTGGTGCAAGGGAAATCAAATTTGATGGCGATGGGAGTGTGGGAGTCATCTGGGGCGATCAAAAGTATCCCAATGCCATATCCCTTTTTATAGGCCGTGCCATCAAAGAACATTTCCCATCGAAGGTCATCTTGAGCATCATAGAAGATGTTTTCATTTGGGAATTCAGATATCCAGTCATCAGCCTCTTCCATGGGGTAGTCAGCGAGGTAGTCAGAGATGTCTCTTCCTTTCATGGATTTTTATGTGACATACACGATATCAAACTCGGCTAAGAGCATCAACCATTGAGCCATTCGACTGGATAAGGGGGGGTTTCTCAAGCAGGCACTTGATGGGGTCCATTCGGGATACAAGCTTAATGGGGAAGGCCAGCATGTGGTGTCACAACTTTTGGGTGACCAAAATAAGCGTGACTCATGCTTTTTCCAAATAAGAGTAGTTGACTTCTTACTCGACCAATTTGCAGCTGGCGTAATAGATGGATTTTTCTTTGCGGGAATGTTCAAGGTATTGGGATAGTAAAGCCCCCACTGGAGTGTCAGTTATGGTTAGATATAGGAGCAAGGCCAAACCAGGTTATGGTGGCATGAGTACCAGTGGTTGAGTCAGGTATTTTTTGATTCGGTTGAAGTCTTCTTGGCAGGCCTCGTTCCAAACTTTGGTTGAATACTTTTGGAGGAGTTTAAAAATCGGTTCATAAATGGAGGTGAGTTGGTTGCTGAATCGGCTGATGTATCGCAATTTCCCAAGGAAATCTTGGACAACTTTCTCCATTCGGTGAGATGGCATCTCATGTATGGCTTTTATCTTGGAAGGATCTGCTTCTATCCCTTTTTCATTGACCATGAATCCCAAGATTTTTCCCTTTCTAACGCCGAAGACACATTTTTGTGGATTGAGTCTCATCTGATATCGTCGCAGTTGTTCGAAGAACTTTTGGAGAGTGGGAACATGACTTTCTCTAGTTTTGGATTTGGTAATCATATTATCGACATAAACCTCAACTTCTTTGTGAATCAGGTCGTACAGGATGGTTCTGGTAGCCCTCTGGTAGGTAGCCCCAGAATTCTTGAGACCAAATGGCATAACAGTGTAGCAAAAGGTTCCCCATGGGGTGATGAACGCGGTTTTTTCTTGATCATATGAGTGCATTTTGATTTGGTTGTATCCGATAAACCCGTCGACGAATGACTTGAGATCATGACTAACTTTATTTTCCATGATTATCTCGATATTGGGTAGCGGGTAATCATCCTTTGGAGAGGCTTTGTTCAAATCCCGTTAGTTTATGCACATCTGAACTTTCCCTCCTGATTTCGGCACAGGCACTATGTTGGCTAGCCATGTGGGATATTCGATCACATGAATGAAACCCGTGTTCAGCTGTTTGACCACCTATTCTTTGACTTTGAGCGACCATACAATGTGGAGCTTTCTCAACTTTTGTTTAACCGGCTTATAATCTGGAAGAGTGGGGATCTCATGTTGAGCAAATTCAGGATTAATTTCGGGCATATCGTCATAGGACCATGCGAAGACATCCATAAATTCCTTCAATAATTCTTCGAGTTGTTCGCGCTCATGCTCGTCAAGGGTAGCCCCTATCCTAATCTCACGCAGTTGGCTACTAGAATCAAGGTTAATAATAACAGTCTCTTCTTCATTAAATTGAATGCGGTTATGTTGTTTATTATTAACCTATTTAGATCAGTTAAGAATTGTTCATTTGCAAAATCATCATCATCAAATGTTTGATTAAAATCTCAACAATTAATGTAAGGTATAGCAAGATACTCAAAATCATCATTTATTTCATTAATAGGAAAAATAGCATTGAGAACCTCATTAAAGGAGGTCTCGATTACATTTGAGCAAGGATAGACAACAAAAGAAGAAATAGGGTAAACATTGGGGTTAGGTGGGATTTCAACAGGAAGAACAGGCGCAGCATGCCAGTTGAGGAGAGGTGTATCAACAACTTTAATCGAGTGGGATGGATCCAGTGATGTAGTGATTGAATAAACCATGCAGAGTGCCAGCCCCGGTGTCTACAAGTTGAATGAGTCCTCGAAGTCACTTTCCTTAGTCTCTTCGTTATCTTTGATGAACAGTTACACATGGTGTTGGGAACTTTCGGCCCATGGGTAGTTGTCTTGGAGAAAGATCTCCATTACGAATTTCATCTTCTTGTCTGTATTGTCATACCATGGTTCCAGAAAGCCACAAAAAGGTAAGTCCTCACCCTCTTTGATGAATCGTCCATTCAAGGAGTCACCTGAGATGGTTTGGAGGCAGTCTAATCTTCTCTTTGGTCGAGACTGGCAGATCATTCTGACCTCTTGTTCTGATAGATGATACCCCAAACCACAAGGAGGTAAATATTTCTTCAGTTCAATGGGCTCAAGTATCCCTTTTTGTCTTTTCCCTGGCCCCAGTCCGGGCATGAAGTGCATGTTTTTGAACATCTGAATCACACTGACGTTGCCATGAGGGTCGTGTTCTGGACAAACCCTTTCTTTGAAATAGTCCCCTTCCGGGAGTAGGAGTGGTTCAAATCGGAATCCTAGTATGAGCATATCATTTGACCCGTGATGTATCTCAAGGATTGGATTGCTGGTACTTGCACCATAGGCATTGTCGTCGTCGCCCAAAATGGTGATGACTCGTCCGTCGGCGAAGAACTTCAATTTTTGATGGAGTGAGGAAGACACACCCTTGATATTGTGGAGCCAGGGTTGTCTAAGTAACAGGTTGAAACAATATGGGATGTCAATAACTTTGAATTCAACGATGAGGTTTATAGGGCCAACCCCTATTACAAGTTTTATGGATCCTATCACCTCCCGATGGGTATTATTGTAGGCATGTACATCCGTAGAAGTTGGAGAGAGGTCACTTTCTTTAAGTCCTAAGCATTTGAAGGTTCTTAATGGGCAGACATTCAAGGCGGATCCATTATCGACAAGAGAGAGTGGTACGATCTTCCCCATAATTTCGACGGAGATGTTGAGTGAATGATTATGGTTCGACCAAATTCTGGAGATCTCTTCTTCGGAAAAGGATAGCATTTGGTTAGAGTTCAAGGATCCGAATAAATTTATCGCTTCTTCTGGTGTAGTAGAAGGAGGAACTGTGGGTCCAGTGAGTAATTTGATCAAAGCATTTATGTGCTGCTGGGAAGACATGAAAAGCCCCCATTTAGTGATGTTAGCTTGAGTTTTCTACAATTGATCGAGTATCTTTATCTCCTCGAGGTTCATTTCTGGCATATGAAGGTTTTCAACGCCCTTCCCTTTGTCATTAGCTGGTAGTGAGCTTGGGATCTGGTAATGCCTCCCTGATCTATTCATGTGATTTACTGACGAAGGGAAGAACATAAACCCTGTGTCTTCGTCAATCTCAGGTTATTCTACCACTTTGTTTATTTCTCCAAGGAGATCCTCAAATGATATCATCCCACATATGCCAGCTATCGGTCCAGTTTTCTCAAAAACTTATTCTTCATTCGGATCTTTGAGTTCTTCCCCCATTCGGTGGAAATAATTTTGCCTTTCCCTGTAAAGTCAATGCATTCCACAACTTTAATGTCTTCTTCATACAGGTCTTCCCATTCTGTGGGGATATGTAAGGGTGAGGGGACCAGGCACCCTTGCAATTTTAGAGTATCAAGTAACTCGGTCATACTGCAGATGTCTTTAGTTTGCCTGAATAATTTTGCCATGATATGGATGACATCATCTAGGCTGACTTCATCGGTGGGTACTACCCAACTGTCTGACTCTTGGGCCTATTTTCATGCTTCCAAGAATAGCGTGCTGAATCTCTAACAATCAAAGATCATCTGTGAGGGCAATTTCAGCTCGAACTCTAGGAGTTGGTTTAACACTTTTGATAATTGCATACCTCTATTTTCATAACGGGTACGGACAGCGATGCATGCTCTGGTAAAGAGTGACAGTGCCTGATCAGCTAGGCTAACAGGGTGTAGGAGGAAATATGGGCAAGTTTGGAGAGGTTTGGGAGAGTATATGGGTGTGATTTGAGTTAAGGGATCAAAGTCTGGGTTCATTTCTAAGAAGATAGTATTGGTATGATTTGGGAGTGGGTTGTGAGTAGTGTTTGGCTTAGGATTGGCTGGTGGGGCAATGGTACCCCTATCAATTAGACCTTGTATTATGTTTCGGAGGTGAAAGCATTGGTCGGTGGTATGACCAATAGTTTGGTGAAAGGCAGAATGGGCATCTGCCTTGAAGTTTCCTGGTAGTGGATTAGGCAATGGACGGGAATACAAGGGTTTGATGAGGTTTCATCTTAACATGACTCGATAAACTTTGGAGAGGGGAGCATGGATCTCGGTGCATTCCTCTGGGAGTGGGACAGGGCAGCTTTCTGGTGCCCACGAAGTGGTTGGTTGAGAGATGTTGTTGAAGGATGAAACTGCAGCACTGGCTGGTTTGTCATATTCTCTGGGGGTGAACTGCTCGGACACTTTCTTTGGTTCAATTTCAATTTTAACAAGACCTTCCTCAATTTCTACTCCTGATTCTCTGAGAGCTCGAAAGTGGGGATAGTATTTTCCTCCCATGGTTGCTCGGACATGGGGCAAGAAGTTCTTCTTCACTATGTTGACTTGTTCTTCCTCGGATGGATGATTGGTCATAGTGGCTTCCTTTTCCCTCCATCGGGATATGAAGTTACTCACTGATTCCCCAGATTTCTGTTTGAGCAACTCTAAATCACGGCGGGTGACCTCAAGCTCTTTGTTATATTTATACTGCGACATGAATTCTCGGACTACATCCTCCCAGCTACTGATTTTGGACTCCTCGAGATACAAAAACCATCGGAGAGCGCTATCCTTCAGAGTTTGCTGAAACAATTTGTCCATCACTTCTTCAAAAACCCCTAGGAGAGTCATGGAATGGTGATAACTACGAAGATGAATAATCGGTGGTCCACTTCGTTCGCATTTCTCGATATTCGGCATCTTGAACTTCTTGGGCAACCTCGCCTTTGGATAAGGGGACATGTGGGTGTAGTCCATGTAATTTCTGAAGATTCTGACTTGGTCGAACCTCTTAGTTGACATCTTGAGATCTTCTTTGACCTTATTCAACTCTTCCTCTTTCGGATCCACGATCGCAGGCAAGTTAGCCCCGGGTTGGGTAAGGTTTGGCATAGGAAGCTGGGCAAGCGGTGACCCATTAATAGGAGGGGAATGTGAAGCGTGCTAATATTCTTCGAGAACCTAGATAGGTTCGGGTGGACCCATAGCGTGAGGGAATAGGGCCTCAGTCTATTGAGGAACAAGAACCTTGTTTCGTTGCATCTCTCGGACCTCAGTATGAAGGTTGTCAATCTTGGACACGAGCTGACCTAAAACTGCCATCAGATCTGGCTGCGCAACTGGTACTTGATATGTGTTTTCCATGGAAAGTGGATGGATACTAAACTTAGAAGATGTAACAGGGGAACGGAAGAGAGTCCAGGCTGATTTGACTGAAGACCGAAGCCAATAAGGAGCCAGGCCAAGGACGTGCGATCGACCTGAGAGGGCATAAAATGGGATTTATTTTTGACAAAAAAGGATGAAAATATTTTTGACATTTTTTCTTTTTGAGATTGAAAGACAAAATCTTTTTGGATTTTTGGTAAAGAAAGGAGAAATATTTTTGGATTTTTAATAAAGAAAGGAGAAATGTTTTTGGAAGATGGGTCTCAGCATTATTATTATAATTATTATGTTCTCACTTGTATTAAATTCTCCTAAATGCAAAATGAAATATCGGACGGGACCCGAGCCTAGAAAAGTTGGGTTTGTAACATATGCAAAGCTAGGGCTGGACTTGTAACCAGGCTCACGAGTAGGGTCCATTTTAAAAATGCGCAAAAATTTGGGCGCCAGGCCTACCAGGAATTTCGATAGAGTTTTGGGTTGAAATCGGCAATCTAACATGTGTGTCCTAGGCTTGACACATATATGCGGGTATGCAGCTTGGTTGGGTGAATCGAAAAGTGTTCCCCCCTTTGGCGTGGCTTCCACGATATACATCTTACTTTTGAGGGAAATCGGTACGTGTGGACAAGCCATTTGATATACCTGAGTGTGCGTGAATTACCTCAATATATACCTCGTGGGGACGGTACGTGTGAGAGCGAATTCAATATACTCGGCGTATGTGAACGAGTTCCTTGTGATATACCTCCCGTCATGACTTCGATCAAGTGGTACGATGCGGGAGAACCGTTCGATATACTTCAAAGGTACTTGGCCAATGGAAGGTGAGAGTCATATCGCTTAGGCTAACTGCGCCCTGCCGGACCAGAACCCATCATGAAGTGACCCTCCAGTTACTGGACAAAATTTGGTCAATCATAATGCTCTTTAGTGATATCGTGTGATTCATGCATGAATCTATTATTAGTATCTTATGATGAGATTATCTTTCTTGATTATGCCCAACAGGGAGCAAAGTATAAGCACTAATGGTATACCAAGTATGGGTGATGCGTGCAACATGGGGACATATGTGATCCAAGGTGCACGTGGTGTGAAGTGTACATGGAGAATTTTCTACAAGTGTTTGAATAGAAACATAAGCATGAGGTACACATGAGTAGTAAAGGGGAAAATACGGGGATATATAAGAAAATAAAATACCCATGTAAATAGAGTTTAGCCCTCAAAATTAAAATCCCCAACAGAGTCGCCATTGTGGCCATCTCTGATCCTCGCGGCGGGAGAGGATCCCGGTCCCGTGCGTCCCTCTCGGGAGCCTTTCGGCCGGCGTCGTTGATGAGGTGAAAAATGTAAAGAGATGGAATCGCCAGTCTATTTTACTCAAAATAGATAAAAGAAAAGGGATCCATCCCGAAGGACAACATCCAAATACATATTGATGCATACGAAACCAAAATGATTCGAAAAGGGTCCGGAGGCTAAGTTACAAAATGGGAAGGTGTTAGGCACCCATTCCGCCCTTACGGTCTCTCATAGGTTGTTTCTATTTTCCTTTATTTCCCATTGATATCTGTGCATGTGTATACGTAGTGGAGATAGGAATCATCAACTTGTATCATGGAATACATAAAGCGAGTCATCCATAGGAATGTTCCTAAAAAATAATAATAGAAAATAGGTTTATGCGATTATTCTCGTGTTGATCGTTATAACGGGATGATAACTCACGTGGAAAAAATCGCCACTAAGAACAAATATATGTATATGTAAATATATAGAATTTAAGATAATTGAGTTCAAGGAATTTAGAAAAAATAGAAAATGAGAGAAAAGTAGGAATAGGACTCGAGTCACGGGTTTTACCCCGAGACGCCTACGTAGCCTATAGAGGCATCAAAGTCCACGTAGTTCATATGAAAAATGAGGGGTGGGATTTATCCCATAAATCCAATCGGGGACTTCTCTTAAATGTGTGTGTGTGTAAAAAAGTGTTTTAGTTGTGAGAAAAGTGTGACAATTCCCATTTGGAATTTATGAGCAAACCCTCTTTTTCTTGTTTTTTGGGTTTTATTTATATGAAAATAATAGATGTGAAATAATACTAAATAAAAAGTATATTAGGATATGTTAGATGAGAGAATAAAAGTGTTAAGTAATAAAATAAATTAATGCTAATTTAGGGGAATTTAAAGAGAGAGCTGAGAAAGTTGGACCTTATTGAAAATCTTGAGCTTGATCCTGGATGTTGGAGAGCAGCCCTTGCACTTGGGTCATGATGGAGGATACTTAATTCACCAATTTTGATCAAGAAGATGATGAAAGGTGAAGTTGGAAAGGGATTTGGATGTGGAAATCACGCTGACTTTGAGAAGGGTTTTCTAAGCTTGTTGAGAGTGATGGATCTCTGATCTTCTTCCTCTTTTTAGAATGAGGTTAGGCCCTCCTTTTTCTAGGACCAGGGCATTGATGATCGGCATAGCCTTGGTCTTTCCAATCGGTAGGTGTGTTTAGGCAAACTGTCGATTGTCAGGGTCTGGGACTTGTCGTTTGGCAGTCTCTTTCAGGTTTCTTCAAAAAATCGGTCGTAGAACGCAAACCTTTGATCCAAATCGCGCATGGGGAGAACCGTTGGAAAGTTAATTCGAAGAACTTCGAAAGTCCTTGGACTGATCTTGGGTTCGGGAGTTGAATTTAAGTTAAATGTGGCTTAAAAAAGCTCGTCGGTCCTTTGGACGGGGAAACTTCGGACGCAAACGGACCGTTCTTCCGCATGGTAAGTCAGAATCGCGCATGGGGTGGACTGTTGGAAAGGTTAGGAGATGTACTTCGATATTCCAAAGAGTTTGACCTGGTTCGGAGATTTGACTTTGGTCAGCCAGGGACTAGAAGCATTCGATGATGTTTCAGAGTAAAACAGATCGTTCGTCCATACTATAAGTCAGAATCACAAATGGGGTGGACCGTTGGAAAGGGGTTTAAGTTCCCTTTAAATATTCATTTAGTCTCTATGGAGATGAAGAGTTGAGTTTGGTCAAACGGAGCCTGAGAGCATCCGGTGACCTCCTGATCGAGTTTCGGGGGAAAACGGGTTGTTCGTCCGCATCGTAAGTTTGAATCGCGCACGGGACGGACCGTTGGAAAGGGTTTTTAGTGCCCTTCAAAGATTCATTCAGTCTCGTTCGAGATGAAAAGTTTAACTTTTGGTTAAACGGAGCCTGGGAGTGCTCGATGGCCGTTAGGTCAGTACCCAGGGTATGACTTGGGTTTGCAATGATGAAAGGAGGTGCTAGGGACCTAAGGAGAGGTTGGGGGGATATTTGAATGGAGTGTCTACAGTAGGCATTTATCTTCGTGTAACTATGGATAATGTGCATAAAAGTGATTTTAGGGACAACAACTTTGCTATTGTTATAGCCTTGGGTTTGGTTACCAAAATGCTCATAGTGAAAGATGGTCTGAGTAAGAACACTCGGGTAGCTACCACAGTACTGCAGATGAGTTACAACTGCAACCATGCTGCTACTATACCAGATAAGACATTCAACAATCTCGATGACTGGAAGGAGGTTTGGTCTACCTTCAGCGAGGTAGCCCCATGATATTTTACATGTGGTTATCATAAAGGCTTCATTTGGTTGTACCACTTGAATACCCTTTTACTGGTATTATAAATTTCTTTATGTAGTATTTCGAGGATTTGGGCCCTTATATTGAGAATTGGGTTGACTAACTCTTGAAAAATAGGGCTAGAAGTCTCCATTGGTCTGTGCCTTAGTGGGGTGAATAGTAACACATTTTGCAATTGGATGATTTTCGATATGATCGACTTGTGAGTCTCCGATAGACCTTTTTTTTATTGTTCATCAATGACTTTTTGTCAAGCGGGCTGGGAGAAAATCATTCCTCTACTCATAACCAATTTATTTCCTTTGGAAGACTTGACTGAATCCTTGAGGATGATTTTTTGGCAACGGCGCATGTTGTCTACACATCTGTCCCAATATGTGGGGGAACTTGTGGTAGTGTCAAGGGATTCTCTAAGATTATTGTGGAGGGACGTGGTTATGAAGGTTAATATTGAGGAGATAAGACATATATGGATTTTGATTGTTGAAGCCATGGAAGGGGGTATGGTTAAGTCACCGAAGGTGTTCAAGGTGTATCATCGTATTAAATGCATAAGGATATGTAATCAGACTTAGGATTTTTAGGGACCCTCGGGGAATGGCAGATGTTGTGCTGATGATGAAACATGGTTTTCTAGTAAATAAGACTACTTCTGAATCTTAAGTGGTGTAGGTTTGGTTGTTTGATGTTTTAGTTCCTTAGTGTTTTGGTATGGATTTGGGTAGTCTACATTATGGGTTTAGGTAGGTGTGTATGTATGTGGTAGGTAAGGTTTATGCAAGTGTTTTGGGACTTTCTTGTTATCGATATGTCGTTTAATTTCCATGTTTTAAAATAAAAGATGTAAAAAGAGATAATTTTAACATATTTTTTTGTGCCTTTCGGAAGGATTTCTTTTTATTTGAATTTATATATTTATCTCTAAGGCCTACATAATCCTTTTGTTCACTTAAGAATGATGAGAAAGAATGGTGTCTCTTGATGGGAGAATAAGATTTTGTGAAAAAGAAATAATTGTGCCCAAAGTGAGTTTATGGGTTGCCTACGTACATATATGGGGGATAAGAAGTTGTCTGAAAGCTCCAAAAAATGTTTGAGAGGATCAGTTACTACATAGTTCTTGTAAAGGGAGAAAAGAAGAGTTTTTTTATAATAGAATAGAATGATGGTGAGAAGGGTGTAGCGCCTTGAGAATCGGATCAAGGGTAAAATTTCTTAAGGAGGTGTAAACTGATTGGTCATACCATTTCCTCTCCATCAAGGTCTGTGAGAAAAGCGGTGCCATTTGACCAAATTTTCTTTACTAGATATGGCCCACTCCAATTAGGATTGAATTTCCCTCTTGGGTGAGATATAGGTTCTAAATTTTCTTCAAGATCATGGTCACCTTCTCGTACACTGTGGTCCTTGATTTTCTTATTGAACATTCGTGCAATGTGGAGGTGATACCCTTGTATGTGGTATAAATCTTCCAGTATCTTCTCATCCAAGAGTGCGAGCTCATTACTACGAATTTATTTCCAATCAACATTACATACTTGAATTTCAAGCATGACCCGAAGGGAGGGTATCTCAAGTTCATTAGGTTGGACTGCTTCCATGCTAAATACCAAGGAGTATGGGTATCCCCGGTAGAAATTTGGTCGAATGTTTAGTAACCGAAGAGGGCATAAGGAATTCGATCAACCCAATCTCTACAACTCTCAATCATCTTGTTGATTATGGATTTGAGGCTTTTGTTAGCACTTTCAACAACCCCATTGGTTTGTGATCGAAAGGGGTAAGACTCGTGTCTCTTAATCCCATTATCTTTGACCACTTATGTGACTTCAACATCGAAGTGGAGCCCATTTGAGAGTGCGCAATTATCTAATGTCGTTAACCTATTAAATTCAGATGACAATCCACACCAAATTTTAATCCTTTAGCCCTAGAACATGCAACTATGTGATTCAAAGCATAAATAAAATCAAATATGTAATCAAATCATAATTTCAGGAAAATACGCTCAGGGAAAAATATTTTATTCGCTTTATAAAATTTACAAATTGCAACTTATAAATTCTATAAAGGAATCTACTATGATTCTCTCAAGAACCATAAAGCCGTAGCTTTCCTTCAGCAATGATCCTCACAATAATCACAAGAACCTCATTCCTCCATCTTCAGTAGTGAATTCCCTCGAGTTTCAAAGGTCAGTCATGGAGATGCCTTCTCCACAAAGGTTGTGTATGCAAGGAAACAAACTATAGGGTTTAAACTTGATTCACTCAAATATACCTTGGGAATATGATTTGTAAATCAAAAAGGTTTTCTCAAATCAAAAGGTTGAAAACTTTTGCAAAAGATATCAAGAAGCAGTTTTGGAAAAAGTCTTAATGAAATCAAACACAAAACAAGTATTTATAAGGAAAACATAAATTTTGAGCAAGAGGTTTCATTCGAACGACTTTTGAATCTTGTTTCAATGATAATTGCAGGCTCGTTCTAATGAGAATGGATCACGTTCAAACGACCAAGCAATCTCATTTGAACGGAGTTCAAACGACCTTCAAGCAACCTAAAACAGTACCCCCTCGGTCAATGTTTGATCGAAGTAAACTTCAAAAGAGACTTCGAACGAAACTAGGATCTCATTAGGATGAGATTTCCATCTCGTTTGAACGAGATACGGATTAAAAAAGTTTAAACAAAGAAAGTTGCCTTGAATTTTTTAAATAAAAAATCTTGTTTCCAGTTTTAATAAAAATAAACATCCTAAAATAAATTTAAGGAATAAATTTAAACTTAATAGCATTATACCTTCATGATGTGGAGATGCTTGAAAGTTGGAGATTTTGGATCTCCGGACTTTCGTGTCGGATTGAATCACACGGTAGTGGGATATGCCAAAAACTAAGCATAACCTAAGCTATGAGAAAATTATGCTCTTACAAATGTCCTTTTTTTTCCTATTCTGGTACAAATATAAAATCGAAATACAAATTAAAAATAAGTCACCTAAGAAAAATGCAATAGCCTAATACCCTCCCAAACCCTAAAATGGATAGGTACAAGATAGAGTAGTTTATAAAATAAAGTCTTCAAATTTCCACTTCTTCTTTGACTTCTCTTGGGCACTTTGTTTTCATCGAGTGTAATCTAAATATGATCTTCCAAAAGTACCTACACACATGAAAAAAAGCAAATACCCCGTGAGGCATCGAGTTTGACATATATAAAATAAAATGCATCAAGATAAAATCTCCCCCATAAATCAAACTCTGCCGTAATTTGTTATCCCCATTTTATTTTTTTCGAAATAGACAAGGAGTAGAAAATAATCATGAAAATAGGAAACATCACCAAGCATAAAAAGATATCATCAGAACAAGAAATAAATGGATAATCATCCAGTGATAATCTCAAAAGACACCACAATTTGCTTTTAATTTTTCAAAATTTTCAAGCAAAACATATTTTACAAATACAACACACAACATAAAATTAACCAAATCATGGAAATGGAATATAGGGTTGTGAATACATTCTATAGGTTAATCAACGTAGACAAACATAATATATGAGTACAAAGGAATGAGACACCACTAATGAAAGAGCTCAAAGTCTACCTTCGGTGTCAATATGGTGAACTCAAGTGAAATTGGCTTAACCTATTCAACTAATCAAGACCGTGGGTGATTTTCACACTAATAACGCTAAAACCTATGTAATGCTTTATAAGATTTTTAAGGACGTGCAAACCCATTAATCTTCGACTTAAATCCCTTAAGAACTCACATATTGAATTTTTTCTCTCAAATCTCTTTGAAGAAATCAACGCTCATGTGTAGCAACGCATCAATGTTCTTTGAAATTGGCCTGGCGTTATCTTTTGTTTTTATGTGCCTTTAATATTTTAGTTTATTTTCTTTTTACAAATGGTGGCTATTTACAAAAAGTCAACCTGTCTTTCACAGCCTGATTCTATTGCTTAAAATATATTAAAATTTACCGAAGAAATGGTTTTCTTTTTTTCCAATTTGAGCAATGGTTCTTACAAGCACTACTTTTATTATCTCGTTTTTCACATTTGGTTCATTTTAGAAGGAGGATTGAGATAAAAACACTACAATTTACACGTGAACGGTAAGTACAATATTCAAATAAGTATGTGCTTGTGTGCATTAAAGGTTACAAGGATTCAATCATGTAGTAAGTAGTCATCATATCACATCTTAATGACTCCACACATTATAAAGCACAAAAATAAAAAAAATTCACCTCTCAAAATAATACGAAATAGACACGTGGATATGGAATGAATGGGTGACTCGGACATTTTTAATGTTCATCCATATATGGTGAAAAAATACAAAACTCTTCTTGGATTTTTTCAAAAATTTTATCAAAAATTTTTCACTTTTTCTCAAAAAGAAACCTAAAATATTTTTGTCTTCACGAAAGATAAAAATCTTTTTGGTTTTTTTGAAAAATAAATCAAAATGGAAAAAGATAAATACAATGATAATACAATGGTAGTACAATCTAGCAATAGGCATGAATATATGAACATGAAAATCATCCTATGCTAGAAACGAGTCTCAACCTCAATCATTAGATCCGAAGGAGTTCTTAAAGGAGATGGAAAACTAAAAAAACATCCGTCAAATCTTGTGAAGTCTTGACCAAATACTCTACTTGCTCTCAAAACTCTCAAAATCTCTCATATGATGTGTGGGAGCATGTGTAATAACATGTGTGGGAGTGTATGTGGGAACATGTGTAGTAGCATATCGTGGAAGAGACCTATGAGACACTCTACACAAGTTAAAGTAAAATTACCTAAAGTGACCTCTTAGCTTGCAATGGAAGAAAATATACACGGGCTTGGGTTCACCTCTTTCAAAACGTCTAGGACGAGGGAAGTGGACGCACCATCATAACCTATTCCTAGCCTCTCAATGTTACCTAAAGCGGGACTGATGAGCATCTTTCCCACCTTCTTAGATGTGTCCTCTAACGTAACCTTGACCTCGAGGGAACGTTCAAGATCTCTCTTGAGTTGAGATACACGAGCTTCAAGTTTCTCATGAGTCTCAAATGAAGATTAAATATCTCCCGTAAGACTATCCACGATGTTGATCAACTCACTCTTTTCCCGGCCTAAGACAATCAACTACTCACACAAAGAAAACTTCATCTTCTTGAGTTGACTAGTCGATGCCTCACACACCCTCAAAACTTTAACCTCTCTCTCCAAATCTAACACCCTAAGATACAAATCCTATTTATTTTTTTTTGTTTTTAATATCTCCGTGTATAAATCACAAAAAGTTTTTGCGAGATCTCCTTCTCCCTCAATTGCAATTTTATCCTCACTTTCACTAGAATTGCTCGAAACATCATCGATGCTATCACGTTTAGATATGTCCTCATTGGCGTGGGACAAACTAGAAGTGCTAATGTGACTATCCATGAACGCAAGCACGATTCATGTGGTGATTCTCCCCCTAAATCAACAGAGTCAATGTCACTATCGCTAAGAATGGTTTTATTTGCAATCTTTCTGCCCTTTCTCTTTATCATAGTGGGACACTCATATGACTTGTGCCCATTACCCTCGCACTCAAAACACCTTATCTCTTACTATTTATCATCGCTATCCTTGACCTCATTCTTGTTCTCGCTTTTCCCAAAAATCTTTTTATTGGAAGAATTATTTTTTGAAAATTCGAGAAACTTTTTTAAAAATTCGCAAACAAGGCAAGACATCAACATTAAAATCTCCCTTAGATTTAGACTCACAAACTCTCTCATATTTCTTCTTCTTAACTTGAGTCTTTAAATCTACCCCTATATCCTTAGGTTTAATGGTTTTAGGGAACATATCTATCTCATAAGTCTGAAGGTCTCCTATGAGTTCTTTTAACCTAAGAGTGTCGAAAATCCCGAAAGAGTTAATAACCATAATCTTAGGAATAAAACGGGCGGGAAGTGACCTTAGAATCTTTTTAACGACCCGAGTCTCAGGAATCTTCTCACCCAAATTAAAACTAATGTTTACAATGTCCAACAACATAGCATAAAGTTGATCAAAACTCTCAGACTCTAACATCATGAGGGTCTCAAATTGGGTGGTAAAATTTTGAAGCTTAGAATTCTTAACAGGGTTGGTACCCTCATGTGTAAACTAGAGAATATCTCATGATTCCTTAGATGTAGTACATGTCATGATGTGTCAAAATTCGTTAGGGGTGTCGGCTCCAAAAATAGAACTAAAGTCGCGGGAATTGTAAGTGCTCCGTTTAAACTCATCATCAGTCCAGGAAGACACGAGTTTAGGATTTGTGACATTATCAACAGTGATGGTGGGAGGAGTCCACCGTCTTTCACATACTAATCAAACCCTCTCATCTATGGCTTTTAAAGTAGATCTCATTCGAAATTTCCAATAGGCATAGTTCGATCCATCAAAAATTGTCATCCTATTATATAAGTTCTCCATCAAAAAATTTGCAATTTTTCGAAATTAATTTTTCAAAACAATTGATATCAGAGAAGTTTTCTGCAGAAAATCAGGATATCACAATGTTTGGGGGAAACCCGCTCTGATACCAATCTGAGAGTGAGCAATTATCTAATGGCATTAACTTATTAATTTCAGATGACAATCCACAACAAATTTTACTCCTTTATGAAAAATGCCGTGCGTGATACCGATTCAAATAATTCGCAAATTCCCAATTTAAAATTATTTAACTAGAGTCAATTTTAAACCAAGTTAAATCATCCCCTTAAACGTGCAACTACGTGTGTGTGTGTGTGTGTGTGTGTGTGTGTGTGTGTGTGTGTGTGTGTGTGCGTGTGTGTCAAACCATCACAAATAAAATTGTTAACTCGCAGATTTTAGGAAAAAAACCTTTCGGATAAAACTTTCATTTCACTATAAAGATGTAAATTGTAACTTACAATAATTACAATGAAATCTGCAATGATCACTCCTCGGAACAATCATATATATACGCAGTCTAAAGTCAATAAGAACCGTATCTCCAATTCAGTCTATGAATACCCACGAGCACTCCCTATGGCAAGCAGTCATCATCAACCCAGTACTCCCCTCAAGAGCACCTAAATCAGCAGTAGAGACCTTCTCTACAAGAGAAACTTCAACAAAGTGTGTTCTTGGGTTCCAAAAGAATTCACAGAAATAATTGGGATCTTATGAATTGAAAACAAAAGGATTAAAACCCTAAAAGTGAGAAGATAAATATTCTGCCAAAGCAGTTTCGTATATGTTCGAAAACACGGGTCTTCTTGTGAAAAACAGAGTTGGAGAACGCTATTTATAAAAAAGTCAAAGCGGCGCGTCGATCGAACGAAATAGTATCCCACTCGAACGAGATGTTGATATCGTTAGAACAACATCACGTGACTTTGCGCGACAGCACAACATCATTTGAACGATAGTGTTGGTCGATCGAACGACCTACGAAAAAAACATTTTTTTTTTCTTAAAAATTCGTATATAGGTCTGGAACAAAAATTTTTACGAAACACTCCGCTCATACACTTAGAAAATATTTTGTAAAAATATCCCAACACATTTATATGAACCGTAAGGGATTTAAACACAGCCTTACCAAAATCTGTTTCGCGGAGGCTTTAATGTTGAAGAACACTTGATATTCGGATCTTTCTCATTGCATATGAGATCTTGAACATTCTTCGACGGTTGTAGAGGTATAATACATACTCAATTGTTAACGGACAATGTCCTCACAAATCTCCCCCTATGCCTATGCCGGTAAAAAATAAAAACATATGAATTATCAAAACCAAATGCCTATATAAATCTAATACCCTCCCATGAACCCAAAACTGATAAGGAACTAAATATGTAGGTCTAAAACTTTTCTTTAAAATCATCAACTTCAAATCTTTAAGCTTTTCTCATCAGGTTGTGAAAAATAATGATCTTCAATTTTTGAACCTACACATATGAGACAAAGCAAATACATTCGTGACGCATCGTGTTTTAAATGATGTAATAATAAATCAATCAATAATCAAATCTCGTCCATAATGCAAAAACTCCTATAATAATTCGTTCTCCCCCTTTTTATTTGTCCATAATAGACAAGGAAATGAATAAACAAAACAAACATGGAGTGTCACGAAAAATATGCATCAAACTACGCTCATGCAAAGAGTAACTCAAAATCTTCTACAAACTATTTTTGATTTTTTCAACTTTTCATACAAAAAATGCAAAAATAATTTTACAAAAAATCACACACCATGTATTTTCACTAAGACGACCAAATCATGGAAACGAAATGAATGGGTGTGAACATATTCGATAGGAAAATCAAAGCAATCAAAAATAACATATGTGCACGATGAATATGTTTAATCCTAACGAATGAATCTCAAAATCATCCTTAGGTGTTGCAAGTGTTGAATTTAAATGATATCGACTCAATCCATCAACACATAAAAGTCAAGAATGATTCCCACACCAATAACGTCTAAAACTATGTAAATGCTTTTTCATGACACTGTCAGGATGTGCAAACCCGTTTTTCATTACTTTCCATCCAAACCCCCTCATAAATAATAATAATAATAATAATAATTTCTTTTTCTTTTGAGCTGGCCCCTTTTTGGCATATTTATCTTTTTATTGCCTTTAAACTTTTTCAGACTCTTTTAATCAGTGTCTTTCACGACGAGTTAATTTTGTACTCTCGGAGACCTTTCCCGTGATTCACTCATCATATTTTGTTGTAATTAAATTCCTCACGGTAAACGATTTTTACATGCACTACTTCCATTGTCATGTTTTATCGCATATGGTTCATTTTAAAGACAAAATTGAGATGAAAACACTCCGAACAATATGTGATAAACAAGTACAATAATCAAACAAATCCGTACTAGTGTGCATAAAAGGAACTTATAAGTCAAACATATAGGTAGTAACAACTAATCACATCTCAGTGACTCCAACATTGTAAAGCACAAAATGAAATGATGACGTATATCAAAACAATATCAAATCATCACATGGATATGGAATGAAATTGTGACTCTGTCATCCTAAATGTCCATTCATATACGGTGTAAAACCAAATACAAACTCTTTTTGACATTTTCCACAAATTTTATCAAAATAAAATCTTTTTGGCTTTTTCAAATTTTTCCAAAAAAAATGAAAATCTTTTTGAATTTTTCAAAAAATATATATAAAAAATGGAAAACATAACTACAAAAATGGTACACACTAGCAATACGCAAAAATATCATCATGAAAATTATCCTATGCTAACAAACAAGTCTAAACATCAACTGTTAGGTGCGGTGGACTTTTCCAAAGGTGGCGACATACTATGAAAAACCTCCATCAAATCATGTTAATTCTTGACCAAAAACTTTACCTGCTCCCTAATATGTGCAAACTCTCTCATGAAGTCATCCACAGCGTTAGGTGAAGGTGCATGTGTGTGAACACGTGTAGTAGCAAAACATGACACATGACCCAACTTAAAACAAAACTCCCTAAGGTGTCCTCTCTTTTTGCAGTGTGTGCAAACATAAACAGGCCTAGGTACAACTCTCTCAAAAAGTCTCCTATGCACTCTCCTATCAGGTACGGGATGCCTAGGTAGGTTGGGTTCAGAGTCATATGAATTAATCACAAACTTGGGAATCGGCTTAGGTGCAACATGTGAAGGGGACGCACCGTCATGGCCTATTCCTCGTCTCTCAACATAACCCAAAACGGGATTGAGAACCTTTTTTCCAACATTTTTAGATGTTTTGTCTAAAGGGACTTTTACCTCCCGAGCATGTTCGAGATCACTCTCGAGTTGGGATACATGTGTCATCAGATTAGACATCGTATTGGTCAAATTGCTCTTTTCCCGATCTAAAGCAATCAACTGATCACTCAAAGAAACTTTCACCTTCTCCAGGTGACTTGATTTCACCTCAAACACCCTTAGACTCTCTAAATCTTTCACACTAAGAGTTAGGTCTTTGTTCAACTTTTTGATCTTTAGAGACTCGACATATAAATCTTAAAATGCGATCTGGAGCTCACTATCACCCTCATTAGCGTACTCACTCTCAGACTCGCTAAAAACACTCAAATCATCCTCGGGGGTCTCATGTGCACAAGGATCCTCATCATCGTGGGACAAACTGGGTGTGCTCAAGTGACTAGAAGAAGCAACAAACTTCCCATGTGACAACTCATCCTCAGAATCTTTCGCCTATTCCTCTCTATCGCTAAGAGTGGTTGTCATGGCAATATTTTTGCCCTTTATCTTTAGCCTAGTGGTACACTCAAATTATCTATCACCTCTCCCCTCACACTTAAAAAGCTTCTCCTCTTCCTCTTTCTCACCTTCTTTCTCACCGCTCTCTTTGGCCTCATTTTTATTTTTCTCAAAAAATCTTTTATTAGAAGAATTTTGTTTTGAAAATTTGAGAAATGTTTTGAAATTCTTTGCAAGCATGGCCATATAAAAATTGACCTCACCCTCAGAGTCGGACTCATAAACTTTTACTTTCTTTTTCTTCTCTCTCGTGGACACTTCCTCTCCCTTCCTAGACTAAGCTTTAAGTGTTATCCCTCTATCCTCAGGTTTGATAGTATCAGGAAACATGTCAATCTCATATATCTGCGAGTCTACTACCAGCTCTTCTAATTTCAAATGACTCAAATTACCTAAGGTATTCAAAATAGTCTCTTTAGGGATAAAACGTTTTGGCAGCGATCTTAAAATTATTTTAACCACTCGTGCATCAGGTATAGGCTCACCAAGATTGAAACTAGTGTTGACAATGTCAGACAAACATGCATGAAAGTCATCAAAACACTCAGTCTCAAGCATGGTTATCGTTTCAAATTGAGAAGTTAAATTTTAAATTTTAGACTCTTTGATCGCGTCAGTGCCTTCGTGGGTGAGTTGTAAAACATCCCACGCTTCTTTAGAAGTGGTGCACGTTATAATACGTTGGAACTCGTCGGGGGTGATGTGTCCGGAAATTTCACTAAGACCACGTGAATTAAAAGTGCTCCCCCTAAACTCATCCTCAGTCTAGTCTGACAAAGGTTTTAAATTCATGACATTATTTGCGCTGACAGTGGGAGGAGTCCAACCTCTTTCATAAATGACCCAAGCTCGCTCATCGATTTCTTTTAAGTGTGATTTCATGCGGCCATTCCAATAAGCATAATTAGACCTGTCAAAAATTCGGAACTGATTATATAAGTTTTCTTTGGGAAACATTGCGACAATTAAAAAAAAAGGGATTTTTCAAAAAAAATCAATATCACAAATTTTGCAAAAAATAAGAATTCACAATAAATTAGTGAAACCTGCTCTGATACCAATATGAAAAATGTCGTGCGTGATACCGATTCAAATAATTCGCAAATTCCCATTTTAAACTTATTTAACTAGAGTCAATTTTAAACCAAGTTACATCATCCCCTTAAATATGAAACTACGCGTGTGTGTGTGTGTGTGTGCGCGTGTGTCAAACCATCACAAATAAAATTGCTAACTCGAAGATTTCAAGAAAAGAAAACCTTTCGGATAAAACCTTTATTTCACTATAAGGACGTAACTCACAACTTACAATAATGACAATGAAATTTGCAATGATCACTCCTCGGAACAATCACGTAGACATGCCATTTAGATTCGGAAAGAACTGCAGCTCCAATTCAGCCCAGTACTACCCACGAGCACTCCCTATGACACGCAGTCATTGTCAGCCCAGTACTCCTCTCAAGAGCACCTAGATCAGTGGTAGAGATCTTATGTACAAGTGAAACTTCAACAAAGCGTGTTCTTGGGTTCCAAAATAATTCACATAAACAATTGTGATCTTGTAAATTGAAAACAAAAGGATTAAAATCCTAAGAGTGAGAAGACAACGTATTCTGCCAAAGAAGTTTCGTATCTGTTCAAAAACATAGGTCTTCTAGTGAAACGGATTTAGAGAACTCTATTTATAAAAAAGTAAGGGTGGCGCGTCGCTCGAACGAAATAGGGTCTCGCTCGAACGAGATACTGATGTCGTTAGAACGACTTCATGCAACTTCGTTGGACAACACAATGTCATTTGAACGATAGTGTTGGTCGCTCGAACGACCTGACAAAAAAAAAATATTCCCAAAAATTCGTCTACAGGTTTGGAACAAAAAAATTGACGAAAACTCCGCTCCTACACTTAGAAAACATGTTGTAAAAATCAAGGTTCTAAAAAACGCGGGGCATGGCCGAGGCGTGGAGGCCAAGCCTTAAGCGTTAGAAGCCTGGGCGGGCCTTAGGCGTGAAAAAGGCGTTTAGGCCTTTTTTAATATATTTTAACATTTGTAATTATGATAAGGCATTAAAAATACTAAAATGGTACATTCCTTAAAATATATTTGAATATATGCAAACTAGAGTACTAGTTTTGTAAAATACTAGGAAAAAAATAAATGCGTATTTTTTTGGACGAGGGGCAGAGAGGTTTGGGATACCATTTATCTTTTGATTGTTTTGAATGAGATATTGGTCCAATTTTTAAAAAAAGTTTTTAAAGGGTGATATCGTTTCACTAAAGAATTTTTATTTTAAAATAATGTGCGCCTTAAGCCTTTTACCAAGAATAAGGCGTAAAAAACTTAAGGTGGGAAGTTTTGCCCAAGCCTTAGGCCTAGGCGTGCCTTTTAGAACACTGGTAAAAATATCCCAACACATTTATATGAACCGTTAAGGTATTTAAACGCAACCTTACCAAAATCCGTCTTGCTAAGGCTTGAATGTTGAAGAAAATTTGATATTTGGATCCGTCTCGTTGCATATGAGATCTTGAACATTCTTCGACGGTTGTAGCAGGATACGACGTAATCAATTGTTAACGGACAATGTCCTTACATTTTAGCCCTAGAACATGCAACTATGTGTTTCAAAGTATAAATAAAAATAGAATTTCAGGAAAATCCCATCAGGGAAAAGCTTTTTATTCACTTTATAAAATTTACAAATCACAACTTACAAATTCGATAAAGGAATCTACTATTTTCCTCTCAAGAACCATAAGCAGCATTTTTCTTTCAGCAATGAACCTCGCAAGAATCACAAGAACCTCAGTCCTCCATCTTCAGGAATGAATTCCCTCGGGTTTCACAAGTCAGACTTGGAAATGACTTCTCTAGAATGGTTGTGTATGCAAAGATACAAACTATACGGTTTAAACTTGATTCACTTAAATATATCGTGGGAATGTGATTTATGAATCAAAAAGTTTTTTTCTAATCCAAAGGTTCAAAACTTTTGCAAAAGATATGCAGAAATAGTTCTGGCAAAAGTCTTAACGAAAATAAACATGAAACGGGTATTTATAAGACAAACACAAATTTTGAGGTCGCGGCTTCATTTGAACAACTTTTGAATCTCGTTTGAATGAGAATAGCAAACTCGTTCTAATAAGAATGGATATCGTTCAAACGACCAAGCAATCTCCTTTGAATAAAGTTCAAACGACCTAAAATAGTATGCCCGCAATCAATGTTCAATCGAAATGAACTTCAAACGGGACTTCGAATGAAACTAGGATCTCGTTTGAATGAGATATGCGCAAAAAAATTAAACAAAGAAAACTGCCTTCAAATTTTTAAATAAAAAATCATGTTCCCAGTTTTAATAAAAATAAATATCCCAAAATAAATTCAAGGAATAAATTTAAACTCAATAGCATTATACCTTCATGATTTGGAAATCTTTGGAAGTTGGAAATGTTGGATCTTCGAACTTTTGTGTTAGCTCGAATCACACGATAGAGGGATATGACAAAAACTAAGAATAGCCTAAGCTATGAGAAAATTATGCTCTTACACCATTATCTGATACCAGCTCATGAGGGACCCAGAGAGACAGATGGTTATCTTTCTGATAAACTTGGCTACTTTTTTCGCATTCAATAGTGCATATAATTCATCTTCAACCCATCTGGTGAAATAATCTATTGTTAAAGAATGAATTAATGCCCATTTAATGCTTTAGGAGTAGCTTTCCCAGTGGTACTGATGCCCCATGTTCAGAAATTCCAAGGATAGGTCATGTTGTACAACTCTTGAGGAGGTAAGTGCTGGAGATTAACGAATTACTGTCATTTAAGTCAACTTCTAACATAAGGAGCGCAGTCTTGGATTATAGTAGTCAAGTAATATCCTTGTCGGAGAATCTTCTTAGCAAGCATATGACATTTCATATGAGGTCCACATTCCCCGTTGTGTATTTTCGAAATTACTTCTTTAATGCCAACCTCTGCGATGTATTGGGAATGAGTGCCATTGAAATTTCTATTAAATAACACTTTGTCGTAGATGGTGTATGAAGTTGCAATCTTGTAAAGAGTCATGTGGTCTTTTTTATCATCCCATTAGGGATATCGATCATGCTTGAGGAGGAACTAAATATTGTAATACCATAACCCAACCTAGTCTGAATATTCCTCTATAGTGAGCTTGATGTGGTAATAGTGATTTGGCTTGGATTCTTTCTGAACTTGAAATGGGCAATTGATAACAGTGGGAAATCGAGCGTCTGTGTTGGCTATGTTGTCCTTATTTTTTTCTCCCATTGCAATACAAAAATTTAAACTTTAACTACACTCTTATGGGAGTATAGAGGTGAGTCTGGGTATTGAAACCAAATGGGATGAGTGCTACTGTCTTATTGATTTATTACTTCTCAATAAAAGAGTAAAAGATAATTATTTTAATAAAATATTAATCTACGCATGTATTTAAACTAAGTTAACGAATAAAATAAAAACTATAGATTGAGAATGGTATCCCTCACCTCGGAGTTACATGGTAGGAAAGTCTTTACAAGATTAAATTTCATTTCAACAATTATAAAACGTAGAGTTACCATCCCCTAAATTATCATAAAATCTAGGGGTGGGAATTTTGGGAACAAAACGATAACGCAAAATAAAATGAAACAAAATTGACATGGTCTTCCATGTTTAGGTCGTGTTGCGATCTAGATTTTTGGACCCGCCATCAGATCGTGTCGTGCTTGTGTTCGTGTCCAATTTCTTCCACGAAATTGACCCGATAAGGGCATGATAGTGACATAATAGTGACCCAATAAAGGACACGATATAAACCCTCTGTAGGCCCACTATAGACCCATTATCAACCCAATTCTTAGACCCAATATTTTTTCATTCCTCACTAAGTGGTTTAATCTTATCGAATCGTGTTGTGTCGGGTCGAGTCTAATCATGTTAAATAGAATTGTATTTAATTATCATGTTATCTTACCATGTCATGTTTCTAACATGTCGTGTTCATGTTAAGGAAAAAAATAAGATATCATGTCGTGTCGTGTTCGAGTCCACTAGATTCTTATCATGACGGGTCAGGTCATGTGAAAACATGACTCGTGGACCCATTTTTCCACCCCAAATAAAGCCTATTATGATTTTGGCATTAAAAATATCCGAGATATTACACATGTAAGGTCGTAAATAAGGTGCATACATGATATACACCATTAAATCTCATAGGAATATAATCAAGAACAACCTAACCCATTTAAACTATTCGAATTCATCACCAAAGAAAAGCAACCAACTAATCTCGAAGGTGAGTTAAATCATCTCAACCTAAACTACAGTAGCTACAAAGAATCTTGAAGACAAGAATTGAATTAAAGAAATAAATAAAGCAAGTATGAAAGCAAAAATACAAAGAAAGAAAGATTAATTAATTGGAGAAAATGATGAAGAGTAAACTTACACAACCAACCATATGAGAGAGAATGGGAAACGACCTCCCAACACCAACACCAACCAAACCCTAACTATCTAATAAAAACTAAAATATCATAAAAGTTAAGATAATGAACAAATATCAAACTTACACATATATAGCAAATTCGATTAAAAGAAAAAATAAAGGAAAACAATAAGCCAAAATGCCAAATACCTAGTGCACTCGATCGATCAACAATCTTGAAAATTGCATAGTGATCTCGGTATAAGGTAAAACCTGATCTGATCGATCGATTGACCAAATAGTCAATCGATCCATCAATGAGAAAATTAACCAACAGTCTCATCTCAAGTAAAAAATGACCGATCGATCGATCAACGAAAGGGTGTCATTCAAGTGAAACTCTATTTTTTGGCCCAATATTGCTCTTCAAAAGGGAATTGTGTTTCTTTCTGGAAATAACTTTAACTTTATCATCCAGACTCGGAATGATGTGTCGTCAGCGGCCACAAAAAGATAAATCAACGACGAAGCTTCCATAGAGATTTTCCTACTGTAAAAGAATTATTAAAAGACAGAAATGCCGTTAAAGTTGCATCAAATGATGAACTTTACCGAAATGTAACCAATTCCTCCATTAGGCATTCCAATACCAGCAAAAACTCAAATAAACCTTGAACAACATATATATCGAATATCAAGGTTAACCAATATGTGAGCATAAAAGTAGCATTTAACAACCACAATTATGCTAGAATGAATAAGAATAAAGGGTACTAAAATACAATATTCATGAATTATCGCACCCCTTAACTTAGACATTACTAGTCCCTAGTGACGAAACAAAACAAAATCCATACCAATAGAGAGATAACAAAAATAGATAAGCATAAAAAGATAGAAATGTCACTTTCACGGGCGAATGATTCATTTAGAATATGCAATAAGTCATTAAACCCTATGTTATCCTAGTAGACGAGTGTTGTCTCAAGAGGGTTTTCAAGGATGAAACCCACAAACATCAAGTTTACTCAGAAATTATGCCCAATCATTCAAAAAGACAAGCTCAATAATAACGACAAGGATTTCAACATGTTATTAGCATAGTGAACGAATGACCCCAATAGCCCAAAATTATTAACATTAAAATAACTTCATCAAAATTGAAACCTTAAATGTAGGAGGAAGAGCGAGCAAATGAAAATATTTTTGATTTGGAAAAAATCTTATAAACCGGATTAATATTAAAGCGTGCAGAATAATCAATCCTCACCATTGTTTACACTCAACAAATAAAATCACTATGAAAAGGGGTGTGTCATACACGGTACAAGTGGGTATAATGAGTAAACATAAATGGAAAAAAGGCTGCCCACGTGTCATCAATGAAGAACTCTATATATAAAATGGATAGTATATAATCTCAATGAAAGATATCGTCTATTAATGGAGGCGAAATTGATTTTCACAGATTATCACAACTATAATGACATTTGAATCAAACTAATCCTAGTATAACAAAGGACTTTTATAGGGTTGTAATGTAGGCTTGGGGTTAAGGTATGAAATGAAGGGAATATGCATGAATTCAAAGTGTTCGGGGGAGAATACTCGGATACTAGAAAATTGTGAGCAGTTTCAAAATTGAAATATAATTTCTATAAAAGAAATGGATATAACATCAAAGAGAGTGGCAAAGATTATGGAAGACTATCTACAATAAGGAAATACTTTCTCTTTCTTCTCTTTTCTTATTTTTCTCTTCTTTTTCTTTTTCTTTTTCTTTTTCTTTTTCTTTTTCTTTTTCTTTTTCTTTTTCTTTTTCTTTTTCTTTTTCTTTTTCTTTTCACTCTCACATGCTTAATTGTAACCACATAACAAGAACATCATAAAATTCCAAGTATCATTCCAAATAAATGTAGAAAAGGCATATATGTGGTTTAAAAACTCCAATGTGTAGTTGGTTATGTGATTTTGGGTTTTCAAACGAAAGACTATATTTAGGTTCGAAGGGGTTGACTAGGAAAATATGTAGGGTGAGATCCAGATCAATATGGGTGAATTAACAAAGAGGGCCTATGATCCTTTCCTAATGCCTACGAAATTCTCGAGTGAAAATAACTTTTAAAATCATGCTCAAATAACACATTTCAAAATGAACTTAATTAATGAATGATCAATGAAAGAATATTGATATTATCAAAGACTTTAACGTTTTCAAGGAGGCAAGAGTAATGTATAAACACTCACAAATGAAGAAAGTGCAATGCTCATTCGTGTAAGTATATACAAATGAAAAAAAAGATCACCAACTTATAAAAATATTAAACCAAATCACTTAAACAAGAAAAGTGCATGTGCTCATGGGTTCAAAGTTTAATTCATGAAGTTTTTCATAATATCAATTATTCGAGGACTAAAGTCTATAGCTTCTAAAATCGAGAATATGCATCATTGAATTATCTATTGGATCAGTCATTTATTTGAAATTTGTCATTGGAAACAAAGGCAAAATACTCAACAAAGGGGAAAAAGAAGGAAAATATTTTTGAAAATTTTCAATTTTTTACAACAAAAGAATACTTGGGAAGAACATGTAATCAAATCAAGGAGACTACCAATTTGAATGGGAAGTATATACCACACCCCTAACTTAAATCTTGCATTGTCCTCCATGTGAATTAAGAACAAAGTTAAAGAGAGGAAGAGAGTGATATTACCCATAATAGAGCGATTTACAAAAAATACAAGTCCCTAGATTCTACAGAACATGTTAAACCAAGCATTAGAAAAAAAACGGAAACTTTAAGTAATTACACTAGACAATAAGTAAAAATAAAAAATCAACCTAATATGTACAACCTATAATTTTAACTTCTAACTAACTATACACTATAAGTTGAAATTTTTTATGCTCCACCTAAAAACAATTTGATTTTGAGGGATAATTGGTGTATGCTCATTTGATTTCATGCCTTCCGAAAAATAAGAATTGTGTTTGAATACTGGAAAGCATGGTTTGGGTTGGAAAAGGAACCATCATCAATTAAAAGTTTTTCGTGGATGATGGGAGTATGGATTGAACGGGTGACGATTACACATGGGATCCAACAAACACTGAATTTCCTCCCAAATATTTTGCAATTGGAATGGTAGGTTGTGCACATGGAGGAAATATTGCCCTCATGGAAAGAGAATCAAGAATGTAATCCTCATCAGTGAAAGGGTTGAAACTTTTAAAGTTTTGAATCGATTCTTGGGATACTTGTAACGGTTTGATAATGCGTAATAAAGATGGGGACTAAATAATTTCAATCTCAAGAGATGACTCGTCATCACTTGAAGATTGAATTACAAAGGGGAAGGATTCATTTTCATTGAAATGTTCTTCCAAAATTATTTGAGGTGGAACATAAGTCTCAACCTCCTCTTCGTGTGACACCGCGCTTGATTAATCACGGACAATCAGTCCTTTATCAAAATAACAAGGATTCTCATATGGTTCATTCTTAGCATCACTATCGAAAAACTTTTTAATTACTAACCACTTATGGTTAACTAAATTGGTGCCAAATTTTATCTTTCATTTAATTAACCACATGCGAAACTAAAATAAATTAACCAAATCATTTACACAATAATAGTTTGAACAATCAAATGGAAGATATGTAAATTAATAAGACCGAATAAACCATCGATTCCCAAAACAAATACAAATAAAAATTTGAAATAATAAAACTGAATCTGAGTGAAATCTGATAAATAAACTGAAGAAATAAATAGTCTGAAAGGGAAACATGCCCAACTGAAATACTGAAGAAACTCCTATCAAGAAGTGAATAAATTAAAGCAAAGCAACTCCTACAAGCCTCCACAAGTGTTGTAACTATGCATCCATGGACAGAATCATCAAGCTTGGTGTCCTTGTGGCTGGACACCTAAAAGTTTTTGAAAATATTTTGACACAGGTCAGACCCCAAGAAAAATAGTTTGAAAATATTTTACAAGTGTTTAAATCACAGTTTAAATCAGTTATTAGATACACATTTTAGTTCCACGTACACTCCTTTGAGATCCTCACCTTTTAACTAATGCCCACACCTAAAGTACTCTATCTAGATATACTACCCATTCCATCTTGATAGCATATCTAAATAACCTCAATAGGTCTAGCTCTCTCATATTACTCAAATGACGTGCTATAAAAATATCAATAATATATCACCCACATATTATTATTGAGTCATTTATTTAAGTTTCGCCACTTATTTTACTTTTAGATATACACAATCTATCAGTTTTATGATCACACATAAGTAGATATATCGCACTTATATATATATATATATATTTAACGCACATATAACATATAAAACTATAGCATATTCGGACTGTCCCCTTGTGATGTTGGCATACTCTGCTATCAAGTCCATGTACCTCTCGTACCAAATCAAAGATTATTGGTTCAACATGTCTCCTTGAACCCAAAATCAATCAACACACATTGGAGGCAAACATGGTGTTAAGCCTTTGGGATATGAACATACCTAACGTACCCAAACGACATGCCGGTCCCACTAATACACGACATATAGTGAGCCTCCCTAAGTTCCATGTTCTGGGGCACACATCTAGACCTCGGTGGAATCGTCAAGGTGGGATCACTATCTGCGCAGAAACCTCCAGATAATAGGCAACATAGGTATGTTCACACGCAAAATCAAATCACAACCATAGGTAATCACTCAACCTATATACACATATTATTCACTAGGTATACATACAACCGATCATATAAGTCCGTACATAGTATATGTCTCTCGCATACTCAACGTACAAATAATTACAAATATAACCTCTGATTGTATATTCTCGAGTATCACTCAATACCCGAAGGGCCCTAGTTTCCCTTTATTATATATCAGTATCTAGTCCATTCACACCCTAGAGGTTAAAAACATAGGTTCATTTATCTATCCGTGAGCCGTTCTATTCTCGCAAATTGATTAATTTCTATATTATGCCCAATGGATTCTAGCCTTAATTCTCCCATTTTGGCTAAGACTAAGCAATATCATAGGCCTACTGAAATTCATTATTTCCATCACTATAGTTTAAGAACAACTCAAAATCCTCTAGGTTAATTATTCATAAATTTGGGGATTAATAAAAGAAACTAGGCAAATCTGGGTAACCGAATCGATTCGGTGAAGAGGCCGAATTGATTCGCCTACCGAATCGATTCTGTCTCTGAGCCGAATTGATTTGAAATGTCACAGGTGTCTTCTTTATTTAACTGTTACATTTTCCACCATTTTTACAACACAACTCTTCATGCAACATACCCAAACTCCAATACGATTTATCCTAATATCAAATAAGAGTATGTAGTCACTTCCTAATGTAATTAACACATTAAATCGATACAATCCTCCAAAAAGATGGAATGAAAACAAGATTTATACCAAAACCTTAGTTTATATGTTATTCATTCCAAATCAACCAATTACCCAAATTTATCCCATAATTATTGTCATATATAAACTGATTTCTTGTCCTCTACATCTATGGATTAATTCTTTATGCAATCCTACCCGAAATCATGAATTTTACTCATTAAATCTCAAGAATATCATCAATTTTCATCAAATAAAGAACCCTACACTACATGGGCATTATAACTCATCAAAAACATGCAAGATAAGCACTTACCTTATCAAGAAGGTTTGAATTCATTTTGTTTTATGTGATGAAGGTTCCTCCCTTGCTTCCGCTCACGATTTCGATAATAATTGTGGATAAATTAAGATGTTGCACCTCCAAACTATCTTTTCTTCTTCTCTAATGGCCTCTTATCTCTTCTCCTTTGATTCTTAGGGTTTGGCATATGTTATGTTGCTGCCTCAAATGATTCACCTTAGGATTTTAATCCCAATTTCCAAAATTAGGCTAAGGTCCAAGCCTCAGTGACCCGAGCACTCCTGTGTGGGCTCGGTTAGGACTAAAAAGGCCCTGGAACCCAATTACAACCCCTGCTTACACTATTTTGACTATTTCGACCCATTCGGAATCAACCTTCATCTTAAAATCACAATCCAAGTCACTTTACAATAAGGTCCTATCCTAACCCCAATTAGTCTACACGTGACTCCTAGTTGAGATATAATGATGCCACGTCACTATCACTCGTTAAGACCTAAAATAATCATTTTACATTCACTTAGTAATCTTTTTCCATAAATATTAACCATTATCTCTCTCGATTAATATTTTGAATTCATACATAATAACTAATTCAATTAAATTACGTCACACGTGTAATTTAAAAAATACCCAAATTAATTAAATAATAAATGCTTAGAAATACGGGGTGTTACATACTTCCCCTTTATAAAGGAATTTCACCCTTGAAATTAGGACGTACCTACGGTGAATAACTCTGGATACTGCTCACGAATATCATCCTCTCGCTCTCATGTCAAATCATCAATATTGTGGTACCACCACTGAACTCTAACCAAGGGTACCACCTTAAACTGCATCTTACACTCACTACGATTAGGTATTTCCACCGACCTCTGCCCGTATGAGATATCTTACTGTAAGTCGATCTCCTCTAATGGAATGTTCCTAAAAACTTGCTCGCTCCTTCGATACCTCTTCGGTGATGACACGTGGAACACATCGTGAATCCATTATAATTGCTCCGGTAGTCCCAACCTATATGCCACCAGTCCTACCCTCTCGATGATCGGAAATGGTCCCACATAGCTCGGTGATAGCTTCCCCTTCTTATTGAACCTCATCACCCCCTTCATTGAAGACACCTGTACCAACACCTGATCACTAACCTCAAGATTTATGTTCCTTATGTCTATTTCGGTGTAACTCTTCTACCTGTCTTGAGCCATACAGATGTGCCCTCGAATGAGCTCAATCTTGGAAATGGTGTCCTCAATCATCTTTGTCCCCAATATCTTGTTGTCCCCCATCCCTAATCAGTAAGCGGTCGAATAACAAGGTTGACCCTACGGTGCCTCAAATGGTGCCATGCCGATGGTGAACTGGTAGGATTTGTTATACACAAACTCCACCAAAGGAAGATACTACTACCATACTCCCCCGAAGTCAAGTATGCACATCCTCTACATATCCTCTATCATCTAATTAACTCTCTCTATTTTCCCTTCTATTTGTGGGTGATACGCTATACTTAATCGTAAATCCATGCACATTGCCTCTTAAAAGCTCTTCCAGAAATAGGACACAAAGGTCTTGTCCCGATCAGACACAATATTAATAGAAACCCCGTGTAATTATACTATCTCAGCAATGAATAACTATGCATACTACCTCGTCTCAAAATCCATATGAACCGGAAGAAAAGGGTCCACCTTAGTCAGCCGATTCACTATCACCCATATGGAGTCGTGACCTCACTGCAATAACGGTAACCCGATAATGAAATCCATGGAGATACTCTCCCACTTCCACGAGGGAATCTCGAGTGGATACAACATCCATGTCGATCTCTGGTGGTCTACCTTCACTAGCTGGCAGGTATCACACTTTGAGATAAACTCTGCTATGTCCCACTTCATGACCGACCACCAATACTTCCTGTGCATATCTTGGTTCATCTTATACCCATCGGTATGTATCGCAAATCTGGACCTGTGAGACTCTGACATCACTGTATGTCTCAAATCCTCATCCAATGCAACATCGAGTCTCCCATTAAAATTTAAACCACCCTTAGAACTGATCGAGTACGACTCTGCCCCATCAATAAACAACTGGTAAACTCGGTTCAAAAAATAGTAATCTCCATTTTGTGCTTTCACCACCCTCATTATAATCTTAGGTGTGACAGATAATATTAACATATAAGCTCTCGCAATCTCATCATCATGTCAAAGCTTTGTCCACTTAACCTTACAAACCTCTGTTATTTCCCCTGCAGGCCGTTGGTTCAACGCGTCTGCAACAGCATTAGCCTTCCCAGGATGATACTGAATATCAAGCTGGTAATCCTTCATGAACTCTAACCATCTCCTCTTCCTCATGTTCAGATCCTTTTGTGTGAAAAGATACTAAAGATATTTATGGTTCGTGAATAAAGTAAACTGCTCCCCTATAGATAGTGCCCCCAAATCCTCAAGGCAAAAACAACCACGGCTAACTCTAAGTCGTGCATGGGGTAATTCCTTTCGTGGGGATTAAGCTTGCGAGATGCATAAGCTATAACTCTCTCCTCCTACTATAACGCACCCCAAATACCTAGAAGGATGCATCATTGTAGATACAGTACTCCACTCCTTCCCTAAGAAGTGTGAGTACAGGTGATCAAGTCAATTTATCCTTTATCTCATCGAAAGCCAATTCAAATTGGTCGTCCAAAATAAAAAACACCCCTTTTCACGTTAGATTCGTCAACAAACTTGCAATCTTTGTGAAACCCCGAATACAATATAGTATTCGGCCAACCCTAGAAAACTGCGAACCTCGATTGGTGTCATGGGATGTCCCCACTCCCTCACCATCGATACGTTGCTCGGATCAAATAATATACCCCTATCAGACACAATATGGCCCAGGAACTGCATCTCCCAAAGCCAAAACCCACACTTATCAAATTTGTCATATAACTAGAGATCACGTAGTTTCTGTAAATCCATCTGCAAATGCTCGGCATGTTCATCCTCAGAGTGAGAGTAGACAAGAATATCGTTGATCAACATGATCACAAACTAGTCAAGGAACTCCCTGAAGACCCAGTTCATCAAATCCATGAATACTACTGGCCCATTGGTGAGCCCAAATGGCATCACCCTAAACTCGTACGACCCATATCGTGTGAGAAAGAAGTATTAGAAACACCCTTCTCTCTGATGCGCAACTGATGATAATCGGACCTCAGGTTTATCTTGGAAAAGTAAGTTACTCCCCTCAGCTGGTCGAATGGATCATCGAGGCCGTGGATACTTATTCCATATCATGACCTTATTTAACTCTCTATAATTGATACACAACCGAAGCGATCCATCCTTCTTCTTTACAAACAACACCGACACACCCCACGGTGATGCACTCCATCAGATGAAACCCTGCCCCAGGAGCTACTGAATCTGCTCCCTCAACTCCATCATCTCCTATGGGGCCATGTGATAAGGCGTTCGGGCTATAGGCCTTGTACCTGGCACTAGGTCGATAACAAACTCAATATCCTGTCTAGGCTACAGCCTGGGTATCTCCTCAAATACATCCTTAAACTCCCTCACCACTAGAATCGAGTCTAACGAAATAACCACTTAATGTTAGGTCTCCTCCTTAATGTAATATAAATGTGTGCTCGACCCTCCCTCAGGAAGAGGAATTGCCACTAAGAATATCTCTTATATTGGAATTGAGAACACAATGATCCACCCAAAATAGTCCACCATCGCTCAAGATCTCGCTAACCGATCCATATCCAAAATAACAACATACCCCTCCATATCCAACACAAGAAGATTGGCGACTAAGAATAATCTACCCACATCGATATTACACCCCTACAGATCGAGTGTATAAGAGACTCACTATGTAATGGTGACTCCATACACATAAGGAGACTATCATCTATCTCTAGTAGGCCGAAAGCTCATGCAAATCCGATCTCTATAAAAGAATGTGATGCCCCTGTATAAAAAAGAATCCCACCCTTAAGCCCATGAATAGGAAAGGTACCCTTTATTTCCAGTGGTGCTTGTGGGGCCTGTTGTATAACGACATCTCGAACGTTATAAAAATGTTCGTACTACAACTGTCCCTGCTATGGTGGGGCGGGTGGGGCTGATGCTAAAAATGGTCTCTGGACCTACTGCTCCTACGGGGAACCCTGCTACTGCGGTGTTCTACCCTGCTGTGGGTAGTCCCTCCTCTTGTGGCCCGTCTGACCATAAATAAATCACTGGCCTGGTAAATCTCTTTGCATCTAGCCCCGATGGCCCTGATGGCCCTGATGGTGCTGACCCTATTATTGGCCTTGATGTCCTTAGCCGTACCGACCTCCCCCATTGTTCCCTTGGCCCTGACGACCCTGAGGAACTTGCTACTGCTGAGGACCTTAGTGCCCCTGCCTAAGACCTCCATTGGGTCGATAGCCCTCAGATCTAAACCTCTTAGCCTGATCCCCCTACTGGGAATCCTGCCCCTGGTATTGGCCTAACTACTGCTACTGTTGTGGTCCTATGTTAGCACTGCTTCCCCTACGTTGCCCGACTGGCTAGGCTTACCTCCTCTCTTGCTTCGCTTCGCATGGGAGAAATCATCATTGAAATATAAAAGTGCGACATTGACGACATCTATAAAAGTCACCAATGCAGGGCTGCCAATCAAGTGTTGTCTAATCCTCCAGGCTAAACCATCCATAAATCTCAGCTTCTTCCTTTCTTCACTATTCACTTCGTCCGGAACAAAATTAGCTAAAGGAGTGAACTCCTACTCGTACTTGGATACTAAGCTATCACCTAAGTCACTTCACTGAACCTCTTTCGCATCTCTATCTCAACTCTTGGAGAAAAGTATTTATGGTCAAACCGTACTAAAAACTCAGCGATGGACATGGTGTCCCTCTCCTCAACGGTGGAAACTGACTCCCACCACTGTAACGCTCCTCCAACAAGCCTAAATGTGTCTATAATCTGCTTATTCACATCCCTACACTCTACCATGCGCAGGTGGTGATGAATATCTTTCTTCTTCTAGCACGCCGCAATCACATCGGAACTTCCTTGGAAATTGAGTGGGTGTTCCTTCTGAAGTGACTTCCTAACTCTCTGCCAATCTGACGGCCCCGGGTGGGCCTGGACAATCGGCGGCACTGGATGTGGTGGCTATTGGGTCTAAGGAAAATGGAGATCTATGGTAGTCAACACTGCATTAACTTCTTGCACCGCGATCGCTGCCACCTCTACTGTTGACACTGACCCCTGTGGTGGTTGTGGCTGCGGTGCCTGTGGCTCCTGCTGAGCCTCCCTCACATTATCTCTAGCCGTTACTTTTGTCGCTCGTCCTTTATTGGGTGGCATCTGAAAATAGATTAAATTTTATGAGTTCACAGTCAATAAAAATATAACTACAGAAGAACCTAATCTCAAATGCGTAATCATGAATGCAACAGTCCTAATAATAGGGCTATATGTCAAGGGACGCTACATTTGAATCGTAGTAAGTCGTAAAGATCCTATGGACACTAGAACCTGATGCTCTAATACCAAATTTGACACCCCGCCTATTTTAATCATGGGTGATCAGTCCTTTATCAAAATAAGCAGGAATCTCCTATGGTTCATTCTTAGCATCACTGTCAAAAAAAAAATTAATTACTAACCAACTAAGTTAAATAAAGCCTATGCCAAATTTTATCGTTCATTTAATTAACCACATACGTAACTAAACTAAATTAACCAAACCATCCACACAATAATAGTCTGAACAATCACACAACAGATATATAAATCAATAACACCAAATAAACCATCGATTCCCAAAAAAAATCCAAATACAAGTCTGAAATAATAAAACTGAATCCGAGTAAAGTCTGATAAATAAACTGAAGAAATAAATAGTCTGAAGGAGAAACATGCCCAAATGAAATACCAAAGAAATGCCTATCTAGAAGTGAATAGACTAGAGTGTATAAAGCCACTCCAGCAAGCCTCCATAAGTGATGTAGCTATGCATCCCTAAATAGAATCATCAAGCTTGGCATCCCTGTGGATGGACACCTAAAAGGTTTTGAAAATATTTTGACACAGGTCAAAGCCCAAAAAAAAATTTTGAAAATATTTTGCAAGTGTTTAAATCATAGTTTAAATCACTTATTAGATTCACATGTTAGTTCCACACACACTCCCTTGAGATCCTCACCTCTCAACAAATGTGCACACCTAATGTACTCTATCTAGATATACTACCCATTCTAACTAGATAACGTATCTAAATAACCTCAATAGGTCTAGCCCTCTCGTATTACTCATACAACATGCTACCATAATATCAATAGTATATTACCCGCATATTATTGTTGAGTCATTTATTTAAGTTTCTCCACTTATTTTACTTTTAGATATACACAATCTATCAATTATACTATCATATGTAAGTAGATATATCACACTTGTATATATTTAACACACATATTATATATAAAACTATAGCATCCCCGGAATAGCCCCTCATGAAGCTGGCGTACTCTCCTATCAACTCCATGTACCTTTCGTACTAAATCAAGGACTATTGGTTCGGCATGTCTTCTCGAACCCAAAATCAAGCAATATACATTGAAGACAAACATGGTTCTAACCCTTTGGGATACGCACATACCTAACGTACCCAAACGATACTCCAGTTTCACCAATACACGACACATAGTGAGTCGCCTAAGTTCCATGTTCTGGGCACATATCCAGACCTTACTGGAATCGTCAAGGTGGAATCTCCCTCTGCGAGGAAACCTCTGAATATCAAGCAACGTAGCTATGTTCACACACATAATCAAATCGCAACCATAGGTATTCACACAACCTATATATGGATATTATTTAGTAGTTATACACACAAGCCATCATATAAGTCCATACATAGTCTATATCTCTCGCATACTCAACGTACAAATAATTACAATTATAACCTTTGATTGTATATTCTCAAGTATCACTCACTACCCGAAGGGCCCTAGTTTCCCCTTATTAAATATCAGTAGCTAGTCCATTCACACCCTACTGGTCAAAAGCAAAGGTTCACTTATCTCTTCGTGATTCGTTCTATTCTCATGAATTTGATTAATTTATGTATTATGTCCGGTGGGTTCTAACCTTAATTCTCCCATTTGGCTTATGCCTAAGTTATCTTATAGGCCTACTGAAATTCATTATTTCCATCACTGTGGTTTAAGAACAACCTAAAAGCTATTTGCAAATTTGGGTCATAAATAAAACTAGGCAAATCTGGGTAACCTAATCGATTCGATGAAAAGGCCGAATCGATTCGCCCACCGAATAGATACGTTCTCTAAGTCGAATCGATTTGAAATGTCATAGGTCATCTTCTCCATTTAACTGTTACGTTTTTCCACCATTTTTTCACTACAACTCTTCATACAACATACCCAAACTCCAATACGATTTATCCCAACATCAAATAAGAGTAAGTAGGCTCTTTATAACATAATTAACACATTAAATCCATACAATCCTACACAAGAATGGATTAAAACCCAGATTTATACCAAAACCCTAGTTTATGTGTTCTTCATTCCAAATCAGCCATTTACCCAAATTTATCCCATAATTATTGTCATATATAAACTGATTTAATGTCCTCTACATATGTGGATTCATTCAACATGTTATCCAACCCAAAATCATGAGTTTTATTCATTAAATCTCAATAATATCTTCAATTTTCATCAAATCAAGAACCCTACACTAAATGGGCATTATAACTCATCAAAAACATGCAAGATTAACACTTGCAATATCAAGCAGGTCTAAATTAGTTATGTTTTGTGTGATGAAGGTTCCTACCTTGCTTTCGATCACGATTCTGGTAACAATTGTGAATGAATTAAGATGTTGCACCTCCAAACTCTCTTTTTTCCTCTCTATTGGCCTTTCCTCTCCTCTCCTTTGATTCTTAGGGTTTGAGATATGTTATGCTTCTGCCCTAAATGACTGGCCTTAGATTTTAAATCCTAATTCCCAAAATTAGGTTAACGGGCCAAGCCCAAGTGACCTGAACACTCCGTATGGGCTCGGTTATGACTAAAAAGGCCTCACAACCCAATTACAACACCCGGGTGCACTATTCTGACTATCTCGACCCATTGAGAATCAATCGTGACCTCAAAATCACCATCTACTTCACTTTACAATAAAGTCCTATCCCGACCCCAATTAGTCTACATGCGACTCTCGATTGCGATATAATGTTGCCACATCACTATCACTCGTTAGGACGTAAAATGATCATTTACTATTCACTTAGTAATATTATTCCACCAATACTAACCCTTATCTCTCTCAATTAATATTTTTAATTCAAACATAATAATTAATTCAATTAAATTATGGCACACGTGTAATTTAAAAAATACCCAAATTAATTAAATAATAAATGCTCATATATACAAGGTGTTACACTTTGTTTTCCAAAAAAGAAATCATTTCATTACAAATGGATACTACACCCACTTATTCCTCACTTTGATTCTATATTACGTCATGGGCCAAGAAAAGAATGGTTCGTTCCAAAGTAGGCATAGATTCCTTATTTGGTTTAAAACACTACTCAATTTTAAAAGTCTCGGAAGTAAAATCATTATTGGATTCGAATAATGCATCCAACTCTTGTTCCCAACAATGATTTTCTTCTCGATAATGGTTTTCATGCTTTTCATTATCAAGAATATGAATGCCCTCACGCAAAGTTATAGATGGAGGCATGGATTCTTGAAAATAAGAAGTTTGAAAACTATCCTCGCAACTACTTTCAAAATCATTATCATAAGATTTTTTAAATTTATTGCAATAATAATTTGGGGAACTATTATCTCAATAAGTTTTGACTTCCTTGTTGTAAGACTTTGATGGACCACTATTGGAGCGATCATTCCCAAAATTCTCATAATCCATACATTGAATTTTGTAATACTCACCCAAAATGATTTTGAAATTTTCACTCTTCTCTTTATACAAGTATTCACCAAAAGTCATAAGTTTGGGGTGATTTTGAGAATTATTGTTACGATTACCGAAAAAAGAAGAGTAATACATTCTTACCCAATGCTCAAGATAGAAAAATCCATAAAATGGTGTGCGTTCGATAACTCAAGCGTTTCTTGGTGCCCAAATGTATAAGTCCTACAAAACAGTTTAAAACAAAGAATAAAAATACAAAGAATATATTATAAAATACTAACTCATTTACAATCTAAAACAAACATTCCCCGGCAATAGCACCATTTGATAACAAAGGAAAACCGAGCGTCCGTGTTGACTATCTTGTTGTTGTTTTCGGCTCCCATCGCAATACAAAAACCTAAACTTTAACTACACTCTTACGAGGGTATAGAGGCGAGTCTGGGTATCAAATCCACATGGAATGAGTGATAGAATTTAATTGATTTATTATTTCTGAATAAAAGTATAAAAGATCATTATTTAAATAAAATATTAATATTGGTATGTATTTAAGCTAAGTTAACGAATAAGAATAAAAACAAGACATTGAGAATGCTATCCCTCACCTCAGGTTAATTAGCACAAATGGTTACATGGGAAGAAAATATTTGCTTGATTAAAACACATTTCAATAATTAATCAAACTTAGAGTTGTCACTCCCTAAATTATCATAAAAGCCTACTAGGAGTTTTTCCTCAACAAATATCCCGGAGATTACACGTGCAAGGTCATAAATATGGCGCATACATCATATACACCGTTGAATCTCATAGGAGTTAAATCAAGAACAACCTAACCCATTCAAACTAGTTTTATACATCACCAAAGCAAAGTAACTAATTAGTATAATGTGAGTTTAATCATCTCAACCTAAACTAAACTAGTTACAAAGCATGTTAAAGATAAGTATTGAATGAAAGAAATAAAGAAAGAAAGAAAACAAAGAAAAAAAGCTTAATTAATTAGAGAAGGTGATAAATAATAGCCTTACACAACAAACCCTAAGAGAGGGAATAATGGCAGGAGTTCCCAACACAACCAAACCCTAACTATATAATAAAAATTAAAATCTCATAAAAACTAATCTAGGCATGTATTTAAACTAAGTTAAACACATGAAGAATAAAAACTATAGATTGATAATAATATCCTTCATCTCTGGTTAATAAGCGTAAATGGTTATATAAAAAGAAAATCTTTTGAAAGATTAAATCCAATTTCATCAATTAATATATGTCAACCCTAAATTCTCATAAAAGACTACTATGGTTTTGGCATCAAAATATATCCAAGAGCTTACATAAGAAAGGTCGTAAATACGGCGCATGCATCATATATACCGTTTAATCTCCTAGGCATAAAATCATGAACAACCTAAACCGTTAAAACTTGTCTTATACATCATGATAGCAAAGCACCCAACTAATCTAAGGTGAGTTCAATAATCTTAACCTATTCTAAATTAGCTACAGAGTATCGTAAAACATGTATTTAAAGAAATTAATGAAGGAAAGTAAGGAGAGAGGGAGAGAAGCTCTAAAAAAACAAAAAATATCTCCCAAAATATGATATATCTCTTAAAATAAAAGCCCTCGCTTTCTATTTATACTAAAGAGGAAAAAAGGGGGAAAAGGAAAATAAATCAAAAATAGAAAAATTACTGATGTGTACCGTAACCCTAACTGATTCTGAAAGTTTTTTAATCGATTCGGGTTTTAGCAATCCCCCTTTTCACTTCAATCCAATTTTGACAAGTCACATGGAAAAAGGTATAAAATCTTCATACAAAATTAGAATTACGCACGATCAAAAGCCACACAAAAATAATTACATTCTCTAAATTTTGGTTTTTAAAACCCTCAAATAGTGCAGTATAAAATTACCAAACTACCCTTAAAGTTAAAGCACATGACAAAACTTTTCAAAAACGACCATAACTTCCTCATTCGAGATGGAATGATGCACAGTCGATGGCCACACAATGATAATTTTATGACATACATGTTTTTACTTTTATATCATCTAAAATATTCAATTTAAAAAGACCAAATTGCCCTTTAAGTTATATATTGCGATAAAACTTTCCCAAAATTCATCCAACTTCACACTGTACACCCGTAGGAATTAATGTACACGAGGGAGCTAAAATGCATAAGAATAAAGGATACGGAATGCAATATTCATGACTGATTAGTCATTCTTATTCCTTCTGCATGATGATCATGGAGGATAAGGTTGCCAATCCATCGACCAAACTATTTCTCGAGAGAGAGAAAAATAATGTAATGTGATATCCTTGAATTGGGAAGTAAGTTCTTCAAGGTGAGTGTGAAAAGGAATGAGATTCTTGTATTCGACTTTCCAGTATTGGAGGACTTATCCTATGATGAGAGTCGAGTCTCCATACACATCTAGATACTGGATTCCCTTTTCGAGAGCACACTTGAGGCCCATAATGAATGCTTCATATTGTTTCATATTATTGGTGTAAGGTAAGTCTAGCTTAATGATGATGGGACTATGAGAGTCATCGGGTACAATCATGAGTATCCCAAAGCCATGACCCTTCTTGTTGGTAGCCCAGTTAAAGAACATCTACCATCGGATCTCCTCATGAGAAGCAACAAGAATATCCTCGTATAAGAACTCATAAATCCATACATAGATTCTCCCATGGGATTCTCGACTAAGTAATTAGAGATTTTTTTCCTTTGATGGCCTTCTACGTGACATAGGTGATATAAATTTGGCTAGAAACAATAATCAACGAGTCATGCGGCTTCACAAGGAAGGGTTTTATAAGGGGTACTTCATTGGATCCATTCAATACACTAATTTTATGGGAATAAAAGCATGTAGTGTTGAAATTTTTGAGTGACACAAACTAGGGTAACACGTGCCTTTTCTAATGCGGTATAATTTACTTTGGACCCTGCTAATTTTTTACTAGCAAAATAAATGCCCCTCTTCTTGTGCAATTCTTTGATGTATTGGTTCAGTATAGCTCCAAATGTAGTATTCATGACAGTTAAGTACAAGAGAAGAGTCAAAAAATATTGTGGTGGCACATGCACTGAAGGTCGGGTAAGGTATTGCTTGATCTTATCGAATGCCTCTTGACATTCCTTATTTCAAACTTTGGTTGAATCCTTTCGGAGTATCTTTATTATAGGCCTATGGATGGAAGTGAGATGATCTATTAATTGGATAATGTATTGGATGTTGCCTAAGAAATTGCAAACTTACTTCTCAGTTCGAGGTGGTGGAATTTATAGGATTACGTTGAGTTTGACAGGGTACACTTCGATCCTTTTTTTGCTGACCATAAAGCCAATGAGTTTACCTTTTATGACACTGAAGACATACTTTTATGGATTAAGATGCATCTGGTATGACTTCAATTATTCAAATAATTTTCTCATGGAAGTAATGTGACCTTCTAGAGTTTTGTACTTGATGAACATATCGTCAACGTAGACCTCGACCTCTTTGTGGATAAGATCATGTAGGATGGTTATAGTTGCTCTTTGTTATGTGTAGACACAACATTCTAGGACCCCATAAATCTCTTCTTAGGTCCCGAGCACCTCCCCAATTCACTACTAACTCTAAGTCAGACTTTGAGTACCGATCTAAAGGCCACTGAGTGCTCCTGGGTCCCATTTGACTCTGGTTAACTTCATCGTCAAAGTGAAAGCTCAATGCATCTTCAAATGACTCTAAATACCCTTTCCAACGGTCCACCCCATGCACGAATTGGCATAACAGTTCGGACGAATGAACTATTTTACTATCGAAAATCGATTTGTAGGCCACCAGGCGCTCTGGGGCCCGATTTGACCCCAATTAACTTCACCATTAGAGAGAAAGCTAAATGAATTCTCAAAAGGAACTAAAACCCCTTTTCCAACAGTCTACCCCTACACGAAATGGCATAACTATTCAGACAAATGATTCGTTTTCCTTGAAAATTGATCCAGAGGCCACCAGGCGCTCCCGGGATCCGTTTAACCAAGGTCAACTCTTCAGATCGAACGAGACTAAATGAATCTTTAAAGGGCATTAAATACCCTTTCCAATAGTCATCCCCATGTGCAAATCATCCTTATGGTACGGATGAATAATATGTTTTACTCCAAAAGGTCACCGGGTGCTTTCGGGCCCCGTTTGACCGATGTCAACTCCCTGAACCAGGCGAAGCTCTTTGGAACAACGTAGTACCTCACATAACTTTTTAAATGGTCTGCCCCATGTACCATTTGGACGTATAGTTTGGACAAAAAAATTATCTCCGTTCGATGATCTTCCGTCCAAAGAACCGACGGGCACTTCCGAGCCCCATTTGACCTAAAGTTCGGACGAGAGAGAGACCCAAAGGACTCTTAAAGGTATCTGAATTATCTTTATAGAGGTATGTTCCATGCATAATTTTTACTTACAGATTGGGTTTTACTACCTTTTTTAAAAAATCTGCATGAAACTGCCAATTGGAAGGTCCATTTCCCTGACTATCGATAGTGTGTCTGGAGCTACCTGTCGATGGGAAGGGAAAGGGCTACGCCGATCGGCAGTCCCCCTTACCCTATATAAGGAGATCGTGAGCTAATTTTTAAAGGCACCCCAGATCCATCAATATCAGTGATCTCAACAATATTCTTCTGCAATCACCAAGGTTTTCTTATGTGAAATTTCTTTCCACCTTTCATTCCCATCATTTTCAAACCCAATTTAGTAAAAATCTCCTTCTCTATCATACAACATTAATCCCGACTTGTAAAGGAGATCATCAAGATCAAGCTTCAAGTTTCCAAAGAAGGTCCAAACATCCTTCTCTCTTTAAACTTCTTTATTTTTGCATTCGTTATATAAATTATCAACTTAGCTTTTACTTTAGATCATACACATTAACATCTCATCCTTTATTTATTTTATTGCACATAATTTATTTTCTATAAAAAAAGTCAAAATAAAGAAAAAGAGGGTTAACTTACACCCATAAATTCCGATGAGATTTTTCACCACATTTTCTCAAAACTAAAAATATATTTTTTACACACACATATAGTAAATTCCCATTTGAATCAATGGGATAAACCCCATCCTTGTGCCGCATGCAAACTACGTGAACTTTGATGCATTTATAGGCTACATAGGCATCTCGAGCTAAAACCCAAGACTCGAGTCCTATTTTTCTATTTTCATCATTTTTCTACTCCATCCATATTATTCATATATATCATACATGTGATTCGTACATGCGTGTTATCTAACCTATATTATTGTTTTATCATAACGATCAATATCTCAATAAGCGCACACATCATATTTTATAATTATTATTTTGGGAACATTCCTATAGATGACCTTGCTCCATATGTTCCATTATGCAAGTCTCGCGATTTCGATCTCCACTTTTATATACACGCACACACACTGCATGGAGAAATTAAGGAAAATAGTAACATAAGACCATGAGAGATCGAAAGGGCGGAATGGGTTCCTAGCACCTTCCCATTCTGTAACTTAGGCCCCGAACCTCTGATATATTTTTTTTCACAAGCATCAGTTTGTTTTTTATGCCTCTTTCTCGGGGAGGTGACATGTTATTTTGCCTATGTTGTGCAAAATAGGTTGGCGACTCTATCTCTTTACATCACCCCAAAATCAAAGATGACCGAAGCACCCCACGATGTAGCGAGGGGCGTGGGATCTTTATCCCCCCTCTTTCCCCCCAAAATCCTGGGGAGGGGAAGATATGGAGATGGCCACATTAGCGACTCTGCTGGGGACTGACTTAAGAGGGCTAGACTCTGTTTGCATGGGTGTTATCATTTTCTTCTTTTGTGCGTATTAACCTACCTGTATGTTCCCTTTTCTTATCTACTTCATGTTTATATCACCTTTCACTCACTTTTCACTTCACACACTTGTAAATACTCTCCATATACACCTCACACTACCTACACTTATATGTAGGATCACTTATACTCACATTCTTCACACACCACTTAGAATATCCATGCTTAGGTGTCACTAGCACACACCTCCACTTACAAAACTTGTATATATCCATGCTCACCCACACTTATCACACACCATTTATAGTTAATCCATGTTCACACTTATCACACACCATTTATAGTTGATCCATGTTTAGATTCACTACCACACACTAATTGATATTCTCACACTCTCACGTATCCATGCTTAGTGTAATCTTCATGCTCCATGCTAGATTTACTTTTAATGATACTTGTACATTCTTCCTTATTAGTATAGTGCTCATCATGCTAAATAAAATACTCTCTTTATAATATACTAATCAAGAATCATGCATTTTGCACACTAAATCACCAAGAGCATGGATATGACCAAAATTTTATCCCGTACTGGGGGGTCACTTTGTGGTGGGTGCTGTTCCGGCACGTCACAGTTAGCCTAAGAAATATAACTCTTACATTATCCAAGTAACTTCGATGTATATCGAACAGTTCCCCCCACATCTTACCGCTTAACCGATGTCTTATCGGGACGTATATAACAGGGAATTCATTCACGTACGTCGAATATATCGAATTCGCTCTCATGCTTACTGTCCCCGCGAGGTATATAGTGAGGCAATTCACTTACACTCGTGTATATTAAATGGCTTGTCCACACGTACCAATTGCCCTCAAAAGAAAGACATATATCGTGGAACCTAGGGCACTCATATTTATTTTGTCGGTTACTACCTGAAACTCTGTCAAAATTTTAGGTCGACATGCCGCCCAAATTTTTGTGCGATTTTGTCTTTTTTCCAAAAAGGGACCCTGTTCATAAGCTTGGCAACCAGTCAAATCGTGTTTTACATATTTTTCAAACCCAATTTTTCCCAGGCTCGAGTCCTGCCCGACATTTATTTTTGCATTTATTTTTGCATTTTGGTCATCGTTGATTTTGCATTTAGGTAATTTTTCCCATGCTCGAGTCCTATCCGACAAGTGAAAACATAATAATAATAATAATAATAATAATAATAATAATAATAATAATAATAATAATAATAATAATAATAATAATAATAATAATAATAATAATAATAATAATAATAATAATAATAATAATAATGAGATTATTCTCTCATTTTTCCTCCGTACTTACCAAAAGTGTCAAAAATATTTTCCCTCCTCTTTTATCAAAATAAAAAAAAAACTTTTTTCTCTCCTTTTATCAAAATACCACAGACATTTTGTCTTCATCTTTCCAAAAACAATACCAAAAACATTTTCCTCTTTGTTCTAAAATATTCTTCATTTTCTATTTCAAAAATAAATTCGAATCATTTTTCTTTCTCAGGTCGATTGCATAATTGACCCTTGGGCTGGCTCCCTAGTGGATTCGTCTTCCATCGAACTTCCCCGAAGCTCCATCAATACTCCCTCTACTTCCTCCGAGTCCGGAATCCACCCTCACCCACTTTCTATGGAGAACGCTGACCAAGTACCAAATGTGTCGCCTGATTTAATGACGGGTATAGTCTAACCTACCACCAAGATTGACAACCTTCAAATCGAGGTTCATGAGATGCATCGAAACTGGGTCCCTATTCTCGAAGAGCCCGGGATCCTCTTCCTTTGCGCTATGGGTCCACCCGCACTTGAGATTATTTGGATCCTGAAAGAATATCAGCAAGCTCCATGTGCCCCTCCTTCCAATGGGCCACCACCAGCTTCGCTCCCTATGCCGAATCTTACCCAACCAGGGGCTAACCTGCTAGTAGACACTGATTCGAAAGAAGAAGAATTTAAAAAGGTCAAGGAGGACCTTAAGCTATTAACCAAGAAGTTTTACCAGGTCTGAATCTCCAAGAACTACATGGATTACACCCATATGTGTCCTTACCCTAAAGCAAGGCTAGGAAAAAAATTTAAGATGCGTAACATTGAGAAGTTCGGGGGTAACGGCCCCCCAATTGTTCATCTTTGAAGTTACCACCGAGCCATGACTCTCTTAGGTGACTCCGAGGAAATAATGGCCCAAATGTTCCAATAGACTTTCAAAGACAATGCTCTTCGTTGGTTCCTATCCCTCGAGGAATCTAAAATTCACAGTTGGGAGGATGTTGCCCGTGATTTCATGTCATAGTACAAGTACAACGAGGAATTGAAGCTTACACACTATGATTCGTAGAAACTGTCGGTAATTTTATATCAAGGTGGAGGGAGAAAGCGTCCACCATGACCAACCGACCTTCCGAAGAGGAGAAAGTTAGTATTGTGAAGAAAAACTTCCTACCCCATGTCCAAGCAACGATGGGAGGAAAGTATTACCCATATTTCATATCCCTCCAGGAGGGAAGATTGAAGAAATTCTTGCCAAGACAGAAGTTGAGCCAAAGAAAGTATTCGGGAAGTTTACTCCAAGAAAATATGAGAAGCCTACTGCAATCTCGACCATCATAACATTCCCCTCTCCAAAGTCTATCAAGCCCTTTTGAGCCAAAATCTCATCAAGTTGTTAGACCCTCGTCCATTACCAAACCCACTTCCAAAAAATTTCAAACCTGACGCCCATTGTGATTTTCATCAAAATGCCGGCCATACCACTAATTAGTGCTTCCATCTCCGAAACGTAATCCAAGGTCTGATTCCTCAGGGTATTATCTCCCCCACCAACTAATCCTAAACCAAACACTACTCACAATCCACTACCAAATCATGAAAATGCTATCTTCCTACAAATTTGTCCGGAATTTGACCCATCTACCTAAATTGTAACCAATAAATCACCTATTATACCCGTATATTCAACCAAACCCCTTAAAGTTTTCCCATATTTTCCCCTACACCCTAGCAGTTTCCCGACTAGGCCTTGTCACTTCTTATAAAATCATCTCATTTCGAAGGGAAGGAAATGGAATTGCCAACGGTACTGAACCAACTCCTAGAGTTTGGGCTGAAATTTCACACAAAAATGACCATTGACTGCCAAAAGTTCAACACATTATTCATGGAATCCCAAAAGTGGGATGGCAAGTTAGATAATTGGGTAGTGCCCATTGACGAAGTAAGTTTTGTAAGGACATAAGTCTCCGATTGAGTCTTAATGTAGTGTTGGCTCAATTCCAGATAAAAACATTTGAGTCATAGGATAGTGTACAAGTGTATCCATCCAAGCCTATTTCATGTGAGTTGAAGACATAGCGTCCAAGATTATAAAGCTTCATCATATGCCAAGTTTGGTGTGCCTCGTTTCTACGTCAAAACATTGTTCCAATGCTCCTAAGGTATGAATGCATTATATATATATATATAGGAGCTTGGAAATTTATTGGATGCAATCTATTATTTTTATAAAATAGTTTTAACGACTTTTTTTTACTCAGAAAATATTTTTTAGAACTTTTCATAAATAGTTTTGGACTTAAAATGAATGTGCATTCTTCTGACACGTCGTTCGAACGAACTGGAATGTCGTTCAAACGGGATTCCTATGCCATTCGAACGAACTGGCATCTCATTCGAACGACATTGCCAGGTCGTTCGAACGAGACTTCTAACAAGTTTCCTTTTTCCCTTCTGTAACATCGTTAGTAAAGTTGTTTGAACGAAAAAGTCGTTCAAACGACTTTGGCGGGAACAGTTTTTTTACAGTTTTTTGCAGTTTTCTCCGCATTCCCACTACCTTTTCCCCACTACTTTTTAACAGATTTTCTAAGTGAGGGAACCAACATTTTCTAAGTAACTTTTTCATATTCTTCTATCTCCTAGAGAGAGTTTTTGAGAATTTAATTTTTCCATGAAAAGGTTCAAGTTTTGAGTGTTTGTTTTTCAAGAAAATTTCTTAAACACTTTTGTTTACATCCATTTGTTTAGTTTATCCAAGTTCCTTAATATATATACTTTGCTTGGAGTGTTTGGAACTAGGTTTATCTCTACACCTCAAAGAAGAGGAGTTTGGATTTACTTATACATCCCACAAAGAAGAAGTTTGTTTGTTGTGACATAGCCACTTGGAGAAAGGCTCCTTGTTTGGGTGGCGGTGACCGAGAAAAGTCCGATCGAAGGATTTCGAGACCGCGGTGGACCTCCGTGGTTATTCTCTAGGCAGAGGTGTGTACAATAAGGAGCATCGGGGATTGGATGGAGTCAAGTCGAGTGTTGTAAGTCTTTTGTCTTGTACTTGTAAAACCGTATTTAGTTGATTTGAGTCTAGGGTAGTCTGAGGGTTTTTCCCGTTGTGGGTTTTTCCTCGTACATCGCGGCGTAGAGGTTGTTTACTTATTTTATCTTTTGCTATATCACTTTAGATGCATGCTTAGGTAAAAAGATAAAATTGGTATATTTAATTTGGTGCAAATTTAATTTGGGTAATTATTAATTTAATTCAAGTAATTACTTTAATTGGATAAAATTTGGTTTGGCCTAATTTACAAAAATGGATTAATTACTTTGTTAGAAAAATTTCTAGGACTTGGGTTGAGTTAATATGTTTAAGTGAATAATTAATTTGTTATTTGATTTAATGTCATGTTGAGTTTTGTTTAATTTTAATTTGAAAGAAATTAAAATTTGTTGTTTGCATGTTGTTTAGTTGAACCATCTTCATTCTGCATTCAAAAAGGAAATTATATTTTTAATGTGAAAGATTTAAAAATTGGGGTTCCTATCGTCGTTTTCAAGTTTGGCCGATGTAGTTCAGATCATGGAAGACTTGTTCCGATAGGTCAATGATATTTCCAGTATATTCGATTTACTTGATGACTTAAAACTACAAGGGAGATTAGTCCCTTCACTTCTGTATCTCCCCATTGAGGGGAAGGATCTATATGATGATGTCGTTGAGGTTAAAGAATGCATTAACTTCTATAGAAGGATGACATCATTGCCACTGGATTGGGGGACAAATTTGATAGTTAGGATAAGGAACCAAGCCATGAAAAGGTTATCCCAGTGATCAGTGTATGTGGGATGATATCGTTTAAAGATCTGCTAGGTGAAATCAACAAAGTGGTTCTTCCCCTCTTCTGTGAACCATATGACTAAATCTAAGAGGCACTACCAGAGTCTGAACCCTCAATCAGTAACGATTGATAAAGGAAAAGGTGTTGTCGAGAAGCTCCCCATGCCGAAAATGACCATCGAGGTGAGCGAGATCCTCAACCAGTGAAGAAAACTCACGCTAACACCACCTTGTGGAGACTCTTTATGTCTTCCCAACTACACCGAAAAACCTTGATTAAATTTCTTACCAGGCCCATAGTCCCTCCTTCCGCCACTCTGGAAGAAGCAGTGAACTTGGTCTAATCCTTAACCTCTACTAGAATACTCTCCTTTTCTGAGCAATAAATCCCTAAGTTTGGTCTACAATGCTGTCAATATCTCCGTTGAGGTCATGGGGAAGATGGTTCCACTTTCACTCATCAACAACGGATCTTCACTTAATGTTTACCCATTAAGAACCCTAAACAGCTTGGGATTGAAAGTAAGTGGCCTTGCTCCAACTTTCATCGCGGTACGTGTTTATGATAACACTCGTCGAGAGGTGATGGGATACATAAATCTTACAATAGGGGTTGGCCCCATAAATCCCATTACTGAGTCCCAAGTCATCGACATACCAACTTGCTTCAACTTATAACTCGATCAACCATGGCTTCACAACATCAAGGGTGTGTCTTCCTCTCTCCATCAAAAACTGAAGTTCTTTGCCAAGGGGCATGTCATAACCATCTTGGGCAACGATGATAATACTGAGAATGCGAGCAACAGTAACCCGATATTAGAGACACAATATGGGGCGAATAACATGCTTCGGTCTGGTTTTTTAGTCGAACAACATCCACTCCCAGCAGGGGATGATTTCAAAGATAGAGTTTATCTATAGCATAGCCTTACGACAATGTCAACGTCACACAAATGTTCAAAAAAATACACTTCATGCACGGACTGGGGCTATGCGATGACAATAAGAAATACTGGAACCCATAGTATTGAAGAATGCCTTTCCTACATGTGGCATGGGTTATCAACCATCATCAGAGGAACTCAGAAAGCTCCACCAACCTCGATTAAACAGATGGTTAGAACGTCTCAAGACTGTCTTAAGGGATTCCTTGGATGGGAGGTTCGTTAAAGAGGGAGAATATTTTCCCGTTTGTGTCTTTTTCAAACCATGGTATGATCATATGGACCAAAAGATGAAGCCATGAATGGAGATATTCTTCCAAGATAATTATTCATGGGTTGAAATTTCTCGTATCATGTATAAATGCTCGTTGATAAGACTATAGTTGTTACCGGGGGTTCCGAGGGAAGTGACTCCAAGGTCTCATTCAATTTGTATACATTAGGGATAACACTCTGCATGATCCACTCAAGTGCTAGTTCTTCATATCCATTTACCCTGATTAACACTACTGATGCACCCCTCCTCAACTGGAATGATATACCAGTTCCACATGCTGAGATGAAACCCAACCCAGATGTTTATCCTATTTCTTCTTCTTTTGTTCTTCCTCCTTGTTCTGATCATAATGTTATCGAGACCTCATTTAATGAGGTTCGCAATGAAAATAAACAAATATTTTGAGTATCTTGATGTGCCTCATATTAATTGTCTTGATTCTAATCAAACTCTTGATAATGATGATTTTTCAAATGAATAATTCTTAACTGATCTTAATAAGGTTAATAAAAATCAACATAACCGCGTTTAAATTAATGAGGATGAAATTGTTATTTTAGTCTTGGTTCTAGTAGCCAACTATGCGAGATTAGGATAGGGTCCACCCTTGACGATCATGAGCGTGTGCAACTCGAAGAACTACTGAAGTAATTTGTGGATGTGTTTGCATGGTCCTACGATGACATGCCCGACATCGATCCCGAGATCACTCGACATAAAATTCCAATTCTCCCAGAATGTAAACTAGTTAAACAGAAACTGTGAAAGCTCTACACCGAATGGTCGCTCAAGGTTAAAGAAGAGGTGGTCAAATAGTTGAATATAGGCTTCATTCGGGTGATCAAATATCCCACATGGTTAGCTAATATTGTACCCGTGCCAAAATCAGGAGGAAAAGTTCACATGTGCATTGATTACCGAGAAATGAACAAAGCCTCTTCAAAAGATGATTTCCCACTGCCTAATATCGACATGATCATAAGACAACACCGCCATTCATGCTCTCAAGCCATTCGTTGATGGGTTTTTGAGATACAATCAAATCAAGATACACCCTGGTCATCAAGAAAAAATCGCATTTATCATCCCTTAGGGGACTTTCTGTTACACAGTTATGCCGTTTGGTCTTAAAAATGCAGGGGCTACCTACCAAAGGCCTTCCACAACCATCTTGCATGATCTGATACATAAATAAGTCTAGTTCCACGTGGATGATATGATCATCAAGTCTAAGACTCAGGAAGGTCATGTTCCCACCCTCCGAAAATTCTTCGAACGACTGCGGAGATACCAGATGTGACTTAACCCATAGAAATATGTCTTTGGCATTACCAAAGGAAAATTTTTGGGATTCATGGTTACCGAGAAGGGGATTGAAGAAGATCTTGCCAAACTGAAAGCCATACTCGAGAATCCACCACCCTAAACGGAGAAGGAAGTTCAAAGATTATTGGGAAAATTATAGTATATTCGTCAATTCATCAGCCAGTCGACTTTTATTCGTAAACCCATGTTCAAACTCCTCCAAAAAGATTCCACCAAAGTCTGGAATCAGGAGGCCTTTGACCAGATCAAGCAGTATCTAACCCAACATTCAATACTTATGCCACCGCAACTTGGTCTCCCTTTACTCTTATACTAGACCGTAATAGAAACTGCAGCTGGGGCTTTGCTAGCCCAATAAATTGAATAATCTCACAAAGAGAGGGGCATCTACTACGTCAATCGTAAATTGTCTACGTACGAAGTGAACTACACCTCCTTGGATAAAGCATGTGTCGCCCTTATCTGCGTCACTCAAAAATTATGACATTACATGCTCATCTTTCCCGTTAGACTTGTATCCTGAATGGTTCCTATCAAATACCTGCTCGAGAAACCTACCTTATCTAGCTGAATGGCCCGATCATTGATGCTGGTAGCTGAGTTCGATATTGTGTATGTCATGTAAAAAGTCATGAAAGGGAGAGCCATCTCCGAATACCTTGTTAATTACCCTATGGAAGAAGTCGATGCTTGGATCTCTGAATTCCCGTATGAAAATATCCTTTGCACCTCTCAGAAAGACCTCCGATAGAAAATTTTATTTGACTGTGCTACCAATAAAAAAGGACACATCATTGGGATACTCCTGATCTACCATGATGACTCTCATACTCCCATTTCCATCAAGCTAGATTTCCCCTACACCAATAACATGACTAAATATGAGGCATGTACCGTAGGCCTTAAAGTAGCTCTTAAAAAAGGAATCCAATGCTTAGAAGATGGAAACTAAAAGATCAAAGACTTTTACCCTTCCACGCCCACCTGGAATAGTTAACCTCCCAGTTGTGAGATATCACATTCCACTACTTGCCCCGAGCAATGAACAGCTTAGTTGATTCCCTTACTACCTTGGCCTCCATGGTTGATATGACCGAAGGAATAAATATGCCCCCTTTCCTAGTCTAAAAGAAAGCTAAACTGACCCACTGCTACCACATTGAGCTCGTCACAAAAGAGGATTTCGATATAACTAAGTGTTGGTACTACGACTTTTGTCACCTCCTCAAGAATGGTAGGTACCCCCAACATGCCAACAAGAAAGACCGAGCAACCCTCCGTAGACTGGTTGCCCAATGCATTGTCTGTGATAAAGCACTGTGCAAGATAAACTTCGATGGAACTCACTTACACTCCATCACAGAAGATGGCATTGAAAAGATGATACAGAAGATCCATATAGGGAAATGCGAACACCATATGAATAGCCATATTCTTGTCAATAATATTATCTGGCAGGGTTATTATTGGACCACCATGGCTCAAGATTGCATCGCTCACGTCCGGAGATGCCTTAAATGCCAACAGTTTTTAAATCTCCAGCACTTGGCTCCGCAGAAATTATATAACATGACCTCTCCCTAGCCATTCTCCAAATGTGGCATCTATATTATACACAAATTTACACCCAAGTCCTCTAATGGGCATGAGTTCTCCTGATTTCCATTGATTACTTCCCCAAATGGGTTGAAGCCAAGTCATACGCAGTACTGAATGCCAAAAAGGTATCCAAGTTTATACGGAAGAATATTATCTGACGATACGGGGTCCTGTAAAAGCTAGTATCAGATAACGGGTTACATTTTAAGGCAGAAGTCACAAAATTAGTCGACGAGTATGAGATATAGAGACACAAATCTTCTCCTTACCGAAACAAACCAACGATGCAGTTGAAGCCGCAAATAAGAACATCAAAGCAAGCATCAGAAACATGACCGAGAGTTACCGAGATTAGGCCTATCGGATCCCTTAAGCCCTCTCGAGCTACCATACTTTAGTTAGAACATCTACTAGGACTACCCCTTACTCTTTGGTATACGTCATGGAAGAAGTCCTACCCGTTGAACTAGAAATACCTTCATTATGCATCATGTTCGAAAGAAAAGTCAACAAAAAAGACTGGCATCACAGCCATCTTAACGAGTTGTCACTCTTAGACGAAAGGAGGATAAAGGCTCTATATCATATATAGGGGTACCATCACCGAATAGCGCAATCTTTCAATAGGAAAGTCAAGGACCGTTGTTTCCGAGAAGGGAATTTATCCCTGAAAGAAATCACAGAAACCCTTCTAGGACCCTAGAGGGAAATTCAAGCCAAACTGGAGTAGTCCCTACATCGTGAAGAAGATCTTGTCCAGTGGCGCCACTATGCTCACTGTCCTGATGGAGAAGAGATGGCCCGTCCAGTTAACCTGGACCGACTCAAGAAACTCTACCCCTAGTCCAAAATCGCGGCGCGCTACGACTTCTTTCATCCCATTCTATTCTAAAAAAAATTAAAAAATATTCATTTCCCTCTACTCAGAACTACGTGAGGATTGATCCTCTAAAAAAACTTTTTAATTTAAAAAATCAAACTCATAAAATTTTTTAAACCCCCATAGGTATGTAAGCAGCTCATACGCTTTACATGGGCACGATCCCCTTCTTTTTCATAAAATGTTATTATTTTCTTACCTCTGATAATGACGGTTCATTTTATCATTTATGTGAACAAAATGATTATGTATGCCTTAGGGATTGGTATAGATAATTGAAATGTAAAATTTATCAAGAGGCACAACAATATAATTAAAATCCTTTTTTATTCCATTTTGGGAAATTTTGGTACGATTAAAGGAAATATCAACATGAGGATTCAAACAACTACCCCCGCCAACCAAATTGTCCTAAAACAAATCAAGCAAAACTACTCCTAAACAAACTAACCAAACCTTCCCAAATTTATTCCCATCAACCAAAAATAACCAAAACACATCCCAATCGTACCAAAGCTCCACAAATATCACCAAATTCACAAAAGACCCTACCCACAGCTACCAAAGGATCCATCCCCAACATCATCTGCATTTTGAAGCCCCCAAACGTCCCTTACTTGGATAATAGGCACTCCATGGAACGGTAAGCCCAAATCAGCCTATAGAAAACCACTACACCCCTCCATAGTGTCAAACATGGCAAACCATCTATGCTCGATCTCCTCGACCAGCATCTTAATCATTACCCTCTTCCACAGCCATTTCATATAGTCTCCTGAAACATCCCAAGCCCTACCAATAGATTGAGAAGGAAGGGTTGAGGTTTGATGACTCTCCCACAAAGAGCTCAACCGCATGTGCATGCCTTCAGTCAAATCCTCTACAAGAAATAAATCCACGATACGGGAGGGTAAAATATGCTCCTATCCGAATTGACAGAGGAGCCTTCATAGAAAATAAAAGGAGGTCTACCGAAGGCCAACTAACTGAACGTATCGGTGTTCCCCAGTTCCAGAATAGGCTGCAACTCTCCCCACTAGGGAACTGACTAGTGAAGATAACAAGTTACATGCTCCACAAACCATTTTACCCAATTCTCGATAGTCGGCCTAAAGCTGATAAAATAACGGGTGAAGAAATTCGGCACAGCTGCCAAGGGATATTCAGGGGGACCACCAAACGAAATCTCTCAGATGGCCACATGAACAACATGACAGGACTTCCTCTTAGAAAATTAGAACGGCCTTCCCGCCAAGCATCTAGACCGTTTAGGGTCTCTGCCAGTATCACCGCACAGGATTACGATGATATGACATCCACAAGGTAATGGAATCCAGGAAAGGGTCCACCAGTAGGTCCCCAGTCACCAGCAGTAGCTTCAGAGTTAAGCCAAGGGAAACGTCTCTTGCAAGGCCCACATCATTAACATCCTGCAAATGGACGGAGTACAATACAGCACTGAGGGAGATCGATCCTCCGGTAACTAATAGCTGAGCCGCTGAGGGGGAGATATGGAGAAGTCCTGTTAAGAGCTCTCAAGGAGACCGAGAAAATTCAGGTATGGCCGCCGCCACACTTGGGTTTACCCCCAACATAGCAGAATACTCCTTGCAGGTCGGGAAAACCTCGTCCAAGACAAAGTGAAAAACATTATCCTCGGGGTACTAGAATTGTGATTCCGCCATCAGCAGGTTCCAGTCAATGGGTTGGTTGTGCCACAAGGAGGCCTGATGCATGTTAAAGGCGTCATAGTATATAATGTACGAACACATAGCCTCTAAATTCTCAAGATAAGAGGTAAATTTAGCACTTTTGGGAAGGGCTATTTTGGAAATAACAAGACATAACACAAGAAATAAGTAAGAGAAAGAAAATGTGAATGGGTGAAGAAACCTCCCCACCTTACCCCCTTTAATACTTGAAAAATTGGGCTAAAAACAAAAAAACTGCAAAAATCCGAATGGAAGACTACCAAGTATTAAGTAGCTGAAGAAAGTTTAATCAAAGTCTTGGGGTGATTTGACTGGACTGACCTGCCAATAGGCATGCCAAGGGGCATGCTAATCGGCATCCCCTTAATTTCAGAAAATTCCATCTTTCCTTTTTTGTCAAAATCAAAAACTCATAAAAATAATCTTTATTTCAAAGAAATTCACGATTTTCCTTCCTATATTTTTACTCATCTTGTCGTAAAATAAATTTTCTCTTGAGTAATCCTAATCCTTTTTACGGTCTCAATAAGCAAAGTAAAAAGCGCATGTAGATTAAATCATTTAAAGCAAAGATAAATAAATAAATAAAACATCCATTTCATATAAATATTGCTATCATTACATCTTTTACAGAAAATAAGAAGAAAAATAACGGGACTCAGCCAGATACCCCAAACTCTCTCTCTCTCTCTCTCTCTCTCTATATATATATATATATATATATATATATATATAATCCCCCATCCCTACGATGTGCACCATTCCTCGGCAACGAGCTAAGGAGCCTCTGCTACCCGATATGCAGAGGGCACAAGATAGGAAGGAACCAGGATTGAATCCTAAATATGAGACGTCACGGAAGCCACCCAGTCTCGAATGTCCATCAGCCAGGTAGTCGACACCCGGACAGGATGCAAGAAAAATGAAAGTCAAATCAGCCAGTCTGAAGCAAAAAGAGGAATCAGAAAGATAAAGGATAAAAAGATTAAAAAATATATACCTATGGATGAAGGACGTCCTCTTTCGGCCCTTACATCATCAGATCCATCAAATTAGGGAGATTTTATATACTCATTGATCCCCCTCTAGGAAGTCTGATATTGTAAGAAGGAGGAGCAAGCCGTAGAAATGGAATCTCTAATGTCGTCGGTGTCGTTGATGTCGTCGAACCACCAGTGGTCGACTCATACCCCTACTTGAAGTTATAGGAGGTAGAGGCATATCCACCATGTCGTAGATGTATGACAAAATCAACCATCTCATCACAAAGACAAAATTATCGTAAGTCACCATCGTGCAAGTATACGATGAATAGGGATCCCCATTCATCGCCATCGCCACCGCCCGGGCCTCCTCCGACATCTCTCGAACTTGCCTCATATATTTCGGGGTCATCACTGGTGGGACCACCAACTCATCCTCCATAATCTACCAGACTACTCTCCCTCCCAGATACCAGGAGTATCCAAACTCGTGCACTAGCAGACGACGCATCTATGCGCGCATCCCAGTCACCCCCATGTGTTGGATATCCATCCTCCAAGTAAAGTTTTTCCAAGATAAAGTCAATACTTGCACAAGTAAAGAGAACTCCATACAAAAGGATTCAAAAGAGAAAAGAAGAAATAACCTAGTCGCTCATCAGGGCATTCAAGACCTGATGTACTGCCACAAAAATAGACTGCTTCGACTTAGGGTTGGACTTTTACCATCGGTACATTCGAAAATTACCTCATCATGCAAACCAATCATACGGGCATTGAACATGAACACCTCGTAAAACCACATCTGCAAAGGGTTAAGAGTTAGCAATCTGAAGAAATCAAAAAGAAAATAAAAGGAAATACATAAACAAAAAATTCAAAAAGAAAATTACCTCAAGAAGATACGTGGCTCCAGTAAAGGTCTACCGGTAGCACCGACTGAAAGCATCTAAAGAAGAATAAAGGGTCTCCAAAGTTAGGCTCCCCCAGTCAAAGAGATAGATATTCAAAAATCACAAGTTAACAATTTCGCCACTCGACGCCACCAAAAACCCTCCCAATAGTAAAAGAATGATAAAACAAGCCATATGTCACACCTACAGCCCGTCAGTCTCGTCGATCGGCCGACTCAAAAAAACCTCTCGGAGAAGCGATATATGGATTGAATCCTTCGATACAATCCCACCCACATCGCCCAATGATGTATCCACCATCGCCGGTGTCACCCTCAAGGAACGATCCACCTCTATCTGCATCCCCTCACGCTCTATCCCCAACTGTTGTTGTACATCAATGGGAGTCACCGTAATCTCCCCAAAACCTAAGTGTATGGTGTGGGTAGTATCCCACCACCTATCCCCTGGAGCACATAAAACTTCCATACAGCATGTCATCTCAGCACACCGTCATATGAAGGTGCTCCCACACATCCCAAAATCTCATCGTCTCCCTGGAGCGGAGACCCGTCGCTACAATGTCAGTATGTTATAACAAAAGAGAAACCATTTGTTAAAATTCAAAGAAATAAGAAAATGCGAAGAAGAATGACAAATGTTATGCTATACTTACTTAACCATTAGGATTCATCACCCTAGATTACCAATGGTGCGAAGACTCATGTAGAAGAATCCGATCATCGGCAACAGGCTCGAACATATCAAAAGCATTCTCGCTGCCCAACGCTAAGAGTACCCTATCTCGCCACTTCAGATTCTCCCAATCTTCAACACCTAGCCACGCCATATGGGCCTCGCTATTTGAGAAATCATCCATTTCTTAGTCCCAGATGAAGAAAGAACGGAAGAATAAATTGCAGAATAGAGAAGCAGAAGATAAGAAAGCTAGAAATTGTGAAAAATGAAGAGGATTCACCCTTTTTTTATTGGAGGCTAAGGGGCATGCTGATCGATAGTCCCCTGACACCCACCAATGGTCACTCTCCACTCCCCTTCCCAAGGTAGTCTAAAAGATCGCACCATTGTCGGATGGAAACCCCTACAACATGTCGGTTGGAACACAATTGAAATTTTGTACAAAAAATCCCAGAAAATGCTATAAAATTCCTAAAAATTCCTAAAATTGCCAAATAAATATTGGAACATTTCTTCACCAAGAATACCATTTTTCAAGATCCCAAATCCCCAGCTGAATTAATACCACGTTTTATCCCCAGCTTAAACCCTAAAAATCAGAGCGCCCGTAAAGACCAGTGCAACTCCCCAGTGAAACCTCAAAAAACTTCATCCTCAGCAGAAATCAAATGCTTCTTCAGCAGAGCTACCCATTTTCCAGCAGGAATTTCCAATTTTTTTCTCCCAGGAAAATTCCAATTTCCCCCAAGTAGAGCTAGAAGCCCTAACCGGACATCTATCCCCAATAACATATTCCCCAGCGGAATCCCAAAACCTCAAGTGGAATTTCCAGACTAAGATTTTTAGCTCTTCTCAAAGGATATAATCCCTAGACAAATGTCTCCCCCTCCCCCCAGTAGGGTCTCAAACAAAAATTTCCCAAGAGAGATATTCCCCACGCTCCCACTTAAAGTCCTCAGAATTGACCTTGACCCTCAGAATTGGTCATTTTCTACTTAAGGTCCTCTGAATTGACCTCGACCCTCAGAATTGGTCACTCCCACTTAAGGTCCTCAGAATTGACATCGACCCTTAGAATTGGTCACTCCTACTTAAGGTCCTTAGAATTGACTTCGACCCTCATAATTGGTCGCTCCCCACCTAAGGTCCTTTGAATTGACCGTGACCCTTAAAATTTGTCTCTCCCACTTAAGGTCCTCGGAATTGACTTGACCCTCATAATTGATCGCTCTAACTTAAGTTCTTCAGAATTGGTCGCTCCTACTTAATGTCCTCAGAATTGATCTCAACCCTCAGAATTGGTCACTCCCAACTTAAGGTCCTTAGAATTGACCTCGACCCTTAAAATTGGTAGCTCCTCACTTAAGGTCCACAGAATTAACCTCGACCCTCAAAATTGATCGCTAACACTTAAGGTCCTCAGAATTAACCTCGTCCCTAAGAATTGGTCGCTACCAGTTAAGGTCCTCGAAATTGACCTCGGCCCTCAGAATTGGTCGCTACCACATAAGGTCCCCAGAATTGACCTCGACCCTCAAAATTGGTCATTCCCACTTAAGGTCCTCAAAATTGACCTCGACTCTAAAAATTGGTCGCTTTCTACTTAAGCTCCTCAGAATTAACCTCAACCCTCAAAATTGGTCGCTCCCTACTTAAGGTCCTCATAATTGACCTCAACCCTATTGCTCCACTTTAGGTCCTTAGTATTGACCTCGACCCTAAGAATTGGTCTCTTACACCTTAGGTCCTCAGAATTGATCTCGGCCCTCGGAATTGGTTATCCCCAGCATTACCTTAGGTCCTCAAAATTGACTTCGATCCTCTGAATTGATCATCCTCATCACCTTGGTCCGGAGAATTGACTTTGACCCTCTGAATCGGTCATCCTTGTCCCTTTGGTCCGCAGAATTGACCTATTTCCTAGTACATCATGTGGTGTCTACTCGACGGCTTTCACTTGTTCCAAGCTCACCTGTTGAGAGGCTTTATAGACACCACATTCTAGTACCCCCTAAATCTCTCCTTAGATCTCGATCACCTCCCCAATTCACTACAAACCCTAGGTCATACTCTGAGTACCAATCTAGAGGCCATCGGGCACTTTTGAGCCCCGTTTAACTTCGGTTAACTTCATCATCAGAGATAAACATCAATGACTTTTGAAGGGCTCTGAATCTCCATTTCAACTGTACACCCCGTGCGCTAATCGGCATAATTATTCAGACGAACGGACCATTTTACTACTAAAAATTGATTTGGAGGCCACCGGGCGTTGCAGGGCGACCCCGATTTGACCCCGATCAACTTCACCGTCAGATAAATAGATCAATGAATACTCGAAAAGGAAATAAAAATCCTTTCTAACGGTCCACCCCGTGCATGAAACAGCATAACCATTCAGACAAATGATCCATTTCCCAAAATAAACTGATCTAGAGGCCACCACTCACTCTCGGACTCCATTTGACCAAGGTCAACTCTTCACCTCAAATGACACTGAAAGAATCTTTGAAGGGAACCGAATACCCTTTCTAATGGTCCACTCAGTGTGCCAATAAGCCTTATGGTACGAACAAATGATTCATTTTACTCCGAAAGGTCAGCAGGTGCTTCCAGACCCTGTTTGACCAAAGTCAACTCTCCAAACCAAGTGAAGCTATTTGGAACATCAAATTACATCACATAACCTTTCCAACGGTATTCCCCATGCACGATTCAAACTTATGGTTCAGACTAAAGATCCATTATTGTTCGACGAACTTTCGTCCAAAGGGTCAATGGGAGATTTCGAGCCCCCCCCCCCCCCCCCCCCCGTTTGATCCAAATTCAACTCCTGGCCCTGAGAGCATACCAAAGGAATCTTAAATGTATATAGATTACCTTTATAATGTTATGCCTCGTGTGTGATTTGGACTTACGGATTGCATTTTACAACTAGTATTCCGAAAAATCTGCACGAGACTACCAATTGGGAGGTCCATTTCCCTGCCTATCAGTAATGTGTCTTGGGCTACCTGCTGATAGGTGGGGCAAGGACTATGCCGATCAGTAGTCCCCCTATCTTATATAAGGAGACCATGAGCTCACTTCTAAATGCACTCGAGATCCATCAATATCAGTGATCTCAACAACATTCTTTTGCCATCAGGAAGGTTTCATTGTCTTAATTCCTTTCCACCTTTTATTCCCATCATTTTCATACCCAATTTAGCAAAAATATCCTTCTCTCTCATCCAAAATTCATCCTAACTAGCGAAGGAGGTCATCAAGGATCAAGATCAAGCTTCAAGTCCCCAAAGAATGTCCAAACATCCTTCTCTCTTTAAACTTCTTTATTTTCGCATTAGTTATATAAATTCTCGACTTACCTTTTACTTTATATCATACACATTAACATATCATCCTTTATTAGTTATATTTCACATAATTTATTTTCTACCAAAAACCCAAAACAATGAAAAAGAGGATTACACCCATAAATTACAACGGGATTTTTCATCACATTTTCTCAAAACTAAAAATATCTTTTCTGCACACACATATATAATAAATTCTCATTTGAATCTATGGAATAAACCCCACCCTTGTGCTGCATGCAAACTACGTGGACTTTGATGCATTTATAGGCTACGTAGGCGCCTGGGGTAAAACTCGAGGCTCAAGTCCTTTTTTCCTATTTTTATATTTTCATCATTTTTCTACTCCATCCATATTATTCATATATATCATACTAGTGATTTATACCTGCATCTTATCTGACATATATTATTGTTTCATCATAATGATCAATATCTCGATTAGTGCACACATCATATTTTCTAATTATTATTTTGGGAACATCCCTATGGATGACCTCGCTCCATCCTTTCCATGATGCAAGTTGAGCGATTCCAATCTCCACTTATGTATACATGCATACACACTTCACAGAGAAATTAAGGAAAATAGTAACATAAGCCCATGAGAGACCAAAAGGGTGGGATGGGTGCCTAACACCTTACCATTCCATAACTTAGCCCCCCAAACTTCTGATTTATTTGGTTTCACAAGCATCAATTTGTCTTTGATGCTGCTCTCTCAAGGCAGCGACATATTCTTTTTCCAATTTTGTTCAAAATAAGTTGGTGACTCTATCTCTTTACATCACCCTAAAACCGACGATGATATAAGCACCCCGGGATGTAGCGAGGGGCTCAATACCATTATCTTTCCTCTTTGCCCCCGAAAGCATGGGGAGGGGAAGATCTCAAGATGGCAATAGTATGCAGCCCCGATATTTTAAATACCAAAAGGTATGACAGTGTAGCAAAAGGAACCCCCATCGGGTAGTAAAAGAAGTCTTCTTTTCGTGGTTGGGATGCATCTTGATTAGGTTGTACCTCGCAAATACATTGATGAATGACTTGAGGGTGTGATTGGATATATTATCGATGATCATATTAATATTGGGCAAAAGGTAATCATCATTCGGGGAAGATTAATTTAGGTCTCGATAGTCAATGCACATGCGAACTTTCCATCTTGATTTCGACTCAGGGACTAAGTTGGAGAGCCAAGTCGGATACTCAACTTCACGGATAAAACTTACGTTCGATTGCTTGACCACTTCATCTTTCACCTTCAGGGACCATGAAGGTCAGATATTTGCATTTTGGATAATTTAAAATCTCACGTTGCATTATCTTTAGGTCGATGCCAGAAAGTCACTGTTAGACCATGCAAAGATGTCCATGAATTCTTTCAAAATTTCTTCAAATTACGACCACTCATTATCATTAAGGATTTAACCTATCCTAATCTCATGCAAAGTGCTACTATAACAAAGATTAATAATAATAGTCTCATCATCATTAGTTTGATGCAGTTATGTTTTTTGAGTTTTTCCTTATTGAGATCAGTTAAGAACTATTCATACGTTAGATCATCTTCATTAATTATTTGAGTAGAATCAATGTAATTAATATAAGGCATGACATGATACTCAAAATCTTCATTTATTTCATTAACATCATTTTCAAGAAAGGCATCATTGAGAACCTCATCGAAGGACGCCTCATTTACACTCGTATTGATAAAAGAAAAAGGTGAAACAGGCTCATTCTCCAAGAGATACGCAATAGGATTTTGGATATATGGAGTTAGGTTAAGTAGACTGCTTCGCTAATTAAGGATGGGTTTACTAGTGTTGAAGTATATAAATGGAGTGATCCAATTTTATAATCACAGATAAATAATAAGAAAAATCTAATCAAATACCCAAGAGACAAAGATTTTTAAAGTGGTTCGTCTATGAAGAAAGACTTCGTCCACTGTTAGTTTTTATTTATGCTGATTACAGTAGCTTAGTATTGTGTGCTTAAGAGTGATAGAATTGTCCCCTTGAGCTGAGGGATACTGTCTATTAATAGTGGTCCAAAACCCTGGAGACGAAATGTCTTTATATTTCTAGGCATTTACATATGTGTAAAATAAATGAGATGCTTGGTATTCAGTGTTGGTCTCCCTTCCATCCGAGGAGATTTTTCTATTCCTGATGGCTCATATTCTGAGTTGGTTATCATTCTGACCGACTAGCTTCCTCTGATGCCAATCAAGATAGCTAAATGGCCACCAAGGATAACATGTATCTTTCCTTCATTAGTCCACGTGGGGAGTGTAAGGACATAAATTTCCAATTGAGTCCCTGTATTGTTTTCACTTAATTCCGTGAACAAAACTGTGTTTATAATATGTCATAGGGAGATTTTTATTTTGTCATGATCCCACTCAGTCTATGACGTATTGAAGAAATTGAAGACATTGGGGCAAAGCTTCAAAGAATTACTCATGCCGATGTTTAAATGGTGCAAGTTTAATCGTCTTCAAAGTTAATTACATTTCGAGATCACTCAGGTATGAATGCGTATAATTAATGGTGCTCAGAATTATTTTATAAAAGATAAGGATGTTTTAAAATGTTTTAAAGTGTTTTAAAAGGTTTATACTACGTTTTTATTCTGATAAGTTCGAATAGGAGTTTGACTTATTTAAATCTCTCTTTGGAGAGACGTTTTGAACAAGAAGTCAAAGTCAACTCTATCGCTCGAACGACATCAGATCTCGTTCGAACGAGATGCTGATGTCGCTCTAACGACATTCTTAAGTCGTTCGAATGACACATTTTTCCAGGCGGCGTTTAAATCCTATTTAAACAGTGTTTGCATCAGAATTTAGTAGGTGTGCTTTTTGGAAAAGAGTTTTACGAACCAGAACCTTGTTTGCACATGTTTTCTAAGGTTTAAAAGTCTTAAACACATCCTTAGAGTTTACAAAGATCTGAGTTATCATTAGTTTATGTTTACGTGATCTTGCATCACCAAAGTTGTTTGTTCTACACATTGAGCACAAAGGGTTTTGTGGTGAAGAAAAGAGAACGACTTCTTGTTCGACATCGTAGACGAATCAAAGCCATTCGGTGGACATTGAGACATACGTGGACACGTGTGTTGTGGACAGGTATCGTGAAAGACGAAATTTTTGTGTGGGCACTATTGAAGAACGGTTGAAGATCAGAAGGAGCATCAAGACCCGTGGGGATCGATTCTTAGTGTAAGGCTAATCTGTATTTGTAAAACCATTATTCATAGTGATTGTCTGGCTTGGGCCGTCAGAGGTTGTTTTCTTGTTTTGGGTTTTTTCCTCGTACATCTAGCGTTGTGAGTACTCTTTACTTTACTTTACTTGTTTTAATAACTAGATGCATGTTTAGGATTAATCAAGATAAAACTGGTTTAAAGTAAGAATTGAGTTTTTCACAACTTGGTTTGGTGCATAATTAAAAGTTGGAACTTTTTCGGAGAAAAATTGGTTTTGTTTAGAACACACATATTAGGCAATCTTCAAATTGGTATCAGAGCTAGAAAACATTTTTTATTTGTTTTATGATCCCGTGTGTTTTCAAAGATGAATTCTGGATATAACGAATTTTCTCGAACTCCTGTTTTTTATGGCACTAATTACACTTATTGGAAGATGAGAATGAGATGTGCTTTAAATCTATTGATGAGCGTGTTTGGCTTGCAGTTGTGAAAGGTTGGACACCACCTGTCACTATTGTAGGTGAGGTCACTAGTTTCAAGCCTGTTGAGTCATGGATCGAAACTGAACAAAGACTTGCACAATATAATTCTAAGGGTTTGCACGTTATTTCTTCACTTGTCACACAGGAAGAGTATAATAGAATTATGACTTGTGAAACATCTAAAGAGGCTTGGGATACTTTGGCACTCACTCACGAGGGCATTAGCACGATTAGGGCATCAAAACTTTAAAATCTCACTACACTGTTTGAGACCATTAGGATGTTAGAGGGTGAGACCTTTGATGATTTTTATGCTAGGTTGTCCAATATTGTCAACTCGTCGCTTAACCTATGTGAGAAAATTCCCGACAACCGTGTTATTAAGAAAATCCTTAGGTCGTTGCCGAGTAGGTTTGATGCAAAAGTGACCATTTTAAACTCCTTGGGTTGGTTTGAATCAACGAAACTAGAAGAGATTGTAAGTGACTTACAAACCTATGAAATCGACATGATTACCTCCAAGCAAGTGCCTAAGAAAGATAAGGGTATTGTTTTGATAACCCGAAAGGAGGAAATTAAAGTTTCGGATTCCGATTTCGATTCCGATTTTGAGGATGTTCCTTTGTTGGCAAAGAAATTTAAAAAATTTATTAAGTTTCAAAAGCAATCAAAAGATGCCAAGAAATTTGAAAAATTCAAGAACAACAAAGTAGATCCCGCCTCTAAGGATAAGTCTGAGAAGCCTAAGAGAGATGAGTCGGATAAGTGTTTTGGGTGTGAGGGGTACGATCACAAGGTTAAGGAGTGTCCCACTAGACTTAAGAAAGAGGGAAAGCAACCCGTTGTCTATAATGCCACCTTAAGTGATAGTGAATCGGAAGAGGGAGAGAGTTCCCCCATTGAACGTAACTTTGTTGCGTTTATGGCATGTCATGTGAGTGACGACGATACAACTCATGTGAATGACACTTCCAAGGAGGTTTTGAGTGAATCCCATATTAGTGAGGGTGGAGAGAGTGACGAGGAGGAGGTAGATGTGAAAGAGTTACAAAATGCATTTAATGAGTTGTATGCCGAAACGGTGAAGGTGAAAAAGGCTAAATCAAAATTTCAATCTAAGTTGAATGAGAGTGCCATAGAAAATAATGATTGCTTAATTGAGGATCTTAGGGCACGAGAGAAGAAGTTTAGGGAGAAATTAGAGTTTGTGGAGAAAGAGAGAGATAATCTCCGTGGTTTGATGGAGTCCTTGAAAAAGGATATTTTAGAGTTTGAGGAGTCTAGGCGTTTGCTCAAGTCTAGGATTCATGAGTTGGAGGAGAGATTGAGAGACTCGTCTAGAGTCAAGTCTGATTTGGAGGCTAGGTCGGAGAAGTTAGATAAGATCCTAGGCACCGTCCAAATGAAGGAAGATAGGGGAGGTATAATTTTTGATGAGAGAGTTGTTCCCATTCCCCCCGCACGTGTGAGAAACACTAGGATGGTTAAAAAAGGTCCACATAAAGGTAATCATTCCCACCACCGCTACACTTGCTCGTTTTGTGGTAGGAAAGGTCACCTTAGGCATTATTGTTACGACTTAAGATAAGCTCCTAGGAAGTTTAGGAATAAAGTTTCCCCGGTTCCCCTAACCCCCATGCGTCGTTTTACACCTACTTGGGTTAGGAAATCGGATTTAGTGGCTTTAGGAATTAAACTTCATGATTCTCGTTTGGGTCCACTTGATTCTTCCTATGCTAAATCTAAAGGATGATAGTGTTGCCATGTTTGTCATATGCTAGTTTGCTTCATGATATATTAATTGCTAGTATTATGACATGTGTATCATTTTGTATTATAGCTTTCATTTATTTGAGTCCTATTTGAAAAATACAACAAGAGTTTGTTTTTGAGAAAACTTTTGAAAATCCAAAAAGATTTTACTTTTCTTTGAGTCAAAATATGTTTGAAAAGCCAAAAAGATTTTCAGTTTTTGTTTTTGAGTTTACATGTTTGATGTGGCATATTCGTGTGCTTGGACCCCCCCCCCCCCATCGTTTCATTTTCCATGTGGCTAGGACATTTGGTCATTATTATCGATGCTTAGAATGATCTTAACCATTACTTATATGGGGTTGTTTCGAAGTTGATATGCTTTTTTATTCGACTTTGTATATATGACAACATCGCACACATGGACGAGTTTATATGGATGTTTGACTTCTCTTGCATATTTGAATTTGGTGAGGCATTCTTATCTCAATCTTGTCATCTATGCGTAAGTAGGCTTAAGGAGAAGTGTGCATGTAATAATCGTTTACCGTGAGGATTTAAAATTGGTAAAAATGATGAGTGATTCACGGGAAAGGGCTGCGAGAGTTCAAAATTAACTTGTCGTGAAAGCCAACGTTTAAAAAAGCCCAAAAGAAAAGGCATATGCTAAGAAAAGGGCCAATAATATTTTCTCTAAGTTGAGAATGCTAGAAACCTCAAAAGAACTTGAAAAGGTATATATATATGAGATAGTTTGGTTGGAGAAAATTTAAACGGGTTTGCACAACTAATCCTAATGTTGAAACATTGCAATTTGACGCTATTATTTATAGAATTGTCAAAATTCTAGATTTGTGTGCATGTAGTATGTTTAGTTCATTAAGCTCACTCTATAATTGTCATATGGCTATGATAAAGTTTGATAGTTTATCGCTATCAATTAGAGCTTATTTATTGTTTTGATGTGTTGGAATTGTGATTCATGTGTTGTAGTTTCACGCCCATTCATTCCATATCCATGTTTGAGCACATCGGTACTATGTTTGCATCTAACTCGCATTTTTTGTTTTTATGAGTTTTTGCATTTTGTGTTAAAAGCCTACAGTTTTAGCACTGTTTTGATTATGTCAGGCCCTTCCTGGAATATTTTTGTGGAAATTTTTTCACACGCAATACTTTGTATTATTTCTGGGAATCTGGGAAATTTTGGCAGGTCGCGCGAAGTCGTTCAAACGACAACTCATCTCGCGCGAATGACATCTGTACTTTGTTCGAGCGACTTCCTCATCTCGTTTGAGCGAAGTCCCTGGCTCGTTTGAACGACAGAATCAAAAATGGCTTCTAATTGGTTTGCAGTTCTCTGATTTAATTTGATATATTTTTGGTACTGCGGGAAGCATTTCTGGTCTGTTTGGTTTATATGAAGGTTCGTTTATGTTCCAATTGGTATTTTGCATATGAGTCCGTTTATCACACTAGATTTTATTGGTATACTCTTTGTGTGATTCCTTGGTTTACTAGCTACTGATGTATCATTGCTTGATCATATTTCGCTGGTTGTTTCATGAGTATTTAGCATTTTTCAATTCTCAAATTGGTATCCACTTGATTCAATTTGGTATCATATTCTCATGCTAGATATTTCAAATTGGTTTATCTTTTCACTGGATTGTCTATTCGAGACAAAAAGGGAAAGAGATGTATGTGATTGTAGGTACCCAGAATGGAGAACCATGGGCCTGGACGAGTAGCCCAGTTCTGGCGGCCCAAAGTCCAGGCCCTCTATCTTTCATATTGATCCGGTCTCTCCCCACGATCCCATGAAGAGAAGTTATAGGGGAGCACAATCCCATGAAGGGAAGGGATAGGGAAGATGGCTAATATGAAGGAACCCATCATCTCCACTAACTAGCATACACATATATAAATTAAACCCTAGGTCCGGGGCAAAGGACAAGTTGTATTCTCTGTACCTATTCTTCAGAATATAGAGAAATAATACTGACTGCACCAGCGTGGACATAGGCACATCTTTGCTGAACCACGTACACCTATTGTTGTGTGATTGGCGTTTTATTTGTTCTTTCTTGGTCATTACTTCTCTCATATTTATTTGTGTTGCACAATAATTGTCACCAACAGTAATTGTCACTACAATTGGCACCGTCTGTGGGAAACGTTCATCTTTCCCTGAGAAGAGCCCACGCCAAGAAAAGAATCTAAGATGTCTGGTCACAGCAGCAACGCTCCTCAAGAAGGATACATTCAAGAGCCACCTGCTCCTCGCAGGATTAGGTCTGAAGTCCGACGCTTAGATCATGGGGCTCGTTTAGAAATGCCAGCCTTAGAAGAAAGTCAAGGACCGGCCAGGTCCACGCAGATATCCAGATTGATTGATGCATACGAGGCAAGGCTCCACGAGCAGAGGGAGTCTTCTCGCAGATACGAGGCTGAGAATGCTCGCTTGAAAAGGAGATTGGAAAGACTGGAGAAGGAACTACGTCCTGATACCAGGAGACACCCCTATCGCACTCGTAGCCCTCAGGTGAGCAAATCTCGTAGCCGAGGAAGGAGCCCTAGGAGGGAATATCAAGGGGTAGAAGCTGGCGACTCAGATTACGACCTCCGCGAACAACTAAGAAAAGCTCGCCGCTACCAGATCCCTGCTCGCAGCGACGAAAACATACGAAACCTGGTTCGTAGAGAAATGGACCAGCATCCAGCTCACCGCGGTACCAGATCGACCAGAGAACTCGCCAGGAGAGCTCTCAAGACCCAGATGAAGTCACCCTTCTCGAAGGAAATTGAAGAGGAAGAGGCTCCCAAGAAATTTTCCATTCCAAGGTTCAAGATTTACGACGGGAAGACTGATCCCATTGATCATGTCAGGCAGTACCGGCAGGCCATGACCCTCTGGAATCATCGGGATGCACTGATGTGCCGTATTTTCCCCTTGAGCCTCCATGACGTGGCTCAGAAATGGTTCAAAAAACTCCCTCACCGATCCATTAGAAATTTCAAATCCCTGGCCGAGCTCTTTACGGCCCGGTTCATCACCAGCAGCTCCCATCCCAAAAGGATGGATGCTCTGTTGACCATGAAGAAAACGCCTCAAGAAACACTCCGAGACTATGCGAAGAGATACTGGGAGTTATTCAACGAGATTGAGGATTGCGCAGAAGATGTGGCAGTGGCCTCCTTCAAAATCGGATTACCTAGCTCTTCCCTCCTTTACCAGTTCTTGACGAAGAAGGAAGCTATGACCATTGACGACCTGATGGCCCGAATTGAGAAATACGCAAAGGTGGAAGGTGTCACCCGCCTTATTGTAGGAGAGAACGGTCGAGCCAAGCTCACTATCAAGGGAAGTGAGAAAGTTGAAAACCAGAAGAAAGGAGGAAAGAGTGGAAGCAGGAATGGCTCCAAAAGCGGAGGGAACCCTGACGTAACAAAATCATTCCAGGCGGTCAACACTGTCTTTAAAGAGCCAATTTACAAAATTCTCGCGAAGATCAAGGATGAGCCGTTCATCAAATGGCCCCGGAAAATGGGAGGAGACCCCACGAAAAGAAACAATGCATTAAGATACGCTTTTCACAAAGAGGGAGGGCATAAGACCGAGCACTGCAAGGCTCTTAAGTCCCACCTCGAGGAGTTGGCCCAGTTTGGGCATTTGAATAACTTTGTGGAAAAGAAGGTAGAGAAAGTGGCTGCCCACAGAGAGGCAAAACCCGACAACGTGTTGGAGGATGATGCTGGACATGAATTCGCAGTAATCCACGGAGTATCTGACGTCAAAAAATCCAAGGTAACTCAGCTCGAATGGAGGTAAAGAAACTGACAGCGATAATGCAAGCTTTTCAGATTGACCCAGCAAAATCACAATCAGGAAAACGTCGGCGAGCAGAGGATATCAACTACAACAAGCATATTGTTTTCACGGATGAATATCTTGTGGGAGTAAGGACCCCACATCATGATGCCTTAGTCATTACACTCAGGATAGCCAACTTTGACATCGACAGGCTGCTCGTCGATCAATGAAGCTCATCCGAAGTAATGTACATCGACCTGTTCCGGAAATTGAAGTTGAACATCGCCGACCTAAAGGGAACCACTGTCCCTCTGGTCGGCTTCGCTGGGAAGATGACCATGCCTTTGGGCAAAATAGTACTGCCAGTGCGCGCTGGAAATGTTTCCAAGATGATCGAATTCTTGGTGGTCGACATTGATTCACCATATCAAGCCATCCTCGGCAGGGGATGGCTTCATGCAATGAAGGCAGTCTCCTCGACCTACCACCAGAAACTCAAATATGTCACCGAGCGGGGAGTAATGGAGATACATGGCGACCAGGCGATGGCAAGGAAATGCTTTATAGCGGCCATCCGACCAAAGCCAGAGAGAAAAGCCGTTCAAACCAGCGAGAAAGTGGAGGAAGGTGAAATTCCTTCCAAATAGCAATTAAAATATGGAAGTCCTGGAGTGGAAGAGACCAGGCTCCTCCCCTCCGAGTGTGTCGTCGAGGACCTGGTAGAATTGACGGCTAAAGAAGGTGACAGCAGCAGAGTCTTCCTGATCGGAGCATCACTCACTAACCAAGAGCAAAAGAATTTGTCAACCTTACTCAGAAGCAACATAGATGTTTTCGCTTGGGAACCCTATGAGCTGCCAGGAATCGATCCCAATATGGTTTGCCATCAGTTGCACGTCGATCCCACATTCAAGCCAATAGTGCAGAAAGCACGGCGAACTGCTCCCGAGAAAGCCAGAGCAATAGAAAAAGAAGTCGAGAAACTGCTGGATGCAGGATCCATACGGGAAGTGCAATTCCCCAAATGGTTATCCAACCCAGTGGTAGTTCCGAAAAGCAACGGGAAGTGGAGATTTTGCGTAGACTTCACTGACCTCAACAAAGCATGCCCCAAGGATAGCTTCCCTCTTCCGAAAATAGACCAACTAGTAGATGCCACCGCAGCTCACGAACGAATGAGTTTCCTGGACGCGTACTCAGGATATCACCAGATTCCCCTGTATGCCCCAGATCAGGACAAAACGGCGTTTATCACAACGGTTGGTTTATACTGTTACAAGGTCATGCCTTTTGGGCTCAAAAATGCAGGGGCAACCTATCAACGCCTAGTTACTAAAATGTTCAAGAATCAAATGGGAGACACAATGGAGGTCTACATCGACGACATGCTCGTCAAAAGAAAGGAGAAGAAGAATCACCTCTCGGACCTGTCAAGCACCTTCAAAATCCTCAGGAAATACCGAATGAAACTCAATGCGAGCAAGTGTTCCTTCGGTGTCCAGTCAGGAAAGTTTCTTGGGTATTTGGTCAGCAAGCGAGGCATAGAGGCTAATCCGGACCAGATTGATGCAATCAACAGAGTGCAACCTCCTCGCACAGTCCGAGATGTACAGAAGCTCACTGGAATGCTCGCTGCTCTAAATCGTTTCATTTCTAAATCCTCCGAGAGATGCAAGCCTTTCTTCCAACTCTTAAAAGGCAGCAAAATAGTAGAATGGACCCCAGATTGCTCTCGAGCATTAAACGAGCTCAAGTCCTACCTCAGCTCTCCACCACTGCTTGTCATACCACAGCAAGTGGACTCTTTGTACCTCTACCTCTCTGTATCCAGTCATACTGTCAGCTCAGCGCTAATGTGTGAAGTTACAGGAATCCAACATCCAGTCTATTACGCGAGCAAAACCTTATTAGATGCCGAGCAGCGCTACCTACCATTGGAAAAGCTCGTATTCGCCCTAGTAATGGCCTCGAGGAAACTGAAGCATTACTTCGAAGCTCATACGATCATCATCCTCACATCACACCCCCTCAAGGCTGCCCTGAGGAAGGCGGATTTGTCGGGCAGACTGTCTAAATGGTCAGTCGAGCTCGACCAATTTGACATCCAATTTCAACCAAGGACAGCTATCAAGGGGCAAATCCTTGCTGATTTCATAGTTGAATTCACTGGTGAAGAACCCTTCGACCAGCCTAAACCAACAGAACAAAACAACCAAGCTACAGTGGAAAGCTGGAAACTATTCGTTGATGGAGCCTCCAACTCAAAGGGGGCAGGTGTAGGAATTGTTCTCATAACTCCAGAAAATACATTCCTTGAGCAAGGAATCAGGCTGGGATTCGCAACCTCCAACAACGAAGCAGAATACGAAGCCCTAATAGCAGGTCTCCAAAAAGTGCAAACTTTGGGAGCAAAGCGTTTGCAGGTATTCGGCGATTCACAACTAGTTTACAACCAGATAAGTGGAGACTATAACGCAAAGGATGAAAGAATGGCAGCCTACCTCTCCCTGGTGAAAAACTTAATGGCGAGCTTTGAAGAGATCAACATCCAACAGTTTCCCAGGGGGCAAAACAGCCACGCTGATGCGCTAGCAGCCCTGAGTTCGGCAGTTGATTCTAGCCTTAAAAGGGTTATCCCTATCGATTTTCTCAGTGGCCCAAGCATTCACAGCAACTGCGAGCTTCCAAACGCGAAACCAATACTCCAATTGGAATCAGCCCCCAGCTGGATAGATCCCTTAAAGGACTATTTAAAGGACGGAACGCTTCCAGAGGACAAGAGAACTGCCCACCAGATAAGAGTCAAAGTTGCTCGCTTTCACTTATCCACAGGAGGCGACTTGTATAAAAGATCTTTCTCCGGTCCCTACCTTAGATGCGTCAACCCAGGCGATGTCAAGGCAGTGCTTCACGAGCTTCACGAAGGAATCTATGGAAGTCATGTTGGAGGAAGGTCTCTAGACTTCCGAGTAATTAAGGAAGGCTATTGGTGGCCATACATGCAAAAGGACTCCGCAGTATATGTCCGCAAATGCCTGAAATGCCAACTTCACTCTCCTATGGTCCACCAACCCGCCAGCGAATTAAAATCCCTGACCAGCCCCTGGCCTTTCGCCCAATGGGGGATGGACATCGTGGAACCACTGCCCACCGCTGCCGGCAACCGCAAATATCTGCTGGTTGCAACTGACTACTTTACCAAGTGGATCGAGGCAGAACCACTGGCGAACATCCGAGATGCTGACATGATGAGGTTCGTATGGAGGAATATAATCACTCGATTCGGAATCCCCAGGACCATCATCACTGACAATGGAACATAGTTCGAGAGTGGCCCTTTTCAAGACTTCTGCAACGAACACCGGATCAGGCACCATTTCATCTCGGCGGCTTACCCTCAGAGCAACGGACAAGCTGAAGCTTCCAACAAAACAGTAATCGCTGGATTGAAGAAACGGTTAGAGCGAGCCAAAGGCGCATGGGCAACCAAGCTACCACATATCCTATGGGCATACAGAATGACTCCTAGGCGAGTAACAGGAGAAACGCCATTCTCACTAACATATGGTATGGAGGCAATCATCCCACTAGAGGCGGGATTGCCAATAATGAGATCCGACCTTGTTGAACAAGGCCAGAACGATGAAGCTTTGCTCGCTGAACTCGACCTAGTCGACGAGCGCAGGGAACTTGCCCTAGTGAAACTTGCGAGCTATCAGCAACAGCTCGCAAAGCACTACAGCAAGAGGGTCAATCCGAGGAGATTCAGAGTTGGGGACTATGTCCTAAGAAAGGTCTTGGGCAACACAGTGAAGCCATCAGACGGTAAACTGGGCCCAAACTGGGAAGGACCTTATAAGATAATTAGAGACGACCTGCAGGGTGCCTATCATTTGGAAACAATGGAGGGCAGGGAGATACCACGAGCATGGAATGCAGCTAATCTCAAGAAATTCTATTTTTAGGAGTTCTATTATTAAATCTTTTATTGTATTCATTATGTGAAAGGACAGTTCATTTCTCAATTCACTAATGAAAATCTCTCAGTTGATCACTCTCTAATTAGTAACAGTTATATCTTATTACACATCCCTTCCAAATCACAGGCATAGCAGGGGAACACCCCTCCTCAGGTCATCGTCATGAAGCACGACAGACCTCTTAGCATTGCCCCTGGCAATATATGAAGCCCTACAGAGTATTCTTAGGCATCAAACCTACTTTGGTTAAACAAAATCCTGACCGGATGAAGACATCCAATACCAGGTGTGTCCTCGCCAATTGCCCTACTTAGGCTTAAGGGAGTGTGACGACACAACCTAAAAGGTAAAGTGAGGGCACAATGGTATTCTTATACTGGACTGGGCGGACACTCACGTGACAAAATAAAAAGGATTGTGAAGAAGCAAAAATATAAAAGGATTGGATGAACACGTTTAGTCGGCAAAATTGCCCAAAACTCGAACTTTTCATTAATCTTTTATATTTACAAACAATGATAATACATGTTTAGTCGGCGAAGCTCGCCCAAAGCATTTACAATTATCAAAAAGAAAAAGAGTAACAAAATCTCAAGGAGGTGGAAGCCTCCGAGCAAGATAATCAGTAACTTTAGCTCTCCTTCCATCATCAGGAGCAGGGGCGAGCTCCTCCACGACCTCATTTGCGTCCAATTCCAATAGTTGCTGGGGAATAGCATCAATGGGGATCCATCGATCATCCCGCCTGAATGGATTGGGCATCAGAGTAGAGGAGGACATCTCGTGTCGATACCACAACGTCGAGTTCCTCGGGACCTGCAGCTCTTTGAGGGCACTCAACCACCCCCTCATGAAGGAGAGCTCCTCGAACTCTGATAGTCTCGTCAGAGCTTCCAACCAGCCTTGATCGTAGCCATCGGACCACACTTGTCGAGGATCGTTCTTGAACAAATGTCGTAGTCGGGTGACATCCCTCTGGAGCCCAGCAGCAGTCACATAAGCTCGCCGAACGTCATCGCGCAGCTCCTCCATCTCCCTCTCATGCTGTTCCTCGACTTCCCTGTTCCTACCCCTGGCACTCCTACCAGCACGCGGGAAGGAAGGCCGATCAGCTCGCGATGAAGAAGAGCCTTGTAGGACTGCCGAGGCGATGCTCGACGAATGCTCCTTAAGCCTTAGGACTTCCCTCCTCAAGTCTTCATTCTCGTGCTGCAGGAACTCCCCGACCTGGTTAATCTCGGTGGCCTCCAGCAACCTTGCTCTTAGTGCACTGACTTCTTCTTGCACTGAAGCACCGATCTCTCCCATCTCCTGGAGCCTGTCCTTCAACTTGGCCACTAGCTCGGACTAATCCTTATATTTTTGGTTCCTTGATTTAGCAAACCTGCAAAGTCTAGCAGAGGCCTGGCGAACTGCAGGGCTTGCATTAGGACCAAGAGTCCTACCCAGTTGGGAAGTAACAGGAATATAGTCATCCACATCAACCAACTACAGATAAAAGAAAGATAGAAGATGAAAAGGGATCAGCGTAAACAAAATGGAGAATCTTATCATTCATTAATAAAGGCCAAGTACATCGAGCAGAAAAAACTTGGAGATTACAAGCAAAAAGTACAGAAGAAAACCCTAAGAACAAATCAACTAGCAACCTCAGGCTGCCCAGCAGTGTCTGGATGCTTCTCCTTATCAGCCGCAGCAGAAGTACCCCCCCCCCCAGCAGGAACTGTATTCGAGGGAAGATCAGCACCCCCGATGGTTGGAGCAGGAGCTTCTTCGTCCACAGTTGGCTTGGGACCCGGGTCATGCTAGTCAAACAAGGGAGACTCAGCATCCACGCCAGTAGCTAGAAGAGCTTTGTTCCATCCCTTCTTGAAATTCAGACGGCTGATGTAGCCAATCTGAACTTCAGCATCATCATAAGCAGCAGCCCACCCAGAGTTGTATGAGTCTTCCTTAATGGTGGCTGCCTGGGCCTTCTCCACCTCCATTTGCTCGGCCAAAACTCTGCTCTTCTCTGCAAGGTCCAGCTTGCTCGCACATACCAGATCATAAGCCTTCCTCAGCTCACCCAGCTCCCTGACCGCATCATCCCTCTCGCTAGCGGAGGTGGAAAGGGCCAAATCAGACGAGATCCGAGCAGCATCGACAGCCTTGAAACCGGCCTCGAGCTCTTTACCCCTCAGCTTCAGGGCAGAGTTTTCTTGCTCCAGTTCACTATTTTTCTTCACCAGCTCGTCGCGTGAGCGATACAGCACAGCGAAGTCGGTAACGAACTATAAAAAAGAAAAAGATATAAGAAGAAAAAAGCAAAAGAAGTCAGCAAAGCACGAGAGGAAAAGAAACCTTACCAGAGTAAGCCTCTGACTAGCCTGAAGGGACAGATGCTCCGAACCTATTTCCCTTTGGCGATCAGCCGGGAGGACAGCTCTCTCAAGCAGGGCCGGAGCTAGCTGAGGGGAGATTGCCACGGAAGCTCCCTCTGGCAAAGCAGACACTGGAACTAAGGCCTGCCCGGCCTTCGTCCTTGCCTCATCTCTCCTCTTTTCCTCCTCCCTCTCACTCTCTCTCTTCCTCCTCTCCTCGACCCTTTTCCTTTCTTCCACCTTCTTCTTCTCCTCCTCCTTCTTTCTCTCCCTCTCTTTCACCTGCTCTTCTTCTCTCCTCTTCCTCTCTTTCTCCTGAGAGGAAGGCCGAGAACTTGTAGCCACAACCCCAGACACAGTCTTCTGTTTCTTTGACCTTTGTGCAAGGAGCACATGGTCATCATCATCATCATCTCTGATCGGGTTCTTCCTTGGAGGCATATCTTCACCAGAACTGTCCTCGGAATTAGAAGAGCTACTACTATCAGAACTCCCTTCACCGAGATTACCAGCAGGCTCACTCTTAGAGCTGCTCTCCTCTTCGTCCAACGGTATCGGCCCAGCAGTAGTCTCTCCCAAAAAATAAAACTCTGGCACACTTTCCACAGGTCGAGCTATGAAGCTGGAGCCTGTGTTCTTGTACTCGAGCAAAAAGGCAGCAGACCTGGGATGCTCACCGTCACCCAGAGGCTCCCTAATATTCTAAGCTTTCACCAACTCCGAGATGTGAACCTCGCTGAGAGCAGGCTCCAAATTCTTTGTCCTCGCTGTGAAAGAAAAAGCAAAGAGGTTAGAAAAATCACAAGCCAGCAAAGGTTGAAATAACAGTACAAATGTCTACCTATATATTCTTCCCCATAAAAAGGGACAGTGAACCTCTCAGACCTCGACCCTTCAAACTGGGGAGGGAACTGCCAATTCCTAACGAGGAAACCCTCTTGCCAGTAGTCCTTATGGGAATCAGGTAGGTTTACTACCAATACCCTATCAAGACTCCTATCTTTGAGGTATAAAACACCTGAGCTAGTTCGAGAGAAGGAATAGCAGAAACAGATCTCAGCAAGTCCTAACCTAGTACCATACAACTGGTTTATTCTATGGACGACATTTACTATCTTCCACACATTGGGCGAGCACTGTGCGGGAACAATATCAAAATAACCAAAAAAATGCAGAAATAGATCATTAGGGGGAAAAGTAAGCCCCCCTGGGAAAGCAACAAAACATGGATCCAATGAGCATCCTCTATATCCCTAACGTTCCTAGGAGGGGAGGCACAACATTCAATATCTACCCACTCAGGAATATTGTAGAACTTCCTAAACTCAGAGATTGACCTATTTCCAATCTTCGCCATTGAAAAACTCAAATCCTACAAACCAAAGAGAAAGTGCAAAGAAAGGGCACAAGAAACTTACAAAACAGAAGATCGGTTCGAGTGATGAAGAAGCACGAGCTCAAGACGACTAAGAAGCAATGGGAATGGGAATTCAGAGAGGAAGGTACGAGGCGCTAGAGTTCTCAAAAGAAGGAAGAATACTGGAAAGGCTGAAACGACAAATAAAAAAGTGTCTATCCCAACAAGCCTTCAATTCTAATCATAGTGCACGGATAGCGAAGCGGGTGCCGCCAAAGCAACTTCACAGTTTTCGAAGAATCACAAATCAGCCATAATGGCTGATCATTTAAATTCATTGGACCCATAAACATGGCCCAATAAATTTAGGGGTAATTATAGGTACCCAGAATTGAGAACCATGGGCCTGGACGAGTAGCCCAGTTCTGGCGGCCCAAAGTCCAGGCCCTCTATCTTTCATATTGATTCGGTCTCTCCCCACGATCCCATGAAGAGAAGTTATAGGGGAGCACAATCCCATGAAGGGAAGGGATGGGGAAGATGGCTAATATGAAGGAACCCATCATCTCCACTAACTAGCATACACATATATAAATTAAACCCTAGGTCCGGGGCAAAGGACAAGTTGTATTCTATGTACCTATTCTTCAGAATATAGAGAAATAATACTGACTGCACCACCGTGGATGTAGGCACATCTTTGCTAAACCACGTACACCTGTTGTTGTGTGATTGGCGTTTTATTTGTTCTTTCTTGGTCATTACTTCTCTCATATTTATTTGTGTTGCACAATAATTGTCACCAACAGTAATTGTCACTACAGTGATGTAGGGGGAGATTTGTTGAGCACTTTTATTAATATCTGTTATACATTGTTTGATTATATTTGTTTCAAATTGGTATCAAATAATAGCTCACATATTTCAAATGATTTGTTCTTATTAGAAATATAGATTGGTATCATTTGTTCCTCCATACTTCACTGGGTATATGTTTGTCTGTTTCATGTGTGTAGGTATGCTTCAGCGATTCGATATTTCAAGACTACATCACATTCAGACAGTTCATGCTTGCCGGTGCTACATATTCTAGTCCCTGTCCTGTAATTTTTGTTTTTGGGTTTATGGGATGGGGTTTAGGCATCATACAGCTTGACGGCCCGATTAGGCATTTCACTGGTTTGGTTTTGTCCTGGAATAGTCAAAGGGGGAGATTTGTAAGGACATAAAGTTCCAATTGAGTCCCTGTATTATTTTGACTTAATTCCATGAACAAAACTGTGTTTGTAATATGTCATAAGGATATTTTTATTTTGTCACGATCCCACTCGGTCAATGACGTATTTAAGAAATTGAAGACATTGTGGCAAAGCTTCAAAGAATTAATCATGCCGATGTTTAAATGGTGCAAGTTTAATTGTCTTCAAAGTTAATTGCATTCCGAGATCACTCAGGTATGAATGCGTATAATTAATGGTGCTCAGAATTATTTTATAAAAGATAAGGATGTAATTTTTATAAAGAAAAATGTTTTAAAATGGTTTAAAGTGTTTTAAAAGGTTTATACTACATTTTTATTCTGATAAGTTCGAATAGGAGTTTGACTTATTTAAATCTTTCTTTGAAGAGACATTTTGAACAAAAGATCAAAGTCAACTCTGTCGCTTGAACGACATCAGATCTCATTCGAACGAGATGCTGATGTCGCTCGAACGACATTCTTAAGTCGTTCGAATGACACATTTTTCTAGGCGGCGTTTAAATTCTATTTAAATAGTGTTTGAATCAGAATTTTGTAGGTGTGCTTTCTGGAAAAGAGTTTTACGAACCAGAACCTTGTTTGCACATGTTTTCTAAGGTTTAAAAGTCTTGAACACATCCTTAGAGTTTGCAAAGATCCGAGTTATCATTACTTTATTTTTACGTGATCTTGCGGCACCAAAGTTGTTTGTTCTACAAATTGAACACAAAGGGTTTTACGGTGAAGAAAATAGAAGGACTTCTTGTTCGACATCGTAGACGAATCAAAGCCATTCGATGGACACCGAGACATACGTGGACGCGTGTGTTGTGGACAGCTATCGTGGAAGACGGAATTTCTGCATGGGCACTATTGAAGAACGATTGAAGATCAGAAGGAGCGTCAAGACCTGTGGGGATCGAGTCTTAGTGTAAGGCTAATATATCTTTGTAAAACCATTATTCATAGTGATTGTCTAGCTTGGGTCGTCCGAGGTTGTTTTCCCGCTTTGGATTTTTTTCTCGTATATCCGGCGTTGTGAGTATTCTTTACTTTACTTTACTTGTTAATCACTAGATGCATGTTTAGGATTAATCAAGATAAAACTGGTTTAAAGTAAGAATTGAGTTTTTCACAACTTTGTTTGGTGCATAATTAAAAGTTGGATCTTTTTCGGAGAAAAATTGGTTTTGTTTAAAACACACATATTTGGCACTCTTCAAGGAGTTAATTTTTACATACAAAAAAATCCCTCAATGCTCCATGCTTGATGATTGATCGAAAGTATGGAGTATTTTTTCAACATGTTTCTCGGCATGGGACCTGAGCATTGGTCGGCTGTCGACTTTCGGACTTGTAAAAAATTTCTGTTGGCACTGTGCATAATGGCATTTTTGCAAATAAGTCAAACTTTTTTGAACTGCCAAAGGGTACACTAGTCTTTTTGTGCTTTGGGAAGCGTGCAATTAATCATTTCGTCTTTACTATTGAGGAAACCTATAAATAGGTGGAAGTTTTCCACCTTTTCTTTTTACCTTAAACCTTCTGCACTTAGAGTTTTTTATTGTTATCTAGTTTTCTTTATACAATTCCTTATTGTTTGTTATTCAGCAATCGTTGGTCACTGTTTTTTCGTCTTTACCGTTGTTTTTAGATTCCTATAAGATTTATTTCCTTATTCCCTAATTTTCACCCTTTTCTCTATTGTAAGCATGATTTTTGTTGTGGACGATGATTCGTTGGAGGAGTTTAGGGCAAGGATAAAAATTCCTGACTTGGTAGACCTAAAAATAGATCAGGGTACCATAAATATTTATTCTTTAAGAGAGGTTCACTAAATTCCCACTCTTTTCATTGCTGAGTGTGGTATCACTTTTTCCCCAAATCCTCTATTTCTTCAATTCTGTCAATATTTTGATTTAGTACCTTATAGAATAGCCCCAAACACGTAGAGGGCGGTAAATGGAGTTCATAGGTTAAATGAGATTTGTGGGATGCATATTGGGATCCCTGAATTTATGTTTTGTTATAAGTAGGGAACCATTGGAGGAGCACGTATTATCTGAAGACTGGGCAAGCCAATAGGGCTTTAGTGGTTAATCTTCCAGATTCCAATAAGGATTATTAGAATTATGGTGTTATTTTCAAGAATTGGCAATATGCCCCCTTCCTAAGGGGGTATCCTACACTGGACCCAGGTGCCCCCATAGGTTATAACTATCCTCTTTAACTTTTTTATGTTTATCATATATTTACAGACTTACTGACTAACCTTTTTGCTTTGTATTGTTTTGCGGAGGAGAGTAAGAAAAGATGCCCCAAGGAGGGAGAAATTAACCTTACATACCTCAAATTTCCATGGGGTCTTAATCAAAGAGTTAGATAAGAACACCAAAGAACTGCTTCAGTACTATTAGAGTACAAAAGATCAATTATGTCTTTCGTTTCTCGGCCATCACTTGCACTGCCCAAAGTTTCCATCAATTTAGAAGAGGAACTTGTATCCACTTCCACGGATGAAGAATCAGCTGGGGTTAAATTCATCTAAGGGGGAACTTATTCCTCATTTGAGTCTCTTAATATATCTGATATCCCTACTTCTCCTTCAATTAACATGGGTAAACAAAGGATTATTAATTTTCTGAGTGGGCCACTATCTCCCCCGCCAAGAAGATTATGATCCTAGCAATAGACCTCAAGTAGTTTGAAAGAAGAGGACTCAAGTTCTTAATGCTGAAAAAATTCAAGCCACTGAACCTCAGTACAAGAGGTTGAAGAAAGGCTTGCTTAACTCTCAAAAGCAGGCAAAAAAAACTCAAGTTGATCAACAAGAGTTGGTTAAAAAGATTCAATTCGACCTAAGTGACATTGGGTCAACTTCGATGGCCATCAACCCTAGGTTGGCCAGAGGTTTGATAAAGTCTGGAACCCTTCCAGTAGGCAGAGTGACATCAGTTCGCATTCCTAGGACAAGACTAATTGATAGAGCTTTCCAGAATTTGTCTTCATTTTGCTGAATCTCTTCTGATATCGTGTGTTTATTCTCTTGTAATTTTTGGTTAATTTTAATCAAATGTTAGAGAAAAACGATCAGTTGAGATCTTCCTCAATTAAGATAGACGAGGCTTTTGAAGTTATAAGGCAATATGCAAAGGATTTCTAAAAAGCTCTTGAAGGGAAGCAAAGACTCTGGAAGAGAAGATGTAGGAAGCTGTGAACAAAGCAGTTGTAGCAGAAAATAAGATAAAAATTACGGAGGAAAAATCCCAGGCTACCAAGGAAAAACTGAAGGATTCTGAGGATAGGGCCAAAGATGTAGAAGATAAGCTAACTGGGGCCCAGAACATGGCCAAAGCTACTGAAGATAAAGTGACTAGTTTAACTACTGAAGTTGCTTATTTGAAGGCCAAAGGCAAGAAAGATAAGGATACTACTTTTGATAAGGGTTGGGAAGGTATTTTTTATAGCTTCTGCCCAAATTGAATATGCCAAGAAACTATCCTTTAAAAAAGGTTGGTTAGAGGCATTGAAGGTGGTCGGCACAGAGGCAAACTCTGAGCTTTTTCAAATACATGACCCAGTCACTCCTCCTAATTTGGATGAAGAGTTTGATGATGAGGAAGGGTCTAGAGAATCCTCAATGGTGCCTCCTGATACTTTTGTGGGGTCAGCTACTATTATCGACCTACTTGCTACCAACCAGGACTATATATGCCAAAGACAAGGAGAAGGTTTAGCTCCTTTTAGCCAGTTTCTTTTTTCCCTTCTTTTATGTATTTTCCATTTCTTCTTCTTCGTTATTTCTGATGTACCCACCTTTGTAATCATAACTTGATCAATGAAAGAACATTTTTTGATCAATTGTTTACCACCTTTAAATGATGTTCATTTTTTTTTATTGTTATCTTCTATGCTATTTATCTTTCTGAATTTGCCCTATAAACTCATACTTGTAAACTTCTAGTTTGATGCCAGGAAGAAAGCCATTGTTTCTGATGAATTCGACCTACTTAGGTGGTACAAAAATCTATTTAAGGCTGGCCATATTCCTTTGTCCGAGGAAGATTTATCAGGGTTTCTAGTCCCATATGTCTCCAACCAAGGTAAGGAGTCTTACATCTATCTTTATTGGCTATCACGAGATGATTGAGCAGATGTAGGAGGATCATAAACTTTCTAACGCACTGCTTCATTCTGACTATGAGGATAAGTATAAGGCCTTAAGTAAATTCTTGGACTTTGAAAAGAAGTTACAAGACATCGCTTCTGCCCTAAATAAGAAGGAATTGGCCTTGAATTAAGAATTTCAGAATGTCTGATCAATTACTGCCATATTAGAGAAAGAAAATAATGCATTGAGGAACGAACTTGAGAGTTTAAAGAAATCAACCACCACTGGCCTAGATGAAGGGGTTTCATTTTTGGAGATTGAGAATGCTAGATTATTGGAGGAGCTGGAAGCTTTATAGATTAAGAAAACTAAGCTTAGCTAAACCCCAATGCAAGGTGTAGTTGTTCGGTCAAATGTTGATGAGGAAATAACCAATAAAACCCTGGCCAACTAAGCTGCTAAGTTAAAGGAGAAAGACAAGGCCATCAAAAATCTTCAAGATAATGTGGACTGACTTACCTTCCAGTTCCATAAAATAACCTCGAGTTATTTGGAAGGATGGTTATGATGAGACTATAAATTACTTAGATAAGCACATGGAGTAGGCCAGGAATAGGGGTTAAAAATAGGTTTGGCTTAACTTCTTACTTTAATGAAGATTCCTGATAATAATGAACTATAGTATTGGCATGACCCAAGACTCTTAGATTACCCTGATCCTACCTTCTCTATTGATATCAGTTGGATTCCTCCTGATGACATCCCTTAGAGCCTGATTGTAAAATACCTTAGGGACTATGGCCTCAAAGGAGAAGTAGAGTATGTTCGTCCTTAGCATTGGCTTGATCGGACGAGAAGTAGAAGGCGTACTAGGAGGAGAGATTTAGGTATATCAATCATCCGAGAACCCTTTATGAACATATTATTGGGATGAGCAAGGTTGATGAAAAGTGTCCAATAGAATAACTTGTATCTTGTACCTTGTTGATCTTTGTTTTATAATTTGTTTTCATTGGAATGAAATGTAGTTCTTTGGGACACTTTTGTCATTTTATTTAAGGTTATGGTTGATATTAATCTTGTTATTGGCTAGGTAATTTGTACACTGACTAGTTAATCGGCCTATTAATTAAATGTCCTTCTTAAATGTTAGATGTTTAATTTGTGATTGAATCTGATTGTAATGCCTTAGATTCTATTAATGATGTTCTTAGAGAAAACTGTAAATAGTTTTGTTGAACTAAGTTGTAGAATTAGTTATCAACTGCGACCAAGTGTATTAGGAATGTATAATTATTCTTATATTTTAACTTAGTCGGGTAAAACCTATTATGTTTGACTTTGAGTCTTACAGGATATTTTAGTAACTTCTAGTTTGTGATTTATCGAAGATGAAATCATACATGAAGTTGTTAATGATAAACATTCCTGAAGTTAGGAAAGTTTAACAAATAACTTTTCTGAAGTTGGAAAAGTTTGATAAATAACTTTTTTGAAGTTGGAAAAGTTTGACAAAGAAATCTTTGTAGTTGGAAAACTTTGCCAAAGAAGTTTTCTGAAGTTAGAAAAGTTTGACAAAGAACTTTTTTGTAGTTGGAAAAGTTTAACAAAGAACTTTACCTTTTAATTTAAAGTGGTGGTGGTAACACACCATACTCCAAAAAACAAAACATGAAAATAAAGTATAATGAGGAGGAACATTCAATTTTATTAATTTGAATAACTGATTACATCAAAAACAAAATTACTAATAATATTTGCGAAGATGATTGGAGTTCTAGGGGTTCTTAAACTCCTCGCCTTCCAATGTTTCCAGACGATATGTTTCTGGACGGATTTCTGCCTAGATATGATATGGACCATGCCAATTGGGTTCCAACTTGTTGTTTTGATTGTAGAACCTAACAGTCCTTTATTAGTAGGCAACCATCTGAATTACATCATCTTCTCTGAATTCTTCAACCATGTCCAGATATAGTCGCCTCATTAGATCATTCTTGGGGGAATCAAAATTCAGCACCCTATGTATTGGCACCACTGCCTCACTATCCAAAGCTAGCATGTAGGGAGTCTCTCCTGTTGTAGATCTTGGTGTAGTTCTATAAGCCCAAACAGCGCTATGCATCTCATTGATACAATTTTCCTTGGCATCATCCAAGCGCTTCTTCAATCCATCGAGCAAAATTTTATTAGTGATTTCTATTTGACTATTGCATTGTGGGTGTCTCGGTGCTGAATGTAGTTTCTATAATTTAAATCTAATTCAATACTCTTCAAACTCTTCCTTATCATATTGGGTACCATGATCAGTGATAAAATCTTAGGGCATTTCATAATGACATATGATCTACTTCCATATGAACTAAAATACTCTTTAATAGGGCATATCAATCAAGGGCTAAGCCTCCACCCATTTGGTGAAGTAATCTACAGCGACGACTAGATACTTGAACCTCCCTTTGGTGGTCGTCAATGGTTCGACCAAGTCGATTCCCCAAATAGAAAAGGTCCAAGGAGATGTAATAGCAGTTAGGAAAACACCTATTTTTTGTGAATAGTAGTTAACCTTTATCATTTTTAAATGAAACACAGTTTGTCTTCATTGTTGGCCAATAGTAGCCTTGTGTGGCTATCCTTTGTACCAAAGATCTTCCAACAGAATGGGAACCACATGAACCTCTTTTCAGATCGTTTACTTCAGTTGGGTGGACACAATGAAGTAAAAAGACTATACATCCCCTTCTGTACAGAATACCTTTCTCCAGGATGTACTTAGCTTCCTTATATCTCAATTTCCTTTCTTCCTTTTGGTCGGCTGGTAATAGTCTTTTATCCATGTAGTCCTTAATTGGATCAATCTAGGAAGGCCCTAATTCTATAGAAATAATGCTAATTGTTTCCTCATCAATGCTCCTGATGGTGAGAATCTCCATTGGAATGGTTCTTCTATGCTCCATTGGAGTTATTAAGGCTATCCTAGCAAGAGCGTCTACCAGGTGTTTTCCACTCTTGGAATTCGGACCATCTTGACTGAAAGAAATGAGGAAATAACTTCCTTTATCTTATTAAGGTATCTCACCATTGTTTCCCCTTCAACTCCATAAATTTCAAGTAACTGATGGACAATAGGTTGAGAATCATTGTGCACTATCACCTTCTCAGCACCTAATGATGAGGCTAACTTCACATCAGTAATCAATGCTTCATATTTTTCTCCATTGTTTATATCCTGAAATTTAAATCTCATTGCATAATCTATGTCCAAGTTATTTGGAGTAGTAAGGATGAGTCTAGCACCACTTTCAGTCGTGCAAGAAGATCCATCTACGAATAATTTCCAAATCGAGACATCGTTGCTGAAGTCTTTGTCCATTAATACTCTGTATTTGAAAACCTTCATGCTTTACTCAGCTAGTCGGAGAGCTCTTTCTTAAATAGTTGATGGTTCTGGTTGGTCGGCACCCATCTCAGTTTGCCTTTGAGTTGGTCTCTCTTTCGAATAAGTCAGCTCGATAGGCAAACTCAGTGTGCTGTGTACCTCTGCATAAGTTAATTCTGCTATGAAATCTACTATTGCTTGCCCTTTCACTGAAGTTCTTAGCTCGTATACAATATCATACTCTCCTAGTTCAAACTCCCAAGACATTAGCCTTCCTGACTTTTTAGGCTTATGCAAAGCTTATCATAGAGATAGGTCAGTGTACACTAAAATGGTATGGGCTTGAAATTAGGGTCTCATTCTTCTGGAGGCTTCAATGAGTGCTAAAGCCAAGTTGTCGAGGCATGGAAATCTGATCTCAGCTCCTCGAAAATGCTTTACTGGTGTAATACACTAGCTTTTTAACACCTTTATATAATCGAATCAACGCTAAACTTACAGTAGACTCTGAAATAACCAAATATAAGTACAACTTCTCACCCAAACTGGTTGAGAGAGTAGTGGGGGAGACCCCAAGTACTTTTTTAAATCAAAAAAAGATTTTTTACATTCGTCATTCCATTCAAAGGTCTTTTTAAGCACCTTTAATAATGGAAGACATTTGTTTGAAGCTCGAGATACGAAAATATTTAGGGCTGCTACTCTTTTTGTTAGATTTTGTACATCCTTCTTACTATTCGGGGATTACATCTCCAGTAAAGCCTTCATTTTATCAAGGTTGGATTCAATTACCCTTTCATTCACAATATATCCCAAAAATATACCTTCTTGTACTCCAAATATACATTTGGTCGGATCGAGCTTCATCTGATGTTTTTCCAGCTGGTCAAATGTTTGGGCCAGATTAGTGTAAAATTAGACCGGTGCCAAATTTTATCTTTCTTAAAACAGATAAATCAACCATGCGGAACAAAGTACAAATAATCATGTACTATAATTCAAATAACAAAGTAAAAGTACAACAGAAAAAAAGTAATTCCCGAATAAACCATCGGCTAAAAATCCCAAACAACAATAGAATAACCACTAGTCTGAAACTAACATCTGAGACTAATACCGGACCACAAGTCCATACATAGATAGTGTGAGATCCTGTACTAGATCTGAATGAGAAATATCGTCTAATCAAAATCCTGTAAGCATCCACTGTGCTACAGCTCCGAGTCTCTGGAATGGAATCATCATACATGGCGTCCCTGTGGCTGGACACCTAAAAGGTTTTGAAAATATTTTATAGCAAGAGTTAGTACTCAAAACATTTTGAAAATATTTAGCAAGCGTTTATCACAATATAAAAATGCGGTTATTGATTACACATGTTAGGTTCTCGTACACTCTCTTGAGTTTACTCACCCCTCATCTCTTGTGCACACCTAACGTTATACACTTAGCCTACCTAGCCATATCTTCCAAGCTATCTAGGACTAAGTAATCATCTGAACTTATTTATACTTAAGTTCCATTACCGCCCATACAGTACAACCGTTTCACTAACATCTCGCGTATGTTAATTAATTCTCACGTAACATTTCATCTATGTTATTTTTCAATACTTCTCATTTAGTTTCACTACTAAAATTACTACAATTCTCACAATTGTTGACTTCCCACTTTTGTAATTAAGTTTCACTACTTGAATTACTAAATAGATTTTCTCTATTTAAAGGTGCATTTCATAATTAAGTTTCACTACTTAACTTACCAGTTCAGTATGTATCTTTAAATACTTAATATATATCAATCTAATAATACACAGAAGTAGAATATCATCAAGTATATATTTCACACACAATATATATACTAAGTATCAGTCATTACTATTTTTCCCTTTTTATACACGTAAAGGACTCTTGGTTCGGAATGATTCATCGACCACAAGGTAAGAATTGGTTCGGAATGATACATCGACCCCAATTATTTATATACACAAATAAAGATCTCTTGGTTCGGAATGATTCATCGACCCCAAGTGAGAGTTGGTTCAGAATTATCCATCGACCCCAACTATTTTCAAAATATATATATATACACATATTCTGGTTCGGGACTCTTCCATCGCGACACCAGTTCAAGGTTTGGTTCGGCATTTCTCATCGACCCCAAACATATAATAACTTTATGTTAGTTCGGAATGTCTCATCGACCCTAACATAATTAATTTAGGTATCAATCTCTTGACCTAAAAGATCACATAATTCAGTAGGTACACGCCCGATCTATTAATTATATACGTACGTAATATTTAAATCTCATATATTTGCCGTACAACATTCGCTTTACGATTTATCTCATTAATCGCATTTATTTGAGTATTCACATAACTCTAAGGGTCCTAGTTACCCCTTACATATAATTTCAGTAGTTACCCTTATTAACCTACTGATTCAATAAATTTAATCTCGCTCACACTTTTTCGAAATCATATTCTTATCATCTCGAATTAGAATACGTCACAATCAAGCCTATGAATCTCCACTTTAATTCTCTCACAAAATTAAGGTCCAACACTCAATCATAGACCTACTTCCATATCATTATTATAGAAATATATTTCATCAAGGTCCCAAACACTTCCCCGATAAAATTTTAGGCATTTGAGTCTTAAAAAGAAAGATCTCACATTTTCTCGTAGTCTAAACGAATCATAAATTCTTCTGGCAGATTAAACACCCTCTACAGAACTCCGATTGACCTGATTCAAAGTTCATTGGATAGCTAAGAGAAATACCTTTCCAGTAATGTATGGTTCACACTCTAATTCGAAGTAAAATTCAAACCGCACACGTTTAAGTCACGTCAAAATTCTGGCAGATTACTATGTTGACAGATCAAATACCCTGTAGTAAAATATCGATTACTCCCTCTACAGAACTCCGATTGACTTGATTCCAAGTTTATTGGATATCTAAGAGAAATAACTTTCCAGTAATGTATGGTTCACACTCTAATTCGAAGTACAACTCAAATGGAATACGTTTAAAATTGTGTCAAAAATTCTGGCGGATTGACATCTTGTGTTCCTCAATTAAACCCTAAGTCATTCAAGATTCATGTTATTTAACCAAGAACTCATAAAGATTATATGTTAATCATCAAACATATTCAAATTTTGCTTCATCTATACTTAGGGATTCATTCTACATGCAATCCTACCCAAATATATGATCAATTCATACATTTAGTTCAAAGTTTTTCAATAGAATCAACCAATTCTTAAAATTTCCTACACATGGGTATTATAACTTGAATTTGATTTGTAATAAACACTTATCTTGACAGAGGGAAATCTGATTTCGTGGAGTTGATGATGGGTTGATGTTCTTCTCCCTCCATCCTTCTTCCATGGATGATTTGGGTGCAAGATTCAAGTCCAATTCTTCAAGAATCCCTTCTTAAGCTTTGGAATTGGTTTTCTCCTTCTCTCTAATGGTATTGGTGTTTACATGGATTTTCTAACCCTAACCCCTCTTTCATACGGCTGATAAAAAGGCTCTCAAATTCGTAGGTCTTCATACTCTCTTATTTTAAAAGACCAAAACGCCCCCGAATAGTCTCGGTTTAGTCCAAAATTATCCCGAGACTCAACTAGTACCCATGGGTATACTATTTTGACTAATTTGACCCTTCCGGACTCATCTGTGACCTCTAAATTATCATTTGAGTCACTTAAAAATATTACTCGTTCTCACCCCAACACGGTCTACACGCGTTAAGTATCTATTTACCACTCGCACTAAGTAAATATAATGAGAAATATAAATCGGTATCTATCTCTCGATTAATATTCCAAAATTACAATTTTTAATAAATCTCATTAAATTACTCCTCTTACGTAATTTAAATTAAGCCGTATTTTCTCATTTAATTCTCTAATTTAATTAAATAAAATATTCTGAAATACGGGGTATTACATACTTCCCCCCTTACAAAGGAATTTCGTCCTCGAAATTAGGATAAGGCTGGTATTAAAATTAACGGTCACCCCAAGTACATGCCTTGCTTCATTATAAACTCTTATCGCATGTTACCCATGCTGCATATATCATAATTAAGTCTCACTACTTAATTTCTCCATAGGTCTTTCTCAATCTAACGTTAACTCTTGAAATTAAGTTCCTCCCTACTTAATTTACTCTTTTGATGTATATCTCTATATATAACATCTATGTGTCTACTATAACTCATAAGTAGGATATTATAAGGTATATATTTCATACACAATACATACTATAAGGGAAATTGATCCGGAAAAATCATTGGCCCCAATAATCCTATCATTTACATTGGTCCGAAAATCCCTCGACCCCAAGGTAAATGTAATGTATATGTTGGTTTAGACCTTCCGTCGATACCAAATTAATCATCGATTTGGTTCGGAAAATCATCGACCCCAAATCGATCCTTTATATATTGGTCCGGAACATCATCGACCCCAATACAGAATTTAAGCACACTTATCACCGCACATAAGTAGAAAAAAATCAATAGGTATATCTCTTACACATAACATATACTAGAAACACTTATTTTATAATCACCCCCCTTCTGTAACACTTTTGGGGTTATTGGCTCGGAACCCCACCTTGATCACCAATGGTGATTAATATATTGTCTCAGAATCACATCTCGTGCACTAATGTATGTATGTATATCTCATCTCACATGAGTAGACAATTTGTGAGCCATATATTACACATTTCATATACCCTAAAATGTCATACTCCAATAGAATGTCCTCATATCACGCGTTAAGGACTAAAAGTTCGAAATGTCTCCTCGAACCACCACTCAAAGTACACATAGGTTCATAATAGGTACCCAAGAACCTAACCCTTATGTACAGTCTATATAGGCACTCATACTAACTATAAATATGCTCATAAAGGTATACATGCAACCTATGATTTGATCAGTGGTTTCCTCCAAAATTCCACTATCGTAAGGGCGTATTATTCTGCCTCACAATCATTGAGTCATAGGCGACACAACATACTCAAAATAAAACTTTATCTCTATTCCCCCTTGACCATCTCTCACAGGGTGGGATTTTAGGATTTCATCCAGATTCACAACCACGTAGAAGGGCACCGTGCACTATGCACTCTTCCTTTTCAACTTACATACTAATCCATCCCGGTCAACCCATTCTGCTATCCCAACAAAATGTTGGTTTAGTTATGATGTTCACAGCCCATCAAAAAATATCTAAGTCTGTCTCCTCATTCCATCATTGGAAACGTAGGTTCACTACCAAATTTCCGATTGCCCATTTTGTGCCCATCTTTCTCTATCAACTAGTGGTGCATCTGGAGACAATCTCACTATGTCTCTTCCTCAATACCGCTCCCCACTTACATCATATTTCCTCAAGTGGTACTCTATTCCCCTTTCACTCCGGGTATATTATACTTTACAATCCGTGAACTTTTCGTAATTGGCGCACTTTAAGGGTTGATTACCTTATAAGAATCAACATTTTAGTAACGCGTAAGTCACTCTCAACACTCGGGGCTTGGGATTTGGGTTCATTACGTGGATAACAATTTTTGGAGATAGAAAATTTTAGGTGATATTCGTGATAAGTTTCGAGATTAGAGGTGAGGAATTTATTTTTGGGAGACGTGATTTATTCTTGGAGTTAGTATAGTGGCCTGATTTTGAGAGTTAGGCATTCGGCGAATTTCGAGGGCGAAAATCCGTTGTTAGTGGGGAAGTGTAACAACCCGCGTAATTTTGGGCTATTTTAATTAATTTCTGGAAAATGGAGGAAAATAAAGTTTTTGATAAAATTATTTTTATTGCTCAAATATGTTGGTTATTATTTTTAAAGGCGAGAATTTCAAACGGTTTCGAAAACGGAGTTAAAACAGATTTCGTGAACATTAAGTAATTTTCAAGAGTTGTTTTAAATTCCAACTCTTCATTTCTTTGCCTTATTTAAAGGAGTCTTTTGGATTCCAACTCTTCATTTCTTTGCATTATAAAAGGGAGTCGTGGGCAACCTTTTTAACCTACTTTTGGCACAAATTTTGGCAACAAATATATTTTATATTCCTCTTCTTTTTATATACACATTGGCCCTTGAGATTTGTGAGTTCCAACCTTAGATTAGAGGTGTTCTTGGGGCTATTTTGTTGGAGGTTCTTGGAGGAGATTTTGTAGATCTTTTGTGTTTATCTTGAGGATGTGATAATTGGTTTCTCATCATGGTTTGAGGTATGGGGTTTTACACAATATGCTCCTTAAATCTCGCGAGTGTCATTCTCTTTGAATTCGTGTTTAATTGAACTCATATTTGAATTGATAAATTAATTGAAATCTGGAAAATAATTGTTGAAATTATTTTGATTCATGTGGTATCATTATATTATTGATGAGCATGTTGTCATGAGATTTTAATATGGCACGGATGTTGGGCACCCGCCAAAATTCATGTTTCCCGGGCTATGGCTTGATAAAGCATATACGGATGTGGTGAGGCCTGGTGACCCGGTTAAAGTGTTGTTGAGAAATTTATTGATAAAATGCTATTGAGATTTGCATTTTGATTTGAATATTCGTACTCGTGTTGTTACGCTTTTTTCATCGTCAATATATTTGTTGAGCATCTTTCCTGTCGTATTGTGTACTTCCCCATTGTTTAGCCTCTGTGGAGAGGGTATCTCCATACTTTGATCGGTGGATACCGAGCGTAGTCATTCTATGTGTGGACGAGCCGAAGACGACGAACCGACACCTAGAGGGTACTTTCGCTGTCTCTCGTATCTTTGAAGGTTTTCTGTAATGTGGTCGGTGGCAAACTTGCTTTTGGTGAGCATATCATCTACATACACCTCCATGCTCTTGCCAATTTGGTCTTAAAATACTTTGTTTATCAACCTCTAATATGTTTCCCCGGCGTTCTTGAGCCCAAAGGGCATCACATTGTAGTAATAAGTTCTTTGGCTGGTAATGAAGGATGTGATCTCCTTATCCTCCGGCTTCATTTTAATTTGGTTATAACCACAGTAGGCATCCATAAAGGTCAGTAGCTCATGCCCTGGTGTTTCACCTACCAGTTGATCGATCCTTAGTAAAGGAAAGTGATCTTTTAGCTATGCTTTATTAAGACCAGTAAAATCCACACACATTCGCCATTTGTTGTTCTTCTTCTTGACCATTATTACATTGTCCAACCAAGTCGTATATTTAACATCCTCAATAAACTGTGCTTTCTGTAGTTTTTCCACCTCTTCTCGGATTGCCATATTCATCTCTGGGTTAAAAACTCTACGCTTCTGTTTTATCGGTCTGGCATCCTTGTAAATGTTGAGTTTGTGGCAGATGAAGATGGGATCAATCCCTGGCATATCCTTATAACTCCAAGCGAACATATTCCTCCTATCTATAAGGAATGTAATTCATTCATGTTTGATATAAGGTGTTAGTCTTGAGCCAATCTGGGTGGTCCTTTCTAGTTTCTCATCATCTAGAACAACGATTTTTATTTCTTCCATATCCTGTCCTTTAACTAAGTCTTCATCTTTGCGAGGATCCAAAGTATTAATGTGGAAATTAGTTATGCCCCTCTTTACCTCCTATTGGTCGGCTGAGGTATAATAGCATTCTCGTGCTTCCATGTGGTTATTGTTTAATATGCCGACTCTATATCTAGTAGGAAACTTCATGCATTAATGCACAGTAGAAGAAACAGCCTCTAGTTGCTTCAACCCTACCCGGATAAGGATTATGCTATAAGCTAAAGGTACATTTTTTTCCAATACGAAGAAGGGAATTTGTCCCATCCTGCTCGTCGGCCAAGTGCCGACCAGTATATCCAACTTGACATTTCCCATAGGGTATACCCTTTCTCCTGAAAATCCTATAAGAGGTCTGTGGTATTGTTCCGGCTTACTATCTCATAGCCCTAAGATTTGGAAATAGTTTTAGAACATTACATTAGTTTAACTCCCATTGTTGACCAAAACTTGGTCCACTCTTCCATGGTGAAGTCTTCAAGTGATGACTAAAGAAGCACCATGAGGATAGAGTACCCCACTCAGACCATTTTTAAAGAAGTCGATCACTAATTTATATTTGTTGATTTTTCTAGGACGAACATCACTTCTCTTGGTCATATGAATCTACCTGATAGTGGGGAAAGCTTTGGCCTCGTTTAAGTAGGCCTTTCTTTCAGCAAGTCCATCTCCTCTACTTATGTCTCCTCCTGTAATAAAATGACAACCAAAAGAAATCATACCTACATCCATTTCTGGCTCATCAGGCTTCCTCGGTAGGTTGGGATCATCCTCATAGTCGTTATTGCGTGCCCTTTTTAGCGTCGTCTTTAACTTGGCCAGGTGATTCAGATTTTCTTTTGGTATTTTGGTTACCATTCCGATCAACAAATTTTGCTAATTTTTCTCACCAAATAAGAGTTTCAACATCATTCTTGAGGTCAATGCAACTATTAGTGGTGTGTCCATGATCACGATAAAAATCACAATACTTGGACTTATCTGTCTTGTTGGGAGGTGTCCTCATTTTTCCAGGCTAGTTCAGATCTTTGTTACCCCTTATTTCCTCTAGGATGTGGTAAACACCGTTAGTGAGTGGATTTTACTCATCGAACTTCTTGATCCTGTCAGACTTCTAATCTTTTTTATCTTTCTTTAACGAATTGTTCTTCTGTCCATTAGCTTTGCCCTCTGTTTCTTCTTTTGCATCCATAGATTCCTCGGCGTTCATGATCTTTCTGGCCTTATCCATCAACTCCGTCATAGTCTTGGGTGGGTTTTTCTCGAGGGCGTAGTAAAGATCTTTTGCTAGTAACCCACTCATTAAAGCTGCAATGGCTATTTTTCTTTGTAATCCACCACTTCTAGCTTCTCATTATTAAACCGTATGATATAATCTTGGGTGCTCTCTCTGCGTTTTTGGCTCATAGTCAAGAGATGAGTAACACTATTGATCATCTTGTCCCCAAAGCAAACATTTTGGCCAATTGGTGAAAACTGGAAATTTTACCTCTAGGCAGATTGTTGTACCATATTTGGGTTGGACTTGTGATGGAACTAGAGAAATCCCTACACCTCATCTCGTCGAGAACATAATAAATGTCAGCAGCAGCTTGATATTGCTCAACATGTAAGACTGGATCAGTTTTCCCATCATATTTAGGAGTGACAACCGGTGGCTTGAATTTGGAAGGTATGGGGTAGTCCATAATAGCCTGGACAAAAGGTGAGCCTTTAACAAAACTCCTTTGAAAAGGATTTTTTTTTACCATTTCCCCCAGCCGATCTTCCAGTCGTTGCATGGATCCCTTCCAGTAATGTTCTTCTGGTTTAGACTTAACGGAAGCAGATTGTGTTGCTTTATTGTGCCTATGTACTGAACTCTCCTCCTGAGAAGTCTTCTTGGCACGCGCAGAGCCCTCATACCAGCCCTTGATCTCACAGATCCTTCTTTGTGCTCGCGATGACGTTCTTTTTCCCTGTGATGAGCTCTAGTTTCCTAGGGACCTATACGGTCAAAAGATATTCCCTACTCAGTCTCTTTAATACATTGGGACTCTCTATGGAAAAAGATCTTCCATCATAGTAATCCATTGATTGGAATGACGAAGTTACGCCATAACGGTGTGACCTATCATGAGAAGACCGGAAATAGTGACTCCTTTCATTCCTAGTTAATAGAGGTGGTATGTCTCTCTTGGAATTAGATGATTTTTCTTTCATCATACAAGCCAATTGTCTAACTGAATCTTGCATAGCTTCCTGTCCATTAGCCAAATTTAATAGGATCTGCTGTAGGTCTGTCTCACCAGGGGAGCGAACATATCTAGATTATTACCTACAGCTACAAAGCTTCTTTTAGGAATGGTAGTCATCCTTCAAGCTAAAGAATGAATAAAGAATAATATAGGGTAGAGAAAAATGGCAAGCAGTCGTTTTCACATACGGCGCCAATCTGTTGATGTCTAAAAATAGAGTGATCTAATTTTATAATCACAGATAAATAATAAGAACAATCTAATGAAACACGTAAGAGACAAAGATTTTTAAAGTGGTTCAGCTATGAAGAAGGCCTTCATCCTTTGTTAGTTTTATTTATCTTCGCTATAATAGCTCAGTATGGTGTGCTTGAGAATGGTTGAATTGTCCCCTTGAGCTGAGGGAGACAGTCTATTAATACTGGTTTGGAACCCTAGAGATGAAATGCCTTTATGTTTCAGAACATTTACATAAGTGTACAATAAATGAGATGCTTGGTATCCAGTGTTGGTCTCCTTCCCATCCGAGTAGCTTTTGCTATTCCTGATAGTTCACATTCTGAGTTGGTCGGCATTCCGGCCGACTAGCTTCCTCTGATGCCAATCAAGATAGCTAAATGGCCACTTAGGATGAAAGTTGTCTGTCCTTCATTGGTCCATGTGGGGAGATAATTTTACATACAACAACTAGAATGAGTGATCTTCATAAATGGGTCACCCGGCCAAAATTTAGTGCGAATTATTTAGAGGTCATTTCTTGCGTATTAAAGACAAATGATTCATTTTTATCAATTTTTTTTGTCCTTTCAGTTTCAGAGGATCTCGAGTCAGTAAACTTGATGGTTAGGGGTTTCACCTCATTTTCGGGCCAGGTGATTTTTCTATGAAAAAGATCTCGAATCCCAGCTTGATCCTCTTCTCAAAAATATCATGCCATGGATCAAGGAAGCCACAATAGGGGTAGTCCTCACCCTATTTGATAAAATTCCCATTTAGAGAGTCCCCGACGATAAATTTTTTCCTCTTTAACATTCTCTTTCGGTAAGGCTGATGATGAGCCATGATGTTAGTGGGAGATAGTTGATGTCCTAGACCACATGGATGGAAATCTTCCTTGAGAATAATTAGATCAAGGATTCCTTACTGTTGACGACCCATCCCCATTCCAATCATGAAATGCAAGTTCTTAAAGCTTTAGATTACGTTAATGATGCCATGTGGGTTATATTCAGGACTCACTCTGTCTTTGAAGTCTTTTCCTACTGGAAGAGGGAGTAGATCAATCTTCAAGACAGAGAAGAACATATCATTCACGCTGCATTAAATCTCTAAAACTGAGTTGCTTGTATTGATGCCATCAAAATTATCGTTATATCTGATAATGGTGATGACTTGGTTATCCGTGAAGAATTTTATCTTTTAATGGAGGGAATAAAATACTCCCCTAATACTATGGAGCCATGTTTGACCAATGAGCGGGTTAAAATGGCAAAGGGTGGCATATATGGTCAGCCCCTAGTATGAGATATATTGAACCTATGACTTCTCACCGTTTGTTGTCTTAAGCGTGCACAGCGACAGATCTAAGAGTAAGATCACTGACTTGTAATACTAGGTACCTAAGAGTTATTAATGAGAAAACATTCAAAGTAGAATCATTGGTAACAAGCACCAATGGGACTTTCTTTCCCTAGACTTTTACTAAGATATTTATAGCATAATTATGATAGCCAAACTTGGGAATTTCTTCATCGGTGAAAGAGATTTTTCTTGTGGCACTTAGAGTTATAACTATATGTGTAGACACCACATTCTAGGTCCCCCTAAGTATCTCCTTAGGTCCCTAGGACATCCCCAATTCACTATAAAACCTAGGTCGTACCTCGAGTACCAATCTAGAGGCCATCGAGCGCTCCTTGGCCCCATTTGACTTGGGTCAACTCTATCGTCAGAGAAAAATCTCAATGAATACTTTAAGGGCACTGAATCCACTTTTCCAATGGTCAGCCCCATGCGTAAATCAGCATAATGGTTCAGATGAACGGACCATTTTACTACTGAAAATCGATCTGAAGGCCACTGGATGCTCTCGGGCCTCGATTTAACCCCAATCAACTTCATCATTAGAGAAAAATCTCTTTGCATATTCTAAGGAAATTGAAACCCCTTTCCAACGGTCCCCCTCGTGCGAGAAAGTCATAACCATTCGGACGAATGATTCATTTTCCCCCGAAATTAATTCGGAGGCCATCGGGCGCTCCCTCCACCCGTGCGCAAATCAGCCTTATGGTACAGACGAACGACCCAATTTACTCTGAAAGATCACATGGCACTTTTTGGTCCAAGTTGACCAAAGTTAACTCTCCTAACCGAGCGAAGCTCTTTGGAATATCGTGGTACATCATATAACCAACGGTCCGCCCTACGCGCAATTATGACTTACCGTCCGACGATATCCCGTCCAAAGGACCAACGAGAGCTTTCGATACCTGTTTGACCCAAAGTTAACTCTTGAACACAGGAGCGGACCAAAATACTCTTTAATATCAATAAATGACCTTTGTAATAGTATGCCCCGTGCGCGATTTGGATCTACGGATTGCGTTCTACAATATGCATGAGACTGCCGAATGGCAGGTCCATTTCCCTGCCTATCGGCAGTTTGTCTAGGGTTACTTGCCGATTGGTAGGCCTAGGTCTATGTCAATAGGTATCCCCCTACCCTATAAATAGAGTGCATGATCTCACTCTCAAGACATACCTCAGATCCATCAATATTAGTGATGTCAGCACCATTCTCCTGTAATCAGCGAAGTTTCCTTATGTGAAATTCCTTTCTATCTTTCATTCCCATCATTTTGATATCTAATTTAGCAAAATATCATTATCTGTCATCCAAAATTCATCTCAAAATTCAAGGGAGCTCATCAAGGATCAAGATCAAGCCTCAATTCTCCAAAGAATGTCCAAAAATCCTTCTCTCTCTTTAAATTCTTTATTTTCGCATTAGTTACATAAGTTCTTAATTTATTTTTTACTTTAGTTCATACACATTAGAAGAAGATCCTGAATTTGACCCATCTACCCAGATTGTACCCAAAAAATTGCCCACCATGCCCGTATATTCACCTAAGCCCCTTAAAGTTTGCCTGTACTTTCTCCTACATCCTACTTATTTCACCGATCAGGCCCTATCACTTTTTACAAGAGCATGCATTATCGTTTGTACTCGTTCCGGGGGGAAAAGATATGGAATTGCCAGCGGTGTTGAACCACCTTCTAGACTTCGGGCTAAAATTTCCCTCAGAGATGACCATTAACAATCAGAGATTCAGTACACTATTCTTGAAATCTCAAAAATGGGCTCGAGAGTCAGATAATTGGATGGTACCAACCGATGAAGTCAGCTTAGATGATGTTGTTTAGATAATGGAAAACTTATTCTGACATATCGGTGAAATTTGCAGTATGTCCGAGCTACTTGATGCTTTGAAACTACAAGGGCGCCTAGTCCCTTAACTTCTACATCTCCTCGTCAAGTGGGAGGATCTGTACGAAGAGGCCATTGAAGTTATTGAATGCATTGACTTCTCATGGAAGGATGATGTCGTTGCCACCGGATGGGGGGATGAATTCGATAGTTCAAATATAAAGGAAAACCTAGAAAAGACTAGCCTAATAATCAGTATATGTGGAATGATATCGTTTGAGGAGCTGCTAGGAGAAGTCAACAAAGTGGTTGAATATCCTGAGATAGATATAGAAACAGGGTTTCTATTTTTCCCCTCTTCTGTGAACTATATGACTAGATCAAGGAGGCATTACTAGGTTTCAAACCCACAATCAGCAACAATTGATAAGGGAAAGGTGTTGAGAAACTTCCTATACCAGAAATGACCCTCAAGGAGAGTAAAATCCTCGATCAATTAAAGAAAAATCAGGCAAACATTACTCTATGGGGACTCTTTATATCTTCTCAGCTACACCGAAATGCCTTGATTAAACTACTTATCGGGCCCACAATCCCTCCTTCCACCACGCCAAAATATCTAGTGAATTTAGTCGGATCTATAACCTCTACTAGAATGATCTCCTTCTCCGAAGAGGAAATCCCTAAGTTTAGTCCAAATCATAACTATGCTCTCAATATCTCTATTGAAGTCATGGGAAAGACCGTCCCATTTTCGTTTGTCAATAATGGACCAGCTCTTAATATTTACCCATTGAGAACCCTCACATTCTTGGGACGGATAGTGAGCGACCTTGCTCCAACCTCTGCCACGATGCATGCTTATTATAATACTCGTCGAGAAGTGATGGGATCCGTAAAGCTTACAATAGGGGCTGGCCCTATAAATACCATTACTGAATTCCAAGTCATCAACATCCTGACTTATTTTAACCTGTTGCTTGGATGACCATAGCTCGATCATATCAATGGTGTGTCTTCCTCCCTCCATCATAAACTAAAGTTTTTCGCCAATGGGCAAGTCATCACCATCTTAGGCCATGATGATACAAGAAATGGTATCACCAAATCAATATAATTGTGAAGGCTCAAACCAGTACAACAATGGAGTGTAAACCAATATGTAATATAGAAGGAGATGAGGAAAGTAGGGAGAGAACACAGAATATAAGTGGTTCATCCAATTATGGCCTACTCCACTGTTTGAGCGTGTGTAAAATCCGCTAAGAAAAAGGCACTAATGGCCTTTAGATACATAGCGCTCAAGCTTTATCTCTCTATATAGTGAATTCAGTAGAGTTTCGATAGGGTTTTGAATTAGAGATCCTTATAAAGGTAGAAGAAGGTAGGTTTTAATATAGTTGGGGTGGTTCCATGCTCACCCCAGGCATACAAGATGCATGTACAATATCAAGTGGCTAATGTCATACTGCCACCTATCATCGGTGCAAGTAAATAATTTAGAGATATTCTTCACACATGAGGTAGAAGTTATTGCAACGATTTTGTCCATGTAGGTTTCATAGGCCACGCTCACTCTCCCATGCATCGTCCATTCTGCACGCCCTATCAAATGTGTTCGGCCGAGATGAGGTGTTGGCCTAGCCGAGTAAGAGACCTTTGTAGTGCTGTTAGATCACATGTTGGTAACTGCTAAGTAGAGTCTCGACTGATTTGCATCAGGCTGAGATGAGACATTAAGCCCGATGTCATGGTATGTGGTCTTGGCTTGGTGGAAGGATGAGACTTAGACAATGACTACAAGATTCTCTGTGAGAGAACATTTTATAGGTCATCCTGACCCGAGCCAGACCTGAGTGTAGATGAGGTTACACTTGAGCATATCAATCACCCCTAGCCCTTAGTCTTCATCGGTAGGAGGAGGTTGAGCGGTAATAATGACTGGAGATAAGAAGTTAATACTGGTCATTGAGTAGCCACACGTCAGTCAATTAATGGTTTGCCGGCTTGATAGGACACGTGTCACAATTCCCATAGGTTAGCATGTGTGAGGGAGGCTGAGCCACTTGGGGTTTTGTGCCCTAATAATGGTTTTCTCAAAAGTTTTCCTCAATGATTTCGATAGTTTAAAAACCCCCATTTTCATCATTTTTATCTTCTTCGCCAAAACTTTCTCTTTCCCGCCTTAACCTACGCTATACCTCCATTGTTATACTGTGAACTTCTTTGATGTTCCATGCCTACACTCTACCATTTCTTGCTCCTTGGAGACCTTATTCGACCAGGTAATCTTCCCCACCATTTCTTTCCTTGCATTTTCCTGGTTTCTTCGTTTTTATGATTTTTCGATGACTTTTTTTGTTTTCCAGCGAGTTATTAGGTGGTTTTCGGTCTTTAGGAGGCGTTATAGGGTGTCCTTCAGGCCTCCTTACCTGTTTGCACCCTAGTTTGGATATCCCGATGGATCATCGGTCACCATCTCCGATGAACCTTTCGTTTTATTCTTGACAGTTCTTTAGGAAAATGGTTCAGTTTCCTTCATTTGATCTTGTGGTTGACTTGGTCAACACTTTAAATTGTTTATCCCCTTTTACTGTTTTCTCTACCTAAGTGGTAGGTCGTCCTTTAAATATTAAGACTTTTGTATAAGTTAACTGAGGAGTTCCCAACACTCAAGGAAAGGTGTTTTAGGGAGATAAGAAAGTACGAGGTCAAGGATGCTGCCAGCCGCAAAGCCGAGGCTTTTCCTCTTCATCTTATTTACCTTGTCCCCTTGCTACCGTTCGTCCTCCTATTATAGAGATCAATGACTCCATGTCTGAGTCAGCTACCTCTGCCGACGATAATCCCTCCGTCTTCCATACCGCCAAGAGTGTGGATTATTTCGACGAAGCTATAAGACTCCCTACTGATGGGTCTGAGGAGGCTGAAGGTTCTTCAAGAGCCTCATCCTCAAATCAAGCCAAGTCTTCAAATCAGGTCGAGTCTTCTCCAGAGTCAAGACTCTTTTATACAAATCCTTTCATTTCACGATGAGCCAAGAGTGGGAGTTGCAATTCCGCCCCCTTTAATGGCTATCCCTCTCGCTGCCATTCTGGGACAACACTCTGCAAAAAGTACTCAAGTCCAAGTTGTTGTCCCACCAGGTGTCGTCTGATTTGCAGACTAAGATGATGATGAAGATGCAGCCGAGGGCACACATAACACCTCGTGTATTAAATCCTGTAATACCCCGTATTTTTATGACTTTTAATTATAAGGTTAATGATAAGCACCCAAAACTGTACAATTTATACCCCGAATAGACGTACTTTTATTGCTAATTCTCGGTAATATGGGTCTTATGTGCTTAATTGTTTATTTTGTAGGCCTAATGTCCGTTGCGGTGTTCAAATGCGTATTTCAAGGCAATTGTGCATTTAATGGAACTAAATACCCTTGTCCCGTATCCTAACCTACCAAAACTGAGCCTAAACCGTGTGTGTGTTGAGTTTGTGCCATTTTATCAATTTTTAGATTTTTAGTTTGAGTCATTTATATTTTTAGAATTTATTTTAGATTTATTTCGTATTTTCTAGATTTTATTTTCTATTTTTTTATTTTATTTTTTTATTAGTATAATTTTATTTTATTTAGTTTTTAGTTTTCATTTTATTTTATTAGGATTAGATTTTTTTTTTAGGATTTCTTTTATTGGTTTTTTATTGATTTTACATTTATTTAGAATTTTAGTTTTAGTTCTATTAGAATTTATTTTTAATTTTTATTTGAATCTTTATTTTATTTTAGAATTAGATTTTATTAAATTTTTATTTTATTTTATTAATTTTATTTTATTAGTGTTACATATATCCTACACACCAAACTTATCCTACACCCTAAGCCACACCTACTTTCCCTACACCCTCACTACACCCAATACCTATCCCCTTCTTCTTCAACCTCAAACCCCCACATTCTCTCTCCTCTAAACCCACCAAAATCCATTAACATAACACCACCACTAACAAACCCCCATTAACATTGACAAAACCCATCTTCAATATCCACCGTACCACTACCTCCATACCAACCTAACCCCCGGTCGCCGGACCTGCAACCGTGACCTGCGAACGAGACCCTGCTCCTGACACAAACCCAACCCGCCGGCGACATCTCCCTACTCCGGCGGCGTACTAACCGGAAACATCTCCAACCCACTCCGACAGCCCCAAGTTCCTGCGAGACCAGCTCCCTCCCTCTAACTCCCCTCGCCGGATCTCTCTCCTCCATAACTTCCGGCGACGCCCCTCCGATCGCCGGCGTCCAACCCGTGAGCCCACCTTCTCCCTCCTGTCTCTCCGTCCGGCGTCCCTCACCTCCATACTCCCCTACCGGACCTCCACCCAAAACCGGCGGCATCCCCATCCTTCAACCGATAGCTCCGTCCGAACCCACTCCGCCGGCGGACAGACCCGCGTGTGCGGCCCAACTGTCCAAACCCGATCCATCCCATTTTTTACTCCCAAGCCTTGCACGATTTTGTTTCCACCTGCCATTTCCCAAACCAACAAAACTAAAGCCAAATGCCAAATGCCAAATGCCAAAAACGTGACCTGCCATAAACCAAATGCAAACCAAAGCCAACAAAACCAATTAAACTCATGTGCCACTTAAACCAACTTATCCCTTTTTCCCAAAACACCCCTCAAAGGCTCAAATCAAATTAGATTTTATTTTCTCACCTCACTACTCACATGACCTCACCCCATCCACATGCACCCTCCATTTTCTTCATATTACCCTCAACCATATATCCTCATACCTCACACCCCTCATGTGCACATCATTATTTTCCCAATTTACCCCCTAGCTCCATGCTTTGTATAAAATGAAAATGAAGACCCCATCAAATAAAGAGAGCTGAGAGATAGAAAAAGTCGAGAGAGAATTGTAGGGAAAAACACCTTTTGTATATAGTTTTATTTTATTCTTTTTTATTTTTTTAGATATTTGTGAGATTAAATATTGTAAGATAATTAATTGAGTGGATACTTTATATTTCAAATTATTTGGATGATCAATTAAGAGGTGTATGCTTCAATTTCAATGATTGGAGTTCAACTTAATCAAAGAGATTTGGTTTGATTGTTCTCTTCTCTTCTTTTATTATTTTATGCCTTTGAATATTAGTTTGTCATATTTCATATCATGTTAGGCTAAACCCCTTTCAAGGGGTGGGGTGAAACCTTTATTTGATGTTGTTTTATTTTAATTAGTTTAATTACTTGAAAAATCCCTTTGAATGTTAATTTTGATCTCTCACCCCTAGATTTATGCCTCGAGAGAGGGTAAATGATTTTCTAGAGAAAATCGATATTCTAGTGATAATACTCATTTTAGATTCGAACTAGAGATAGGGGTTTCTTAAGTGCACTTGAATTTCAACTCTAAAATTATTTTTTAAGATTTACATGAACTTTAATTGATCGATCCTAGCGGGTGATTAATTAAAAGGAGTGTAGATCTAATTTTCTAGAGTTGTGGGGTGTTAAACATAATATTCTAAAAGGTTACTATTAAAATTACATTTGCAACGAGAGTTGATTTGTAATTTTGATATTAATTTGAGAGAATTCAAATAATTAAATTAATTAATTAGAATAACTAAAATTTGTGGTGTAATCCCACTCCTTGATTGTTCTCCCAATTATTTACCTCACTTATCTTTTATTTTAGTGTTAGACTTTATTTTCCATTTTAGTCATTTTCTAGTTAGTTTTTATCATATCACCTTTAGTTTAGTTTAGTGTTATTTCACCTCACCTCACCCTATTGTTTTAATATTGAAAAAGCTAAAAAAAATTAGAAAAAGTGAAAAAGCACAAAAAGAAAATAAAAATTGAACTACAATTGAATTTGTCTCTAGCTTACTCCCTCGAAAGTGGATTGATACCCTTACTTACCTCTACACTTTAGAATGTTATATTTTGTAGGTAATTCAAGGTTTTGATTAGAAGGAGCTTGTACAGCAACGACACAAATATACGCAAAAGCATTTCTATCAGTTAATTAAATGGAATTGCTTTTAATTATAGGATTTATTAAAATTTATTCGGGATAATTAATTGGAAAAATTAATTCGAATTTAAATGCTAGCGAGACGAGAGTTAGTATTTGGTTATTAATATGTTGTTGAATATTACTGAGTGATTATGGTAATATATAATCATTGAATTTATTAAAAATGTCGTGAGTTGAAAATACGGCAGTTTTGATAATTTAGTTGGGACGCGCGTATCAGTCGTGTCAGGACCCAATTTAATGGATTTAAAAGTATTTATTTGTATGTCATCCGTATGATCTTTTTGAGTGCGTCGATGTGTCCAGAAGGGTCAAGATAGTCAGAAAACACTATCTGGGGGTTTAGTTTGGGTTCCGGAGCACTTTTAGGCCTAACCGGCAACCTGGAAGGATATTTTGGTAATTTTAAAAATTAAGGAATTAAGACCCACGAATTTTAGAGTTTATTTATATATTATTAGAAAATCCATTAGGGCCATTATCAGCCAAAAACAAGAGAGTGGGCTACGTGAGCTAGAGGGAAGTTGCCAAAGGGTTTCCAAACCAAAACCACCACTCACCACCACCATTTTCGTCGGAATTGTGGTCGGAGAAAGGAGGAGGACCAGCCCTAAACATCATCAACGAATCAGAAGCAATGTTTTTCAGGCAAGTGATTTATCTTTCAAAGATTCAAAGCATATAGTTTACATGTTTTTATAGATTTGAAGATTTATCATAAAAAATGAAAATTAAATGGATTTGAAAGGTTTTAAATCATAATCTGGATAGGACTTGCATGTAGTAATTATTGGAGATGATAACAACCACGAATTTATAATTTATGGGTAGAGAATTATGAAATTTGATTGAATTATGTGATGTTCTTGAAGAAATAGGAAAACTAGGTTTTTATATAAAAATTGGGTATTTTGATTTAAGTAATTGATGTTATAGGTTGATTTGATGAATCTAAAACGTGGGGAATGATGTAAACATGTTAGTAGGTTGATTACTATATTTAGTTGTGAGTTTTGGACGTTAGAATGAAGAGTTTGAGGTGTAAAAAGTGGAGAACCCGTAACTGTTAAGGATTTCTGAGCTGATACCTGCTTGATCGATCGATCGACTCAAGAATGTCGATCGATCGAACCATCGATCGATCGACCCCTTTTCTTCGATCGATCGACCCCTTCTGATTTTTGACAATTGTTTCTCTTTAAGGTTAATGATTATTCCGAAGCCGATGTGGGTTATTTGGGTGATTAGTATAATATTATGGGACTTAGATAAGGTCAGTAGGGTCTTAGTTATTATCAGAGAATGTTATAACTTATGGAATTGATCGATATTGCTTACGAGGGTCTACCGAGTGAGGTACGATTAGAAAGCATTCGAATTGAAACTATAATGGGAAATTATGATGAGTTAAGGTTAATGGCAGGAACAGAGTGACTTTAAGTGCTGAGATAACATCATAAATTAATAAGAAACCTAGTAACCTTTTGAGATAGGTTTAAGTAATCAAATCGATACAACGAGAGAGTTATCAAGATGAATATATATACTACGTATTATGTTCGGGGTAAACTTACTACGTACGAGACATTACTAGGTGGAATGTGTGAATACTTATATTGTAATATGATTACTTAGGTTGTGTGAATGCCTAGTGTATGGATTTCTTATGTGTATGACATACCTATCATACTTGCTATCACAGGAGGTTAGTTTTATTTTGGAAAAGGACCCTCTTATCCTTGTGTGCCTTCGGGGGGATTTAGACTGGTACCTTAAGGACATAGGTCTGTGAATGACTTATTTATGAGTTGATAAGTCAGCTGACCATTGGAGCGTATGTATGTGCATGACCCATGGGTATGTGAACTATGTTCGCCTCCAACATGTGTGATTTTTCTTAATGAAATGGTTCTTGAGAGATTCGGAACTCGTAGTCCCTATGTACGTGATGTACTGGGATTCGATAGCAGAGTATGCGTGCACTGCAGCTTAGCCTAGGGGTGCCATAGATGTATTTATGTACTGAGAGTGATATACTTATGTACTTGTGAATGGTCCATTGTTTCTTAGTAGATGTGAATAACTAAGATATTTGAATGGGTTAAGAATGAGAATTTAATTAACACTTAAGATAAGTAATTTAATGAATGTGAGCATGGGTTATAAATATGGCTTATTTGGGTATTACGAGTAGATACTCTATATTGGAACACGAAAGCATGAGTGGTACAAACTAGTTAGATAGTGGCATAACTAGGAGGGGTTAAAGGCATACGTTAGGCGTGCACAGTAGTTGAGAGGTAAGAAACTCATGTGAGAGTACGCAACTAACGTGTTTATAATATGTGATGTTTAATTGAAATTTAAGTCACTTGCTAAACTTTTAAATTGTTTTCACTTCGGGCTCTGACCCGTTTTCCTCCAAATCTATTTTTATTTTGTAAAAACATTTTAGGTGCCCAACCACAGGGACGCCAAGCATACGAGTTCCATTATGATGACGTGCTGTAGCTGCTATGGAAGTTACAGAATCTTGGTAGTAGACGCTCTCATTTTACCCTTGATTCCTTCAAAGTCATTTGTATCAGTTAGGGTATGTTGTCCATTCTTACTTAGAGGTTGTAGTTGCATACTTTCATTATTTCAGTTTTTGGTTTATTATTTATTCAGACTCTAGTATTAGGACATTATTTACTCTGACATCTTTATTATCGGAGTGTTTACTCCAGACTTATTTGATTTCATCTCGTTGAGCATTTATATGAGATTGGTTATGCGATTGATGGTTTATTAAATAAATTCCTGTTTAAGTGTTGGCTTAATTAATAAAATTTGGCATCTCTCTCTTTTTAAATATTAGGTGGCTAGTAATTAATTAAAAGTTTGTGACAGTGATGCTAAGACTGAACCAACTGGATATTGTGTATTAATTTAGTAAAGGAGTAGCTACCCGGTATTTAATTAGACGAGGTCTCACAGGTGGTATCAGAGCATCAGGTTCTAGTGTTCTTTAGGATCTGTGCGGCTTATTATGCTTCTAGTGTAGCTTTCTTTGATGTAGAGCCCTATGTTTAGGATTATTGAATTCTTTGGTGAGATTTCGTTCTCCTGCTATAACGTATATGATAGTGAATCTTTTTGCAATCGGGTGTGTTCGTGCACCGAACAATATAGTACATCAGGCGAAGACAATTGGGCGAACAACAGGAGGCAAAAGATCAGTTGAGGTTATTTAATTTATTAAAGAAGGATGACCGTAGTCGAAGTCACTCATATTATGGTACGGAAGTCCTATAGACGGCCAAGGCGCGACTTGTGACTTCCAGGCACAACTAAAGAAGAAAGTGGGGTAAAATTAGACTCATCCAACAAGGTTGGAATGGGAGAGAAAGAGTTAGGTGAAACATTGAAGAGAACCAGCATAGTAATACTCGAAAGGCGGAGATGGTGTGTGCTAGCCAAACGAACGTAATATATCCAAAGGCTTGGACATATGTCGGGGTATGACCAATTGAGAGTGAAAATTTGGGAAAAATTTGTCTTGACTCGTAAAAGCGGAGTTTCAATGGTGAGAGATAATCACCACACTTAGAAGTGGAATGTGACGTCGATAAAAGGCGCACATGTATGGTTTGACCATAAGTTTCTTCATCAGATGTTCAGGGTGAAAGGCGAATGTTGTTCTGAACTCACATAAGAGGGCCGGACATAGGTCATTTTGTGAGAGGAAATTTAATTATGTAGCGAACCTTACCCAGGTGAAGTAGGTGAAATGGAGAAGACGACATTAAAGGGAAAATTTACATACAAGAAGAATTGTTAGCTCTTCTGGGAAATTCTGCTTGGACGGTCAATGCAGATAGTAATGGCACGTAGTGTTAATTTGGAGGTAAACGTTTCCTTGGGTGGGGAGATGCAAGAATCGAGGAATTTATATAGTAAGACTGGGGGGAAATGGTGTTATAGAAGCACCATAAGGGGAAGACCCAATGGGGAACCCGTTAAAATGATTGGTATAGCTGAAATATTACCGAGCGATGGTGATTTCAGTAAGAGATGTGGAAATTAGTATCATGTTCCTTAGGTACATCAAGCTAAGGGAACAATGGAGGTAGTCATCAGAGTCAAGACTACCAACGTTCGATAGAAGGACCACCTTAACATGGTCAGTGTGACCGAGGATAAGTGGAGTATGTATAGAGGTATTTTGTGGGGAGTGAAACCCGTGCGTTATAAATGTTTCCCGAAGCAAGTGTAGGGATAAAGGAATTGTGCCTGGCAAGGGAAACATTTATTAAAATATTAGGTTTGGTACGGACAGGCGTGTTAAGTTCAGGAACCATTTCAACATGCAGGACGATTGTCAGGATAAAAGTATGAGTTATATCCTCAGATGATGTTGCATGTTGCTTGTGGCATGAACGAGTTCCTACAATTGTTATTATTGTTATTTCTCCTTGAAAGTCGAGTTTAGTGAGTATCGACAATTTTATTATTTATGTGAATATTTTTCCCTGATAGTGTGGGGTTACCTTTATTGTCGTCCGCGAAGGATGAATGGGTATATTGATAGCGGTATATACTTTATTGAAATTACCCGTTTTAGTGCTGTGTTATACGAGTATGATATTATCCTAATTATGGTTTTATATATGATTATACCGATAGTGTGTTGGTATTGCAAGTTTATCGGGGTTACTACCTTGGGGTAGAATGTTTCGTTCTGGCGAGGCCCCATCTGTGAGAGGGTCGGGCTCGCAATTGTACTTTTGTGTATATATATTATTGTGCTTTCAAAAAGGTATAATGATCTCGGATATTTAATCATAGTATGCGTAGGGATTTAATTGATATGATTCGTATGTAATTGGTTTACTAGTCAGTGAAAAGGTTTAACTGGTTATTATTAATTAATGCTCAGGATGTCGTAATAAGTAGAGTGCATTGTTTTATCGCCTTTAGAGATTTGGGAGTTTATACTCATAGTTGTGTGTCTGGGCACGGGATTTTGAGAGCCCCGATTATATTTGCATGATTTATATGAAATGTGATTACCATTAATGTCAAGAGAAAGTGTCATTCGGAAGGAGTTCCTTGTTTAAGTGTCATTCCGGAAGGAGATGTAACTTTGTTGTTAAGAGACGGGAATATAGGGGTACATGTTATGGACTGAGGGCTTAACGGATCCCGATGACCGACAATGCTAGGAATTATTGTATCGGGAAGGTTCCTTATTTGGATTTCGCTTTTCGAGACACCCCACGCATGAAACTTAGCGTACGGTTGGTAGTAGGGAGACGTATGACCGTTCGTCTATGATTTGGGTACCTCGATCGTTATGGAAGTAAGTAGTTATAACTGAAAGTTAACAAGGGGTAAATTTACGATATAAGGCCAGAAGAGCCAGTTGTTAGTGAAGAAGTACTGATAATTTTGGTTTTTGTTCGGATTTAAGGATGCATTAAGGTTAAAAAGGATTTAGGATTTCAAATTCAGAAGTGATTGAGAACGCCCAAGTGGTATAGCCACGTTGTAAATGCAATGACAATAAAGAGTTTGGAATACGTATGAAGCGTATATAATGTTTAAAAACCGTATGATTGGTTTATAAGGGGTGTATACATCTTGGTTTGCTAATGTAGTAATCGCCGGAAGAAGGGACATAGATGGGTAAGATTATTACTTATGGGATTAAACGTCGTAAGAAAAGGTGTTAATGAATATCATGTGTAATCAGTATAGCACGTCCGAATTTGGTGAAAAGGCAGTGGAAAGCCATTTAATAAGGGGGTATCTCTTGAGAAGACATATATTTAACTATTATGGACAATTTGGAGTAGAGTTCCTACCAATCAAATGTTGAGGGTCAAGAGAAAATAGAATAAGGATGTCAATAAGGTATAAAGAGTCCAAATGTGCACAAAGTGGTGAAAAGTGTAAGGGTCGAAACTTTTGGTATATGCCGAGAGAAGAAGATCATTAAGTATCACTTAACGGGAAGAATTATACGTGAAAGTCGGCATTGAAAGGGCTGTAGTAAGTAGTATAACGGTTGGGGTTAGATGATCAACCAGATAATTTTGTATCAAGCTGACAATTCCATGGATGGAAGAGTCAAGTTGGTAACTTTCCTTGAGGAGTTTCCAACTTATAGATAAGTAACGAGTTCCTTCGAATATGTGGGATAGGTTGTCCAGAAGGAGAGAAATGGTTATATTGGGTGATTTACACTATTAGATAGTGAACCCGTCGGTACGTGGTCATACGCAGTATTATTCAGAACCAATAGGAGATCCCCGAAATCCACCTTCAATGTGGGGTAGCAATAAGTAGTGGAAATAACGCTTCGTTCTGAGGGTTGTATCACCTATAGCCCGAGGTGTAGGCGCAAGGTGATTGACGACTGGTGGATTGTATGAAAGAAATTTTGGATTCATTGCGATCTTTTCAATTCCAAATCGGGTATAACTAGTAAGTGAGGTATATTCTAGTAATGGGGAGAAGATATTTCCTAATCGTAGAGTTGGGGGAAAGAAACCGTATGTATTTATAGTGGACAAGGTGCTTACAAATGTTTGTGTAACACCAACCAGCTGAAGTGGTTTTCCCTTGTGTAAAAGTCACAACGTCGAGAACAGAGATTCAAAGAATGGGAAAGAGTAGTCAGATGTGTTATTGATTTCTTCCAGGATGGGAGTTTGGTGCTTTGATAAACGCGGGAGTTAATGTGTAGTGAGGTGCGGACTCACAATAATATTGAGATAATGCGACCAATGATGTATAGGCTATTTTTATTTGAATGTTGTTTAGTAAGAGAACAACGTGAAGTGCATTTATTGAAGTGTAACCCTATAACTGATAAAGTATCAAGACTGTTAAACAAGCTTATTGCGAAGCGAGGGCTTTAGTGATTGGGCCATTCTATATATTTTGTTTTGAGTACTCGAGGATACCTAATTTTTCCAGGTATGCCTTACTTTCCCGAATTTCGGGACGAAATTCCGTTATTAGGGGGGAGTATGTAATACCCAGTATTTTTATGGCTTTTAATTATGAGGTTAATTAAATTGAATTGCTTTTAATTACGAGATTTATTAAAATTTATTCGGGATAATTAATTGGAAAAATTAATTCGAATTTAAATGCTAGCGAGACGAGAGTTAGTATTTGGTTATTAATATATTGCTGAATATTACTGAGTGATTATGGTAATATATAATCATTGAAATTATTAAAAATGTCGTGATTTGAAAATACGGCAGTTTCGATAATTTAGTTGGAACGCGCGTGTCAGTCGTGTCAGGACCCAATTTAATGAATTTAAAAGTATTTATTTGTATGTCATTCGTATGAGCTTTTTGACCGACGTGTCCGGAAGGGTCAAGATAGTCACAAAACACTAGTCGGGGGTTTAGTTTGGGTCTCGGGGCACTTTTAGGCCTAACCGGCAACCCGGAAGGGTATTTTGGTAGTTTTAAAAATTAAGATATTAAGACCCACGAATTTTAGAGTTTATTTATATATTATTAGAAAATCCATTAGGGCCATTATCAGCCAAAAACAAGAGAGTGGGCTACGTGAGCTAGAGGGAAGTTTCCAAAGGGTTTTCAAACCAAAACCACTACCCACCACCACCATTTCCATCGAAATTGTGGCCGGAGAAAGGAGGAGGACCAGCCGTAAACATCATCAACGAATCATAAGAAACGTTTTTCAGGCAAGTGATTTATCTTTCAAAGATTCAAAGCATATAGTTTACATGTTTTTATAGATTTGAAGATTTATCATGAAAAATGAAAGTTAAATGGATTTGAAAGGTTTAAAATCATAATCTGGATAGGACTTGCATGTAGTAATTATTGGAGATGATAACAACCACGAATTTATGATTTATGGGTAGAGAATTATGAAATTTTATTGAATTATGTGATGTTCTTGAAGAAATAGGAAAACTAGGTTTTTATATGAAAATTGGGTATTTTGATTTAAGTAATTGATGTTATAGGGTTATTTGATGAATCTAAAACGTGGGGAATGATGTAAATATGTTAGTAAGTTGATTAGTATATTTAGTTGTGAGTTTTGGACGTTAAAATGAAGAGTTTGAGGTGTAAAAAGTGGAGAAACCGTAACTATTAAGGATTTCTGGGTTGATACCTTCTTGATCGATCGATCGACTCAAGAATGTCGATCGATCGAACCATCGATCGATCGACCCCTTTTCTTCGATCGATCGACCCCTTCTGATTTTTGACAATTGTTTCTCTTTAAGGTTAATGATTATTCCGAAGCCGATGTGGGTTATTAGGGTGATTAATATAATATTGTGGGACTTAGATAAGGTCAGTAGGGTCTTAGTTATTATCGGAGAATGTTATAACTTATGGAATTGATCGCTATTGCTTACGAGGGTCTACTGAGTGAGGTACGATTAGAAAGCGTTCGAATTGAAACTATAATGGGAAATTATGATGAGGTAAGGTTAATGGCAGGAACGGAGTGACTTTAAGTGCTGAGATAACATCAGAAATTAATAAAAAACCTAGTAACCTTTTAAGATAGGTTTAAGTACTCTAATCGATACAACGAGAGAGTTATCAAGCTGAATATATATATACTACGTATTAAGTTCGGGGTAAACTTACTACATACGAGACATTACTAGGTGGAATGTGTGAATACTTATATTGCAATATGATTACTTAGGTTGTATGAATGCCTAGTGTATGGATTTCTTATGTGTATGACATACCTATCATACTTGCTATCACAGGAGGTTAGTTTTATTTTGTAAAAGGACCCTCTTATCCTTGTGTGCCTTCGGGGGGATTTAGAGTGGTACCTTAAGGACATAGGTCTGTGAATGACTTATTTGTGAGTTGATAAGTCAGCTGACCATGGGAGCGTAGGTATGTGTGTGACCCATGGGTATGTAAACTATGTTCGCCTCCAATATGTGTGATTTTTCTTATTGAAACGGTTCTTGAGAGATTCGAAACTCGTAGTCCCAATGTACGTGATGTACCGGGATTCGATAGCAGAGTATGCGTGCACCGTAGCTTAGCCTATGGGTGCCATAGATGTATTTATGTACTGAGAGTGATATACTTATGTACTTGTGAATGGTTCATTGTTTCTTAGTAGATGTGAATAACTAAGATATTTGAATGGGTTAAGAATGAAAATTTAATTAGCACTTGAGATAAGTAATTTAATGAATGTGAGCATGGGTTATAAATATGGCTTATTTGGGTATTACGAGTAGATACTCTATGTTAGAACGCGAAGGCATGAGTGGTACAAACTAGTTAGATAGTGGCATAACTAGGAGGGGTTAAAGGCATACGTTAGGCGTGCATAGTAGTTGAGAGGTATTAAACTCATGTAAGAGTACGCAACTTACGTGTTTATAATATGTGATGTTTAATTGAAATTTAAGTCACTTGATAAACTTTTAAAATGTTTTCACATTGGGCTCTGACCCGTTTTCCTCCAAATCTATTTTTGTTTTGTAAAAACATTTTAGGTGCCCAGCCACAGGGACGCCAAGCAAAGGAGTTCTATTATGATGATGTGTTGTAGCTGCTGTGGAAGTTACAGGATCTTGGTAGTAGACGCTCTCATTTTATCCTTGATTCCTTCAAACTCATTTGTATCAGTTAGGGCATGTTGCCCATTCTTACTTAGAGGTTGTAGTTGCAGACTTTCATTATTTCAGTTTTTGGTTTATTATTTATTCAGACTCTTGTATTGGGACATTATTTACTCTGGCATCTTTATTATCGGAGTGTTTACTCCAGACTTTTTTGATTTCATCTCGTTGAGCATTTATATGAGATTGGTTATGCGATTGATGGTTTATTAAATAAATTCTTGTTTAAGTGTTGGCTTAATTAATAAAATTTGGCATCTCTCTCTTTTTAAATATTAGGTGGCTAGTAATTAATTAAAAGTTTGCGATAGTGATGCTAAGACTGAACCAATTGAATATTTTGTATTTATTTAATAAAGGAGTAGCTACCCGGTATTTAATTAGACGGGGTGTCACAAATCCTATGTCTGCACAGTCACTGAAGTTGATCAATTAGTCTGGAGACATCTTTATGGTATATGGCCCTCTATTATAATCAGGGTACCCTCAGAGGATGAGAGGGCATTTCAAGGCCCAGAGGGTGAGGTGTGCGCATACGAACACATGTTTAAGGTCGGCTTTAGGTGGCACGTGCATCCTAGTGTATGATCCATTCTAGCCAATTTTGGTCTCGGCCCTGCCCAACTATCACCGAATACCGGAGAGTTTTTCTCGAATTTGTCGCCCTTTGGAAGTTAGTCCACCATACATACCTCCCAGTTAGCGTCTTTAGAGGATATTACACTATATCTTCTCCCAAAAATTAGTTTGTCTACTATCATCTTGTAGTTAGGAAACCGACTAAGAAAGCTCTAATTATTACCCAAACCTCTAATGATAATTGGAAACCTCGCTACTTTTTTTTATTTCTGGGGCCTGGTAATTCGGCACTAATGCCCTTGCAGTTCCTCTGAGCCTCGAGTACCCCAGCGATGGGAAACGGCCCCAATGTCGGTCAAACTAGATCCGGGCTTAAGCATTGAAGCCACTAAAGACGTGGAAAAAGTTAGAAACAAGGGCAAGAAGGGGGTCTCATTCAATTTGAGCAGTTGATGACCCCGCACTTTTTGGAAAAGACCAGTCTCGGGGTAGACCCCCTATCTGAGTTATGTAAGTATTAAATTTCTTTCCAACTGTTATATCGTACTTTGTCTGTCTGAGTTACTGATCTCATCTTCTTCATTGCAGAACAACCACCCAACACTCCCGAAGCCATGTGGAAAATAGCAGCCCCAAGTTTGACAAACCTATTAAAGCAAGTGGGCAAGAAGACAACCCCGACCCCTTACATAAAAAAGTCCATAATTGTCAACCCCGGTCAAGCCGAGCGGTCAAAGAAGCGGAAGGAAATGCATGAAAGTCTCCCCTCATCTCATAAGAACAAGAAGAGAAAGGATGGTTCGTCCAAAGATGGGAAGAATCAGGCTATCCCCATTTCCTCTGAGGACACCCTGGATGCTCACTTGCAGAACTTAAAGATCAGCCTAGGCTCCCTCCTGGGGAATAAGGCCGGAGCCTTTGACTCTCTCACCTCAATCACCTTCGAGTCTGACATTCGGTTCCTGGAAGACACTAATATCTCTCTGATGAATGACTTCGTCCTTCATAAGGCCATCAAAGTAGGTCCTTGTGTCTTTTTATAATATTATCATATATGTGAAGTCGTCTCGTACTTATGTATCTTGTCTTATAAAGACCACCATCTATTTTCAAAAACTCCATCAATGGATCAAAGAAAAAGTCCCTGAAATCCGTCAAGATCGTCATGCCATCAGAAATGACGAGACTAAAATCGTATCTCAGGCTTGGAGACTGAGATCAAAAATTTTAAAAGCAAACACACTCAAGCTATCAATAATTTGAACACCACCCACCACAAAGTAATCAAGACTCTGAACAACCAACATGATATTGAGATTGCTGGGAAGGTGAAAGAAGTAGTTGATATTAAGATTAAATATGATCAAAGACAAGCTATGGAAGACTTCAAGTCTTTGGAGGAGTTCCTGGGATACAGTCTACAGTGTCTCGAAAGAGGAGCCCACACTGATCGCCTCTGGGGTACACTGAAGTTTGGTGAAATTTACCACCTGTCAGAGCATCTTAAAACCTTTAGTCTGGATGACCCCTTGGCCATGATTGCTCTGAGTCAAATTGAGGGGTCAACATAACCGGAGCCTATAATTCAAATGGCTAATCAAGTGGATGAGAGTGAATCGATAGATGATGCTGAAGTCGACAGTAATGCTACAGGGGATGGACTAGCATTCGCCGAGAACGAGACAGACCCGAGCTCTTAATTCTTGAGTCCTTTAACTTATCTGGGTGGCCGCCTGTGGCCCAACGCCCCTTATGATGTAAATCTTTAAAAACACTTGCGATTTTTATTCTGATTTGGTTTTGTAACTTTTCTATCAAAACACTTTAAAATTGCTTTTGAATGGAAATGATTGTGTTGTTTACTGTCATACTTGAATGGATGAATTAATAGAGTTTTATCTCGTACTTAAGTTGTATTTATCTGTTTGTATGTGTGAATTCTTCTGATGTTTAACAAGTAACCATAATTAAATGGTTTATAATATTGATATCACCAGTTAACAATTTTTTCACACATCGTCTCATCCTTAGACAAGATAAATAAAACCAAGTAAAATGATTTTTGAATTTGACTTCACCAAATTATGGTGTTATATCACAAGTCCCCTTTCATTGTTTTGAGAGTGTATGGATGAGAGATGACTCGTCCATACACTGGCGTCTCGGACGAAAGAGATTTCTACCAAATTAATTATGTTAAGATAAACCACCATAAAGTGATTTTTCAATTTAACTTAACCAAATTATGGTGTTACATCACAAATCCCCTCTCGTTGTTTTGAGAGTGTATGGATGAGAGTTATTTTATCCATACACTATCGTCTCGATCGAGAGATTTTTCCACCAAATTAATGATGTTAAGATATTATTCCCCCCTCTCGGTGTTATTGAGAGTCCATGGACGAGGTTAGCCCCATCTGGACTGTCATGTCATCAAGAGCAAGGTAAAGATACTTCATCACAAGTGATGTTCCATAAGTTAAGATGAAACGATACAAAAAATCTGAACTACTCATACAATAAGATAGGAGAGAACACTTGGGAAAATTTCCCTTCATAACTTTCTTTTCATACACTGTTACATCGATATAAGAAATTCATTCAAAATTACTACTGATAATACTTTTTTAGATAATCGGCATTCCAAGGGTTGGATAATGGCTCTCCTTCCAAGTTCTCAATCTGATATGTTCCCAGAACCACCTCTACAATGACTTTGTAGGGGTCATGCTAGTTGGGATGAAGTTTGTTTGGATTTTGTCAAGTCTTCTTCATAACTATATCTCCTACTGCCAATGGTCGGGCCTTCACACTTTTATTATAGAAATTTATTATTCTCTGTTGATAGGTAGCTTGCCTAACATTGGCATCCTCTCTTTTTTCTTCTATTAGGTCTAGGTCCAGTTTATGCTCTGTAATATTCTCCTTTGGGTCATATGTTTGGACTCTGTGAGTTGGAAGACCGATCTCAGTTGGCACCATGGCCTCTGAACCATAAGCAAGCATGAATGGGGTCTCCCCCGTAGGCGTTCTCTCCATTTCCCTATAGAACCATAGGACGGCATGCACCTCTTCTGTCCATCATCCTTTAGCATCTTCCAAATTTTTCTTGATCCGATCAAGGATTGTTCTATTTCTCACTTTAGTTTGCCCATTAGCCTGGGGTCGGCCAATATTTCAAAAGAACTACTTAATGTCGACCCTCTCATAGTTTTTCCCAAGAATATATTCTTAAACTGCTTCCCATTGTCTGAGATCAAAGTGCTGGGTAGTCCATATATCCAAATAATTGTGACACACCGCCTAATTAATTACCGGGTGATCAGTCCTTAATTAATTAATTTCAGAATATCAAGTTCGTTTAGATAATGCATCACTGTCGAGAATTAAAATTTTATTTTAATAAAACTAACCACCTAGTATTTAAAAGGGTGATGTCCAAATTTTATCTTGTCATTAACTACTACTAAAAGAATACCAACAAATACTATGCATCACAGTAAAATAAGTAAAGTCTGACTGAAGTAAAATAAATGGATGGAGTACACATCTCCAAATACAATCTCATACAATAAATCCAAATAAAGAAATTAAATCTACGAGAGAATTTAAAACGACCACATCTCTGAAAATAAACATAAGTAAGGACGACATGTCCAACAAAATGAATAACTGAAAAGGAAAGAATGAGCTGAGTCGTCTACTAGTAATAATCCCGCAGCTTCCACAGCAGCTACAGCACGACGACTTAATAGAGTCTCCTAAGGCTGGTGTCCCTGTGGTTGGGAACCTTAAATAATGGAACAATAGAAAGATAGACAGAAAAAAGGGTCAGAGACCGAGTTGAAAACAGTTTAAAATAGCAAGTGCTTAAATTGATTCAATTAGCACAATTATTCTTCAAGTTAACTTAGCGTACTCACTTGAGATACTCATCCTCGATCTAGTGTTCACGTCTAACGAACCTAACTACCCATACTAGTCATGATATCCTGACTGACTACTAAGTGTATGATATTACGGTTTAAATTCTCCCCAAATAACTCAAAGCCAACGTACGTATGATTTCGATATAGATTGAGGATTGTTTCATTTTATTCTCGTATTCTTATAAATGTCCAATTGATAATACCATAAGTGTACATTGAAAAATAGCTTCATCAACATAAGACACCAAACATGATTCGGGTATACACACATTATACGCTTTATGTATACATACTAATTTATATGAATATAACAATATTGCACCCTTGGTTGAGAAACCCCTTTGTGCTACGCATACTCGGCTATCTAGTCCATTTGCAAAGCTCACGCATATAGGACAACAGGTTCAATCTCTCGAGAACCAATAAAAATATAAACACCTATTAGAGGCGAACATAGTCCCAAGCCGATGGACTACGCACCCATACGGCTGTCATCACTATCGTTCTCACTGATAGCCCGTACCTAGATTCCATGCTCTAGTGGTACGACTCTAAATCCCCCGAAGGCACACAGGATCCAGTCGTCCACAACGCGTTAACCTCCGTTCGATAGCCAGTATCTAGGTATATCATACACATAATACTTTAATCAATAACCATACACACAACTTATATAAATTCATTAGCTTTCCCACAGTCTAGTGTTTGTAGCACATATATTATATCTCTTATTATAACCCGTACTTTATTCGTGTATACTCTACCTTATATTTTCGCACCTCCTTAATTCTATGGATTTTATACCTTCCGAGGGTCGACATATTCTCCACTCACTATTAATTATTAATATAAGTCACTCGACGATCATACTGGTTTAACACTCACATAAATAAGCCTATGGAAAGTTTGAACAAAAATCGGCCTAAAAAGGGTCATTCTGGAATCTTGTTAGAAGACCCAGAAATCTCGTTCGAACAAGGTCTTTCGAATGAAGGTACTTAGAACGAACCACTAAACTCATTAGAAGGGCTACTAGAATCTCGTTAGAAGTATCGTTCGAACGAGGTCGTTCGAACGGACTTCTAACGAAATTTTCGAAGTCCCCCAGTTCATCTCCAAAGTCCATTTTTCCAGATTTTCTCTTCTCCAATTTCACCATAAATCCATTCCAACCCAATTACAAAGTTCCAAACCTACTCTAAGTCACCCTAGAACATTTTTTAGCATAGTTTTGGGGTCGAATCATTCTAATCATCATTTAATTTTAATAAATTCCTAAATTTTACCATCAACCATATTAAGATAAACCTAGAATTATTTGCCCATAAAAACTCCATTTTTATTTCGTGATTTACATCTAATTCACCAATTTCTGATTCCTATTAAGGGGAAATTCCTCTAAATGCAAACCCCGATCAGATTTTCTAACTTTCCTACACAATCTCAACATAGGTATACCCCAATTGGTATTTGTTTTCCTAAAACCTCAACATACATTAACAAGAGTAATAATTGCTAAAAGAAGAGCAAGATATTCACTTGCCTTAAAATTAACTTCTGATTCACAGGTTGAAATTGGTATAGGAACGATCCTCTTGACACGATCTACGGGCTAGTGTACTTTTTTCGTGAAAGGTTGAGTTCTTGGCTAAGGCTCTAATGGAGTCTCTTCTTATTCCTTGGTTCTCTCTCTCTTTTCCTCTCTTCTCATGTAGGTCAAAACTGACGGCCACTAACTATAAATGACCTTTACTTAAACCCAATTTTCATCCATTTAACTACCCTAAAATTCGTAAAGACCAAAATACCCCTCCGGGGTGTCGTTTTGGGTTAAAATGCCCTGAATTACAATTAAAATACCCGAATGGTATTTTCTGACTGTTTCGTCCCTTCCGAACACTCAGGCACACTCAAAATAGTCGTCCGAGTTATACAAAAATAAATTATCTTTTGACCCTCCAAATATATACAAATGACGCGACTCATACGCGTCCCAATTATTTGTAACATAACTGTCATGTATCTCATTCCCGGGCATACTATTATTTCATTAATTACTAAATCTCATCCCGCTAGTGATTATTATCATAAAATCGGATTAATTTCAATTTAAATTTTCTCCCTTTAATTTTATTAATCCCCATTTTCCATAAAACTAATTATGCGTAAAAATACGGGGTATTACATACTTCCCCCTAATAACAGAATTTTGTCCCGAAATTCAGAAAAGAATATATATATATACCTGGAAAGAATAGCTCTGAATAACTTTCACGCATGTCATCCTCGTGCTCCCAAGTTGAAACATTATGGTGTCGCCATTGGACACGTATTAGTGGTACTGCTTTCGACCTCAACTTCCTCTCGCTACGGTCTTAGATAGCAACCGGCCCCTCCTCGTATGAGCTATCAGGCTGTAAGTCTATCTCCTCCAACGCAATATAGTATGGGCCAAATCATCTCGAAGAAATCTCCTCAACAAAGAGATATGAAATACGGCATGGACTCTATGCAGGTGCTCCGGTAACCCAAGTCTATAAGCAATTGGACCAATCCTCTCGATGATGGGGAATGGCCCTATATACCTAGGTGCCAACTTTCCCTTCTTCCCAAAACACATAACTCCCTTTATAGGAGACACCCGAAGTAATACCTGATCCCCAGTGTTGAACTCTCGAAAATAGCGTTTTGTATCAGCATAACTCTTCTGCCAATCCTGAGCAACACGAATACGGCTCCATATCAACTCTATCCTTGTCGAAGTATCCTCAATTACCTCCGGATCCAGTAAATTGTTGTCCCCCACCTCTATACAACATGCTGGGGAACGACAAGGTCTGCCGTATAGGGCTTCGAATGGTGCCATGCCGATAGTAAACTGGTAAGAGTTGTTATAGGCAAACTCCACCAGTGGAAGGTACTACTCTCAACCTCCACCAAAATCAATAATGCACATCCGTAACATGTCCTCTAACATTTGGTTCGTCGGCTCTATCTGACCATCCGTCTGCAGGTGATAGGTTGTGCTCAGCCGCAACTCCGTACCCAATGCCTCCTGAAAACACTCCCAAAATCAAGAAACGAACATGTTGTCTCTGTCAGACACGATATTGAGAGGCACTCCGTGGAGTCTAATTATCTCTGCTATGAATAACTGGGTGTACTGTCCCGCGGTGTAGTCTATCTTGGCTGGCAAAAAGTGGGCTATCTTGGTAAGTCGATCCACTATCACCCATATCGAATCGTGACCCCTCTGTGATATAGGTAATACCGTGATGAAATCCATGGAAACGCTCTCCTATTTCCACATAGGAACCTCTAATGGATGTAGAATTCTCGCCGGCGTCTGATAGTCCACCTTTACCAGTTGACAAGTGGCACATTTCGAGACGAACTCGGTAATATCCTTCTTCATTCCGCTCCACCAGTACTGTCTACGCATGTCCTGGTACATCTTATCCCCACTGGGATGCTCTGTAAATCAGGAACCGTGCAACTTTGTCATCACCTTGTATCTCAAATCTTCACCCTCGAGAATAACCAATCTCCTAGTAAAATGTAAGCCCCCATTTGAACCCACGGTGTAAGACTCAACCCCCTCGGCTAGAAGCTTCACTATCTGACTTTGGCAGAACGTATCATCTGCCTAAGCCTGTACTACTCCCATAATAACCTGCGGCGTAACCATCATTATAGACATAAACGATCGAGCCACTGCATCCTGGTTCCCTAACTCCTTTCCATTTTGCTTTCCACACCTCGACCACCTCACCAACTGGCCTTCGTCTCAACGTGTCTTCTACCATGTTAGCCTTCCCCGGGTGGTATTGGATATAAAATTGATAATCCTTCACGAACTCAAGCCACTGACGTTGATGCATATTTAATTCCTTCTAAGTGAAGAGGTATTGTAGTGATTTATGGTCCGTGAATAAGCGAAATTTTTCCCTTAGGAGGTAGTGTCTCCAAATTTGAAGTGCGAACACGACTGCTGGTAACTCCAAGTCATGGGTGGGATAATTCCTCTCGTGAGGCTTAAGCTTATGGGAGGCATAAGCTATAGCCTGATCTCCCTGCTGAAGTACACCTCCAAGTCCTAATAAGGACGCATCAGTGTAGACCAGATACTCCACTCCCAGCCTGGGTAATGCTAACACTGGTGCTGAGGTTAACTTATCTTTCAACTCATCTAACGCTAACTAACAGGCGTCACTCTAGATAAATGGCACCCCTTTGCGAGTCAAGTGCGTTAATGGACCCGCTATCTTTGAAAACCCTCGAATGAACCTCCTGTAGTATTCGGCTAAACCCAAGAAACTTCGTATCTCAGTCAGTGTAGTGGGCTATCCCCACTCCCCCATCGCTGACACCTTCCCTGGATCCACGAATATCCCTCGATCGTAGATGATATGCCCCAAAAACTGTACCCCCTTTAGCCAAAACCCACATTTCTCGTATTTTGCGTGCAACTCATGCTGGTGCAGTGTCTGCAAAACCTGCCTCAAGTTCTTGGCATGATCCTCCTTGGTCAGCGAGTAAGCCAGAATGTCATCTATGAATACGATGACTAACTAGTCCAGGGACTCTCTGAACACCTTGTTCATCAAGTCCATGAACATGGTTGTGGCATTGGTTAGCCCGAAAGGCATAACCCTGAATTCATGGGAACCATATCTCATCAGGAAGGCAGTCTTTGACATCCTGCTCCCTGATACGTAGTTGATGGTATCCCGATCTTAAATCAATCTTCGAAAAGAAAGTCTCTCCTCTCAACTGGTCGAATAAGTCATTGATTTGAGGCAAAGGATATTTGTTCCACATCGTGACTTTATCATCTTCCCTTATTACACCGATTTATTCTCGATGTAGGAATTCTCTTTCACTACTTATGTCATATCGTACGGTTCTACTGATCGTGTATAGGAATAAAATTAAATTTAAGGTTACGGTTTTGCTTACGGATGATAAATAGGGTACCAAACTCATTTGCTAAAGACTAACCATCCCCAGCTCTCAACCATTGCTAGGTTTCATGAGTGGGATGTCTTGCAAAGCGAAATCCAAACAAGGAACCCCCCTGATACACTACTAACTAACATTGTCGGTCAACGAGAGTTGTGGTCCTTAGTATTTGTCTCATATCCCACATCCTTTCTTCCTGCTAACAATAGCGTATCTATGCTCATGTTACGAAAAAGATATTCAACACGTTACTACTACTAATTTGGCGTTAGGCTCTTCACTTTACCATAAAATTATTCCCATAGCCAGAGGTATTTCATTCTTTCTTGATTCACTATAGTAAACCTTTCTTACCCCCCTGGATTTGGTATAACCCGACGACATACTCCACAAGTCTCTATAGGATTTAATACCTATGTATACAAGTGACTCCGTTTCCTCTCGGATGACACTTAGCACAAATTTAATTCATCTCCAGGACTAATGGACACCTTATATTATTCTAATGGTCTATCATCACAAAAACTTGAATTATCCAATTTGATATCGGGATAGCAATACATTTTACGCTCATGTTTCTCACGTAGTACAAGTAAGATGTAACGCACATAGGTCATTTCAAATTTTCCTCATAACTAAAAGGAATCACTATTAATGATAAAGTTCCGTACCTCCAAAAGTGGGTGGCAGATGCGATATCAGTGGCATAATTGCATAGCGGGCATTATAGATACATCCATACTTTACTACCTGCTGTTGTTGTGAAATCTGTGTTACTGGGGTGATTATCCTTGTTTACCCAATTTGGGTATTCTGTGGTGTTGGGTGAACATTCAATGACTGTTGCAGGATCCTGCCTTTGCTAGGGAAATTTTGACGGTAATGACCCTGTTCGCCACATATGAAACACTTACCCACACAGTTTCTGCTCTGCTGGCCCTACTGAGCACACTGCTGGCTCTGTTGGTCTCGCTAACCTTTACCCTTCTAAAGGCAGTCCTGTCATTTGTGGATAGCGTTGCCACATGTGAAACATCTTCTTGGGAAGGGTCCTCCCCCTTGTCCTTGTTGTCCAGCCCCGATGGCCGTTACCACCCCTCCCTTGGCCATTCCGGCCCTGCTGAACCTGATGGCCGTGTTGGCCCTGGCGGGTTTGGCTCTTCCCACGGTTCTCATAGTCTTTTTGGTCTTGATGTCTCTAAGGAGCTTGCAACTATTGCGACGGTATTTTACCATTGTTATTATTCCTCAAAAGGTTATATTGATAAACTTCTCTTATTCTTTTGCCCTCTATAGGTTGCACACTGCGATTTTGGTACTGCAATATTGCAGTAGTCAGTGCTTGTGCCATGATGTTCGCAATCTCCGTGATTTCTTCTCTTCCCTGGTGTGCCTGAGGTATTTGTTGGTCTAGTCCCACATTTACTTCGTCCGCGGTGTTAGTGTGTCTCTCCCCCATAGGCGACATCTAAAATTTTAAATGAATCTTATAAAACCACCATCCATACTTAACATTGTAGCAGAAGTACAAAATCTACAACACGAAATAAGGATGCAACAGTCCTAATAGTAGGGCTCTATATCAAAGACGCTAACCAGAAAACGCAAGACGTCGAACAGATTCTAAAGGACACTAGAACCTGATGCTCTGATACTACCTGTGACACCCCACCTAATTAATTATCAGGTAATCAGTCCTTAATTAATTAATTTTAGAATATCAAGTTGGTTCAGATAATGCATCACTGTCGAGAACTCAAATTTTATTTTAATAAAACTAACCAACTAGTATTTAAAAGGGTGATGACCAATTTTATCTTGTCATTAATTACTACTAAAAGAATACCAACAAATACTATGCATCACAGTAAAATAAGTAAAGTCTGATTGAAATAAAATAAATGGATGGAGTAAACATCTCCAAATACAATCCCATACAATAAATCCAAATAAAGAAATTAAATCTACGAGATAATTTAAAACGACTACATCTATGAAAGTAAACATAAGTAAGGACGACATGTCGAACATAATGAATAACTGAAAAGGAAAGAATGAGCCGAGTCGTCTACTGACAATAATCCTACAGCTTCCACAGTAGCTACAGCACAACGACTGAATAGAGTCTCCTAAGGCTAGTGTCCCTGTGGCTGGGCACCTAAAATAATGGAGCAATAGAAAGATAGACAGAAAAACGGGTTAGAGCCCGAGTTAAAAACAGTTTAAAATAGCAAGTGCTTAAATTGATTCAATTAGCATAATTATTCTTCAAGTTAACTTAGCGTACTCACTTGAGATACCCCTCGATCTAGTGTGCACGTCTAATGAACCTAACTACCCATACTAGTCATGATACCCTGACTGACTACTAAGTGTATGATATTATGGTTTAAAGTCTCCTCAAATAACTCAAAGCCAACGCACTTATGATTTCGATATAGATTGAGGATTGTTTCATTTTATTCTCGTATTCTTATAAATGCCCAATTGATAATACCGTAAGTGTACATTGAAAAATAGCTTCATCAACGTAAGACACCAAACATGATTCCTGTATACACACATTATTCGCTTTATGTATACATACTAATTTATATGAGTATAGCAATATTGAACCCTTGGTTGAGAAACCCCTTAGTGCTACGCATACTCAGCTATCTAGTCCATTTGCAAAGCTCACGCATATAGGACAATAGGTTCAATCTCTCAAGAACTAATAAAGTCATAAACACCTATTAGAGGCGAACATAGTCCCAAGCCGATGGGCTACGCACATACCTACGCACCCATATGACCGTCATCACTATCGTTCTCACTGATAGCCCGTACCTAGATTCCGTGCTCTAGTGGTACGACTTTAAATCCCCCGAAGGCACACAGGATCTGATTGTCCACAATACGTTAACCTCAGTTCGATAGCCAGTAGATAGGTATGCCATACACATAATACTTTAATCAATAAGCATACACACAACTTATATAAATTCATTAGCTTTCCCACAGTCTAGTGTTTGTAGCATATATATTATATTTCTTATTATAACCCGTACTTTATTCGTGTATACTCTACCTTGTATTTTCGCACCTCCTTAATTCTATGGATTTTATTCCTTCCGAGGGTCGACATATTCTCCACTCACTATTAATTATTAATATAAGTCACTCGACGATCATACTGGTTTACCACTCACATAAATAAGCCTACGGAAAGTTTGAACAAAAATCGGCCTAAAAAGGGTCATTCTGGAATCTCGTTAGAAGACTCAAAAATCTCGTTCGAACAAGGTCGTTCGAATGAAGGTACTTTGAAATAACCACCAAATTCATTTGAAGGGATACTAGAATCTCGTTATAAGTATCGTTAGAACGAGGTCATTCGAACGGACTTCTAACGAAATTTTCGAAGTCGCTTAGTTCATCTCCAAATTCCATTTTTCCAGATTTTCTGTTCTCCAAAAACCTAGAATTATTTGTCCATAAAAACTCCATTTTTATTTCAAGATTTACATCTAATTCACCAATTTCTCATTCCTATTAAGGGGAAATTCCTCTACATTCAAACCCCCATCATATTTTCTAACTTTCCTACACAATCTCAAAATAGGTAGACCCAAATTGGTATTTGTTTTCCTAAAATCTCACCATACATTAACAAGAGTAATAATTCCTAAAAGAAGAGCAAGATAATCCCTTGCCTTAAAATGAACTTCTGATTTATGGGTTGAAATTGGTATAGGAACGATCGTCCTGACACGATCTATGCGTTGGTGTACTTTTTGTTTTGAAAGGTTGAGTTCTTGGCTAAGGCTCTAATGGAGTCTCTTCTTCTTCCTTGGTTCTCTCTCTCTTTTCCTCTCTTCTCACGTAGGTTGAAACTGACGACCACAAACCTTAAATGCCTTTTTATTAAACCCAATTTTCTTCCATTTAATTACCCTAAAATTCCTAAAGACCAAAATACCCCTTCGAGGTGTCGTTTTGGGCTAAAATGCCCCGAATTCCAAATAAAATACCCGAATAGTGTTTTCTGACTATTTCGACCCTTCCGGACACTCTGGCGCACTCAAAATAGTCGTCCGAGTTATACAAAAATAAATTATCTTTTGACCCTCCAAATATATACAAATGACGCGACTCATACGCGTCCCAATTATTTATAACATAACCGTCGTGTATCTCATTCCCGACCATACTATTATTTCAATAATTACTAACTCTCATACCGCTAGTGATTATTATCATAAAATCGAATTAATTTCAATTTAAATTTTCTCCCTTTAATTTAATTAATCCCCATTTTCCATAAAACTAATTATGCGTAAAAATACAGGGTATTACAATAATATTCTTCCAAATAAACTGGAAGTTCTTCCTCTCCATTATGGTGATCATCGTCTCGGCATCCACCCACTTAAAAAATAATCGATCGCCACTATCAAGTATCTGTAAATACCTACAGCCCTTGGCAACGGTCTTACCAAATTAATCCCCGGGATTGCAAATGGCCAGGGGGAGTGATATAAAAGTCAGAGGTCGGTGAGATTGATGAGGTATGCTGGTGAATCTTTGGTGCTTGTCACATCTCTTCATGTAACTAGATGCATCCTTAGCCAATATCGGCCACCAATAGCCCTGGGTGATAATTCTCCTTGCCAATGATCTTCATCCTATGTGTCCGAAGCAAGACCCCTCTGCACATCCTTCAAGATATACTCCACCTCAGTCGGGTGGACACATCGGAGTAGGGGAAGGAGAAATCCCTTCTTGTATAGGATGTCTCCTATAATGGAGAACTTTTCCGCTTTGTATCTCAATTTCCTCCTCTCAACCTTTGAATCGGTTAACTCCCCGTCTTTGATATATCGGATGATGACGTCCATCCATGAAGCTCTTGGGTTCAAGTTTAAACAAAACTCAGTTATCCTCTTTTTCAATGGTCGGCCAGTGTAGGATCCCCACTAGTACCGACCTTCTAATCTATCCTAGTGGCAGAGGCTAATCTCACTAAGGCATCGAATCGGTTGTTATCTCGTCAAGGGATCATTTTTAGCTTCACCTACTTGAACGTTTTCAGCACTGTCTTTACCCTCGCTAAGTACTTGGCCATTCTATCATCCTTGGCTTTATATGCTCCCAATATCTGATTCACTGCCAGTCTAGAGACGTTGTGAACCAAGAGTTGGCCAACATTTAATGCTCTGGTGAGGGAAAGTCCTGCTAGAAGATCCTCATACTCCAACTTATTGTGGGAATCCTTAAAACTAAATCTCAGAGCATATTCGATCTCATTCCTATCTGGGGCTGACATAATTAAGCCTTTTTTGCTTCCCGCTTCACATGAAGAGGCGTTAATAAATAAATTCCAAATAGTACCTTTTTTGGAAAAATTATCCTCCTACAAGGTCCTATATTTGAAAAGATATCTCTCTTATTCATTTTCACTCACTCTACCTCTTGTCGTGCTCGTCTTGGCCTCATCCGGGCTTTCACTTGATTTTTCTGTCTCTGGTGTTGAGTTTGTGTCAGCCTCGTCCCAAGTGAATTCGACGATGAAATCTTCCAAAGCCTCCCTTTGATGGCCATCCTCGGCTGATAGAGAATTTCAAATTCTACCAATACTATCGACTAGGCCATCAATATACCCAATTTCTCATGTTTATAGATGACCAGTCTGAGAGGAGAATCAGTGAGGACGACCATAGTGTGCACCTGAAAATACGATTTTATATTTCTCGAGGTATAAATCAAAGCGTAGGCCAGCTTCTCCATCTTAGGATATCTCTGCTCGGCCCCCTGGAGGGCCTTATTGTTAAAGTACACTAGCTTTTGCACCCCATCCTCATATCTGACAATTACTACACTGATAGCCGACTCTGACATGACTAGATATAGATATAACCTTTCCCTTGAATAGGCTGAGATAACAAAAGTGGTGAGCCAAGATAAGACTTTAACTCCAGGAAGGCTCTCTCACACTCTTCATTCCATTCGAAGGCCTTTCTTAAAACTTTAAAAAATGGGAGACACTTATCAGTAGCTCTGGATACGAACCTGTTCAATGCTGCCACTCGTTCAGTCAACCTCTCGACATCTTTTATGGATTTTGGAGTCTATCTCCATCACATATTTAATCTTCTCGGATTGGCCTCAATCCCCCGTTGATTCATAATAAAACCCCAAAATTTACCTCATCCTATGTCGAAAACACACTTAGAGGGGTTGAGTTTCATTCGGTATTCATCCTTGGTATCAAAAGTTCGCTCAAGGTCGGACACATGAGTGTCGGCCTTAAAGCTCTTTGTCAACATGTCATCAACATATACCCCCATGGTTTTTCCTATCTGGTCTTCAAACATCTTATTTACCAATATCTGATATATCACCCTGGTATTCTTCAGGCTAAAAGGTATGACCTTGTAACAGTAGGTCCCTTTATCGGTAATGAATGTTATTTTCCAGCATCGGTCGGGTCCATAAAAATCTGGTTATAGCCTAAATAGGCATCCATGAAACTCATAAGCTCATGATCGGATGTGTCATTAACCATCTGGTTTATCCTCAACAGGGGAAAGTGGTCTTTAGGGCATGCCTTGTTCAAGTCTGTGAAATCAACGCACATTCTCCATTTTTTGTTGGCCTTAGGGATGATGACACCATTTGCTAACCTTTCAGGGTAGATAACTTCCCGAATGAAGTCGTCTTTCTCCAACTTCTTCACCATATCTTTGATAACATCATACTTCTCTCTAGAGTACACTCTCCTTCTTTATTTGACCGACTTTGCATCCTCGGGGAACATTGAGCTTATGGTAGAGGACCTTAGCATCAATGTCAGGCATATCCCTATGGCTCCAAGAAAAAATGCTTTTCCTCTTCCTCAGTAGTTTAACTAACTCTTCTTTAATCTCTTTCTTCAGGGCCTTACCGATTTGTACAATTTTTATGGCTCATTCTCATTGAGGATAATGGATTCTACCTCCTCGATGGCTTCGCCCTTTTTTAACTTAGTCTTATCTCTGGGTTAATAATGTTAGTGTTATAAGTTGTAGTGGATCTATTGTACTCCTCCCTCTCTTCAGTCGAGTTGAAGTAACACTCACGTGCCTCAACTTGGTCACCCTGACCTTCCCCTACTCCATATAAAGTTAGGAATTTAATCATCTGGGGAACTGTTGAGGGGATGGCCTCAAACTCATTGAGGGATACTCGTCCCAGGATTATATTATAGGCTGAGTAGACGTTCTCATCAAGAACAAAGAAATTGATCTTCTTTATGAGGAATTTTGGCCTACTGTTCCCCATTCTAATTTCCATCTCATAGATTCCCAAAGGTTGTACCTTATCCCCATTCAAACCAATACGAGGTTGGTGATACGGGATCAGCCTCTTCTTGGTCAACCCCAGACCCTTATAGCAGTCCCAGAACATCACATCGACTGAGCTGCCACTATCGACCAATATCCTGGGAACTTCATACCCATGAACCAGGGTGGTAATCACCAAAGGGTCATCATGTGGGGCTAAGATCCACTTAAAATCTAACCTCAAGAAACTAACAATTAGGTTATTCATATCAACTTTTGTTGTATTCACCTTTTTTGGCACAAATGCTGCTGAATGCACTTCTTTGGCTTTTAGAGGAAGAGATTTGGCTTCAGTCACATGCGCTTTTTTATCAACAATTTCCTTATTACCGCCTGTAAGTCCTCCACAAATTATTTTAACTCAGAGAGAAATCATGTTCCATCGACCCTTAGGATCGATGATTAGAGGTGGCAGGTTTGGGTCGACCTCATCATCATCGTCTGAGGCATCGTTGTCTCAGTTAGGGGGCATCAGGCCTGCATTTATCATTCCTCTTATTTTAGGTGTTATCTCGTCCACCCATTATACTATTCTTATCCACGTATTTCCTCAACTTTACAGCCTTCAACAATTTTTTTACCTCGTCTTTAAGAGCAAAACATATGTCGGTTGTATGGCCATGATCTTGGTGAAATTCACACCACATGTTCTTATTCCTCTTGTGAGGAGGAGTTCTTAACTTATCTGGCCATTTTAGAAACTGATCATTCTTTATCTCATTCAAAATATGCTCACAACTGATTATCAATGGGGGTATAGTCAGCGAACTTATCATCCGTCGGTCTCTTTTTTCCATCTTTACCCTTTGAATTATAAAATTTACTTCCACTGCCTTCTCCTTCCTCATTGTCTCCCTTGGAAGCCATCGCTTCCTCCGTATTCATAACCTTATTAGATATATGTAGGAGTTTGGCCATGGATTTTGGAGGATCTTCGGCTAGTTTCCAGAGGAGCTTTCCTTTATGCAATCCTCCCATCACAACAGTCATAGTAATTCTTTCTTTGTACTCTTTAACCTCTAATTTCTCCTTATTACATCGAGCTATGTAATCACTCAGACTTTCATTTTTTCCCTACTTAACGTACAGCAGGTGCGTCATCGTCTTTTGGGGCTTCACTCTGAAGAAAAAATTATGTATAAACCTCTCTGTTAACTGCTTGAAATTTTTAATTGAGTTTTTAGGAAGGAAGGTGAATCACACATGAGCAGCACCGGTAACTATGCTGAAGAAGGACTAACACCTCATCTCATCAAAGACGGAGTAGATATCAGTAGCGTATTAATACATCTCCATATGATGGATGGGATTAGTGCTCTCGTCATATTGAGGCATGATCACCGGCAGATTGAACTTAGCCGGGGTTGGATAACTCATAATTTTTTCCACAAAGGCGGAGCCTTTAATGTAACCCCTCTGTAAAGGGTCTCGGATCTTCAGTATGTCCCCTATCTTATCCTCCAATCACTGTATGGAATCATTCCAAGGCCTATCGACCGCATCTTAAACCTATCTCTCGGCCTGAATAACATTGTCTCCAGCCCCTATTCTGTTGGTTGGACAACTAAAGGCTCTTTAGAGACCATCATTTGTCGACTGTTAACCTCTTAATGATCCTCGTCTCTGCCTCGTGGAGGCCTACGATCGCCACATCTATCATTTCTCCTAGATCCGATAATGCTTCGAGATATGGAGAGAAGATTACTCAAATCATCTGATGTCGGGACTAGCATATCAAAGGTCGACCCTCTGCTAAGCATGTCTAGAGATGATGCTCATGGCCTACATACTTAGCTCGACCTACCACTATGTCCTCTGCTGGGTTAAATTAGATGCACAATATCTCCATAGATTTGGTAAGGCTCCTAATATTCTCTATCTTCATCATCATCACATTGATCGTCCTCATCATCATGGAGGTCTTGACCCGGCCTCCCCAAGCATAAATTCCTAGGGTCGTCTACGTCTCTATGCATTTGTTAAGGAGGGAGATCTTTGTTCAGGGCCTAGGGTGGTCCCCTGGTCGCTAGATCAGGGATGCCTTCCTTGGCGTTCAGAGTTATCAACTCCTCTCTGGCGCCAGTTGGTCTAGTCACAATATTCTAGCAGAATAAGGCAAACTGCTCTTGGTCTTTCGTTGGCTATTCACTAATGAGCATGGTGTTGCCGCCACTTCAGCCATTTCTGACTGGGGTGGGGCTTAACTAGAGCTCGGGCCAATGACCAGAGGTAGATCAGAGGCTATATCTCTAGCGAACTAGAAGAGCTAAAAATATATTTTAAAAAAAGGCTTGAGAAGCTTAACTATAGATCTTTCAATGGTGATACAGGCCCACCTGAGTGGAGCTGGATCACCACCAGAGAATTCGGTGATTACAAGCTAAACAAGGAGGAGGAAGAAGTTGCACTTCATTCCCATAAATGGCGCCAGATTGATGATACCTAAAATGGAATCACCAAATCAATGAAATTGTGGAAGCTCAAACTAGTACAATAATGGAGTGTAAAAAGATATGTAATATAGATGGAAATGAGGAAAAAGGGGAGATAACACATAATATAAGTGGTTCAGCCAATTATGGCCTACTCTACTGTGTGAGTGTGTGTAAAATCAACTTAGAAAAGGGCACTAATGGCCTTGGGATACAGAGTACTCAAGATTTCTCTCTATGTAGTGAATTCAGTAGAGTTTCATTAGGGTTTTGAATTAGCTATCCTTCTAAAGGTAGAAGAAGGTAGGTATTTATATGGCTGGGGTGGTGCCATGCACACCCCAGGCATGAGGAGGCATATAAAATATAAAGTGGCCAATGTCAGTCTGCCACTTGTCATCTGTGCATGTTAATAATGATTGAGAGATATTCTTCACACATGAGGTAGATATTGTTGTAATGATTTTATCCACACGGGGTTCGTATCCCATGCGCACTCTCCCATGCGTCATCCATTTAAATGTGACCTGTCCGATGTGTTCAGCCAAGATGAGGTGTCGACCTAGCCGAGTAAGAGACCTATGTGGTGTTGTTGGCTCACATGTTGATAACTACCAAGTAGAGTCTCGGTTGAATTGCATTAGGCTGAGATGAGACACTAAGCCCAGGGTGATGGTATGTTGTCTCGGCCTAGTGGAAGGACGAGACTGAGACAGCAACTACAAGATTCTCTATGAGAGCGCATTTCATAGGGTTGGCCTGAGTCGAGCCAGACCTGAGTGTAGACAAGGTCACACGTGGGCATATCAGGTGATGATGATAATACTGAGAATGTAAGCACCAATAATCCGGTATTAGATATATAAAATGGGGAAAATGATATGCTTTTATTAGGTTTCCAAGTCGAACCACTTCCGCTCCCAACAGGGGAAGATTTCAAAAATAGAGTTTGTCCAGAGAACAACCCTCACGGTAATGTCAATGTGATACAAATGTTTAAGAACATGCACTTCATGCCCGGACTGGGGCTAGGACAATGACAACATGGAATACTAGAACCTATAATGGTTAAGAAGGCCTTTACTCTTAGTGGCCTGGGTTATCAACGATCAATATATAAACTCAGAACACACCTCTAACCTCGATTAAAGAGAAGGATAGAAAGTACCAAGACTGTCTCAGGGGATTACTTGAACGGAATATTCATCAAAGAGGGTGAATATTTCCCCTTTTGTGGCTTTCCCGAATGTGGTATGATCATGTGGATAAGACAAAGAAGCCAGAAATGGATATTTTCTTCGAAGACAGTTACACATGGGCCGCAAGTTCCCAGCATCGTGTGCAACCAATCATTGAAAAGACTATAGATTCTACCAAATATTTTGAGGGAAGCGACTTCGAGGATTCATTCAAATTACAGACAGTGGGGCTGACACTCCGTATGATCCACTCAAGCGCTACATCATCGGATCCATCCTAAATGATCAAAGCTACTGATGCACCTCCCCTCAACTTAAAAAGAGTACCGGTTCCACCTGCTAAAATGCAACCCAACTCAAATGTTTATCCCATTTCCTCTTCTCCCTATTCTGATCACAATGTAATTGAGATATCCTTTGATGAGGTTCTCAACTCTGTTTTTCCCAACAATGAAATAAACAAAGATTTTGAGTATCTTATCGTGCCTTACATTAATTGTCTTGATTCTAATCAAACTCTTGATGATGATGATGATGATTTTGCAAATGAACAATTCTTAACTGGTTTTAATAATGTTATTAATAAACAACATAACCGCGTTTAGATTAATGAATATGAAACTATTTTTATTAATCTCGATTCTAATATCCAAATGCGAGAGATTAGGATAGGATCCACCCTTAATGAGCAAGAGCGCGCGCAACTCGAAGGATTGCTAAAGGAATTTATGGATATCTTTGCATGGTCCTATAATGACATGCCCGGCATTGATCCCGAGATAGCTCAGCACGAGATCCCAAGGCTCCTAGAATGCAAACCGATCAAACAAAAACTGTGTAAGCTCCGCACCGAATGGTCACTCAAGGTTAAGGAAGAAGTGGTCAAACAGTTGAACCTAGGCTTCATCCGGGTGATCGAATATTCAACTTGGCTAGCCAACATTGTACCCATGATGAAATACGGAGGAAAGGTTCGCATGTACGTTGATAATCGAGATTGGAACGAGGCCTCTCCAAAGGATGATTATCTGCTACCCAATATCGACATGATAGTAGACAACATGACCAATCACACTCTCAAGTCACTTGTTAATGGTTTTGTCGGATACAATCAGATCAAGATGCACCCGGATCATCAATAGAAAACCGCATTCATCACCACTTGGGGAACCTTTTATTACATCGTTATGCCGTTTGGTCTCAAGAATGCATGGGCTACCTACCAGAGGGCTGCCATAACCATCTTACATAAGCTAATACACAAAAAAGTTTAGGTCTATTTTGATGACATGATCATCAAGTCTAAAACTCGGGAAGGTCATGTTACCGCTCTCTAGAAGTTCTTGGAGTGACTACAGCGATACCAAATGCGACTTAACCCACAGAAATATGTCTTCGGAGTTACCAAAGGGAAGATTTTGGGATTAATGATTAGCAAGAAGGGTATTGAAGTTGGTCATGCCTAAATAAAAGCCATAATCAAAATGCCATCACCCCGAATGGAGAAGAAAGTTCAGGGATTCTTGGGAAAACTATAATATATCAGTCGGTTGACTTCTATTTGCGAACCCATATTCAAAATCCTTCGGAAGGATTCCACTTAGGTTTGGAACAAAGCTTTTCAGGAGGCCTTTAACTGAATCAAGAAATATCTAACTTGACTTTTGGTACTCATGCCACCATAACTTGGTATACCCCTACTACTATACCCGACTGTAACATATACCACAGTTGGGGATTTATTAGCCCAATACCTTGAAGAATCCCGCAAAAAAAGAGAAACCTGCAACACCAGTTGCAAGTTAACCAGGTACGAAGTTAGCTACACTGCCTTGGAGAAAACATGTGTCGCCCTCATCTGGGTCACCCAAAAATTACAACACTATATGCTCGCGTTTCCCATCAGACTCGTATCCCAAGCATATCCTATCAAATACCTGCTCGAGAAACCTACCTTATCTAGCCGAAGGGCCCAATAGTTGATGTTACTAGCTGAATTCGATGTCACGCAGAAAGTCATGAAAGGTAGAACCATCCCTGACTACCTTGCTGACCACCCTATGGAAGAAGCCTATGTTTGGATATCCGAATTCTTGGATGAAGATATCCTTTGTACCTCCAGTGGAAAATGTTCTTTGACGGTGCTGCCAACAAGAAAGGATATGGCATAGGGATACTCCTAATCACCCCTGATGACTCTCACACTCCCATTGCCATCAAGATAGATTTTCCCTACACCAACAATATGAACGAATATGAGGCATGTACGGTAGGTCTCAAAGTCACTCTAAAAAAAGGGATCTGATGCCTAGATGTCTATGGAAATTCATCCCTCATTATCGACCAAGTTCTCAGAAGATGGAAAGTCAAGGATGAGAAACTCTTAACCTTGCATGCCCACATAGAAGAGCTAGCCTCCTAGTTCCAAGATATAACCTTCTCCATTACTTGACACGAGAAAAGAATAACTTAGCCGATGTCGTTGCTACCTTAGCCTCCATGGTCGACATGCCCGAGGGAATAACGATGGCTCCTTTCCTAGTCTAAAAGTAGGCTAAACTAACCCACTGCTACCACATTGAGCTAATCATAAAAGAAGATCCTGATATAGCTGATTGTTGGTACTATGATCTTTGGCGCCTCCTAAAGCATGGCAGGTATCCCCAAGATTCTAACAAGAAAGATTGAGCAACCCTCTACAAACTGGTTGCCTAGTGCATTTTCTGTGATAAAACACTGTTCAATAGAAACTTTGATGGAACCCACTTACACTGCATCACCTGGGCTGAAATTAAAGAGATGATGCAATAAATCCATAACGGTGAATGTGGACCCCACATGAATTTCCATATACTCGCCAAGAAGATTATCCGATAGGCTATTGTACTACCATGGTTAAGGATTATACTGCCTATGTTCGAAGATGTCTTAAATGCCAAGAATTTTCCAATCTCCAACACTTACCTCCGCGAGAATTGTACAACATGTATTTTCCCTAGTCGTTCTCCATATGGGGCATCGATATCATAGGGAAAGTTGCACCCAAGGCCTCTAATGGGCATGAATTCATCTTGGTTGCCATCGATTACTTCACCAAATAGGTCAAAGCTGAATCATACACAGTGTTGAATGTAAAAAAGGTGGTCAAGTTCATCTGGAAGAATATCATCTGTCGATATGGGGTTCCGCATGAACTAATATGAGATAAGGGGCTGAATTTCAAAGCACAAGTCACGAAATTGGTTAACGAGTATGGGATTCAAAGGCATAAATCTTCTCCCTACTGACCTCAAACCAACGATGTAGTCAAAGTTGCTAATAAGAACCTCAAAGCAATCATCAGCAAGATGACTAATAGTTATGGGATTGGGCCGATCAGATCCCTTATGCCCTCTGGAGATACCACACTTCAATTCAAGTATCTACTGAGACTACCCCTTACTCTCTAGTTTACGACATGGAAGCAGTCCTACCCGTTGAACAAGAAATTCCTTCACAACGCATCATGCCTGAAAGCAAAGTAAGGGAGGAAGACTGGCATCAGAGCCGTTTTGATGAGTTATCGCTCTTGGACGAAAGAAGGTTAAAAGCTATACATATCATATACAAGGGTACCATCGTCGAATAGCACAACCATTAAACAAGAGAGTCAAGGACCGAGATGTTTGAGAAGGGTACTTAGCCTTTAAAAAAATCGTAGAACCCATTTGGGAACCCAGAGGGAAATTCAAGCCCAATTGAAGCAGTCCATACATTGTGAAAAAGATCCTATCTGATGGCGTCGCTATGCTCGCTGACCTTGGTAGAGAAGAGATGTCCCGTCCAATCAACCTGGACCGTCTCAATAAATTCTACCCTTAGTTCGAAATCTTGGTGTGCTACGACCCTTTTCACCTCCCTTTCATTCTTTAAAAAAAACTTTATTTCCCTTTACTCAGAATTATGTGGGGCCTGATCCTCCAAAATCCTTTTTTTCTTTCAAAAATGAAACTAAAATATTTTCAAAACCCCCATAGGTACGTGGTAACTCATATGCTTTACATGAGCACGGCCCCCTTCTTTTTCACAAAATTCTATTCTTTTCTTTTCTCCGAGAACGACGGTTCATTTTTTCATTTACATGAACAAAAGGATTCTTAGCGATTGGTATTAATAACTCAAGGGAAAAACTCATCAAGAGGCACAACAATATAATTAAAATCTTTTTTATTCCATTAATGAGAAATTCAAATACGATTACAAATATCGGCATAGGGAGGCAAACTTCTTGCCCCACCAACCTAACCTTATTGTCCTTAAAACAAAACAAACTAGCTAACCAAACAAACTTCCCAATTTTTTTCCCAACAACCAAACACATAACCATCATAAAAGTTTCACACATAACCAGCTTCGCATAAACACCAGCTTCACAAAAAAGGCCCTACCCATAGCTACCTAAAGAATCAGCCCCGTCATTATCTACATCTTGGGGTCCCCAAACTTCCCCGGCTTAGATGGAAAACCAAAGGCGCTCCATGGAACGGTAAGCTCGGACTTAGGAAAAACCACTACGCCTACCTACATGGTATCAAAAATGGCGAGCCATCTCTACCCGGTCTCTTCTGCCAATATCTTAGCCACTACCCTCCTCCACAGCCATTTCATGTAATCCCCAGAAACACGCCAAACTCTACAAATAGATTGGGAAAGACAGGTGGAAGTCCTACGACTCTCCCACAAAAAGCGTAACCACATTGCATTCCTTCCATCAAATCCACCACGGGAAACAAGTCCAGAACATAGGAAGGCATAATCTACTCCCATCCTACTTGATTCTGGAGATGCTAAGGAAAATAGAAAGATGTATTCCGGAGGCCAACCAACTGAAAGTCCTGATATTCCCCCAATTTTAGAATGAGCTGCAACTCTCCCCACCAGGGTTTCGACCAACGCATACATCGAGCTCCATGCTCCACAAACCAGTTTTCCCAGTTCTCAACAGTCGAGCTAAAGTTGATAAAATAACAGGTGAAGAAATTTAGCACAACTTCCAAGGGTATTCAGGAGGTACGCTAAACGAAATCTCTCAGATAACCACATGAAGAGCATAACTGGGTTCCCCTCAGAGAGTCAGAATGACCTTCCCGCCAAGAATCTAGAACATTTAGGGTCTCAGCCAGTATCACCGCCACGGGATTGCGACAATATGACATCCACGCAGTGATGGAAGTAAGCTAATGGTCCACCAGTAGGTCCCTGATCACCAATAGTAACTTTTAAAGTAAGCCAAGGGTGACGGCTCCAGTATAGCCTGCATTATCAACGTCCTAAAGACGCACAGAATATAGCACAGCTGGGAGGGAAATCATTCCACCAGTAACCAATGACCGAACCGCCGAGGGTGAAATATGGAGAATTTTCATCAACAGTGCTCGAGGGGACCAAGAGAATTCAGGCATGGCCGTCGCAATACTGGGATTTACCCCTAATATAGCATAAAACTTCTCGTAAGTCGAGTAGCCTTTGTCTAAGTCAAAATGAAAGACTCGGGGTACTAGAATTGTACCGCAACTGTCAGCATGTTCCAGTCAAGGGGCCAGTTACGCCATAAAAAAACACGACGCAGGTTAAAAGCATCATAATCTACATTGTACGAGCACATAGCCTCTAAATTCTCGAAGTAAGAGGCGAATTCAGCACTTATGAGAAGATCCATGTTAGAAATGATAAGATAAGAAGCAAGAAATAAGCAAAAGAAGGAAATTTGGATGTATGAAGAAAACACCCCACCTTACCCCTTTTTGTACTTGAAAAACTTGGCTAAAGATAAGGGTCCTGCAAAATTCATATAAAAACCTACCCCATCAAGGAAAAAGTAGTTAAAGAAAGTAAAATCAAGCATTGGGGTGATTGGATTGGACTGACCTGCCGATAGGCAGGGCAAGGGGTATGATGATTGGCATTCCCCCATTTTTAGCAAATCATCTTTTTCCTTTTTTGTCAAAATACAAAACTCAAAAATTATTTTTATTTTCAAAGTCAGGCCAATTCCACCTATTTTTACTTATACTTTCTCAAAATAAAATTCATTTCTTTTTAAGTCATTATAATCCTTTTTACGGTCTCAGCAGCAAAGTAAAAGGTGCATAGGGATTAAGTCATCTAAGCAAAGATAAATTAATAAAATCCCATTCCATTCCATTTATATATTGCTTCATTACATTTAGAAAAAAACATAAAATAGCGGGACTCAGTCTGAAACCCCCCAAAAACCTTCTTTCTCTCTCTCTCTCTCTCTCTCTCTCTCTCTCTCTCTCTCTCTCTCTCTCTCTCTGACCCCCCATCACTGCGGCATACGTGCTTTCCCTAACGAACTGAGGAATCCCAGCTATCTGATCCAGACCCCTCCCCAAACGAAGAAGATGGACCCAAGCAGGAAGGAACCAAGATCGAATCTCGAATATGATCCCTTGTGGAAGCCACCCAATCCCCGAAGTCTCTCAGCTAAGTAATCAAAACCCGAACATGCTGCAAGAAAAATAAGAAAAGACCAATTCAATCATTCTGAGGCAAAGAAGAGATTAAAAAGACAAAAGTCAAAGAGATGAAAGGTATACCTCTTGCTGAAAGGCGTCCTCTGTCATCCCCAACACTTCTGGGTTCATCCCATTGGGGAAATATAGCATACGCACCGATCTTCCCTCAGGACATCTAAGGTTGTAGGAGGGAGCAGCAAGCCATAGAAACGGAACCTCTAAAGTTGTCACTGCTGTTGACATAGACGCACCACCCGCACTGTGGGAAGACCCCATTGGTCGACTCATGCCCCAATCAGAAACCATAGGAGGAAGAGGCATAATGTCATATATGTTGGGCGACATCATCCTCTCGATAAAAAATTGAGATAATCGTAGGTCACTGTCGTGTCAGTATACGACGAATAAGGCTTGCAGACCATCGCCGCCACCCTCGCCTCCTCCATCATATCTCGCACTTACCTCATGTATCTCGGGGGCATTTTAGGTGGCACCATCACCTTGTCCTACACCTCCTGTCGGACTACTCTGTTCCCCAGATACCAATAGTAGCCGAACTTGTACGTCAGCAGTCGATACAGCTGCACGTTCCCCCTAGTCACCCCCGTGTGCTGGATGGTCGTCCCCCAGGGATAGAAGGTCACCTATAAGATCCCCGGCGGAAAATAAATATCTAAAAAAGGACATGAAGAAAAATGGTATCAAAAGGAAAGAAGAATTTACTTGATCGCTCGTTAGGCCATTCAAGACCTGACGCACCACCACCACTAAGGAAAGAGACTGCCACGACTGCCGGTTGGACTTTCGCCACCGATACATAGGATAGAAGTCCCCCACCAACTCATCCTTCAAATCTATCAAATGGGCATTAAGCCCAAATCACCTAATAGAACCACGTCTGCAAAAGAACAAGGGTCATCAATCAGAAGAAAGCAATCAATAAATAAAATGCATAAAGGAATATGCAAAAAGGAAAACATACCTCCAAAAGATACGTGGCACCAGTAAAGGTCTGCCGGAAGCACCGGATGAATGCATCCAAAGATGAATAAATGGTCGCAAAAGTAAGTCTCCCTAGTCAAAGAGAGGGATATTCGAAATACCCTCAAATAAGGTAAAAACCACAACTGGATGACGTCGCCACTAGTCGCCACCAAAAACCCTCCCAGCAACAAAAGAATAAATAAACAGTTCATTTGCCGCACCTGCATCCCATTGGACTCGTTGATCTACCGACTTAATAAAACCTCCTTCAGAAGAGACAGACGGATGTAGTCCCCCGAGACTATTCGTCCAAAATCACCCAGCACTTCCTCTATCGCTGTCAGCGTCACCCGTAAAGTCCGGTCCACCTCTATCGGGGCCCCCTCACAATTTAGCCCCAGCAGTTATTATACATCAATGGGATTCACGGTCATCTCTCCAAAATTGAAATGCATGGTGTGGGTAGTATCCCATCACCTCTCTCCTAAGGCACAGAGGGAAGCCGTCGAACGGGGTGTCTCATCCAATGCAAATGCCAAACTACCAAAACCAGTTGATAAATCCACCCATCACACCACCAAAGGAAGGTGCTCCCAGAAGTTCTTGAACCCTGTTGTCCCCCGAGAATACAGGCTCGACGTAGATATATCAGTCTGTCAAAGCATAAGGGAAAACCCGTGTCAAAATTTAAAAAAAAATGAGAAAATACACAAGAAAAGGGAAAACCAAAGGTCATTAACACGTACGTAACCATTAGGGTTGACCACCCTAGACGATCGATGGTGCACAAGATCACGTAGAAGAGTCCTCTCGTCTACAACTGGCTCAAATAAGTCAAAGGCATTCTCATTGCTCGGTACTAGGGGCACCCTGGCCCGCCACTCCAAATACGCCCAGTCATCAACACTCAACCACGCCATGTGAACCACACTGCTTGAAAAATTCGCCATTTCCTAGTCATGGAAAAGAGAAGAACACTAGAACAGTTCATAATAAAGAAAGGCAGGAGATAGAAGATCTGAAAGTTGTGAAAAATGAAGAAATCTCGCCATTATTTATAGGAGGCTAATGGGCATGCCGATTAGCAGTCCCTGGCCACATACCGAACAACACTATCCTTTCATCTGCTTGAAGTAGTCCAAAAGGACGTGCCACTGTCGTTTGGCACCCCCTACACCCTGTTGGTCGTCACCTCCTTGGAATTTCGTACAAAAAATACTAGAAAATCCCAAAAATTCCTAAAATTGCCAAATGAATTTTAGAATATTTTTTCACCAAGAAAATTATTTTTCAAGCTCTCAAATCCCCAATCGAATTAAATACCACATTTTCTCCCCCAGCTTAAACCCCATAATTCCTTAACGGAATCCCAAAATTATTTCCCCAATAGAATTCTCAAATCCAACCCCCCAGTGAAAAATTAACCCAATCTGATATTTCTCCAGCAATGTCTCTAAGGGACACAGCAAAAATTAAAAATCTCCCCCAACAGGGCTACATCCGATCCTCGGACTAGTATCGTTTCCCCAGAGGAGTCTCCAAATTTTCCTAGGAGAACTATACCCCACGCCCCTACTTAAGGTCCTCAAAATTGACCTCGACCCTCAGAATTGGTCGCTCCCACTTAAGGTCCTCAAAATTAGCTTCGACCCTCAGAATTGGTCGCTCCCACTAAAAGCCCTTAGAATTGGCTTCGACCCTCAGAATTAGTCGCTCCTACTTAAGGTCCTCAAAATTGACCTCGACTCTTAGAATTGGTCACTCCTACTTAAGGTACTTAGAATTGACTACGACCCTTAGAAATGGTCATTCCCATTTAAAGTCCTCAGAATTGACCTCAACCCTTAGAATTGGTCGCTCCTACTTAAGGTCCTTATAATTAACATCGACCTTCATAATTGGTCGCTCCTACTCAAGCTCTCATAATTAATTTTGACCCTCAGAATCGGTCACCTCTACTTAAGCCTTCGAAATCGGCTTCTACCCTTATAATTGGTCACCTTTACTTAAGCCCTCGGAATTACCTTCGACCCTCAGAATTGGTCACCTCTACTTAAGGTCCTCAGAATTGACCTCGACCCACAAAAATTGGTCGCTCTTACTTAAGGTCTTTATAATTGACCTCGACCCCAGAATTGGTTGATCCTATTTAACCCTCTGAATCGGCTTCGACCAATTGGTCGCTCCTACTTAAGGTCCTTAAAATTGACCTTAACCCCCAGAATTGGTCGCTCCTACTTAAGGATCTCAAATTTACCTCAACCCTCAAAATTCGTCATTCCAATTTAAGGTCCTCAAATTTGACCTCGACCCTCAAAATTGGTCGCTCCACTTAAGGTCCTCAGAATTGGTCGCTCCTACTTAAGGTCCTCAGAATTGATCTCGACCCCCAGAATCGGTCGCTCTCATCCTTACGTCCTCAAAATTTAACTCATCCCATAGAATTGGCGATCCCCAGAATTACTTTTACATACTCAGAATTGACCTCGACCCTCAAAATTGTTCGTTCCCATTTAAGGTCCTCGGAATTCATCTCGACCCTCAGAATTGGTCGCTCTATCTTAAGTCCTCAGGATTGACCTCGACCCTCAAAATTGGTCACTCCCATCTTTATGTCCTTAGGATTGACCTCGGATCTCAGAATCACCTATCCCTGACATTACCTTAGGTCCTCATAATCGACCTTGACCCTCAGAATCGATCATCCGCATCCCTTAGATCCGCAGAATCGATATCTTTTCCAAAACATCATGTGGTGTCTATTCGATGGCTTTCACTTATTCTAAGATCACATTTTGAGGGTATTTATATAAACCACATTCTAGGCCCCACTAAAGTCTCTCCTTAGGTCCCTAGCACCTCCCCCATTCACTACAAAACCTAGGTCTACTCTGAGTACCGATCTAGAGGCTATCGGGCGATCTCGGGCCCCATTTGACTCCGGTAAACTCTATCATTAGAGAAAAATCTTAATGAATCCTTGAAGCGCACTGAATTCCCTTTCTAATGATCCACCCCATGTGCTAATCGGCATAATGGTTCAAATGAACGGGCCATTTTACTATCAAAAATCGATCTGAAGGCCATCGGGCGCTCTCGAGCCTCGATTTAACCCTAATTAACTTCATCATCATAGAGAAATATCTTTGGATATTATTAGGGCACTGAAACCCCTTTCCAACGGTCCACCTCATGCATAAAATGGCATAACTGTTCGGACGAACGATACATTTTCCCCCAAAAATTGATCTGAAAGCCACCAGGCGCTCCCGAGCTCCTTTTGACCAATGCCAACCCTTCAACTCGAATGAGACTTAATGAATCCTTAAAGGGCACTGAATACCCTTTCCAACGGTCCACCGCTTGTGCGAATCAGCTTTATGGTAAGTACGAACCACCTATTTTACTCCGAAATATCACCGGGTGCTTTTGAGCCCCAGTTGACCGAAGTCAACTCTCCAAATTGAGAAAAGAGGTACCTCATACATCTTTCCAATGGTCTGCCCTGTGCACGATTACAACTTATAATTTGGATGAATGATCCATTACCATCTGATGATCTCCCGTCCAAAGGACAGACGAGCGCTTTCGAGCCCCGTTTAACCAAAAGTCAACTCTCGGACTCGGGAGCAACCCAAATTACTCTTGAAGGTCTGTGAATTACCTTCATAATGGTATACAGTGTGCATGATTTGGATCTACGAATTGCGTTCTACGAATGTTTTTCTGAAAAAATCTGCACGCGACTGCCGAATGGCAGGTTCATTTTCGTGCCTATCCACAGTTTGTCTAGGGTTACCTATCGATTGGTAGGGCTAGGGATATACCGATAGGTAGCCCCCTACCCTATAAATTGAGGTCATGATCTCACTCTCAAGACACACCTCAGATCCATCAATATCAATTATATTAACAACATTCTCCTTTAATCCGCAAAGTTTCCTTAAGTGAAATTCCTTTCCATCTTTCATTCCCATAATTTTCATACCCAATTTAGAAAAATCTTATTCTCTCTCATCCAAAATTCATTTCAACATTCAAGGGAGCTCATCAAAGATCAAGATCAAGCCTCAATTATCCAAAGAAGGTTCAAAAATCCTTCTCTGCCTTTAAATTATTTATTTTCGCATTAGTTACATAAATTCTTAATTTAGCTTTTACTTTAGTTCATACACATTAATATCTCATCCTTTATTAGTTATATTTAACATACTCTATTTTTTATAAAAAGAAAATCAAGAAATAGGGTTACACCTATAAACTCCAACGGGATTATTCACCACATTTTTTCAAAACTAAAAATACATTTTCTACACACACATACAATAAATTCCCGTTTTAATCTATGGATAAACCACATCCTTATGTTGCATACGAACTACATGAACTTTGATGTTTTTATAGGCTACTTAGGCGTCTCAGGCTTAAACCCGAGACTCGAGCCCAATTTCCCAATTTTTCAATTTTTCCATTTTCGCATTTGCAGCATTTTCATCTATACATTATTTAATATATATTATATTTGTGATTCATATTGGCGTTTCATCAAACATATATTATTGTTTCATCATAACGATCAATATCTCGATAAACGCATACATCATATTTTCTAGATATGATTTTCGGAACATTCCTATGGATGATCTCACTCTATCTTTTCCATGATATGAGTTGGGCGATTCCGATATCCATATATATATATATATATATACAAGCACACACACTTCACAGAGAAATTAAGAAAAATAACAAAACAAGCCCATGAGAGATTGAAAGGGCGGGATGGGTGCCTAACATCTTCCTATTCCGTAACTTAGCCCCCGAACCTCTGAACTATTAGTTTCGTAATCATCAGTTTGTATTTGACGCCACTCTCTTGAGACGGTAACATGTTCTTTTGCTTATTTTTTGCAAAATAGGTTGGAGACTCTATCTCTTTACATTACCCCACATCGACGACGGCTGAAGCGCTCCTAGATAAAGAGGGTGAGAGACCTTCACCCCCCCCCCCCCACCCACGGAAAGGAGATATCGTGTGGCCACAACATGAACTATTATAAGAGCAAGATTTATAATTACTTATCATATATTTTAGTTTGTATAATATCATTAAACCCCACTGCATCCTCATGAACATTCTCAAGACTTCAAGTGAAGAAGAGTTACTGACCGAATGCAACAATCGAAGATCGATCATCTTTACATTTATCGAAGAAGGTTGATGAGGTTGTTTCTGTGAAATATTTTGTTCAGGGTTATTTTTAAAGATTTTGAAATCTTAAAATATTTTTTTTAAATGTTTTTAAAATTTTTTTGAAAATTTTGCTAAGTCATTAGAACGACATTTGGATGTCAGTTGAATGAGTTCATATACCTCATTATAACAACTTTAACTTTGTTCAAATGAGATTAATTGTCGCGTCTTTTGGCAGGCTCTAGAATCTCGTTGGATTAGTCATTTGATGTGTGTTCAAACGAGAAAGGTTACTTCATTCAAATGAGATGTACCTTCATTCGAACGATTACGTGAGAATTTATTTTTTTACCTGATTTTAAATGCAATCTTTCATACTTATCACTTGGAGACTCTTCTCCCTATATATAGATATATGGGGATGCATTTAATCTAAGCCTTTTATACATATTTTAGTGATCAAACTCTTTTATTTTTTCAATCCAAACCCCTTGGAGTATTTGAGATCACTTTTCCAAACCACAAAGAACATAGTCCTTGTTCATAACCTTATGGAGTTAATTCTCTAATATTGAAAAAGATGGGAATACTTATTCCTAAGGCTGGTCGGTAGATATCGAGGCATGTAGACTTTTCTATAAGATGGTGTTAGATCTACATCATTTTATGTTGACAACAAGGAGTGTAGAAAGTGTTGTTTTAGTTGTTGGATCTCTAAGTTTTATAAGTTTGTAATTGTCATTCTGTAATATCGAGTTACAAACGGTGTTGAATATATGTTTTGCCCGAAAGAGATTTTTTTCTCATCTCTTATCTTATTTAGTTTGTGTATGGTTTTCTTGGCTTCATTTAGGTTCAAATATCTTACATTTGCACCTTATTTAATCAGATAAAATTTATACTAAATAGAATTTAGTTTGTGTGTGTGTGTGTGACCTACTCTATGACTTATACATATAATTGGACCACTCTGTTGCATTTTTTAAATTGGTATCAGAATTTGTTTCTACAAGTTACTTAGATTAATATTTTTAGTTATATGGATAAGTAGTATAATAGGCTACCTTTATTTGATGGCACAAATTATGCCTACTAGAAAGCTCGAATGAGATTGTCTCTAAAGTTGATTGTCGAGCACATTTGGATTGCAGTGAAATGGGGTGGAATCCTCCTAATGTGACTAATGATAATGTCATTAGTCTAAGCCCAATCACTAATTAGTCTGAAGATGAACTTAAACTGTACAAACTTAAATCTTGAGGCTTAAGTGCAATTTTTATACTGTCACACCCAATAAATTTCGTCGCATCATGACACGCACCACGTCTAAAGAAGCTTGGGATATCCTCCTTCGTACTCACGAAGGTACTAATTTTGTGAAAGCTTTTAACCTTCAGAACCTCACCACACAATTGGAGATAATTAGAATGCTTGGATCTTAAATTTTTGATGAATTTTCATTTGTCTGATATTGTAAACTCTAGTTTGGATTTGGGTGAAAGAATTCCTGAGATAAGGGTAGTTAAGAAAATTCTGAGATCTCTCCCTTACCATTTTTGTGCTAATGTTACTTTCCTCAATTATTTTCGAAATTTTAAAAACTCTTATGTTAGAAGAGCTCATAGGTTATCTTAAAAATTATGAGTTAGATATATTCATAAAACCCTAAAAAATGAAGGAATGGATTTAAATGTTAAAACAAGGAAAGAAAAGGTTTTTAAATGGGATTTCGAAATCGATCTAGATGATCTTTTCATGTTTACAAAATAATTAAAAAAAAATTGACAAATTCAACAAAGAAAATTATTCGAAAGTAGAAAATAAAAGTTTTGAGAAAGATAAAAATTTTAAAGCAAGAAATAATGTCTTTAAGAATGATCAGTAGAGAGATAAAATTGAATTCCCTAAGAAAATTGAATCAAAGATATGATATTAATGTGAGGGGAAAGGACATAAATCCCATGAGTGTCTCGTTAGGCTTAAGAGACAGGGCAAAGGAAAAGCAACATAGAGTGATGTCGAGTCATTCGATTATGGGGATGAATTAACACATGAACGTAATTTTTGTGCATTCATTGTCAGACACATTAGTACTTCTAGTAAGTCCCATGCTAGTGATGAAAATTCTATACATGATAGCCTCAACAATATGTCGAACCTTTCTTGAGAGAGTGAGGTTGATGAAGAGAATTTCAGTGAGGGAGAACGTGGCCTCCAATACACCTATGCCAAACATTACAAAGAGTCCTTTAAAAATCGAACAGGAAAATAAAAATTTGATTCTTAGGGTGTTGTCTTTAAAAAAGGATTTGAAGGTTTCAAGAGAGTGTGGAGAAGTTAAAAGTTTCTTTATGTGAGAAACTTATTATGGTTGGTTAGGAAAAGACCGATTTGACTAATAAATTGACTAATCTTATGAGAGATATTGAAACTTCATTGGACATTCATGAGGAACTTAAAGCCCATGTTTCCTAACTAGAGAAAGATCTCGAACATGCCCGGGAGTTCAATGTTACTTAATAGGACATATTTAAGATGGTTGGAAATATGTTCCTATGTTTCACGTTAGGTTATATGGAGAGGCGAGTGATAAATACAACAGTCCAACCACTTCCTAAAATGCACCCAAATTGGTTACTAAGTTTGTAATGGATCCTTATGGGCCTCAATCTAAACCACTAAGGAAAGCTCGTACAAAGGTATACCCAAACAAATCTATGTTTGTTCCCATTGCAAACAAGGAGGTCACCTTATGGACTTTTGTTTTAAGCTAGGGAGAGTTTTTTTTACATGCATTCCCATACATGCTCCCACATATCATCGTTGATATTTTGATAGTCTTCGAGAGCAAGTGGAGTTTTTAGTCATGAATTATCAATATTTGATGAGGTAATTTCAAAGGATGTCTACTCCTTTTGAGAATACCTCCTGGATTAATGATTGGGGGAAAAACTTGTATTTAGTATAGGGTAGTAATTATCATTTTTCTATCTTTTGTCCCTATTACTAGATTTTATTTATATGTTTATATTTTTTTTTAAATGCAAAAAGATTCTATTTTTGATAAAAAAATTCAAAAACTTAAAAAAGATTTTATCTTTTATTTTAAACCATTTATGGATTCACATTTAAGATGTTCGAATCTCAATTACATTCCATCCATTCATTTGACTTATTCATGGTGTTATGAGAGTTGGGTTCGTTTATTTTTTGGTCTTAATAATGCGTGTTTAGCATTTCATTGTTCTTTGATGATTACTTCTTTCATGGTAGAGGCTTTATATCGCCTTTATTGCACATATGCACGAACCTTTTGAACATTGTACTTGTTTGTCATTATCGAATAAGGTCTTCTCATCTCAATCATGCTTAATAATGAAAACAAATGTACTAGAAATAAATTATGCTTGTAAGAACCATTGCATGGATTTCTTTTCTCAAAAAAAATTATTTTTGTTTAAGCAATAGAAAGGGGTTATGAAAGAAAAAATCTTCTTTGCGTTAAAGGCCACCATTGGAAATTTCCTAGAAGATGATTTTGACACAAAAAACCAGAAGTGCCAAGGCAAATTTTAATTTCATTGATGCTTCAGTATCATGATCATCATGATTCCTTTAACAAATTTGGGAGTGTATGCTTAAAGCGTGAGATTTTGAGGGTGTTATAAGTTGAAGATAAATGGGTTTGCACAGTGAACACCCTTCAAAAACATTAAAGAGTTTGGCATTATTGATTTAAAAAGCATTAAAATTCCTGACATATTGCATAATTTGAGTCAATTTTACTTCGTTCAATAATTTTACACCTAAGGTTGTTGTTTCTTGGGGAGTATCTCATTGACTTTGTGCACCTTTACTTCTTATGCCTATATTGATTTTTCCATGACATAAATTCACACAATTTTATTCCATGTCCATGATTCAGATATTTTCGTTCTACTCCATGGTGTGACTATTTGTATTTGTATGTGTATGTACTTTTTATACATATATACTTTTTATATACTCCAAATTTTGAAACTTTTAACAAAATTTCAAAAATAGTTTGTTGCTTAGTTAATGTATCATCACACATGCTTCATTCTTTGTTCTTTGGGATGATATTTCATACTTGGATTCTCGTGATGCTAACATTTCAGGATTAGTTTCTAACCCTTTGTCTATTGCGAACAAAAAGGAGGAGAACATATTGAGGGAAAGTTTTGTGTTTTCTTTAAAATCAATGGGGCATGTGTAGACACCCCATTCTAATACCCCCAAACCTCTCCTTAGGTCCCTAGCACCTCCCTTCACCATTGCAATCCCAAGTCACACCCTGGGTACTGACCTAAAGGCCATCGGGCGCTCCCAAGCTCCGTTTGACCAAAAATCAAACTCTTCAACTTGATCGAGACTGAATGAATCTTCAAAGGTCACAGAAACCCCTTTCCAACGGTCCATCCCGTGAGCGATTCTGACTTACGATACGGACGAACGACCCATTTTCCCTCGAAACTCGATCAGGAGGTCACCGAACGCTCCCAGGATCTGTTTCACCAATGTCAACTCTTCATATCGACCGAGACTGAATGAATATTTTAAGGGAACTGAAACCCCTTTCCAATGGTCCACCCCGTGTATTATTCTGACTTACAGTGCAGACGAACGATCCGTTTTACTCCGAAAGATCACCGAACGCTTCCAGGCCCCGGTTGACCAAAGTCAACTCCCCGAATCAGATCAAACAGTTTTGATTCTTGAATTAAATCTCCTCACCTTTCCAACGGTCAACCCCGTGCGCGATTCTGACTTACCATGCGGACGAACGATTTGTTTGCGTCCGATAATTCCCCGTCCAAAGGACCGACGAACGCTTTCGAGCCACATTTGACCCAAAGTCAACTCCCAAACACAGGAGCAGTCCAAAGGAATTTCTAAGGTCTCTAAAATACCTTTCCAACGGTTCACCCCATACACAATTCAGATCAACAGTTTGCGCTCTACGACCAATTTTCTAAAGGAACCTGAAAGACACTCCCAAACAGCAGGTTTGAAACCCTGCCTATCGGCTGTGTGCCTAAACACACCTGCCGATTGGCAAGACCAGGGCTATGTCGAGCAGCAATGCCCTGGGCCTATAAAAAGTAGGGCCTAACCTCATTCCAAAGGCAAAAAATTAGAGATCCATTACTCTCAGCAAGCTCAGAAAATCCCTCTCGAAATCAGCGTGATTTCCACATCCAAATCCCTTTACAACCTTCACCTTTCATCATATTTTTCATTAAACTTGGTGAGTTAAGTACCCTCCATCATCATCCAAGTGCAAGGGCTTCTCTCCAACATCCAATATCAAGCTCCAGATCTCCAAGAAGGTCCAACTCTTTCAACTCTCTCTTTAAATTCCCCTAAATTCGCATTAACTTGTTTTATTGCTTTGCACTTTTATTCTCTCATCTCACATATCTTAATATACATTTTATCTATTATTATTTCACATCTCTTATTTTCATATAAATAAAACCCAAAAAACAAGAAAAAGAGGATTTTCTCATAAATTCCAAATGGGAATTCTCACACTTTTCTCACAACTAAAACACTTTTTTACACACACACACGCACACATATAAGAGAAGCTCCCGATTGGATTTATGGGATAAATCTCACCCCTCATTTTGCATGCGAACTACATGGACTTTGATGCCTCTATAGGGTATGTAGGCGTCTCGGGGTAAAACCAGTGACTCAAGTTCTATTCCTACTTTTCTCTAATTTGCTATTTTCTCTATATTCTTTAAACTCAATTATCTTAAATTCTATATATACATATATTTGTTCTTAGTGGCGTATTATTCCATGTGCGTTATCGTTCTGTTATAACGATCAATGTGAGGATAATTGCGTAAATGCTATTTTCTAATATTATTCTTAGAAACATTCCTACGGATGACTCGCTTTATCTCTTCCATGATACAAGTCGATGATTCCTATCTCCACTACGTATACACCTGCACACATATCACGGGGAAATAAAGGAAAATAGAAACAACCTATGAGAGACCATAAGGGTGGAATGGGTGCCTAACACCTTTCCATTTCGTAACTTAGCCTCCGGACCCTTTTCGAATCATTTTGGTTTTGTATATATCAGTATGTCTTTGGATGTTGTCCTTCGGGATGGCTCCCTTTTCTTTTGTCAGTTTTGAGTAAAATAGACTGGCGACTCCATCTCTCCACATTTTTCACCTCATCAACGACGCCAGCCAAAGCGCTCCCGAGAGGGATGCACGGGACCAAGGATCCTCTCCCGCTGCGAGGATCGAGGATGGCCACAGTGGCGACTCCACTGGGGACTATTTATTTTGAGGGCTAGACTCTATTTACACGGGTGTTATATTTGTTTATATTTTCCCCTATTTTGCATGTTACCCTTTTACTATTCATGTGTACCTCATGCTTATGCTTCTATTCACACATTTATAGAAAATTCTTCATGTACACTTCACACCACGTGCACCTAGGATCACATATATCCCCATGTTGTACACATCGCCCATACTTGGTATACCATTGGTACTCATACTTTGCACCCTGTTGGGCATGATCAGGAAATATACTTTCATAAGATACTAATAAGAGAATCATGCATGATTCACACGATATCACCAAAGAGCATTGTGATTGACCAAATTTTGTTCAGTAACTGGAGGGTCACTTCGTGATGGGCGTTGGTCCGGCAGGGCGCAGTTAGCCTAAGCGATATGACTCTCACCTTCCATTGGCTAAGTACCTTCGACGTATATCAAACGGCTCCCCCGCATTGTACCGCATGACCGAAGTCATGACGGGAGGTATATCGTAGGGAACTCATTTACGTACGCCGAGTATATCAAATTCGCTCTCACACATACCGTCCCCACGAGGTTTATAGTGAGGCAATTCACATACACTCAGGTATATGAAATGGCCTGTCCACACGTACCGATTGCCCTCAAAAGCAAGACGTATATCATGGAAGCCACGCCAAATGGGGGAACCATTTTCGATTCACCCAACCAAGTTGCATAACCGCATATAGGTGTCAACCCTAGGACACGAGTGAGATTACCGGTTTCAACCCGAAACTCTGCCCAAATTTTGAGTCGGCCTACCGCCCAAATTTTCGTGCATTTTTAAAATGGGATCCTACCCGTGGGCCTGGTTACAAGTCCAGCAATAGCTTTGCATATGTTACAAACCCAACTTTTCCAAGCTCGGATTACGTACGGCATTTCATTTTGCATTTAGGAGAATTCAATACAAGTGAAAACATAATAATAATAATAATAATAATAATAATAATAATAATAATAATAATAATCATGCTGAGACCCATATCCAAAATATTCCTCCCTTCTTTATCAAAAATCCAAAAACATTTCTCCTTTCTTTATCAAAAATCCAAAAATATTTTTCCTTCCTTTACCAAAAAATCCAAAAATATTTTTTCTTTGAATCTAAAAAAAATGTAAAAAATATTTTCCTTCTTTCTTTTCAAAATTAAATCCCGTTTTACGCTTTCTCAGGACGACCGCACGTCCTTGGCCTGGATCCTTATTGGCTTTGATCTTCAGTCAAATCACCCCGGAGTTCCGTCCGTTCCCCTGCTACCTCTTTCTGAGTTTGGTATTCATCCACTTTCCATGGAGAACACAAATCAAGTACCAGTTGCGCAGCCAGATCTGACGACAGTTTTAGCTCAGCTCGTGTCCAAGATTGACAACCTTCAGACTGAGGTCCGAGAGATGCAACGAAACCAGGTTCTTGTTCCTCAAGGGCTCGAGGCCCTATTCCCTCCTGCTATGGGTCTACCCGAGCCTATTTGCGTTCCCAAAGAATATCAGCACGCCCCCCGTGTCCCTCCTGTTAATGGGTCACCGCCTGCCCAACTTCCTATGCCAAACCTTGCCCAGCATGGGGCTAACTTGCCTGCGATCGTTGATCCAAAAGAGGGAGAATTGAACAAGGTCAAAGAAGATCTCAAGATGCTAACTATGAAGTTCAACCAAGTCTAAATCTTTGGAAATTACATGGACTACACCCACATGTCTCCTTATCCTAAGGCAAGGATACCCGAGAAGTTTAATATGCTGAATATCGAGAAATTCGAAGGAAGTGGACCCCTGATTGTCCATATTCGCAGTTATCACCGTGCTTTGACTCGCCTAGGGGCTTCTGAAGAAGTGATGGCCCAATTATTTCAGCAAACTTGGAAGGATAACTCTCTCCAATGGTTTTTGTCTCTCGAGGAGTCCAGAATCCGTAGTTGGGAGGATGTATCCCGAGAATTCATGTTGCAGTAAAAATATAACGAAGAGCTTGAGGTTAGGGATGCTCAAACAGAACTCCGGGGAATCAGTCAATAACTTCATAACCCAATGGAGGAAAAAAGAAGCCACCATGACCAATCGACCATTCGAGGAAGAACAAGTCAACATAGTGAAGAAGAATTTTTTGCCCCATGTCCGAGAAACCATGGGAGGACAATACTATCCCCACTTCCGAGCTCTCAGAGAAGCAGGAGTAAAAATTGAGGAAGGTCTTTCTAAAACAGAGGTTGAGCCAAAGAAAGTGTCCGGACAGTTCACCCCCAGAAAATATGACTGTGGCCATCCCCGATCCTGATCCTTGCGGGCGGGCGTATGGAGGAAAGGATCCTTCGAGTCCCGCGCGTCCCTCTAGGGGACGCTTTGGCCGGCGTCGTTTGTGGTGTGAAAAATGTAGAGAGATTCAGAGTCGCCAGTCTATTTTACTCAAAACAGACAAAAGAAAAAGGGGAATCCACCCCGAAGGATGGCATCCAAAGACATACTGGTGCGTGCGAAACCAAGATGATTTGAGAAGGGTTCGGAGGCTTAGTTATGAAATGGGAAGGTGTTAGGCACCCATTCCACCCTTTCGGTCTCTCATGAATATTTGCTATTTTCCTTTATGTTTCCCCCCGTGATATGTGTGCATGTGTATATATATATAATGGAGGTAGGAATCCTCGACTTGTATCATGGAAAAGATAAAGTGAGTCATCCGTAGGAAGATATAAGAGTAATATTAGAAAAATAAGATTTACGTGATTACCCCTACGTTGATCATTATAAGGGAACGATAACGCATATCGGGTAAGCGTCACTAAGAACAAGTATCTGTATAATATAAGAAAAATGGATTTAGAGAAGATAGAAAATGAGAGAAAAGGGTGAGAAAAAGGACTCGAGCCTCGGGTTTTACCCCGAGACACCTACGTAGCCTACAAAGGCATCAAAGTCCACGTATTTTGCATGTAAAACGAGGGGTGGGGTTTATCCCATAAATCCAAAATGGGGATCTCTTATTTGTGAATGTGTGTGTGTGTGTAGGAAAAGTGTTTTAGTTGTGAGAAAAGTGTGAGGATCCCTATTTGGAATTTATGAGCAAACCCTCTTTTTCTTGTTTTTTTGGGTTTTATTTATATAAAAATAAGAGATGTGCGATAATAATAAATAAAAAGTATATTAGGATGTGTGAGATGAGATAATAAAGAGTGCTAAGTAATAAAGCAAGTTATTGAGAACTCAAGAGAATTTGAAGAGAAAGGTGAGAAAGTTGGACCTTCTTGAAGATCTTGATCTTGAGTGTTGAATAGCAGCCCTTGAGCTTGGGTGATGATGGAGAGTGGTTAATTCACCAAGTTTGATGAAAAGGATGATGAAAAGTGGAAGTAAAAAAGGGATTTGGGAGTTGAAATCACGCTGCCTTCGAGAGAGGTTTCTGGGATTTGTTGAGAGAGATTTTTATCAGATCTGGGCTCCCCTTGCAAATGAGGTGAAGGCCTCATTTTATAGGCCAAGGTGAGTGCCGATCGGCATAGACCCCTTCCTTCCTATCGGCAGGCAGGTGCCAATAGGCAGGTTTTCGAACCTGCCGTTTGGCTGTGTGTTTCAGGATTTTTCGGAAAATCGGCTGTCGAGGGAAAATCGTTGGTCAGAATCGCGCATGGGGTATACCTTTGGAAAGTTAATTCAAAAACCTTCGAAAGTCCTTTGGACCACTCCCGGGTTTGGGAGTTGACTTTGCGTCAAATATGGCTCGGAAGCGTTGGTCGGTCCATTGGACGGGGAATCATTCGGACGCAAATGGATCGTTCGTCCGCATGGTAAGTCTGAATCGCGCACGGGGCATACCGTTGGAAAGGTTAGGAGATGTACTTAGACATTCCAAAGAGTTTGACCCAGTTTGGAGAGTTGACTTTGGTCAACTGGGCCCAGGAAGCGCTCGGTCGCCCTCCCGGAGTCAAACGGATTGTTCATCCGCATGGAAAGTTGAAATCGCGCATGGAGTGGACCGTGGAAAGGGTATTCACTGCCCTTCGAAGATTCATTCAGCCTCGGTCAAGATAAAGAGTTGACTTAGGTCAAATAGAGCTCGGGAGTGCTCGATGGCCTCTAGGTTAGGTTTCGGACGCAAACGGACCGTTCGTCCTCATGGTAAGTCGGAATCGCGCAAGGGGTAGACCGTTGGAAAGGGTATTCAGTGCCCTTCGAAGATTCATTCAGTCTCGGTCGAGATGAAGAGTTTGACTTTTGGGTCAAACTGAGTCGGGGAGTGCCCGATGGCTTTCAGGTCACTACTCGAGAGGTGACCTGGGTTTACAGTTATGAAGGGAGGTACTAGGGACCTAAGGAGAGTCAGGGGTAATAGAATGGGGTGTCTACAGAGCCCCTCAACGGGTGAGTTTGGAACAAATGATGATCATCGAATAGACACCACATGATGCTTTTGAGGGAGTATGACGGATTCAGAGGGTTGAGGTCGATTCTGAGGACCTAAGGAGTGTGCTGGGGATGATCAATTCTGCGGATCAAAGCCGAATCTACGGGCTTAGGGTAAAGGTCTAGCGAGGTCAATTATGACCTAAAGAGTGGTGACGATCGAGGATCGAGGTCAATTCTGACCTAGCTTAGGTGACGATCCAAGATCGGGGCCAATTCTGACCCAAGAGTGGTGACGATCGAGGATCAAGGTCAATTCTGACCTAACTCAGGTGATGATCCAAGACCGGGGCCAATTCTAACCCAAGAGTGGTGACGACCGAGGACCGAGGTCAATTCTGACCTAACTCAGGTGACGATCCAAGACCGGGGTCAATTCTGACCCAATAGTGGTGACGACCAAGGACCGAGGTCAATTCTGACCTAACTCAGGTGACGATCCAAGACCGGGGCCAATTCTGACCCAAGAGTGGTGACGACCGAGGACCGAGGTCAATTCTGACCTAACTCAGGTGACGATCCAAGACCGGGGCCAATTCTAATCCAAAAGTGGTGACGACCGAGGACCGAGGTCAATTCTGACCTAACTCAGGTGACGATCCAAGACCGGGGCCAATTCTAACCCAAGAGTGATGACGACCGAGGACCGAGGTCAATTCTGACCTAACTCAGGTGACGATCCAAGACCGGGGTCAATTCTGACCCAATAGTGGTAAAGACCAAGGACCGAAGTCAATTCTGACCTAACTCAGGTGACGATCCAAGACCGGGGCCATTCTGACCCAAGAGTGGTGACGACCGAGGACCGAGGTCAATTCTGACCTAACTCAGGTGACGATCCAAGATCGGGGCCAATTCTAACCCAAGAGTGGTGACGACCGAGGACCGAGGTCAATTCTGACCTAACTCAAGTGACGATCCAAGACCGGGGCCAATTTTGACTAAAGAGTGGTTGAGGATTAGATTTTGGTTTTGCTGGGGAAAGAGCTTTGTGATTCTGATCTGAGCTGGGGAGCTGATAGCTGGGGAAGCTTTTAGGAGACCTCGTAGGGGAACAACCTATTTTGGGTGCTGTAAGAGAATTCCGCGAGGGAAGTGATCAAGTGATCCTTAGGGATTTTCCGGAGCTTTGCCAGGAGGAGTTTTCACTTAGCTTTTGAGGATTCCGCTGGGGAAGGGGGGTTTCGCTTAAGGAAATGCAAAATATTCTTGGTAGAATGGCTCTAAATCCCTCCCGAGATTTTTGGGAATTTTTCGAGGATTTTTCGAGGTTTTTTGGGAATTTCTGTACGAAATTTTAGGAGTGGTGCCGGTTGGCATAGTATGAAGGGTGCCATTCGACAGTGGCATGGACTTTTGGGCTACCTCGGGAAGGCAAAGGGTCAGTGCCAATCAGTATGGTGGGGGGAGGTGCCGATCGGCATGGCGCTTGGCCTCCTATAAAAAGGGGGTGAATCCCCCCATTTTTTCACAGCCTTTTCTGCTTTCTCTCTCTCTGCGATTCTTTTATAAATCGTTCTAGCATTCCGATCTTCAAGAAATGACTGCTTTTGTGAGCACTGCAGTCCACCGGGAGTGGTTGACCGTTGATGATTGGGCGAATGTGGAGTGGAGGGCTAGGGCGCCTCTTGCTTTGGGGAATGAGAATTCCTTTGATTCCTTTGAGCCTGTTACGGATGAGCGGACCCTGCTGTGGGAGTCATCGCGCCATCATTCTTCGAAAGTGGTTCCCGGTGGTTATGTAAGTAACCCGACCTTTGTCACTCTTCTCTTTTGGTGATTTTTCTTTCTTGACTTTTGATAAGACTTTTCCTTTTTTGCCAGTCTGATATTTTTTTGAAGAACATGCGTGCCCGTGGGACGACGGGGCTTAAGGATGTCTGGGAGCATCTCCCACCTGTGGTGCGTTGGATGGTATCATCAGCAGGTTTTGGGCGATTGGCATTGGTGCTGGATGAGACGCCTCGTTCGACAACTGTCTTGTTCGCTTTGGGAGAGAGGTGGTGGGACACTACCCACACCTTTCATTTTGGATTCGGGGAGATGATGGTGACTCCCATAGACGTGCAGCAGCTGCCGGGGCTGGATTGTGATGGAGAGCAGATAGATATGGATCGCTCTTTACGGGTGAGGCCGGAGGCAATACGTGTGGCACTTGGTGATGTGGGGAGGATAGTCTCCGGGGATTCCATCCGGCTGTCCTTGCTGAGCAGGGTGATCGATGTGGAGTACGGGCTGCAAGTGAGGCAGATGGCCCGGTTATTCATTTTGCTAGTGTTGGGAGGTTTCATGGTGGCGTCGAGCGGCGACGTCATTTATTTGTAGTTTCTACCGTACTTAACGATGTTTTCGAACATCCTTTTCTATGATTGGGGGAGTCTGACCTTGGTGACCCTTTACTTTTCTCTGGATGCATTTACCCGATGCTGCCGGTAGATCTTTACTGGGGCCACGTACCTTCTTGAGGTATTCTGCATTTCTTTTCATGCATCCGCCTTTTCCTTTCACGCACTCGCATTTTCCTTATGCGTCTCTTTTTTGCTTGTGAATTCAGACATGGTTCTAAGAGGTGATTGGGTGTAACACCCCGTTGATCGCTTTGAAGGACAACACTATTGGGGACTTCTGTCTCTTGTATCGATGGCGTAAGGCCAATCGGCAGTCGAAGGGATCTCTCTCCCTGGAGGCGGTGCGTCAGGTCTTGAATGACCTGACCAGTGGTAGGATAAGACTCTTTCCATTTCAGTCTTAGTTTTTTCACCTTCTGATCTTGTATTTATTTGTGCTCGCTTGGATATTTTCAGGTGACCTTTTATCCCTGGGGGACAGCCATTCAGGATGCGGGGGTGACCAGAGTGAACGCGCAGATGAGGCGTTTGCTGGCGCATGAGTTCGGCCGTTCTTGGTATCTCGAGGAGAGGGTAGTTCGTCAGATTTCCGAGGAGGAGGTGGTGGTGCCACCCGCGCAGCCTCCTACGTCTATGAGGCAGGAGCGACTGATGTTGGAGGATGAGAGGATCGTGGGTATGATCGGCGAGTCCTACTTGCTATACACCGATACGGCTGCGCCGTATGACTATATGGATTTTGTGACGAGCTGGTTGATGGCGCCCATTATATATGATGCGCTGCCCTTCCCTCCTGCGGGTTCAAGTCGGGCGGTGGGATCCTCCCACAGTGGTGGTGGTCCGTAGGCATCTACGGCGACGGTGACCTCGGAGGTCTCTATTGTGCGGTTGCATACCCCTTCATACAACATCCGGCGGGCTGATGGAGGGATGGTGCCTATGTTGCAGCGTCCTCATGCGATGGATCTGGAGGAGTTGGGTTTGACAGAGGAGGTCCTTCGACCTGCGGTATACCTTTCTGTTCCTCTCTTTCTTTTCTATTTTGGTCATTCCTGTTTTGATACTGATTTTGCCTTTCCTTGCAGCAAGTCCGGGTGTCGACCACTTAGCTCAGGGACATTAGAGATTGGATATCATCGGCGACTTCCCATATTCGGGACGCGATTCCTATTCCTTCTTGCCTAGTGCCGTTTTCTTCGTTCGGAGGGGACTCTGGCTCGGGAAGTGGTGGTGCGTCGTCTCGCCGTAGGGGGAAGAGAGCGCGTCGAGGGGATGGAAGCTCTTGAGAGAGAGGGGGAATGAAATGTGGGTTCGGGTTGAGTCCCGTTGTTTTTGGCTTTTCTTTTCTTTTTTCCTGCAAAACGTATGTAACATAGAACACAAATATATACAATGCAATGGGATTTTTTTTATTATTATCTTTTATTAATGATGAATGAATGCATGCTCATATGCTTTTTACTTTGCTGCTGAGACCGTAAAAAAGGAATATTTTTAGAATTTTCGAAGGAAATATTTTTATTTAAAAGGGGAATCCTATAAGGAGAAAATAGGATTCTTGAAATTCTTTTGAGAATATCAATTTATTTTTATTGAGTTTTCTGATTTGACAAAAGAGGAAAAGAGGAAATTTCCAAAAATGGGGGGTTGCCGATCGGCAAGCACCCTGACCTGCCTATCGGCAGTTTAGTCAAGTCCCATCATTTGAAGGCTTTGATTAGTACCCTCTTCAGCCCATGGTACCTTGTGGGGTAGGATTCCCTCCGATTTCTGCAGGGATTATGTCCCTTGTGAGGATTTTTAAGTATAAAAAGGGAGAAGGGTGGAGTGTTCTCATCACACCTTTGCATCCTTATCTGCCTCCCCATTATTTTTTAGTCTTGCAAGATGGCTCTCCCTGGTAGCATTGAGTTTGTCAATTACCTCAAATCCTTGGAAGCTATGTGCTCTTATAATGTCGACTATGATGCCTTCAACATGCGTCGAGTCTCCTTGTGGCGTAATCGGCCTATTGAGTGGAATATGCTGATGGCGGTGGTACAATTCTGGTACCCCGAAGAACATGTATTCCTCTTTTGGTTGGAAGAAGTTTGTCCTACCTACGAGGAATTTTCTACCATACTGGGTGTGAATCCCAGTGTTGATGCGGCTTTGCCCAAATTTTCCCATTCTCCTAGGGATTTGTTGGCCGGGCTTCTTCATATCTCGCCTTCGGCGGCCAGGTTATTGGTTGCTGGAGGAATGATCTCCCTCCCGATGGTGTTGTAGTCCATGAATTTACGGGAAGTAGGTGATGTCGGCTATGTTGGAGCCGTGGTTCTGGGCCTGGTTTCAAAATTATTGTTGGTGATTGGGCAGGTGCAAGTGGACCCACAACTTACAGTCATTACTTCATGGATGTCATACCGTCGCAATTCTGCGACGGTGATATTGGCGGAGACTCTGAATGGCCTGGATTACTGGAGAGAAGGTCGTTCTGACTTTTTGAGGGGAAACCCTGTGATGCTGTTCATGTGGTTGTCTGAAAGATTCCGCTTGTCGACTCCTCCAGAATATCCTTTGTCGGTCGTACCTAACTTCTTTTCGCGCTACTTCATTCACGTTGGCCTGTATGTTAAGAACTGGGAGAATTAGTTTGTGGAGCATGAGGCTCGTGGTCTGTATTGGTCTGTACCTTGATGGGGACAGTTGCAGCCTGTTCTGGAGCTAGGAGAGTATTCATATGTGCGGCTGGTTGGTCTCAGACAGACCTCTTTTTATTTCCCTTGGTGGCTTCTGCGCCAATTTGGCTGGGCGCAGGTCATGCCCCCTCGGACCTCAAATTTCTTTCCAGTAGAAGATTTGATTGAGCGCCTGCGTCTGTTGCTTGGGTCTCTGTGGGAAAATTGGCATCCGTCGACCCGTCCTTCTCAGTCTGTCGGGAAGGTTTTCCATGTCCCTAAATATTATATGAGGTGGTTGTGGAGGAAAGTAGTCAGCAAGATGTTGGCAGTAGAGACTGGTCAAAGATGGTTTGTTTTATCTGACACCATAGAAGGGGGTGTTGTGGTCTTTTCGAAGATAGTTAAGGCTCATCGATCCATGGAATGTTTACGTCACTCTATTCAGGCAGGGGAAACTTGGGGTCCTCAGGATGTAGATGATGAGGGTGCAGGATCTTCGAGTAGCTGTGGGTAGGACTCCTGAGGAGTTTATTTATGTAATAGGGAAATGTATGTGGGGGTTTTATTAGGCTTTTTATGGTGGCGGGGGAGGGAGTTATCCGTTCCTTTTTCTTATGTAATCCGTACTGTAATTTCTTATTAATGAAATAAACAAGTTTCTGATCATCCAGCTGTGCCTTTTGATGAGTTTTGTATATTGAATTATCTATACCGATCGCTAAGGCATACATAATCCTTTTGTTCAAATAATTTTAAAATGAACCGCCGTTCTCGGAGGTAAGAAAAGAATAGTATTTTGTGAAAAAGAAAGGGTCGCACTCATGTGAGGAGCATGAGCTACCTACGTACCTCTCGGGTTTTTGAAAAGTTTTAAAATAGTTTTTGTAAAGGATCAGGACCACGTAGTTCTGGGTAGAGGGAAATGAAGAGTTCCCTTTTTTTAGAATAGAAGGGGGATGAGAAGAGTCGTAGCGTGCCAAGATTTCGAACTAGGGGTAGAATTTCTTGAGACGGTCCAGATTGACTGGACGAGCCATCTCTTCCCCATCCAGGTCAGTGAGCATGGCGGCACCGCCGGATAAGATTTTCTTCATAATGTAGGGGCCGCTCCAATTGGGATTGAATTTCCCTCTGGGGTCCCAGATGGGTTCTATTATCTCCTTGAGGACTAAATCCCCCTCCCGAATATCTTGGTCCTTGACTCTCTTGTTGAATGATCGCGCTATTCGGCGCTGGTACCCCTGTATGTGGTAAAGAGCTTTTAATCTTCTTTTATCTAGGAGGGCTAGCTCATAAAGACGGCTTTGGCACCAGTCTTCTTCACTAACCTTGCTTTCGAGTATGACACGTAGCGAGGGTATGTCTAGCTCTATAGGTATGACTGCTTCCATGTTGTAGACCAGGGAGTAAGGGGTAGCCCCAGTAGAGGTTCGATAGACCCAGAGGGCGTATGGGATCCGATCGGCCCAATCCCTACAGCTTTTGGTCATCTTGCTGATGATGGCTTTGAGGTTCTTGTTGGCGGCTTCAACTGCACCATTGGTCTGAGGTCGATAGGGAGAATATTTGTGTCTTTGAATCCCGTACTCGTTGACAACTTCTGTGACTTCTGCTTCGAAGTGTAACCCGTTATCTGACACTAGCTCACGCGGGACCCCATATCGACAGATGATATTCTTCTTGATGAATTTGGCCACTTTCTTAGCGTTCAACACTGCGTATGACTCAGCTTTGACCCATTTGGTGAAGTAATCGATGGCGACCAGGATGAACTCATGTCCTTTTGAAGCCTTTGGTGTAACCTTCCCTATGATGTCGATACCCCAGGTGGAGAACGTCCAGGGAGAGGTCATGTTGTATAACTCTTACGGAGGCACGTGTTGAAGGTTGAAGAATTGTTGGCATTTGAGGCATCTCCGGACATAGGCGGTGCAGTCTTGGGTCATGGTGGTCCAGTAGTAGCCCTGTCGGATGATCTTCTTGGCAAGCATGTGACCATTCATGTGGGGTCCTCATTCCCCGTTGTGGATTTTCTGCATTATTTTCTCAATCTCAGCCCCTGCGATGCAGTGTAGATGAGTTCCATCGAAATTCCTCTTGATTAAAGCTTTATAACAGATGATGTATTGGGCGGCCAGTCTTCGGAGGGTCATTCGATCTTTCTTGTTGGAACCCTCGGGATACCTACCATGTTTGAGGAGGCACCAGATATCATAGTACCAATAATCGACTGGTTCGGGATCTTCGGTGGAGAAAATCTCCACATGGCAGCAATGGGTCGATTTGTCTTGATTTTGAACTAGGAAGGGGTTCATTGTTATTCCCTCGGGCATGTTGACCATGGAGGCCAAAGTTGCGAGAGCATCGGCTAGGTTATTCTTTGCTCGGGGTAGGTAATGGAAGGTGATATCTCGAAATTGGGAGGCTAACTCTTCTAATTAGGCATGAAAGGGTTGGAGCTTTTCATCCTTGACTTTCCACTTTTTGAGCACTTGACCGATGATGAGGGCAGAATCCCCGTAGATGTCAAGGTATTAAATACCTTTCTTGAGAGCAACTTTGAGGCCCACTGTGCATGCCTCGTATTCTGTCATGTTATTGGTGTAAGGGAAATCCAATTTCATGGCGATGGGGCTGTGGGAGTCATCTGGGGCGACCAGAAGTATCCCAATTCCATATCCCTTTTTGTTGGCAGTGCCATCAAAGAAAATTTTCCATCGAAGGCGGTATTGAGTCGTGCAGAGGATATTTTCATCTGGTAATTTGGAGATCCGAACATCTGCTTCTTCTATAGGGTAGTCAGCGAGGTAGTCAGTGATGGCTCTTCCTTTAACAGCTTTTTGAGTGACGTACACGATATCTAACTCGATTAGGAGCATAAACCATCGGGCCATTCGCCTGGATAAGGCAAGTTTCTCAAGAAGGTATTTGATGGGATCCATTCGGGATACAAGTTTGATGGGGAAGGCGAGTATGTAGTGTCGCAACTTTTGGGTGACCCAGACAAGTGTGACACATGCCTTTTCTAAATCAGTGTAGTTGACCTCATACCCAGCCAATTTGCGACTGGCGTAATAGATGGCTTTTTCTTTACGGGAGTCTTCAAGGTATTGGGCTAGCAAAGCCCCAGCTGCAGTGTCGGTTATGGTTAGGTATAGGAGCAAAGGGAGACTAGACTGTGGTGGCATGAGCACTGAAGGTTGGGTCAGGTATTATTTGATTCGGTCAAAAGATTCTTGGTAGGCCCCGTTCCAAACCTTGGTTGAATCCTTTCAGAGGAGCTTAAATATTGGTTCACAGATGGAGGTTAGGTGGCTGATGAACCGGTTGATATATTATAATCTCCTAAGAAAACCTCAGACTTCTTTCTCTGTTCGGGGCGGTGGCATCTCAAGTATGGCCTTCTTCTTTGCAAGATCTGCTTCTATCCCCTTTTCGCTGACCATGAATCCCAAGAGTTTTCCCTTTGTATCGCCGAAGACACACTTCTACGGATTAAGTCGCATCTAATACCGCCTCAGCCGTTCGAAGAACTTCCGGAGAGCGGGAACATGACCTTCTCTAGTTTTGGACTTGATAATCATATCATCCACGTAAACCTCGACCTCTTTGTGAATCAGATCGTGCAGGATGGTTGTGGCAACCCTTTGGTAGGTAGCCCCAACATTCTTAAGACCGAATGGCATAATAGTGTAGCAGAAGGTTCCCCATGGGGTGATGAATGCGGTTTTTTCTTGGTGGTCGGGGTGCATCTTAATTTGGTTGTATCCGGCAAACCCGTCGACGAATAACTTGAGAGCATGACTGGCTGTGTTGTCCACGATCATGTCGATGTTGGGTAGCGGATAATCATCCTTTGGAGAAGCTTTGTTTAAATCTCGATAGTCCACACACATTCGAACCTTCCCTCCTGATTTTGGTACAGGTACAATGTTGGCACTCCATGTGGGATATTCGATCACCCCAATGAAGCCTACGTTTAACTGTTTGACCACCTCTTCTTTGACTTTGAGCGACCATTCGGTGCGGAGTTTTCTCAATTTTTGTTTAACTGGCTTGTAATCTAAAAGAGTGGGGATCTCGTGCTGAGCTATTTCAAGACCGATGCCGGGCATAGCATCATAGGACCATGCGAAAACATCTACGAACTCCTTCAGCAATTCTTCGAGTTTTGCACGCTCATGCTCGTCAAGGGTGGCCCCTATCCTAATCTCACGCAGTTGGCTACTAGAACCGAGATTAATAACAACAGTCTCTTTTTCATTAACTTGAACGCGGTTATGTTGTTTATTATTAACCTTATTTAGATCAGTTAAGAATTATTCATTTGCAAAATCATCATCATCAAAAGTTTGATTAGAATCTAAACAATTAATGTAAGGCACAACAAGATACTCAAAATCTTTATTTATTTCATTGATAGGAAAAACAACATTGAGAACCTCGTCAAAAAGAGGTCTCGATTACATTTGAGCAAGGATAGACAACAGAAGAAGAAACAGGGTAAACATTGGGGTTAGGGGATATTTCAAGAGGTAGAACTGGCGCAGCATGCGAGTTGAGGAGAGGTGTATCAGCAGTTTTAATCAAACGGGTTGGGTCCATTGATGTAATGCCTGAATGAACCATGCAGAGTGTCAGCCCCAGTATCTGTAAGTTGAAGGAATCTTCGGCATCACTTTCCTTAGTCTCTTCGGTATCTTTGATGAGCGGTTGTACACGGTGTGGGAAACTTTCGGCCCATGGGTAGCTGTCTTGGAAAAATATCTCCATTATCGGCCTCATCTTCTTGTCTGTGTGGTCATACCATAGTTCTAGAAAACCGTAAAAAGGAAAGTCCTCGCCTTCTTTGATGAATCGTCCATTTAAGGAGTCTCCTGAGATAGTTTGAATACAGTTTAATCCTTTCTTTGGTCGAGACTGGCGGATCATTCTGAGATCTTATTCTGACGGTCAATACCCCAAGCCGCAAGGAGGGAAAGATTTCTTTAGTTCGATGGGATCAAGTATCCAATGCTGCCTTTTCCCTAGCCCCAATCCGGGCATGAAGTGAATGTTTCTGAACATCTGAATCACATTGACATTTTCGTGAGGGTCATATTCTGGATAAACCCTTTCTTTGAAACCGTCCCCTGCCGGGAGCAGGAGTGGCTCAACCTGAAATCATGATAGGAGCATATCATTTGACCCATGATATATCTCAAGGATTGGACTGCTAGTGCTTGCACCCTCAACATTTTCGTTGTCACCCAAAATGGTGATGACTCGCCCGTCGACGAAGAACTTCAATTTCTTATGGAGTGAAGATACACCCTTGATATTGTGGAGCCACGAACGTTCGAGCAACAGGTTGAAACAAGTTGGGATGTCTATGACATGGAATTCGACGACAGAGTTTATAGGTCCAACCCCTATTGTAAGTTTTATGGATCCCATAACCTCACGACGGGTATTATCGTAGGAACGTACAGCGGCGGAGGTTGGAGCGAGGTCGCTTTCTTTCAGGCCTAAACACTTGAAGGTTCTCAATGGGTAAACATTCAAGGCGGGTCCGTTATCGACAAGAGAGAGTGGCACGGCCTTTCCCATAACTTCGAAGGAGATGTTGAGTGCATGATTGTGATTCCACCCAATTATGGGGATTTCTTCTTTAGAAAAGGATAGCATTCGGGCAGAGGTCAAGGATCCGACCAGATTTACCCCCTCTTCTGGTGTGGTAGAGAGAGGAACTATGGGTCCGGTGAGTAGCTTGATTAAAGCATTTCTGTGCAGCTAAGAAGACATGAAAAGCCCCCATAGAGTGATGTTAGCTTGAGTTTTCTTCAGTTGATCGAGGATCTTGATTTCTTCGATGGTCATCTCTGGCATAGGAAGGTTTTCAACGCCCTTCCCTTTGTCATTCGCTAGTAGTGAGCTGGGAACTTGGTAATGTCTCCCTAATCTGGTCATGTGATTCACTGAAGAAGGAAAGAACATGAATCCTGTTTCCTTGTCAACCTCAGGTTGTTTTGCCACCCTGTCTATTTCTCCGAGGAGCTCTTCAAATGATATCATCCCACATATGTCGGCTACTGGGCCAGCTCTTTATGAAGCTTGTTCTTCACTCGAATCTTTGAATTCTTCCCCCCATTCGATGGCAACAATTATATCTTTCCATGTAAAGTCGATGCATTCCACAACTTCAATGGCTTCTTCATCCAAGTTCCCCCATTCTGTGGGTATATGTGTGATCGAAGGGACCAAGCGCCCTAGTAGCTTCAAAGTGTCAAGTAACCCGGTGATACTGCAAATATTGTTGGTTTTCCTGAATAATTCTGCCATAGTCTGGACAACATCATCTAAGATGACTTCGTCAGTTGGTACCACCCATCTGTTTGAATCTCGGGCCCATTTCCGTGCTTCCAAAAATAGTGTACTGAATCTCTGGCAATCGATGACCATTTGTGAGGGAAATTTCAGCCCGAACTCTAGGAGTTGGTTTAACACCTCTGATAATTCCATACCTTCATTTTCAGAACGGGTACAGACAGCGATGCACGCTCTGGTAAGGAGTGACAGTGCCTGATTAGTGGGGCTAGTAGGGTGTAGGATGAATATGGGCAAGTTTGAAGAGGTTTAGGAGAGTATATGGGTGTGATTTGAGTTGATGGATCAAAATTTGGGTTTTCTTCTAAGAAGATGGTACTGGTGTGATTCGAGAGTGGGTTGTGAGTAGTGTTTGGCTTAGGATTGGCTGGTGGGGCGATGGTACCCCGGTCAATGAGATCTTGGATTACATTTCGGAGGTGAAAGTATTGGTCGGTGGTATGGCCAGCAGTTTGGTGGAAGGCACAATGAGCATCGGTCTTGAAGTTTTTTGGGAGTGGATTTGGCAATGGACGTGGACCCAAGGGTTTGATGAGGTTTCGGCTTAACAGGGCTTGGTAAACTTTGGAGAGTGGAGCACGAAGCTCAGTGTATTCCCTTTGGATGGGAGCAGGGCGGCTTTCTGGTGCGTATGATGTGGTTGGTTGAGAGATGTTGTTGATGGTTGAGACTGTAGCATTGGCAGGCTTGTCATACTTTCTAGGGGTAAACTGTCCAGACACCTTCTTTGGTTCAACCTCTGTTTTAACAAGGCTTTCCTCGATTTCCACTCCAGCCTCTCTGAGAGCTCTGAAGTGGGGATAGTATTGTCCTCCAATCGTTTCTCGGATATGGGGTAAGAAGTTTTTCTTCACTATATTGACCTGTTCTTCCTCGGATGGCCGATTAGTCATGGTAGCTGCTTGTTTTCTCCACCGGGTTATGAAGTTACTGACTGATTCCCCAGGATTTTGTTTGAGAAACTCTAAATCATGACGGGTGACCTCAAGCTCTTCGTTGTATTTGTACTGCGATATGAATTCTCGAGCTGCATCCTCCCAGCTGCGAATTCTGGATTCCTTAAGAGATAAAAACCATCGGAGGGCACTATCCTTCAAAGTTTGCTGAAACAATTGGGCCATCACTTCTTCAGAATCCCCTAGTAGAGTCATGGAACGATGATAGCTGCGAAGATGAACAATCGGGGGTCCACTCCCTCCAAACTTCTTGATATTTGGCATCTTGAACTTCTCGAGTAACCTCGCTTTAGGATAAGGAGACATGTGGGTGTAGTCCATGTAATTCCCAGAGATCTTGACTTGGTCAAAATTCTTGGTGAGCATCTTGAGATCTTCTTTGACTTTATTCAACTCCTCCTCCTTTGGATCAGCGACCACAGGCAGGTTAGCCATAGGCAGGGCAATATTTGTCATTGGAAGCTGGGCAGGCGGCGGTCCATTGGTAGGAGGGGCACGTGGAGCGTGCTAATAATCTTCCGGAACCCAGATAGGCTCGGGTGGACCCATAGCACGAGGGAACAGGGCCTCGGGCTCTTGAGGAATAGGAACTTGGTTTTGTTCCATTTCTCGAACCTCATCTTGGAGGTTGTCAATCTTGGCCACAAGCTGAGCTAAGACGGTCGGCAGATCCGGTTGTATGACTGGTGCTTGATCTGCATTCTCCATGGAAGATGGATGGATTCCGGACTCGAAAGAAGTAGTACAGGAGCGGATGAAACTCTGGGGTGATTTGACTGAAGACCGAAGCTAATAGGGAGCCAGGCCAAGGGATCTTAATCGACCCGAGAAGGCGTAGGATAAGATTTATTTTTAAGAAAAGGGGAAGAAAATTTTTTGGATTTTTGATAAAGAAGGGAGAAATGTTTTTGGATTTTTAATAAAGAAGGGAGAATTGTTTTTGGATTTTTAATAAAGAAGGGAGAAATGTTTTTGGAAATGGAACTCAGCATGATTATTAAGATTATTATGTTCACACTTGTATTTAACCCTCCTAAATGCAATGCCGGACGGGACCCGAGCCGGGAAAAGTGGAGTTTTTAATATATGCAAAGGTACGGTTTGGACTTGTAACCAGGTTCACGGATAGGGTCCCATTTTAAAAATGCGCAAAAATTGGGCGGCAGATCGACCCGAAATTTTGACAGAGTTTTGGATTGAAACCGGTAATCTAAAGTGCGTGTCCTAGGTTTGACACCTATATGCGGGTATGCAGTTGGTTGGGTGAATCGGCATGGGTTCCCCCCTTTGGCGTGACTTCCACGATATACGTATTGCTCTTGTGGGCAATCGGTACGTGTGGACAAGCCATTTGATATACCTGAGTGTACGTGAACTGCCTCACCATATACCTCGTGAGGACGGTATATGTGAGAGCGAATTCGATATACTCGGCGTACGTGAACGAATTCCCTGCGATATACCTCCCGTCATGACTTCGATTAAGCGATACGATGCGGGGGAACCGTTCGATATACGTCGAAGGTACTTGGCCAATGGAAGGTGAGAGTCATATTGCTTAGGCTAACTGCGACTTGTCGGACCAGCGCCCATCACGAAGTGACGCTCCAGTTACTGGGCAAAATTCGGTCAATATCAATGCTCTTTGGTGATGTTGTGTGAATCATGCATGATTCTCTTATTAGTATCTTATGATGAGAATGCCTTTCTTGATTATGCCAAACAGGGAGTAGAGTACGAGTATCTCAAAAGCTACACCAAGTATGTATGGGTGATGCGTGCAACATGGGGATATAGGTGGCCCTAGGTGCACGTGGTGCGAAGTGTACATGGATAATTTTCTACAAGTGTGTGAAGATAAGCATGATCATGGGATACATATGGGAAAGGGGAATAGGCAGATATGGGGGAAAACATGAACAAATATAGCATCCATGCAAATAGAGTCAAGCCCACAAGTAAAAACACAGGTCCCCAGCGGAGTCGCCACTATGGCCATCCCCGATCCTGATCCTTACGGGAAGGCGCGTGGAGGAAAGGATCCTTCGGGTCCCATGCGTCCCTCTCGGGAGCGCTTCGGCCGGCGTCATTTGTGGTGTGAAAAATGTAGAGAGATTCAGAGTCGCCAGTCTTTTTTACTCAAAACAGACAAAAGAAAAAGGGGAAGCCACCCCGAAGGATGGCATCCAAAGACATACTGGTGCGTGCAAAACCAAGATGATTCGAGAAGGGTTCGGAGGCTTAGTTACGAAATGGGAAGGTGTTAGGCACCCATTTCTCCCTTTCAGTCTCTCATGAATATTTGCTATTTTCCTTTATGTTTCCCCCCGTGATATGTGTGCATGTGTATATATATAGAATGGAGGTAGGAATCCTCGACTTGTATCATGGAAAAGATAAAGCGAGTCATCCGTAGGAAGATATAAGAGTAATATTAGAAAAATAAGATTTACGCGATTACCCCTACGTTGATCGTTTTAAGGGAACGATAACGCATATGGGGTAAGCGTCACTAAGAACAAGTATATGTATAATATAAGAAAAATGGATTTAGAGAAGCTAGAAAATGAGAGAAAAGGGTGAGAAAAAGGACTCGAGCATCGAGTTTTACCCCGAGATTCCTACGTAGCCAATAAAGGCATCAAAGTCCACGTAGTTCGCATGTAAAATGATGGGTGGGGTTTATCCCATAAATCCAAAATGGGGATCTCTTATTTGTGAATGTGTGTGTGTGTGTAGGAAAAGTGTTTTAGTTGTGAGAAAAGTGTGAAAAAAGTGTGAGGATCCCTATTTGGAATTTATGAGCAAACCCTCTTTTTCTTGTTTTTTGGGGTTTTATTTATATAAAAATAAGAGATGTGCGATAATACTAAATAAAAAGTATATTAGGATGTGTGAGATGAGATAATAAAGAGTGCTAAGTAATAAAGCAAGTTATTGAGAACTCAAGAGAATTTGAAGAGAAAGGTGAGAAAGTTGGACCTTCTTGAAGATCTTGATCTTGAGTGTTGAATAGTAGCCCTTGAGCTTGGGTGATGATGGAGAGTGGTTAATTCACCAAGTTTGATGAAAAGGATGATGAAAAGTGGAAGTAAAAAAGGGATTTGGGAGTTGAAATCACGCTGCCTTCGAGAGAGGTTTCTAGGATTTTTTGAGAGAAATTTTTATCACATCTGGGCTCCCCTTGCAAATGAGGTGAAGGCCTCCTTTTATAGGCCCAGGTGAGTGCCGATCGGCATAGACACCTTCCTTCCTATCGGCAGGCAGGTGCCGATAGGCAGGTTCTGGAACCTGCCGTTTGGCAGTGTGTTTCAGGACTTTTCAGAAAATCGGCCGCCGAGGGCAAACCGTTGGTCAGAATCGCGCATGGGGTATACCTTTGGAAATGTAATTCAGAAACCCTCGAAAGTCCTTTGGACAACTCCCGGGTTCGGGAGCTGACTTTTGGTCAAATATGGCTCGAAAATGTTTGTCGGTCCATTGGACGGGGAATTATTCAAATGCAAACGGATCGTTCATCCGCATGGTAAGTCTGAATCGCGCACGGGGCATACCGTTGGAAAGGTTAGGAGATGTACTTTGACATTCCAAAGAGTTTGACCCGGTTTGGAGAGTTGACTTTGGTCAACCGGGCCCAGGAAGCGCTCGGTCGCCTCTAGGTCAGATTTCGGACACAAACAAACCGTTCGTCCTCATGGTAAGTCGGAATCGCGCACGGGGTGGACCGTTAGAAAGGGTATTCAGTGCCCTTAGAAGATTAATTTAGTCTCGGTCGAGATAAAGAGTTTGACTTTTGGGTCAAACTGAGCCGGGGAGTGCCCGATGGTTTTCAGGTCAGTACTCGGGACGTGACCTGGGTTTACAGTTATGAAGGGAAGTACTAGGGACCTAAGGAGAGTCAGGGGGTAATAGAATGGGGTCTACAATGACAAACCTGTCAGTGTTGCAGTCTCAACCATCAACAAAATCTCTCAACCAACCACTTTGTGGGCACCAGAAAGACGCCCTGTCCCAATCCAAAAGGAATACACCGAGCTTCATGCTCCCCTCTCCAAGATTTATCAAGCCCTGTTAAGCCGAAACCTCATCAAACCCTTGGATCCTCGTCCATTTCTGAATCCACTTCCAAGAAACTTCAAGGCAGATGCCCATTATGCCTTTCACCAAATCGCTGGCCATACCACTAACCAATGCTTTCACCTTCGAAACATAATCCGAGGTCTAATTGATCGGGGTACCATTGCCCCACCAGCCAATCCTAAGCCACACACTACTCATAACCCACTCCCAAATCATACCAATGCTAATTTCATATAAATGAACCGAGAATTTGATCCCTTAACTCAAATCACACCCATACACTCTCCCAAACCTCTCCAAACTTGCCCATATTTCCTCCTACACCCTCTTAGCCTCGCTGATCAGGCGTTGTCACTCCTTACCAGAGCATGCATCGTTGTCCGTACCCATTATGAAAATGGAAGTATGGAATTATCATAAGTGTTAAACCAACTCCTAGAGTTCGGGCTGAAATTGCCCTCATAGATGATCATTGATTGCCAGAGGTTCAGTACGCTATTCTTAGAATCAAGACAATGGGACCGAGAGTTAGACAATTAGGTGGTACTAACTGATGAAGTCAGCCTAGATGATGTTATCCAGATCATGCCAGGATTATTCAGGCAAAACAACAATATCGAGGGTCCAAGTACCAGCAATCCAATCCTTGAGATACAGGACGGGTCAAATGATGTGCTCCTATCAGGATTTCGGGTTGAACCACTCCTACTCCCGGTAGGGGACGAGTTCAAAGAAAGGGTTTTCCCAGAATATGACCCTCATGGAAACATTAATGTGATTAATATGTTCAGAAACATGCACTTCATGCTCGGACTAGGGCTAGGACAAAGACAAGAAGGGATACTTGAGCCCATTGAATTGAAGAAAGCTTTCCCTCCTTGTGGTTTGGGGTATCAACCATCAGAACAAGAGCTCAAAATGATCCACCAGTCTCGACCAAAGAGAAGATTAGACTGCATCCAGACTATCCCAGGTGACTCCTTGAATGGATGATTCATCAAAGAGGGTGAGAACTTCCCCTTTGCGGCTTTTCGGAACCATGGTATGACCATAAAAATAAGAAAATAAAACCTGAAATGGAGATCTTTTTCCAAGACAGCTACCCATGGGCCGAAAGTTCCCAACACCATATACAACCGCTCATCAGAGATATCGAAGATTTTGAGGGAAGTGACTCCGAGGATTCGTTTGACTTACAAACACTGGGGCTGACAGTCTGCATAGTTCATTGAGGCACTACTTCACTGGATCCATCCTACCTGATTAAAGCTGTTGATACACCTCTCCTTAACTGGCATGCTGCACTGGTTCTACCTGTTAAAATCCCACCTAATCCCAATGTTTACCCCATCTATTCTCCTGTTGTCTATCCTTGCTCAAATGTAATCGAGACCTCCTTTGATGAGGTTCTCAATGTTGTTTTTCCTATCAATGAAATAAACGAAGATTTTGAGTATCTTGTTGTGCCTTACATTAATTTTTTAGATTCTAATCAAACTTTTGATGATGATGATTTTGCAATAAACAATTCTTAACCGGTTTAAATAAGGTTAATAACAAACAGTATAACCGTGTTCAAGTTAATGAAGAAGAGACTGTTATTGTTAACCTCGGTTCTAGTAGCCAACTGTACGAGATTAGGATAGGGGCTACCCTTGACGAGCATGAGTGCGCATAACTCAAAGAATTATTGAAAGAATTCGTAGATGTCTTCACATGGTCCTATGACGATATGCCCGACATTGATCCTAAAATAGCTCAGCATGAGATCCCCACTCTTCCAGATTATAAGCCAGTTAAACAAAAGTTGAGAAAGCTCCGCATCGAATGGTCGCTCAAAGTCAAAGAAGAGGTGGTCAAATAGATGAACGTGGGTTTCATTCGTGTGATCGAGTATCCCACATGGCTAGACAACATAGTGCATGTGCCAAAATCAGGAGGGAAAGTTCGGATGTGTGTAGATTACCGAGACTTAAACAAATCCTCTCCGAAGGATGATTATCCGCTACCCAATATCGACATGATCGTGGACAACACAGCCAGTCATGCTCTCAAGTCATTCATCGACTGGTTTGTCGGATACAACCAAATAAAAATGCACCCATATCATCAAGAAAAGACAGCATTCATCACCCCATGGGGAACCTTTTGCTACACTGTTATGCCATTTGGTCTAAAAAAATATTGGGGCTACCTACCAGAGGGCTGCCACAACCATCCTGCACAATCTGATTCACAACAAAGTCGAGGTCTATATGGATCATATGATTATCAAATCCAATACTAGAGAAGGTCATGTTCCCGCCATCCAAAATTTCTTCAAACGACTGCAACAATATCAGATGAGACTCAATCCACAGAAATGTGTCTTTAGTGTTACAAAAGGAAAACTCTTTGGATTCATGGTCAGTGAGAAGGGGATAAAAGAAGATCCCGCAGAGATGAAATCCATACTTAAGATGCCACCTCCATGAACGAAGAAAGAAGTTCGAGGTTTCCTTGGGAAATTAGAATACATCAGCCGGTTCATGAGCCAGTTAACCTCCATCTGCGAACCTATTTTCAAACTCCTCCGAAAGAATTCAACCAAGGTTTGGAATGAGGCATGCCAAGAAGCTTTTGATCGAATCAAACGATATATTACCCAACCTACGGTACTCATGCCACCACAGCCTGGTCTCCCCTTGCTCCTATACCTAACCATAACCAACACTGCAGCTGGGGCTTTGCTAGCCCAATACCTTGAAGATTCCCGTAAAGAAAGAGCCATCTATTACTCTAGTCGCAAATTGATCGGGTAAGAAATCAACTACATTTCTTTGGAAAAGGCATGTGTCGCACTTGTTTGGGTCACCCAAAAGTTGCGACACTACATGCTCGCCTTCCCCATTAAGCTTATATCCCGAATGGACCCCATCAAGTACCTTTTTGAGAAACTCACCTTATCTAGCTGAATGGCTCGATGGTTGATGCTCTTATCCAAGTTTGATATCGTGTATGTCACGTAGAAAGCCATGAAAGTAAGAGCCATCTCTGACTACCTCGCTGACTACCCCATGGAAGAGGTTGATGACTGGATCTCCAAATTCCCAGATGAAAACATCTTCTATGCTGCTCAAGATGACCTTCGATGGTAAATCTTCTATGATGGTGCGGCCATCAAAAAGGGATATGTCATTGGGATACTTTTGATCACCCCAGATGACTCCCACACTCCTATCGCCATCAAATTGGATTTTCCCTGCATCAACAATATGACTGAATACGAGGCATGTACGGTAGGCCTCAAAGCTGCTCTCAAGAAAGGTATCTAATGCCTAGATGTCTATGGGGATTCTACCCTCATCATTGGTCAAGTGAGAAAAAAATGGAAAGTCAAGGACGAGAAACTTCAACCCTTCCATGCCTACTTCGAAGAACTAGCCTCCCAATTCCAAGACATCACCTTCCACTACCTACCTCGAACAAAGAATAACCCAGCCAATGCCTGTGCTACCTTGGCCTCTATGGTCGACATGCCCGAAGGAATAACAATGTCCCCTTCCTGGTCCAAAAGTAAGATAAACCAACCCACTACTACCATATTCAACTCATCACCAAAGAAGATCCCGAGTTAGCCAACTGCTGGTATTATGATATCTGGCACCTCCTCAAGCAGGGTAAGTATCCCGAGGGTTCCAATAAGAAGGACCGGGAAACCCTCTAAAGACTGGCCGCCCAATACATCATCTGTCACAAAGAACTATTCAAGAGAAACTTTGATGGAGCCCATCTACACTACATCACAGGGGCTGACATTGAAGAGGTAATGCAGAAAATCCACAGCGGGGAATGCGAACCCCACATGAACGGTCACATGCTTGCCAAGAAGATCATTCGATAAGGCTACTACTGGACCACCATGATCCAGGATTGCACCACCTATGTCCGGAGATGCCTCAAATGCCAGCAGTTCTCCAACCTTCAACACCTGCCTCCGTGAGAATTATACAACATTACTTCTCCCTGGCCGTTCTCCACATGGGGCATCGACGTCATAGGGAAGGTTACACCCAAGGCTTCCAACGGACATGAGTTCATTCTGGTTGCCATTGATTACTTCACCAAATGGGTCGAGTCTGAGTCATACGCAATCCTAAATGCTAAGAAAGTGGCCCAATTCATCAAGAAAAACATCATCTGTCGATATGGGGTCCCGCACAATCTAGTGTTAGATAATGAGTTGAATTTCGAGGCAGAAGTCACAGAAGTAGTCAACGAGTATGGGATCCAGAGACACAAATACTCTCCCTACCGACCTCAAACCAATGGTGCAATCGAAGCCGCCAACAAGAACCTCAAAGCCATCATCAGCAAGATGACCGAAAGTTATTGAGATTGGGCCGATCGAATCCCATACGCCCTATGGGGCTACCGAGCCTCAATCCGAACCTATATTGGGGCTAACCCTTACTTTCTAGTCTATGGCATGGAATCAGTCCTACCCATGGAGATAGAGATACCCTCATTACGCATCATGCTTGAAAGCAAGGTCAGTGAGGAAGACTGGCATCAAAGCCGTCTCGACGAGCTGTCACTCCTGGATGAAAAGAGACTGAAGGCGTTAAATCACATACAAGGGTACCATCACCGAATAGCACGTTCATTCAATAAGAGAGTCAAGGACCGTAGTGTCCCAGAAGGGGATTTATCCCTCAAAGAAATAGTAGAGCCCATTTGGGACCCCAAGGGGAAATTCAAGCCCAATTGGAGCGGACCATACATTGTCAAAAAGATCTTTTCTGGCGGTGCCACCATGCTCACCGACTTAGATGGAGAAGAGATAGCTCATCCAGTCAACCTGAACCGTCTCAAGAAATTTTAACCCTAGTCTGAAATCTCGACGCGCTACGACTCTTCTCATCTCCCTTCTATTCTAATCTCTTCATTTCCCCTACCTAGAACTTCGTGGGCCTGATCCTCTTCAAAAATCATTCCCAGAAAAATTGAAAATTTTCAAAAACTCCCAGAGGTACGTAGGCAGCTCATACATCTTACATGAGCACGGCCCTTTCTTTTTCATAAAAAAATATTCTTTTCTTATCTCCGAGAATGACAGTTCATTGTAACATATATTTGAACAAAAGGATTATGCATGCCTTAGCGATCGATATAGATAACTCAAAATAAAAATTTCATCAAAAGGCACAACGGGATGATAAAAAACTTGTTTATTTCAATAATAAGAAGTTACAGTGCAATTACATAAGGAAAGGAAAGGATGACTCCCTTACCCCCTACCTTTTTAAAAAGCCAAAAAAATTCCCAAATTTATTTCCTAGTACAAAATAAACTCCCCCTAAGAGCCCTACCCACAGCTACCAGAGGAGCTCGCTCCATCAACATCATCTACATTCTAGGGTCCCCAAACTTCCCCTGCCTGAATGGAGTGCCCCAAACGTTCCAAGGACCGATAAGCTCGAACCAACCTCAAAAAACTACCAAACCTCCCTTAATGGTATCAGATAAGGCAAGCCACCTTTGCCCAGTCTCCACTACCAACATCTTGCTAACTATGCTCCTCCACAACCACTTCATATAATCCCCAGGGATGTGCTAAAATCTCCCAGCAGACTGAGAGGGATGGGACGACGGATATCGACTCTCCCATAAAGAGCCAAGCTGCATGTGCAGACGCTCTGTCAAATATTCTACCCGAAAGAAGTCTAGTGTACGAGGTGGCATAATCTGCTCCTAGCTAAATTGGCACAGAAGCCACCAAGGGAAATAAAAAGAAGTGTGTCTGAGACCAACTAGCCGGACATACGGGTATTCTCCCAGTTCCAGAATAGGTAGCAACTGTCCCCACCAAGGTACTGACCAGTACAGATTTAGACCCCCATGCTCCACAAACCAGTTCTCCCAGCTCTCAATATCCAGGCCAACACTGATGAAATGGCGCGAAAAGAAATTGGGTACAACCGACAAAGGGTATTTCGGAGGAGTCACCAGGAAGAATCTTTCAGACAACCACATGAACAACATCACAGGGATACCCCTCAGAAACAAAGAACGACCTTCTCGCCAGGCATCTAGGCAGTATCACCGCCGCAGGATTGTGACGGTAGGACATCCACGAAGTAATAGCTGTAAGTTGTGGGTCCATCAGCAGTTCCCCGATCACCAGCCACAATTTCAAAACCAAGCCTAGAACAACAGCTTCGGCATATCCAACATCATCAACCTCCTACAAATGCACAAATCGCAACACCCCCGAAAGAGAAATCATACCTCTAACCACCAGTGATCTGGCCACCGAGGATGAAAAACAAAGAAGCCCGACCAATAACTCTCGGGGAGACCGAGAAACTCAGGCAGAGCCACAGTAACGTCAGGATTTATCCCCAACATGGCAGAAAATTCCTCATAAGTCGGACATACTTCTTCCAAGCCAAAGCAGAATACATGGTCTTCGGGGTACCAGAATTGTACCACCGCCATTAGCATGTTCCACTCTATGGGCCGATTACACCATAAAGCAACTCGACGCATGTTGTAAGCATCATAGTCGACGTTATAGGAGCACATTTCCTCCAAAGTCTCAAGGTAGTTGGCAAACTCAACACTACCAGGGAGAACCATCTCACATAATAAGAAAGTAAGAATGTGAAGGTGTGAGGAAAACACTCCACCCTTACCCCTTTTTATACTTGGAAACTCACACAAAAGACATAACCTCTGCAGAAATCGAAAGAAATCCTTCCCCACAAGGTACCAAAGGCTGAAGAGGGTACTAATCAAAGCTTTGAATTGATGGGACTAGACTGACTTGTCGATAGGTAGGACAAGGTTCTTGCCGATTGGCAACCCCCTACTTTTGGAAATTTTCCTTTTTCCTCTTTTGTCAAAATTGAAAAAAAACTCAGAATAAATTGATATTCTCAACAGAATTTCAAAATTCCCCTTTTCATCTTTATATAAATTCTCATAAAACTTTCTTTCAAAATCCCAAAAATATTTATTTTTTTACTGTCTCAGCAACAAAGTAAAAAAGCGCATGTGCATTCATTCATCCATCATTAACAAAAGATAATAAAAAATCCATTGCATTTCATAGATATTTCTCTGTGTTACATCATCTTGTAGGAAAGAAAAGAAAAAAACAACGGGACTCAACCCGAAGCCACATTATCTCTCTCTCACTTATCTTTTCCCCTAAGAGCTTCCACCCCTACAACGCGATATCTTTCCCCTACGGCGAGATGATGCACCACCGCTACCTGAACCAGACTCCTCCCCGGGTGAGGCATAAGGCACCAAGAAAGAAGGAACAGGAACTGCATCCCGAATATGGGTAGTCGCCGAAGATATCCAGTCCCTAATATCCCTCAGCCAAGTGATGGACACACGGACGTGCTGTAAGAAAAGGCAAAATCAGCATCAAGCAGAAAAGTTCAAAAGAAACTAAAGGAGAAGAACAGAAAGATATACCTCAGGACGAAGAACCTCTTATGTCAAGACCAACGCCTCCAGATCCATTGCATGAGGATGATGCAACATAGGCACCATCCCTCCATCAGCCTGTCGGATATTGTATAAAGGAGTATGCAACCACACAAAAGGGACCTCCGAGGTCACCGTCGCTGCAGATGTCGAAGGACCACCACCGCTGTAGGAGGACCCCACTCACCGACTCGAGACCGCAGGAGGGAAGGGTAGTGCATCATATATGCTGGGTGCCATCATTAGTCTCGTCCCAAAGTCCATATAATCATACGGCACAGCTGTATCGGTGTATAGCAGGTAGGACTTGCCAATCATCGCCGCGATCCTCGCATCCTCCGACAGCAGCTGCTTCCACCTCATAGTCATAGGGGACCTCGAAGGTGGTACCACCACCTCCCCCTAAGCAATTTGTAGGACCACCCTTTCCCCGAGATACCAAGAGTGGCCAAACTCATGCACCAACAAATGCCTCATCTGCACATTTACTCCAGTCAACCCCGTGTCTTGAACGGTCGTCCCCCAAGGGTAAAAGGTCACCTGAAAAATCCCCAGAAGATATAAGTCAATATGGAATCAGAGCACACAAAGTCCGTGCCACTGCCGAATGGCACCCTTCACACCATGCCGATCGGCACCCCTCTTAAATTTTCGTACAGAAATTCCCAAAAAATACCAGAAAACCCCAAAAAATTCTCAAAAAATTCCTAAAAATCCTGAAAAGGATTTAGAACATTTTCACTAAGAAAATTTCACACTCCCCTAAGCGGAATCCCTATTTCCCCAGTGGAACTCTCAAAAGTCAAGCGAATCTCTCCCCATCAACGTCCCCAGAGGACCTCCAAAATATCCAAAACTTCAGGATTATATCCTATTTCCCAAAGGTCTTAAATTTTCCTAAGAAATACGTACAAACCCTGGACCACCTAATTGCTTCCCCAGCATCAAATTGGTTGTTCCCCCAGTAAAGTCTCCAAAAGACACAAGGATTTCCCCAGCAATCGGCTCCCCAACTCAAATCAAAATCATGAGGTAATTTTCCCAGTAGAGTTCCCCAAGAACTTCCCACCTTAAGCCCGCAGAATTGGCTTCGACCCGCAGAATTGGTCATCTCACCTTAAGCCCACAAAATTGGCTTCGACCCGCAGAATTGGTCATCTCAACTTAAGCCCGTAGAATTGGCTTCGACCTACAGAATTTGTCATCTCAACTTAAGCACGCAGAATTGGTCATCTCAACTTAAGCTCGCAGAATTGGCTTCGACCCACAGAATTGGTCATCTCAACTTAAGCCCGCAGAATTGGCTTTGACCCACAGAATTGGTCATCTCACCTTAAGCCCACAAAATTGGCTTCGATCCACATAATTGGTCATCTCAACCTAAGCCCACAAAATTGGCTTCGACTCACAGAATTGGTCATCTCACCTTAAGCCTGCAGAATTGGCTTCGACCCGCAGAATTGGTCATCCCCAGCTTAAGGCCACGGAATTGGCTTCGACCCGCAGAATTGGTCACCCCCATCATTGTCGTAGGTCCTCATAATTGACCTAAACATTTCGTTTAAGACCATCCCCAGCATGCCCCTTCAAGCCCTCAGAATTGGCTTGGACCCGCAAAATTGGCCACCCTCATCTTCAAGCCCTCAGAATTGGCTTCGACCCGCAGAATCGACCACCCTCATCTTCAAGCCCTCATAATTGGCTTCGACCCACAGAATCGGTCACCCTCATCTCCAAGCCCTCAGAATTGGCTTCAACCCGCAGAATCGATCACCCTCATCTCTAAGCCCTCAGAGTTGACTTCAACCCGTAGAGTCGGTCACCCTCATCTTCAAGCCCTTAGAATTGGCTTTGACATGCAAAATTGGTCATCCTTATCCTTAGGTCCTCATAATTGACCTCGACCCTCTAGTCATCCTCTTTCAAAGGCATCATGTGGTGTCTATTCGACGGCTATCGTTTGTTCCAAACTCACCCGTTGAGTGTCTCTGTAGACACCCCATTTTAATACCCCCAAACCTCTCCTTAGGTCCCTAGCACCTCCCTTCACCATTACAAACCCAAGTCATACCCCGGGTACTGACCTAAAGGCCATTGGGCGCTCCTAGGCTCTATTTGACCAAAAGTCAAACTCTTTAGCTCGATCGAGACTAAATGAATCTTCAAAGGGAACTAAAACCCCTTTCCAACGGCCCATCTCGTGCACGATTCTAACTTACGGTACGAATAAATGACCCATTTACCCTCGAAGCTCGATCAGAAGGTCACCCGATGCTCTCAGGCTCTGTTTGACTAAAGTCAACTCTTCAGCTTGATCGAGACTTAATGAATCTTCGAAGGGTACTGAAACACCTTTCCAACGGTCTACCCCATGTGCAATTCTGACTTATAGTGCGGACGAACGATCCGTTTTACTCTGAAAGATCACCGAATGCTTCCAGGCCTTGGCTGACCAAAGTCAACTCCCCGAACTGGGTCAAACTCCTTAGAATGTCAAAGTACATATCCTCACCTTTCCAACAGTCTGCCCCATGCGCGATTCTGACTTACCATGCAGACGAACGATCCGTTTGCGTTCGACAATTCCCCGTCAAAGGACCGACGAATGCTTCCGAGCCACATTTGATCCAAAGTCAGCTCCCGGACCCGGGAGAAGTCCAAAGGACTTTTGAACGTCTCTAAAATACCTTTCCACTGGTTTACCCCGTGCATGATTCGGATCAATGGTTTGCACTCTACGACTGATTTTCTGAAGGACCTGAAAGACACTGTCAAACGGCAGGTTCCAAACCCTGCCTATCGACAGTGTGCCTAAACACACCTGCCAATTGGCAGAACCAGGGCTATGACGATCGACAATTCCCTGGGCCTATAAAAATGAGGGTCTAACCTCATTCCAAAAGAGAAAAATCACAGATCCATTACTCTCAGCAAGCTCAGAAAACCCCTCTCGAAGTCAGCGTGATTTTCACATCCAAATCCCTTTCTAACCTTCACCTTTCATCACCTGTTTCATCAAAGTTGTTGAATTAAGTACCCTTCATCATCATCCAAGTGCAAGGGCTTTTCTCCAACATCCAAGATCAAGTTCAAGATCTCCAAGAAGGTCCAATTCTTTCAACTCTCTCTTTAAACTCCACTAAATTCGCATTAACTTGTTTTATTACTTAGCACTTTTATTCTCTCATCTCACATATCTTAATATACTTTTTATCTAGTATTATTTCACATCTCTTATTTTCATATAAATAAAAACCATAAAATAAGAAAAAGAGGATTTGCTCATAAATTCCAAACGGGAATTCTCACACTTTTCTCACAACTAAAACACTTTTTACACACACACACGCATATAAGAGAAGTCCTTGATTGGATTTATGGGATAAATCCCACCCCTCATTTTGCTTGCTAACAACGTGGACTTTGATGCCTCTATAGGGTACGTAGGCGTCTCGGGGTAAAACCCGTCACTCGAGTCCTATTCCTACATTTCTCTCATTTTGTATTTTCTCTATATTCTTTAAACTCAATTCTCTTAAATTCTATATATACATATATTTGTTCTTAGTGGCGTATTATTCCATGTGCGTTATTGTTCCGTTATAACGATCAACGCGAGGATAATCGCGTAAATCCTATTTTCTAATATTATTCTTAGGAACATTCCTACGGATGACTCTCTTTATCTCTTCCATGATACAAGTCGATGATTCATATCTCCATTACGTATACACATGCACACATATCACGAGGAAATAAAGGAAAATAGCAACAACCCATGAGAGACCGTAAGGGCGGAATGTGTGCCTAACACCTTCCCATTTCATAACCTAGCCTTCGGACCCTTTTCGAATCATTTTGGTTTCGTGTGTATCAATATGTCTTTGGATACTATCCTTCGGGACGTCTCCCTTTTCTTTTGTCTGTTTTGAGTAAAATAGACTGGAGACTCCATCTTTCTATATTTTTCACCTCATCAACAACATCGGTCGAAGCGCTCCCGAAAGGGACGCGCGGGACAAAGGATCCTCTCCCGTCGCTAGGATCGGGGATGGCCACAGCAGGGATTTTCTTTTTCTTCATGTGTGTAGGTGTTTTCCTCCTTGATGATTTCATGGACTACACGATGAATATTTTTAATTGAAGATAATGGCACATGTTCATTAGTTGTACTTATCATAGGGGTTATTTGTTAATGGTTTGTGTTTTGTACCAGAATAGCCAAAGGAACGAAAATTGTAAGAGTAATATTTATAATTTCTCATCATATATTTTAGTTTGTATTATCATGTTACACCCCACTGCATCATCATGAACATTCCGAAGACTTCAAATGAAGAGTTAGTCACCGAATGCAACAATTGAAGATCGATAGCCACTACATTTATTAAGGAAGGTTTATGAGGTTATTTGTATGAAATCTTTTATTCAGGTATATTTTTAAAGAGTCTGGAATCCTAAAATTTTTTAAAAATTTAAGTCGTTAGAACAACATTTGGATATCTTACAAATCTTTTATGAGGTTATTTCTATGAAATCTTTTATTCAGGTATATTTTTTAAAAAAATCAAAAGTTTGTTAAGTCATTAGAACAACATTTGGATATCGTTCAAATGAGTTCCTATACCTCATTAGAATAACCTCAACTTTATTTGAACAAGATTAATTGTGGCGTCTTTTGGAAATCTCTAGAATCTCGTTGGATCAGTCATTTGATGTATGTTCAAACGAGAAAGGGTACTTCGTTCAAATGAGATGTACCTTCGTTCGAACGAGTATGCAATTTTTTTTACCATATTTCAAATGAAATATTTCATACCTATCTCTTGGAGATTATTTTCCCTATATATATAGAGATGTGGGGATGCATTTTAATCTAAGCCATTTAAACATCTTTAATGATCAAACTTTGTTATTTTTTCAACCCAACCCCCTTGGATGATTTGAGATCACTTCTTCAAACCATGAAGAACACAATAGTTGTTCATAACCTTGTGGAGTTAATTATCTACTACTCAAGAAGATAGAAATATAGATCCCTGAGGCTGGTCGGTGGATACCGAGGCAAGTTAAACTTGTTATGGGACAGTGTTAGATCTGCATCGTTTTCTATTGACAACAATGAGTGAAGACATTACTGCATCACTTAGTGGATCTCTAAGTTTTGTAAGTCTGTAATCGTTGTTCTGTAATATCGAGTTAAAAATAGTGTTGAATATAGGTTTTACCCGAAATCGATTTTTCCTCATCTTCTATCTTCTTTAGTTTATGGTTGGTTTGTTTGACCGCATTTAGATTCAAATATCTTGCGCGTTAACCTAATTTAATGAAGATAAAAGTTGGACGAAATAGAATTTGGTTTTGTGTGTGTGTGACCTACTATATAACTTATACATATAACCGGACCACTCTGTCACATTTTCCAACTACCTAATTAAGGGAGGTAGAGGGAGGAACTATAGAACCAGCGATAAGCTTTCTTAGAGCATTCATGTGACATAGTAGGAAGACATAATGCATCCCCACATAGTGATGTTGGCTTGAGTCTTCCTGAGACATTTGAGGATATTGATTTCGTCAATCAACATTTCAGGCATTGGAATTTCTTTAGAAACCCCTTTCCCGTTGCCTAAGGTTGACTTAATGATGGGAGTATTGGATCTTTGTAGTACCAACCCCAGGGGTCATATGGTTCACAGAAGCAAGGAAGAACATGAACCTAATGTTTTCATCTATTTTTAGTACCTGAGAAACTTCATTAATTTCTGGTAACAACTCTTCAAAATATATCATTGCATATAGGGAGGCAATTATGCTGGGGTTTTCATCATTGGATTCACCGTTCAAGGTATCTCAGGGGTTAGAGTTACCCCCCACATCCATATGATAGATACAATGTCTTTTATCCAGGAAAAATCAATAATTTCTACAACCTCAACTTCTTCACCATCTTCCGATAAAGTGAAGAAGTGTCTAAAGGAAACGATCGGGTATCCCTTGAGTTACATTATCATAAGTAGCTCTAGAGATTCGCATATTTTCTTCTTTATGACATAATCCTCTCATAATATTTGAATGATATTATCTAAACTGAAATCTTCTCTAAGTACATTCCAATCATTGGACTGACATGCCCACTTTCGGGCTTCCATATACATACAACTGGTTTTCTCACAATTTCCTTCTTTGAGGATCATTTTAGATAACAATTTCATCCCAAAACTTTTGAATTATTCTAATACAGTTGACGACTCCATACTTCCTATTTATAAGTAGGTTTGAACAACAATGTAAGCCCTTATCATAAGAGAAAGAGCCTTATTGGGTGTACTCTTAGGATGTAAGAGGAAGGGTAGGTAAACTTTGATAGCAACAGGTATCTAGGAGAGTTATTGGATGAAGTAGGATTAGTGATGGGTCAAATTCTAGTACAAGGGTTAAATTATGAGTCTTCATTTGTGAGGATGGAATTCACGCTAGCGTAGTGCATAGGTGGAGGATTTTGGGTAGTTTTTAGCCTTGATTTGCAGGAGGGGAAAAGATGCCTTTATTAATAAGTCTTGGACAACATTCCTCAAATGATGGAACTAATTATTGGTATTCATGGTAGATTAATGAAGGTCACAATGTCCATCATGCTTAAAGTATTTTGGAAGCAGATCAGGAAGTGGACAACGATCCAAAGGCTTAATGAGGTTACGAGATAAGAGAGCATAGTACACTTTAGAGAGATGAGCATGGAGTTCGATATATTCTTTTTATATTGCAGTATGGCAAGCTTCTGGTTCATATGGAGTAAAAGTTTTAAAGGAAATGTTATTGGCAGTGGCATCAGCAAGCTTATCATACTGGCGACGAGTAAACTACCCAATGGGTTTCTTTGATTTAGACTCAGCTTTTTTACTATTGGCATTTTCTTTTATCTCGACCCCAGCCTCCTAAAGGGATCTTAAATGGGGGTAATAGTGGCTACCCATGGAAGTTTAGATGTGTCATAAGATGTTCTTATTTATAATGCTAACATGTTCCTCCTCACACAGACAGTTGGTCATAGTGGCAACCTTATCTCCACTTGCTAATGAAACTAGTGATATATTCCCCGGGGTTCTTTTTAAGCAATTTAAGATCACTATGGGTCACTTATAACTCTTTATCATACTTACACTGAGCCATGAACTCTCTCACTACGTCTTCCCAGTTGTGGATTCAAATTCCTACAGTAACAGAAACTAGTGAAGGTCACTTTCTTTGAGAATTTGTTGGAATATGTGAGCCCTTATGTCTTCCGTAGCCCTGACTAAACCCATAAAATTATTATAGTTACAAAAATGCAAAATGGGAGGTCTATTACCTCCAAACTTCTCAATATCAAGAATTTTTAACTTCTTAGGAAGCCTAGCTTTTAGATGAGGGTACATGTGGGTGTAATCAACATAGTTCTCTGGGATATCAACCGAGTCAAAGTTCTTGGAGAGATGTTTAAGATCATCCTTCACTCAGTTCAATTCCTCTTCCTTGGGATTGGTAAGAACGGGGGCACGACAAGTTAGTCCTTGGTTGAGAAACATTCAACATCAGTAGATGTACGGGAGGTGGACCATTGACTGGAGGAACATTAGGAAGAGGCAAAGCTTGTTGATATTCTTATGGATCCCACATTATTTCATGAATTTATGGTCCCAGAACATGGGCAAAAATAACATCTAGTTTTGGCACTTCTAGTATTTGACCCCTATTTCTCTACATTTCTTGGAAATTGATTTATAGACTATTAATATTTATAATAAGTTGAGGGAGTATGACCATCAGATCTGTTTAGGAATTGATGCTCTGATCAGGTTTATCCTTAAGAAATCTTCGAAAGGAATGTTCCATTTTTGCTAAAGTGGTTGATTAAGGTGTAGAACTCCGAGGCGATTTGATAGCGGATCTCAGCTAATGCGGATCCAGGCCAAGGAGTGTGGTTGCACCTGAAAGGGAAATAATTTTATTTGTTTTGAAAAGGAATATTTTTTGTATTTTGAAAAAATGAGGAAGGAAAATTCCCTAGTGTATTTATTATTATTAGGTTTCACTTATATTATGTTCCGCCTAGTGAGAATGTGAAAATGTCGGACAGGATCTCAGCCTAGGAAAGAATGGGATGCATAATGCAAGACACAGTTTGACTTATTTTCAAACTCGCGGCCTATTTTAAAAACAGGTAAAATATTTTGAAATAAGAGTGGTAAGAGGACCCAAAATTTTGGCAGAGTTTTGTATTAAAATCGGTAATCTAGGTATGAGTGACCTAAGGCTAACTCATATATGAAGTTTATGCATGGGAGGTTAGCATAAGGGTTCCCCCTATTAGCATGATGGTACGTGTGGAAAAGTCATTTGATATACCTGAGTGTATGTGAGTTGTGTCACGATATACCTTATGGTGACGATATGGGTGAGAGTGAGTTTGATGTACTCGACATACATGAATTAATTCCCCACTATATACCTCCCATCATGAGTTCAGTCAAGCAGTACAATGCAGGGGAAAATGTTCGATATACATCGAAGGTACTTGGTTAATGAAAGGTGGCAGTCATATCGCTTAGGTTAATCGCGTCCGTAGAACTGGAAACCCATCACAAAGTGACTCCATAGTACATAATATAGGGTCAATATGTAGTTCTTGTGTGATGTAGTGTGAAAAATGCATGAGTTTTATCTGTGTCTTTATGCAAAATATTATGTATGCTAAGAGGAATATGTACAACTACTAAGCATAGAATAAAGCATGAGAATATATATGAGTGGCATGTGAAAGAGAGATGATTATACTAGAAGTGTGATGTAAGTAAGTATGTACAAGTAACATGAACCATAGAGTATATACAAGTGGACAAAGCATGGTGATATATGCAAGGCATGAAACATGTGGATATACGCAAGGGAACTGGATATATGTATTGAGTGGAAGTAACGTGGTGATAGGTACGAGTGATGAAAACATGGAAATATGTGCAAGCGAGGAGACCATTGGTATATGTAAAAGTGATATGTGAAGAATGTGAATAAGCACATGATATGTGAAACACATGAATAAGCATGTGATAATAAGCACGGATATACATAAATGACATGGAGTATGTGAAAGATGTGGATAAGTGAAGTGAAATATATACATGAAGCATGTGATATATACAAGTGAGTTTGAAACATGAGATATATACAAGTGAATAAGGCATGGATATATACAAATGACATGAGGCGTGTGATATAAAAGATGGCATATACATGTGATGAAAAGATAAAAAATGTTGGACAAAAGAATATACATATGAGCATGGCATATATAACTTGTGAGCATGAGAGTAAAAAAGATAATATACAAGTGGAAACATATATACACATGTGCAAAATGGAGAAAAGGATAAATAGAAAAATAAATCCCATGTAAATATATTGCATCCCTCTTAAAAATAGGTGCTCAGTGGAGTTGCCACTGTGACTATCCTGAGGTAGGGATTCCCCCCCCCCCCCCCCCCCCCAAAAAAAAAAAAGCAAAAATGGGGTCAAGGAAAAATATCCTCTTTTTACCACTCGTGTGATGTTCACGGGCTCCCAAGGACATAAAAACAATGTCGTCAAGGGTATGAAAAAGTGTAAAGTTTGGAGTCATTGGCCTATTTTACTCAAAATGAGAAAATGATGTAGCCATTACCCAAGAGACGACATAAAGACTAATGATGCATATAAAACCAAATAGATCGTTGATTCGGAGACTAAGTTATGGAATGTGAATGTGTTACGCATCCATTATGTCCTTTCGGGCTGTAAAAATGTTATCCTTCTTCGAAAATGTGTATAGTGTGTTCAGGGAAAATGTATATATATACATGAAAAGTGCGTAAGGAGTGACATCAGCATGTCCACGTCAAGGAAAAGACGAGAACGAATCGATAGAATATGACTAAAAGAAAGAAAAAAACATAAAGTTATCCAAAATATGAGTGATACACCGAGTCATGATTCATTACGAGGGAGTGAATACGCGTGTCTAGTGGGACTAATAAAAAGGAAAATAATGAATAAATAATGGTCTACGGTATAAGAAATATACTGAATCGTGACTCACTATGGATAAGTGAGTATGCATGTCAACATGACCGCTAGAGACTAAAAAGAAATAACAGTATATAATAGTAGATAGTCTATGAGCGATGCACCGGATCCTAGCTCACTATAAACAAGTGAATACGCATATTAACGGGACTACTAAAGAGTAAAATTATGTAGGCTAATATATATATATATAAGGAAAATGAGGACTCGAATTCTAGGATAAACCTGGGATGCCTATGTAGCTGAAAATTGGCATAAAAATCCATATTGTTAGAATAGGAAAAAAGATGGAGTTTAACCCATAAGTTCGAAACTAGAGTTTTATATTTTAAATTGAAAAAAGTGTGTACAAGTGGTGAAAGCGTAGAAAAGTGGAAGAAAACTCTAATTTGGAGTTTACGAATTAAACCCCTTTTTCAGATTTTTGGAGTTTATGAAAAAAGGTTTATGAGTTTATAAATAACAATAAGGTGATTAGTGGTGAGAAAACACGAATTAGTTAAGATATATGCTAGGAATAGGGTGTAAAAAAGTACATAAAACTAATAAAGTTAGATTAATAGAATTTGGACCTTCTAAATAACTTAAATTCTATTTTTTGGAAAGGTGTAAAATGATTTTAATTGTTGGTGTGCTAGTGTCAAAGTAGCAGTGAAATATGAGGTAAGGGTTACGTAAAGGAGTGTAGAGAGAATCACCTGAAACGCTTCGGCATTGATTTCGAGGAAAAGGTTCTTGAACAATGAGGTGAGGGTTTCCTTAAATAGGAAACCCTAAAGGGAAAAAAAGACCAGGTTTCCCCTAGGGGTTCCAGCTGGCATGGCCCTTGCCTTGTCAATCGCCAAGCCTGCTAGACTTGGAGGCTAAGTAAAGTATCCCCTATGTGCAGGCAAGAAGGGAAAGGTGCCTATAGGTAGGTCAAAAATGGATTTTCGAGGAAAATAGTCATAAAATACAAATTGTAAGTCTATTTCGCACATGTTATGGAACGTTGTAAAAATTATTCAAATCCTTATGAAAGTGCATTGAGATACTCTTGGGTTTAAAAGTTAAATAAAGTCAAACAGAGCTCAGGAACATCTGGTGACCTTTTGGGTGAAAGGTTTTCTAAATGCGAACAGTAAGTCCAATTCGTGCACGGTAGGGACGTTGGAAAGGGTATTCGAAAACCTATGAAAGTACATTAAGATACTCTCGAGTACAAGAGTTGACTCATGTAAAATAAAGCTTAGGGAGCATCTAGTAACCTACGATTAGGATTTGAAAGAGTATCGAGGGTTCCAAGTTTAAAGGGACTTTTTTTGGACCCTACGAAGGTGTGAGAGGATACTAGAATAGGGTGTCTACAAATTTCTTTTAAGATAGAACTTCAATAAATTATATCCCAAGCACCAGTTCAAACATTGGACATCTCAATCGGCAGTGTGGAACAATAATTGCATCACCTTCACTAAGATAAACCAAATCTTCCTCATTGGTAATTGGGAACTTCTGAAGCTTTGCATCTACTTTGAAGATTTTCTAGGGTTCCATTTTAGGCCCTTGTTGACTTTTCTTTTCTTAGTGGGTTGTATATATACTTCTCTTGCACTTCCCAATTTGAAGGCCTGAAAGAAAGTGATTTTAAAACCTTAAATAATAGTGTTTTAGCACTTCTTTACTTCATAGACCCTTGACCCAAGTAGGAGCTGATAAAAATGTCTTATTTGGATACAAGGTCCATTTCTCGAACCAAAAAGTTAATGCAGCTAGAGGTCTTCAAGATTTGAATGTTTAGGCCAAGAGAACTACCCAGATAGCTGAGAAGGAAGAATTGGAGAAAAAGTTGACCAGAGTTAATGTTGAACTGGAACTGACTGCCATGGAGGAAGCTGATATTTAACTCAAATCCAATAAATTGATAGGATATATGCACTTGTGTACCAGTAATGCAGCCTTGTTCTAAGGGATAAAGGTTGAAAATATAACCAAAAGATTCATGTACCATAATTTCCAGACCAGTTTTAAGTCCTTTGTATTTACACATTTCTATAACATACAATTCTCTCTCTCTCTCTCTCTCTCTCTATATATATATATATATATATATATATATATATATATATATATATATATGTGTGTGTGTGTGTGTGTGTGTGTGTGCACGCGCGTGTCCGTGTAATCATTTTTTTCTTATTGTCTTGCTTCCCAAACAGTTGGGTAATCCAGACCGGTTTTAAGTCCTTTGTATTTACACATTTCTATAACATACAATTCTCTCTCTCTCTCTCTCTCTCTATATATATATATATATATATATATATATATATATATATATATGTGTGTGTGTGTGTGTGTGTGTGTGTGTGTGTGTGCGCGCGCGCGCGCGCGTGCGTCTGTGTAATCATTTTTTTCTTGTTGTCTTACTTCCCAAATAGTTGGGTAATATGATTTTAAGAATCTGACATTTTTTCATCATGTGAATGTGCCCATTAATAACTCTCAAACGATATGACCTACCCTTGAATGATATGTATATTTGGAATTTCAAACTTTCGGGACCACTTTCCATAGGCTGGATCTTTTTTAACTAGAGACAAATGGTTTTCCAAACCACTTCCCTCTCATTAAAGGTCATCTTTTTTACTTTTTTTGTTATAGGTGTAAGATAATTTCTTCTTTTGGACCAATATATTATTCAAGGCTCTAACCATATCTTCATTTATATTTTATAACTCCGTGAACATAGCTTGATCATAGACTTCCACTGTCAATTCATTTTGGCATGCCACTCTGAATGAATTTAGAGTACTTTCTGCTAGTAGGACAACATCATGCCCAAAGTTTAAGTCATATGGAGTTACCCATATGCTTGATCTTTTAGAGGTCCTATAAGCCTATAATAGTACTAGCAAAAAATTGTGCCAATCTCTTGTATTTTTCTCAATTATTTGCTCGGTTCGTTTTTTACTACTTTATTTATTACCTCTACATAATTATTTGATTGATCATAATAAGGTGCTTCTTTTGTTAAAGTTATTCCTAAACTTAAAGTTTATTCTAAAACCATATCTAACACAAAAATGTTTGCATTATCTGAGGTTATGGTTTCTGGGATCCCAAACTTAAACACAATATCTTGCAAAAAAATCCACCAACTCATTTTGGGTAATTGATTTTAATTATTTTGCCTCCATTCACTTGATAAAATAATATGTTGCCACAAACACAAAGTTGTGAATCTTGGAAGACGGCGAGTAGATTTTCCTATGACATCAATTTCCCATCCTCTAAATGTCCAAGGTTTCACTACTTATTATAGGTTAATAGAAGGCACATTTTTTTAGGATTATGTTATTGGAACTTTTGACATCCTTTTGCAAAATAATGCAGTCTTTTAGGATGGGGGTCTAATATAATCCATTCCTTCTTAACAACCACTCCATTTTAGGGTCAGCTAGATGGCCCCCACAAATTCCGTCATGGACTTATGCAACGGTTTTTAAACCCACTTATATTCTTGGGTGTTCAAGAATCATTCCATCATCACCTCTTTGGAATAATTTTCCACTATACATAATATAACTAGTTACTCTTAATCTGACTGTTCTATCACTGTTGATATTTGGATCAATTAAATATTGAATCAATGTATTTCTCTAATATTTATTATCATTAATATTTTCAATCTCAATCCAAGGCCATCTATTATGTAATTGTGGTAAAAATACATAAATGGAACTGAGCTTTAACTTTGCTTCGAAGCTATCATCAATCTTAAAACCTGAAGCCTATTTGAGCCATTTTATTGGCCTCTTCATTTAGAAATCGGGGAACATAATTTGTTGTGACGTCATCAAATTTAAATAATAAATTCAAGGCCACCTGGTTATATAAAGTTAAACCGCCATTGACACATTTATATTCACCAGCTAACTGTCTTATGACTAATTAAGAATTCCCATATATTTTTACTACAGAAGAATTACAACTTCGAATGATTTCTAGGCCCATTTTAATAGCCTCATATTCCACTTGATTATTAGAATATGTGTTTTCTTCTAATCTATATCCATGCTTGGTTTTATTATGTTCAGGGGATTCAATAACTATCCATATTCCTGACACTATTTTTGTCTTCGAACCATCAAACCATAACTTCCATGGATTTAAAGATATATATCATATCTCATATTCTCTTTCTCTCTCATCCTCACATGGACGATCTGCTAAAAAGTCAACTAAAGTTTATCCTTTTATTGTTGTTTGAGGTATATGATGTAGGAAAAACTCTGATAGTGATAACACCCATTTACCAATCCTATTATGAAAAATAGGCTTGGTCAACATATATTTGATTAAATCAAACATCAAAATGACAAATACCTCTCTAGGCAATAATTAATATCTTAACTTCGTAGCAACGAAATAAAAGTTAAATATAGTTTTTTAATTACAGACTATCAACATTCACAATCATTCAAAAATCTACTAAATAATACATGGCTTGTTCTTTGTGGTTCTCACACTCTTAAGACAATAGAACTCAAATTGATGCATTAAAGGTTGAAACATACAACTTAAATGTCTTATCTTCTCTCAAAGGTGCTAAAACAGTTGTCTTAACCAAGTATATCTTGAGCGTATGGAATCTAGCTCATACTCTTTCTTAAATCCAAATCTTCTTGATTTTTTAGCTTTAAGAAAGAAGAAAATACTTTAGTATTTCCTACTACATTAGATATAAATCTACGAAGGAAATTAACTTGACCCAAAAATCTTTTTATTTATTTCTTATTTTGAGGGGTTGTGTTTTTAATTATAGCTTTAACCTTATTTATATCAACTTGTATTCCTTTTTAGTGCACCAAATACCATAGGAAATTTTATACCGAAACTCCAAACGCACATTTTAAAGGATTCCTTTTAAGTTAATAAATCCTCATCCTTTCAAATGATTTCTGAAGGTATTATATAATTAATATAACACTTCAAAAAGTGGCAACCATATCATGAAAAATGATATTCATTCCCCTTTGGTTAGTGGTCTCTGCATTCATTAATCTAAATGGCATTTTTATCCATTCGAAGGTTCCCAAATTACCAGGGCACCTAAAAGTAGTCTTTTTCACATCTCCTTCAGCTATGCATATTTGGTTGTAACTTGAATAACCATCCATCATAGACATGATAGCATGACCAGTAGATCTGTCAACCAATTGATCTATCCCTTACATTAGATATTCATCTTTTGGAGTGGAAGCATGTAAATTTTTTAAATCAATGCGCACTCTTAATTTTCCATTTTTCTTACTAACAGGTACTATGTTAGAGATCCATTCAACATACCTTGTTGTACTAATTGAATCAAACCTTAAATAACCTATCAATTTCTTATTTTATCTTTTCTATGACTTTGGGATTCATTTGTTTTGACAGCTGTTTGACGGGTTTGTATTCTTATTTAATCGGAAGTGTATGTTCCTCTAATTTCCTGCCCAAGCTAGGAAACTCATTACATTCCCAAGCAACGCAGTCCTTGTGCTTATGTAGGTTGTCCGTAACCAATTATTGGTCTTTCTTGATAAGGTTTGCACTGATATATGCCACTTTCTTTTTTTGTTCAGTTCCTAAGTTAACTTCTAACAAAAGATGCAAATGTTTTACCATGAGTTATTCATACTACACTGGTGAACTTGTTAATTCACCATTATTGTGAGGATCTTCATCCCCTTTATTTTTTAACACATAATCGGCCCAATTAATGGTCCTTTCATCATTGATTATTCTCATCAAATCTAATTCCCTGAATTTGTATAATAGTATAGATAAAGTTTCATTAGCCTTTTTAACATCGATGGGTCTACTATCCATTAAAAAACTATGTTGTGTTTTTTAGTTGGTCCCATCAGACCAAAGCTAACTCTTCTGAAGCTTCATCTGAGACATCTCCTTCTATGACCTCTGGTACCAAAGCTTCTGCCTTCACAGATCCCATATTTTCTTAGTAAAATCCAAATTCCACATAATTAGAGCTAGTGTGGAAAGGCAAGGGATATACTACCACGTCCTCCATATTCCCATCATCCTTCATCAAAAGCAGTTTATTATGAATGGAAGAAGAAATACATTGCTTAGAGAAAATACAATCTCTACTGTAAAGCATTAAAGCTTGATTTACCTCCGAGGATAAAGAAAATAATTTTATATTTCTTATTTCCTAATTCAATATCTACTGTTATTGTGTCGCCTTTTTATCTCCAATAAAACTAGAGATTATAATTTGAGTCTGGGCCAATTTATCATTCAATTTGTTTATTCTATAAAGCATGGAGTATGGCATGATATTAATAATAATGTTATTATCTACCAATATTTTATTGATTTACACTCCATTTATCCAAGATTTTATAAATAAGAGTTTACTGTGATTAGTCATGTTCTTAATAGTCTCTCTGAACCCATATATTAAATTTATAGTCTATAAAAACAAGTCAAAATTATCTACCTCTGATTTATCATCTTCATCTAATTCCACTTCTGGAACTTCTTGTCCTTCTTCAACTTTGAACCTATTTGAGAGAATTACAACCATGTTAATTGGCACTTATTGTGGCAGGGAGTCAAACCGTATGAATTATTGTTGGTCAATACCTTGATCAAGTCCTATTGCATCTACAACTATTATTTCTTCATTTTCTTCCTCACCTAAAGAACTATCTGCAAATAAACTATCTATATCCACACCCATGACCTTTTACAGCTCTTTAAGTTTTTTAACTAGCATATCTGAAGAAGATTGACTCCCCTCTGGCCTTCCATGGAACCTTAGATTTGGCTTCGATGATGAAAAATCAACCCCTTATGTTCCATTTAAGTGCACAATCTCTAATACCTCTTTACAATCCCTATATTTTCTTTGAATTATCCTTTATTGAGTGTGAGGGATCACACTATCTAGTTTTCTTTTCATAAATTTTGGTGGTTGCATCAAATGCCACATTCCAGGAGCCACTTTCCGAGACTTCACTATATTTAGCCTCCTAGTCATCTCGTTAAATTATTAGGTAACCTTTGGGTCTTGAGAAATAAACTAACCCAGTACTTTTTTTTACAATTGGCACTGATTTTGGTATTTTCATGGGCCCTGAAACTCCCAAATACTGGCGTGATTTGGATTCATTGAAACTATGCCTGATGTATTAGTAGTCCCTTGGTGTTTTGATATTTCTTTGAGGGTGGTAAAGGACAGAAAATGATATCATTTTTCCAAAGACACTCCCTTTGAGTTCTTCTCGGCCTTAAATAACTTGGTCTTTAGAAATATAACCACTATTCCTGTTGATGTAAAAAACTAGATTCGATCTAATTATTTTAATCACAAATAAAAATGAATAAATAAATATAAGACAATGGATTTTTAAAGTGGTTCAACCTTAGGAGAATGGCCTACGTCCACTGTTTTTGTATTGCTAACTGTTTGCCTGGAATTCTCGATAATAGGTTTACCAAGAGATCCAGAGTCCCCTTCTAATGAGGAGGTTACAATGTATTTATAGCCTTGAGGCTGTACATGTGAAAGGACAATGCGCTATTATCTAGTAGACATATACATCTGTACGATAATAATGAGCATTTAATGCGCAGTTGTCTTTTAATTCTCTTGATTCGGATGCTCTGCACGCTAAGTAGCTCGGATCGCTTAAGTTTCTCGGTAAGCTTGAGTTGCTCGGTATGCTTGAGTTACTCGGAGCTATGAGTTGCTCGGGGCGCCTAGGCTGCTCGGTATTATTAAGTTTCTTGGAATGTATGTGTATTTGCCACGTGGTTGACACTTGTCTTCAGGTGATTGGTCCATGTCAGCAGACTAAATTTGGTATCAACAGAAGTCCTCAATGTTTCACAGTTGAGGTTGAAAGAGAGTGTGGAACATTTTGCTTAAAAACTGCTTGGATTACTGGTCTTCATGGATTTTAGGAAAATTTTCCTTGTAGAAAATTCCTTTTTGAGCGCACAATATCAAGCTTCATAAATATTTTGAATTTTCACGACCGCATCGATATTTGTGCCCTTTCTCTTTTAGCCATCGAAAACACAAACGTCTTTCCTTGTAATCATTATTTTTCTCTATTCCCGAGGTAAAGTATTTAAGTGTGATGGAAATCCTATCATTTTTTCACTTTTCAAATCTGTATCTTTGAACTCTTCATCTTCTCTCTATCTTGTGCCTTCGTTCTTTCCATCGCTCATTGACAACTGATCTTTATTTTCTCTATAAGATTATCTTCCTTCCACTTTATTTTCTTTATTCACCATGGTTTATCCTGTTGAATCGTTAGACAAATTTCGATCTGAGTTCTCAACCCTTCGTGGGTTATCTTGGAAGAAATTTTTGGTCCTTCTGATTATTTTTCTTTGGCTGAGGGGCATTGGTTCCCAAGTCTTTTTGTAGACGAATGTGGCTTTTCTTTCCCGCTAAATCCCATGTGTTTGGAGTTTTGCCAATATTTTGATGTTGTACCTGTAAGAGTAGCTCCAAACACATGGAGGATAGTTAATGGCGTACATAGGTTGAATCAACTTCATGGAACCCGTTTAGGGATTCCAGAGATTATGTATTGCTACAGATGGGTTACTAGTGACAGTACTTTCTATTTAAAAACTAGGTTTTTGAATAGAGCGTTAGTTGTCAATCTTCTTGATGCCAATAGGGATTATTTTGATCATGGGGTTGTGATGAAAAATTGGCAACACCCTCCATGAAATGGAGATGATGTATACCAAGGTCTCAGGTGTCCACTTTATGGCAATGGGATAGGTTGTTTTTATTTTTAAAATCTTGTTTTCTTTGCATTTGATAAAATGCATCACTGACATTTGATTCTTATTTATTACAGTTGACAGTAAAAGAAAACCTCCAAAGGAAACTGATGTTAATATAAAGCATTTAAAACTTATCTGGAGCTTGCACCAATCTGTTGCTGAGGAGTATATTAGATCTGCTTCTTACTTGTTGCAATACAAAAGCTACACTTCATCTTTCACTGCTCGTCCTCATCCAGTGGTAGTCGATCTTGACCAAGTACCAGCCTCTAAAACTAGTGTGTAAGGTTCTTCTTCTGAATCGAATATTCCTATCACTGATCTGATGAAGAAGAGAAGAGCTCATACCTTTTTTGACAAGTCTTCCTCTGCCACTGTGGAGGCAAAGAAAAGTAAACAAGATGTCCCAGAAGAAGGGATAAAGATCATAGATGTACCCCCTCCCAATGATGCCAAGGAAGATGGCAAGAAGCCCTCTGTGGCTCCAAGTAAGACTGTTGCTATCTTTCCTTTGAGTGATGTTGTTGTCATATCTCCAATAAAGACAACATCTTTAATTGAAACTGCTCCAGCTCCTCTGAGGAGATTAAAAAAAACCTCTTCTGAGAGACCTGCTGAACCTATCTCTCAACCTTCAAATGTTGAAGGTAGTGTTCCAATTCTTGTTCCCTCGAGCTCTGCTGTGGGCTTAGTAAGATCCTGGACTGTCCCAGAAGTCTAAGGCATTGAAGATACTCTTTCTCGTGAGAGAATTACTACTCTGGCTGCTCAACACATTGCATCAGTAAGTTTTGTTAGCCTGAGTCTTTTACTTTCTAATATTATGTTCATACATTGACTTAAATCTCTTTCTTTTTTCAGCTGGTGACGTGTTTCAATAGTATTTTGAAGAAGGATGAAGCTATTAGGGCTTCAAGCTCCTCATGTGGAGCAGAGGAAGCTTTTTTTGGGCTGACCCAATCTTTGAAAGATTCTTGTCAAAAGTACGAGGAAGATAAAGGTGCTTAGGAGAAGCAATTTAAGTCCGCTGAGCAAGACAGAGATCAAGATGTGAATGCCTCCAAGTAATTGGAGAAGAAGTTAAAGGAGTTTGAACAGAGCAAGAAGGAGTTTGAACAGAGCAATAATGAACTTGAGGTTAAGCTTAAGTCTGCTGAAGAGAAAGTTGTTAAACTTCAAGATGTTGAGTGACAGAAAATAGAGGTGGAAGAAAAATTGAAGTCTGCCGAGGAGCTCCTTAGGGAAAGGACCTCCTCGGAGAAGGCAAGAAGGAAAGCTGCAGTTAAAAAATCATTCAGTGTTGGTTGGGATAAAGGCTGGAACAAAGGTCTGGCTATCATGTCTTCTCAAATGGAGTATGCAAGTGTTAAATATTTTAGGGATGGATGGGTAGCATCCTTGAAAGAGCTAAAGGTTGCTGAGAATTCTGAGTTATTCCAGCAACACACTCATAGCCCTCCTCCCTCTCCTGGAGAAGAAGAAGAGGATGAAGCTACTTCAGATGAATCTTCCATGACGACCGGAGATCAGGCCCCTACTGTTCCTATTGTTCTTCCTTTCGAGCAACTCCAACCAACCAGCACTTTTGCCGAGCAGTTACCATTGTCTTCCGAGCAAAACCCCTTCATCCAAACCTTCTAAGGAAGTCGTAGGAAATAAGGAGAAGATGTAAAGTTATTCGGGTTTTCTATTTTGTTTTTTTCTTGAATGTAACTTAGAATTATGTATTTCCTCTTATGATGAATAAAAATTCGAACTTTGGTTGTTCGTCTTGAATTTCTCTTTTACTTGCTCTGTCTGCATCATTATTGATTCTTTTTATTTCTTCTCTTTGCTAGTTTATGGCCAGGATGGAGCTCTTATCAGCTCATGATACATAATTGATGAAGAAACGCAATAACTATTTTAAAACTGGTCATGCAGATCTTAATGAGGCCTAAATCATTGATATCCTTGGTTCAGATGCTTCTGAACGAGCAGTTGAAGCTTACCAATACTTGAAGTGGTTACTTGATCGTGTTGTGGCCAATAATGTGGCCTACTACGAAATTATTGAAGACCTTTAAGGAACAATCGAGGAACTTCAACAACAATATAAAGAATCCACTACCCTTTTGCATCAAGGATGCGAGAAAAAATATCAACAATTGAGTGCTGACAAAGGGTATGACAAATTTATCTCTGCTCATGAGAAGAAGGAGAGTGTTCTAAAGCTTGAAGTTGAAGAGCACAGGCATATCGCCAAATTGTTGGAGAAGGAGAACATTGCTTTGCAAGAGGAAATAAAGTAACTCAAATCTGCTGCTTCTTATTCTGGGGCCTTGGTCCCAGTAAATGATGATGGTTTTTCATTTCTGGAAGTAGAAAATGCTAACTTAAGGTATGAGTTAGAAACCTTGAAACGAGTTGAACCTTCCACATCTACTCGTGGATGAGCAAAATCTTATCGTGGACGATCAAGGGCTGGTTGGGTCACCATTGAAGAAGCGAGAATGCAGTCATCTTTAGAGAATCAAGTCGTTCAGTTAATGGCGAAGAACCAAGCCTTAGCAAAAATTTCTAAGAAGATTCTGAACTTCACCGAACAACTCTCTAATCAAAGCTCTGCTCTGGAAAGTAAATAAATTCTAGTGAAGAAACTCCACGAGGAACTTGAGAGGTTAACTTATCAGTTCCACAAGTAGCCCAGGGAATTTTGGATGGCTGGGTATAATGAAGCTTTGTACCATCTCGATGCTCAGTTGTAGCAGTCAAATAATGAGGGATATAAGCAGGGGTGGTTGAATGCCTTGTGTGTGCTAAAATTGGAGCAGGGCCACTACTTATGGGATTATTATGATCCTGGAGTGGTCGATTTGCCCGTGCCTCCTTTTAAGCTTGATATTAGTTGGATTCCTGCTCGTGCAATTCCCCAATGCTTGATTTCCAAGTATCTCGGCGATTACAGTCTTCATGCAAACTTTGAGATATCTCACCCAGAGCACTTGCTTGATCGGCCCTCCGTAATGAATGTTCGAATACTGCGAGATGTAAACTTTATAAATTCTCCTTATGCATTAGATGATCCTCCAGCGGGGGTAAAACCTGTTTCAAAATAAGAGGGGAAGAAACCCATAGAGTAGGATATTTTTATGTAATGAATCAGACTTTTCACATCATATGTAATTTTACTTGATTTGAATAAAGAAATTTTTAGTCTTTTGCCATTTCATTTTCTTCTGAAATAATTTGTAGAATGTCCTTGCTTGTTGGTTGGTAAATATATATGCATATACTATACTTATCCCAATTGTTGTTTGATTATAGTGACTTGTCACTCTTTGGGCCTAAGCAATGGAATGATTTGCATCCCATGTTCTTGCTTAGTTGTAGTAATCTCGTATGGATTACCTTGTTACCTAGACAGTGGATGCCCTGGGAGGTCATCCACCTTCTTGCCTAGTTTGGTACCAACCAATCGGAGTTAGTGGTTATTGATTTACCGACCAACCGGAGTCGGTGGTAATTGATTTGCCGACCAACTGGAGTTGGTGGTATTTGATTTGTCGACCAATCGGAGTTGGTGGTATTAAGTTACCGACCAATCGAAGTTGGTGGAGATTGAATTAACGACCAATCGGAGTTGGTGGTATTAAGTTCCCGACCAACCGGAGTTGGTGGTGATTGAATTGCTGACCAACCGGAGTTGGTGGTATTAAGTTCCCGACCAACCGGAGTTGGTGGTAATTGAATTGCCGACCAGCCGGAGTTGGTGGTATGTTGCTCTGAATTTGGATTTGTGTAGTGTGTAGCACTAATATTCCGAAAAAAGTTCAACAAAGAAAGAAAATGGGTGAAACATCACTTTATTCATATTGAAGAAACTGCATTACATAGGAATTTCAATTACTGATAATACTTGCGCAGATTCTCTGCATTCCATGCATTCTTGAATTCTTCTCCTTCCAAAGTTTTAATCTTATATGTCCCTAGATGAACAACTTTTATTACTCTGTAGGGTCCATGCCAGTTGGCTTCCAGTTTGTTATGCTTTTGGATCACTTTCTTCAGCACATAATCCCCTTCCTTCAAATCATACTTCTTCACTCTTTTGTTATAGAACAAAGTTGTTCGTTGTTGATATGCTGCATTCCTAATTGATGCTTCTTTCCTAACTTCTTCCAGCATATCCAGGTCTAATCTTATCATCAAGTCACTGACAGGAGAATTGAAATTAAGCACCCTATGCGTGGGTAAACCTAATTCAGCAGGTATGACAGCCTCACTCCCAAATGCCATCATATATGGAGACTATCCTGTCGCTGTTCGTGGTGTGGTATGATAAGCCCACAACACAGAACGTAGCTCGTTAATCCAATTTCCCTTTGCATCATGTAGTCATTTTTTCAAACCATTCAGTAGCATTCTGTTTGTCACTTCAGTTTGTTCATTGCTTTGGGGATGGCCTGGTGCAGAATGGATCTTCAATACATTGGATTGATGACAATACGCAGCAAACTCCTCGTTATCAAACTGGGTTCCATGATCAGTAATGAATACATGTGGGAGACCATATCTGTAGATAATATTCTTCCAAATAAATTGATAGACTTTATCGTATGTCATATCAATGAGAGGCTCAGCTTCCACCCATTTGGTAAAGTAATCCACAACAACCACGAGGTATTTGAATCTTCCCTTAGTCGTTGGAAGTGGTCCTACCAAGTCTATCCCCCACATGGAGAATGGCCAAGGGGGAGTTATGGGTGTTAACAATGCTTAGGGAGTTATTTGGATGGAAGAGAAGCATTGACATTTATCGCAATTCTTAGCATAAGCTACGCAATCAGCTCTCATCGTTGGCCAGTAATTTCCCTGCGTTGTTATTCTCTGCAAAAGCGTCTGACCTGCTATATGGGCTCCATAAGACCCTTCATGAACCTCTTCGATTAAATCTTTTACGTCGGAGGGATGGACACATCTTTGTAGCCCTGCTATAACTCCTCATCTATATAAAATGCCACTAGTCAATACATAATGAGCAGCTTTAAACTTCAGTTTCTTGGCTGCGAGTTTATCGGTTGGTAAAGCTCCCTCTTTAATATAGGCTCTGATGGGATCCATCCAAGATGGTCCCAGGTCGAGGGCAATGAAGTTCATCATCAGATCTTCGTCTATGCTCCGACCAGCCAGGATTTCTATTGGGATTGTTCTTCGTAGCTCGGTACGTATGGCTGATGCTAACCGAGTTAGGGCGTCTGCTCTTGCATTCTCCAATCTGGGTATTCTAAACAACTGAACTGCAGTAAAACTCGATACCACCTTCATTGCTTTTTCATGATACTTGACCATTAATTCTCCTTTTACTACATACACCCCCAAAATTTAATTTACGATTAACTGGGAATCACTGAATACAACGACCTGCTCTGCCTTCATAGTTTTACCCAGATTTAAGCCCAAGATCATAGCTTCATATTCGGCCTCATTATTAAAAGCTTTAAATTGAAAGCGCAGAGCATACTCCATATCAATCTCATTCGGACTGTTTAAAACAATCCCTGCTCCACTGCCTGTAGTGCACGAAGAGCCATCCACATACAAATTCCATATAGGTACTTTATTATCAAACTCTTGATCAAATAGAGTTCCTCGATGAAATATTTGATGCTTCCTTTTGTCCTCCTCCGTCACTTCTCGCTGCTCGTTGATCATCTTCTCTTGCTCGTCTACCGACGTAAGTTGGTCGGGGTTTAAATTTGATGATCCTGTAACATCCATAAGGTTGTCTGTATTAAACTCCTGTTCTTTGGAGGCACTTTCCTGAGTAAACTCTGCGATAAAATCCGCTACTGCCTGCCCCTTGAGCGATGATCTAGGCTCATAAATTATATCATATTCACCAATTTATACTACCCAGTACATCAATCTTCCTGATTTCTCTGGTTTATGCAGAGCTTGTCTTAATGGCATATCGGTGTACACCACTATAGTATGGGCTTGGAAGTATGGACTCATCCTTCTACTTGCTTCAATCAGTGCTAGTGCCAACTTCTCCAACCTTGAATATCTTATTTCTGCTCCTCGAAAAGCCTTGCTAGTGTAATAGACTGGTTTTTGTACTCCGTCCTCCACTCTTATCAACGTCGAGCTTATTGCATGTTCTGAAATTGCCAGGTACAAGTATAGTTTTTCTCCCATCACAGGTCTAGATAATAATGGAGGTGTCCCCAGATATTTTTTCAATTCTTGAAAAGCCTCCTCGCATTCATCATTCCACTCAAAAGTTTTTCGGAGTGTTTTGAAGAATGGGAAGCATCTGTCACTTGCTCGTGACACAAACTTATTAAGTGCTGCAACTCGCCCTGTGAGACTTTGCACTTCCTTCTTCGTAGTTGGAGATTGTAGCTCCAATAGGGCTTTAATCTTTTCAGGGTTTGCCTCGATACCTCGTTAGTTAACAATATATTCGAGAAACATGCCTTCTCGTACTCTGAATATGCATTTTGTGGGATTCAGCTTCATTTGATATTTCTCTAGTTAATCAAAGGTCTGACCTAGGTCAACTAGATGATCAGTAGCTTTCTTTCTCTTCGTTAGCATATCGTCAACATAAACCTCCATGTTATGACTGATTTGCTCTGCAAACACCTTATTCATCAGCCGCTGATATGTCGTACCTGCATTTTTAAGTCCAAAAGGCATAACATTATAGCAATAAGTTCCCCTTAGGGTGATAAAAGAGGTACTCTCCCTGTCCTCAGGCTTCATTTTAATCTGGTTGTAACCAGAATAAGCATCCATGAAACTCAATAATTCATGCCCCGAGGTAGCATCCACTAGTTGATCGATTCGGGGCAAAGGAAAATGATCCTTTGGGCATGCCTTATTAAGATCAGTGAAGTCTACACACATCCTCCACTTATTATTTTTCTTCTTTACCATCACCACATTTGCTAGCCAATCAGGATATTTGGCAGCCTCAATAAAAAAGGATTTTTGTAGCTTCTCTACTTCTTCCTGTATAGCTTGGTTCTTCTCAGGACTGAACACTCTTCTTCGCTACTTCACTGGCTTGATTTCCTTATTCACGTTGAGCTCGTGACACAGGAAACTCGGGTCTATCCCTGGCATGTCTTCATGACTCCATGCAAAAGTCTGCTTTCTGCACCTTAGAAATGCTATCAATTCCTGTTTTATCGATACATCCAGTGATGCACCAATTTGAGTTGTTCGTTCTGGATACTCGTGGTCCGGAATGATATTTTCGGTAGCCTCCATGACCTGGATCTTTACGAGCTGAGACTCATCTTATTGTCTAACGTTTCAATCTCTGCATCTTCTATTTTATCCACTTAATAAGTAGTAGTCTTCTTTCTAGATTCTTCGCGTTCCTCCTGTTCGGCAGATGAATAGTAGCATACCCGAGCTACTTTCTGGTCGCCTTTCACCACTTCTACTCAAAAATTGGTTGTGAATTTTAAACATTGATGTACAGTAGATGGTACTGCTTCGAATTTCTTCAAACCTACCCTTCCAATGATGATATTGTAAGCTGATTGGACATTTTTATCCATTACGAAAAAGAGTACTTTTTCTGTTCGACGAGTAGTCCATGTACCGATAAGTATATCCAACTTGATCGTCCCAATTGGAAAAACCTTCTCGCCAGTAAAGCCAAGGAGGGGCCTATGATATGGCTCCAACTGGGCTAGATTCAGATTCAAACTGTCAAAGCATGGATAGAACATGATACCTACCGAGCTACCATTATCCACCAGTACTCATGAAATCACCACTTCCTTCATTCTCATCTTGATCACCAATGGGTCATCATGAGGATATAGTACACCTGTCAGGTCGTTCTTAGAGAAACCAATGACTAGTTTGTCTTTATTCACCTTCCTCGGGCGATCATCTTTAGCCAGATTTATTCGCTGAATGTATGAGCAAGATTGAGCCTCATTGAGGTAAGCTTTTCTCTCCGCAGTCAGATCTCCACCTCCTGCATCTCCACTTGTAATAACATTATATTCAAATAATTCAAAATGGATTGAAAATACCTCACGTTCTGGTTGCCTTGGTCTTTTGGGGAGATCGGGGTCATCTTGGTCATCTTCTGGATCTTCTTCATGACTTCTCTTTTTGTCTTCTTTTGCTCGACGAGGAGACCTAGACCTTTGTCTTCCTCGATCGCTGGTCTTTCCACTATTTTAGCGTTCAACATACTTAGCCAGTTTTCCTCGTCTGATGAGTGCTTCAATTTCATTCTGGAGAGCTATGCAACTTTTGGTCGTGTGACCATGGTCTTTATGGAACTCGTAATATTTGGACTTATTCCTCTTGTCAGGATTTGCCTTCATTTTTTTTGGTCAATTTAGCTCCTCGTTGTTCTTGATCTCATCCAGAAAGTGGTTTATATCTATTTTCAAAGGAGTATAATTTCCAAATTTCTTCAACTGTTCCAGTGCTTGCTTTGCTTTCGACTGCCTGTTGCCACCATTATTCTTTGATCCTTCTTCTCAGTCTTGTCAGCCTCGACCTTGGTCTCCTTAGTGTCTGTATTCTTCTTCGCAGCCATAGCTTCCTCGGCATTCATAATCTTGGCTGCCTTTGCTATTAGTTCTGCCATGGTCCTAGGTGGATATTTGGCTAGAGTATAGTATAACTTGTCTGGTAGCAGTCCACTCATCAGAGCAGTAATTATTGTTTTCTCCTCGTAATCAATTACTTCAAGTTTCTCGTTATTAAAACGAGTGATGTAGTTCCTGGTGCTTTCACTTGCCTTATGTCTAACACTCAGCAAGTGTGCTACTCGTTTGACTGGTTTCTCTCCAAAAACAGAAGTTCCTTATAAAGAGCTCTGCCAGTTGAAGGAAAGTCGCAATCTTCCCCCGAGGAAGGTTGTTGTACCATATCTTAGCTGATCCGATAAGAGTTCCTGAAAATGCTCTGCATCTTATCTTGTCTGGAATTGCATAGATATCGACAACAGCTTGGTATTATTCTATATGAAGGACAGTGTCAGTTTTTCCATCATACTTAGGCGTCACCACAAGAGCTTTGAATTTTGATGGTGTGGGAAAATCCACAATTGCCTGTACGAATGGTGTCCCTTGGACAAAAGTTCTTTGTAGAGAATTCTTGGCCTTAACCATTTCCCCTAATCTGTCCTCCAACCTTTGAATAGAGCCTTTCCATGCATAGTTTCCCACCTCGGGCCTATTTGTTCGAACAACTGATCGCGCAGAGTTTTCCTCTTGGGATATTTCATTATGGGATGTTGGTCATGATAGGGCAGAGTCTTCTCTTAGATCGGATGGTCATTGAGAATTCCTCGACCCAATCCTAGGAGGACTTCTATTCCTCCTAGGGCCCAAACGATCAAAAGGAGAGACTCTACTCAACCTTTCTAGAGAATTAGTCCTTTCTGGAGATAGAGTGACGTTTCGTTGAGAATCTGTAGCACGTACTGAGGAAGTCCGACCAGGTTGATAAGAAGGATCATTAGATCTCTCAGTACGATGTGATTCGGTGCGTCTAGATCGAGATTCCTCTGAGAATAGCGTTCGCCTAATTCACGAAGAGGGTAAACGGGTATTTCTCTGAACACTTCGTTGTCCTGCTTGGGCCGGCACTCCCCCTTGAACAGTTTGTATAAGTTAACGCATGGTTTCTTGCATGGCCATTTGGCCTTGGGCTAAATTAGCCATTAGGCCAGCCAGATTTGGAACACTTGGGGGAATAGATGGATTTGGAGGGATCCCAGCGTTTCGATTACTGGATTCCGAATTATCGGCCATTGATGATGAATTGGTTTGGTGAAAAATGCTAAGTACAGTCGTTTCCCACAGACGACGCCAATCTATTGATGTAAAAAACTAGATTCGATCTAATTATTTTAATCACAGATAAAAATGAATAAATAAATATAAGACAATGGATTTTTAAAGTGGTTCAGCCTTAGGAGAATGGCCTACGTCTACTGTTTTTGTATTGCTGACTGTTTTCCTGTAATTCTTGATAATAGGTTTACCAAGAGATCCAGAGTCCCCTTCTAATGAGGAGGTTACAATGTATTTATAGCCTTGAGGCTGTACATGTGAAAGGATAATGCGTTGTTATCTAGTAGACATATACATATGTACGATAATAATGAGCATTTAATACGCAGTTGTCTTTTAATTCTCTTGATTAGGATGCTCTGCACGCTAAGTAGCTCGGATCGCTTAAGTTACTCGGTACGCTTGAGTTGCTCGATACGCTTGAGTTGCTCGGCACGCTTGAGTTGCTCGGAGCTATGAGTTGCTCGGGGCGCTTAGGCTGCTCGGTATGATTAAGTTGCTCGGAATGTATGTGTATACGTGGTTGACACGTGTCTTCAGGTGATTGGTCCATGTCAGCAGACTAAACTTGGTATCAATAATTCCCATTCTTCTTGACTTACTATTGTTGTTTTCCCTTTGAAGCAAAAAAACCCCCACATCTCAGCATATTGTTCTCTACAACTAATGTAGAGGTATTTCATTACTTTCAGGTTTGGGTCAGTAATTTCTTCTGGCATCCAAGAATAAAACTCATTCTTTGTCTTCATTTTGAACTCAATATGCCCTTTGTTTAGAGGCAGTTGAATAGATTGCATATTTATTCTCCCGTCTTTCATGTTGGGAAATGGGTCTTCATTAACCCCCATGATGCTTTCCTCTTTTCTAGGAAACTTGATTTTCCTTCTCCTAATCAACTCTTGGATCATGTCATGAAAATAGAGCAAGAATTAGTTGAGTGAGAGAAAACATTGTGTTATTAAAAATAGTTTTTTTCCTTTGACTTCATTTACGGTTTTTACATCATCAGGTGGATTTGACATTTTTGATGTTTAAGAGATAATAAATAATTTCATTTGCCTTAGAGATATTAAATGAGTATGTTTAATCATCCCCTTTGATTTTGGGGCATAAGATTCTTCTATTGAATTCTTTCGAACCAATGGTTCCATTTAGTTTCTAAAATTTTAAAGAGGCTTATATAATTTACATCCTAGGAATGTCATAATCTGGATTTAATAATTTTCCTTCACTTTATTTCAAATCCCAAATTTTTTATAATCATTCTCAAGCCTCCAAATTAGTTCAAATAGGAATACAACCTAATCGTAACCATCCAAGTCTCCATGTTTTTCATTTTATCACAACTTTATATGTGGATTAAATAAAATATTTAGGGCAGGGTATTGTGACACCCCGCCTAATTAAATACCGGGCGATCACTCATTTATTAAATTAAATCAAGGTGAACAGTTTGGTTCATTCTTAGCATCACTGTCGTAAAAATAAACTTTCCAATTTAACACCCTAAATAATTAAGCTAAGTGTCAAAACATATTTAAACGTTACTTTCCAAATTTTTATTTAAAGAAAATGATTTATTTATTTATTAACAACATTTCAACAATTAATAATCACACCACAATAAACCTGTAACACAATCCAATTAATTTAAAACATTCGTCAATCGAATGTCAACATGCGAAATATAAAGTAACACAATTCAAACTGAATAAATCCCATAGTGACAATACTAGAAATAACTGAAATACAAATGTCCCAATAACAATGAAATAATGGAAAGGGCGACACATGCCCAATAAATGAGAATGCTAGAAGTGGAGTCAATAAAGGAAGCCGTCTACGCAAGTGACCTGCAACTCCCACCTAAGCTGCAGCACGTTCCTTTCAAGGGATCCTAAGCAAGACGCCCCTGTGGCTGGGCACCTGAAATATATACATATATATACAAGAGAGAGGGAGAAAAAGAAACGGGTCAGAGCCCGATAGTGTGTATGATTTAAAATTTGTTTAGCAAGTATTTAAATTGATACAGGCCAATGCAACAACATATTAGAGCGACACTCTCTTGAGAAATTCTCACCTCTCTTCTAATGTGCACGCCTATCGTACTAACCTTCCCAACGGTTTATCTTATCATTTTATCATACTAACCTTCCCAATAATTTAACTTATCTTAACTTACTCATAAGATTTCAAAACCGAACAATATCATTGTTTAAAAAGAATAATTCCAATTAGCAGCACAACTCTCGTTTTAGCTTTATTAATTTATAAAGTTTTCCAGTGTCATATTATATTTTCACAAAACAAGTATTTACTATTTGAGTCATCAACCATGTGCTACTTATCAAATCACAGTAGGCAGTTTCAAATTTCCAAATCTCATATATATATTAACTACTCGTATAATATATATAAAATAACAGCACCCCAAATAAAACTATGGTGCGTGCATACTTCTACTATCCAAACCCCATACCACTCATATCAAGGGGAATACAAATTCGGAATCACTCTCGAACTGTATTAACACATACACAAATAATATCGAGGCGAAGCATAGATTCCAAGTCTCTAAGAGGATGACACATACTCGCGTCTCTTAGGACCGTCTGAACTATCAATTCGATAGCCTGTACCAAGGATATCTATCTTCTAGGGTACAAGTCAATATCCCCCATAAAGGTCCCATCGAGATAAGACTATCCCAGCGCGGTAACCTCAAGGATAGCAAGTAGCGCGGTATGTTTTTCACATGTATATAATATATGTACACATAATCATATAAATATACCACTTTTATCATATTAATATAGGTTCCTCTCGTCACCCATAATTACAACATTTATCCTTAATTTCACATTATTAGTATTACGTATAAGGTTTCATCTTTAACCTTAACTCGAAGAGTTTTCTCACTTATTACGTGACACTCGTGGACTCTATCCTTCCAAGTAGAAAATTCAGTAGGTCTACCTCTATTCACTATCGTAGCTATTCGCCATAATCTCTCACTTGAAATACGTAGTTTCATCGTTCATTATATAATTATCCCAAAAGCAAAATTCTCGTCTTATAATAAAGTTCCCAACACTTATTCATATGTCTTACTGGTCTTTCCTATCTCCCAAAACATTTTATTAAGAATACTCAAGAATTATTTCATGATAAATTTAATTTAACTAATTAAACAAGGGAAATAGGAGTCTGCCAGGAGGGGTCGATCGATCGAGGTCTGGGACTCGATCGATCGAACCTTCGATCGATCGAAGCTCTATGCTCGATCGATCGATCAAGCAGGTATTTTGATTTCTGCAGAATTGCAGTTACGGGTTCTACCATCTATCTTCATCCAAATCCATATTTTTCAACTCCAAACGTACCAAAAATTCTACTACTAACATTATAACATTATACCAGATGTTTTCAACGTAAAGCATGTGTATTTCTATCATTAAACATGGATAATCAACCCAAAATCTTATCTAATCGTCAAGAACCCTAGAGTTTTCTTAATCATGATTCTAATCTGTTTTTACCAGAATTTCCTTCTAATACATCATCAAAATTTCGTGGGTTATTCTTCTACATCACAAAAGATTTCCAGAATAAGGTTTAAGTCTTTACTACATGCAAATTCCTATCAAAATTTGGGTTTTCTTCCATATATTTCATCCCTAATCATTCCTAAACTAATATGGAAATTGCACCAACGAAAATATCAAGATAAACACTTGCCTGGGATTTTTGGTATTCTGATTTACGGCTGATTTTGGTATAATTGCGTTCCTCGTCTCGCGATCTACGCGTTGGCGGTGACGGCGGTGCAAACGGGTGGCTTTTTGGCCTTGAATTGCCTTGAGAGCTCTCTCCTCTCTTCTCCAATGGCCGTTCTAGGGTTATGAATATTCTAACCCTAAGTGACAACCTCAATATCAGATATAGTCCCTCTAATTTTCGTGGGTTTAATTAGTCATAAATGTAAAATGACCAAAATGCCCTCCCGGGTTACTAATTAGGCCTAAAAACGCCCCGAGACCCAAACTACACCCCCGGGTACACTTTTCTGACTATCTCGACCCTTCCGGATGCGTTGGAGCACTCAAAACGACCATACGGACAACTTATAACATATTCACTTTTTATTTATCAAAATTTAGTCCCGACGCGACACGAGCACGTTCCGACTTAAATTTCCGAAATTGTCATTTAACTCACTCATGACATTCAATATAACCAATATAATATATTACTTTGCTCATTAGTAATATTCAACAAATTTCCCATAATTACTAACTCTCGTCACGTTAATAATTATAACATAATTAATTTCCGGATTTTTATTAAATAATTCATTCACATTAACTTTAATAAATCCCCAAATTAATATAGCATAAATATACGGGGTATTACATGTATTACATATAAGGGGATAAATGGGGTGAACCTCTAAATGGTTGACAACACAACACGTGTAAATACATTTGTGGGAACAAAAATGGAAACAATTCTACTGGATGCTCTCAATTTAAAGATTATGGTACCAAGTGGGAGAGACAGAGACAGTAAAAACTTAACATTGAAACAAATTAGATGGACCTATGATGATTCTTAAGACCGCAAGCCGCTACCACAGCCACACTTGTGCTACCACGACCCCATTTTTTTTGTTCGTGGCCTAGCACTGCCACTATCGCAAGTTATCCCCCCTTTATGACCCAAAAACAGCTACGACGGTTGATGTTGCGCAATTGCAGTTGACCCGTGGCTCTCCCATCCTTCTCCTATCATATCTTAAATTCCCTCCAATCTCTTACACGTATACAATACTTTGTATAATTCTTCATATTTCCCATTTAACTATAACCCTCATAAATTAATTACTTTAACATTTAATTAACAATTAGTTGTTCATTAACTAACTTCCTAAGATAACCCACTAATATCTATTAACGTTATCTAAATGTTTTACTACATAACCAACATTTCACGTAACTATTTTTCAATCGCCTTCACATATTTAATTAAATTTCTAAAAATCCACTCATTTATTAAATTTGTGTTTTAGAATTATTCTCAAGGTCTTCATCATAACTTTAATAATCATATGTATTTGTCCATAATAATGAAGCATTCAATACTAACATAATTAGCACCATTAAATATCACAAATACAAAGTCAATAACATGACTTTACCATAAATATTACCAAAGCCATTATTGAAAATTCGGGTTATTACAATGTTAGTTACATGGTTAGAGCATCCTAAGTTATCATGGAAGAATTTAAAAGGTTGAGTGATTCATTTCCAATTATTGAAGGCGAGAAGAAGAAAATGAGAAGTATAACGAAGAAAGTTGTTAGTGAGGGAAGAGGGTTCCAACATTCATTAATCTCACCCTTTCGAGTGGATCATGCACATAATATCTAAGTTAAGATTCATTTCTTCATGATTTTTTTTTTGTGTAATCCTTCCAAGAATGTTACTTAGTTTTTGGTTTATTTATTTTTTAAAAATACAAAAATATATTTGTTCTTTGAATTTTACATTTTTTTGTGTTTGTGATTTTTGTGGTTCTTATGTATTCGATAATGTAGGATGTGAGAATAGCACCGTGTGACATTATCCATCTTTTAAACTTTTAGAATTTCAGAGGATAATGTAAGCTTATTATTAAACTTCACTTAATAATTATCTTGGAGTTCTCATAGGAATAACCTATATCAGTCGTGTCGTAGTCTTTAGTATACTGAACACATATCTACACAAGTTGCAATAGGGTGTGTCACCAATCATAATTTGAAAAGTTTTCATGCCACTCATTTTTACTCAATCGGGTCATGTTTACATCTCTAGATTTTTTAGGTGTACTTGTAATATCCATTGCATTTTATTCATAATTGAGAGAATTAAAGAGAAAAACAACTGTAAGAGCTACTTAAAGAGGTAATAAATACCCTTGGCAAAAAACTTAAATCATTATGCTAATGAGAAAAACAAAATTGTTAAATATTTATGCAAGGGAATATTCTCGTGGAAAAATATGAAATATCAAAATAATTTTTTAAGAAGAAATAAGTCGAAGATCAATAGGTTTGCACACTCTAGTCCAGTATGTGATTTTTTTACCTTATTGGACTACTTAGTATACGCGGTTATCTTTAGGTTGTCATCAACGTGAAACTGAAATAACTCAACCTATTTCAGTATGGTCGACTCATGTCACTGATTGATCTCTAAGTTAGTTTTGGGGTGCGTGTGTAATTTTTTATGGGATTCCTTATTTTTGGGGTTATTTAGATCATTTACATTCCCTTTTAGTTTACACGTATGGGGTTTTCAAGTTTAATATCGATTGGTGCCGAGTGCCACGTATGTTTTTCGTTTGTTTTCATTTTATTTTTTATATCGGGGTATGTGTGTTGTCTCCTAATCATTTTATTTGTGGGGGGAGTATATCTTTCCCTCATTCCAACGAGGGGAACCCTAGTTCGAATGAGAGCTTGGTTTAAAAGTGGCATTCGTCTTCACAACATATCACTTTCATCCAAAAACCTTATGAGTTGAGAAAGGAAGTATGAAAATGCAATATTACGAGTTGAAAGTAAAGAAACAAGTAACCATATCACGAATGCATCTATGAGGACCATAAAATATTTGAATGGGGCACACTAAGGGTGAATATGAACACAAATATCCCTTTAAATTCATTCTAAGAAAGCCGGAGACTCAATATTATTTTTCAATGCAAATGGCCTGTGAATTAATTTTCATTTAATACAAGCAATACATGTTATATAGTTTGATAAAAGAATCTTATGGTTCTTTAATTAATGGCCACACAAGTTTTCAGTAATTCGACTCATCATCATGGATTGTGGGGGACCAAGATGGTTACGCCAAAGCATAAACTATTATTATCACCGAACTTCTAATTCATATAAGATATTATAATTCTTATATTCGTGTGATATAATTCATAAGATAAAGAAAAAAGCCTCTTAAGTATTTTCTCATGGCATGAGATAATTCTAATAATGCAAGGACACTCTGTATTATGTTCATTTATAATGTTAATGTGGTACCCATTTCGACGGATATCTTTAAAACTGAGGATATTTCTTATGGATCAGATTGAATACAAAGCATTACTAATATGTAATTATGTACCACATGGTAATAATATAATGGCTCTTCCAAAGACCTCTATTAGATTTGTTGAACCTGACATTGTGTTAATATTAGATTTAGTCAGATAATGTTATTTTTGAAAATTTTATTATATCTCAAAGGATTACATGGGTCGGTGCACAGTCTGCTCGACATACATCTTAACCATCCATTCCTAATTTAAACAACCCACTTTGAGATTTTATTTATACTAAATGAAAAGGATAAAAATCTCATATTTATATAAGCGTAAATGAAATGATAAGAAATTTATAATACTAAAAGTCATTAGGAAAAGTAACTTATACATAAATATACAAGCTTTAAAAATAGTTTTAATTGATGGAAACATACCCATCACCAATTAGATGATCAATTCTCTCATCAATATCCTCAAAGAAATCTAACACTTCAAGGGCAGTAATGTCAATGGGACTATGAGAGTAAAAAATATCACTGAAATTTTCTTCAACACTTTACCTATATATTTCACTGATGCCTGATATAATTCCAAATGTTTTGGTGTACAAAACATTCTTGACTAATGAACTTCCATGCCACATGGATAAAAAATATTATCATATTATTTTTTCACACCATCCCCCTTTTCATTCATTAGATAAATAGCATTCCCCTTCCAGTGGAATTGTGCGTTTCTAATATATTTATGATGATAATTATGTTACTTAAAACCTTCTGTGTTAAAATAGCTTTATCTTCCAGGACCACAACCATAACCTCTACCACGACCACCCCTGGGGACACGTCCTCATCCACGTCCGCAATCATCGAAAAAGTACGATATTAATGCCGAGTACTTATGGTAATGACACTGTCGATATTATTCTGGTATAATTATAATATCGCTATGAACCGTTGAATATGTTTTCTCAAGCATATCTTCTTCACTTACCGAATGACCACACAATTTTAGTTTTGAGGTAATACTAAATAATGTTGAGTTATACTTAGATAAAAATTTAAAATCTTGAAACTGTAAGTGCGGCCATTTATAGAGAGATTTCAAGAGGATAATAATTCTCGAATGGTTGTAGCGCTCTCTCAGATTTGTTCAAAGAAGCTGCATGTCATTAACCGTGAGATATTCCTTTGTTGATATGGTAGTATAGAAATATCATGATTTTAGCACAATCCTGTTGGGACCCATTAATTTTTACTTTAAAAGAATCTCCAAAATTCATGGCATCAATATAATTGCTTCCAAACATGTCCAATGTAATAAAATCAATCATTGTAATATTTGACATAATAATAAACTATTTGAGATACAAAACAACAAGCTTTGATTAGAAATAACATTTTTTTTCTATAATAAAGGAAAATATATAACATGTTCACAAGGAAAAGGTTTAGCATGTTCATATACATTTCTCGTTAAATAATATCGTGTATCTACTTTTATTAGGTATGATGATATGGTAGAACGACTAGAATGACAAGTGAATTAGATCTAACAAATTTGTCACATAAATGAAATGTTACCAACTGTAGTGAAATGACGCTTAGATATAATTTTAGCAGCGGCTTAGAAGATCAACTAAATTGAAACTTACAAAATCGTCTTTGATAACATAGAACTTGAACACAAAATTGATTAGAATCTTGAGGATTGTATTGTATTACTTCACTTGTATCTTTCAAAGTACAAAACATGATAAAGTATTTATAAGTAAACACAAATTATTATCAACAACTAACTTTGCTAAACATGACATTATCGTGTTTCTAACTTTAAAATGTACTAGTGTGCAACCTACGCGATACGCGGGCATTGTGTAATAAAATATTATAATTGAGACTCTAAAATTTACTTATATGCATGTTCTATTAAAAAAACTACACCTAAAAAATGGGAAAGAAAAAAGGAAATTCTACTATTAAATATATCAAGGTAAAAAATTGGAAATAGATTAAAAAATGTAGCACAACAAAAAACCAACCAATTATGTCAATGTGAGGAATTATATATATACACACATACATACAAAGCATTTGCAAATACAGACAACACAGGGCTTATAACCAATAATTTATTGATCATCTTTACAAAAATTCAGTCATAGGATTGGAAACTGTAATTGCTTTGGTGGTAGCCTAATTGGTTTTTTCAACTCTAGTAGGTGTACCATATAAATAAAAAATTTAAAAGAAAAATATCACATAAAAACTGAACTTTTCTCATCTTTCAACCCCCCACCAATTCTTTTTAATACCAAAATTTGCTTCAATTAGTTTCTCAACATCGTCATAATAATGCTATAGTTTTTTGTGTGTCACCATAATTGATCATATAGTATATTATATATTTTTTGAAAGCTTTTGTATTAAAATTAAAGAGTTCTTCTTATGCTAAATTGAGTAAGTTGTATTTTTATAGTTTTATGGGATAAGCATTTTTTTGAATCATATAATGAAATGTCAAAGATGTTGAACATATGCCTTTATCCTTGAAAGTAATTGCATTTGATTCTAAGTCGAAAAAATTGTCTTGATAACACTAACAAAAGCAACACATGAAAAAAATGAATTATATTACTACCCATCTAAATTATATGTAATATGTGTAGAACAAACATTAATTTCATGTGAATCACATAAGAATGACTGAGACTAGATATAAAACTAACTACATGTAAACCCACAGAATTCTATTAATTCTTAATTAATCCTTTCTTGTTGAAAAATATAATATTTTAGATTTAAATCTAAAAATAATTTATCCATACATCATGGTTATTAAGGCCAATCTCGTGTCAATAAAACTCCATGCGAAGAGCCAAAACTCCCAGTTCAAATGGTTTTCAGCACCTGCTCATACATTTGGAAACAAAAATCATATGAACAATACATAAACAAAGCAAATTTTAGAAATCCTAAAAAGCCATAAATTTTAGAGAAATAAAAAAGAATAAACGTCTTACTGTATACTTGAAAGTTAAATATAAGCGTGATTTGGAGCAAATATTATAAATGAATGAATAGACCTTTAGAAATAAATTAAATCCACAAAAACCATTGTAAAAAAATTTACAAATTGAGGAAAAAAAATTGTAGTACCAAACCTGTTGTTCAAGACAGATGATTACAGGTAGGTGAAAGAAATTTTGTAGGCATCTAAAAAAATATTCCTTTATACATTTTTTCAAACACCAAATAAAATATAATCATGGAGTGTTATATATATATCTAGAGAGACAATAGCAATGAAAGTAAAATAGTTATCTAAAAATTATATCTACCACAATTCTTTTGCACAAATCTATATATTAAAATTGTTTACTACGGAATAATTGGCAATTAAATAGACATAAAGTGAGTTTTAGAAGAAATATTAGTTTAGAAGTAAAGAAGAGAAAGTGTGATCTTGAAATTTTGGAGGGTTCTTCACATATAAAATCCCAATCCTTTTAGATTCGCCTAGAGAAATAATAAGATTATCTTGTTCAAAGCTTTTGAATGAGTGTACGAATGAAGATGAATATACATGAGTGGAGCAAAGCATAAAAGAAATTGTGGAATAGGAAGAGTCAAAGACAGTAGAAAGGAGACGTGTAAATGAAGATACAATCAGGTGGATTTATTTGTCATGTATAATTAGCGATGGAAGAGAACTATTTCTCAACCACGAAACCAATCTTTTGGCTTTCCAAGATAATAGACTCGCATGTGTTGGTGCATAAGAATTAAATGTGAAAAATTAAAACATTTATGAAATGTACACGTATTGTCGTGTGGATGCGACAAATATCGTCATTGTGTTTAGATGTCAATTTTAGTTATATACAATAATTATAGATTTTTTTGTCGCATATTATGAGGTGTCCGGGCAGCTTACGCGCACCTCCACTAATCACCATTCGTGATTCGTGGCTTTCGCTTATCAAGTATTATTTTAACAGTGTCAGGGATCGAACTGGGGACTAAACTCAATTAAGACTCTTCCAGTGACAATTTTATACCGCTGGGCCAAGAGATTTTTACAATAATTATAGATATGACACATGATGTACACTTTCAAATTTTTAAGATAATTTATTTAATAAAGTTTTTTAAATGCATTATTTTCAAATAAAAGGACCCTCCCAGAATCGGCCACCCAACCGGTACTAATTATTAAGGTGTGTTTTCTTTTCTTATGTAATCTCCACCTCCTTGGTCCCGGATTGACAAAGAATCTGTACAGGAACTTGGATTTATTTATTTAAAGTGATAATATTGTAGCTAAGCAATTAAAATATAATATTCACATTGAATGCATTCTGCAACTCCTTTAGACACACAGCTCTTGCTTGTTTGACCACTCACTGTTGTAAAGCTGTTCACTTCCTACATTCCCTACCTTCTTTCTTATCAAGAGTTTATATATTCACTCATTTGCCAATCATCCCTTTGGCTTTACACATCATTCTCTCAAATCTCTAAATTTTCAACCATGAACCCAACACCATCACTACAATCTCCACAAAATGGAATTTCTCAACAGGTACCCTTGTTCACCTTCTTATTGTTTTTATTTTGTTTAGATTTCTGGGTTTTGAGATATAATAGCTCCTGTGTGCTAGAAAGTTCTACATTTTCTTGTTACTTAAAGAAAGTTTTGTATGGAATACTAAACGCGCTTTGGGCTGTTTTATATATATATATATATATATATATATATATATATATATATATATATATATATATATGTAAAAAATTATTTTATGTGCAAAAGAAAGTAAATGACAATGACAGAATGTTTATGAAGACTGGATATTGGGTCATTTTTATGTTTCAAATGAAAATGAATTATTTTTGCTCAAAGGGGCTCTGATTAAATTTTTCATAGAAATATTTGGAATGTCCTGTATGGAAGGAGGGAAGTGTTGGGTATGCTTACATATTATATAGATTCAATGCTGGGATTTCAAGTATTCAGGGTTGAATATAATTTTCAATTATTACAGTACTTATTATATGAGGTTGTGTTTGGAACTTTGATTGTAACGTTTTTAAAATATGCATAAATTAGGTTGTTGATAGATAGAATTGGTTAAACTCTTTGTTTTCTAGATTCTTTTCATTTACTTGTTGAATGATTGGTATTTAATTTGATGTCCTCGTGAATCAGAATTCAAAAAAGGTATCGTGTTCGACAGTTCTGACTTTGGCTTATCAGAGTCTTGGAGTGGTTTATGGAGATCTCAGTACTTCCCCTCTCTATGTTTATAAGACAACCTTCTCTGGGAAGCTTAGCCTTCATGAGGACGATGAGGAGATTTACGGGGTGCTGTCCTTCATTTTTTGGACATTTACTGTTATTGCTCTCTTCAAATATATATTCATTGTGATGTCAGCTAATGACAATGGCGAAGGTACACCTTCATCCTGAATTTATCAGGTTATTTTTGGGGGATCTTTAGGACAAATTTTAAATGTGAAGGTATTTTACAGAAAACCCACTTTTTTGGCACTTTAGCGTACGCTGGCACTGATAATTCACAGCCGTCAAAGAGATTTTACCGTTTGCTCTAATGTTTTACAGAGACCGCACATTAATATTTAAAAAACTGGAGGGGGTAATTATAAAGTTATATAAACACAAGTATTTTACGAAGTTGATCAAGTCTCTGGGACATCACGAATGAAAGATGAGATGGCATCAACATTTATTGTTCTGTAATAGAGTAATAGTATTGGTGCAATGGAAAAAGAAGGGAATTTGATCTTATCAAATTGGATGAAGGAGAAAGGTCAATTAAGGCTACCTTTTTTGCTCATAGTGCAGGTGGTACCTTTGCATTGTACTCCTTACTATGCCGGCACGCTAGACTAAGCATTCTCCCCAATCAACAAGAAACAGATGAGAAATTGTCAGCATATGCGATAGAAGGATCAGCACACTCGTGGCAGAGTTCTGCACTCAAGTCATTTTTTGAAAAGTACCCAATACTCCGGAAGGGGCTGCTAATTTTTGTTCTGTTGGGAACATGTATGGCAATTGGCGATAGTGTATTCACTCCTGCAATATCAGGTAGTTCTACTTACTCTTAAGCTTTATAAATTGTTTACGTTTTGCATCTTACTTAAAATGTTACACTTGTAATTGTTTCTCTAATCTTATCTTTTGGGATACAAAGTTAATTGGATGAATTTCATATGAATTCTGCAACTTCATTTGGCTAAAAATTAATTGATTGAATTACATATCAATTTTATACTTCTTGGAAATTGTACTTATTTATATACTTCTGATTGATGAAATGTCTAAATACCTTTACTTGGATGGGCTAGACTACTAACACATATCTGAACCTATCTAACTTGATAGAACTACTTAAACTCCACTTTTCGGATATTCCGTGTACTTAGTTAAAATACCTGTTAGAAACAGGAGAGTGACAGAGATGATCATGCAATATTTTTCTCAATTGTAGTTAGTATGGCGTAAGTTTTAAAATTGAATTAAGTCGAAGATATGTTCAACGCATAGTGATATGGACATTCTATTAGGGGTGGCAATTCGTGTGCGTCGTGTCGTGTTCGGATCATGTCATGTCGGGTTCGTGTCAAGTATTAGTCAACCCTAACCCGACCCATTTAACTAATCGTGTCAGATGAGCAAACACTAACCCGACCTATTTATTATCGTGTCGTGTTCAGGTTGATCCGCATAACCCATTAAGTAAAATATAAAATATTTTTTTTCTTCTCTCTTAACCAATCATACCAATCATAGGCCTACAATAACTTAAATTTAATTAATTTCAACTTCTTGCAACACAAATAATTTATCATCCGATTTTCCATGAATTTTATAGAATGCCTATAAAGATATATAAATTATCTAATATATTCTCTATAAAATACGAGTTAAGCGGGTCTATTCGTGTCATTTTCGAGTTATATGTGTTTGACACTAACCCAACCCGTTTATTATTCGTGTTGGCGAGTCGTGTCATATTCGAGTTCGTGTCAAGAAATCATCAACCCTAACCCGCTAACTTCGTGTCGAGTTATCGTGTCGTGTCAAAAATTGCCACCCCTACATTCTATGGATGGAAGACTCTTGATTGGATGTCAGATTGTGTCCAAATTTGAATATACCCAGGACACTATTTTACTATGAACATATGTTTTAAGGATGGTCCAGCTGAACATATTCTACTGCATAATATATAGGTGGAAATTGAAGGAGATTATGAAGGCGGACAAGAGAATTCTGATTGAAGAGTATGCAAATTAAGTTTTATTTTGGAGGCAATGACACGGATAAAAGTGCATACTTTATGTGCAAAAGTTCTGTTATGCTAGTTTCTTTGTTAACATATTGATATGAAGGATTGTTCTTATATCCTAATTTATTGGTAACTCTTCATCTTTCTTGAATTTATCCCATTTCAAAATAGTGGATGTGTGAACATATATAATTCAGGCAAATTTTATTGTCACCATAATATTGACTTTTTTATTTCTGTAATTTGTGGTAATCCCAATGGCATGTACAGGCTCTCCGATCCGAACAGCTATGACATAATTAAGGGAGGTGACCCCAAAAACCTATATTGACTTTTGCCAAAGCAGTGTATAATTAGTGGAAGTACATAGTACAATTCCTTGCAGCAGAATATGCTTTTGAGAAAAAGGCAAAACTTCTTTGGCAATTGCAAAAATTGATATTTGCAATTTCATTTGAATGACGAACCCTTTCATTTGTTATATCTCTAGAAATGCTACTTTATCTTTGCGTAATAAGAGCTCGGAAACACTACTTACAGATGCACACATTTCCATTTCAGTCCTTTCGGCAGTCTCAGGTGTTCAACTTAAAGTCACAGAACTTCATGAGAGTAAGTCAGTTTCATCTGCTATTGTTTTAAAAGACTTAATCCATTGAATACAATTACTGTCCAGTATTTGTTGAAGTTTTACTGTGTAAGAGCGCAGTTCTCTCTTCTATTTTTTTGCAGATTATGTTGTCGTGATCTCATGTGTCATTTTAGTGGGACTTTTCTCTATTCAACATCATGGAACAAGCAGAGTTGCTTTCATGTTTGCTCCAATCGTAACGGCCTGGCTCCTGTGTATTAGCAGCATTGGGATATATAACATTTTCAAGTGGAATCCACATATATTTCACGCTCTCTCCCCGATTTACATGTTGAAGTTCCTCAAAGGGACGGGTCGTGAAGGTTGGGTCTCCTTAGGAGGAGTTGTGCTCTCAATCACGGGTGTGGAGACCATGTTCGCTGATTTGGGCCATTTTTCCACCATCTCAATTAAGGTAGACCTATAATTTAATGAACAAATGCAAATTGGTGTTGATGATTTGGGCCGTCTGGATGTTGTAACTCTTTGTATTTATATTTCCAGATAGCCTTCACGTTTCTCGTATATCCCTGTTTGATGCTTGCATATTTGGGTGAGGCTGCTTTCCTATCTAGGCATCATGAAGATATCCAGAGAAGCTTCTATAAAGCTATACCAGGCAAGAATTTGTTCGAAATATCCAAATTGATGCATTTCAAGTTCTTACATATTTATTCATATCTGTTTATTTATTCCAAAAATATCCTTGTGCAGAAGCTGTGTTCTGGCCAGTTTTCATAGTGGCAACTTTTGCAGCTGTGGTAGGAAGTCAGGCAGTGATTTCGGCTACCTTCTCCATTATAAGTCAGTGCTGTGCATTGAATTGTTTTCCTCGTGTGAAAATAGTTCACACCTCGAGTAAAATATATGGACAGATATACATCCCAGAGGTCAATTGGATGTTGATGTGCCTCTGTTTAGCTGTGACAATTGGATTAAGGGACACAAACATGATCGGGCATGCTTATGGTATCAATTAAAACTATTGATGTATTTTCACATATAATAAAAAAAATTAAAGAAAAGTCCCTTGTATTCTTCATCGAGTAAAGGTCACTAAACTTTTCGCTTCACAAAAAATTCCACTGAACCCTTGGTTGTGGTCCTTTAATAAGTAAGTGATTTTTGATGCAGTCCAGATACTTCAGTGAAATGAAAAATACCTCACGTGGCTTACGCCTGATCTAAAGGTAGTGGAAGTATCTGGATCATGTATTCCATAATTTTGTTTCTTCATGGATTTAATTATAAAAGACCCATAATTTTATCATTTATGCCCCTCGTGCGCATTGATGCTTAACTTCAATTGTTATTCTCTGTTATTGTAGGGCTGACAGTCACTACCGTAATGTTTGTAACAACCTGTTTAATGGCAATGGTGATGATAATCGTGTGGAAGCAGACAATATTAATGACTGCTGCATTTTTAGTGTTTTTCGGATCGGTTGAACTCCTTTACCTCTCAGCAGCCTTCTTCAAAGTCCCAGAAGGTGGCTGGATCTCCCTTCTTCTCTCTCTGACCTTTATGGCCATAATGTATTTATGGAACTATGGCAAATTAAAGAAACACGAATTTGACTTGGAGAACAAGGTCTCAATGAACAGGATACTGGATTTAGGCCCTAGCCTCGGAATGGTTCGAGTCCCTGGTATTGGACTCGTTTATACGAATCTGGTTGCGGGTATTCCAGCCGTCTTTGGACACTTTGTGACAAACTTGCCTGCTTTCCATCAGGTGCTGATTTTTGTATGTGTAAAATCTATTCAGGTTCCTTATGTGAGCGAAAGTGAGCGATTTCTAATCGGCAGGGTGGGCCCCAAAGAGTATGGTATGTTCAGGTGCATTGTCAGATACGGTTACAAGGATATGCAGCAAGAGAACTATAATTTTGAGAATAGATTGGTATCCGCAATAATAAATTTTGTAGAAACAGAAGATAATGATGAGTTAGAGTTAAAACCAAACACGGGTGTTGAAATTCTTGATGCTACTGAGCACACTTTCACATACCCAAATCATGGGGAGAGAATGGTGCAGTCTATACGCGATATCCATGAAATGATATCGGGGACTGAGGATTTGGAAGGGTCCCACCTTAAAGATGAGTCTCTGCAGATTTTGAAAGCTAGGGAGTTTGGGATGGCTTATATCCTTGGGCATTCTTGCGTGAAGGCAAAGAAATCATCTTCGGTTTTCAAGAAGTTCGCAATCAACATTGTGTATGCTTTCCTAAGCCGGAATTGTAGAGGACCGGATGTTGTTCTCAATGTGCCTCACACTTCTTTGCTAGAAGTTGGTATGATTTACTATGTCTAAGAACAAACATACATGTGGATATGACAATTAGTTACAATCAAGGTGGCATCTTGAAACTATGAACCGCTCTACGACTTCTCCTAGATAAAGAATTATGTGGTCGGCGAGCTTCAAATTTGCTTGCTGCTTTATAATTTGTAAATGTAAAATAATGATTACAGAAGGAAGAAAAAAATAAAAAGTTAACCCATGGATACTTACATTGAAATGATAATTGTATAGTGAAACTATTTTGCAAGAGTTTATGGAGCATTTGGTAATCTAACATGACAATGGAGTTGTTATTATATATTTTACTAAATAATGCATATAAATATGAACACATAAAACAACATGATGATGACTTAGTCAAGTGTTGGACACTTTCTTTTTAAGACAAAATTTGTCTATGTTACAGTGCTTATGATAATAGACAATTGGCCTCTATTTCACATGATGAAACGGTCTTCGGCAAGTGCAAGAAACACTGCAATGTGCTTGCCCATGAACAAAAAATTTTGATATCTCTAACTTGAAGGAAGAAGAAGCACAGAAGAAAGGATGTTTCAAAATGGAATAAAATTAGGAAAAAAGCTCTTATTTATAGGCCTCGAGGTGCCTTTTCCGAACATTCATGTTTGTTTGTGAACATACATAATTGACAACACAAATTTAATTGATCATAGCTGACATTCTAGATTTAATGACGTTTTCATTTTAATTAAAACGATAACGTTTTCGGCGATGGTTTTTAAATCATTAAAATTGTGACATTTTAGGAGCTATTTCAGCGTAATTTTCAAGCCTAAAATTTAGTAGAAACCCCAAATAATTTTTCAATAAAAAGATAATATTAGGTCATGAAAAGACCCATGAACTCGTGCATTGGCAGGGCCAACAGGCACATGTAAGCTTTTGGGCCAAAACTTAAATCATGCAGTGCAAGTCCTCTTTCATTCCAAGGCTTGGGATACCCCAATGGCATTCAAACCCTTGTCCCAGTTAGTGGGTATATCAACTATACCCATTTCATGTGATTTTCCTATGTGGGACAATTTATATATCAACTACACCAAGGTAGTTCATGAGCTAAATGAGTAAGTTGACACCAAATTTCTTATTTACTTCTAATCCATTTTGGTCAAATGAGTATACTATGTTGTTCACCGAGTCAAGGAGGATGCTTAGTTAGCTTGACTCGACATTTTTATGATGTATGTCCCATATTAATTAAGGCGTGAAGTTTATCAAAATCTGATTTGGTCAAAACTTAATTGGGTTAAAAACTCAATTATTCAACAATCCCCCACATGAATGAAATTTTAGTGAAGAATGAAATTGAACATGAAGACAAATATAGAGAGAGTATTGGTAGAAAATGCTACATCGGTAAAGATAGATTTTGAATTTAAATCTATCGTAGTGTGAGACTATTGGGTTTACTAGCGAATAAATGAACGCGATGTCTTTAATTGATCATTTTGGCCTCGGACACCTCTTGGTTCCATGAGTGTGTTAGAGAATATAACGTTCATTATTCTCATTGAAATGTCCACTTCTCACTCACATATGTGATTTCCATAAAATCATTTTTCTAATATCCCACTTGAACAATATGTTTAAGATATAGAAATAATGCATTGACTCATCCTAGGAATGGGAGGAAGAATGGGTTTTCTTCTCAGTACTAACTGAATTGGACATAATTATGTTGTCCCATTAAACCTATTTCTTAGTATCTTCACTCTTTAGGTTGGGTTTCCATTATGGTAATTCTTTTAGGTTATAAGCGGATTTAAGCACATTCCACTTGATGGAATTCTCACTTGCTCCATGGGTATACCTTTTGTTATGGACAATATTTTTCTTTGACTTATATAGTAAAAGAAAATAATTCCATTTTAAAGCAGGTACGGGTATAGTGTCTACGATGTATATATCACGACTTACCATTATAATAAGTATTTGGTTTCCTTCCAATCGATGATTGGTTACCATAATGTAAAACAATTGGTGGCACTGATTTTGGCCAGGTTGGAATATCCTCAAAGAATATTCTAAACCATTCTGCTTCTTTTTAGGTTTTATCTCAAGCAATAATTTTTTATTCTATAGTGGATCGTGAAATGCATGTTTTCTTTGAGGATCTCCACGAGACAGCTGCACCTCTAAGAGTAAAGACATATACACTTGTGGATTTGGAGTCGTTTGAGTCAAATATCCAACTTGCATTGTTGTATCCTTCGAGGAAAACTATATATCTTTATAATGCAATTCATCCTTTAAGGAGTACCTTTTAAATCTAAGTACTCTTATTAAGGCCTTTCATTAGTCTTCTACAGGATTACTCGTCGACTTAGCTTACTTACCGAGTATGTTATTTTAGGTCAAGTGACATAAACCTCCCTATTATATGAGGGTATTTCAGTTGAGACATTCCTTAACCTCTATTAGTTGTGAAATGAAGAGTTGGATCAACAAGTGTTCTCACTGGACTCGTGTTGTGTTTATAATATTTTTCAAGAATTTTCTTAGCATAGTGAGATTGACAAAAAATGAGTCAATTGGAAATTCTAGTAATTTGGCTCCTTGAATGTCATCTATCACGCCCAAATCTTTCATTTTAAATCAATTCTTTAATATATGTTTAGTGGAGTTAATAACATTATTATTATTACCAATGATTAATATATGTTCTACATACAAACATACTGTGACATATCACTTTAAGTGCTTTTAACGTAAATACATTTGTTGCACTCATTTATTTTGAAACTATTTCACTTGATCACATTGTCAATGTTTTCATGTCACTACTTTTTTACTTGCTTCAAACAATAAAGTGATTTGATAAGTTTGCATACTTTCTTTTCTTTACAGGGAGAAATGAAACCTTCTAGTTGTTCCATATATATATATATATATATATATATATATATATATATATATATATATATATATATATATATATATATATATATATATATATATATATATATATATATATATATATATATATTCATCTAATTAACCATTTAAGAAAGCCGCTTTGACATCCATTCGATGTATTTTCAAATTGTATATTGGAGCTATTGCAATTACATACGTATGAATATAATTCTTATAACGGGTGAATAAGTGTAAAAAAAATCAATTATTTCGTTTTGCTTTTAGTCTTTCGCAACAAGTCTTTCTTTGTATTTGTAAGGACACAAATTTTCAATTGAGTCCTTTGTAGTTTTGGCTCAATTACGGACAAAAACGTTTGAGTCATAGGATAGAGTTATTGATCATCCTTCAAGCCTATGGCATACTAAAGTTGAAGACATAGCGGCCAAGATATTAAAGCTTCATCAAATGTCGAGTTTATTGTGCCTCGTTTCTACGTCATCAAAAATGTTCCGTTTACTCCTAAGGTATGAATGCATTTTAATATATATATATATATATATATATATATATATATATATATATATATAGGAGCTTGAAATATTTTTATTAGGTGAACTTTTATTTTAAACTGTTGTTTATTTTCAGAAAGATTTTATTAAAACTTTAAAATAAAGTATATAAAGTTTTTGGGCTAAAATTAAAATTTTCAACTTTCTGGAAGTTCGTTCGAATTTCGTTCGAACGAGTTTGTCGTTGGAACGAGTTTGCCAACGAGTTCCCACATAGGCCACTGGAATGTCGTTCGAAGTGTCGTTCGAACGAGATTTCCAATGAGATTTCTAATGAGTTCACACTTGAACTTCGTTAGAAGGCTCGTTCGAACAAAAATGTCGTTCGGACGAGTTTTGGCGGGAACAGTTAATTGGCAGTTTTGAGCAGTTTTTTTCCCACTTTCCCACTAACTTTTTACCTGAATATGTAAATGCGGGAACCAAGTTTTTTTAACTTAACTTTTTCACATCTTTCCATCTCCAAGAGGGAGTTTGAGAGCAAAATTCCAAAAGGAAAAAGTTCATGTTTTCAGTGTCTAATTTTTCAAGAAAAAAATCATTTAACACTATTGTTTTCACCCAGAGTTTGTTTATCCAAGTTCATATATATATATATTCATTGCTTGGAGTTTTGGCACCGGTTTACTCTACCTATTGAAGAGTCGTTTGGGTTTGCTTCTAAATCCCACAAAGAAGAAGAAGTATGCGTTGACTTACCCACTTGGAGAAAGGCTCCTTGTTTGGGTGACGGTGACCAGAAAAAGTCCGATCGGTGGATTTCGAGACCGCGGTGGAGCTCCGTGGTTATTCGCTAGGAAGAGGTGTATACAAGAAGAAGCGTCGGGGCTTGGACGGAGTCAATTCGAGTGTTGTAAGTCTTACTGTCTTGTAATTGTAAAACTGTACTTAGTGGATTTGAGGCTAGGGCCGTCCGAGATTTTTTCCCGTTGTGGGGTTTTCCTCATACATCGTGGCGTAGTGATTCATTATTTATTTTATCTTTCGCGATACTCACCTAGAATACATGCTTAGGTAAAAAGATAAAATTTTGTTTAATCACTACATGTTTAATTTGGTGCTAAATAAATATTGGGTAATGTGTAATTAATTCAAGTCATTAATTTAATTTGATAAAATTGGTTTGGTCTAATTTGGTAAAATTGAGAAATATGACTTAGGCAAATTTTCTAGGACTTGGATTAATTTGATTTAAGTGAAATTAACGTAAGTGTGTGTTTAATTTAATTTCACTTTGTTTAATTTTAATTTGTAAAAGAAATTAAAATTTGTTGTTTAATTGAACCATCTTACACTTCCGAATCTTTATAATAAGGAAATTGAAATTACTCTTTTATAAGTAAAAAGAATTTAAAATTGGGGGCCTCGTGTTCCAACAAGTGGTATCAGAGCTGGAGCGCTAATTTATCGCGTCAAAGATCCGTTTTTCAACTTTTATTATATTTGTGCCACTTGTATTTTTAAGTGGTTCAATTTTTTTACTCACTCTCAATTTTTTTGTATCTCTTGATGGGACGCCTTAATGATAATTTGTCCATTTGTAATGATAATGAAGTTTTTGCTATTCGAGAGGAATTTAATGAGCTTAATAAGTGTAATGAAAAATTAAGAGAATTAAATTTGAGATTTGCAAAGAGAATTAAATTTCTTGAAAATGAAAATTCTTGTTTTAAAACTAAAGTTGAGTTTTTGCAAATCTCCCTAACTCAAAAAGATATTTTTCGTGAAAAGCTCATGGACATAAATCATAATTTTAATATTTTAGAAAAGTCCAAGAAGGAGAGTGATAGTCGAGAAAAGACTCTTACAGACAAGTTTGCTCACATTGAGGGAGAGCGTGATAACCTTCTAGGAGTTATAGAAAATTTAAAGAAGGAGTCCTGTAAATTTGAGGAGTCTAATTTAATACTCGAGTTCGAAATCTTAAAAATGAAAAATGATTTACAAGACTCGAGTAGTTGTGATAATGGTTCTAGCTCATGTTGTTCAAATACTTCCGTTGCTAAAGCTAAGACCATTGTTTATTTTAGAGGGTCGACTTTATCCAAGGACTTTAGAAAAGGTCACACCGTAGGTATCATTCCTCGTGTTTTTACATGCTTGCATTGTGGTAGGAAAGGCCACCTTAGGTCATTTTATTTTAATATTAAAAGAAGTCCTAGGAAGTCTATGTCTAGCATTTCATTAATTTTCAAATCCCATCATTTTAAATATACATCTATATGGGTTCGGAAATCATTTTTAGACGCGCTAGATATTAGATTTTTTTATTCTCATTTGCTTTCACATGAAACCTCCCTTACTATATTCAAAGGTTGAATGTGTTAGTTTTTGTTTGCATACTCTAGCTTTTTATGCTTCATATTATATATCATTGCTAGGTGTATGCATGTTTAGTGATTTTCTAGTCATTGCTTTATTTCATAAATCATGCTAGAAATCATGACTTGTTTATCTTTTGTATTATATTTCTTTCATTTTAGTTTGCATTAAATGAAAAATACAAAATGATTTTTGTTTATCATTTGGGTTTTTATCTCTTGGTAATTTAAGCTTAATGAAAAATTCAAATGATTTTTGTTTGTCTTTTGAGTATATATTTTTATTTTTGGTTAAAAATTTCAAAAACTCAAAAAGATTTTATTTTGTGTGTATTTTAGTTTGACACACTTTATGTGGCATATACTTGTGTTTGAATCTCATCTTTTTCTCTCCCATGTGGCTAGAACTTTTGGTTTATATTGTCAATTCTTATTATGTTCTTTACCATGCTTATATGGAGTAGTTGGATTTTTTGTTGATTAAATGGATTCTATTTTTATATGCCTCTTTTCAAACATGCACGAGCTCTTTTGAAATTTTAACTTCATATGTATATTTGAGCTTTGTGAGGTGTTCTCCTACCAATCTTGTCATCTACATATTTCTGACCTAGGAGGCCTAGTGCATGTCAAAATCCGTTACACATGAGATTTGTGAGAATAAAAAATATTATATATAAATGTGAATGGGGAAGGGGAAGGGCTCCGAAAGGATTTATTATCCTTTGCGAATAGTAAGCCACCGTTTGTTCGGACCTAAAAGAAATACGTGGTCCAAAGGCCTAAAAATAGAATTATGGCATTAAAAAGAAAAATAATTGCCAAGGCCTATGTTTGATTGATATATTATTTCAAAATTAATATATGCTTATTGAAGGAGATTGGATGGTATATCAACGGTTTGCACAATGTCCGTTTATCCTAGTTATACTTTCAATGTCATGACTCTATTCGTTTGTAGAATCATCAACATACTAGGCTTGTATGCATTGTGTATGTTTGTTCATTGAGTTCAATCTATATTGTCACATGAGGTTATATTCAAATGTGATGAAGTTTGCAATCAATTGAGAACTCCGTGAACATGTTTTAAGTGATTGGGTTTAAATTTAATTTTTACTAGTGCACACCCCAACACTATCGTTTCCATATGACACATTTTTGCTATACGAGTGTGAAAAGCTTATCTTTGTTTTGTGTCATTTTGGTGTTTATATCTATATGTGTGTACTTATGCTTAGCTTGTATCTACTGTGTAGACATATATATGATATTTTGTTTAAGTCTTTGCCATGTTTAGCTTGTCCATTTATGCTTCAATTCATTATTGGTACCTTATTTGTTGCGTAGTTTGTTTGATATCACATGCTTAGAATCTTATTTGTCAATTTGGTATCATTTGTTTTCGCATCAAAGTTGGTATTCATTTGTATGGATTAGTTATGATTTTGTTGCCTATGTACTTTAATGTTCTCATCACTTTATGCGCTATAGCATGTTTAACTTGTTATCCCATTCTATTTATCCCTTGTTTAGTTTAATGGGTGTCTATGCTTTTATTGGGGGAGATAAGTTACGTTTTGATTCTTTAGCCTTTGTCTATTCCTGAACAAAAAGGGGGAGAATGATAGTGGGAGAAATGGTATCTAATCCTATTGTAATCGTATATTTGTTTTGGAGAGATTAATCTTAGGGGGAGACGTCTTTCTAAGTAGGTCATTTGTTGATAAGGGGGAGAATTAATTTAAGGGGAGTAATTATTTATTGTATTTAATATTTTGATATTCCCTATGCGTTTAATGTGTTTGCTTAAGTGTGCATGAATTATTATATTCTAAGTGACAACTTTCACCGGAAAAGATTTTGATCCTTGGGTTGTTTGAGTAAAGCATTGTATTTTTATTTTGGGTGGAACTTTTTATTAGTCTAGTATAGCTTGACGGACCTTTAGGATTTTTGTTGGTTTTTGTCCCAGAATAGCCAAAGGGCGAGATTTGTAATGTCACAAATTTCCAATTGAGTCCATTGTAGTTTTGGCTCAATTCCGGATAAAAACGTTTGAGTCATGGGATAGAGTTATTGATCATCCTTCAAGCCTATGACATACTAAAGTTGAAGACGTAGCGGTGAAGATATTAAAGCTTCATCAAATGCCGAGTTTATTGTGCCTCGTTTCTACGTCATTAACAATGTTAAGTTTACTCCTAAAGTATGAATGCATTTTAATATATATATAGGAGCTTGGAACATTTTTATTGGGTGAACTTTTATTTTAAACTGTTGTTTATTTTCAGAAAGATTTTATTAAAAATTTAAAAATAAAGTATATAAAGTTTCTGGGCTAAAACTAAAATTTTCAACTTTCTGAAAATTCGTTCGAATTGTCATTCGAACGAGTTTGTCGTTCGAACAATAATGTCACTCGAACGAGTTTGCCAACGAGGTGGCCACTGGAATGTCGTTCGAAGTGTCGTTCGAACGAGAATGATGTTCGAACGAGATTTCCAACGATATTTCTAACGAGTGCACACTGAAACTTCGTTAGAAGGCTCGTTCGAATGAGACTTCGTTCGAACAAAAATGTCATTCGAACGAGTTTTGGCGGGAACAGTTAATTGGCAGTTTTGAGGAGTTTTTTTCCCACTTTCCCACTTCTTTTTCCACTAACTTTTCACCTATATATGTAAGTGCGGGAACCAAGTTTTTTTAACTTAACTTTTTCACATCTTTCCATCTCCAAGAAAGAGTTTGAGAGAAAAATTTCAAAAGGAAAAAGTTCATGTTTTGAGTGTCTAATTTTTCAAGAAAAAAATCATTTAACACTATTGTTTTCACCCATAGTTTGTTTATTCAAGTTCATATATATATATATATATTCATTACTTGGAGTTTTGGCACCGGTTTACTCTACCTATTGAAGAGTCATTTGGGTTTGCTTCTAAATCCCACAAAGAAGAAGAAGTTTGTGTTGACTTACTCACTTGGAGAAAGGCTCCTTGTTTGGGTGACGGTAATCAGGAAAAGTCTGATCGGTGGATTCTGAGACCGCGGTGGAGCTCCGTGGTTATTCGCTAGGAAGAGGTGTATACAAGAAGAAGCGTCGGGGATTGGACGGAGTCAAGTCGAGTGTTGTAAGTCTTACTGTCTTGTAATTGTAAAACCGTACTTAGTGGATTTGAGGCTAGGGTCGTTCGGGATTTTTTCCCGTTGTGGGGTTTTCCTCATACATCGCGGCGTAGTGATTCATTGTTAATTTTATCTTTCGCAATACTTACCTAGAACGCATGCTTAGGTAAAAAGATAAATTTTGTTTAATCATTACATGTTTAATTTGGTGCTAAATAAATATTGGGTAATGTGTAGTTAATTCAAGTCATTAATTTAATTTGGTAAAATTGGTTTGCCCTGATTTGGTAAAATTGAGAAATATGACTTAGGAAAATTTTCTAGGACTTGGATTAATTTGGTTTAAGTGAAATTAACATAAGTGTGTGTTTAATTTAATTTTACTTTGTTTAATTTTAATTTGTAAAAGAAATTAAAATTTGTTGTTTAATTGAACCATCTTACACTTTTGCATCTTTATAACAAGAAAATTGAAATTACTCTTTTAGAAGTAAAAAGATTTTAAAATCGGGGGCCTCGTGTTCCAACAATATTTATCAATTGAACCATTTGCCTTGATTTTCCTTTTGAATATCCATTTACATCCTAAAGGGTTAGTTTTAGGTGGAACATCCAATAGTTCTTACATATGATTTTGCATAATGGATTCAATTTCATTATTGATTTCTTCCTTCCAATATTAAGCTTATATAGTGGATAATGTTTCGTCAACACTTTGAGGTTCACTTTCTAACATGTATGTTGGAAAATACGGACCAAAATGGATTTAAAGTCTTGGCCCTTTTAATATATCTAGGTTCTTCCTCATTGTCCTTTTCGGTAGACTCATGATCTATTGACCTTTGAGGATCACTATCAATGGTAATATGCGTTCTTTTATGAGAACTTGTTTCTTGTACATTTTTAAATGGAAAATATCCTAAAAAAACTGCTGCGTTCCGAGATTCTATTATTGTATTAACTTAAATGTCAGGAATATCAGATTTATGTACAAGAAATTGATATGCACTACTATTATTCGCATAACTAGTGAAAAAAAATAATAAATGATTTTATGACTAATCTTATCTTGTTTGGAGTTGGGAACAATTACATTACCAAGACACCTCCATACTTTTAAGTATTTATATAAAGGCTTTTTTACCTTTCCATGTTTCATCAGGGGTCTTATTTGTTTTCTTATGAATTAATTTGTTGAGAATATATTTAGCGGAAAACAATTCTTCCCCTATATGTTTTAGAGCTATTCCATAACTAATCAACATAGCGTTCATCATTTCCTTTAAGGTTCAATTCTTGCGTTCAACAACACAATTAGATTGAGATGAATAAAAATTGGTAGTTTGGTATATGATACCATTTTTGGATTTTTTTTATTAATGTAACCTTTTATATTTTAATATTAGTTGGATAAATTTTGTGTGAAAGCATTTGAATCGTGTGTCATTCAAGCCAAAATTCTTGAATAGTGGTAATGCATTGTGTAAAGAGTGAGGCTCATTCATTAGACTTCATGAACATTGGACTTTGATGATCTATAAGGCGTATCTACTTTAAAATACTTTCGTTGCTAAACATTGAAGACGTATCCTTTTACGATTTTGTGACTGTCATTGGCTATGCATACACACATGTTTTTTTTACAAAATGTGTTTTTATGGAATCAAAAAGTGCTTTTGGCAATTGATAAATGATGCGTATACCTTGGGGAAAGACTAAATGTTTTCTAAAAGTGTTTTTGTTTAAGGTGTTTGTCAATAGCACCACTAACTGTTTGCAAGGGCCCAAATTGGACCTGTGCGCACGACCCTGCAAGTTTTAGCCCATTACTGAATAGTGGCTAAAAGCTATTCACAATGCCGAATTGAACCCGTGTGCACGATTGCACATTTAAAGCATGTTCTTTAAACACTGGCTTAAATCATGAGCATGGTACCAAATTACATCAGTGCGCACGTCGGAGAAGATTTTTCAAAAAACCCTATACATAGGTATTTTCCCTCCACTATAAAAATATCTTAGTTCCTCTTGATTTCTCTACATCTTGGAGAGGATTTTTGAGGTTGAGAGCTTTTGTATTGTCTCTCTATTTTCAAATTCACTTATTCTCTCCAAATTTGAGTGCAAACCTAAATCTATAATTAATCTATGGGTTGAGAGGAAATTAAGAGTGATTTGAATCAGATCCACATAGTTTAGATTCAGTATAAACCATTTCATATAATAATTATTGATCTACATTCCAAGATCTAAAGAGGAGGTTTCTCGAGCTTGGAAGAGTTCAAGGCATGATGCGACTCTAAGGAGGATAATATACTTCCTTGTTCGTCGAATGGAGCTTATAATGGATCTCCCATCTTCAATGAGGGAAAGTTCAATGTTCATAGGTAACTTCTCGTGAGTGCATGCGAGAGAGGTACTTGCATGCATTGTATAAAATATTTTCAGCTTGAATGAGAGACTAGAGTGCGTCAAGGTTTTTTTACCCCTTGGTGGGGGGGGGGGGGGGGGGGGGTCCTCATAAAATATGTCTTGTGTATTGTTTGAATGTTATGTATGTTGTTTTCTTCACCTACACCCCACACTACACTTAGATCTAACTTAATATATAAAATTGACATTAGATTTTTGCATTTATATTCATTGATCTATATTTCCTAATTAAGACTTTTATTTGTTGATATGCATTACTAACATAACATCACCTGAATGATACATGTGCTAGGTTTGCTAAAATTGAATAGAGATTAAAATTAGCAAAAATTGAGGCAAAATTATAATTAAACCTATTCACCCCCTTTAGGTTTGTTTGAGTAGAACACTTGTATTTGAACACATACACATTCTCAATAGGTATCAGAGTAGTTGCTCTTAGAAACATTAATGCGTTTAAGTTTGATTTTGTGATATTATGTGTTTTTATTGTGTTTATTACTCGTAGATATATTGTGTTTGTGAGTAGTTCTTATTTTGTGACTAATGATGGATCAATATAGAGATAGTAGCTCCATAAATAAGCCGTCATACTTTGATGGATCGAATTATCGAAATTGGAAGGTTAAGATGTGTAGACACTTAAGATCCAAACACAAGAGAATATGGATGAATGTAGAAGACGGTTAGAACTATCCTGTGATTGAAGATGACAGAATCAGAGTTAAAGAACCAAGATTGTTATGGACCAATGTGAAGATTTTGGATTGTAACTAAAATTCAATTTATTTGAATGCTTTAATTGAGTTCGTAAGTACTCAAGAGCATAATCGTATTCTTAATTGTTAATTAGTGAAATAAGCTTTAAATGTCTTACGAATGAGACATGAGATCACTTTGAGTGTGAAACGATCTAAGTTGAAAATATTACGACAAAGTTTGAGACGATGAGAAGGAATGAAGAGGAAAGGTTTAACGATGACTACACTAGGTTAACTGAAGTAGGAAATGGATGTTTCAATCTTAGAGAGAAAATCCCTGAGAACTAGTTCGTAAATAAGTTTTTTAGAACTATATCTTCTCGAGTTGGTACCAAATATGCTATCCTAAATGAAATCAAGGGCACAGACACTTATAGTTTAGAAGAACTATTCGGATCATTTTAAATTCTGACCAAGAGGAACATATGAGTGTGTCAAAACCTAAGTTGGATTTAACATTTGTGGTTGAATCTAAGGAGAATGTGTCAAGAAAGAGTGAAGAGAAAGATAAACAAAGTGTTGGGGTGGACATAACTTTATTTGTGAAAAGATTTAGTAAATTTTACAAGAATAACCAAAAGTTTTTAAAAAATGGAAGAAAATTTGAAACTAATTCTTATCTTTGCATATTCTTCTTCCTCAAGAGTTAGGCAAGGTAGAAACTTCATTCCCAATTCTTTCAACTGATGTAGGACTACCAAAAAATTCATGATTTGTGTATTAGATTTAATGCAAAATTCTATAAAAGCTCTCGTGATCAGGGGAAGGACCCGATCAGAAGTGGTTTTAGGATGAAGCAAATTGGTTGGGAATTTTACAGAAGAGTTAGGTAATTTTCTAAGGGAATAGGAGAAGTAAGGTTCTCTATGGGGTTTATTTTGGTTAAGGGATTAAAGTTTGAATCTTCATCAATCAGTATGACATTCAAACCAGTTTGATGTGGAGGTCAAGGATTTTGGGTAGCATTTATCTTTTGTACAGGAGGAGGGGCGATGATGCCCTTGTTAATGAGTCCTTACATAATATTCTTGAGGTGATGACACTGATCAGTAGTGTGCCCAGTACTTTGGTGGAGATTTCTGGTGCCTATGAAGTGGATGGAATAAAGTATATGTTATTGATGGAAGCAACTAGCTTTTAATACTTTGGGAAGTGAATGAACTTATTGAGTTCTTCGTCTTTGATTATGTTTCATACTCTGACTGGTGACACTTTCTTCAATATCCAACTCGACTTCTCGAAGAGATTTGAAATAGGAATATCGTTGACTATCCATGGTATTACTGATGTACGAAAGAGCATAAATCAGGTGGTAAAGTGACCCATGATTTTGGCAGAGCTTTACATTGGAACCAAAAATTTAGATTTGAATGTCCTATGACATATATCTATAAAAAGGATATCCGTAAAGGTTATTGTAAGAGTTCCCTTTTTGGCCTGATTTTCCCGATATACCTCTTGCCTATTGGGTCAATAATTCATCGGTATGTATGGATAAGCCATTTGATATACCTTAGTATGCATGAATTATTTCACTATATACCTCGTTTTGACTGTACATGTGAGAAAGAATTCGATATGCTTAACATACATGAACGAGTTCCTCTTATATATCTCATGTCATGAGTTCAGTAAAGTAATATGATGCAGAAGAGCCATTCAATCTATGTCAAGGTTACTAGACTAATGGAAGGTTGGATCCTATTTCTTAGGTTAATCGCATCCCGAGGGATAGTTAACCCATCATAAAGTGACTCCCAATACTGGACAAATATAGGGTTAATACTCAATGCCCGTGTAATGTAGTGTGAAAATGCATGAGTCCTTTTAGTATCTATATGGAAAGTATTATGTTTTCTACGAGTAAGATGCACAACTATTAAGAAATAACTGAAAGGAGAATTATATTGATAGCTGTGGGAAAACCAAGCGATCGAGTTACCTATTCCTGTCATTATTTTCGGCTCCCACCTCTATGCAAAAACCTAAACTATTACTACACTCTTTAGGGAGTATAACGGCTAGTACAGGTATCGAATCCACGGGAAATGTTATCATTAATTGGTTTATTACTTCTGAATACAAGTGTAAAAGATGATGGGGTTAATGAAAGATTAATTCGGGCATGTATTTAAACTAATATTAACAAAACGAGTAAAAAATATAGATTGAGAATAATATCCCTTACCTCTTGTATCAGTATAAATGGTTACACTGGAAGATAAGTTTATCAAGATTAAATCTCAATCCATCAATTAATCAAATACAAGGTTGTAACCCCCTAAATTGTCATGAAATCCTACTATGATTTTGGTGTCAACAAATATCCCTGGTATTACATACGCAAGGTCATAAATACAGCACATACATGATACAAACCGTTAAATCTCCTCGAAACAAAATCAAGAACAGCCTAACCCATTTAAACTAATTTAATCCATCACTAAAGTAAAGAATCCATTTAATATAAGGTGAGTTCAATTAATCTCAACCTAAACTAATTTAGATAAAAAAGTATTGTAAATGGCATGAATTCGAGGAAAGAAGGTATATATAATTAACAAATCTTGTAAACTAATTATCAAAGCTTCAAAATAAGAAATGAAACTATAATATATTAGAGAAAAAGATGAAGAGTAACCTTACACACAAACCCTTGGGGAGAGAATGGAGGAAAGATACAAACACTAACCAAACCCTACCCTAAGCTAATACAAAATTAAATATATCTCTCCAAATATCATAATCATAATATATAGTAAGTTGGAATAAAATAAAAAGGAAAAGAAAATAAAAAAGTCAACTTGCCCAATATCTAGTATGACCGGTCGAGCAGTCCTTTGATCGGTCGATTGATAGAGCTGAAGAATACCCAGTGGTCTCGCGCCAGGGCAAGTTTTGAAAGGATGATAGACCGGTGGGAATTGACCGGTTGATCGGGACTCTATTTTGTTGGGCACTTTGTTCTTCAAAATGGAGAAAAGTTGCATTACGGAATTGACTCTAACTTGATCATCCGAACTCAAAATTACATATGATTTGCTGCCACACGAATCTAACTCAATGAATTATGCTATCATGGAGTTCAGTTGTGTGGACTAAGATAAATTTACAAAATTGACCTTGAAGTTGCCTCAAACGACGAAACTTTACCAAAACATAACTAAATAATCAGATAAACCTTGTATAGCGCATATATATATATATATATATATATATATATATATATATATATATATATATATATATAGAGAGAGAGAGAGAGAGAGAGAGAGAGAGTCTTCTCAAAGACATACTGAATCAAATTCTCTAGATGCCTTTCTAAAAGAATTAAAAGGTCTCATAAACATGGACGCTTGGGGATTTCCCAATTTTAGAGTCTATTAGTGTTTCTCTGATTTTTGTAAAGGTGACTGTTTCTATAAAGTCATCAGTTTCTCATGTAAACCTATCTCTTCTTTCTTTCTTTAATAAAATTACAGGGGGATAATTTCCTTTAAAGAGAGAGAGAGAGAGAGAGAGAGAGAGAGAGAGAGAGAGAATATTAAGGCTAGCCAATATATAAGAATAAAAGTAGGATATAATAGAGACAAATTTTCTAGAGTGCATAAAATTAACGAGCACTAATATGCAATATCCATGACGTATCACACCCCCTAACTTAGACATTTTTAGTCCCTAGTGATGAAAAAAACAACACCACTCCAAAAGAGATAGATAATTAAAAATAGATAACTAAAAAAGATCTAAATGTCATTTTTACGGGCGAACGATTGCATTTAGTGTATGAAATAAGTCGTTAAATCCCTAGATTATTGTAAGAGCAATTTTTATAATTGCTCAATTTAGTTTTATTCGGCTTATCCCGTTACACCCCGCTGCACCTTCATGACTACTTCCACGTATTGTAAGACAAGAAGTTGATGACATTTGGAAGATTGAAGATCGTTCGTCACAACAACAATCAGAAGAGTTATGAGGAGTTTTGGTAAAACTTTAATTATCTAGGGGTTATTTTAAAAAGAGTTTGCTTTTAAAAGGATTTTTAAAATAATTTTAAATGATTTTTAATAGTTTTTGAAAATTTCGTCAGCTTGTTAGAACGACTTGTTATATCATTCGAATGGGATTGGGCTCTGTTCTAAAAGGCCCGCCTAGGCTTGAGGCTTGAGAGAAACGCATCGCCGATGCCTTATTACGCCTTATTACCCCCTATTCTTAGTAAAAGGCTTAAGGCACACTTTTTTTAAACAAAGCAAAGGATTAGTTGAGAAATATTGGTTATGGAGCATGAATGTGAGAAAGATGGCTACCAAACATATGGATATATTTTCAAAATTCAAGGTATGTACTATTTTATTATATTACTAGCCTTAGAATAATTAAAATAATAAAAAAAGGACAAACGCCTTTTTACGCCTAGGCTTCGCCTAGGCGCGCCTAGGCTCCTAAGGCTTGAGGCTTGACCTCTACACCTCGACCACGCCTCGCGCCTTTTAGAACCTTGGGATTGGGCATGTCATTAGAACGAGTTCCCACATTCGAATGCGATCTGCAACGTCGCCTTTTTGGTCCCTCTGGAATGTCGTTCGAAGTTTTATTGAAAACACGTTCGAACGAGGTACCAAGTCATTCGAACAAGAGCGTGAATTTTTATTTTTTAAAACATATCTTTGCAAATCTCTAATGCCTATCTATTTGCAATAACTTTCCCTATAAAAAGAGATACGTGATTAGAGTTTTAAATAAGTTATTTTAGACTTTTAATAAGCCTTTTTAGAGTTCTTTTGGTGATCAAACTCTACTATTTTTTCATTCAAACTCCTTGGATCTTTAATGATCACTTTTCCAAATCAAGCTGAATATATTCCAAGTTTAAAAACCTTTGTAGAGATTTTCTCTACTGTTGATTTGTGAAGCTGAGGCCCTAATGTTGAAGAAGAAGGTTGGTCGGTGGATATCGAGGGAAAACCGCTTCATGTGGATGGTGCTGGACTATGTCCTATCTGTAGAAGACTTGAAGAACTATTTTTTATAGTTAGTGGAGCTAAGTATTCTGTAAGTCATCTATTGTCTGTAAATTATGATACAATACTGAAATTAAAGGTTTTGCCCAAAGGAATTTTCCTCAGTTTTCTTCTTTGTATGCTTGTTTGTGTATACACCACATTCTAGGACACCAATAATACTCTCCTTAGGTCCCTAGCACTTCATCCTTCACCATAGAACCCAAAGTCATACTCTGAGTACCGATCTAGAGACCACTAGGGGCCCCAGGACCCTGTTTGACTCTAGTTAACTTTCTCGTCTGAGCGAAAGCTTAATGAATCTTTAGAGGAGACTGAATCTCCTTTCCAATGGCCCACTTTATGAGCAAATCATCGTTAATATTAAGACAAACGGTCCATTTTACTATCAGAAATCGATCCAAAGGCAACCGATTGTTCCGAGCCCCGTTTTAACCACAATCAACTTCTTCGCCCGAGTGAAAGATAAATGAATCTTCAGAAGGATCTAAATCCCCTTTCCAATGACCCACCACATGCACAAATCGGTCTTACGATTGAAACAAACGGTCCATTTTCCCTTGACAATTAAATTGGAGACCATCTGGCACTCCCGGACTTCGCTTGACTCCCGTCAACTCTTAAAATCGAACAAGACTGAATGAATATTTGAAGGTCTTTGAAAACCCATTTCAATGATCTACCCTGTGCTCGAATTAGCCTTACAATACGGACGAACGACCCATTTTACTCTGAAGGGTCACCGGGCGCTTCTAGGACCCATTTGACCAAGGTCAACTCTCCGAACTAAATGAGACTGAATAAATCTTTGAAGGTCTCTGAATACCCTCTCCAACGGTCCGTCCTATGGGTGAATCGTCCTCACAGTTCAAACAATCCGTTTTCCTCCGAGAATCTCCCTTCCAAAAGATTTTTGGGCTCTTTCGAGCCCCGTTTGACCACAGTTAACTCCCAAACCCTAAAGCGACCTAATGGATTCCTAAAGGTTTATGAATTCCCTTTCCAATGGTATGCCCCATGAGCGATTCGGACTTACGGATTGCGTTTTACGATCATTTTTTTGAGAAATCTACATGAGATTTTCGAATGGCAAACCTATTTTCTTGCCTATCGTCAGTATGTCTGGGGTTTCTTGTTGATAGGCATGTCAAGTACAATGTCGATCGACACCCCCTTGACCCTATATAATAAGAGCATGAGCTCACTTTGAAAGGGACCTCTAAAGAATCCCTCTTAGTAATCTCGACAACATTCTCTCAAAGTCAGTGTGTTTTCCCTATTGAAACATCTCCTCTATATTCCATTTCCATCCCTTTGACACCCAATTTTACTAAACCCTTTCCCTCTCCTCCTATCGCCTCCATCCACTTGCAAGGGCATCCCTTCAACAATCATGATCAACCTTCAAGTATTCAAAGAAGGTCCAAACATTCTTCGCTCTCTATAAATTTCCTTATTGTCGCATTAATTATTTAATTCTTACTTTAGCATTTCATCTTTGTTAATCCACACATATTAATATCCAATTTTTATTAGTAGTATTGTGCATACCATATTTTCTATAAAAAAAGACAAGAAAATGAGGGTTTGTTCATAAATTCCAAATGGGATTCCTCGTCATATTTTCTTAAACTAAAACATCCTTTTTTTACACACACACATCTAAATAAAATCCCCGGTTGGATTTATAGGATAAACCCCACCCTCGTGGTTCATACGAACTACGTGAATTTTGATGCCTTTTTAGTCTACGTAGGCATCTCAGGTCAAAACCCTAGACTCTAGTCCTCCTTTCCTATTTTTATCCATGTATATTTTTTATACATTATATTTGTGATTCATGCTCACGTTTTGTCCAATGTATACCGTCGTCTTTCCATAAATGATCGGTGACCTGACAAACGCACACATTATATTTTTTATTCTTATTTTTGGGAACACTATGAGTTCACTTGGCCTTTCTCTATTACGTGAGTTGAGAAATTCCATTCTCCATTTATATATACATGCGCACACATTTCATAGAGTTATTAAGGAGAATAATAACACATGCCCATGAGAGACCGAAAGGGTGGGATGGGTGCCTAACACCTTCCCATTCCGTAACTTATCCCCCAAAGCTCTGAACTAATAGGTTTTACAAGCATCAGTATGTCTTTGAGGTTGTTCTCTCAAAGAAAAAATATTTATTTTGCTTGTTTTGTGCAAAATAGGTTGGCGAATCTATCTCTTTACATCACCCCCAAATTAACGACGGTTGAACCACCCCTAGAAAGGGTGCAAGACCTTCTTATTCTCTACCTCCAAATGCACGCGCGAGCATCGAAACTCCACCCACACCCACCCCTGAAGGAAACGGGATGGCCACAGTTTGGTTTGGAATTTGGCTTCATAATTCAATTTGGCATGCACAGTAAACTAAATCAAGATAAAATTTGTTAAAATTTGAATTTGTGTGTTTTGCCTAAGATACAAATATTCCATATGAATTCGCTTTGTCAAATTGGTACCTGAGCAGGTTGCACTAAAATATCGTGTGATCCTGATTTTTACAAAAAAACATTTATATCAATTTTTCAAATTGGTATCAAAACTGGTTACCCTAAATTTTGGCGTGATCTTAAAAATTTGGATTTAAATGAATAATTTGTATAACAGGCTAGCTGATTTTAATGGGTCTAATTATGCATATTGGAAAGCTCGAATGAGGTCGGCTTTGAAAGAGATTGATGAGTGTGTCTGGCTTGTGTGTGAAAGAGGGTGGACACCACCCACTGTGACCAACGACAATGTCAAAATTCCAAAACCTGTCACTTCTTGGACTGATAATGAATTTAAATGGAGTACTTACAACTCTCACGACTTAAGTTCAATTTCTGGAGCCGTCACCCCTAACGAGTTCCGCCACATCATGACGTACACTACATCTAAGGAAGCGTGGGATTCTCCAGCTCACTTATGAGGGTTCAATATAATGAAATCTTCTAAGTTTCAAAATCTCACCACCATATTTAAGAATATTACCATGAATGAGTTCGAGACTTTTGATGAGATTTATGCACGTTTATCGATATAATCAATTCCAGTATTGATTTGGGTGAGAAAATTCCTGACGAGAGTTGTGGAAAAGGTTTTGGGATCCCTTTCAGCTCGTTTTATCCCTAAAGTCACTATCCTAAATTCGTTGGGAATATTAGATACTCTTAGGTTAGAAGAAGTTGTAGGAGACCTTCAAACTTACAAAATCGATATGTTCCCCAAAATTAAAAAGAGAAAGGAAATATGGGTAGCTTTAAAAGTCTACTAAAAAGGAAAAAGAAAAGTTTTTTGACTTTAACTCGGAGGTTGATTTTGAGCTTGATGATCTTGCCCTTTTTGCAAAAAGAAATCTAAAATTTTCTCAAACTTAGAAAAGAAAATACTTCCGATGAAAATAAAAGTTTTGAGAAAGATAAAAAATATAAATCGGGCAAGAAAAATTTTGAAAAAGAAAGAAAAAATTACCCTAAGAAAGATGAAGAGAGATGTTATGAGTATGAGGGTAAGGGTCAAAAAGCTCACGAGTGTGCTACGAGATTAAAGAGACAAGGCAAAGGCAAAGTTGCTATTAATGCCAAGCTTAGTGATAATAATGTCGAGTCGGTGGATTCTGAAGACGAATCACTACATGTGAAGCCCTTATACTTTTGACTCAATTGAGTCTATATTGTATAAGTGCTCATCTAGTTTGGAAATTGTGATAAAATTATGTTCTCCCTAATATCCAAAGAACCTCAGAAGTTGGTTTGCTACTTCATCTCTCTATCTTGTTTTGATCAAGATCAAATTGCCAACACTCACACACAGTAGAATTTATTTATTACATATCATACTGCATAATAATGTGTGTACATATGTTGAGTGTGTTTAAATCCCTAAATTGGAATTTTAATAATTTTTTTGGGATTTTTTAAACATTTTTTAAATAAGGTTTTCTTAATTAAAACTTGTTTTAAAAGTTTTGTGGTCAATTTGTAAATATTATTTGTTGGGAATTTTGGCCTAATGTTACCTTGGGTAGAATCCGAAAGCGGAGTAAACTTCAGGATGTGGTTTTAATTAGGACGCGCGTTTCAGATCCTGTTATTGCCCAACACCTGTCTTCGTCTGATTGGTTGTAGCTGTGTTTCTTTACTGAGTTAAAAACGCGTATGTTTTTAGCCCTTGGATCTTTAGCTATCGACGATCTGCATGTTGCCTTGGTGAATCCCAGTACAACTTTCTAAACCAATCAGGATTCGTTTAATCATCGCTTTATTAGAACCCTTCGATCTAAGTCAATTTGACTTAACTTAATCCTGGCCCTTGGTTTTGAGCCAGCCTCTCGAACCTTCTCCTCACCCTATAAAAGGGACCCTATTCTCAGACTTCGAAGACTTTTGCCATTTTCATTTCCTCTGAGAAATTGAGAGAGTAGTGAGAGAAGAGAGAGAAGAGAGAGAAGAGAGAAAACAGAGAGAAGAGAGAGAGTTAGAAACCCTAACCCTGTTCGTCTAAACCTCTTTCAACTTGTAGAAGGGTGTTATAAACAGAAAAAAGCAAAATAAAATAAATATGATTTTTTTTATTAAATAACATCCGAGAGGTACCCGCGAGGTCACCCAGAAGTGCAAAAGCCACCGCAAGTGTCAACGCCGCGGCAAGTCTCTACGCCACCGCAAGCGTCAACGCCATTTCGAGTGTCGGCGCCACTTCGAGCGTCGGCGCCCCGACAAGGGTCGGGGCCGCCTCGCAGGTCAGCGCCGATTCAAGCATCAGCGCTACCTCAGGCGTCAGCGCCACTTCAAGCGTCAGCGCCATTTCGAGCGTCGGCGCCACATCGAGCGTCGACGCCCCGACAAGGGTCGGGGCCGCCTCGCAGGTCAGCGCCGATTCAAGCATCAGCGCTACCTCAGGCGTCAGCGCCACCTCAAGCGTCAACGCCACTACGAGCGTCGGCGCCACTTCAAGCGTCGGCGCCATGACAAGGGTTGGCGTCGCCTCACATGTCAGCGCCGATTCAAGCATCAGCACTACCTCAGGCGTCAGCGCCACTTCAAGAGTCGACGCCACTTCGAGCGTCGGCTCCGCAACAAGGGTCGGCGCCGCCTCACAGCATCGGCGCCACTCCGAGCGCCGGCGCCAGGACAAGGGTCGGCGCCGCCTCACATATCAGCGCCGGTTCAAGCCTCAGCGCTACCTCAGGCGTCAGCGCCACTTCGAGCGTCGGCGCCACTTCGAACGTCGGCGCCGCAACAAGGGTCGGCGCCGCCTCACCTATCAGCGTCGGTTCAAGCATCAGCGCTACCTCGGGCGTCAGCGCCACTTCGAGCGTCGGTGCCACTTCGAACGTCAGCGCCGGGACAAGGGTCGACGCCGCCTCACATGTCAGCGCCGGTTCAAGCATCAGCGCTACCTCGGGCGTCAGCGCCACTTCGAGCGTCGGCGCCACTTCGAGCGTCGGCACCGGGACAAGGGTCGGTGCCGCCTCACATGTCAGCGCCGATTCCAGCATCAGCGCTACCTCCGGCGTCAGCGCCACTTCAAGCGTCAGCGCCACTTCGAGCGTCGGCGCCACTTCGAGCGTCGGCACCGGGACAAGGGTCGGCGCCGCCTCACATGTCAGCGCCGATTCAAGCATATGCGCTACCTCAGGCGTCAGCGCCACTTCAAGCGTCAACGCCACTTCGAGCGTCGGCGCCGCAACAAGGGTCGGCGCCGCCTCACAGCATCAGCGCCACTCCGAGCAACGGCGCCAGGACAAGGGTCGGCGTCGTTTCAAGCGCCAGCGCCACTGCAAGGGTCACTGTAGAAATTTTATTCGAGAAGTGCTGCTACAGGAGTTTTCATCATGAAACAGCAGTCTCTAAATGAACAACAACACTAACACTTTACTTTCTTGTACAGGTAGCCTAGTCGAGCAAGCAGGGCTCGAACAGGCGCGTCGGGACCTCCTGGGAGTTTTGGCTTGGCGGCTGAGGGACAAGGTATGTTGAGCAGGCTCAACCACTTAGCACTATAGGATTGAGAGAATACTAGTAGGAAGACCTAGAAGTCACTCGGGACCACACACACTGCACACTCGGTCACAAGTGAAGTGAGCAGTCAAAGAGCTGGCTACTCACAAGAAGTAAACTCTTTACAAGAAAATGACTTTTCCAGAAAAGGGGGTCCTCGAGGTCCCTCTCAAGAAAAATAACACTTTTAGAGGGGAGGAGGCCTTAAGGTCTCCTCTCTCAAAGATTTGCAAAATTGCACCACAAGTTACTGTTTCAAAAGATAACTACCAAAATCTGCTATTTTGGTTCCATTAGGGGACATATGTGCTTTTTGGGTTTTGGTCGGCGCCAGGTGGCGCCTGCAGAGGGGACAGGTAGGCTGCCTGCAGGTAGGGACAAATGGTACACTTCAGACATTGTTCCCCACCAACTCTCTCAATTTTGGCGCCCAAAATCGCCAGCTCACCCCTTACGCCCATGTATAAATAGACCTCTGGGCAAGGTCAAAAGATATACAAGAAAAATTGCACTGTTACTCTGCTAAAATATCACCAGACCTACCTAGTATTCTCTCCCTGCTCATTCTCTTAGTGTTGAGTGCCTTGTTCCTTCACTCCCCACTGACAGCCATCACTCTCAGGTGTTTCCCTTGAGAAAATTGCTATTTTTGCTGTGAAAGTTCATCTTCTTGCAGGGAGTGAGTTGAAGCTTGAGTTCCATTGTTACCAGAAGGAGAAGTTTTCTTCAGAAGTTGCACCAGGAGACCTTGAAGACTTGCAGACAGTGTCCATTAGAGTGGGTCACGCCTCACCCTCTCCAGTTATTCATAGACCCCAGTCTCACTACCCTCTTACATTTGGCGACTCCGCTGTGGAGGTATTCTCATTTCCATGGACAAAGAAGGTTTCAATGTCTCTAAGCAGTTGGTTTTTGAGGACATTCCATCCGGTAATGGAGCTCACAGTGACCAGACTACTCAGGAAGAAGTGGTGGTGATCGGAGCCAAGGCGCCAGCGCCTCAGGGAGGTCAGACCAGTTCGCCGGCAGCGGCTCCAATGGCAGGTATGAACCTTATGGCAATGTTTTTTGACTTTTTAAAGCAAAACAATGTGGATCTATCAAACTTGGGTCAAGGTTGTATGACACCTGCTGCTGCCCCTTCCGGAGGGGTAGCCACTCCTGTTACGATTCCGACAGAGGCAGTTCCGTCTCGGAAGGCGGCGCTGGAGCAGGTCCTGGCGCCAACAGGTTCTCCAGTTCCTAAAAGCACATGTTTGGAGGAATCACCCTCTAAGGCTGTTACTATGGAAGAAGTGAGGAAGCTCCTTTCCTCCACTCAAAGAGAGGGTTCCCACCTGTACAAGGAGTTACTAGACCCCTATCCACAGGAAGTAAGTGAGAAGACATACCCTGAGGGGTATATTCCACCAAAATTTATCAAGTTTGGCGGTAGGGGGGAGAACCCTAGAGAGCACGTGAAGAGGTTCGTCGAGTACCTGGGAGTACACGCTGGCGACAAGAACCTGAGATTGAGGGAGTTCTCTAAAACTCTCACTGGGAAAGCTTATACATGGTATTCCCGCTTGGCGCCTAACAGTGTCCCTACTTGGGAAGAGATGCACAGGCAGTTCCTTCAGAAGTTTTTTGTAGCAGAGGATGAATTTACACTGAGGCACCTGGCGCAAGAGGTCCAGAAGCCAGGAGAAGAGTTGATGCACTACATCAAGCGATTTCGCGAGAGGGCTTTAGATGTTCACGAGGACGTGGCGGAGGCCAGGTTGCTGCAGATATGTGTGGAAGGACTCCTGGAAGAATACAAGCTGCATTTGATCAACGAAACTAGAGACGGAACTTTCAGAGAATTCACCAGGGCCGCCAGCAACATAGCTACGATAATCAAACCAAGAGCCCCGGGTTGGAGGACACAAGTTCCACTGACTCCCGGTAGGTTTCAAGTTTCTAGAAGGCAAGCGGTTAACTATGTGGATGGGAGTAACAAAGGGAAGAAAGGAGTCCCCGGGGCCAAGACTGACAGTCCCGGCAACAAGAGAAAGTTTGGGGAGGATGTCCCGCCGCCACTACCGGGAAGCGTAGCGGAGGCGATGGATTGTTACCGCACCTTGGTGCCAGAAGGTGTAGCAGGACCTCCCAACCTAAAAGGAGAGACCCCCATTGCAGCTGACAAGGCCAATCCGAAGTACTGCGAATTGCACCAACGAGTGCAACACTCTACCAAGGATTGTTACTACTTGAGAAGGATCATTGGGGAGCAGATGGCCAGTGGTACCTTGCAGATACCCCCCGTGGACGTTAACGAGAACCCATTCCCTACGCATCATTTTGGAACTGCCAACATGGTAGTTGCCTACGACGAAGAAGCTACGAGAAGTCTTGTGAAACGGGAGAATGGCGAGCAATTATGCGAGGAATTAGAGAATCTGTCACTAAGCAAACTTCAGCTAGAAAGAAAGCAAGAGGAGTGGTTCTTCACTCCGGAGCACGAAAGTGGGAGTGGGGAAGCTGAGGAAGTCGCTCTCTCAGAAGGCGAGGTAGACGTCATCCTCGCTCTAGACGAGGGAGGGACCTCTGAAGCGGAGTATGTTTGCAGTGCCCAGACGTACGAGGTAGACTTGGATTCTGAATGTGAGGCCATAGCGAGGAGCCCCAAGTTCAAGTGGTTTTTCGATCAGATAGGGGTGAAGTACGACACGAGGGTGTCCATCACGAGGAAAGTCTTGGAGGCGGTGCAGCAGCAGGGAGACCCTTCGTTAAATTGGCAGGGGCCAATCGGAAGGATGATTAAGAAGTATACCTCTGAAGTGGTGTTTTCAGAAGCGGATAGGGCAGTTCCCTACTTCCACAACCGCCCGTTGTACGTCACAGCCATAATTAATGGAGTCTCATTTCCTAGGGCGTTGATGGATGGAGGAGCATCCATTAACATCATGCCCATCAGCACATTATATGAAACGGGAATTGACCAAGAGAAGTTGGTTCCGGTACCGCTAGTAATTTCCGGATTCGACAACGCCGGAATGCAGTCAATCGGATACGTGAATGTGGGAATTAAGTTGGGAAATTTCACCTCCCACATCAAATTTCACGTTATTAACGCTGACACCAGCTACCAATTACTCATTGGAAGGGTGTGGATGCACACTCATGGCGTAGTGCCTTCCACCTACCATCAGTGCGCGAAGGCAAATATTAGAGGTACAGAGATAGTGATCAAGGCCACGCAGAGACCCTTCGCCGTTGAGGAGGCCCACCTGGTAGATGCTGCCTTTTACACCGAGTTGGACGAGGAAAGAAAGGTCTCTACAAGAAAGCTAGCAGGAAGCAAGATAACTGAGGGAAGGGTCCCGCAGAAAAAATCCGTTCATGATCGTCTAGGGGAAAGGATAATTCCCCACATAGAAAAAGGCAAGAGGAAGGTAGAGGAGGTAGCTAGACCTCCTCGAACTTGCAAGAAAGTGGTTTTGCCCAATGGAAAAGTCATCTACCGTTTATAACGGTCTGCGCGGGCGATGTTCTGGGACGAGAGCATCGACCCGGCGCCCGAATGTTTTATTGTTGATGAATCCCATATTGTTGAGCATGTAGAAGAACCAGAAGAGGCGCCGGAGTGCATGCAAGACGGACCCAGAGAGCAGCTGCAGGAGTTAGAGGAAATCAAGTTGGGGTCAGAAGAGGGCGAGAGTAGACCCATCCTAATTTCCAAGTGCCTGGAACCGAAGCAGAAGGAAGAGCTCATTGAGCTACTTAAGGAGTTCACTGATGTATTTGCTTGGAAGTACACGGAGATGCCAGGAATAGACGCAGAAGTGAGCTCTCATAGATTGAACATCCTTCCCAACGCCCTTCCGGTAAGGCAAGCCACACGCACATATAAAGCAGAGCTTGATTTAAAAATAAAGGCTGAGGTGGAGAAGTTGTTAGCGGCAGGGTTCATCAAGCCTATTCAGCACCCCATATGGCTGTCCAGCATAGTGCCAGTGGCAAAGAAAGACAAGACCCAAATCAGAATCTGTGTAGACTTTCGCGACTTGAACAGGGCGTGTCCTAAGGATGAATTTCCACTACCCAACATAGACAGCTTAGTGTATAGCTTCATGGACGGGTATGTTGGATATAACCAGATTAAGATGGACCCCGCCGACGCAGAGAAGACTGCCTTCCGCACGCCATTAGGGAACTTTCACTATACAGTCATGCCCTTCGGATTGAAGAACGCTGGGGCCACATACCAGCGGACCATGATGGCAATTTTTCACGACTTATTTCATGATATACTAGAATTCTATGTGGATGATTTGGTGGTGAAGTCTAGGAAAGAAAACAAGCACATTCAGGATCTCAGGAGAGTATTCGAGAGGTGTCGTCGGTATAAGATGAGAATGAACCCCTCAAAGTGTGCCTTTGGGGTTAATGCAGGGAAATTCTTAGGTTTTGTGGTAAATAGACAAGGAGTGTAAGTGGATGCAGAGAAGATGAAAGCCATTGTGATGATGCCATCGCCCAAGAGTCAGAGACAACTTAAGAGCTTCCTGGGAAAGGTATCCTACCTGAGGAGGTTTATACCTGCGTTGGCAGAAGTAACTCATCCGTTCGCGCCTCTACTAAAAGACAAAGCCAAGTGGGTTTGGGGAGAGAGGCAAGAGAGTGCGTTCAAAAAGATTAAAGAAATCCTAGCCTCTCCGTCCACGATGATTCCCCCCGAAGCCGGAGCGCCACTGCTGCTCTACCTCACTTCTACAGAGAGGTCGATAGGGGCCCTCTTGGCACAAGAGAAGGAAGGAATGGAAAGGACGGTTTACTACCTATCAAGAGTAATATCCGGGACATAATCGAGATACACCAGCGTTGAGAGGCACTGCCTGGCGCTGGTATTTGTAGCCCAGAAGTTGAGACACTACCTTCTAGCCTTCACCATTCACATAATCACCAAGTGTGATCCCATCAAGTACCTCCTCGCGCGGACTATACTCGTGGGATGAGCAGCAAGGTGGTTTTTGATCTTGTCAGAATATGATCTAAAGTGCATAGTGCCTAAAGCCATTAAGATCCAGGCGGTAGCAGATCTGCTGGCCCACTTCCCGAGTGGAGTTTTCGAACCACCTAATGAAGAGCTACCCGGAGAAAGTTTCCAAGCATGCATGGCGGAGGAGGTGAAGAAGTGGTTTATGGAATTTGATGGTTCTAGTGCCCAAGGAACAGGTGGGGCTGGCGTCATACTGTCAGATGGGAAGGAGAAGATTACCCTCTCTTTCAAGTTAGATTTTAAATGCTCAAATAATGAAGCTGAGTACGAAGCCCTCATTCTAGGGATGTTGGAAGCGCTCAGAAGAGGGATCAGGGTACTGTGTATACGAGGAGACTCCAATCTGGTATTAAGGCAGGTCAATGGAGAGTTTTCCCTTAAACATGCCAACTTAGCGCCGTACAAACACATCATCCAACGACTGCTGAGACAGTTCTTGGAAGTAACTGTGGAGAGGCAGGCGCGAACGATGAACAGGCACCCTGACGCGCTCGCCACCATAGCACAAAAGTTGGACATTGAGGAGTCAGAAGCAACCATCACAGTTAGGCGGAGAACGGTGCCTACTACCGTAAAGTCCTTATTCCCAAGTGACGAGCCGGAAGACTGGAGGTGTCTGGTGGAGAGGCAACTTGAAACCAGGGAAGGGCCAATGAAAATATTGGAGTTAGCCAACTATCATGTGCTGCAGGGAACTCTCTATTTCAAGAGTCCCGTAGGGTTTCTGGCACGGTGCGTAGGGGAGCAAGAAGCCAAGGAGAGGTTAATAGAAATGAACCAGAGGCACTGTGGAGATACAGATATCCCCCTTTACAGAAGACTGCAGCGAAGCGGGTATTTTTGGCCCTCCATGAGCGTAGAAGCGGCCCGCTTGCAACAAAGTTATTTAAAGTGCCAAGCTAATTTTGATCAGCCGACGGAGGCTAACTTCGTGGAAGCCTTTAAAGCTTGGAGACAGCCGTACCTAGCATATCTGAAGAATGGGGAGCTGCCCGCCGAGAGAGCGGATGAAATTTTCCTTAGAAAACGGGTAGCACGTTTCTACTTGGTCAAAGGAGAGTTGTATAGGAAAGGGTATAATGAGAAGGCGCTAAGGTGCGTAGCCAAGGAGGAAGTGGAAAGGGTGCTGAAAGAAGCTCATGAGCCCTCCCACATGGGAGGCGCCAAGCTATATGATCAACTGATGACGTTGGGATACTACTGGCCGACCATGGAGGCTGACTCCATTAGATACGTGAAAAGTGTAGAGCATGCCAGGTGCACGGAAATATGGTGCACGCTCCCTCCGTCAGCCTACAAAGCTTGGCAACCCCCTATCCCTTCCACACATGGGCGTTCGACCTGGTGGGTAAGATCGCCCCAGCATCTCACGACAAGGCCTTTATCATTGTGGCTACAGAATTGTATACCAAATGGGCGGAGGCCATTCCTTTAAGGAGAGTCACTGCCCAAGTGGTAACCCAGTTTATAAAGGAGTATATCATATGTAGGTTTGGTATACCCAAAGTGATCCTAACGGATAATGGGAAGCAATTTGTATGCAAAGAGATGGCCCTCCTCACGGACAAGTATAAGATTGTGCATAATAGCTCAACCATATCCTACCCCAAGGGCAATGGCCAAGCGGAAGCTACTAATAAGACCCTGATAAATATTCTGAAAAAGATGCTAGAAGACATGCCGGGAGCATGGGATGAGAAGTTGCCTATGGTGTTATGGGCCTACCGTACTTCGAAAAGAAAGCCAACGGGGTTCACTCCCTTCTCTCTAGTATATGGGACCGAAGCTGTCTTACCAGTGGAACTGGCGGTACCTTCAGCCAGAATTTCTCTTAGCAATGGGCTCATCCCAGACCCAAGGCATGTGCAACTGGAGGCACTAGATGAGCACAGGGACAAGGCGAGAGAGAATTTCAAAGTCTACACTCAGCAACTGTCCAGGGCCTATGAAAATTTGGTTAAGCCTAGGGAATTCCAGGTGGGAGATCTAGTCCTGCGAGCATCAACCCACCATCTCCGTAGCATGTCGGCGTCAAAATTCAAACCTAACTGGGAAGGCCCTTTTGTTGTCAAAGGAGTGGGGAAGTCGGGCTACTGCCAGATATCAGAACCTGAGAGTGATTGCCTCCAGTCCATCAACTGCAAGTGGCTGAAGAGGTACTATACTTAGTAACAACTAACAAGTTTTGTTTGTATTTTGCATGTCGGCAACGGATGTCAAGGATTGCTTCTACACCAGAAAAGTTTTTTTTTTTTGAAGCAATACTACACTGTAAACGATAGACAAAAGTAAAAGAAATGAAATAGCAACACTTTTGGTCATTTTGACGTTTACTTTGCTTACTCATTTATACATACATATACGCTCCCTATTAAGTTAGAAGAGAGTAAAAAAAAAAAGATCGGGAACTTTGCTCACTACACTTGGGAGGTAAGTCCATCCTAAGAGAAAGTATACTGAGCAAAGTCCCCCAGACATAAATTAATACAGTTTTATAATAAAATCAGGCTTCCGGAAAGAGGCGGGGGTCACCCTCCTCTCCAGCCCAGCCTCTACGACTATAAGCAGTAATATGTAGGAATACCCCCACAGACAGGAGGGGCAACCCAAGAAAGTCACATCTACAAGAGGTGCATTTTCAAAAAAAATGTGTACAATATAATAATACATAACTTTTCATATCAATGCAAATACCCCGCAGTATATGGGGTAGCCACCAGTAGACTAAAGGCTCACAAAAATTAGAGCAAGTCATGTAAAACAAACACCCACAGCATAAAGGGAGAACAAAAGAAAAAGAAAGTGCAGAAGAAACAAAGTGTCTCATACAGGAATGATAAGTGATGTACACATAGAATTCTGAACACTACAAAGCAAGAAGTAGCCTATCGGCTAGAAACCACAAAAAATAAATCATCGCGCGCGATGGCGCCAGCATATGACGGACCAGTCTCCCATAGAAACTCTTCCTCCAACCTGACGGATTTAGCATCATCCTCCTCATCGCCAGACTCGAGTCTGGCAAGCTTCACCTGCAGTAGGGCGATCTGATTTCGGATCCTCGTAGCCTCAGCGTGTCGTTGCTCAACCCTGGACTGCCGGGACGTGTGAAACCTCACTATCTTTAGGAAAGGAACACTCAGGAAGGGGCGAACCCCTGCGTCAAGCCAATCCAAACGAAAATGATAGAACTGCTGTAAGTCGCGGAGAGCATCCAAGAATAGCAAGATAGAAGAGCTAGTCAGCTTAGCAGGGGAGATAGCCAAGAACTCATGAACATGGCTGGCAAGAGCCCTCAGGTTGAAGACTGTAAGACTGTCAACCTGGAGTATACTCTGAGAAGTGAACGTCTCGGGATGGTGCTCCAAGATGAGATCCAAGAGCTGACGCTCATGTACCCTGAAGCGGCCTGGTAACTCCTCACGCCATAGCCTACTAGAAATAGTCGCAGCGTCCTCTGTTTCATCATCGCCCTCGGAGTGGCGAGACCCCGCCTCAGAGGGAAGAAAAGAAGACTCCCCACCAAAATCAGCATCACCGACTAAAGGAGTGAACTCAGAACTGTGATCTCCCTCCGCAGTTGCCCCACTACCAGTCTCCACAGTTATCGGAGTATCCTCATACACCTAGAAACAATGAGACAAGGGTAAAATGAGAATGCTTGCACAGTATACGCAAGAAGAAAGTAGGGGAATAGTAAAAAAAGGGGGGGTATGCCAGTCTAATACCTCTCTCGCAGTTGCCCCACTGCCAGTCTCCACAGTTATCGGAGTATCCTCATACACCTGGAAACAATGAGACAAGGGTATTATGGGAATGCTTGCACAGTATACGCAAGAAAAAAAATAAGGGGAATAGTAAAAAGAGGGGGGTATGCCAGTCTAATACCTCTCTCACAGCTGCCCCGCTGCCAGACTCCACAGTCACCGGAGTATCCTCATACACCTGGAAACAATGAGACAAGGGTGTTATGGGAATGCTTGCACAGTATACGCAAGAAGAAAAAAAAGGGGAATAGTAAAAAGAGGGGGGTATGCCAGTCTAATACCTCTCTCACAGCTGCCCCGCTGCCAGACTCCACAGTCACCGGAGTATCCTCATACACCTGGAAACAATGAGACAAGGGTGTTATGGGAATGCTTGCACAGTATACGCAAGAAGAAAAAAAGGGGAATAGTAAAAAGAGGGGGTATGCCAGTCTAATACCTTTCTCGCAGTTGCCCCACTGCCACTCACCACAGTTATCGGAGTGTCCTCATACACCTGGAAACAATGAGACAAGGGTGTTATGGGAATGCTTGCACAGTATACGCAAGAAGAAAAAAAGGGAAATAGTAAAAAGAGGGGGTATGCCAGTCTAATACCTCTCTCACAGCTGCCCCGCTGCCAGGCTCCACAGTCACCGGAGTATCCTCATACACCTGGAAACAATGAGACAAGGGTGTTATGGGAATGCTTGCATAGTACACGCAAGAAGAAAGTAGGGGAATAGTAAAAAGAGGGGGTATGCCAGTCTAATACCTCTCTCACAGCGGCGCCACTGCCAGCCTCCATAATCATCAGAGTACTCTCGTGCACCTGGAAACAATGAGACAAGGGTGAAATGAGAATGCTTGCACAGTATATGCAAGAAGGAGGAAAGTAGATACTCTTATACACGGTACCTGAACAATGCCCTCCGTAACGGTCATAGAAGGAGGAGCAGGGGCCCCCGTAGGGGCAACAACACTGATCGATGCTCCAGAAGAGGTTGCCTCAGTGACCAATACTTCCGAATAAGCTACCTCAACCTCAGGCACCGTAGGGATAGCTACCTGAAGAGGCGCAACGACAGGACAAACCAGCCCATGTATAGGGGCTGCTGAAACGGCAGTGGCAGGAGCCGCACTCGAAACAGCGCCAAGGGATAACTGCGACAAAGTAAAAGAGGGCTACGATAAGCACAGGCTGGACAGATAATAAAATAGAACTAAGAAAATAAAAGAATACCTGAACCCCATCTAAGGGGGAAGCGCGAAAAAAGACGGTCGGCGCAGTAGGGGCTGTACTGATAGCCTGGAAAGAATGAAAATACGTTGTTCATTGCATGTTTGAGGAAAAGGAGATCCCATTGCTTCAACAGAAAGGACTGACCTGAAGTGTGGGTTCACTGGTTGAGGCCACGGTAAATATTGGGCCACGAGAAATCGCCTTAACCAAGGATCTACCGTCCATAGATACGCGGACCCTAGGGATTGAAATTCTCCCAGAAGAGGATAAACCCGGGGCGATAACGCCAGCTAAGGGAGGAGCCCCTTCCTGAGAAGAAAGTCCAAGAGCCATTAAGACTCCTATTAAGAGGAAACAAATATTCAAAAAAATAAATACTACCTCAGATGAAGAGGCCTCCAGGGGCTCAACTGCAGAAGTACCCACCGCCGAGACAAGAGAAAACGATGTGGCAACGCCCGAAGACACAGCTCTCTACGCATGATAAACGGGTAAATAAAATGAAGGAGTAAAAAAGGAAATGACGCAATGAAAGTTTTGAAAATAGCGAGGCATACCTGAGGAGAAGGGGAAGCCACAGGGGTGGTCCGGGTGACAGTAAAATGCACGGACGAAAGCTGCGAAGAAATGACAGTATACGCAACCAAAAGGCAGTTAGAAGACGAATAAATTACAACAGAGGTTAAATGAATTAAGGAGACAACAAACCTCTCTAAACAGGCCTCGGGAGGAAATGAGCATATAGTTCCTCTCCCGCTGAAAGGGCGTCGGTCGTAGTGGGGGAAGAGGAGAACTACCTGCCTCGATGGAAGTGGCCTGCACAAATATATGTATGATGAGGGGAAGAAAGAAAATCATATGCAAAAAAATATAGACAAGTAAAGGGAGAACGCTTACAGAAATAGGGCGCGTAGTCTGGCTATAAGGAAGATGGGTGGGGCTAGCCCCCCCAGGAGAACGAGAGGCCTCATCATCGCTAGAAGACTCTCTGGAGACTGATAACAAAGCATAAGTGTCAGTAGTGCTTTCGTTGTGGAAACCCGGGCCGCCCATATCATCCGAAGAAGAACTATGGTCGTCATAGGAAGGGGTGCTTCCATAATCAACTAGTTCCTCTTCCAATGAAGGGGAGGGAGATGAAGGAACTCCGTGAGAACTGGTTCCACTAAGTAAAGGATGTTGTGATATAGTACCTTCTGCAATAGGAATAGACGCGACCCGCGCCTCCTGGGAAGTAAGGCTCGGTGAGGAGTAACCTTTTACTGTCACTACTTGGGAAGTCCCCCCTGCACCAAGGTCACCAGTATCGAACTCTTGATCCACCGTAGATGAAGCAGCTATGCCAGCGCCACTTCCTTTCTTTTTCTTCGCAGCCCGGGTCCTCACGGGAGAAGAAGGAGGAGAAGCAGTAGTAGCAGGAATAAAATTGGAGATGTCGGCATCAGGGTGTTTCCTTTTGCTGGTAGTAGAGGTGCCCGCCTTCCCTTTGCTTTTTGGTTGGCTTTTAGACTTCGCAGGGGGAAGATCAGTCGACGGAGGCGGAAGTGACTCGTCAAGGAGAGGTTTCACTAAAATAGGGATGGCCTGCTCCAAGGGTGGCGTAGAATTGGTGCTGAGAAACCAAGGATCTTTCTGCGTCCGCCTGACCAAAAATTGAGCTCTGGTATATTTAATGGGTTAGTCTCATGCGGAGGGCCAACTACACATTCTCGAATAAGACGAACCTGCTGCTGCCAAAGAAGAAACCAGGATGAAGTGAACGAAGGGTGATAATCACTGGGAGGCACATAGAGACCACCCAAACCACTGACTCTGCGGAATAACCCCTGAAGAGTAAAGTTAGCACACGCCTCGGAGAATGCCTCAGAATGACTGCCGTAGGTAGGAAGAGGAGGAGTATGAACACCCTGATCATAACCAAACTGTCGTCTTGCCCTCTCGGAATGATAAAATTCAGCACGGGGACCTAACTCGGTCCAAGAAGGAAGGTGACACGATAAGAGCATCGTCACCACATTAATATGAGGGCACGAGGAAACTGACCCCACTGCTGAAGGGCAATAGAAGGTCCCGCCGTCGCCAGGAAAAGAAAGCCAGCTGAAAGTACCCCCAGGGCGCCTGGTGTAAGGCCGAAACTGAAATTCCTTGATATCATCAATCAACATTCCCAGAGACTGCTTGGGAGTTTTCTTATGCCACCGAAGAAGTCTCGCAGCGTCGCTATGACAAGCGTGAGCCCCTGAAGTAAAGTGGGAGAAATGCTCAAACAAAAAGGCCATCAAGAGAGGGGTGTTGACATGATTAGCAACATCATACCGACCGCAGGACCTCTCTACATCTATGTGTGCTCGGTCTATCCAGGTGTAAAGAGAACCCAAGGTCAGGGCAGCCATGGGTACCGGTCTACCGCGAGACAATCGTACAGCCAATCTAAAAAGAAGTTCGCGAGGACAATCTTCAGGCTTACCCGGAAGAAGGAACCGAGTCAGGAACATAACGAGGAAAGCGGCTAAATGTGCAAGAGAGTGAAGCTTAGGACCATCTTGGGATCTGGGGGCTGCATGAGAAGTCTCCTCCTTTGGCAACTGCTCAAAGTCTCTGAACCAATATCTTTGCCATTTGGCAAAGGAATGCTTGGAATGACCCGTTACATTTATGGCCACATACCTCGAGCACTCTCCGAGAGATGACCGTAACTCCCCCACCAACTCCTGCTCTAAGGAGTCCTCACAGTCATCAGAAAAGACCTGTTGCCCAAAGAAAGGAAGGGCATACAACTCACATATATCTTCTAGAGTAACAGTAAATTCCCCCCAGCCCGTGACAAAGGTGTGAGACTCCATACTCCACCGGGACAATAAGAGATTGAGCGAAGAACCGTGTTTAAAAAGGGTGCAGGACTTCAGACTGCTGACGGCGGTGAAGAGCCCCACCTCCCTAAGAATAGCCACGTAATCAGGAACGCTCAGAACATAATCAACCCAACTGGCCCACTCCTCTGTAGGTCCACCGGGGGTTTTAACCTCGACGTTGGAATAAGGAAAGTCACCACGGTTAACTCGGACTCGAAGAATTGAATCCGGAGAAATAGTAGGAATATCAAGAGACTCGGTCAACCCCGCATGAGAACGCTCGAGAACAGCGCCCGAAAATGTTTCCCCAAAATCGAAAAGTGAAGTCATGAAACTGTCAGCAGGACCAAAAAAGGGAGCACGACGATAAATACCAAAATCCCGCCCTTGACGAATGTGCATATAGTCCTTCCATGCCTGAGCGGAAGTTGGCGTAGCTGATGAACCAGCCAGAGCCATTGGCTCAAGAAAAGAACTCACCCTAGGGGGGACTCTGAGCGAGAGACTCCCGGGGTCCCCTCTCGTAAAAAAAGAGGTGGAGGCAGAAACCCCATCATAATCATAGGAAGAGCCCCTGGGCAGTGGCATGCTCTCCGTAACACCAATAGTCGTCGAGATACCCTGGGTCACGGAACCCCTGAGGTGACAAAAGGTAGAGACACCCCCTTCCACAAACGAGATACCTGTGGACGTGAGACCAAGTCTTGAGGCGCCACAAGCTGAAATGCCCATTTTAGAATCAAGCAAAGACATCGAGACACCCGAAGGAGAAATACGAGCATCAGCACTAAAACTCGTCGAGACCCCCCTTCCTCCAAACTCATCTTCAACAGACAAAGAACTCCCCGCGCCTAGCTCAACGCGCGAGGAACCACTGATGACGCCAGAAAAATCCGAGATACCCTTATCCACACCAATTGGATAAATTTCGAAAAAACTCGTGGGCGCCAAGACGCTCAAGGTCGAGACACCCCCAGACACCAACGACGGGATGCGCGAGGAGTCGCTGCCAACGGTAACTGGCATCGAGATACCCATAGAAGAAACATCATCACGCGAGGAACTTCCACAAAAATTCATCGCGGGCGAGAAACCCTCGAATGTAAAACCGGCAGACAAGGAACAAGGGCGTGTGGACCCCGAGTGCGAGAGGTCTAGAATGGGGCGAGACATGTCTCGTTGGAAACCGCCAAAGTCGCGAGGACTTGAAAGGGGCGAGAGACCCGTGGAGGGAGTATCCGTTGGCGAAGAGATCTGAAGCGAGGACCCCGAGCACGCGAGGTCTCGGCTTGAGGACAAGTTACGCTGAAAAAGAGCGCCGTCGCGAGGCCTTGAGCGAGGCGAGATACCCTGGGATAAGGGATCTGTTGGCGAGATCAGGCGAGACCCTCGGACAGCAGCCTTCTCGACAAAAAATCCTCTCCCCTGCCCAGACGGGGCGAGACACCGTGATCCCCAAGCATATCGCAATCAGCCGCGAGAACCCTTGCCGGCAGCAGAGCCTCGTTTGAGGCACCCCTTATCATTGGGGAACTCAAACAAAATGACAAAGGTGCCGAGTGAGGGGGCGAGGAATCCACGAGAGACCTCGTCCCAAAATTGGAAAACGCAGGTAAGGCGGACGACACATTGGCGCCGAGAGGTACCCGCGGTCAAGGGTCGCCGGCGACAAAACTATCGGCCATAGAAATGGTTGAAATAGACAATGGAGAAGGCATGGAGTTTAGAGCTTTGGGTATTTTAGGGTTGCTTGCATTTGGAGAAACCTTCGTTGGTTTAGGATCCATGGATGAGAGGGTATGATAGTTGGGAAGGTTAGAGCAAAAAAAGGAGATGGGTGGCTATGGGGTTTAAAAAAAAAAATATCCCTCTCTCACTTTCTCTCACTACAAACCCAAAGATGCTTATGTTTTGGTTGAAGAAGATGAAGGACCCCAAGATAAGGGGCTTATGCTTTTTGCACCAAAATGGTAAAACGTGCAGGAAGGCAAAAAAGTTGATGATCTTTTTTCCCAAATGATGAGATGACAGTTCCCACACTGACGCGTGGGTTCTCAAAAAATTAAATACCTCGGATAAAGGGACACAGAATTTAATGATCGTAGGATCCCTCAGAAAATATATATATATATATATATATATATATATATATATATATATATATATATATATATATATATATATATATATATATATATATATATAATTATTGAAACCAGATTTATAGCGTACAAAGTTTTTTTAGTCTACCCAACCAAAAAATCTTTGCACGAGGGGCTAATGTAGAAGGGTGTTATAAACAGAAAAAAGCAAAATAAAATAAATATGCTTTTTTTTATTAAATAACATCCGAGAGGTACCCGCGAGGTCACCCAGAAGTCCAAAAGCCGCCGCAAGTGTCAGCGCCGCGGCAAGTCTCTACGTCACCGCAAGCGTCAGCGCCATTTCGAGCGTCGGCGCCACTTCGAGCGTCGGCGCCCCGACAAGGTCGGGGCCGCCTCGCAGGTCAGCGCTGATTCAAGCATCAGCGCTACCTCAGGCGTCAGCGCCATTTCGAGCGTCGGCGCCACTTCGAGCATCGGCGCCCCGACAAGGGTCGGGGTCGCCTCGCAGGTCAGCGCCGATTCAAGCATCAGCGCTACCTCAGGCGTCAGCGCCACCTCAAGCGTCAACGCCACTACGAGCGTCGGCGCCACTTCAAGCGTCGGCGCCATGACAAGGGTTGGCGCCGCCTCACATGTCAGCGCCGATTCAAGCATCAGCACTACCTCAGGCGTCAGCGCCACTTCAAGAGTCGACGCCACTTCGAGCGTCGGTGCCGCAACAAGGGTCGGCGCCGCCTCACAGCATCGGCGCCACTCCGAGCGCCGGCGCCAGGACAAGGGTCGACGCCGCCTCACATATCAGCGCCGGTTCAAGCCTCAGCGCTACCTCAGGCGTCAGAGCCACTTCGAGCGTCGGCGCCACTTCGAGCGTCGGCGCCGCCTCACCTATCAGCGCCGGTTCAAGCATCAGCGCTACCTCGGGCGTCAGCGCCACTTCGAGCGTCGGCGCCACTTCGAACGTCGGCACCGGGACAAGGGTCGACGCCGCCTCACATGTCAGCGCCGGTTCAAGCATCAGCGCTACCTCGGGCGTCAGCGCCACTTCGAGCGTCGGCGCCACTTCGAGCGTCGGCACCGGGACAAGGGTCGGCGCCGCCTCACATGTCAGCGCCGATTCAAGCATCAGCACCACTTCAAGCGTCAGTGCCACTTCGAGCGTCGGCGCCACTTCGAGCGTCGGCACCGGGACAAGGGTCGGCGCCGCCTCACATGTCAGCGCCGATTCAAGCATCAGTGCTACCTCAGGCGTCAGCGCCACTTCAAGCGTCAACGCCACTTCGAGCGTCGGCGCCGCAACAAGGGTCGGCGTCGCCTCACAGCATCAGCGCCACTCCGAGCAACGGCGCCAGGACAAGGGTCGGCGCCGTTTCAAGCGCCAGCGCCACTGCAAGGGTCACTGTAGAAATTTTATTCGAGAAGTGCTGCTACAGGAGTTTTCATCATGAAACAGCAGTCTCTAAATGAACAACAACACTAACACTTTACTTTCTTGTACAGGTAGCCTAGTCGAGCAAGCAGGGCTCGAACAGGCGCGTCGGGACCTCCTGGGAGTTTTGGCTTGGCGGCTGAGGGACAAGGTATGTTGAGCAGGCTCAACCACTTAGCACTATAGGATTGAGAGAATACTAGTAGGAAGACCCAGAAGTCACTCGGGACCACACACACTGCACACTCGGTCACAAGTGAAGTGAGCAGTCAAAGAGCTGGCTACTCACAAGAAGTAAACTCTTTACAAGAAAATGACTTTTCCAGAAAAGGGGGTCCTCGAGGTCCCTCTCAAAAAAAATAACACTTTTAGAGGGGAGGAGGCCTTAAGGTCTCCTCTCTCAAAGATTTGCAAAATTGCACCACAAGTTACTGTTTCAAAAGATAACTACCAAAATCTGCTATTTTGGTTCCATTAGGGGACATATGTGCTTTTTGGGTTTTGGTCGGCGCCAGGTGGCGCCTGCAGAGGGGACAGGTAGGCTGCCTGCAGGTAGGGACAAATGGTACACTTCAGACATTGTTCCCCACCAACTCTCTCAATTTTGGCGCCCAAAATCGCCAGCTCACCCCTTACGCCCATGTATAAATAGACCTCTGGGCACGGTCAAAAGATATACAAGAAAAATTGCACTGTTACTCTGCTAAAATATCACCAGACCTACCTAGTATTCTCTCCCTGCTCATTCTCTTAGTGTTAAGTGCCTTGTTCCTTCACTCCCCACTGACAGCCATCACTCTCAGGTGTTTCCCTTGAGAAAATTGTTATTTTTGCTGTGAAAGTTCATCTTCTTGCAGGGAGTGAGTTGAAGCTTGAGTTCCATTGTTACCAGAAGGAGAAGTTTTCTTCAGAAGTTGCACCAGGAGACCTTGAAGACTTACAGACAGTGTCCATTGGAGTGGGTCACGCCTCACCCTTTCCAGTTATTCATAGACCCCAGTCTCACTACCCTCTTACACAACTAAACTCAAACACTTCTTAAAAACACCTTCATATCCAAAACACTACTCTGAGTGTTCTTGAGAGTTTGAGAGTTTGAGTTAAGTTTTTGCTGCTGTAACCTCTTGTTCGTTAGATCTTGTTTTCAACTTAAACTTTTAATCAGATTTACTTTCTGATTTCATAGAAATTTCAGATATGAGTTATTCATGTTACATTACACTTAGTTTCATTCTTTATTTCTCATCTTGAGAAATATATTATTGATTATTTTCCATAAAACGTTTGCTTACATTGAAATCAACAATAAATGTTTTCTGTTTCTAGTCCTTGTAAAACTAAACCTTTGACCTAGTTTGGAATCTCACTTGGAGGTTTCCAATCTCGAAAAGTTTTTCTATATTCTGAGATTGATTAAGACGTTGTCTGTCTTCCTAGCAAGGTATCCGTGGATTCTGGGAATGATTTAAAGGTTAAATAAGGTGAAAAGTTTTGTAAGAAGAAAGAAAAAGAAAAGATCACAGCATATAGTGTTACTGTAATTTGTTAGGACTGTTTGTACTTAATAAGTGTGTGTGTGTGCATGCATGTGTTAGAAAGCACCTCCATAAACACTTTCACCCTACAACACGAAAAGTGTTGGTAATAAGATCTTGTGAACAAAGAGTCGACGTAAAGTGCTGGAACAAATCAGAAGTTAACAAACTGGGAGAACTACATCTACAATCAGAACTGCAGAGAAGTTTTAAGGACACCAGAGGGTACATTCCTAAACTTATATAGGTCTGAGTTGTTTGCATGTTAGTTATATAGTTTGTAACTCATATATTTGTTTTAGTGGATTTTTCATTTTACTCCGTAGAGGGAGTCATGGATGTTTCCTCAATTGGTGAGGTTTTACCACGTAAAAAACATAGTGAACATAATCTTTCTACATCTTATCATCTCATTCTTGGTTGTGCTGAGTTTAAGTTTTTTAAACCTGTTATTCAAAACTTGAATAGATCTCGTACATACTGATTTGTTAAACACATCTTGTGTTCAAATAGTTTGGTTTTTACGAAAAGAGTTTCTTAAAAAAACAGATCGGAGTTACTTAAATAGTTTATTTTTAATAAACGGCTTTAGTAACATTTTTCAACATGGACATAATTTCACCGCTTTCATGGCTAGTCATATTAGTAGATCTAGTGAACCTCACACCGATGATAAATTTGCTAAACATAATGATCTCGACAGTGAGTCTAGTCATTCCGAAGACAGTGAGGGAGATGACATTTTGAGCGAGGGAGAGAGTGACCTTCAACGTGCTTACGCCGAACTTTATATTGACCCCTTTAAAATGAAAAAGCAAAACTAAGGTCTAGCATTTAGAGTTCTATCTTTAAAGAAGGATTTAAGAGAGGAGTGAGAGAGCAAGTCCTCGGTAAGAGTTTCTTTGGGCGAGAGAGATTCATTTTAATAGAGAGGGAAAATGGTTACTTGACCAACAAAGTGGCTAATCTTACGAGAGATCTTCAAACATCCATAGAGACTCATAAGAAACTTAAAGCCCTTGTATCCAAACTCGATAAAGATCTTGAACGTGCTTGGGAGGTCAAGGATACTGTAGAGGATACATGAAGAAGGTTTGAAAGATGCATTTTGGTCTCGCCTTAGGTTTTGGGAAGAGGCGAGGAATATGTTACGACGGTGCATCCACTTTCCATACAACATTAGAATTAGTTCCTATATTTTTGGCAAATCCTAATGGGCTTCTACCTAAACCACAAAAGAGAGTTCAACCTAAGAAAACGAACCAAGGTATATCCAAACAAGTCTATGTTTGCACATATTGCAAAAGATAGGTTGCCTTAGAGAGTTTTGCTAAAAGTTAGGAAGAACTCAACGTACATAAAATCCCACACACCGCTATAGATACTTTGCTAGTCTTATAAAGCAAGTTGAGTTCCTAGTCGCTATTTCGTAAAGCTTAATGGAAGAATTTCAACGGATGTCTATCCATTTTGAGAACTATTTTAATGCTCCGACTAGAGCCAACAACGATAAGGGAAAATAAAAGGTTACCTCCACTTGGGTAACTAATCAAGATGAAAAATCCCTTATTGTTCAACTTTCTCTCAAGGTTCAAAATACTTCCCAATGGAATTTTGATAATGGTAGCTCTAGGCACATCACCGGTGACATATCATTTTTACTAACCTTGAGGATCGCAAGGAAGGCAAAGTAACATTTGGAGAAGGGAGTAGGTCTAGTATTTTAAGACGTGGATGTGTTGAGATATCCGTATTCCCTAGACTAGACAATGTGTGGTATATAAAAGGGTTGAAAGCGAACTTAATTAGCATAAGCCTATTATGCGATGCAAACTTTAGGATAAATTTTGAACTGTCCGAATGTAGTGTGTATGATTAATTCAGTGAATTTTTACTATGAGGAGTGAGGACCGAAAATAATTTCTATAGGATCATTTCCAGGTCCTCCTTTATGAGAAGCAATGCCACAGTATCCTCTATAGACCTTTGGCATCAACGACTAGTTCATGTGAACTTTAAAGATATTGAGGGATTAGTGAAAAAAGACCTAGTTCATGTCTTACCATCGCTTGGGAAACCAACTTCCTCGATCTGTGTATCTTTCCAACAAGGGAAGAAAATTGTAAGTCCCCATCGAAATTTGCATACTATTACCACCGTACATGTTTTGGAGTTCATTCACATGGATCCTATAAGAGAGTAGTTTAATCTGGGGAAATACCATATTTTTATACGTTATTGACTTGAGAAACTTCGATTGCGCCTACATATCCACCATAGTCAGAATCAAAGTCAACGTAGTTCGTGGGTTTGTACTATTTGCCAAAAACTCATTGTGATAGTTCTCGGAGAGGAGATGGGTGGTAAAAAATCATCTAAAAACTACTCTAAAAAACTTTTCTCAAAACTCTTTTCTAAAACTATTCTCTAAAATTCTTAAGAGAAAAGATCTTCTCTTCCAAAGAAGCCCACCTAAAGTGTAAGGGGTTGAGGATTATTTATAATAAAAACCAACCCAAGTGGGATACCACATGTCAAATAAATTGTGGAGACATGTGTCAAGGAATATGTGGTGACACAAAAATAATACACAAATACGAGCGATATGCTGGACACGCACAATAATATGTCAGTCGCATAAACACATGAACTTTTATCAATATTAATCATCTCGGATCTCATTTAATAATTAAATAAGAGGCTTATAATTAATACCCTCCTACATTTTCCCCCTCATACACATATTTGATGTGTTGATGCCTGGCTGAAACGTATCGACTGTGTGTACGAAAGACTTTTAAACGATTTTGATATATTTGATCAACATGTGGATCGTGGGAATTAATCTCATATCTTATACTTCAATTTGATGACGTACTTCAATATCATATCTCGCATCTCATATTATATGATAATTGCAATCTCATATTTTATTTACATGATATACATCAATCTCATATCTCATATTTTAGGCTTTAATCTCATGGGTTATTCTGAAGGACCTCGTGATCATTCTTTATGCGAATGATATACTTTGAGTTTGTCCGATTGCCCCCTATTTTTTATTTGGAGGAGTATTTTGGGGATTGCTCACATTCCTCTCGAATGAACATGTTTCTATAATTTTATTGTGGTTATTAGTAACTCAATTTCTTACGATATTCAGCATGTTCCAGTAAGACTGAATATTACACCTGCCCTCTATTTTGGGTAAGATTTTGTGCATACATATGCTGGTGACTTGCCCTATTTAGGAAATATTTTGTGAATACACATGTTAATGACTCGACTACATCATAAAGGGATTGTGAAAAATACACATGCTTGGTGACTTAGCTTAAATTTTGCTAAGATTTTCTCAAAAACACACCTTAAAAGGTGACTTAACACAAATCTTGCCAAGGTTTTCTCAAAAGTACACTTAGTAAGGTGACTTAGCACCAATTTTGCTACATTTTATCTCAAATTTACTCTTTTTAAGTTAACTTGGTACAAATCTTGCTAAGGTTTATCTCAGATTTATACTTTGTAATGTAACTTAGCAGCTAACTACTAAGGATTATTTTTTCAACAAAAATAGCACCTGCTTAACGACTCGTTAAAATTTCTCAAATATAGTGCCTACTTGGCGACGCATCCAGATAACGATGAAATTCTTCTAAAAAATAGCGCCTTCTTGGCGACTCATCCAGATCATGACGAGATTTTTCTCAAAAATAGCGCCTCCTTGGCAACTCGTCCAGATCACGACGAGATTTTTCTCAAAAAGTAGCGCTTGCTTGGCGACTCATCCAAATCATAATGAGATTTGAAGATAGTGCCTGCTTGGTCACTTACCAGCTTTTGAAACTTTTTTTGTAATATAATACACCTCTAATGAAGACTTACTATAATATTGGTAAGATTTTCATATATGATGCCATATCCAAAGGATGGCTATGATTTTGTGTTATCAATTTCAGAGTGACAACTAGTTAATCAGTCTGAACTTGTTGCAAAAGAAATTGAAGAAGCTTTTGTAATGGCCTTGTTGGGCATTACTAAACTTTGAAGGTTCATCAACCTAACCTTGTCGTGGAGGCTGTCGAAGAAGCTTTGAACTAAAAAGGCTACGTTACATCATAATATCCATTTGCCCTTTGATTTTATTTTTTCTCAAGATAAAACAAAATAAATTACATGTACCATGTACAATGCCCACCCAAAAAAAATAAAAGGAACCTAGTCGTTATGTTTCATGAGGTATATCTTAAACTTTCATATCTTTAAACAATGGCTTGATGCTTGTGTGGCTCAATATCTGCTCATTCAGAGGCCTCTGCAAAATAATATAAATCTCTGACACAATAATATAACATTGCAAATGTTTAGTAAAACTCAGAAAATTTCCAAGTGCAATTCTCATCATGCCTCTTTATTTTGATTTTATCTGATGTAGTAAAAATAAAATAATGTCCTGGGATATTTGTGTAATGAATCATAACCATCAAAACTAGTAGGTGTATCGTGCACAATTTAATGCCATTTACGCACACTCCCTATCAAATTCTAGAGTGGGTAAAATATCAAAGAGAATTCTGAATTGTAAAACATACTCAAGTTCTTTCATATATGATTAATAATTTAGGAATATGATGTGCAAATATAGATTAATATTTGCAAATGTCGTGAAATACTCAGACAAATATTCATTATGCTTCATTTAAAATAAAGCAGATATACTAGATTTAATGCTTATAAAGCTTCTCAAATCATCAACGTAACTCATGGAATTATCATATCAATTTGGGTCGTACCATATGATAGTGGTACATATATCAAAATAAGTACTTTCTCATACTGAAAGAAAATCACGTATGCGCGCGTTCTTGCGTGTTTGGGATGTTTTAAATAAAGATACAATGCCATCTGATTCATCTCGCAAGCTTCCTCGGTTTGTTAAAATATGATTTTGTATATCCAAGGTTTTGCATGGTTTCAAATTGTCAATGTATTCTCTTTTCAAATATGATGATAGAGGAAGCGTATAAACTATATGCGTATCGATAACTGACTCACATTTATACCGCTTCATAATCAATAGAGCACATAAGTACTTAGGTCCATCTCGTATACGTATTTACACACACAAAGTATAAGCAAAAGAAATTATGTTTATTCAACAACTTTTAAAATCATGAAAAAAAGTTGTATTATTAAAAGATCCCAAAAAAGGCTTTTGATACCATCGGTTAGATCAAGTCGATGAATGAACAACTCAATAAGTGAAGGATACTCAACAAATATCTGAGAGAACAATTACGTTTTCTATGAAATCCACACTATTATCCCTATATTTTATTTTATTTATCATAAAAAATAAACTCATTATTTCAATAATATCATGCTCATATTGTAAATTTTGTAAACATCTGACCATTCTCTAAAATGCGTGTATGGCCAACCATATTCAAGAAATATGTTCATAAATGCTTATGATACTCCAGCTTTGATCTGCAGGTGTGATAACGGATGAACCATTTCAAGAAGTGCCATGACCGAGGAACCACATAAATTTTTTATTTTCATACGTGTCAACTAAGATTCCAATATGTGAACCCAAATAATAGTCATCTATATGTAATAGGCAAATACCAATAGGTTATGTTCAATCCATATCAATTTACTTTAACTGTGGCATTTATTTTACAGGAACTGTTAATATATGGGTCGAGTATTTTACCCGGATACATTATCCGCCCACATAGTCTAAGGATTATCCAATTGAGTATTGGATAAGTCATTATAACAGATAAGTAGAGTCCAACGATTTTGTTGGGATTAGGACTCTTATAACTTATCTATTTTATATATATATATATATATATATATATATATATATATATTTGGGGACCTTAAAAAGAAACATGTGTTACATTTGTTGGGCATTAAACCTCTCTCCTATTTTCTCTCCTATACAATTCAATTCCCTCTTTCTTGGTTCATCATCAAAGGACCTTGGATTTTTTATCGTGAAGATCAAGGGGCAACTCTAGTAGCCAACCCAGACACTCACGAGTCGCAAAGCGTACATGGAGGAAGAAAAAGAGTGCGTATCAGATTTCTCGGTGTTTGACAAATGATTATATTCCACAAATTAGGTAATCCTAAACCCGTATGTGCTATGTGTATGTACTGTAAGTTTACACTAGTATCAGAGCCATTATAGAAATTTGATCGCCATTAACGAATGAGTTTCTCTCTCTCCTTATACCCGATTTAATTTCGATGAGTAAAATATGTTTTTAATCTGAAATTTTTGCATGAATACGTTTCTTCACATGTGAGGAGTATGCACGTTAAGTTTCGTCGCATTCCGTTAAGTAGTTTAAGAGAAAATTGAAAAATTAGTTATGTTCTAATTTTTTTCTGAATTTTTTTTGGCCAACTTTGAGACCAAAAACAGTAGCCTTAACGATGATGAAAAATTAATATTTTTGCATATTATTGTTCCTTATCGCAAGGGCTTTCCAACCATATATCATATGCCTTTTTGGGACTTAAAACAAATGAGATATAGCTCTCCAAATTTGGCCTCATGAAACTCGTTTTCTGGAAAAAAAAATTATTATTAAAGAAGACGATGAACAGTGTTTTTTTTAAAATTTAAAATATTTAATTTTAATTTAAATAAACGGAGGCTTTAATGATGAAATAAAATTCTGAAAATAATATTTTTGGAATGAGTAGGTCAAAACCTATTTTTCCATGTTGTCAAAATATTTTTTTACTATTATGCAATAATAAAAGCTAATTAAAGTGCATTTTTGGACACTTTAATAATGTCTAATAAATACTGGAATATCACAGAAAATTTTTCTGACTTAGTGGATGAAAAATTAGACCCTTTCTGAGTATTTTTAATATTCTAAATTTTTTTATGCACCTTTAGTGGTTCATTTAATTCAATATTTAATTGTATTTAAATGCTTTTATTTATGATTATTGTCTCCAAAACTTGCGTAGTTCACATAATGATCATGTTGACCCTACTCGCTCCCTAAGTTGGAGAGTGTGGCAATAATTGTCCATTTAAAGGCCTATGTTATGTGTTTTCCATGATTAAATGGACAATTTTACAAAATTGATAGTTAAATGAGATTGTGTTTGCCTGTTTTATTATTGTTTTAAGGTTGTTCCTATGTATATGTGCAATCAGACATACCCCGTCCGGCTTTTAGTAGATATTATGTATAGGCTTCTTCTCTTATTTGATATAATGGTGAGATTGAGAGGTTTTTAAAGCCAATTGTAAGGGGATGATTTCTGATTGCACAACAATACATAGGAATTACCTTAACACAAGCTCTAAAATGTTAATTTAGAACCTATGTGAGATCTTGTGCATTTTTTTTGTTATTTGTCGTAAAATTGGTTATCATAACATTATATTTGCTGTGATTTTAAATTATGATAAATGGATGGAATTGATTATTAGATGTGTTCATTAATCAGGAAATTTGTTCAAAAATCAATTGGAAAATATATTCTAATTTTACAACATTAGGAGGTGACTGCGAGCTTTGCAAACTTTCAATTTTAATGTGTAAGAAAAGAAAATATTTTCTAATTGGATTTTAAAAAAATTAAAAAGATGTGTTTAATAATATTAATGTCAATTTTTGTGAAAATTTAATGTAGTGATGGCAACCAATAACGTTATCGCCACTATGACTAAAGAGGATAAGCTAACTGGTAACAACTAGAACATATGGCACCATAAGATCAAATATCTTCTCAATCAGCATGAGTTGCTTTATTGTCTCACCATTGTTATGGCTGAGCCTGCTGAGGCTAGTATTTCCGCTAACTGGCGTGATCATGAGGCTTACCAGGCTTGGGTAAACCAGGATCGTGTTGTTCACTTTACTATGCTGAGCCACATGCACGACGACCTCATCGGGTATTAAGATCACTTCAAAATAGTCAAAGAAATATGGGATCAACTTCGATTCGACTTTGGTGGTACATCCACTACGAGACTTAGGAGTCTTGTTTTGAAGTTCGAAACTTATCGTAAGGATAATAAGCATACGATGACTGAGCATCTTCGAGTGATGTCCGCTTTGATTTGTGAGCTTAAGGAAGCTGACCACATTCTCTCTGATGAGCAATAGGTTCAGGCTGTTATCCGTTCCCTTCCTGATTCATGGCTGCACATGAAGAAAATCATGACTCACAATGAAAATATTAAGAATTTTTCTGACATATCTTGTCATATTGAGCTAAGGTGGAGCGCCAAGAGGCAAATCGTGCTGCTGTCCTTATCGGCTAGAGTGGCAGAAGTCAGGAAAATAGGCCCAGGCAAAATAGAATAGGAAAGCAAAACAAGCAGGCTGGGGCAAATGGACCTAAAGGGAAAAATATATCAAAGCTCCATAGAGGTAAGCAAGGTGGCAAGAAAGATACTTCCAAAGTAAAGTGCTACAACTGTGGGAATAAGGGACACTTTGCTCGTGATTGCACTGAGCCAAAGAAGGTACCCTCTTCTTTTTCCTCTTTACTTTCCACTCTCCATATTTGTATATGTTCTCATGCATTAGTTGCTCATTCTATTCCTATGTGGATTGTAGATACAGGAGCAACAGAACATGTGACGAGGGATAGAGGAGGATTTATAGACTATCGTCGCATTCCAGCTAGTACTCAGAGTGTTTACATCGGAAATGGTGCTCGTGAAGATGCTGAAGGAGTCAGTTCATACGAACTCCATCTTAGTACTAGGACTAAGCTACTTCTCCGTGATGTGATCTATGTGCCTGGAATAAAGCATAATCTACTTTCAATTTTAGCTTTATCAGACTATGGTTTTTCGTTCAGTTTTAATAGTAGTGGTTTGAATATTATTTTGGATAATATTATTTACGGACATGGATCTTTATGGAATAATTTGTTTAAATTGGATTTATTTGATTCAGTTTCTTCTCCTTCATTATCACATATTGCAAATGTTAATGTTGATTCAGTTACTTGGCATGCTAGATTTGGGCATATAGGAAAAGATAGGATGGTCGATTAGCTAGAGAAGGCCTTTTAGGCCAACTCGCTAAGGTCAACCTACCTATATGTGAGCCTTGTTTGACAGTAAAAGCCTGTAAAAAGCCTTTTTATAAGTCTTTACGAGCTAATCAACTGCTAGAACTAGTACACTCGGACATATGTGGACCTATGTGTGTAAAGGCACGTCATGGCGCCTCTTATTTTATCACGTTTATTGATGACTATATGCGATTTGGACATGTCTATTTAATCGCTCACCGCTATAAAGCTTTGGATTGTTTCAAACGCTATGTAGCATAGGTTGAGAATTAACAATCAGAGATGTTAAAAAAATTTCGTACAGATAGAGGACGCGAATACTTATCATATCAGTTCAAAGAAACGTGTGAAGAAAAGGGGATACGCAGACAATTAACTATTCCTCACACTCCGCAATAAAATGGTGTTACAGAAAAAAGGAACAAAACTCTTCTAGACATGACTAGATCTATGATGGTGCAGGCCAACCTCCCAATATCCTTCAAGGGGGATGCTCTTCTAACTGCCACGTATATACTAAATAGAGTTCCTTATCAATCAGTTTCCTCCACTCCCTATGAACTCTGGAAAGGCGAAAGACCCAATTTGGATCATTTGCGCCCATGGGGTTCAGCAGGTTATGTTCATACAGCTTTCGATAAGTTCGGGAAGTTAGGCCCTAGATCTCGAAAGCATATCTTTATAAGATATTCCGAGAGCTCGAAAGGCTATGTTATGTACGGTGAACACCCTGGTTGAGGAATGACTAAAATAGAGTCAAGTGATGTCGAATTCTTAGAAAAGGATTTCCCTAGCATTAGCAATGCAAAAGAGGATCTTGAACTCTATGAGTTAGAGGAAAATGAAGACATTTTACCACCTTCAGGCGAGGCTGGGGGATTAGTTCCTCCTCTTGTAATTGCTGAAGATAGTAATGGTCTTCAGCCTAGTGGGAGAATTCCAGTCAGTAAGAGTGCACCACCACTAGATACCCAAGATTCTCAAATTCTCTGCAGTAAACGAGGAAATATTCCACGTCGTCATTTTGAGATTAAGGGGAATACCTTCCTAAGCATTGCTTTAGATGAAGAAGATCCAACTTCTGTTGCAGAAGTTCTTTCCTTAAGTGCTAAGGATGAGTGGATGATTGCTATGCAGGATGAATTGAGCTCCATGGCTAAGAACAAAGTCCAGGACTTAGTTGACCTTCCACCCGGGCACAAGACTATTGGGAATAAATAGGTTCTAAAAGTCAAGCGTAAAGAGAATGGTTCAATTGATAAGTATAAGGCATGCCTTGTGGCGAAGGGCTATACCCAACGAGAGGGTGTAGACTACGAAGAGACATTCTCCCCAGTGGTGAGGTTTGGCTCTATCCGCCTTATCCTAGCTATTGTCGCACAAATGAATTTAGAACTATTTTAAATGGATGTTAAGACTGCATTTCTCAATGGAGAACTTGACGAAGAGATCTATATGGATCAACCTGTTGGTTTTGTATCTAAAAGACAAGAGCGCAAAGTTTTCCATCTCAAACGTTCTATATATGGTCTCAAGCAATCATCAAGACAATGGTATTTCCGATTTCATCATGCCATTACCTCTGTTGGTTTTGAAATGATTGATGAAGACCACTGTGTATATCTTAAACGATCCAAGAAAAGTGTTCTTATCATTCATTTTATGTTGACGACATCTTGTTAGCTGGGAGTGACCTGGGCTCCATAGTCACCACTAAAGAGTGGTTGTACTCAACTTTTGAGATAAAGGAAATGGGTGAAGCAAATTATGTGCTGGGAGTTAAGATCGTAAGAGATCGATCTAAGAATATTCTTTGTTTGTCTTAGGAGAAATACATAAATAAGATTATGGAAAGATTTCGCATGCATAACTCCAAACCCAGAGACACCCCAATGGAGAAACGGTGTACATTAAGCCTAGACTATTGTCCAAGAACTGATGAAAAAAATAATCAAATGTCTAAACTGCCATATGCAACAACCATAGGGAGTCTGATGTACGTTATGTTATGCATGTGTCAAGACATCTGCTATGTAGTTGTATAGTTAGCCTCTATCAAAGTAACCCAGGCCACACTCACTGGAGAGTAGTGAAGAGGATTTTTCGATACCTAAGTGGGACTACTGATCATGTCCTATGTTACCATGGAGGGGACTTGAGACTTAAAGTCTACTGTGATGATGATTGGGCCGGTGACAGAGATGGAAGGAAATCCACTTCAGGATATGCGTTTATTCTCAGGGGTGGAGCTGTCACATGGTGTAGTAAAAAGTAAACGTGTATTGCTTTATCCATAATGGAATCAGAATATGTGGCATGCTGACTAGTTGTTCGGGAAGTTATTTAATTGAGGAGATTCTTGCAAAGGCTAGGCATTTCAGATCATATAGCAGACGTTGTGCTTGTCTATTGTAATAGCACCGCATCCCTAACTTATGTGAAGGATCCAAAGTATCATGGGAAGTTTAAGCACATTGGCATTCGTTATCATTACATTAGAGATATGGTTGCGCAAGGGGAGGTTGTTCTGAAACATATCTCCCCGGGTTGTATGGTGGTTGATCCATTAACCAAACCCATTGCTCGAGATGCTTTCCTTTCTCATGTTAGGAGCATGGGGCTTCGTAGGATTTGATTTGTTTGGCACCGTATTGTTCATTGACATTATTATTATTTATTTGATATAGTATTCATTTTTCATTTGTTAATTAAATGAATTGTTATCATTATGTACACATCCTATAGATATGTCATCGGGCTTGAATCGACTCTCTCAGATGGGTGATTCACCTTGGCTCTTAGACAGCGAGAGAGATGATACATTTATGTCTGTGGCACTTTGACAGCGAGCTAAGACATTTATATTTTTAGCGCCTGAAAGGCGAGCAAGATATATACGATTATGCATATTTTGTTATATATCACCTTAGTTGGGTACTAAGATGATACCTTATATATATAAAGGTTGATCATAGAGTGTCTCCATAACTCTATGTAGCATTTTTTTAGCCGAATGTGAGATTTCAAGCAGGCACTATGCGAGTGACTGGGTTGAAACTCAAGTTAGGCGCTAGATGGTGACTAGACTCAGATTCGTATGACGTCCTTTTTATTTCAAAAGTGACATACCCATTTTTATGGGGACGCCATAGCATACATTTTATACTATATGTGCTTTTCCGACCAATAGTGGGAGCAATGAATGAATACCTTCATTATCGTTGTGTGAGCCACAAGGATTATTATAATCCTACTCTATGACTTTTGTTGACCTGAGACTATGTCATGAAGAGAGGGCTTAATGATGATACTTTAGTGTGTTTACCTAGGATGATGGATGATACCGTCTAAGGGACACGACTATGAAAGCGGTTGAGTCTAATTGAATTGACATGAGGACTTAGGGAAGACTATTTGATTATACACCATGATAATGTGACTCATAGTTCGGACGGCTTTATCGTGTTTTGTATACGACTTAGTCATGAGTACATTACATAAATGGAGTATAACACTTCTTTCTTGAGGGATTAAAGAGTGCTAAATTCGGTGTAAATCAAACTGTCTGGGCATATACGAGATTCCTTCGAGTGATGCGTCTTCGTTAGTTAGATGATGACTTAATAATTACGCCCCTGAGACTGTACATTTTTTCTCGTAAGGTCGCACGTTACATTTCCTGTATGAGGAGATGAGTGATGGAGATCGTTGTAGATATGTTAAAGAGAGAGTGCCTTTTATGGGCGAGTGGGAGATGTTAATATATGGGCTGGGTATATTACCCGGATACATTATCCGCCCACATAGTATATGGATTATCCAATGGAGTATTGGATAAGTCATTTTAACGGATAAGTAGAGTCCAACAATTTTGTTGGGATTTGGACCCTTATAACTTATCTATTATATATATCTATTTGGGGACCCTAAAAAGAAGCGTGTGTTACATTTGTTGGGCATTAAACCTCTCTCCTATTTTCTCTCCTATACGATTCTCTTCCCTCTTTCTTGGTTCATCATCAAAGGACCTTGGATTTTTTATCTTGAAGATCAAGGGGAAACTTTAGTAGCCAACCCAGACATTCACGAGTCACAAAGCGTACACGAAGGAAGAACAAGAGTGCGCATCAGATTTCTCAGTGTTCGACAGAGGATTATATTCTACAAATCAGGTAATCCTAAACCCGTATGTTCTACGTGTATGTACTGTAAGTTTACAGGCACTATTCACTAGATATATATCTTTTTTTTCTTTTTAGATGTGATGGACCATAAAATATGGATCGAAGATTAAAACATATTGAGTGCATTGATCATTGACCATACTTATGGTCAACTTCAAATTGGAGCTTTCCGATGAACCTCAAATGCAAAAAAATTATATTCATCCAAAGCAAAACCATATTGGACCTCAAAACTTTATGTCAAATCATGAAGAAGGTCACTCTTATGGTGATTTGATTTTGAGTTTCTTCGAACGGGTGACTCGATTTGATGTGGACCCAGGTTTAACGCTATGGTTGGTGAATTAAACATTTCTCAAAGGTGAATTTGTTTCATATAAATGTCGTAGGTATTTTGGTTTTGTGATAAAACAAGAGATTTATTTTCATCATTTGTAACGATAAAATGAGGTCACTCAATTTTTTTTACCCTCAATTTTGCTAATTCCAAAATTTGAGGGTAGGTCGCATGTATCTCCTCTACAGGGGCTTTTCATTATTCGGCCATAGACTAGCGGGGATTTGATCGAAGCGATGAAGCTTCTTTTGGAAACAGAATAAGGTTTGTCGATCGGCTTCGATTTGTATACCCTAAAAATTCATGGTGTATCGATTCGAGATTCGTCGTCTCGAGGTATGTCGGCACAAGGAAACTTGAGTAATGAGGTTTGTCGATGTTACACCGGAGGAGTGAAACCATTTCAACCAGTACACCATATACGTGACTGGAGGAATGAGTTTTTATATACCTCATACTCAAAGTTTTCAATGTTAAATGTACTAAGGCTATGTATGCCAACATAGGTGATATGCCAGAGTGATTTTCTCTCCGAAGAAGGTACGGGCTTTTGATCTATAATGTGAGATGGCTTTTATAACATTAAATGGATACATACCGAAAGTAGAAAAGGTAAGGTCATGTCTAAGAGGATGTCAGCAACAAGTAAAAAATAATCAAAGTCTTTTATCTCTATAACACCATTATGCGTGATGTGCTCGGCCAACTAAAACAACAATGATAACTAGCATACTTATTAAGGCACATAACCTGGTGCTACCAAACTCATAGTTTAGTATGGTCAATTTCAGACAATTATATGTAAGAATACTCATTAAATTTTGTTGTGCGCATCTTCAATGTATATCTATATAATAAAGGATGAGAGCTTTCTTTTTGTTTCTTCTAACTGATGGCTGAGATTAAATCTGGTGAGTTTTGGTCTGACGATTGAGATTAAATATGATGGAAGTTGATCTTAACCAACTGACGGCTTAAATTTAATGTTTGCAAGGGTTGAGAAGGACACACACATACACACACGTGATTTGTTGGCTTGCGTAAAACTAATACATTATTATCCACACACATGACGATGGACAGAGCACAAGGCTTGAGAAAACACCGTCATCTCATGTTTGTTCCATCTCTATATTTCACATTGTTCATCCTCTCGCAACAATAAAGACCCAACTATGTTTATCCTTCTCCTCATTTCACTCCTGTTCAGTTCGTCCCTCTCCCTCATCTATTTTCATGCTCGACTGGTAGACGCGAGGGTTTAGACCACCACCGTTCTTTCACCTTTATTTTTCTCATTGGGGATGTATTCTGTGTGTATAAAGGATATTATTCACTTTATTCTTCTTTGTGTAAATGATAGATGATGACAAAATAGAGTTCAACAGAACCCGTTTAAAACTCAGTGGATTCCTCCGCTCATGAGTTTGTCTGATTTGCTGGTGATGTGATGACTCAAATCAATTCGATTCCTAGCGATTTAAACCATTTTGCATCTTCTATGAGTTAGAAAAAGTCGGCGACTATATTTCCACTCATTTTGCAGGTATTCATTTTGTGATTTAAACCATTTTGCAGGTATTCATTCCTTTTTATAGATTACTTGTGGGTTAGTGAGTATAGGTGACTGATCGGTCATTCTCGATTTTCGATTATGTCATGACTGGGCGTGTTGTTGATGACGGAACAAATTTCTTTGTATTGTAATTTTTTGTTTAATCTTTGTATTGTAATGTTTCCTATTTCAAGACGCGAGCATAGCTCTGGCATGTGTTTTGATTTTGTTTGTGTTAGGTTTTAATTAAAAGTTCTGTTGGAAGTCTTAAATGGGTTTGCTCTTGATAGATCTTCTCAAAGGTTTTGTTATTGTCGGTTGAGTATTGTATGGTATGTCTTGACCTTCTCGATGTTATATTACTGGATCATCTTCAATAAATTTTATTTTTACTACCTTCTTAACAATTATGGTTTTAATTTTGCAGATGTTTTCTCATTCCAACGTTTTCGATGTTGAGTTCCGAAAGGGCTGATGTTTTCTCCAACGGGTTTGTTGTCTCCCTTAGATCCCAACCTCACTTCACCTCGCCCTCTCTATCTCGATATCGATTTTTGGTTGTTGCGGTGTAGGCAAGACGAAAGTAAGAGGCGATCTGATATCCTTCTGTGTTTCGAGTTTCCAAATAATATTTTTGCGATTATTGTTGCTCATTTGTTTTTTTCTTTCTCAAATCTAGATTTGGTTCTCTTTGACAGAGGTGGCTTTGTTTCAAATGTTGGCATCCCATTGTTAGAAGCTCTTGTTTTCTCTTTCATAATTTTTTTTCATAATCTACTCTAGCCTTCTCAAATTTGAAGTTCATCATAATGTTTTTTTTTTAATTTTCTATGATTATTGCTAAATTATTGTTTAGTTTCTTTTAAACTCTATAATATTATTCAAAAGATCTATGTGTTTAGGGTGCCATACTAATCTTTTTTGGGGTAATGAAATATTTATACACATCTTTTTCAGCTTTGTACACTAAGTTTTTTTACTTTTATGTTCATTTAGTTAATTTTTTTGTCCATGTAATTCTAAATCCAGTTGGGTACTCAACTAAAAAAATGCTGGCCACTTAGTGCTGGATTGTAATTGTAAATGGTCTTTAATACAACATCTGTATACATTTGACCCTAAAGGACTTTTTAAGGTCTTTTATGAGGATTGGAGACACTATTGAGAGTCTTATTCACTTAATTATTTATTGGGAACTTATTTATAACTTTTTGGATGGGATACTTAATCAAGACCAACTAACAGAAACAAAAGAGTATTTTATGTTTATACTGTGTTATTGTTTGAAAGATATAATAGTAACATTAGTTATAATATTTATTTGGCTCATTTTCATCACAATTGTTTAATCATAGTATTTTAGATATTTAAAAAAAACATGTTATAACTGATTTGTTTACATTAAAAATGGGGAAAATGAGTACGACATATGTTTTTAAACATTGTTTTAATCGAAACTATCATTCATTTTTAATCTAACATTTTTAGGTAATATAGATGATTTAACATTTTTATTCTTTATTTATACTGTCATTTTGTATCTACTTTGTCCTATGTCAGTTGTAGGTGGAAACGCTGACATTGGTTTAGAAGAGTAGGAAGTAATTTGTGGAAAGGATGATATTAGGTGGAAAGGCTTTAGGGGCAGATTAAAACTCTAACACTTGGTAAATAAAATCCCTTGATTTGGTGAAAAGAATCCCTTGAATTTGTGGAGTAAGGACTAGGGCTACTTCGGCCTGTCATAGTCCTTGGATATAAAAGTTATAAAGTTTTGGATTTATTATTAGATTCGGAGATTAAATTGGAATCCGGTAGAGTTGGGAATTGGCTCATTTAAGTTCTTTCTTCAGCAAATTTATTGTATTCTTTAGTTTAGATAAAAATTCCCTTGTTAATTTTTTGCACAACTATAGTAAAATATAAATGATGTATTCTTTATTTATAGTTCTCCAACAATAATCGGTTAATATATAATTTACAAAAAAATGTATTTTAACTTATTTTTTTTCTCAAAACTGTAGAAACCAGTTTAATAAAGTTTTTTTATATAATAATTTACATTTTTTGTATATAAAGAATTGATTCAGATTTTTATATAAAAAAACAAATTTCATCATTTATTGTTTGGCTCGAGTAAAGCGTATACTGATAAACACAAAGAAATTAAATTTACTCTGTCATGCTTTAAGGTACCTTTAGTCTGGCAAAGAAAGCGTGAAGCTTTAGGTTTTTTACCAAAAGAAAATGAAAAATGAGTGTACAATATAAGTTCACCAAAAATAGTGTGCAATGTGAGATGACCACTCATGTGCTGCATATATTATTTTATTGTGTTGGTGGCAACCTATGGTTCAATGCGTACTCATAGTCGAATTGTTATCTAAAGGGAAATTCTATTGTACCCAAACTTTTGACCGAATGCTTAACCGAATTAAATGGCATCTCATAACACCCCAAAAAGCTCATACCACCACAAAAAGGATGCTCAAGTATAATGGGCAACCAGGTATCTCGAACAAACGAAGGAAAACTCACATACTGAATTAATGCGTTGATATTCTTTTCGTTTATAAAATTTTCAAATACTCCAAATGATTCAAACTAATAAATTTGAAGAACTATAAATATTTGAAATATTTTCATCATGCTACTATAAAATATCAGTCGTTTAAAGCCAAAGGAAAAAAATGGCAGTACAAGTGTGGTAACCTCCTCTGACTGCATGGAATTAATTTCATCTTATGGTGGGACACACATAACTTAAGCCTCACATTTACTAAGCTCCTTGTCATTCCATTGTTTTATTATATATATATATATATATATATATATATATATATATATATATATATATATATATATATATATATATAGAGAGAGAGAGAGAGAGAGAGAGAGAGAGAGAGAAGAAAGTATTGAAGGCTACTAAGAAAAATATCAGCCGCATAAAGACAAAGGAAGAAAATGGCAGTACAAGTGTGGTAACCTCATGTGAGTGCATGGAATTAATTTCATCTTATGGTGGGACAAATATAACTTAAGCCTCATGGGAGAAAATTTATCACCGTGCCATCGGCACGGGTAGACCCTAGTTTGTATATATAATAAAAGATTTGCATTATTCGTATTTTCAAAAAGTATCCATACTTACTAAGGTGTTTCGAGTGATGGAAGAAAATTTATACATACAAATATCATTTCACACTATGAGATGAATTAAATAATAAAATCTTTATATTTTTTTATCATTTCAAACATATGTGTGCATACATACTCTATAATGTATACAAATAAAGGTTTTAACAGTTGTTTTGCACATAGTCATCAAATCAATACTATTAAATAAGTGCAATAGTAAGGGGATTTATATAGGCTTTAATTTTTTTTCACAACAACTATAAATAATTGTCAAATAGTAAAGGGCTTGCTCACTCATGACTATATTTTGTTAGATATAAATAGTACACCATATAAATATTTGTATTGAGCAATACTCCTCGAGACAAAATATCCTTTGACAAAACGGTACAATACGATTAATTCTTACTCGGTATATTTTACCCAGCACCCATATTAAGGAAGTATAACCAACCTTTTCATTTATATCCATTTATAACCTGCTCCTATCAATGAATAGGTATTTTTTTCAACCACAAACATATCAATCAGTAGAGTTGCTTATAAAAAAAATTGGATCTAATAGGAAATCTCAAATGATCATGCTTTCTTCCTTTAATTTTCTTAACAACGAAGGTGTTTTTTCTTTAACATTCATGGTTCTATCAAATCTTATGCAAACAAAATATCCACTCTCTTATAAAGATGTCAATATCAAATAACTTTTGTTCGCTTATTAAGGACATAATTCAGATGACTTTTATTTTGAAATAAATATTCAATGTAAGCATATCATGTGATTTCACTTTAAAGTATAAGAAATCATAATACCAAGTTGATAGTCTTCTCTAAAATAACGGAGATGGTCGTGAGATGAGTAGTTACCCCCATAAAAATTAGAGCAAAAGGTTGCTCGACCAACACCTTGTATCCCTTTTCTTCCATCACGAGTGAGGCATTACACGATGAAAATCACCAAATGTAAGAGAGTAGTTTAATGTTGGGAAATACCATATTTATATATGTTATTGACTTCATTAACTTCAATTGCGCATACATATGCGTCATATTCAGAATCAAAGTCAGTGTAGTTCATGGGTCGTACTATTCGTCGAAAAAATATTTGTCGTGGTTCTCAGAGAGGAGGTAGCTGGTGAAACTCATCTCAAAACTATTCTAAAAAACTCTTTTTCAATACTCTTCTCAAAACTCTTCTCTAAAACTATTAAAAGAACACCTCTTATCTTCCAAAGAAGTCCCTCTAAAATGTAATGGGGTGAGGCTTATTTACAATAAAAAATTACCCAAGAGGGATGCCACATGTCAAATATATTATGGAGACATGTGTCAAGGAACCTGTGGTGACGCATGAATAATACACAAATCCCGGCGATATACTGGACGCACACAATAATACCTCAGTCGAATAAACACATTGACTTTTATCAATATTAACCATCTCTAATCTCATTTAATAATTAAATGAGAGGCTTATCATTAAGCCCCTTCTACAGATCTTATGGGTCCTACTCGCTCGAAGAATTTATGTGGTAAGAGATACATGACGCGACTCAGAAAGTGTCTCTAATGTGCGTTCACTCTAGGCTCAAGTGCAAGCCTGTCACGTTAGTAATAAACCTGGTAAGTCGGGATTGTATCCACGGGGAAATAGGACAATGGAACTGTGACGACGTTGGATAGACAAAGAAATCCTAACTCTGACTTTAAAGGAAAGGGAAAAATGATTGGTTTGTGGAACAACTACACTAGATGCAATTATGAAATTATGAAAAGGTGCAATTACACTAATTTACCTAAAATACTGATGAAGAATGATTTGAAACTTTAAACTATGTGATGAGAAAAACATGACGGGAATACAATCCCCCAACCTTAGTGTATTGCAGGTATAATACTAATCGTAAATTTAACTGATTAATTAGACCCAGAATTTAGTACTCCCAAGCATTACGTATATGAGGTTCAATCCCTCACCATACTTAATCAGAGGACGAGTAAATCGGTATTACGATAGTTATACTCGAATTGCATTCTAAAGCATCCCGGTTACCCGAAAGCAAACGAGATCCAAAGATCTACAATTATCGTGTTCCTATGCAATACGGTCGTAATAAATCACTAAATTCAGAGGATTAATGTTATACACATGCAACTATCACATCAGGTTGGGTTCATGTATCCCGACCTTAGAAAATCTAGCCTAGCATGCTGAAAGTAATGAAAACGATTTTTGAATTACAGAAAACCATGATTAAACTAAGGAAGAATTGTAGAATGATGTATAAAGGAATTAAACAGAGTAAATAGCTCACTAATCTTACCAAATCATTAAAAGCAGTAATTAAGAACACTTGTAATCACCGAAATCTGAATAATATTCAATCTTGAAATTAAAAGAATAAACTATCTCCAAACTAGGGTTTTCTGAAAAGAATGGAAAATTGTATTAATTCTCTGTGTACTAAAAACGATAATAACTCGGGTTTATATACCCTACAAGGTTTCAAGAGTTTTAGTTGCACTAGGACTCTCCATTAGAAAAGGATAAAAAAATTAAACTCGACAGCCGGACTGGTTCGGGACTCCTGCGGATCGGTCTGCCTGGAATGCAGACCGGTTCTTTTATTTTCGGGGCGAATTGGTCTGGGGTGGATCGGTTATTTTATTTTTCTTCCACCTTTGGTTTGCCTTCGGTCTGGGGTTCTCTGGAATATGACACTGCGGACCGGTCCGGTCTTCTTGCTGATCGGTCTGCCTTTGACTTTCTTTTCTCCAACTTTGACTGTTCATACCTTTCTCACCGGGACTCCGATTGAGGTGATGTTTCTTCCTATGTGCTCATGAACTTGATATCTTCAACTTCTCTTTAGGTGCCTCATCCGAATTCTGGGTAGAAATTACACTTTTTCCCTTTTGACTTTCCTTCTTTTCTTTCTCGATTCTTCTGGTTTCTTTCTTCCTTTAATTGACATCAAATACCTGTAAAATGAATACAAACTACCAGAAACTCGATGTACTCGTTAGGATAAGTCAGTAACAAGATTATGCGATAAATTCAAATCGATTACATTGTTCGAGGTGCTAAAAGTAACTAAATTAAAGGGATAAATTTGGAAGAATTTATGCCTAATCAAACCCCCGAAACTTAGAACTTTGCGCGTCCCGAGCAATGTAAAAGAATCCTAGCAAGTCTTAACTCTTGAAAAAAATTTATTGGGATAAAATACCTTTTTCGCGGGCAATTGATATCATTTAGTGTATGCAATAAGCCTTTAAACCCCTAGGTTACCCTAGTAGGACGAGTAGTGTCTCGTGAGAGTTTGTAGAGAATGTACCCACAAAATTCGACTCAAAGAAGATTCAAAATACGCAAAAATTATCTAATTTGAACTTTCCCAGAAAATAGTCATCATCAAGTCATATTTACAAGTCTCAAACCGCAGTGTGTGTGTGCGAAGCCAGAAATTTAACCGCAGATTTCCACCGATTGACCATTACGTTACTTATCCGAAAGTTCATTTTGATTTCAAATTCTCACTGAATGCTCTCTCAAATGAATCACTCGGAATATGGATATTCTCTCGGTATGCGTGATATAAAGAGTAAATATAATGGATGCAAAGTCACGCATACAAGAACAAAGGCGAAAATTTCATAGTGATAGGATCTTATCAACGGATTCCGGTTTTAAAAATGGGAACATTGCCTCTTATTCGCGCATTCAATCTCTTTTATTATCTTTTGGTGTATTAGCTCTTCACGCGGTAACCAATTTTCGCAATTTGGACTCGGTTAGGACTTTTTCGGGCTTTAAAGTATATACGGTAAAATGAAAATGGTAGGGAAGGTTGGAATTGGAAAAGTCATTTAAGATGTCCATTTGTGCTTTTTCCTGGCTATTGCTCATTTTCTATTCCTTTTCTCTGTCTTTTTGTTTTTCACTTCTTTTCTTTTCTTACTATTTCTGTTGAGCATTTCTATTCTTTTTCTTGCCCCTTTATATGCACTTGTCGGACTGAAATTCTGAATTTTTCCATTTTTCGTAATTCTGAGCTATTTGGGTTTTTTTGGGGTTGTCAAACGAAAGGGAAAATCTATTTGGCTCGATTTGGGTTACAAAAGGGGTGATTTTTCGCATCTTTTTCTGGCCAATATTTTTGGGTGACAAACGAGGGCCTACTTCATTGTCCAAAATACCAATTGCGTTACCATATGCGTTTTGAGATGAATTTAAGTTTAGAGATCAATTTTGGCACGTTTTTCAAAGCAATATCACACACATTTTTCATAACCGATCAAGATGAAAGGATTGAGATCCTCGACGACTTTTTAAGCGCTGAAAAGAACTTTGAGTTAGCAATTAACTCGGATTGATTTAAAAACTCGCAAAAAGTGATAGGCTCGAATCTCACCGGGTTTGTTAATCTCCACACTTATTCGTTAAGTCGACAATTTTCGCACAATTTCCATCTTTGGTCAATTTCGGCTTTGTGTATTTGAATTTTACAACTTGAGACTTTACACCGACTTTTAATGATATTTTTGTAAAATTTGAATTCCAATTTTTATTTATTTTGAACAAAAATATTTTTTGATTTTTCAAAATTTTATGATTTTTTTTTCAGATTTTTGGGCATTTTTGAAAATTTGTGAAGTTTTAGAAATACGCACTTGTGACCCCCCCAACATAGACTTTTGCATTGTCCTCAAGCAAAAAGTACTAAAAGCTAAACAAGGCAAAATAAGAAGTGCGATAAATAAAACAAACAAATGGAGAAAATGCAAATTTTATATAAAACAGGACGGTGGTACAATTACAAGGAAAAACATACAACCATGTGAAACAGGGAAAACAAATAAAAACTGCCATAACCTCATAAAGCTTCACTAGGGCGGGGGTTGGGAAGAACCGGGCGCATCGGGGCCTAGGGGTTATAGAAATAGGATGGCAAGGGCTCGTTGGGATCCCCTTGGCGTCGGTATATGTCCGCTTGGAAACAGAACATCATGCTCGTATCGCGACAGTAGTCGATCAAAAAGTTGCCGAATCGCGTCTCAAGCGCCGCCATACGGTTCATGAGGTCGCTACCCACCCATTCAAAATCAGGGTGGTCTTCTTCGTCCGCCGACTCTTCATCCGCACCTACGTCACCCATCTCCACATCAGCACCGGCTGCTTCTTCTTCCTCTTCTTCGCTCTCACTCGAGGTATCCTCGTCCTCGCTATCACTGCCCCTCCTCACCCGAAGGACGGCTAACTGTTTGGATCTCTTAATGCGGGTTCCCTGTCCAAAAGGATCGGGAAGGAGAGTACGATCGAGCAGCGCTGCAATGCCAGCATCCTTGAGGATGGAGGTAATCAATCGTGCATATGGAAGTGGGGCTGCACCTTTTTCATCCAGGGCTACGACCATGATGTCGGTGTATAGGGTGCGGGCCAAGTGGATAGAAGTGTGTGGATCAAATAGGTGGTAGGTCAATGTGGCCTGACGGGGCCGCATCGCGGAATCATTGGACGTTTAAAAAATATTTGCGCACACAATTTGAAAAGTGAGGCGCGCCTTCTCTTTAAGACGTCCAACGATGATAGTTTGCCCAGTCCATGCAACATCCGGGGCAATGCGATCCATGATCATTTCTTTGGCGATCGGGTGAATTCTTGAACATCGGGAACGTTGTATTCGGCCAACGAAAAGGGGATGACGGTACCATCCACGTATGCTTGAGCCTCGAATTGGCCCATCCGAACAAGGGTGCCATAAAAGAAGTGGACCTCAGCTGCCCAAACTGCTTCGTACGATTCATTGAGGAATCGGTACCAACCCCTAGACATGAAGAGGGCGGTAACGGAGTTGGGCAGACCTGTCTATTGGACAACGCGCTCCACGTGGAGCTTACGATTCAGATCGAAGAACCAATTGCACCAACGTTCCTCTTGGCGGGAACGGAATTTTCCATGGACGGAGGGGAGGATGTCGGTGGAGTCGTATTTGGTGGGGGCAGGTCGTTAGGCCATGATATCAGGGAGAGGTGGCTGGAAAATTAGGGAGAGAGAAGAGAGGAGTGATGTGGTTGATGGTGTGGAGATAAAGGGAGGCTAAAGGTAGGTATTTATAGGTGGAATGGTATGGGTAGGGTTTGGATTTGGAGGGAAAGTGTTGGGAGGGAAAAGGGGGTGTATTTGGGAGGGAAAGGGAAGGGTTGGGTGTGGGGGGGACGAATTGGGAGGGAATGAAGGGGATTGGGGAGAGGGGGTTCGCCTTGGTAAAGGGGAAAAAATTTATGCACAAAGCGGATCGGTCCGCCTGGGGATCGGACCGTTCTGGTCCTTTATTATTCGAACTCTTCACTAGCCGGAACGATCCGTCCCTAAAATAAAGGAACCGGTCCGGGGCGGACCGATCCGTCCCAAAATTAAAGGAACCGGTCCGATTCTCATTTATGAGCTGGATTTCCCCCTAACTTAATATCGATCGCTCTTCTCCGAAAATTTTTACTTTCACCACATACTCCCTATTAATTTTGTATTAAAAACCTCTCGATACCAATGGTCAACACAACTTGACTCAATTTCCCGAAACATGTGAATTCTCTCTCCCGAATGTACCCTAATCCTATGGACTCTCTCTACACACGCGACTCTCATCTACTATACACAAGACTTTACCCCATACGCGTTGGGGGTGCGACAACCTCATTGTAGCAGCTCACTCTACCCCGTAAATGGGGTTCGACAACCAAACGGTGTCGACTTCTTCCACACACACCTCTAGATATGGCTTTAGGCGTTGTCCATTTACTTTGAATGTATTTCCCCCTTTCAAATCGTCTAATTCAACAGCTCCGTAAGGAAAACATTCTTCACAACGAACGGGCCAGACCATCTTGACCGCAACTTGCCCGGAAAGATATGAAGCCGAGAGTTATAGAGAAGCACTTTTTGCCCGGGAAGAAACTCTTTGCAACGAATGATGTTATCGTGAGCGAGTTTCATCCTTTGTTTGGAAATTTTAGCATTCTCATACGCATCATTGCATAGCTCTTCTAACTCATTTAATTAAAGCTTGCGAGCTTCACCGGCTTTATCCATGGCATAGTTCAACTTCTTAATTGCCCTGTGTTCTAATTCCACGGGAAGATGGCAAGGTTTGCCATACACAAAGCGGAAAGGGGACATACCAAGTGAATTTTTGTATGTGGTACGATAGGCCCATAGCGAATCGTTCAATCAAAGTGACCAATCTTTTTGGGTAGGATTGACGGTCTTTTCCAGAATGTTCTTGATTTCTCGATTTGCTAGTTCGGCCTGCCCATTCGTTTGCGGGTGATAAGTCTTTCCAACCTTGTGAACGACGCCATACTTTCTCATTAGCTTCTCGAATGGCCTATTGCAAAAGTGCGTGCCATTACCGCTGATTATCACTTTCGATGCACCGAAATGGGAAAGTATGTGTTCCTGCAGGAACTTTATCACCATTTTGTTATCATTTGTCTTGGTAGCTATAGCTAAGGATGGCCCGCTACTCTCTCAAGCATTTTATCAATAAATGGCAAGGGGAAATGGTCTTTCCTAGTTCCCGGATTGAGTTTCCAGTAATCAATGCAAACGCGCCACCCGGCGGTGGTACGTTAGGGAATTAGCTCTCCCTTAGAATTTTTAATCAATGTCGTACCCGGCTTCTTCGGGACGACTTGAATAGGGCTCACCCACTTCCTATTCGAGATTGGGTAGATAATCTCGGCATCCAGTAATTTAATAATTTTAGTTCTCACTACTTCTTTCATATTAGGATTTAGCCTTCTTTGCATTTCTCTTGAGGGCTTGACATTCTCTTGAGGGCTTGACATCCTCTTCGAGATGGATCTTGTGAGTGAAAATCAAAGGACTTATCCCCTTCAAATCAGTAATGCACCAACCAAAAGTGCTTTGATGCTTTCTCATAATTTTTAACAATTTACCCTCCTGCTCTTCGTCTAGGCTAGAGGAGACAACAACAGGAAATGTCTCATCCTCTCCTAGGTAAGCATATTTAATATGGGGGAAGTTTCTTCAATTTGAGGGTTAAAAATTTATCGCTGGAGGGAACCATGCGTGTATCCCTCGAAGGTAACTCCTCGAATTTAGAAACCTAACTTATATCTCTCGCGTCCTCGTTCTATGCTCTCTCATCAAGTAATTCTCTCAACTGCTCAACCTCCCTCTCAAATTCGGTGTACATCCCCTCGCTCTCATGACTCGACACTAAATAGGACCCTAAGGCGTCTTCGCAATAAGTTTCCTCGAAGCACTCCTCTACTATCTCATTTATGAAGCTCACCCCGTGAAGATCATGTTCTTCCCCCATATGTTGGGCTATATGGAAGATGTTGGTCTGTAAGTTCTTGTTCCCAAAAGTGAGTTGCATCTGCCCATTCCTAGTGTTGATTATAGCGTTAGCCGTAGCTAGAAATGGGCGTCCGATAATGATGGGAACATGAGTGCTCGAGGAGAAGGAAGGCTCTGTGTCCCAAATGACAAAGTCTACCGAGAAGTAAAAAGTGTCAACTTGGACGATCACGTCCTCAACTACACCTCGTGGGATCTTCACAGTTTGATTCTCTAATTGGAGAGTGATTCTTATGGGCTTGAGGTCGCCCAAATCAAGTTTCCTATAGATGGAGTAAGGAAGGATATTAACACTTGCTCCCAAATCAAGTAAGGCTTTTTCGATTTTATTTTCTCCAATGATGTAGGAAATGGTGGGTGCACCAGGATCTTTGAATTTAGGCGGGATATCGTTAAGTAGAATGGAGCTCACGTTCTGTGCTATAAAAATATTTTTCTTTACCTTCATCTTTCTCTTTACCGTCAACAAGTCTTTGATGACTTTTGCATAAGCTGGAATTTTCTTAATGGCATCGAGGAAAGGTAAATTGAGCTTTACTTGCTTTAGCACGTCTAGCATGTCCTCACGTGGGTTTCCTTTATGGGAAGGAATCAACCTTTGAGGAAATGGTTCCGCGGTGGGTGGTTTCACTACTACCTCGGGCTCACTAGTGTCTTCTTTGTCACTCTCATTCAAGGGGACATCTTCGACCTCTTTCGTGCCGGGTGAAATCTCCTTGTCTTTCGTTGTGTCGTGTGGGGGAGGTGATAAATCAACGACTCTCCCACTACAAAGAATGGTCACAACTTGACATTGCTCCTGATGTTCAGTAGAGGTGGAGATAACACTAGTTTGACCTTGGGGAGGTCTTTGGCCTTGGTCACGAAACTTACCCTTTTCTTGGACACTCAACGAGGATTGTATCTTTGATCGACTTGCATTTATGTCTCTAATCAGGCAATCATATCTAGCATTGGTTGCAGTCTGGCTATTGATAAATTGATTCATAGTATCCTCAAGAGTTCTTCGCGGTGGAGGGATATATGCTCCTTGAGGTGGTGGTTCTTGCACATGTCCTTGCATGTGTGGAGCTTGTTGAAAGTGTTGTGGCGGAGTAGGGGCAACATGTGAAGTAGGGTTCATTGCAACATGTTGTTGCCCATAGCTAAAATCGGGATGGTTTTTCCATGAAGGGTTGTAAGAATTCCCGTGCGGTGCACCGAAATTACCCTTAAATCCTCCTATACCACTAACTTGTTCTTGAAGCATCACTTTATAGGCGTGTATAGTCGGGGATTCCTCAATTGAATGACCCGCCTCACAAATCGCACACACCTTTTCGATGGGGTTTGGTATGGATCCAGTTAGTCCTCTTCCATATACCTCGCATAAGTCTCAAAATCCTTTCTCAAGTGTATCTAATCGACTGTCCGTCATAGAATTCTTATCTACGTGAAATAGGTCGGACGCCGATGGGGTGGTGGTCACTTGACGATTTCGATTTTGAGCATTAGGATCAGATGTATCCCAGGATTGGGTAGTCTCGGCGACATACCTCAGGTGAAGCTCAGCATCGTGGGTGTCTAGTTCGACAAAAGGACCACTACCCATGGTTTCAACGAGTTGTTTGGAATTAAGATTCAGCCCATTATAGAGAAAAGAAATGATTTGCGCTGTATCAAATCCATGATGGGGGCACGAAGTAACTAACTCATTGAAACGCTCATAACATCGATGAAATGACTCATTTTCTGATTGTCTGAATGCTTGAATTTGAGCCTTTATGGAGATTGTTCGATGTGGTGGGAAGAATTTCTTGAGAAATCTAGATTGCAAATCGTTACAACACGGGATCGAGCTGGGAGGTAAAGACCATAGCCAGGTCTTAACTTTATCCTTTAGCAAAAAGGGGAAGAGTTTGAGGCGGATCACCTCTTGTGTGCAAGTTTGATCATTGAGAGTATCACACACATCCTCAAATTCCCTGATATGGAGGTATGGCTTTTCAGAATCCATACCATGGTAATGGGGTAACATATGGATCATCCTATTTTTAAAATGAAATTGCCCGGCATTATACGGGAGTATAATGCATCCCGGAGTGACAGTGCGCTCGGGATATAAGATTTCTCTCAGCTGGCGGTATGGGGCCTCTTCCTCACCGGCGGCTGCACTACCGTGTTGCGACATTTCTCTCTCTCTTAAAGACTCGGTGTCCTCACTTGGTGTGCTCGAAGTGTGCTCGGAGGTGTGTCCTAAGAAGAAAAATGGAGTGTTATTTGAGATTCAGTGTGACGGTGTGGGAGGTGGAATCCAGAACTGTGGGGTGTTAGGAGTGTGAGGGCTATCGGGGTCGTACTCAACTATTGGATTTTCGTGAATACTTGTTGGAGTATTATGGGGTGTGGGAGTGAGTTATGAATTTTGCATTAACACCTTGTGAGAGATGATGATGAATTTTTTTGTGCTTTTTGAATTTTTTTATGTTTTTGGATTTTGGAAATTTTTGGTCAAAGCTTTAGATTGACTTGATCTAATCACGCGACTCAGAAAGTGTCTCTAATGTGCGTTCACTCTAGGCTCAAGTGCAAGCCTGTCGCGTTAGTAATAAACCCGGTAAGTCGAGATCGTATCCACAGGGAAATTGGACAATGGAATTATGACGACGTTGGATAGACAAAGAAATCCTAACTCTGACTTTAAAGGAAAGGGAAAAATGATTGGTTTGTGGAACAACTACACTAGATGCAATTATGAAATTATGAAAAGGTGCAATTACACTAATTTACCTAAAATACTGATGAAGAATGATTTGAAACTTTAAACTATGTGATGAGAAAAACAAGACGGGAATACAATCCCCCAACTCTAGTGTATTGCAGGTATAATACTAATCTTAAATTTAATTGATTAATTAGACCCAGAATTTAGTACTCCCAAGCATTACATATATGAGGTTCAAGCCCGCACCATACTTAATCAGAGGACGAGTAAATCGATATTACGATAGTTACACTCGAATTGCATTTTAAAGCATCCCGGTTACCCGGAAGCAAACGAGATCCAACGATCTACAATTGTCATGTTCCAACGCAATACGGTCATAATAAATCACTAAATTCAGAGGATTATACACATGCAACTATCACATCAAGTTGGATTCATGTATCCCGACCTTAGAAAATCTAGCCTAGCATGCTGAAAGTAATGAAAATGATTTTTTAAATGCAGAAAACCATGATTAAACTAAGGAAGAATTGTAGAATGATGTAGAAAGGAATTAAACATAGGAAATAACTCACTAATCTTACCAAAGTATTAAAATTAGTAATTAATAACACTTGTAATCACCGAAATCTGAATAATCTTCAATCTTGAAATTAAAAGAATAAACTATCTCTAAACTAGGGTTTTCTGAAAAGAATGGAAAATTTTTATTAATTCTCCGTGTACTAAAAGTGATAATAACTCGGGTTTATATACCCTACAAGGTTTCAGGAGTTTTAGCTGCACTAGGACTCTCCATTAGAGAAGGATAAAAAAATTAAACTCGATAGCCGGACCGGTTCGGGACTCCTGCGGATCGATCTGCCTGGAATGCAGACCGGTTCTTTTATTTCTGGAGCGGATCGGTCCAGGGTGGACCGGTTCTTTTATTTTTCTTACACCTTCGGTTTGCCTTCGGTTCGGGGTTCTCTGGAATATGACACTGCGGATCGGTCCAGTCTTCTTGCGGATTGGTCTGCCTTTGACTTTCTTTTCTCCAACTTTGACTGTTCATATCTTTCTCACTGGGATTACGATTAAGGTGACGTTTCTTCCTATGTGCTCATGAACTTAATATCTTCAACTTCTCTCTAGGTGTCTCATCCAAATTCTGGGTAAAAATTACACTTTTGCCCTTTTGACTTTCCTTCTTTTCTTTCTCAATTCTTCTGGTTTCTTTCTTCCTTTAATTGACATCAAATACCTGTAAAATCAATACAAAATACCAGAAACTCGGTGCACTCATTAGGATAAGTCAGTAACAAGATTATGAGATAAAGTCAAATCAATTACGTTGCTCGAGGTGCTAAACGTAACTAAATTAAAGGGATAAATTTTTAAGAATTTATGCCTAATCAATACATTCTCATGATGGTCGATGACTTTTTGAGATATTTTATCGTGGAATTTCTTAAAGAAAAGTCCGATGCATGTCTTACAAAACCAACACGGTGTCACTATTAATCGAATGCATGGTGACAACGACGATAAATTTAAAGAAGCCATAATGGATAGCTATTGTGATGGAGTGGGCATCAAACACGAATTTTCGACCGTTCGTACTCCTCAACAAAATGGGATAGTTAAGAGTAAGAACTAGACGATAAAATATATGGCTAGATCTATACTTCTTGGGAGAAACATGCCTAGACGTTTTTGGACGGAGGCACTGAGTACCGCATGCCATATGGCGAATAGGGTATATCTTCGTCCACACACGCTACACACGTCATATGAGTTGTGGATAGGGAAGAATCACAACCTATTATATTTTTGTATCTTTATAAGTACTTGCTACATCTTGAAAGATAGAGATCACTTAGGAAAGTTAAACTTTCTAAGTGACGAGGTGATATTCTTAGGTTATTCATTGTCGAGTAGAGCTTATAAGTTGTTTAACCTCGCAAGCTCTAAGTTATGGAGTCAATAAACATCACGATTAGAGACAATGAGACGTTGACGTCTATTGACCCTAACCCCAAGTGTGAGGACGATGCACCCCCGGTGATGATTCCATCCTTCCCCATACTACCATGGTAGACCCCACTCTTAATATAAAGGATATGCCCTCTTGGGTTCGGAATAGTCATGACCCTTACGCTATAATTGGTGATCCCACACTAGGTGTCAAGACTCACACTCAACTTGAGAATGTAATTATCTACCTTTGATACACTTCCTTAGTCGAGCCCCAAAATGTGAAAGAAGACTCGTGGACAAGCACTAGATATCTTCTATGCAACATGAGTTGCTTTAGTTTTACAAGAACGATGTCTGGGAGCTATTCTCCTGACCTAGCGAGACTAATGTGACCAGTACCAATAAGACATTTAATAAGAGTTTGACCTTATTTTGATTCTTTTACATTGCTCGGGACACGCAAAGTTCTAAGTTAGGTGGTTTTTATTAGGCATAAATTCTTCATATTTATCTCCATAATTTAGAATCTTTTAACATTCCGTGCGATGTAATTCGAGTTGATTTATCTCATATCATTGTTACTGACATTTTCTAACGAGTACGTCGAGTTTCGTGTACTTTTCATATATTTTGCAGGTATTTAGTTCTTGTGAAGAAAGAAAGAAACCGAAAGAAAGAAAGAAAGAAAGAAAGAAGAGAAAATAAGAAAAGTCAAAGGGCAAAAGATAATTTCCATCTAGAATTCTGACGAGAAGCGTAAGAAGAGTTGAAGACCTCAAGTCTATGAGGGAATAGGATGAAACGGCATTCGAATTCGTATCCCGTATCACAAATTACGAAGCTTCAAAGTTGAGAGAAAAATCACAAGGAATGGGAAAGTTCTGAATAAGCCAAACCGAACCCATTGAGGATAAAAATAACCGATACGGATGCTTGCTAAAATTTTTGTGAAGATGGAACTGAACCGGTCCTGTAATGAAGAAACTTTTTATAATAGGAAAACCAAATCGATGTATCTTACCCGGATCGGTTCGGCTTTCGAATTTCATCATTATCCTCTTCTAAAATTAGAGTTGTACATGGTTGAAACTCTTGTAAAAATGTATTCTTTTTATTACAACATATTTCCAGACTTAAGGAAGTTCTTAAAGAGTTCTTTTAGCATAGTTTTAGAGAGAGAAATTAGTGAAGAACCCTAAGAGCTCAAAGTTACAAATTTGTGATTCTCAATTCAATTTTCTTTAGTAAATTTTATTTCTTCTTCTTATTTATTGTTTAAATTCATTAATCAGTGCATGGTTTATTTGTTTCCAATAGTTTATAGATTATCTGTTTCTTCTAAGCTAAATTTCATCATAGTTTTGATTTCTTGCACAATAGAAAATATAATTTTAGTTAATTGCACCATGCTAGGCAAGATATCTAAGGGTTGGGATGTATGAACCCAACCCGATGTTGTTTGCACGAATAGAAAATTAGTTCTATGAATTAAATAATGATTGAATCGTTTTGTGTAGTGATCACAACCGTCGTAGGTCTTTCAACCTTGTTTGCCCAAGGTAATCGTGGTGTTTAAGAATGCGATGCACGTGTTACCTATTACAACACAGCTTTATTCTTACTCTTAATTACGTATGACGTGGGTGTAACACCCCGCCTAATAAAATACCATTCGATCAATCCTATATCAAATTAAAACTGGAGTCTCATATGGTTAATTCTTAGCATCACTATCGAAAACCAATTAAATTACTAATAACCTATTAGGATGGCATCAAAATTTTATTTAACTAATCTTTGTAATCAAACCAATCAAATAAAACATTCACACAGTTTATATATATGAAATTGAAATGAAATAAAATAATCAAACACTCTGCTTAACATAATACAACCAAATCAAATGCTGTACTGAAAGGCGGTAAAAGAATAAATAAATACAGTTGGGCTATCAACCCGAATGTTTCTACAATACCTCCTATCTAGATCACAAGGATATAAGCGTCTACAGTAAACCTGCATGCATCCATAGCTGCTGCAGCGAACGTCTGACTCAAAGGAATCATCATCTAGGCGTCCCTGTGTCTGGACACCTATATATATATATATATATATATATAGCAAGAGAGGGAAAATAGGGAAAACGGGTCACACCCCGATTTGTGAAAATATTTTGCAAGTGCATAAGTGCTATATTTTTAAAAATATGCTTTACCTCATATTTCAATTGGTATCGCACTCCTATGAGATACACCTCACCCCTCTTCTAATAGTGCACAACTATCCCGTTCCTATTAAACCTATAAGTTAAGTTACCCTGCTTTACTAAACACTAACACCCATCCTCTAAAAACCCTCATACCCGAGTACTAAGGGCTAGACTTCTCCCCATTCCCAATATTGCCCTATGTTCGTGTGTGGGGTGTCTCGCCAAGCGAAATCCAAATAAGGAACGTCCCCGATACACTACTACGTGAGAATGTTGATCGTCGAGATCCATTAGGCCCTCAGCACATAACGTATATAAAACACATTCATATATATATACATATAATTCTCACTTTAAGATACAAATCACAATTTAAGTCCGGATAAGATTCTCCCGGAATGAGAATAAACCCTTATTCATTTTTCTCTTTACACTAGTTAAAGATATATGATATCTCGTCCTCATATATAGGCAATATACAATACACAACATGTATAATAACCATCCCATTGAGCTATAACTCGAGGATGTAGTCTCGTAGTGCCTATCCGAATCCGATTTTACTCACTATACCACGGTACCAAGCTAGACTTACTCATGGTCATGGTAAAAATACACAACGGTGGAGGTGGTCATATTCCCTATGTAAGTGGAGTACACACATCGCACTTGAACGAGAGACGAGATGACCTGGGGATATACTCTCCCTGCTCCTCAAGCCAGGGGATTCACCCAAATCGTGCAACCTCCTCAGATCGCACTAGAGAAATATATAATCTGGCTGTTCCAACCTTATGCCAAAGGAAAGCCCGTGGAACCAACCTCTAAGATACAAACATACCAATCACACATAGATATATATGTATCTCCGTATCATATAATATATACTGTAACAACGTCATATATAATATATACTGTAACAACGTCGTATATATATAATCTATATTACTTCTCAAACATACATATGTCTATAATTGCCAAACTCTCATAGCGATAACCAATAACCCCGAATTTTCCATTCGAAATAGTATATAAGTATTCGCACACTTCTAATACTAAATCAATAAGTATTCTATCACTTAAAATATGACTCGAACCTTAATCACGTTAAGGATTTATATACTCTCCGAATATCCCAATTCGTAATAATTAAATAAGTATACCCTCAACTTATATTAAATCATATAGGTATCGCATTACCTATAATCCTAGTTGTCAGCCGACGTTGGATAGCCGTTCATAAATCTATAGCCCCTATCCTCAATTTCCATCCTATTCACATCCTAGGATTTACTCGAATGCATTTAGCCCATAAAAATTCTAACCACGTACATATCTCTACACACTTACCAAAAAACCTCTCTCTCGAATGTTGCTCGACCCGAACATTCACTAGGTCCATTCCTCGGATTGTACTCTAAATTAACCCAAGGTTATCTATTTCATCTAAAGGTTTACTCACCCACAAAACCATCATTTAGGATTCCCAATATCAAAAGTAGGATCCCCCATATAAATTCCCAAATTGTGATTTAACTCCCCATACACTTACGGTAAGAAAACTAACAAGTCTGGCAAAAGCGAATCGATTCGCCCTTAATGCGAATCAATTCGGCCCCCAATCTGAATCGATTAGGAAAGTGCTCTGCAATCAGGTCCTAAAAGGCGAATCGATTCGGCCTGAGACAGCCTTACAGATCCCCTTATGCAAATCTATTTGGTCTAGGCCCGAATCGATTCGCCCTGTTCAAGAGGCACTGTTTGGGCGATTTCTCAATCTTCAAAATACCTAAATATGAACCCAGCCTCTATTTTAATGGTTTCTAATATCAACCAACATCTCTATAATCATCCAATCACTGATTTGAAACTAACACCTCAATTTATTTGTGGTATTAAACCATTTCTCTTAGGTTTAGACCTTAAAACCATAAAAACCCTAGTTTTGACATTTCTCCCATTTCAATTCAATTTTACACTCCATTATTGTGGTTTTAACACTAGAAATCATTTAGAGTTTACAATACATCAATTTGTAAACTCATACTCAATTTTTCCCAAATTTATTTTAAGGGTTCGAACCCAAAATTATATAATTTACCAACTATGTTATGAGATGTACACACTAAATTAAATACAGCAAGTAAACACTTGTCTGGTGGATAAAATCCAACGACCTCGAGTCGAATCCCGCGGAGTTTTTGGCTGGAATCTCCCTTTTTCCTTCCTCTCTTATCTTTCTCTCTTTTTCTTTCTTTCTTTCTTTCTCCCTCTCTCGTGCCTTTATATGGGAGAAATAAGGGCTTATCCCTTATTAACCCAAAAATGACTCATTTACTCAATTATGAGTACCTATTGGTCCAAAAATTCTTGAAACCCAAACACTACCCCCGGATACTCTATTCTGGCTATCTCGGCCATTCCAAACCAGACCGCGCTCTCGAAATCTCCAATCGAGTCACTTAATGAAAATTCACTAATTAAACCCAACACATCACAGTACGGGTTTTCCAATTAAATATTATCCTATATCGCTATACCCAAATGCAACATGCAATTAAAATAATCTGACTTATTTATTAGTCCCAAAAGTAAATGTAACACACATCGGTAACAGTCTAACATGCTTAAACTCTAAAAAAAATTATTCTAAGAAATTCTTCAAATTTCCAAATTGCTCCAACTTATGCAATTTAAATCTCTATAAAAGTACGGGTATTACAGCGGGCTGGTACCCTCATATATGTAATGCTTGAGATTAATAAAGACCGGATTTAATCAATTATCTAATTCAGAAGCTAGTTTTGTATTTGGTAAACATATTAGGGTTCAGGAGAGTGTATTCCAACCTATTTTCCTCATTCATATTTTATCAATTTTGGCAGTATTAATTTTGCTTGCATAGTTTAGCTAACAATTAACTTTAGTCGCATTTAATTGTTAGAAATCAATCTCCAAAATTGATCATATTTTTTATCCTTTTTCTATAGTGAGTTTAGGGTCAATCATCTTTCCTACGTCGTCACGAGCATTCGTCCTATTTCCCTGAGGATTCGACCCCGTCTTACCGGATTTATTACTTAAGCGACTGGTTTGCACTTTAACCGTAATTAGTACACATTTGTAGTCTCATCTAGTTTTTGGCGCTGTTGCCGGGGAATTAGGTAGACGTTTAGGTTAGGTCGATTTGATCTAAATTTTGACTCTAAATCTTAAAACGAAAAAAAAATCATAAAATCAAAAATTCAAAAAAAATAAAAAAGAAAAAGAAAAAATTTAATATCTCTCAGTCCTTTCATGCAAAATCCGTAACAAACTCCTCAATCTATTCCCACCCGCGTTCACGAAAATTCGATTGTTGAGTACGACCCCAATATCCCACACACTCCTAATGTACCGTAATTTTGGGTTTTAGCTCCTACACCACCTAACTCTATTGCAAGTCACACATTGAGTTACACTCTTAGCATGTCGAGGGAGGATTTCAAGTCATTGGGAGAGGGCGACGTGTCTGATAATGCTAGTTTTGGTATGGGGATGGAGATTTACCGTATCATCCCATGAAAGAGCCCTTATATCCTGAGAGAACTGTCACCCAGGATGCAGTTTACTTTCGTAGAATGCAGGACAATTCGACTTTCATAATGGGATGATATAAATTCTCCCCATGTTGCACGACATGGATTCGGAGAGACCATACCTACACATCCGCGAGTTTGAAAAGGTATGCGACACATTTAGTGATCAAGCTTGCAAGCAAGACATCATTCGCCTGAAACTTTTTCCTTTTTCCTTAAAGGATAAAGCTTTGACCTGGCTGTGGTCTTTATCACCGAAATCAGTTACATCATGGAAGTATATGCAATCAAAGTTTCTCTTGAAATTCTTTTCACAACATAGAACCAACTCCGTCAAGGCTCAAATTCAAGCCTTTCAACAACAAGATAATGAGTTCTTTGATCGGTGTTGGGAACGCTTCCAAGAGTTATTTCACGCTTTCCCACATCATGGATTTGAAAATCACCATCTCATCTCTTTCTTCCATCAAGGGCTAACTATAGCGTCCAAATAACTTGTTCAAACTATGTATAAAAGACCATTTTGGGAATTATATGCAAACGATGATGATGCTCATCTTAAGTATGTCGTCGAGACTACTCAAGCATGGGACATATCTAATCCTAACACCCAAAACCGAGTTTGACAAATACCCACCGCTCCTTTCGCATCCGATCTTTACCATGTGGAAAAGGACACAGCATTGAACCTTCGAATTAGTCAACTTGAGCGTAAATTGGACAAGGTACTCGAATCACGGTCAAGAAAAACCTCCAGATCCAATCAAGCAAGAGATAAGGTGTGTACTATTTATGAGGCGGGACATTCAACAGAGGAATTCTCGACGATACCCGCCTATAAGGTCATGCTTCAATAACAAGTAAATGCGATAGGAGAGTTTAAGGGTAACCTCAACGCCCCTCAGGGGAATTCATACAACCCTTCATGGAGGAACCATCCTAGGTTTAGTTATGGGCAACAGCACGCTGCTATGAATCCTAATTCATACGTTGCCCCTCCACCTACACCTCCCCATTTTAAGAAAGCAACACATATGCCACCACATATGCTAGTACCACCTCCTGCACCGTACGTCACCCCTCCATGAAGAACTCTTGAGGATAGTTTACATCAATTCATCCAATCTCAAAATGAAACCAATGCTAAGCATGAGAGAATGTTAAAAAAGATAAACACTAGTATCTCTAGGTTGTAATCCGCTTTAAATATCCAAGAGAAGGGTAAGTTTTCGGCCCAAGGCCAAAGACCATTCCATGAGCATCCTGAGCAATGTAGTGTGATTACCACTTTACGTAGTGGGAGGGTCTTTGAGTTATCACCGACCCCACACGAGGAACCAAAAGATAAGGAGGTCTCGCCCGACACGAAAGAGGCCGAAGATGCCCCCTCAACTGAGAGTGATGATGAAGATAACACTAGCGATCCCAAAGTCATTGTGAAATCACTCACTACTGCGTCTTTTCCTCAATGATTGGTCCCATCTCAAAAAGGGACCTCCCGTGATAATGTTCTAGATTTCCTCAATCAAGTGAAGATCAATTTACCTTTTCTAGAAACTATCAAGCATATTCCCGCGTACGCTAAGTTCCTTAAGGACTTACTCACAGTGAAACATGGGAAAAAGGTAAAGAAGAATGTATTTTTTGCATAGAACGTCAACTCGGTATTATTGAGTGACCTTCTATTGAAGTATAAAGATATGGGTGCACCCATTATTTTGTGCATCCTGGGGAAAAATAGAATCCAATGAGAGCTAATAGATTTAGGGGCGGGTGTTAACATCCTCCCTTATTACATCTATAAGCAACTGGATTTGGGGGATATTAAGACCATAAATATGACTCTCCAACCCGTTGATTGCTTGGTGAAAATGCCTCGGGGAATCATTGAAGACGTGATCGTCCAAATTGGCACTTTCTACTTCCCAATGGATTTTGTCATTTAGGATGAAGAGCCATCCATTATGTCATATAATCATGTTCTCGTCATCCTTGGATGCCCATTCTTAGAAACGACTAATGAACTTATTAATACTAGAAGTGGTCGAATGCAACTAACGTTCGGGAACATGAGAGAGCGATACGAGAGAGACGGATCTTATGGAAGTCATAGGACACGATCACGAGAGGAATCATATGAGTAATCCGTATGGGTGTTCCAGTTTAAAGCTACTGAGATAGTGTTGGACAAGGAGCATGAGAGAGCTCACCTATTTGGGTATGAGAGCGAGGGGTTAAATATTGAACAATTAAGAGATGCCATAAACTTAGGATAGGTTGAGAGAAAAAGTGGGCCGGTGGATAAGAACTTCAGTGTTAACATCCAATTGCAATCGGACTCGTGTAATCATCCACCCATTCCACCGGAGCTTTGGGATGCAATAAAGGATAATACGCAAGTTTCTTCCAACTTAGAGCTTGACCCATGCATTCTTGAGGGCGATAGAGAGAGGTTTGACGAGTCCCTCGAGTTTCGACCAAGAGGAGGTCTCCAAACCGGGCAAGTAAGTTGTACTTCTGTTGGGCACCTTAAGAATCCCACCTAGAACACATATCATGAATCTCAAGGTGACACCTTTTCTTTTAGGAAAGGTCCCAATTTGTTCCGATTATTGGTGTATGATCCTAGGACGGGTGAAATAATGAGACCATTCGACCCCCTGAGTGGGGTCGGATGAGTTTTTAAGTTTGTGAGAGGTTTTTGCACCACCGATGTGTATGGGATGACTCTTGTGTACACTAGTTAGAATTAGGTTAGGGTCGTTAGGAGTCCGTAAGTGTAAGTCATGAGAGAATAGGAGTTCAAACACGCATTTCATGAGGGCATGGAAAGTTTCGAGGGAGTTAATTGGTTGGAGAAATTACGGGAGTGTTCGAAAAATCGAGAGTGAAAGAATTCAAAGAAGAGGATAGGATAGATTATATTTCCAGCGAATCGAATCGTAACAACTGGACCGGATCGGTTCGGTTTGGAAAAATTCGAAATAAAAAAATAGGGGAATCGGACCGGTTTGCCCCTGGAACCCGGACTGGTTCAGCCTCTGCAGAATTTTGCCCCTTCCCAAGGTGCTTCCCCTTCCCCTAATCTCTTCACTTCCCTCCCATTCCTATTTTTCCCTCCTTTCTTCCCCCCTTTTCCCTTCAAATACCTCCACTCACACCACTTATAAATTCCCACCCTCTCCCACCCTTTTCTCCCCACTCTAGATAATTTCCTCCCATACATACTCTCTCTCTCTCTCTCTCTCTCTCTCTCTCTCTCTCTCTCTCTCTCTCTGATTTTCCAGCAACACAAAACTTCCTATGGCCAACCAAGCTCCCACCGTCAAATACACCTCCACCGAAGTCCTCCCCGACGGTAATGGGGATTACCGTTCTCACATTGAATTCTTATGGTGCGAGCGGTTTTTCAACCCTTCCCTTAAGCTCCATATTGAGCGACTCGTTAAATGGCATGATCTACCCCCAACTTTCACTAACCTTTTCCGCCCTAGGAGGTGGTTCCAATTCTTCAATAAACCTCACGAGGTGATATGGGAGAAGGAGGTTCCGTCTTTCTATGTCTCCCTCATCCGCACGGGAGAGTTTGAGGCCCAAGATTTTGTTGACGAACGTCCCATCCCCTTCTCCTTGGACATTTTTTCCCAGTAGCCTACCGCCAAGGGGGTTTCGAACCCGTAAAGATTTGACTGCCCAAGTGTTTCCACACCTATTCCCCAAAGTACCTACATAGCCCGACTTGCACCCGACGAAAATTGGGTCTAGGAAATTTTTTTGGTGGGGCGCCTAAATGATAAGGCCCATACCAGCTTCCACATTATTTGTGCCAACCTCCTCCAAACTTCAAATGACTCGACGATGCGCCCTCGCCGAGCTACACTCGTCTACCACTTTTTTTATCGCAATACTACCATTCACCTTCGCCGCACATTCTGCGTCGACATCCTCTATGAGGCCTTGGATCAAAGGGGCAAGGCCCCTCTTCCTTATTTTCGTCTCATCACCTCCATACTCACCGAGGCCGGCATAGAGACACCTCGGGCGTTTTCCCACCTCCCAAATCCCATTACGCGGGAATTACGCAATCAGAGCGCAAAACGACGGGAGGTTATAAGAGCCGAGAGGGTAGAGATTGATGATTATGATAAGGAGGAGGAGGAGGATTCCAATGACGAGGAGAAGGAAGAGGTCGAGGATATAAAGATGGACGAAGGCGAGGAGGAAGAGTATGATGAAGCGGCCAATTCTGAGTATGAGCCAAAGGGAGTGGACCTTGATTGACGCGTTTCCGCGCTAGAAACACGCTTTAACGGTTTCATTAATGAATACCGTATCGACCACCAAGTAGACCATCGAGCGTACCAGCGCGATATAAGTATGATGCATCGCCTTCAAGCTGAGTTTTATCGACAGCATATTAGTGTTCCACCACTGCCCTATTTTTACCACCCAAATGCTCCCACCACATCCCACCCACCCCCAGGAGCTTGTTGATGGTGTGTTTATTTATAATTTGTAGTTCTTCCCATCTTCTATCCTTAAATGCTTATATTTTGTAATGCACAACTATGAAATCCCTATCCTATCATTTCTTGTACTCGGTTGTTATTAATACAATGTTGTATTTTGTCCTTTGTTCATTTTTTATGCACTCTCTTTATTTTAGATTTTAGTCCTTTTGTATAGACTTTACAAAAGTCTAAGTTTCAGAGGGGGGGGGGGGGGGGGTACACATGCGCTTCAAAATTTCACAAAGTTCAAAATGCCCAAAAACCAAAAAAATAATAAATTTCCAAAAATTTTGAAAAAGCCAAAAATATTTTTCTTCAAAATAAATAAAAATTAGAATTTAAATTTTTCAAAAATGTCACAATTTTTTAAGTCTCGAATTGAAAATTTTCAAATGCGCTAAGCCGAAATCGACCAAAGATGGAAATTGAGCGAAAATTGACAACTTTACGAATAAGTGTGGAGATTAATTTAACTGGTGAGATTTCGAGCTTTTTATTTTTTCCAAGTTTTTAAATCAATCCAAGTTAATGGTTAACTCAATGTTCAATTCGGCATTTTAATAAGTCATTGATGATCTCTAAATTTTTGTTTTGATCGATTACAGGTAATGTGTGTGATGTTGCCTCGAAAAATGGATAAATATATCTCTAAACTAAAATTAATCTCGAGACGCATATGCTAATATAATTAGTAATTCGAACAATGAAGTTGGGCCCTCGTTTGTCATCCAAAAATAATAGCCATAAAAAGTAATGAAAAATTATCCTTTTTCTACCCAAATTGAGCCTAATAAATTTTTTTCTTTCGTTTGATAACCCGAAAACCCAAATAACTCGAAATTGTAAAAATTGAATTTCATCAAGTAAGTCCAAAAAGTTGCATAAAAAGGGGCAAGAAAAAAAATGAAAAATGCTCAACAAAAATAGCGAAGAAAAAAAATAGAAAAATAAGAGAAAATGAGAAAAAATCCGAAAAAGCACTAATGGACATCCTAAGTAAATTTTCCAATTCCGACGTTCCCAACAAATCCCACTTTTACCCAATACACCGTATAACTCAAGAAAAGTCCTAACCGAGTCCAAATTGTGAAATTAATTACCGCGTGGAGAGCTAAAACATAAAACGATAATAAGAGAGATAACATGGGTGTGAATAAGAGGCGACGTTTTCCGTTTTTCGTTTTTCAAATGACCGGATTTATTCACCTAAATAATTTTCGTCTTTTAAATTTGTGTGTGACATTGTATCCATTACATTTACTCTTACAAATCATGCACACCGAGCGAAATAGCCACATTCTGAGTGATTCTTTTGTGAGAGTATCCCGTGAGAATTGAATCAAAGTAAATTTTTGAAAAGTAACATAATGATCAATCGGTGGAAATTTGCAGTTTGATTTTTGACTTCGCACAGACACACTATGAGTTGAGACTTATGAATATGAATTTATGATGGCCATTTTTGGGGAGTTTGAATTGTACAATTATTAAGTATTTTGAATTTTTTTTTTAACTCAAAGATGAATTTTGTGGGTATATTCACTACAAATCCTCATGAGACACAACTTGTCCTACTAGGGTAACCTAGGGGTTTAAAGGCTTGCTGCATACGCTAAATGAAATCGCTTGCCCGCAAAAGAGGTATTCTATCGCAATAAGACGTTTGATAAGATTCTGACCTTGTTTTGATTCTTCTACATTGCTGAGGAAGCGCAAAGTTCTATGTTAGGGGGGTTCATTGGCATTAATTTTTCGTATTTATCCCCGTAATTTAGAGTCTTTTAACATTTAGTGCGATGGAATTCGAGTTTATTTATCTCATATCATTGCAACTGATGTTTTCTAACGAGTACACTGAGTTTCGTATATTTCTCATAGATTTTGCAGGTATTTAGTGCTTATGAAGAAAGAAAGAAATTGGAAGAAAGAAAGAAGAGAAAAGAAGAAAAGTCAAAGGGCAAAAGAGTAATTCGCATCTGGAATTCGGATGAGAAGCCTGGAAAAAAGTTGAAGACCTCATGTCTATGAGTACATAGGAAGAAACATCACCTGAACCCGTATCCCGGATCACAAGTTACGAAGCTTCAAAGTTGAGAGAAAAATCACATGAAAGGGGAAAGTTCTGAATAAACCAAATCGAACCCATGGAGGATAAAAAGAACTGATCCGGATGCTGGCTAAACATTCTGTGAAAATGGAACTGAACTGATAAAGATAAAAATGAACCGTCCCGGTAATGAAGAAACTTACTGTAATAGGAGAACCGAACCGATGTATCTGACCCAGATCGGTTCAACTGTGGAATTTCATCATTATCCTCTTCCAAAATTAGAGTTGTACATGGTTGAAACTCTTGTAAAAATGAATTATTTTTATTCCAATGTATTTCCAGACTTACGGGAGTTCTTAGAGAGTTCTTTTAGCATAATTTTAGAGAGAGAAAGTAGTGAAGAACTCTAGGAGCTCAAAGTTACAAATTTGTGATTCTTAATTCAGCTTTCTTTAGTAAAGTTTGTGTCTTCTTCTTATTTATTGTTTGATTATCTATTTCTTCTAAGCTAAATTTCATCATAGTTTTAATTTCTTGCACAATTGAAAATATAATTTTAGTTATTTGCACCATGCTAGGCTAGATTTCTAAGGGTTGGGATGCATGAACACAACCCGATGTGGTTTGCACGAACAGAAAATTAGTTCAATGAATTAAATAATGATTGGATCGTGTTGTGTAGTGATCACAATCGTCGTAGGTATTTTAACCTCGTTTGACCTAGGTAACCGGGGTATTTAAGAATGCGATGAGCGTGTTATGTATTATAGCGCCGCTTTATTCCTGTCTTTATTACGTATGATGCGGGACAGTACCCTCATATAGGTAATTCTTAAGATTAATAAAGATCGGGTTTAATCAATTATCTAATTCAGAAACTAGTTTTCTATCCAGTAAACATATTAAGGTTCGAGGGAGTGTATTCCAACCTATTTTCATCATTCATATTTAATCACTTTTAGCAGTATTAATTTTTCTTGTGAAGTTCAGTTAATAGTTTAACTTTAGTTGTATTTAATTTTTAAAAATCAATCTCCAAAATTAATCATCCTTTCAATTCTTTTTCTAGAGTCAGTTTAGGGTTAATCATCTTTCCTACATCGTCACGAGCATTTGTCATATTTCTCGGAGGATTCGACCCCGTCTTACCGGGTTTATTACTTACATGCCTGGTTTGCACCTTAACCGTAATTAGTATGCACTAGAGACACATTAGTAATCTCATTAAGTTTTTGGCATCGTTGCCGGGGAATTAGGTAGACTGTTAGGCTAGGTCGATTTGATCTAAATTTTGACTCCAAATCTTAAAAAGCAAAAAAAAATCATAATATTAAAAATCCAAAAAAATTCAAAAGGCAAAAAAAAATTAACATCTCTAAAAGTCCGTTCATGCAGAATTCGCAACAAACTCCTCAATATACTCCCAACCGCATTCAAAAAAATCGATAGTTGAGTACGGCCCCAATAGCCCACACACTCCTAATGTACCGTAAATTTGGGTTCCAGCTCCTACACCATCTATCTCTATTGCAAGTCTGTAAGAACATGTTTTATAAATGTCTGGGGTAGAAATACAAGATTTTTTTAAGTATCCTAGATCACATGTAATATGTCATATACCGCTACAATTGGCTTGTCTCAGCACGATCTTCGTTCGAAGCCTCAATACAAATTCTGCGATACTCATTCCCATCATCATCAACATCGTGCCACATGTCGTGTTTCACCAGTCATGAGTTTGTGATAGTGTTTATGATTTTATTTCTCCGGGAAGCTGCATAAATTGGTAACCGAATTGATCCATTTTTTGAAGTAACCGGATCGATCCTATGGCTTGAACTTACTGTCTATTTGCATTTTACATGACCAATACACTTTTTAAAGAAAATGATTCGATCTAGAATATCGGATCGATCCGCTCATCCTTTTCGAATCGATGCGACGGTTCAAAAAAATTAGGCGCTCGATTTTGTTTCAATTCCTATAAATTCCACGAACGGGAATGGCTTGTTTTAAGACTTGGAAGGGAACTTTTTATCAGACCTAATTTATCAAGTCTTTGCCATTTGTCAAGACAAAATACCCTCTTTGATTCACAAACAAGTTTCAATCATTTATGTGAATCCTTCAAACCCTAAAGGAGATTGATTTACTCTTTTGGAGTAACCTTATGGAGAAGCCATCACTTTTCCATTGCTGACCTTCTGGATCTCTTGTGGAATCTTCCAGCCGACAACATCAGAATCGACATCTACGGGTATTTCGTTTGTCACTACTTGTATTTCCATTGTAATCCGTGTAGACCAAACTTTATAAATTATAGTGAAAACAAAAAGGTTTTGCCCCTTTGGGGGATTTTTCCTCAATTGTTTTTTTATGATTGAATGGTCTTGCATGATTAATATTATCTTCAATCACACCTAGATGCATGTTTAGGATTTAATTGAAAACTGGGTTTAATTAAATAAATTTATTTGTTTGAACATAAGGTGCACTCTCAAACTGGTATCAGAGCCAATTACACAATTTTATCGTGTAATCTTCCCCAAAATTTTTCGAAGATATCAAATTTATGAAATATTAATTTTTGAAAAAGGGCGTGTTCAAAATGGAGAACTTATATAATCAAAATACCAGTTTTTGACGGGACTAATTATGCTTACTAGAAAGCCCGTATGAAATCTTCTCTAAAATCCATAGAGGAAAGAGTTTGGATTTTGGTTGAAAGAGGGTGGACACCTCCATCCGTCACCGTTGATAACGTGACGAGTTTAAAACCTGTGACGTAATGAATTGAGGATGAATTTAAATGGTCGAATTTTAACTCTAAAGGGCTAAGTGCTATTTCTGGATCCGTCACACCTGACGAGTTTTAGCGGATAATGACGTGCACCACGTCAAAAGAGTCATGGGATGTTTTACATCTTACCCATGAAGGAACTAATGTTGTGAAAGAGTCTAAACTGCAAAATTTAACAACCCAATTTGAGACTATCACCATGCTTGATTCTGAATGTTTTGATGAATTCTATGCTAGATTGTCTTATATTGTAAACACTAGCTTTAATCTTGGTGAACACATTCCTAATGCAAGAGTTGTTAAAAAGATTTTAAGATCACTACCTAAGCGTTTTATCCCTAAAGTCATTGTGATAAATTCTATGGGTAACTTAAACACGCTTAAATAAGGGGAATTGGTTGGAGACTTACAAACCTATGAAATTGACATGTTTCCTAAGTCTATTAAACCAAAAGATAAGGGAATTGCACTTAAAGCCCAGGCTAGAAAGGGTAAGGGGTCCGTTCAAAGGAAAGAGGTGTCTAAACAGATTGAGATAGAAGCGTCTGATTCTGAGGGAGAATTTGATTTAGACAACTTGGTTCTTTTGCCAAAAATTTCAAAAAAAATCTCAAATTAAATAATGGCAATTTTTAAGATAAAAACAATTTTGAGAAAAATAAATAGGGCAAGAAAGATGAAAAAGATAAAAAGGACACCCCCAAGAGAGATGAAGAGAGATGTTATGAATGCGACGGTAGAGGTCATAAGGCTTTTGAGTGTGCCACTAGGTTGAATCGTCAAGGCAAGGGCAAAGTTGTCCTAAATGCCACATTGAGTGACGACAACGAGGTCGAGTCGTTGGATTATGGAGATGAATCATCGCATAAATGCAACTTTACCGCATTCATGGCTAGTCAAGGAGGTTCTCCTACTGCATCTCACGATGATGATGATGCCACCTCATATGGACACCTTGACAGTGATGAGAGTGAAGGAGAGGATGCTGGAAGTGAGAGCGAAAGTGATCTTAGACATGCCTACGCTGATTTATAAGCCGAATCATTCAAAACCAAAAAGCGTAACAAAGCATTAGTTCTTAGGATCATCGCCGTTGAAAAGGAATTAGGAGAGACTAGAGAGAGAGTCATCGTTTAGCACTGCCTTGAGAGAAAGAGTTAGTTTGTGATGAGAGAGAGAAGTGCTTTGAGAAAGAAAAGGGGGACTTGACTAAATAAGTGGCTAATCTGACGAGAGACCTCTATGCATCCGAAGATGCTCGAAAGATTCTGTAAGATCTTGTTGCCCAGCTCACTCATGATCTTGAGAGAGCATGGGAAGTCAAGGTTCAAATCGAGGATAGATCTGGTAAGATGGGAAAGATGTTCCTCGCCCCCGCCTTAGGATTTGGTGAAAGACAGAGAATTGGTTTTGATGGTGCGCCACCTCTCAGATTGCACCTGGACCAATCCCTAAGTTTACAACTAATCCATATGGAGGCCCATCAAAACCTAAGAGAAGAGTTTGACCGAGAAAAGCAAACCAAGCTCTGCCTAAAACTGTGTTCTTTTGTACGTACTGCAAAAGAAAAGGCCACCTGAGAGAGTATTGCTATAGTTTGGTTCAAACTTCATGTACATATGCTCCACCACATCGTACTAATGATTTTACCAGTCTGAGAGAGCGTGTTGAGTTTTTTGCCACCACATCACAGAGTTTGATGGATGAATTATGACGAATGTCCTTGCCGTTAGTGAATGCTTCCCGCATCCCGGCTAAAACCAACAATAACAAGGGTAAATAAAAGGTCACAACTTCTTGGGTACCTAAGAAAGATGAAAATACCCTTGTTGTTCATGTCTCTCTCAAAGAACATAATACCTCCTAATGGTATTTTGACAGTGGATGCTCCAGGAAAATGACTTGTGATGTATCCTTCTTTTCCTCCCTCAAGGATCGAAAGGAAGGCTAGGTCACATTTGGAGATGGGAACAAAAATAGTATAGTAGGACGAGGGACTGTAGAGATACCTGGATTTCCTAAGCTAGAGAATGTAATGTACGTGAAAGGTTTGAAAGCTAATTTACTCAGCATTAGCCAGCTGTGCGACACTGACTTTCCAGTAAAGTTTGATCGGAATGCTTGTAATGTCTATGATCAAGCTAGTAAACTATTATTACAAGGGGTGAGGACTGACGATAACTGCTATGGGATTATACCCAAGTCCTCATTTACCTGCAACAGTGCCACGATCACCCCTATGGATCTGTGGCATCAACGTCTAAGTCACGTGAACTTTAGAGATTTAGATTGTCTTGTTAAAAAGGACCTAGTGCATGGCTTGGCATCCCTTGGAAAGCCAACTTTCTCTATTTGTGGACATTGTTAGTTGCGTTAACAAGTCCATAGTCCACACATGAAGTTGCATTCCATTACCACCTCTCGTGTGGTTGAGTTAATTCACGTGGATCTTTTGGGTCCTACTCGTACTGAAAGTTTGGGTGGTAAGAGGTATATCCTCGTGATGGTGAATGATTTATCCAGATATTCGATTGTAGGTTTTCTGAGAGAGAAATCCGATGTTGTAGAGTTTTTAACGACCAAGTGCCGTGTCCTGTAAAACCAACACGGAGTCACTATTAACAGGATGCATAGTGATAATGACACTGAATTTACAGAAGCAAAGGTAGTTCTTTACTGTGATAGCCTTAGAATTAAATATGAATTTTCAACCGTAAGGACTCCTCAGCAAAATAGGATTATTGAGAGGAAGAATTGGACGATTCAGGAAATGGCTAGATCTATGCTTTTGGGTCGTAAGGTTAGTAGGAGATTTTGGGCAGAGGCGGTGTCTACCGTGTGCCACACAGTGAATAGGGTTTACCTACGTCCACACACACTTAAGATGCCTTATGAATTGGGGACTGGCAAGAAACACAACCTTGCATATCCCCGTGTCTTTAGGAGTAAATGCTAAATCCGATGGGATAGAGAGCAATTAGGAAAGTTCGACTCCCGGAGCGACGAGGGAATTTTTCTTGGATATTGATCAAACAGTAGAGCATACCGCATTTACAACCTGAGCACCTCTAAGGTTATGGAGTCAATAAACGTCACCGTGGAAAATGACGAACCAGCGGCATTTGTTGATCCTAGCCTTCAGTGTGAGGATGAGTACTTGTCTGTCAGCAATTTACTTGTACCTCACACACACCTTGTGGACCCTACTCCTGTGTTAGGGGACACGCCTACTTGGGTCGCAAGAGTAATAACCCTTCCACCATTTTAGGTGATCCCACCTTAGGGGTCAAGACTCGTGTTCAGCTAGAGAACGTTATTAGTCATTTTTACTACATGTCCACAGTCGAACCCAAGAATCACAAAGAAGCACTCAAGGATGAACAGTGGATATTTGCTATTCAGGATGAGTTGCTTCAATTTAAAAAGAACAATGTCTGGGAACTTGTCCCCTGACCTAGTGAGACGAATGTGATAGGTACCAGGTGGATTTTCAAGAATAAAATGGATGAAAATGGTACCATAATCAGAAACAAGGCTAGGTTCATCCCTCAAGGCTACACACAGAAAGAGGGTGTAGACTTTGGGGAGACATTTGCTCCTGTTGCGAGGCTTGAGTCCGTCCTCTTACTACTCGCCATCGCATGTCATCTGTTCTTCAAGCCATATCAGATGGATGTCAAGAGTGCCTTTCTAAATAGCATTCTACAGGAGGAGGTTTACGTAGAACAACTAAAAGGGTTTGAAGATCCTAAGCATCCGGAGCACGTCTACTATCTGAGTAAAGCCTTGTATAGTTTGAAGTAAGCACCCCGTGCTTGGTACGAGAGGCTTACTTCCTATCTCTTAGCCTGTGGCTTCAAGAAAGGGGGAGTTGATATGACATTATTCATGGTTGCCCAGGTCTATGTAGACAACATAGTCTTTGGATCCACGTGCTCCCAGCATACTCACCACTTTGAGGAGGAGATGAAAAGTGAGTTTGAGATGAGCATGGTAGGTGAGCTTACTTTCTTCCTTGGTCTCCAAGTTCGTCAGTTAAAGGATGGGATGTTCATCTCCCAATCCAAGTATGCTAGAGACCTAGTGAAGAAATTTGGTTTAGACTCCGCTAAGCATGCACATACACCTATGATTACTTCTACTAAGCTTAGTAAGGACACTTCAGGCAAGGACAAAGAGAAAACCTTGTATCGGAGTATGATAGGTAGTCTTATCTACTTGACTGCCAGTCGTCCCGATATATCCTTTAGTGTTGGAGTCTGTGCACGATATCAGGCGTCCCCAAAAGATTCACACTTACTCGCTCTAAAACGTATTTTCAAATACATGAGTGGGACTCTCTCCTACTGTAAGGACAAAAATTTACAATTGAGTCCGTTATAGTTTTGGCTCAATTTCGGACAAAAACGTTTGAGTCATAGGATAAAGTTAATTGATCATCCTTTAATCCTATGACATGTTTGTTGAAGACATAGCGGCCAAGAGTATAAAGCTTCATTATATTACCGAGTTTAAGTGACTCATTTCTACGTCATCAACAGTGGTTCCATGATCCTAAGGTATGAATGCATTACATATATATAGAGGAGCTTGGAACAGTATAATGGGTATAGGTTTAATTAAAACTGTTGTTTAAATTCAGAAAGATTTTATTAAAACTTTAAAAAACAAAGTATATAAAGTTTCTCGGCTAAAAATGAAAATTTCCAACTTTCTGAAAGTTCATTCGATATGTCGTTCGAATGAGTTTTTCGTTCGAACCAAATGTCATTCGAACGAGTTTGCCAACGAGTTCCCAGTTTGGCCTCTGTAACTTCGTTCGAACGAGATGGATGTTCGAACGAGATTTATAACGAGTTCACTTTTTAAGACACTGAAACTTCCTTAAAATGTCGTTAGAAGGACATTTGAACGAGACTTCGTTCGAATGAGATTTGGCAGGAACAGTTAAATGGCAGTTTTTGACAGTTTTCACCCACTTTCCCATTATCTTTCCCCACTAACTTTTGACTGAATATCTAAGTGCGGGAACCAACTTTGGAAAGTTAACTTTTTCATACACATCTATCTCCAAGAGAGAGTTTGAGAGCAAAAGAGAAAAAGGAAAAGTTCATGTTTTAAAGTGTCTATTTTTCAAAGAAAAAATTCATTTACACTTTAGTTTTCACCCATATTGTTTAATCCAAGTTTCAATATATATACATATTGCTTGGAGTGTTTTGGCACCGGTTTATCTCTACATTTGTTTAAAGAGAAGTTTGGGTTTTCTTCTAAATTCCAAAAAGAAGAAGATCTTGTTTTGTTGCGGCATTCTCATGTGGTGAAAGGCACCATGTGTGGTTGACGGTGACCATATAAAGTCCGATCGGTGGATTCCGAGACCGCGGTGGAGCTCCGTGTTTATTCGCTAGGCAGAGGTTGATACAAGAAGACGCATCGAAGCTTGAGAGGGATCGATTCGAGTGTTGTAAGTCATCTTGCTTGTAGTTGTAAATTCCGCACTTAGTGGATTTGAGGCTAGGGTCGTCCGAGGTTTTTTTCCCGTTGCGCGGCGTAGTGGTTTCATTGTTTATTTTATCTTGTGCAAACTCACCTAGAACGCATGCTTAGGTAATTCAACATAAAATTTGATTTTAATCACTACAAGTTTAATTTAGTGCTAATTAAATATTGGGTAATGTGTAGTTAATTTAAGTCATTAATTTAATTTTGATTTGGCCTAATTTGCTAATATTGAGAAATATGACTTAGGCAAATTTTCTAGAAATTGGGTTAATTAATTTGGTTTAAGTGAAATTAACATAAGTGTGTGTTTTATCTTATTTCACTTTGTTTAATTTTAATTTGAGAAAAATTAAATTTTGTTAAGTTGTTTTTATCTTTGAACCATCGTCCTATGCTTCCGCATCTGAAAAGGAAATTATATTTTTGAAGTATAAAAGAATTTTATTTGTTATTTAAAAATTGGGGTCCTCCTACTTTTCAAATTGGTAACAGAGCTAAAGCGATAATCTACTTCGTTAAGATCCTTTAAAATATCTTTGCTAAAAAGGAATTTTTCCCATTCTCAAAATTTCCTATTTTTGATGGTTCTAATTACGCGTACTGGAAAGCGCGAATTAAATCGAAACTTAAATCTATTGACAAGAGGGTTTGGTTATCTGTAGTTAACGGGTGGCCTCCACCAACTCATTTAGTAAATAATGAACATGTTTCCAAACCGACCGATAGATGGAGTGAGAATGAGTGTAAACTTTCAAATTTTAATTCCCGTGGTTTAAATGCCTTGTTTAGCGCTGTCACACCGGATGAATTCCGACGCATTATGACGTGTGAGACCGCCAAAGAAGCGTGGGATATTTTTCAACTCACTCATGAAATTACAAGTGTCGTTAAAGCTTCGAAACTCCAAAACCTCACCACTCTATCTGAAACCATCAAAATGAACAAAAAAGAAACTTTTGATGAATTCTATGCTAGACTTTTAGATATTGTTAATTCATCTTTTAACTTGGGAGAGAAAATACCCGAAAATCAAGTAGTATAAAAATTTTAAGGTCCCTACCCGATAGATTTATTCCAAAAGTGACCGTTTTAAAATCTTTACCAACTTTAGCCTCTACGAAATTAGAAGAGCTTGTAGGTGATTTACAAACCTATGAACTGGACATGTTTCCCTTTAAAACTAAAAAGAAAATTGAAAAGGGCGTTGCTTTAAAAGCCCAAAAAGAGGAAAAACAAGTAGTAGAGAGCGAGAGTGAAAGTGACTCGAAAGACATGGCTATTTTTGCTAGAAAATTTCGAACATTTCTTAAATTGAACAAAGATAAATTTAAAAATGACTTTAAGAAATTTGAAAAACCTAGGCAAGACAAAGCCGAGAAGATCCCTAAAACTTCTATTGAAAATCTAAATAGGGACGAGTCGAAAAAATGTTTTGGTTGTGAAGGGTATGTCCATATGGCTTTTGAGTGCCCCACTAAACTAAGGAGAGAGGGTAAGAAACCAGTTTCTTTTAATGCAACCCTTAGTGATAGTGATATTGAAGAGGGACCCGATTCCCCTACTAAGACCAACTTTTTGGCTTTTAAGGCTAGTTATGTGAGCGATAGTGAGAACTCGTCTATTGATGAATTTTTAACACATGATCCTTCCAAGGTCATAGTTTATGATTCCCTTGTTTTTGATGGTAGTGAGAGTGAAGAAGAGAGAGAGAGTGAAAATGAAGAAGAGGTTAATGTGAGTGAACTTAAAAATGCTTTTCAAGAATTTTATGAAGAATCTATTTAATTAAAAAGAGCTAATTTGAAGTTAGAAGCTTGTTTAAAAGAGAGTGTCAAGGTCATTGATGATAGTGCATTAGTGGAAGACCTTAGGACATGAGAGAGATATCTTCGAGAGAAGCTAGAATATATAGAAGGCGAGAGAGATAGCCTTAGAGGTTTAATGGAATCCTTGAAAAAGGAACTTCTCGAGTTTGAAGAGAGAAATGGTTTGTTAGAGTCTAGAATTTTAGAATTAGAAGAACAATTAAAATAATCTAGTAATGTCAAATTTGATTTGGATTGTAGGTCCGAAAAACTAGATAAAATCTTAGGCACCGTCCAAATAAAAAATGAAACTTGTGGTTTAGGCTTCGATACTTGTAATGAATCAACTCAAAAAGCCAAAACCAATGTTTTAGGAGAATCTCCTAGGAAAGCCTTTAGAGATCACTCCTTAGGTAAATCTTTTCGCCGTGAGTTCAAGTGTTCACATTGTGGTCGAAAAGGTCATCTTAGGAAATTTTGTTTTGATCTTAAACGAGTTCCTAGAAAATCCAAAGGTAAGGCAACCGAGGTAGCTAATATTCTTACACCCCAAGATTGTCATTCGTCATTAGTTTGGGTTAGGAGATCCGACTTAGTAGCTTTACAAGATAGGGTTTTTTATTCTCATTTACTTTTGCATGCTTCCTCCCTTGCAAAATCTAAAGGTTAAATGTGTTAGTTTTATTTGCATACTTTAGCGTTTGTACTTCATGCTATATTCACATGCTAAATGTATGCTTGTTTAATCATTTTCTAGTCTATGCTCCATTCTTAATCACATGCTAAAATTATGATTTTTGTTTATCCTTTGTATCATATTTCCTTCATTTTGTTTGCATTAAATGAAAAATACAAAAAGATTTTTGGTTTATCATTTGCATTTTATCTTTTTAGCAATTTAAGATTAATGAAAAATATAAATGATTTTTGTTTGTCTTTTGAATATATATTTTTATTTTTGGCTAAAAATTTCAAAAACTCAAAAAGATTTTTTATTTTGTGTGTAGTTTTGTTTGACACACTTTATATGGCATACACTTGTGTTAGAATCCCATCTTTTACGCTCCCATGTGGCTAGAACTTTTGGTTTAGATTGTCAATCCTTATTATGTTCTTTACCATGCTTACATGGAGTAGTTGGATATTGTGTTGCTTAAATGGATTCTATTTTTATATGCCTCTTTTCACACATGCACTTGCTCATGTGATATATAATTGTCACATGTTATATTTGAGCTTTGTGAGGTGTTCTCCTATCAATTTAGTCATCTACATATTTATGACCTATGAGTACGAGTGCATGTCAAAATCCGTTGCACATGAGATTTGTATGAAAAATAAAAAATGATATATATAAATGTGCACGGGGAAGGGATCCGAAAGGATTTATTATCCTTTGCGAATAGTAAACCACCGTTTGTTTGGACCTAAAAGAAATACGTGGTCCAAAGGTCTAAAAAGAAAATATAGCATTAAAAGAAAAATAATTTGCCAAGGCCTTATATGTTTGATTGATATATTCATTAAAAATTAATATATGATTATTGAGGGAGATTGGATGGTAAGGCAACAGTTTGCACAATTTCCGTTTATCCTAGTTGCGTTTTCAATGTCATGACTCTATTGGTTTGTAGAATCATCAACATGCTAGGCTTGTATGCATTGTGTATGTTTGTTTATTGAGTTCAATTTATATTGTCACATAAGGTTATATTCAAATGTGATGAAGTTTGCAATCAATTGATAACTACGTGAACATGTTTTAAGTGATTGGATCTAAATTTACTTGTTACTAGTTCACACCCCAACACTTTCGTTTCCATATGACTCATTTTTGCCATATGAGTGTGAAAAACTTACCTTATTTTGTGTCATTTGTGGGTTTATATCTATATATGTGTACTTGAGTCTATTAGGTATATATTATGTATACATATATTTGATATTTTGTTTAGTCTTTGCCTTGCTTTCTAGTCCATATATGCTTTAATTCATAATTGGTATCCATCTTATTGCATTCTTTGTTGATATCACATGCTTAATACTTATGTATCATATTGGTATTTGTTTCTTGCATCTTAGTTGGTATCCATTCTTATTTGTTGGATTAGTTATGATTTTGTTGCCCATGTGATTTAACGTTCTCATCACTTTATGCACAATTACATGTTTTAACTTGTTATCCCATTCTATTTATCCTTTCTTATTTTAGATAAGTTATTTGGGTGTATATGCTTTATTTGGGGGAGATAAGTTAATTATTGATTCTTTAGCCTTTGTCTACTCCTGAACAAAAAGGGAGAGAATGATAGGGGGAGAAATGGTATCTAATCCTATTGTAATCGTATCTTAATTTGGGGGAGATTTATCTTAGGGGGAGACGTCTTTCTAATTTGATCATAGTTGATAAAGGGAGAGAATTAATTTAGGGGGAGTAATTACTTTAATTGCATTAAATATTTTGATTTGATATTCCCTATGCATGTAATGCGTTTTCTTAAGTGTGCAGGAATTATATTATAAAGCGGCAACTTTCACCGGCAAAGATTGTGATCCTTGGGTTGTTTGAGTCAAGCATTGTATTTTTATTTTGGGTGGGACTTTTTGTCAGTTTAGTAGACCTTGATGGCTCTTTAAGATTTTTGTTTGGTTTTTGTCCCGAAATAGCCAAAGGGGGAGATTTTTAAGGACATAAATTTCCAATTGAGTCCTTTGTAGTTTTGGCTCAATTCCGGACAAAAACGTTTGAGTCATAGGATAGAGTTAATTGATCATACTTCAAGCCTATGACATGTTTGTTGAAGACGTAGTGGTCAAGAGTATAAATCTTCATCATATTGTCGAGTTTAAGTGCCTCGTTTCTACATCATTAACAGTGGTTCCATGCTCCCAAGGTATGAATGCATTACATATATATAGAGGAGCTTGGAACAATATAATGGGTATAGGTTTAATTAAAATTGTTGTTTAAATTCAGAAAGATTTTATTAAAACTTTAAAAAACAAAGTATATAAAGTTTATGGGCTAAAAATAAAAATTTCCAACTTTCTGAAAGTTCGTTCGATATGTTGTTCGAACGAGTTTTTCGTTCGAACCAAATATCATTCGAACGAGTTTGCCAACGAGTTCCCAGTTTGGCCTCTGTAACTTCGTTCGAAATGTCGTTCGAACGAGATGGATGTTCGAATGAGATTTCCAACGAGTTAACTTTTTAAAGACACTGGAACTTCGTTAAAATTCCGTTAGAAGGCCGTTTGAACGAGACTTCGTTCGAACGACAAAAATCTTTTCGAACGAGATTTGGCAGGAATAGTGAAATGGCAGTTTTTGACAGTTTCACCCACTTTCCCATTATCTTTCCCCACTAACTTTTGACTAAATATCTAAGTGCGGGAACCAACTTTGGAAAGTTAACTTTTTCATACACATCTCTCTCCAAGAGAGAGTTTGAGAGCAAAAGAGAAAAAGAAAAAGTTCATGTTTTAAAGTGTCTATTTTTCAGAGAAAAAAATCATTTACACATTAGTTTTCACCCATATTGTTTAATCCAAGTTTCAATATATATACATCTTGCTTGGGGTATTTTGGCACCGGTTTATCTGTACATCTGTTTGAACAGAAGTTTGGGTTTGCTTCTAAATCCCATAAAGAAGAAGAGCTTGTTTTGTTGCGGAATTCTCATGTGGTTAAAGGTACCATGTGTGGTTGACGGTGACCGTATAAATTCTGATCGGTGGATTCCAAGACCGCGGTGGAGCTCCGTGGTTATTCGCTAGGCAGAGGTTGATACAAGAGACGCGTAGGGGCTTGATAGGGATCGAGTCAAGTGTTGTAAGTCATCTTGATTGTATTTGTAAATTCCGTACTTAGTGGATTTGAGGCTAAGGTCGTCCGAGGTTTTTTTTCCCGTTGTGAGTTTTTCCTCCTACATCGCGGCGTAATGGTTTTATTATTTATTTTATCTTGTGCAAACTCACCTAGAACGCATGCTTAGGTAATTCAAGATAAAATTTGGTTTTAATCACTACAAGTTTAATTTGGTGCTAATTAAATATTGGGTAATATGTAGTTAATTCAAGTCATTAATTTAATTTTGGTTTGGCCTAATTTGCTAATATTGAGAAATATGACTTAGGAAAATTTTCTAAGACTTGGGTTAATTAATTTGGTTTAAGTGAAATTAACATAAGTGTGTGTTTATCTTATTTCACTTTGTTTAATTTTAATTTGAGAAAAAATAAATTTTGTTAAGTTGTTTTTATATTTGAACCATCATCCTACGCTTCCGCATCTGATAAGGAAATTATCTTTTTGAAGTACAAAAGAATTTTATTAGTTATTTAAAAATTGGGAGCCTCCTACTTTTCACCTACAGTATTTGGTATTCCTTTAATACTGATGACCGTCTATCCACCTATTCAGATGTCGATTGGTCCAGGGATGTAGATGGTTATAGGAGCACTTCTGGTGGGTGTTTATACTTTGGTTCTTCTCTTGTCTCCTGGATGAGCAAGAAGCAAAAATCCATCTCTTTGTCCACTGCGGAGGCTGAGTACATTACCGTCGGGAGTTGTTCCAAGCAACTTTTGTGGATGAAGCAAATGTTGGAGGATTATGGGATTTTACATGACACCATGACAATCTCATGTGATAACCCAAGCGTGATACATATATCTTGTAATTCGATCCAACATTCACGCACAAAGCACATCAGGATACGCGAGCACTTTATATGTCAGTTAGTTAAGGAGAAAGTCGTATCCCTGAATTTCGTACCCACTGCATTTAGTTAGCCGATATTTTCACGAAACCTTTAGATTCCCTTAGATTCGAGAGTCTTAGGAATCCTTTAGGTATTTACACAGTTGACTGAGGGGATGGTCCGTGTCTAGTATAGGATGCATTTCTTTTCATGCTCACATAATTCTCCTCCTATTTCTAGTTTGTATCATTTTTCTATTTATATACATTTGGTTCTTTTCTTTTTTCTTTTTTTAACTACAAAAATATTTTTTGGTTATTTTAAAAAAATAAAAAATACAAAAAGATTTTCTTTTATTTGAGAAAAACAGAAAAACTCAAAAAGATTAGTGTAATTTTGTTTGCACCTTTTATGGTTAGACATTTAGGACGGCCATAGTCACTTCATATTTTTCATATCCATTGTGACTATTTGATAGTGTTTTGAGACGCTGCATCATTTCATCCTTGTGCTTTATTGTGTTGTGGAGTCACTTAGATGCGTTTTTATGATATCTTTCTATATGTTTGGCTTCTTATCTCCTTTATTGCACACATGCACGAATTTGGTTGATTATTGTTCTTGTTTATCTCATATTGGTCGGAGTGTTGTCATCTCAATTTTTTCTTTAAAACGAACCATATGTGATAAAACTTGACAATGGATGGTGTCCATGTAAAAACCATTAAGAAAGTTCGTGTGATTTATTTGAAAATGGGGAATGTAATACCCCGTATTTCTACGTATTTAGAATTTAATTAATTGAGCGATTAAATAAAAAATACGTTAAAGAATTTAAATTACGTGAGTAGAGTAATTTAAAATGATCTAAATGTTAAATGAGATTATTTAATATTATAAGTTGATTTACTGAAAATGTCTTGTGAATAACTTATGAATTTACGTTACGTCATAACGAGTGATATAGACGTATAGGATTAAAATCTCAACCGAGAGCCAAACATGGGCTAACGAGAGGTTGAGATAAGAAATATTATATGAGTTACTCAAATGACAATTTAGAGGTCACAATTATCTCCGGAAGGGTCGAAATAGTCAAAATAGTATACCCATGAGTACTAGTTGGGTCCCGGGATATTTTTGGGCTAAACCGGGACCATTCAGGGGCACTTTAGTCTTTTAAAATGTAGGAGTGAGAAGACCTACGAATTTTGGAGTCTTTTATTATCTGATTAAATAATGGGTTAGGGTTAGAAACCTCATAACTAACGGAGAAGCCATTTTAGAGAAAAGATAAGTCATTCTCAAAGCATAAAAAGAGAAGTGTGAGAGCTTCAAAGGAATTCTTGCAATTCAAGCAATTCAGGAGTGAAGATTGAAGGGGACAAACAATCAAACTCTACATCAACCCCGAAATTAGATCATCTTTGAATCAAGGCAAGTGGTTATTTACAAAATTTAAATCTGAGTTATAATATCCACGCATAAGATGAGTAGAATAAATGGTTTTGTGAATAATTCTTGAAGAAGCATTTGATTTAAACGCATGTTTATGATAGGACTTGCATGTAGTTAGATTTAAACCTGTAGAGGATTGAATAATAAAACAAATCTGATTGCAATTACGAAATATAAATATGAGTATGTGATGATTTAAGATAAAGAAGCCATATATCTAGGGTTTTGAGAAAATACGGATATTGTTGGTTCTTGGATGATTTTAGTATAGATTTGATGATATATTCACATTAGGAATAATCTCTATACATATATAAGTTGATTGGTTATGTTAATAGAGAGTTCCAGAAGGTTTAATGGAGTTTTGAGTGGTTAAAACTTAAGAAAAACGTAACAGAATGAAGCTGCCCAGAACAGTCAATCGATCGACTATGAAGATCGATCGATCGACATTCATCAGTCGATCAATCAACCTCTGCTGTTTTTTGGAAAATTTTGTTGAGTGAATTTTCTTCGATGGCCGTCACTTATTGAGAAGTTTGGAGTGATTTTATACCTTTCCAAGGACTTGATAAAGACCAGTAGGTAGAAAGCTAAGGCCCATCATAATCATTGAGGGAAAGACTTAGAAAATGAATTGATAAGCGTAGAACGAACGGGTTAAGTATCGGAAGTGGTGAATTTAAGTTATGAGGAGAGTTAACATAGATTCAATATAATTATAGTAGGATAGATATGGATTAGCTACTGAAATAATTTGAGGGGTAACTAGGGCCCTTAGAGTAGTGCATATACTCAATTAAATGCGATAGTGAGATAAATCGTAAATTAACAAGTACGGTTAATATAAGAGAATAAAATATTACGTACGAACATGATTGATAGGTCGGGTGTGTACCTACTGAATTTTATGAACTTTTAGGTTAAGATAAGAATACCTAAATTAACTATGTTAAGGTCGATGAGATATTCCGAACTAACATAGGGTTATTATATGTTTGGGGTTGATGTAAAATGCCAAATCAAATCTTAGAACTGGTATCGTGATGAAAGAGTTCCAAACCAGAATATGTGCATATAAATAGTTGGGGTCGATGTATTATTCCGAACCAACTCTTACTTGGGGTCGATGAATAATTCCGAACCAAGAGTCTTTATGTGTGTTATAAGGACATATTAGTGATAACTAATATTTAGTATATATTGTGTGATAAATGTATACTGTATATATAATCTACTGACATGAGATAGTAAATAATAGGATGGACTGATCACATTAAGTAATAATTAAGTAGTGAGACTTAATTATAAAAATAATAAAGACAACAAGAGATGAATAAGTTATCTACGTATATAACATATGAGATATGGTGATTATTAAAATACCGCATGGGCGATATGGGAACTTAGAGAGTAGATAAGTTCAGTGGAGTAGCTTAGACTAGTTAACTTGGATGGTATATCTAGGTGGACTAAGTACCAACGTTAGGCATGCACTATAGGGGAGGGGTGAGGTAACTCAAGAGAGTGTATGAAGTCTTAACATGTATAATTAATAACTCAGTTTACTGTGATAAAATTTTGCTAAATATTTTCAAAATGTTTTGAGTAATAGCTCTTGCTATGTAAAATCTTTTCAAAAATCTTTTAGGTGCCCAGCCACAGGGACACCCAGCGTGACTTTATTCCAGGGATTGCGAAGCTGCAACAGAGGTGGATGTTGTAGGGCTTTGCTTAGACGATTCTCTTTTTCAGATCTAGTGTAGGATCTCAATTTTAGTACTCTCAGTTTAGGACATGGTGTCCACTCTTTACATTTTCAGTTATTTTGATTTATCGGATTTTGAGTTAGTTTTATTTCTATCGTGGTTTTTGGCAAGACTTTATTTTATTCAGTTATTTATGATTATTGATTTTAGTACTACTTGATTTATATTATTTCCGCATGAGTTGTTTTACCTGTATAATGAAGATAAAACTTGTCACTAGCTTAATTTCACTTAGGTGGTTAGATTTTAAAGTTTTTCGATAGTGATGCTAAGAATGAATAATTTAAGAAGCCTGTTTAAATTAAATTAAGGCTTGATCACCCAAGGTTTAATTAGGTGGGGTGTCATAGATGGTATCAGAGCATCAGGTTCTAGTGTCCATAGGATCTATACGTCTTACTACCTTTTAGCGTAGCATTCGGTTTTATTTGAGCCCTACTATTAGGACTGTTGATTCATTTTTAGCTTTTGAGATATCGTACATCTGTTATTAGATTTTGTATAAACTGTGTACTTATACAATTCGATCTATTTTCAGATGCCACCAAGGAGACAGCGAGCAGAGAAGGCCGAGGCCAGGGAGGAGGTGAGGGAGGCTCATCAAGAGACACAAGTGCTGCCACCACCACCCCCACCCGAGCTGATTTCCACCACTCATGTTGTAGTGATAGTGGCTCAAGCGGTCGAGACAGCGATGAGGGCCATGGAAGCACATTTCCCTCAGCCCCAGGTACCGCCTCCCTTGGCACTAATAGTTCAGGCCCCAACAGGTCCATGTACTTGGCAGCGAGTCAGAGAGACATTTCATAAAGGACATCCATCTGAGTTTCAAGGTAGTACCGATATAGTGGAGGCGTGCAACTGGAAGAAAAATATCCAGCGCCACTTGCGCATGCTTGAGTTCACCGAGGTACAGAAACTAATGCTAGCTACTTTTCGTCTATCGGGAGTGGGCTTATAGTGGTAGGAGTCAGTTACCACCGCTGAGGATAGAGGGGCAACGGAAATTTCTGAGTTTTGGGTGCGGTGTGACCGCAAGTACTTTCCACCAGCGGTAGAGTCTGAGATGAAGAAGTAATTCAGTGAGGTGGTTCAGGGTGATCGCTCAGTTGTTGATTACGATAAGGAGTTCACCTGTTTGGATAACTTTGTGCCAAACTAGGTGAGCGATGTGGAGCGAAAGAAATCAAAATTTATGGATGGCTTGGCCTGGATAATCAAGAAGCATTTAATCGGTAATTCGGTATTGGTGAATTATACAAATGTCGTCAACGCCGCTCTACTACACTGCCAGGATCATCGCTTCCATGCGAAGGGAAGCAAGAAAGGTGAGCCTAGCCATCCAGGAAAATTGGATGGAGGTAGTGTTAGCAGCACACCGCAGCAGTAGATAGCGGGTCAGCTAGGGCAGGATTCCCGACAGGGGAACTCTGCAAGGAGGTTTAGGCATGGGAGGCATCGATTTGACAGACAGGTCCAGTACGGGCCCTATCAGCCAATTCCTCAGGGACAAGGGAACCAAGGGGGAGGCCAGCAAGGTCAAGGCCATTAGGGCCAACGTCAAGACCAACAGGTCCAAGGGCAGAGGCAGTTTTAGTGACACTATTTCACATGTGTCCAGTAGGGTCACAAGAGTAGGAATTGTCCACAGAAAGACAGGGCACGGTAGCAGGGTGCCCAATAGGGGAAGCAGGCTCCATTAGCCTAGCAGCAGCACTGGCCCCACAGCAGCAGCCAGGCCAAATGCACTACGTGCGTGTGTTCAATGTCCGGGACGTTCCTTTCCAGCCAGTATCTCCAGCACCGTCGACAGTCACGGGTACATTTCCTATCCATTGATTAGAGGGTAGTATTCTATTTGACATGGGGGTGACACATTCCTTTATTTCCACTAGATTTTCACGGGCATCCAGCCTCTTAGAGATAGCCAACACTCATCTTATGTGTGTGGAATCACCGATGGGTAGTGGGTCCCTTATACACTCGATTTGTAAGGGTGTGGACATTATGATCTGGAGTTTGAGTCTAGTGGCAGACCTTCTGGTGTTGGATACGGAGGGTTATGATGCCATCCCAGGGATGGATTGGTTGGAGGGTTATAGGGAAATGGTGGATTGCTATGAGAGGACTATCGTGTTTGATGATGCTTAGAACAGCACCACCAGATAAGAGGTGGTAGATCTCAAACAATAATAACAATGGTCGCAATAGAGTTATATATGCATGTAGGTATATAGAAAGAGGTGAGTAAAAGAGGAATGAAGACAATGATATATAGTTGTTCAGCCAATCAGTCCTACATCCACTATGAGTGTGTGATCCACTAAATATGGGCACTAATGGCCTTGGATACAATGCACATAAGCTTTCTCTCTCTATTGTGTGTACAAATAGAGTTTTAACTAGGGTTTCAATTATCGATCCTTTTGCAAGGTTGAAGATGGCAAGTATATATAGGGCTTGGGGGGAGTAATGTACCCCCCAAGCATGCATTGAGTATGTGAATGATGATCTAGCTAATCCCCTATTGATACTTGGCCGGGCCACTTGTAGGTAATTATGCCATAATATTCCCTCACGTGTAGGAATGATCTTTTTATAACGATTTAGTCCCGTGCTACATGAGTCCCGCACACTATTCCACGCATCTCCCAAATCACGCACCATGCCAATGTCACCCTCGAGCTATAGTGACAGGCCGAGTCTGATGCTAATCTTATGGAGGTCCTAATTTCTAAACGTAAGACATTTGTACTGTCGAGTTCCATAGGGTCGGTCAGTTGCTTGGTCATCCGAATAGCACCCAAGTTGAGGCTTCTATCTTCACGGGCTTTGGCTGATTTGGGCCATCAAACAATATACTTATCAATAGAGGGGTCGGCCTCCATAGGGTTGTTCGATCATACAGTCATCTAAACTGTGTTGCCAATGATGGGGTCGGCCTAGTTATCCCCCCATCTTCAGTATGATCCCCTGGGGGTAGAAGTACGTCTGAGATCTCGTCCTAGATGAGGATACCATCGGCTTGGTCGAGGGTATATTTTGGTATATCAATCACCCCTAGCCCTTAGTCATCGATGCTGTTGAGGTGGCTGAGGGGTAATATTATCTTTGGATGTTGAGTTGATGAATGGTTAGGCTGATGAGTGACATTTGTCAGGTATCAATCATCATTTTGTGTTCCCTAAGAATGTTGGTTGCATATTACACTTGGAACATTGTGCCCTAATGATGATTTTCCTCGTGAGTTATGTGCCGCTTAGGTTATTGGGCCCAATAATGACTAGGTATTTTAGCATTTTGAAAAGACTTTTTCTCTTTCTTCTGTTTCTTCTTCACGCGCACTCTCTCCCTCTCTCTAACCTTGTCATTTAACCTCCATTATTGCATTTTCGTGAAAGCTCCAAGTTTCTTCCAGTTTCTTTTACCTTCGGTCTTCTTTTATAGGTAATCTCTTCATCGTTCTTTCCAATCTCTTTCTCTTTTGTACTGATTTTTATGTGACTTCTCCCATAGTTGTTTTTCTTTATTCTTTCGGTGGGTTTTCATCCGCTTAGGGTTTCCCTTCCACCGTTGGTTAGTGGTTTTAGGGCTGGATACTGGCAGCTAAGCTAGTTTGTCCCCCTTTTCAACTATCTCGTAGTTGTTCTAGGTCGAATTAGGCCCCCCTTAAATTTTTTGGTGGCACTCTGGTCATCCCTTCCGGCGTGCTCTATATTCAGTCCCTCATGTTCTTAGTTCTTTTGATAAACTTTTTAAGTTTAATCTTATGGTCAACGTGGTCAATTATTTAACTTGTTTGTAGGTTGTTTGAGAAAAATCCTCAAGTGTAGGTTCTTCCTCTTAATGCTCCATAGGCTTTACAATTTAGCCAAGGAGTTTCCAACTTTGAGAGAGATGTGTTTTGCCGAGATTAGGAGAATAGAATAAGAGAATGAGTCTAGATGTAGGGCCAACCCTATCTGGGTACGACCCATTTTCCTCATTCTATTAGCTACAATTTTACCGTCACCCTCTGAGCCCTTTGGATCATCTTATCGTCCATCTGAGAGTTAGAGTCAAGAAGGAGTCATGTATAAACGATCCAGAGCATCGTCCTCTTTTGGTGTTGGGACCTTTGGAAGAGACGACCCCTTAAGCCTTAACCCTCGTGAATAGTTTGATGGAACAGTTAACCCTGAAGCTATCCCTATGACTACTATGTCCCCCCTTGAATTCCAAGCCACTTTTCCAAGTGGCCCCCCATACTTTGATAACGATGAGGCTGGCATAGCCGGGGACGAGGGAAGTGAGGATGAGGGTAGTGGGGCCGAGGGCGAGAATGAGAGTTCAAATGTTGAAGAAGAGGTCAACACTTCAACGACCTCATCTTATGTATCGTTTGTTAATGATCGTGGTCTCTTATTATGAATACATTCCTTCGGTGTAAATCCCAACGTTATTATGAGGATCCCGGATGAAGATGAGAAGGTCTTCCAGGGGAGAGAGGGATAATTCTCCATGTATGAGCAAATGTTTAGGGTCGGCATTAGGTTGCCTCTTCATCGTGCCATAGTTGACATACTCTCTTCTCTTGGGGTTGCTCCTACCCAACTTCCTTCTAACTCCTGTAGGATCATCCTTGGATACATCTCCCTTTAGAATAACACATTTACTGACGAGCCATTGGCTGAACTGTTCCTGGCTTGTTACAACATAACCTCCTCATCCAAGCAACTTGGATACTTCCATCTAGGGGCTAGGAGATCAGACAAGAAACCTATACATATTGTACAAACTTCCAACCATGATTAAAAGAAGAGGTTATTCTTTATTTCTGGGGATTGGAAATTCCCCACCGGGGTTGATCCTCCAGAAGACAGCATGAGGGTCCCAAGAGCATGGTCTAACCCCTCCATGAAAGCAAGGTTAGACCATGTACTTAGCTTAGATAAAAGAGTTATAGCCGACTATCTGAGGGAGAATGGGAAGGAGGGTGCGATTCCCAAATTTGAAGATTTAATGACCCCTCGTCTCCTCAAAGAAGCTAGCCTGAGGTCGGTACTTTGACAGAATTATGTGAGTTTCTTTTTGTTTTAATTTTTTGAATTGTTCCTTCTTTAGTATTACTTGTATCTGACATGTCATCTTACCTTTGCAAGTCGTCCTCCAGGCATACCTGATTCACTTTGGGAAATATTGGCTCCAAGTCTGTTGGCTGGTCTTAAGAAGAAAGGCAAACAGCCTCAGCAATAATAGAAGAAAGAAACTACAGTGGGGTCGATGACTGTGGAGCCGAGCCCTGCGGACTCACGAAAGAGGAAAGAGAGAGACGTTCCTGCTGAAGGTCTACGAGGATAAGGATGAATGCCGTAGATACGCACTGAGGGGACGAGTTCCTCCTCTCTAGATGCCTTATGGTCGGCCAACCTGATCGTGCTAAAGGACGACCCCTCCTCTCTGATTACCCACAGGAAGGATGCTAAGGCATCCATGTTCTCTTCCCCGTCCTCGTCTGATTATGACTTTTTGGCTAAGATGCCCCTGCCCAAAGTCTACGACTTTGAGCTTCACAGTCTGGCCCAGGTACTTTTATCACACCCCTTTTATTTACAATTCAAGTGTAACCTCGTCTAACTTTTCTCTCATCCTTTTCAGTTTGTCTATGCCTTTACCTCAGCAATGAAATGGATGGTCGAGAACTATTCAAAATTCCAAGAGGCTGAGAGGGCCATTCAAAATGAGGTCGACTTGAAGACTCGACTGGAAAACGTCAAGAAAGAGTTGGAGCATGTGAAGGATGAACATCTGAGGGTTCTTGAAGAGCTTAATAGAGAGCATACTGAGCAACTGAGACAAAAGGATGAGCTTCTGTCGGTCAAGGACGACGCTTTGACCACTCAGTCAACACAATTCAAGTCGTATCTTAATGCAACTGTTCAGAGGGTTGGGACGGTTGTGTGGAGGCATACAAACTCTATGATGAGTTTTAAGGCTTCGGCCTTAAGTACCTAGAGAGGGGAATTAAGACGGTCTATCGGTGGGTCGTCTTGAAGTTCATCAACGCAGTTTCAGCCATTCGCCCCACCTTGGATGCTGCAGACTTAGAAGACCCTTTGATGGCCGAGGCTCTATCCCACATGGAGTCTCAGACAGCTGTTAAGGGTACTGGGACATTTGCGGATCGGCCTCCGGCCAATGTTTATGACCCTGCCTTACCCTCTGAGGCAGCTCTTTAGGGTGGTCATTTGTGACCTAGACCCTCTTGATGTAACTTTATTTTGTCTTATATTATTTTTTTACCTTTATTTGGGACACTTTGGGTATCATCCCCTCATCATATTATAACTTCTTATATGTTTAATGAGAATATCCTTCTTTTCCATTTGTGTCTTTTTGTCTGCTATTTTTACAGTAACTTTCACCAACCATTTTCCAAGTCCTCCCTCGTCTTTCTAGAGAGTGAATGGAGGGTTGTCCCTACCATTCATCCTCATTATAGTCGAGGGTGGTTATCCACCAAATTAATGGTGTTTTCAAATATAAGTCCTCCCTCGTCTTTCTTGAGAGTGAATGGAGGGTCGTCCCTACCATTCACCCTTATCATAGTCGAGGGTGGTTATCCACCAAATTAATGGTGTTTTCAAATGCAAGTCCTCCCGCGTCTTTCTTGAGAGTGAATGGAGGGTCGTCCCTACCATTCACCCTCATCATAGCTGAGGGTGGTTATCCACCAAATTAATAGTGTTTTCAAATATAGGTCCTCCCTCGTCTTTCTTGAGAGTGAATGGAGGGTCATCCCTACCATTCACCCTCATCATAGCTGAGGGTGGTTATCCACCAAATTGATGGTGTTTTCAAATATAGGTCCTCCCTCGTCTTTCTTGAGAGTGAATGGAGGGTCGTCCCTACCATTCACCCTTATCATTGTCGAGGGTGGTTATCCACCAAATTAATGGTGTTTTCAAATGCTCCTCCCTCGTCTTTCTTGAGAGTGAATGGAGGGTCGTGCCTACCATTCGCCCCCATCATATATTTAAATATGATTGTACGGTAAAAACCCGTACCGTACGGTAAAAAATGGTACGGTAAAAACCCGTACCGTACGGTAAAAACCCGTGCGGTACGGTAAAAACCGTGCTGCCGCCCGCGATCGACTGCCTACGGCGCCCATCATCCCCCGACGGCGTCCAAACCAGACCGCCGGCGACCCCTCATTCCCTCTCTCTCTCTCCCTTGCCGGCGGCGTTCCTCACCATCGTCGGCCAGCGTCCTGCCAGCCTCCATCGTCGGCGATGAGCCTACTCCCCCTCCGACCTCCTGCTCCAGTGCAATCCCTTCGACCCAACCCAAAAACCAAGCTCCATAGCCATCCTCAACCCATTTAATTTATTCTCCAAATGAAAAAATCGTGCCTGCATAAACCCAAATACAAAACCAAAAGTCAAGACCAAGTCAACCAAATAAAGCCACATGCCAATTAATACCTCACTTATTCCCATTTTACCCATTATACCCCAACTAACTACCCAAAACCAAATCCCAAAATTACCCTCACCCAAATCAGATTTTTGTGACCTCACACCCTCATGCACATGTGCTCTCACCTTTCCCACATGTTCACCATAGCCAATTCCCATTTTTACCCCCATGCTCCATGCCTACTATAAATTGAAGAAGAAGACCCATTTGCAAAGGATCTCAAAATTAGTTTTAAGCTAGGTGTGATAAAATTCTCCCCATCCCTCTATGTTGAGTATTTGCATTTTTAGCAAATACCTCAATATAAAGGTGTGTGTTGAAAATTATCTCTAGGATAAAATTCACCCCACCCCTCTATTATGAGTTATTGCATTTTTAGCAATTAATTCAAAATAGATTGATGTAGTGAAATTTATCTCTTATGGGAGGTAAATTCTAACCCATTACTTTATGTTGAGATTTTGCATTTTTAGCAATTATCTCAATATAAATTAATGATCTAGAATTTATTTCTTTGGATGAGTTCTAATGTACAATTTTAGGATTTTAGGATTTGCATTTTTAGCAAATCTCTTTTATTATTTAATTGTTCATTATGAATTCATCCACTATCCTTTTAATTTTTAGTTTGTAATTTTTAGTTTAGATTCAATAAATACATGAGTGAGGAATTGTAATTGAGAGATTGATGATGTAATTGAAGATTTCAAGTCAATTCAAGACTTAAATGGGTTTGATTTATTCCTCTCTTTTACTTTTATTTTAATCATCTCATGCTTTCAATTGTTTATCTTATATTTTTGGATGATGATTATCGAGGGTTAATCTCCCATTAATGGGATGAAATTTTGAAGCCCTCATGAATCCAATTTAGTCAGTTTACTTTTTAGCATAATTTTGTTTATCTCACCTTTCTTAAATTAGCTTTTACTTCTTAATTAGTAGTTATAAAAATTAGTATAGTTAGTTAGTTAAAAAAATCCCTTGAAAAATCCATAAAAAAATATAAAAAGCAAAAATAAATAAATAATAATAAAATGCAAATGAATCTATATATATATCCTCTCCAATATTGTGTTTCACCCTTAGATATGGATTGACTCCCTTACTTACCCTCTACACTAGTTTTGTTATAATTTTGTAGGTTCAAGGGAAATTTTGATGGATAGAGAAGTTGCACAACGACAAAAATCTACAAGAGAAGCAATTTTTCTTTTCATCAAATGGCGTCGTTGTCGGGGAGCTTAGAGATAGGAATTTTAGAGAGAGAATTGTAGAGAAAATTATCCTTGTAAATAGTTTTTCCTTTTTTTTTATTTTTTTTAGATATTTATCAGAAATTAATTGTTGAGTGATTCAAATGAGTGTTTGTATGTAATTGAATATGGTGGAAAGCTCACTTTGAATGGATGTTGCTCAATTTCAATGGAGGATTAGAGTCCAATTTTACAAATCAAGGAGACTTGTTTGAAGATTTGTCCTCTTACCCTTCTATTTTATTTGTTTATGCCTTTAATTATTAATTTGTCAAATTTTATACCATGTTAGGCTAAATCCCCTTTCAAGGGGTGGGGTGAAACCCTTATTTGATATTATTTTAGTTTAATTAGTTTGATTACTTGAAATTTCCCTTTGAATGTTAATTTTGATCCCTCACCCTTAGATTTACGCCTCGAGAGAGGGTAAATGATTTTCGAGAGAAAATCAAAATTCTAGTGATAATACCCATTTTAGATTCGAGCTAGAGATAGGGGTTTCTTAAGTGGGGTATTATAACTTGAATTTCAACTCTAAATTTAATTTCTAAGATTGACATAAATTCTAATTGATCGATCCTAGCGGGTGATTAATTAAAAGGAGTGTAGATCTAATTTTCTAGAGTTGTGGGGTGTTAAACTTAATATTCTAAAATGTTATTATTAAAATTACATTTGCAAAGAGAGTTGGTTTGTAATTTTAATAGTAATTTGAGAGAATTCAAATAATTAAATTAATTAATTAGAATAATTAAAATTTGTGGTGTAATCCCACTCCTTGATTGTTCTCACAATTATTTACCTCACTTTATCTTTTATTTTAGTGTTAGACCTTATTTTTCATTTTAGTCACTTTCTAGTTAGTATTTTCATCTTAGTTTAGTTTAATTTAAAACCTCACCTCACGCTTTCGTTTTAATATTGAAAAAGCTAAAAAAAATTAGAAAAAGTGAAAAAGCACAAAAAGAAAATAAAAAGTGAATTACAATTGAATTTGTCTCTAGCTTACTCCCTAGAAAGTGGATTGATACCCTGACTTACATCTATACTTGAGTTTATTAATTTTGTAGGTATGTGAGGATTTTTGACTAACTTGGCTTTCATCAAACAACGACCACCAAATTAATGGTGTTTTCAAATATAGGTCCTCCCACATCTTTCTTGAAAGTGAATGGAGGGTCGTCCCTACCATTAAACCTCATCATAGCCGAGGGTGGTTATCCACCAAATTAATGGTGTTTTCAAGTATATGTCCTCCATCGTATTTCTTGAGAGTGAATGGAGGGTCGTACCTACCATTCACCCTTATCATAGCCGAGGGTGGTTATCCACCAAATTAATCGTGTTTTCAAATATTGGTCCTCCCTCGTCTTTCTTAGAGTGAATGGAGGGTCGTCTCTACCATTCACCCTCATTATAGATGAGGGTGGTTATCCACCAAATTAATGGTGTCTTCAAATATAGGCCCTCCCTCGTCTTTCTTGAGAGTGAATGGAGGGTCGTCCCTACCATTCACCCTTATCATCGCCGAGGGTGGTTATCCACCAAATTAATGGTGTTTTCAGAACCAAATTTCCCTCGATGTTGTTGATAACATATGGATGTAGTTGTCCCCATCCATGTTGTCGTATCACCAATTAGCATTTAAGCCTACTTCACCATAAATGGTGTTTTGTAATTTAACATGAACTATCCCACAACACATTTGAATTGACAAATGACAAGATGAGGGGCCAATAGAATATTCTCATTAGCATTCCAAATGTTTTTACAAAATAACACATTATAATTGTGAATAAGTAGGACATCAAATACAACATCATTGATAGTATTTCTTCAAATGATCTGCGTTCCAGTGATTTGAAAAGGGTTCCCCTTCAAGGTTTTTTAGCCTATAGGTTCCTGGGACAACTTCATCAATGACCGTGTATGGGCCATGCCAATTTGGGTGAAGCTTAATAGGCTTTTGCCATGTCTTTTTGAGGACTAGGTGCCCCCTAGCTATCATCCTTTCCTTTACTCTCTGGTTATAAAACTTGGTTGTCTGTCTTATCAAGAAATTCATCTCCAGTCTCAGTGTGACAACCCGTATATAATTACGATTAATTATGCTTAAATCATGATTAGCTTATGTGATATGATTAGTGTGTTGTTAATATATATGATGTTAATTTATTATGTTTAGTCTAATCCTACCTTCAAAAAGCATGAAATGTCAAATTAGTTACAAATACAAAAAATTTGAAGGTTTCGGTAGGAATGTGCATGTTTAAGGCTAGTTTTGACCCTTATGACATAAAAATTGACTTGAGGTGAAAACTATATAGTCGTAGATAAGTGAATTATGGGTGTAACACAACAAACGGTGTGTGAAATGGAGGTTCGAGTGAGAAGTTATACCAAAATTATGAAACAAGGGCAAAACAGTCCATCCGTTAAGTAGTATTTTGTCTTATTATGGCAACAAATGTTTTATTCTCATTGGTTGGGAAGGGTGGTGGATTTGGCCGACCTTAAACCTTTATAATTGCCTCTTTATTCATCCAAATGCAGCAATGAGAGATTTTAAGCTTAAGGAAAGAGAAGTAGGAAGTTAGGAAGAAAAAGTGAGGAGAAAATTGAAAAAAAATTCATAGAAAATTACGTAAAAGCCCCGAAGGTAATTCTAACTGCAAATCTTATTGTTTTTCTTATATTTATGTTTTATATGATAGCAATCATCATTGTTTTACTAAACTTTCAGCCCTTTACATATATGTTTGGTTAGATGAAAGTTTAAGTTAAGTTTAATGTATAAAACCCTAAAAGTGCTTTGTTTAGAAACTCTGTTTATTCAAACTTCCATATATTTTTGTGTACTTACTGGAATTGATTGATTCCAATTGAATATTAACCTGGACTCATATATGTATGACATATCCGAAAATCATGTGAAAATACCAATAAATGAGACCTTGGTGGGAGTTTGAAGTTTGGGTATGAAACCTGCCCTAAGGGTGAAAATATGCCCGCCATGTGTTCGGTGTTTTGCTTAACATAGCAAACGAACCTTAAAAATTATGAAACTTTAATCTTATATTTTTAAATGTGTTTAATGATGTTGGGTAAAATATCATAGAAATTTATGATGTATAAAAATCATGAAAATTCCTGGAATTTGAATGAACGATAAAAGAGCCTATAGGGCAGATTTGCTATGTAGTGAAGAAATAAGCTTATTTTGCTCTATGAAACTCGGAATGATGTGCTGTCTTTTGTTTTGGAAACATGATATAATAAGGATTGGATTACCAATAATAATTAAAAAGGGTTTGGGCTGTAATTTGAATATGTTAGAGATCAGAACCTGAGTCTAGATGGGACTTCATTTTAATGAATGATTTGAATTGAGTAATATAATGCTTATGAATTGAGTTATGATTGAAGTTATTCTTTGGACTATTAACATTCTTATGATGATACTAATATTGTAAGAATGATAGGAAGGGAAGAAGATCTGATTGAACAAGTACCGGATAAAGGCAAGGGAATAGCCAGTTAAACTGTCAAGGTGAGTGTACTTATGATTTGTTTCATATATAAATATGAATATAGCTCTAAGAGCGGATTTGTTTGAATACTTCGGTATTCAGGATTTGTTTGGATATTAAAATATCCAGGATTGGTTGGGTCTTATGATCCAAGATTGGAATTAGACAAAGATCCAATGATTTGTTGGGACTTATGTTCCAGGATTTGTTATTGCCAATGGGCAGAATTATTTGGAACTTATGTTCCAGGATTTGTTATTGCCAATGGGCAGAATTAATTGGAACTTATGTTCCAGGATTTGTTATTGCCAATGGAAAAAATTATTTGGAACTTATGTTCCAGGATTTGTTATTGCCAATGGGCAGAATTAATTGGATCTTATGATCCAGGATTTGTTATTGCCAATGGGCAGGATTGTTCGGATTTTATATCCACATATTCTATATAGAATTGTTATTACATTGTAGGGAAGGAGTACCTCACTAAGCTTAATGCTTACAGTTTATATTTTAACAATTTCAGGTTTGTATGTTGCCAACTAGAATACCATATGACCGGTAACTTCGAGAGTTTCACCGTTGGAAGGAGCCGGGGTTTAAATGTGGGGATTTTATCATAGTCACACTGAAGATTTTAATTTACTCACACATTGTATATTTTGCGTTAGTATGGATTGAGTTGATGATTGTGAAATTTTATCGTAGTTAATCATAGTATTGTATGTCCGCTTAATTATGACTCTGATATTGATTTCGTTATGGCACAAGAATAATATTATGTTGATTATGCACATTATGCAGTAAAATATGGATAGATGAATTATATTTCCAATGGGCTCAAGATTATGATTTAATTATTCTAATAATAAATGATTAGTATGGATATTGGGTTTGGGGTGTGACAATTAGTTGTATCAGAGCGTCTAGGTTATTAATTCTGGACGTGTTTGACGATTAGATGGCAGTTATTGATTGATTTGATATTGTTGAATTGTTTATATACTAACCAATAGTTTAGTACTGTAAACTGTTTATATTGGTTGTTAGAATTTTATTGTATTACAGATAATTCCCGATGGAACCTGGGAGTGGACAACCTAGGGAAGAGGGAGTAGCTTCTCGTACGGATAATACTGAAGTAGAGCAAAGTGTTGCTGGAAGGGCTAGAGAGCAAGAGCAGCCTACGGAGATGCAAATAATGGCTCAGGCAATACTGAGGATGGCAGAGCAACAAGAACGAAATATGGCGCAAATGGCGGAGCAACAGGCTAGATATCTGGAATCAAAGACTGTGGCCAGAATTGAGAGAGAGGCAAGAAAGGAAATGAAAGATTCCATGCATGAGAAGTTTTTGAAGCTCAATCCTCCAGAATATTCAGGGTCGGTGGAACCTACAGAAGCTGAGATGTGGGTCAGAGATATAGAGACCATCTTTGCAGTTATGAAAGTTCCGAATGACCAGAAAGTGAATCTAGCTGTGTTTAAGCTGAAAGGAGAGGCCAAATATTGGTGGGAAGCCAGCAACCATTTGGTGCCCAGAATGGAAGGTACTGGTGTTATTACTTGGGATGAGTTTATTAAAGCTTTGTACTTTAAGTATTTCCCTAAAGTTTATAGGAGGGAGAAGGTGAGGGAATTTATAAATTTGACCCAAGGGAAAATGTCCGTGAGGGAGTATGATGCTAAATTTACTGCTTTGTCTAGATTTGCTACTAAGTATGTGCAGGATGAAGGAGATAAATGTAGTAAGTTTCAAGATGGACTGATTTGTCCTATTAAAAATAGAGTGGCCACTTATGAGTTAGAAGATTATGCTTCTCTGGTAAACAAAGCCACGATAGCAGAAAGGCAAATGAACGAAGGTGTTGCGAGCAGAGAGAGTTTTAAGAAAAGTAGATTCGACGCATCTCAGTATAGGGGAGGTGAGAGTGGAAGTGTTAAGGTGGAACCTCATAAATTTCAGAGAGGTGGTGGATATAGTGGTAGAGGCCAAGGGAGGTTTGGCAAAGATACTAGGGGTGGAGAATCTTCTAGTCTGGTTAGGAGGCCAGGGAGAGGTGAGGCACCGGCGAGAGTTGTTACATGATTCTTTTGTAAAGAGGAGGGGCATTATAAATTCGAGTGTCGTAAGCTTAAAGGAGTGGAATGCTACCATTTTCATGAAGTGGGGCATGTTAGGAAGGATTGTCCGCAGTTGGCAGAGACTACAACACCACCTAGCGAAGCAGCAAGCAGAGTGTTATCTCCAGGCAGTTCAGTGAAAAGTATAGGCAGAGGACAAGCCAGTGGTTCCAGGCCAGGTGGACGAGTCTTTACGATGAAAGAGGCTCAGATTACTCCAGATGTGGTGACAGGTACACTTTCGTTTACTGATAGAAGTGCTTATGTTTTGATTGATCCTGGTTCCACACATTCTTTTGTGTCATTTGCATTTTCCATATATCTGAATAGACCATGTACTCATTTAGATGTGGGGTTGGGTATTTCCATGCCTATGGGGGATATGATTATAGTCGAATATGTTTTTCGTGATTGTGTTTTGACTGTGGGGTCTAGAGATACGATTATAGATCTACTTCCATTGGATATTTCTGATTTTGATATAATTCTGGAAATGGATTGGCTATCCAAATATCATGTATCCATGGATTGTTTCCGTAAGGAAGTTGTTTTTAATATGCCTGGTGAGCCTGAATTTAAATTTGTGGGGGAAAGGAAAATTGTTCCCAGTTGCATCATTTTTGCTATTCAGACGAGGAAATTATTGAGTAAGGGTTGTGAGGGTTTTATTGCATATGTTCTTGACACTAGGAAGGGGGATTTACAATTAGTCGATGTTCCTATTGTACGGGATTTTCCTGAAGTGTTTCCTAGTGAGTTGCCAGGGTTACCTCCAGAAAGAGAAGTTGAATTTAGTATTGAATTAGCACCAGGGACAACCCCTATTTCTATGGCACCATATAGAATGGCACCTGCTGAGTTGAAAGAACTTTAGATCCAGTTGCAAGATTTACTTGATAGGGGCTTTATACAACCCAGTGTATCTCCATGGGGTGCACCAGTTTTATTTGTGAAAAAGAAAGACGGTACTATGCGTTTGTGTATTGATTATAGGCAACTGAATAAAGCCACAATTAAGAACAAGTATCCTTTACCTCGTATAGATGATTTGTTTGATCAGTTACAAGGTGCTAAAGTGTTTTCAAAGATAGACTTGCGATCGGGTTATCATCAGGTGAGGGTGAAGGAAAGTGATATTTCTAAAACCTCTTTTCATACTCGGTATGGTCATTTTGAATTTCTTGTGATGCCTTTTGGGGTGACTAATGCTCCAGCTGTATTTATGGATATTATGAACCGGGTACTGCATCCTTTTGTTGATTCATTTGTGATAGTTTTTATTGATGGTATTCTGATTTATTCACATGATATGGTTGAACATGAAAAGCATCTCATAACTATTTTGAATCTGTTGAGAGATAAGAAGTTGTATGCTAAGTTTAGAAAGTGTGAATTTTGGCTATCACAAGTTGTATTTTTAGGCCATGTTATTTCTGGAGATGGTATATGTGTTGATCCTAAAAAGGTAGAGTCTATTGTGAAATGGGAGAGACCCAATAATGTGACTGAGGTGAGGAGTTTTCTGGGTTTAACTGGGTATTATAGAAGGTTTATTAAGGGATTTTCTTCGATTGCCTTACCAATGACTAAACTAACCCGGAAAGATGTTAAGTTTGAATGGAATTCTGATTGCGAAAATAGTTTTGATGAATTGAAAAAGAGGTTGGTAACTGCACCTGTTCTTACTATTCAACATGGTGGAAATGGTTTTGTTGTTTATACCGATGCTTCACATCAGGGGTTGGGTTGTGTTTTTATGCAGTATGGTAAAGTTATTGCCTATGCTTCTAGGAAGTTGCGTACACATGAACGTAATTATCCTACACATGATTTGGAACTTGCTGCTATTGTGTTTGCTTTGAAGTTGTGGCGTCATTATCTATATGGTGAGGTATGTGAAATTTTTACTGACCATCAAAGCCTTATGTATTTGTTTACTCAGAAGGAGTTGAATTTGAGGCAGAGGTGGTGGATGGAGTTAATTAAAGATTATGATTGTACAATTCACTACCACCCAGGAAAGGCAAATGTAGTTGCAGATGCTTTGAGTAGAAAGGCTTCAGGCAGGTTATCTTGTATTCGATGTGCTAGAGTTGCTCATATTATGGAGTTGAGATTGATGGGAGTGGAATTACAGCTAGAAGATGGGGACAGATTCTTTGTTCATGTAAGCGTGAGGCCTTTGTTAGCTACTCGTATTCATGATTTGCAAGGTCAAGATCCTTTCCTTGAGAAGAAACGACAAGATGTCCAAGATGGTAAGTCTGAAGATTTTTGTATTGTGAATGATGGCACTTTATTGTATAAACAACGGTTATGTGTGCCTAATGTGAGTGGATTGAAAGAGGAAATTTTAGATGAGGCTCATAATTCCATTTATACTATGCATCCTGGTAGTACTAAAATGTATAGGGATTTAAAGGAGCATTGTTGGTGGAATAATTTGAAGAAGGAAATAGCTGATTTTGTTGCTAGGTGCTTTATATGTCAGCAAGTGAAAGTGGAGCATCAGAAACCTACTGGTTTACTTCAACCATTGCCAATACCATAATGGAAATGGGATCATGTGACAATGGATTTTGTAGTTGGGCTTCCTCGATCTCAGAAGGGGTCAGATTCGATTTGGGTAGTAGTAGACAGGTTAACTAAGTCAGCTCACTTTCTAGCAGTCAAGACTACGTATACGGTTGATAGGTATGCTAGATTGTATGTTAATGAAATTATTCGATTGCATGGAGCACCTGTTTCTATTGTTTCAGATAGGGACCCTACTTTTACCTCCAGATTCTGGGATAGTTTGCAGTATGCTATGGGTACCAACTTAAAGTTTAGTACGGCTTTTCATCCCCAGACAGATGGGCAGTCTGAAAGAACAATACAGATTTTGGAAGATATGCTTAGAGCTTGTGTGCTTGATTTCAAAGGTAATTGGGATGAATATTTGCCTTTGATAGAATTTTCATATAACAATAGTTTTCAGTCTACTATTGGTATGGCTCCATATGAAGCGTTGTATGGTAGACGGTGTCGTACACCCGTATGTTGGGGTGAAGTTGGTGAGAGGAAGATAGAGGGTCCAGAGTTGATTGAAGTCACCACTGAAAAAGTGAAGATTATTCAAGATAGAATGAGAACGGCTCAAAGAAGACAGAAAAGTTATACGGATAAGAGACGAAAAGATTTAGAATTTCAGAAGGGGGATTACGTGTTTCTTAGGATATCACCATGGAAAGGAGTTATGAGATTTGGAAAGAAAGGTAAATTAAGTCCACGCTACATTGGACCTTATGAAATTCTTGAGAAAGTCGGGATGGTTGCCTACAAGTTAGCGTTACCACAGGAGTTAGCCCGATTACATGATGTTTTCCATGTTTCTATGTTGAGAAAGTATGTAGCGGACCCTTCACATGTATTGGTGGAACAACCTATTGAGTTGAAGGAAGATTTGAGCTACGTGGAAGAACCGCTTGCTATCGTTGATAGGAAAGAACAAATATTAAGATCAAAGGTGATCCCACTTGTCAAAGTTGTGTGGAGACGGCATTCCATGGAAGAAGCTACATGGGAGAGTGAGGATAGCATGAAAATACTTTATCCGTATTTGTTTGATTCGGACAACCAAGGTATGTCAATTTCGAGGACGAAATTTCCTAACAGGGGGAGAATTGTGACAACCCGAATATAATTACGATTAATTATGCTTAAATCATGCTTAGCTTATGTGATATGATTCGTGTGTTGTTAATATATATGATGTTAATTTATTATGTTTAGTCTAATCCTACCTTCAAAAAGCATGAAATGTCAAATTAGTTACAAATACAAAAATTTGAGGGTTTCGGTAGGAATGTGCATGTTTAAGGCTAGTTTTGACCTTTATGACATAACAATTGACTTGAGGTGAAAAATATATAGTCGTAGATAAGTGAATTATGGTTGTAACACAACAAACGGTGTGTGAAACGGAGGTTCGAGTGAGAAGTTATACCAAAATTACGAAACAAGGGCAAAACAGTCCATCCGTTAAGTAGTATTTTGTCTTATTATGGCAACAAATGTTTTATTCTCATTGGTTGGGAAGGGTGGTGGATTTGGCCGACCTTAAACCTTTAGAATTACCTCTTTATTCATCCAAATGCAGCAATGAGAGATTTTAAGCTTAAGGAAAGAGAAGTAGTAAGTTAGGAAGAAAAAGTGAGGAGAAAATTGAAGAAAAATTTATAAAAAATTTCGTAAAAGCCCCGAAGGTAATTCTAACTGCAAATCTTATTGTTTTTATTATATTTATGTTTTATATGATAGAAATCATCATTGTTTTACTAAACTTTCAGTCCTTTACATATATGTTTGGTTAGATGAAAGTTTAAGTTAAGTTTAATGTATAAAACCCTAAAATTTCTTTGTTTAGAAACTCTGTTTATTCAAACTTCCATATATTTTTGTGTACTTACTGGAATTGATTTATTCCAATTGTATATTAACCTGGACTAATATATGTATGACATATCCTAAAATCATGTGAAAATACTAATAAATGAGACCTTGGTGAGAGTTTGAAGTTTGGGTATGAAATCTGCCCTAAGGGTGAAAATATGCCCGCCATGTGTTCGGTGTTTTGCTTAACATAGCAAACGAACCTTAAAAATTATGAAACTTTAATATTATATTTTTCAATGTTTTTACTGATGTTGGGTGAAATATCATAGAAATTTATGATGTATAAAAATCATGAAAATTCCTGGAATTTGAATGAACGATAAAAGAGCATATAGGGCAGATTTGCTATGTAGTGAAGAAATAGGCTTATTTTGCTCTAGGAAACTCGGAATGATGTGCCGTATTTTGTTTTGGAAACATGATATAATAAGGATTGGATTACCAATAATAATTAAAAAGGGTTTGGGCTGTAATTTGAATATGTTAGAGATCAGGACCTGAGTCTAGATGGGACTTCATTTTAATGAATGATTTGAATTGAGTAATATAATGCTTATGAATTGAGTTATGATTGAAGTTATTCTTTGGACTATTAATATTCTTATGATGATACTAATATTGTAAGAATGATAGGAAGGGAAGAAGAGCTGATTGAACAAGTACCGGATAAAGGCAAGGGAATAGCCAGTTAAACTGTCAAGGTGAGTGTACTTATGATTTGTTTCATATATAAATATGAATATAGCTCTAAGAGAGGATTTGTTTGAATACTTCGGTATTCAGGATTTGTTTGGATATTAAAATATCCAGGATTGGTTGGGTCTTATGATCCAGGATTGGAATTGGACAAAGATCCAATGATTTGTTGGGACTATTATTCCAGGATTTGTTATTGCCAATGGGCAGAATTATTTGGAACTTATGTTCCAGGATTTGTTATTGCCAATGGGCAGAATTAATTAAAACTTATGTTCCAGGATTTGTTATTGCCAATGGGCAAAATTATTTGGAACTTATGTTCCAGGATTTGTTATTGCCAATGGGCAGAATTAATTGGAACTTATGTTCCAGGATTTGTTATTGCCAATGGGCAGAATTAATTGGATCTTATGATCCAGGATTTGTTATTGCCAATGGGCAGGATTGTTCGGATTTTATATCCACATATTCTATATAGAATTGTTATTACATTGTAGGGAAGGAGTACCTCACTAAGCTTAATGCTTACAGCTTATATTTTAACAATTTCAGGTTTGTATGCTGCCAACTAGAATACCATATGACCGGTAACTTCGAGAGTTGCACCGTTGGAAGGAGCCGGGGTTTAAATGTGGGGATTTTATCATTGTCACACTGAAGATTTTAATTTACTCACACATTGTATATTTTGCGTTAGTATGGATTGAGTTGATGATTGTGAAATTTTATCGTAGTTAATCATAGTATTGTATGTCCGCTTAATTATGACTCTGATATTGATTTCGTTATGGCATAAGAATAATATTATGTTGATTATGCACATTATGCAGTAAAATATGGATAGATGAATTATATTTCCAATGGGCTCAAGATTATGATTTAATTATTCTAATAATAAATGATTAGTATGGATATTGGGTTTGGGGTGTGACACTCAGCCTCTTCCAAGGTGACTTCAGCCACAAAATCTGCTAAGGCTTGTCCCTTGATAGCCATCTTGGGTTGGTATATAATATTAAATTCTCCCAATTCAATTGCCCAGGCCATTAGCCTCCCCGACTTTTTTGGCTTGTGAATGACCTGCCTAAGAGGAGAGTCAGTTAGGATGACCATTGAATGGGCCTGGAAGTATGGTTTCATTTTCCTTGAGGCGTGAATCAATGCGTAGGCTAACTTCTCCATTCTGGGGTATCTTTACTCTTCTCCTTGAAGTGCTTTACTATTGAAATAAACCAACTTCTGCACTCTGTCTTCCTCTCTTTACTATCGCAGTACTGATGGCTGACTCTGAGACTGCTAGGTACATATACATCTTTTCACCTTGCACCGGACGAAATAAAAGCAATAGAGACCCTAGGTAGGACTTTAATTCTTTAAAAGCCCTGTCACATTCCCCGTTCCACTTGAAGGCCTTTCTAAGAATTTTGAAAAATGGTAGACATTTATCTCTGACTATGGATAAAAATTTATTCAAAGAAACCACTCGCCCTGTGAGCCTCTGAACATCTTTAACGGTCTTGGGGGTCTTCATTTCTTGCAGAGCCTTTATCTTCTCAGGTCTGGCCTCAATACCCCTTTGATTGACGATGAACCCCAAGAACTTTCCAGCTCCGACCCCAAAGACGCACTTGGCTAAGTTGAGCTTCATTTGGTACTTGCCCATCGTATCAAAGGTCCTCTCAAGGTCGGCTACATGATCCTTAGCCTTTAAACTCTTGGTCAGCATGTCGTCTACATAGACCTCCATAGACTTCCCAACTTGGTCTTCGAACATTTTATTCATGAGATGCTGATACGTTGCCCCTGCATTCTTTAGTCCAAAGGGCATGACCCTATAGCAGTATGTACCCTTGTCAGTAATGAAAGTTATTTTTTCTGAGTCTGCAGGGTTCCCGCCTAATAAAATACCGGGTGATCAGTCATATACCAAATTAAAACAGGAATCCCAGTTGGATCACCTCAGCATCACTGCCGAAAACTTTTAAAGACTTACTAACCTCCTAGTATTCCAAAAGCTGGTGCCAATTTTAACTTTTTAATTAAACCAAAACAGTACATGCGGAATTAAAATATAAACCATTCACACAACTGAATGAAAATAAACTGAATCATAATTACACAACTTGCCGAATAAATCACTGGCCACCAAAAAAATAATCCAATACAAATATCCAACACCTGAATAATATACACCTGAAAACTGTACCGAGAAGTCTGGGCGACAAGCCCTAAATAAAACTGAAACTGATACAAGATTCCTACTCTAGGAATGAATGAATGAATGATGCGTCTAATCCAAACTCCTGCTAGCATCCACATATGCCGCAGCTCCGTGTCCCTAGAATGGAATATCAATCTTGTCGTCCCTGTGGCTGGACACCTAAAAGGTTTTTAAAATAGTTTTATAGCAAGGGTTAGAACCCAAAACATTTTGAAAATATTTAGCAAGTGAGTTAACTGCAGTAATTTAAAATGCATAAATGCGCTTCATATTTAAGTTAGTGTCGCACTCCCTTGTGGACAATATCACCCCTCCACTATTGTGCACACCTACCGGTTACCTTAACCCCACCTAGTTGTGCTACCCCGTCCAACTAGTCCTTGTATAACCTTCCCTTGCCATACTACTCTAACCCGAGTATAATGATTTCCTGAATTATAAGTTATTTCACGATTAACTTAATTAATTCCTTCTTAATGAATATCATATAACCGTAACACAAGTTATAAAAAGTAAATCCATCTCACACTGTATTATTCCCACAAATGAATAACTTAATTAATTTCTCATTAATTAACAGCGTATAATTGTAACCCGAGTTATATAAGGTAAATACATCACACATTGTATTTTCACCTACATATAATATTTACTACCACATTATACGTACCTTTACTAACATCCACACATATATCATACGTGTATCCATCCTTCCGAGTATACCCTCACCGGATGATTCCCTCTAAAATGCTATCTCACTAGGTGTGCTCACAAAACCTAGTTTCCCCAAGTTGGAATCGCTCACCAACTTGGACGAAAATATAAACGAAGTGGAGGCGGTCATATTCCTTCCCTGAAAGTGAGATAAATCCCTCACCCATATATACCGGACGCTATGACCTGGGGATATACTCCCCCTACTCCTCAAGCTAGGGGATTCACCCACATCGCGCAACCTCCCTTGATAGCATTAGAGTATTTACATTGAATAAATATCAAGTCACTGATATTTACTATCACACACAATACACACACACACACACACACACACACATATATATATATATATATAGATATATATATTTATATATACTATCACTACCCGTATATATATACTATGAACCCCGATTTTATCGGGTACTCAAAATCCCGCGCACTGCCTGTAATTTCCTGAGTCTGTGGCCCGACTCAATGTAATTAATTTTCTCACTTAATAATTTATCGTCTTCCCGAGTCTATGGTACGACTCTAATATATTTAACTCACACTTCAATTTATATAATACTTTCCCCGAATCTATGGTCCGACTCCAATTAAATTAATTCACACACTTATTAATTTAATACCTTCCCGAGTCTATCACCCGACTCTAATTAAATTAATTGACACACATATTAATTTAATACCTCCCCAAAACTATCGTCCGACTCTAATTAAATTAATTGACACACATATTAATTTAATACCTCCCCGAGTCTATCGTCCGATTCTAATTAAATTAATTAATACACTTATTAATTTAATACTACCCGAGTCTACAATCTGACTCTTATTAAATTAATTCTTACATCTATTAATTTAATCCTACCAGAGTCTACAATCCGACTCTAATTAAATCAATTAATACACTTATTAATTTAATACTACCCGAGTCTACAATCCGACTCTTATTAAATTAATTCTCACATCTATTAATTTAATCCTACCCGAGTCTACAATCCGACTCTTATTAAATTAATTAACGCATTTATTAATTTAATAACTTGGTGTCACCCAACCATTATCCCCGTACTCACCTACTTGGCCTGTAACTTAGTATTTCTCGAGTCTATGTTCTGACTCCAAATTAATTACTCTCTCTCAATAATTAATTTACTACTTTGATGCCACTTAACCAATATCTCCGGACTCGCTCACTCGGTCCATTTTACATCTCATAATTTCATTCTCACATTTTCACCCATAATGTGTCACACATTTATTTCCATAATTTTCCCAATTATATTTACCTATAATTGTTAGCACACCCGGACTCACCAACTTGGTTCATAATTAAATATTTCACCTGAATTCTTTTAATAATGTAGTGTCACCCAACTACAATTCCCAAACATCATTCTTCGGCCCAATATCAATAATTGAATTATTTCTCCAAATTCGTTCATCTCATGACATACCGTTCACACCCTCCTAAACCCAATTATATCACCCTATAATTGTTAAGGAAAACATATGTCCCATATAAATTTATCACCAAATAAAATTAAGGGAATTAAAATTTAAATTAAACCCTCATTATAAACAAACTGGCCGAACTGCCAATTTCCTGGGACCCTCGATCGATCGAAGGCCCCCGATCGATCGATCGATCCTTCCTGGGCAGCTCTTCTTCCCCACTGCATTACACCATTAACGAAAATTCAAGGTTTGTAAACCTTAATTTCAAATCCTGATCAAGTCATCCCATCACATAAACGTATGAACTTGGATCCTATACATCAGATACACCCTCTAGTATATAAATTTCTCAACTTATCTCACAATTTTTGAAATGGGTTTTCCATTAAAATTCATCAATCTTGTTCTACAACCTAGATTCCAAATCCAGAATTTCTCTCGTTTATACTCCGAATTCTTATTCCAATTAAACATCCATACTCAGATATGTTCAATACAACCATTTTTACTATGAATCTCATTCAATAGTTTCATGAACAAAAACCCCATTTTTGTACCCATTTATCCCCAAAACTAATTTTGGTTTACACATCACTATGATATGAATTGATTATCATACTTTAAGAATCAAAACAGTTAACCACTTGCCTGGAATCGTTCGTAGGGTCTGATTCCGTTGGCGTAGTCCCTCGATTTGGCTCCAAAATCCCCAAATTGGCTTTTTCTAAGCTTTCCCCCAATTCCCTCTCAAGCCCTAGGCTTAGATTTGTGATGGATGCTGATTTCCTAATTCCTCACTTAGGTTAAAACTCTCAATCCTATTTTTCACCTAATGGGCCTAATTAAAGTGGCCCAACTCACCCCGTGTGGGCCCGGCTATGCCCAAAAATACCCCGAGACCCAATTAATACCCCCGGGTACTCTTTTCTGACTATCTCGACCCATCCGGACACAACCGCGCGCTCATAATTGGCATCCAAATTAATTTATAAAAATCCTTATTTCACACCCAATTTAGTCTATACCGACTCCCGGTTGAGATAAGTGCATACCCCGTCATTAATACCCGAAATGACGTAATTAAATTATTACTATTCACTTAGTAAATAAATTTTCCTAAACATTAACCATTCACTTCCCGATTACTATAAAATAAATATATTGTCATAATTAATTCAATTAAAATTACAACACACCAGTAATTTAAAATTCCCGAATTAATTAAATATTAAATGCACAAAAATACGGGGTGTTACACATGAAGATCTGATTGTAGCCTGAGTATGCATCCATGAAGCTCATTAACTCGTGGCCTGCAGTGTCCACCATTTGATCGATGCGAGGAAGAGGGAAACTGTCTTTGGGGTAATATCTGTTGAGGTCAGTGAAGTCGACACACATTATCCATTTCCCATTTGCTTTGGGGACTATGACCGCATTAGACATCCATTCAGGATAGATGACCTCCCTAATAAATTCAGCCTCTTCGAGCTTCTTGACTTCATCCCTTATGACCTCATACTTCTCTCGAGATTAAATTCTCCTCTTCTGCTTTATTGGCTTTGCATCTTCCATCACGTTGAGCTTGTGACACATAATTTCGGGGCCAATACCCGTCATGTCTGCATGACTCCATGCAAAGATACTATGTCTTCTCCTCAACATCTTGATGAGCTCTTCTTTTATATCTGGCTTGATGGCTTTTTTAACCTAGATGGTTTTTTTTCAGCTCATCCTCATTGAGGATGATGGATTCTACCTCTTTCGCGACTTTTCCCTTCTTTAACCTAGTCTTATCCATGGAATCCAGGGTATCAATATTGTAAGTAGTATTTTCTTTCTTGTGCACCTCTCTTTCCTCGGCAGAGTTGAAGTAGCACTCTCGTGTTGTCGTTTAGTCACCCTGAACTTTTCGTACTCTATAAGGAGTCTGGAATTTTATCATCTAGTGAACCGTCGAAGGCCCGGCCTCAAATTCCTTGAGGTCTACTCGTCCCAGTATAATATTATAGGCTGAGAAGACATTTTTATCCATCATAAAAAAGTTGATCTTCTTGGTGAGCCATTTTTGCCACTCATCTCCCATTCTTACATCGGCCCTCATATATCCCTAGGGGGTGAAATTTTTCTCCACTAAAACCGATCAGGGGATGATGGTATGGGACAAGCCTTGCACGGATAAGTCCTAAGGCTTTGAAACATGGCCAAAACATCACGTTTATAAAACTTCCCCCATCTACCAAGATCCTCGGTACCTCACATCTGTGCACCCTGGTGATGATGACGAGAGGGTCGTCATATGGGTCTAGGAGGCCTTTGAAATCCATCCTCGAGAAACCCACTATCAGAGTATCCATGTAAACTTTTTTCCTCTTTTCAGGCTTGGCCATGATAGAGGTTGAGTGCACAGCTTCAACTTTCGTTACTGCCTTCGCTTCAGCTGCATGGGCCTTCATGTCTGCCATTTTTTATCCTCCTCCAGCTAGGCCCCCTAAAACCATTCCAACACCGAATAAAATCATATTAAGCCTCTTCACCGATCCATGGTCGTCCTTTGGTGGAAGGTCAGGATCATCATCATCCTCTAAGGGGTCATCACGCCTGTCTGGGGCGTCTTCTCTACATTTATCACCACATTTATTCTTAGGGTCGTCCCATCGTCCACTCTTAAATGCACCCTTGTCCACATACTTTCTCAACTTCCCCTCTTTTAACATCTTTTTGATTTCATCTTTTAGATCAAAACACTTATCGGTCAAATGGCCATAATCTTGATGGAATTCGCACCACAGGTTTTTGTTCCTCTTGTACGGAGGAGCTCTCAACTTATTAGGACATTTTAAAGATCGATCGCTCTTTATCACATTCAGAATGTGTTCGCAATTGACTATCAGAGGGGTATAATCTGCAAATTTGTCGTCTGCTTGTCTTTTCTTCCCGTCCTTATTCTTTTTCTGGTATTTACCCGCACTAGTACTTCCTTTTTCATCCTCATATTTAGCGTTCATTGCCTCTTCAGCATTCATCACCTTTCCCGCCGTCACTAGCATCTCAGCCATTGACCTCGGGGGTCTTCGGTAAGCTTCCCCAATAACTTTCCCATTTGAAGTCCTCCGATGAGGGTCGTTATGGCTATACTTTCTTCGTAGTCTTTTACCTCTAATTTTTCTTTGTTAAACCTGGTTATGTAGTCTCTGAGGCTCTCATTTTTCCCTTTCTTAACATAGAGAAGGTGAGTGGTCTTCTTCTGTACCCTTACTCCAAAGACGAAGTTATGAATGAACCGACCTGCCAGTTTCTTAAAGCTTTCAATAGAGTTCTTCGGAAGGGAGGTATACCAAATATGTGCAGCCCCCGTCCAGGATCTGAAAAGGCTCGGCACCTCATCTCATCTGAGATTGAGTATATATCGGCTACTTATTAGTACATATCAATATGATGGACATCATATCTTGGGGTGATCACCCGCGGCTTGAACTTGGCCAGGATTGGGAAGTTTAATATCTTCGCCACACAGGGTGAACCCTCTGCGTATCCTCTCTGAAGAAGGTCTCGGCTTTTCAGAATATCACCAATTTTTTCCTCTATTCTCTGAATCAAGTCATTCCATGGCCTCACAGGGTCGGCTTGGCCTATGTTATCCCCTGTCGATTCTCTGGGATGAACTGAGGGCTCTGCTGCAGCCGACCTTCGTTGAGTATTTATTTATCCATGACCTTCATCTCGTCGGACCTCGTGGGGTCAGCCATCCACTGCTTCTATTCTGGACCTTGCGAGAATTCTCAATCTGGACAATCTTTCCCTCTTGTCATTAAATGGTCCTAGCCACTTAAAGGCCGACCCTCTGCTCAAACGAGCCAAAGTCAATCCTCTCGGGCGATCATCAGGATTTTATCTCCTGCACCTCCCTTGGCTCTCCTGGATTGGCTGTATAGTATTGTTAGAGATCTCATATGGCTCCTAGAAATCTTCTAGAGCATATCCTACTTCCACATCATCATACCTATCCTCCGAGAAAGGGTTTCCTTGCCTCCCCAGGCGTAGATGCCTGGGGTCAGCAACATCCCTCCGCCGTTGTAGAGGTGGAAAGTCTTTTCATGGTGCCTGAGTGGTCCTCTGGCCTCATATTGTCCTGGTGCAGCTGTCGAAGTAATCATTTTCGGTAAGACACCTGATGGCCTCAGTATGTTTTGGCTAAGAGCTGCAAATTGCTCTTGCACAACCTGCTGGCTTGTTGCTAACGACTTGAGGGCGGCATCCACCTCAACCATCTCAAACTGAAGTGGTACGTGGCTGGAACTAGGTCATACTCCACCAGTCGGTGGAGGGGATGGCGGTAACTCCGGTGCCATATGTTTGAGTTGTGATGAACTGAATGATTAAAAGATAGATGAGCTTAAGAACCTAAATGGATCTCTTTCAATGGTGAAATAAATCCACACAAAGGGGGAGAACTGGTTCACCACCAGAGTCTCTGGTAAGGTCTAGTTGTAGAAAGGAAGAGATAGCTTCTCGTTCCCACAGACGGCGCCAAACTGATGATTCTTAGAACAGCACCACCAGATAAGAGGTGGTAGAGCTCGAACAATAATAACAATGGAAGCAATAGAGTTATATATGCATGTAGGTATATAGAAGGAGGTGAGTAAAAGAGGAATGGAGATAATGATATATAGTTGTTCAGCTAATCAGGACTACATCCACTATGAGTGTGTGATCCACTAAATATGGGCACTAATGGCCTTGGATACAATGCACATAAGCTTTCTCTCTCTCTACTATGTGTACAAATAGAGTTTTAACTAGGGTTTCAATTATCAATCCTTTTGTAAGGTTGAAGATGACAAGTATATATAGGACTTGGGGGAGAAATGTACCCCCCAAGCATGCATTGAGTTTGTGAATGATGATCTAGCTAATCCCCTGTTGACACCTGGTTGGTCCACTTATAGGTAATGATGCCATAATATTACCTCACGTATAGGAATGATTTTGTTATAACGGTTTAGTCCTCGTGCTACATGTGTCCCACACGCACTGTTACACGAGTCTCCCAAATCACGCGCCATGATAATGTCACCCTCGTCCTATAGTGACAGGCCGAGTTTGATGCTAATCTTGTGGAGGCCCTGATTATTAAATGTAGGACATTTGTACTATCGGCCTCTATAGGGTCAGCCAGTCGCTTGGTCGTCCGAACAGCACCCAAGTCGAGGCTTCTATCTCCACAGGCTTGGACTAATTTGGGCCATCAAACACTATACCTATCAAAATTGGGGTCGGCCTCCATAGGGTCATTTGATCGTACGGTCGTCTGAACTGTGTTGCCAATAATGGGGTCAGCCTAGTTGCCCCCCATCTTCAGTATGATCCCCTAGGGGTAGAAGTATTTTTGAGCCCTCGTCCTAGACGAGGCTACCATCGTCTTGGCCGAGGGTATATTTTGGTATATCAGTGTTCGCCATTCCAGGATAGGAGAAGTTCCTAGTGGCGATGCCTCTTCTCAAGGGAGGATCGCCCACTCATCTCTATTACATTGAAGAAGAGACCTCACGAGAGGTGGTTGTCTTACTGGACTCAATCCCAGTTGTGAGGGATTTTGAGGATATCTTTCAGGAGATACCAGGGTTATCGCCTAATAGGGAGATTGAGTCGTTATCGACTTAGCACCGAGAATGAGATTGATTGCCAGAGCACCATATCGTATGTCTTCTCCTTCAGAGATGCGAGAGGTGAGGGAGCAGATTCAGCATCTCTTAAGTCAGGGACCAGTATTATTTGTAAAGAAAAGGGATATCTCATTGCGGTTGTGTGTGGACTACAGAGAGCTAAATAAGGTGACGATACACAATAAGTGTCCGTTACCTAGGATAGATGACTTGTTCGACCAATTGAGAGGGGTTGCATACTTCTCAAATATCGATTTGAGGTTGGGTTACCATCAACTGCGCATTAGGGAGGAGGATTTACCTAAAACCACTTTCTTATCGCGATACGGGTCATATGAGTTCAGGGTGATGCCATTTGGACTCACTAATGTGCCTGAAGTTTTCATGGATCTCATGAACAGGGTATTCAAGGAGTTTTTAGATCAGTTTGTGATCGTGTTCGTAAATGATATTCTGGTTTACTCTCGCATGAAGGAGGAGCACACCGAGCACTTACGTATGGTTCTTCAGACGTTATTGGACCACTAGTTGTATGCCAAATTCGGGAAGTGTAGATTTTGTCTACGGGAAGTTCAGTTTCTTGGCCACGTTATGTCAGACAGAGGTATTGTTGTTGTTCTGAGTAAGGTATCGACGGTGAGGTAATGGGGACAGCCCATGACACCGATCGAGATTCGCAGCTTTTTGGGGTTGGTCGATTACTATCATCGCTTCATCAAGGGGTTCTCAAATATTATCGATCCTTTGATGAACTTGACTCGAAAGGGAGTACCATTCATGTGGAGCTACCACTGTCAGTTAGAGTTTGATGAGCTAAAGGATAGGTTAACATCAGCACTCGTTCTTGCCTTACCGAGGAGTGGATTGGAGTACCGGGTCTATATTGACTCATCCCTACAGGGTCTTGGGGGTTTGTTACAGTAGGAGGAGAGGGAGATATCTTATTCTTCTCTAAAGCTAAAGCCACATGAGAAGAATTACCCCACTCACGACCTTGAGTTGGTAGCGGTCATTTTTTCTTTGAGGATATAGAGGTATTATCTTCTAGGGGAACAGTTCACTCTTTTCACGGATCATAAGTCTCTATAGTATCTCTTCACACAGAAGGATCTGAATATGAGTCAGAGACGGTGGTTAGAATTAGTGAAGGATTGCCTGTTTGATATACAGTATTATCTTCGTAAGGCTAACGTGGTGGCAGACACATTGAGCCGACGAACTATTAGAGATGTAGCTGACACATGGAAAGCTAAGTGGAGTAAGTTCCAGGAGGAGGATGAGGTATCCAGGGCGTTCATGGCAGTTATGACCATCACTCTCGAGATCGTAATACAAGTAGTGACCAGTTCTATCAGGACAAGGTGAGACATATTAGCTGAGGGCGCGGATTCTTACTCAGTCAGTTTAGAGGGAGGTCTACGATTTAATGGGAGGTTAGTAGTACCCGAAGACGAGGAGTTGAGGCAGGCAGCGATGACCGAGTCTCACGATTCCATATTTGTGATACATCCCGGTGGGAACAAGATGTATCAGGATATGCGGCGACTAGACCTGTAAAAATACACGATAACCCGCTAACACGACACGACCCGACACGAAATTATAAGTTAATGGGTTTACCCTTATTGGGTTTGGGTCATTAACGGGTTGACACGGTAGACCCGTTAACACTAACGGTTCGGGTTTGGAAATTTAACTGTACCCGTTTTAACCCGTTTCTACCCGTTAACACTAACGGGTACTATAGGGTCACCCAACCCGTACCCAATAACAATAACCATTAAAACCCATTATTTATAAATCTTTAAAGACTAACGGGTGCTATAGGGTCACCCAATCTATACCTAATAAAAATTACAATTAAAATCCATTATTTTTAAAGTATTGAAGACTAACGGGTATTATAGGGTCACCCAACCCGTTACCCATTTCGACCCAAAATGATTCGTTAATATTAATGGGTGTTAACGGTTTGGGTCGTGTACCCGTTAATATTAACGGGTCGTGTTTGGGTATTGTTATTAGACCCGTTAGGCTTAACGGGTCGTGTACGGGTTAAGGGTGTTTTCACCCATTAACCCGACCCGTACATGACCCAAACCAACCCGTTGACAGGTCTAGCGACGACAGTATTGGTGGTCGAGTATGAAGAAAGACATACCAGAGTTTGTCTTGAAGTGCATTACATGTCAACTGGTGAAAGTTGACCATCAGAGACCTTCAGGAATGCTACAGCTGCTAGAGATTCCCGTGTGGAAGTGGGAAAGTATTTCGATGGACTTTATTACTGGACTACCGACATCGCAGAGAGGTAACGATTCCATTTCGATGATAGTGGATCGACTGACCAAGGTAGCCCATTTCTTATCGGTCCGTACTAATTTTGATACGATGCAGTACGCGCAGCTATTCATTTCAGAGATCGTTAAGCTGCACGGGGTTCCTATTAATATTGTGTCTGACAGAGACAAAGTGTTTGTGTCACACTTTTGACAGAGCTTTGAGGAGGCCATGGGCACAGATTTGCGATCGAGTACGGCATATCATCTGCAGACGGACGGGAAGACTAAAAGGGTAAATCAAATGCTCGAGGATATGTTGAGAATGTGTATCCTAGACTTTGGTGGAGGATGGGAGAGATATCTCCCACTGGTAGAGTTTGCGTATAACAACTCTTACCAATTCACTATCGGTATGTCACCATTCGAGGCACTTTATGGGAGGCCTTGTCGTTCGCCCGTCTATTGGTTATAGGTGGGGGACAACAAGCTATTGGGGTCGGAGATGATACAAGAGACTTCTTCCATAATAGAGTTAATTCGAAGACTTATTCGAATAGCTCAGGATAGGCAGAAGATTTATGCTGACACCGGTAGGAGACACGTGGAGCTTGAGGTGGGCGACCAGGTATTAATTCGGGTATCTCCTGTGAAGGGGATTATGAGATTCGGCAAAAGGGGGAAGTTAGCACCGAGATTTCTAGGACTGTTCCCTATTGTTGAGAGGGTGGGGGCGGTAGCATATAGATTGGGACTTCCAGAGCATCTTCAATGGATACACAACGTGTTCCATGTGGCATCGCTGAAGAAATACAGGAGGAGCAATAGACCCTCCTGGCACGTCCCACTGGAGGAGATTGATTTACAGCCAGATGTCTCGTATGACGAGAGACCTGTAGCTATTCTGGATCATAGTGAGCATAAAATACGATCCAAAGTAGTGTCGTTAGTCCGAGTGCAGTGGGGACACCGCAATATTGACGAGCCGACTTGGGAGCGGGAAGAGGATATGCGATAGTAGTATTCGGAGTTGTTCATCACAGGTATATTCTAATTTTGAGGACAAAATTCCTTTGTAAGGGGGGAAGGATGTAATACCCCGTATTTCTACGTATTTAGAATTTAATTAATTGAGCGATTAAATAGAAAATACGTTAAAAAATTTAAATTACGTGAGTAGAGTAATTTAAAATGATCTAAATGTTAAATGAGATTATTTAATATTATAAGTTGATTTACTGAAAATGACTTGTGAATAACTTATGAATTTATTTTACGTCATAACGAGTGATATGGACGTATAGGATTTAAATCTCAATCGAGAGCCAAACATGGTCTAACAAGAGGTCAAGATAAGAAATATTACATGAGTGAATCAAATGACAATTTAGAGGTCATGGTTGGCTCCGGAACGGTCGAAATAGTCAAAATAGTATACCCTGGAGTACTAGTTGGGTCCCGGGACATTTTTGGGCTAAACCGGGACCGTTCAGGGGCGATTTAGTCTATTAAAATGTAGGAGTGAGAAGACCTACGAATTTTGGAGTCTTTTATTATCTGATTAAATAAGGTGTTAGAGTTAGAAACCTCATAACTGACGGATAAGCCATTTTAGAGAAAAGAAAAGTCATTCTCAAAGATAAAAAGAGAAGTGTGAGAGATTCAAAGGAATTCTTGCAATTCAAGCAATTGAGGAGTGAAGATTGAAGGGGACAAACAATCAAACTCTACATCAACAATGAAATCAGATCATCTCTGGATCAAAGTAAGTGGTTATTTACAAAATTTAAATCTAAGTTATAATATCCATGCATAAGATTAGTAGAATAAATGGTTTTGTGAATAATTCTTGACGAAGAATTTGATTTAAATGTATGTTTGGGATAGGACTTGCACGTAGTTAGATTTACACCTGTAGAGGATTGAATAACAAAAGAAATATAATTACTATTACGAAATATAAATCTAAGTATGTGATGATTTAAGATAAAGAAGCCATATATTTAGGGTTTTGAGAAAATAAGGATATTGTTGGTTCTTGGATAATTTTTGTAGAGATTTGATGATATATTCACATTAGCAACAGTCTATATACATAAATAAGTTGATTGGTTATGGTAATAGAGAGTTCCAGAAGGTTTAATGGAGTTTTTAGTGGTTAAAACTTAAGAAAAATGTAACAGAACGAAGTTGTCCAGAATAGTAGATCGATCGATGATTAAGGTCGATCGATCGACCCCGGCCGTTTTCTGGAAAATTTTGTTGAGTGAATTTTCTTCGATGGCCGTCACTTATGGGGAAGTTTGGAGTGATTTTATACCTATCCAAGGACTTGATAAAGACCAGTAGGTAGAGAGCTAAGGCCCATCATAGTCATTGAGAGAAAGACTTAGAAAATGAATTGATAAGCGCAAAACGAACGGGTCGAGTATTGAAAGTGTTGAATTTATGTTACGAGGAGAGTTAACATAGATTCAATATAATTATCAGTAGGATAAATATGGATTGGATACTGAAATAATTGGAGGGGTAACTATGGCCCTTAGAGTATACTCCATTAAACGCGATAGTGAGATAAATCGTAAATTAACAAGTATGGTTAATATAAGAGAATAAAATATTATGTACGAACATGATTGATAGGTCGGGTGTGTAACTCCTGAATTGTATGAACTTTTAGGTTAAAAGAAGAATACCTTAATTAACTATGTTAACGTCGATGAGATATTCCGAACTAACATAGGGTTATTATATGTTTGGGGTCGATGTAAAATACCGAACCAAACCTTAGAACTGGTATCGTGATGAAAGAGTTACGAACTAGAATATGTGTATATAAATAGTTGGGGTCGATGTATTATTCCGAAACTACTCTTACTTGGGGTCGATGAATCATTTCGAACCAATAGTCCTTTATGTGTGTTATAAGGACATATTAGTGATAACTAATATTTAGTGTATATCGTGTGATAAATGTATACTGTATGTATAATCTAATGACATAAGATAGTAAATAATAAGATGGAATGATTACATTTAAGTAATAATTAAGTAATGAGACTTAATTATAAAAAGAATAAAGACAACAAGAGATGAATAAGTTATTTACGTATATAACATATGAGATATGGTGATTATTAAAATACTGCATGGGCGATATGGGAACTTAGAGAGTAGATAAGTTCAGTGGAGTAGCTGAAACTAGTTGACTTGGATAGTATAGCTAGGTTGACTAAGTACCAACGTTAGGCGTGCACTATAGGAGAGGGGTGAGGTAACTCAAGAGAGTGTACGAAGTCTTAACATGTATAATTAATAACTCAGTTTACTGTGATAAACACTTGCTAAATATTTTCAAAATCTTTTGAGCACTAACTCTTGCTTTGTAAAATCTTTTCAAAAACCTTTTAGGTGCCCAGCCACAGGGACACCCAGCGTGACTTCATTCCAGGCATTTCGGAGCTGCAGCATAGGTGGATGTTATAGGGATTTGCTTAGACGATTCTCTTTTTCAGATCTAGTGTAGGATCTCAATTTTAGTACTCTCAGTTTGGGACATGTTGTCCACTCTTTACTTTTGCAGTTATTTTGATTTGTTGGATTTTGAGTTAGTTTTATTTCAGCCGTGGTTTTTGGCAAGACTTTATTTTATTCAGTTATTTATGATGGTTAGTTTTAGTACTGCTTGATTTATACTATTTTTGCATGATTTATTTTATCTGTATAATGATAATAAAATTTGGTACTAGCTTAATTTCACTTAGGTGGTTAGTAATTAAAGTTTTTTGATAGTGATGCTAAGAATGAATCATTTAAGAAACTTGTTTAAATTAAATTAAGGCTTGATCACCCAAGGTTTAATTAGGCGGGGTGTCACAGGGAAGGGCTGCGAAACGTTCTTATTTATCCTTTGCGACTAAGCCACCATTTGATTTGGACCTAGAAAAATGAGGATTTTAAATTATCCGGGGTCCAAAGAGGTTAAAAGAGCCCAAAAAAATTCTAAACGCAATAAAAAGCAAGATATGCTAAAAATGGCCCAATAGGATTTAGTTTCATCACCTATTAGTTAAAAATCATTATTATTTAAAGAGGGAGTTTGGATGGAACATTAAATGGGTTTGCACGTCCGGCCAGCATCATGAAAAAGTATTACATAGTTTTAGACGTTATTGTTGTGAGAATCCCTTTTCTCTTTGATATGTAGATGGATTAAGTCAATGTCATTTCAATTCAACCTCTTCACACCTAAGGACGATGTTGAGATCATTCATCATGAGTATTCAAAATTCATCGTGCATATATGTTATGTTTGTATGCATTGATTTTCCTATCGAATAATGATCACGCCCTTACATTTCCTCTTTGACTGACTTGGTTGTTTTTGTGGTGTGATTCCTTGTTGTATATTTTTTGTGAAACATTTTAAAAATTAAAAAAGAGAGTTTATTACCTTGTGACATTATCCATTTGTATTTATTTGTGATTCTCATCTCTGTCTATTTGGGGACATCATAAAAAGGGGAGAACGAATTATGGGGAGAATTATTTTTGTTTGATTTAATAATGATTTGCTTAAGCTTAATTGATGATTTCTTTATGCTTATCATTATATATATATTTCAAACTGTTGCGCGTCATGGGTATTTGTTTCTTACCTCATGTGTGTAGGTTCACAATCATATTTTTGCACTTCCTGATGATGGCAAAGAAAGATTTGAAGAGTTGAAGATGTTGAACTTTGTTTTAAGACATGTCATTTAGTATTTACAGTTTGAGAGTTTAATGGGGATATTAAATTGTCTGTCATTTTTTTGGATAGCATAATTTGGATTTCTTATGTATGTAGCATAGACATAGGGGGAGATTTGTAGGGACATGTTTTATAAATGTCTGGGGTAGAATATAGGATTTTCTTAAGTATCCTAGATCACAGGTAATATGTCATATACCGCTATAGTTGGCTTGTCTCAGCACGATCATCGTTCGAAGCCTCAATCCGAATTCTGCGATACACATTCCCATCATCATCAACATCGTGCGTCGTCTCCTGTTTCACCAGTCATGGGTTTGTGATAGTGTTCGTCATTCTATTACTTCGGGAAGCTGCATAAATTGGTAACCGGATCGATCAGTTTTTTGAAGTAACCAGATCGATTAAATGGCTTAAACTTACTGTCTATTTTCATTTTACCAGGCCAATTCATTTTTTAAAGAAAACTATTCGATCCAGAATACCGGACCGATCTTCTCATCCTTTTCGGATTGATCCGACAGTTCAGAAAAATCAGGCGCACTATTTTATTTCAGTTCCTATAAATTCCACGAACGGGAACGGGTTTTTTAAGACTTGGAAGGGCAATTTTTATCAGACCTGATATATCAAGTCTTCACCATTTTTTAAGATAAAATACCCTCTTTGATTCACAAACAAGTTTCAATCCTTTATGTGAATCCTTCAAAGCCTAAAGGAGATTGATTTACTCTTTGGAGTAACCTTGTGGAGAAGTCTCCACTTTTCCATTATTGACCTTCTGGAGCTCTTGCGGGATCTTCCAACCGACGATATCGGAACCGACACCTGCAGGTATTTCGTTTATCACTGCTTATATTTTCATTGTAATCCATGTAAATCAAATTTTACAAATTATAATGAAAATAAAAATGTTTTGCCCCTTTGGGGGATTTTTCCTCAATTGTTTGTTTATGATTAAATGGTCTTGCATGATTAATATTATCTTCAATCATACCTAGATGCATGTTTAGGATTTAAGTGAAAACTAGGTTTAATTAAATAAATTTCTTTGTTTGAACATAAGGTGCACTCTCAAGGTCACATATTGAGTCACACTCCGAGCGTGTCGAGTGAGGATTTCAAGTCATTGGGAGAGAGAGACATGTCCGATAACGCTAGTTCTGGTACGGGGGAGGGATATTTACCGTATCATCCCATGAAAGTTTTATAATATCTCAATATAGTTTTATTTGGCTTATCCAACTACACCCCACTACACCTTCATGATTACTTCTACATATTCAAAAACAAGAAGTGAAAATGGTATTAATTGTTAAATATACCCTGTGGGGTGTAAATGGATCTAACTTTCCTACATATGTAAAATAAAGGGTATCATAGTTTCCATGAGAGCATGGTCTAGGACTCTATAGTCTAAAGGCTTACTTTATTTTCCGCATAGAGTTATTTAATATGTACCCCATTTGTAGTATATCTTATAGATTTCAACATATGGTTATTTTCATCTTTTTAGATTGCAATCCCGAGGTGTATAAGTGCATTAAGGACTCGAGGAATCTCCAGGGATAAACCATAGGAAGGGAGAGGTTTCACGGGGGAACTAGGGTATTTCTGTGATCGTAGTGCAAGTAGTCGCAATGACATTTGCAACAATCATGCAAAATCGACCACATATGGCAACCTAGTTCTGTAATAACCAATATCTCCCGTCTCCACCTTGAAGAAGGTTAGGGGTTCTTTCTATAAAAGGAATCATCTAAAGCTTATGAGGTCCATTAATACGATTGTGTTTTACTAGTGGAGAAATGATATTGAACCTCACTTGAGATTTCAAGACTATATGGAGGTGTAGAAAAAGATGTTAGATACTTTTACGCTGATAGAAGAGGGCCTACAGTGGTGGGAGTCGATCACCACTATTTAATAATGATCCATGATGACCATATTAGATATTATGCATAGGTTCCAGCATAAGTACTTTTTGTCTGTACTATAAGAAATAAAGAAAAATGAATTTTTGAAATTAGTACAAGGAATTAGGATAATTAATGATTATGAGTAGGCGTTCCTTAGCCAATATTTGTTACCTGGATAAGAAGTGAACACCGAGGAAAATAATGTAGAATGTTTCACTAATGGTATGACTCGAAAGATAAAGATATTATGTTAGGAAATCCAGTGTACACCACATAAATACAACTGGTGAATGCGACATTATTTCATTATCAGTCTTATTCATATTTAAGAAATCCAAGACTTCATACAAGGAATTTATCTCTTCTCAAGATAAAAAGTGTGGAGCAGGTGGAGGTAAACACTTTCAAAATAGAGAGGATAAGTAACCACATCATATTGATCAAAATTTGTAATATTATTTGTCAAAGAAGCATATATGGGAACTAGTACGCCAATAATAAGGGGCTCACAATGGAGATTTTCTAAGACATTGGTATAAATATGGGGAGGTATATCATTTAGATAAGAGGTATTGAAAGGAAAATCTTGGACAATATGATTATTAGGGTTATAGGTTACAACTAACTTAGATACAAGTTTTGGCACTGCTGTTGCCGCCAACGTCAATTGATGTTTCGCTAGATCCTCTAGCGCCACCAGAAGCATGGTGACATCAACTATCGCATCAAGGAATGATGGTGATAATGGTACCTCATAGATATGGGTTCCATATCAAGTGTGCCAGGATATATTCTTAATTCTTAAAATATTTAAGTCTCTCGTCTATGCATGCATAAGGTGAGAGTAGATTAGAATACAAAGTTACACTAAAGTAATACAAGCTAGGTGTACCCGACATGATGTGATATGGGTTATTTTTCTTAACATGGATGAATTCTAGTGATAGGGAGGATAAGTTTGGTGGTGTTGATTTGTCATGACATGGTTTATTTGTCGGATGTAGGACGATTAAATTGGAATTGTCGATTTTCTATGGCATGGTTGATTTGCCAAAGGTATGACAATTAGGATGGCATGATTGATTTTCTAGAAGTTACGATTGTTAAGATAGAATGGTTAATTTATAAAAGTAGCATGGTTAGAATGGTATGGTTGATTTTTACATAACACTGTTGATTTTTCGAAGGTAAGACAGTTAGGATGAGAGGGATGATTTAACACAACACGCTTCTATAGGTTAGGATGGTTAGTATAGAATGGTTGATTTGCCATGACGTGGCTAATTTATCGAAGTTTGGATAATAAATTGACATGTTTGATTTTCCATTACATGATTGATTTTCTAAAGGAAGGACGAGTATAATTGTCATGGTTTATTTTCCATGACATGGATGATTTTCCTAAGGTGGGAAGCATATGATCGACATGGGTGATTTGCTTTGAGCTTGGGTGACTTGCCTAAGTTAGTTTTTAAGCTTAAGGATAGGGGTAAGGGGTGAATTTTTAGGATATAATTCCAATTGGTAGGGTGAAGAATGTAATACCTCGAGTTTTTAAATAAATGATAAATTAGGTAAATGGATAAACAAATAATTTAATTGTTAAATCTAGTTGTCATGTTAATTTACATTTAACAATTATATAATTAATTTAGTGTAACTTTGAACATCAATTAAATTAATAAGTCCTTATGAGCTAAATGGTTTAATAAACATGGTTAATAAATTAATTTGTAATAGCTTAAGTTAAAAATAAATTATTTAAATAATAACATCGTGTCATTTTAGATTAGTTGGACATCATATAAGTTATGGTTAAAATTAGTGGAGACTTCATTTATGGGTTGGGTTAACCCTAATGGTAAATTTTAACATGTTTACATTAGGTTTAGAGGTACAAAGACCCATCTAGTTTTACGGTTAATTAAAATTATGAAAGTTGGTAATTATTATTTAAGTAACAATCAAACCTAACCCTAGCTTTATTGCATTAGCTAACCTAAAGCAAAACACTAAAGTGACGAGATATGGGCGAGAGGAAAGCTTAGAAGGTGGAAGCTAAAAAATGAAAGAGTATAAGAGAAAGAAAAGAATAAAAAATGAAGGAATTGGATTGATTCTTAACTAATAAAATTAATTTATAATCCTAAGGCAATAAATATGTCATACTTTTCCCATTTGAATCTATATGATAATAATTAGATTATTAAACAAGATTAAAACACTAATCGATTAAATTAAATGTATAATTTATGAAATTATAACATAATTAAGAATTAGAACTTGATTTAATAGTTGGTATAATATTGAATAATTAAAGTTGTTTAGATGTGAATTTTATAATATTACTTTACACCTCATCTTGTTAAAATTATGATAAAATGGAGATAATTATACTATGCCAGTTTGGATTCTGCAGAATTAGAACAATTAGTATAATTAATTCATCGTCTTCCAATTTTCTTTGTCTAAATTGTAATTGAATTATGAATTGGTTAGGTTGATTATGTTACAAAAAATGTTGGCAGATTGATATCATGTGATAATAATGTTAATCCATACTAAAATTCACAGGTAAAATTCAATTATTCATCACGTATTGTGCCCAATTTATGTTATCCATCTAATAAAATTATCAAAGTCATGGATTTTATGCTTAAGGATGTTGTAATCTAACCCAAAACAATTACAAAAACAATGAAAATTGATCTTGATCAATTAATAATGATTTCAGGGAACTTTGGGATGAATTACGCTAAAAAGAAAAAGGGAAAAAAGATTTTAGTTGTATCAAATCCTAATCGATCCGGACACGCCAAATCGATCCAACATTGTGAAAGTGGCCATGTTGTCGTTTTGATGTTTTGATGGTCAGTTTTGGGCTCGAGTTGCTTTTGGTGATTTTTAAATAATATAAATTAGTATTTTAATCCAAGAAGTTGGGTTTATGGTTGAAAATGAGAAATAACCAAATTCGTTAGGAGGGTTAACTATACGGGACATATAAATGTGCCATAGTATCCATAGTAACTTATGAACGGATATAATGGTGAGAATAATCGTAAATATGAATTAGTACTAGTAAGTTAGTTTAGTTAGTTAGAGAGTAATTTAGACCCTTTGATATGGTAGGGTGTGTTTGGAACATTATTTGGCAAATACAAATAAAGGTGGTGATTGTGGTAATCACATGTAGCTTATGTGTACATATTTTTATGAATGTTATATGTGATCTTGCATACCTAGGTCAAATTGGTTAAAAGTTACATTATAACTTTTCTAATTAAGTCAATATGATAATTAAGAGTTTGTTAATTCCTCTATGAGTACGGTTAAGAGTTGGTTGATCGTTCTATTATGATAGTTAAGAGTTGGTTGATTAAACTATTAGTACGTTCAAAAGTTGGTTGATTACTCATTTAGGTTGGTTAAGAGAGGTGGTTTATTTCTATTTAATGGATTAATTGATGATTTAATTGAATACTAAATTTGATAGTAAGTGGGTTAGTGAGTTGGTTGAGTACACGAAAAATTATAGGTTTGACAGTTGGGTTAGTGTAATATATTAGATAGGTGGATGGATTAGTTAAGACCAAGGAAGTTATAAAGAAGTCGGGTTATGTTTGAGTTAAAAATTGCGTTTTAAATGGTCTCATTCCATGGGATCTTGATGAATGATTGGACTAGAAAAACTATATTGTGGGGATCCTTATTTAAATTGCGCAACCCATGTATAGAGCTTAGTTCGGTTAGAGGCTGAGAGGCAATGGGGAACTGGAGAAGTTGATTTTATTGTAGGATTGAACGTCAGGGGCTGTACAAGTGTTGATGTTTCATGGATGTGGTTCAAATTTTCTTAGACGGTTAGTATCTATTGTATATAATAAATTAAGATATATTAATGATGTTACAATAATGTAGGTTCAGTAAGGATGGATTCAATATCTATGGGTTGGGATATTCGCCTATTTAATTGGTTGCAAGGCTACATAGTTTTATTATTGTTGTTGGATTCTTTGATTGGGATCATTTAGGAATTTATTTATGAGGCCCGACCCTTTTGTATTTAAATCCTTCATGTTAATGACAAAAAAAATTATTGGGTAAGCTATTTGAGCTAAAAGTTATAGTTATAGTTTAGTTCTCTATCGATCATTTATGTAGGTGTCGGGAGTTACATACCCTTTTTACTTCTTTGTAACACCCCGCCCGTCCGGGGAGAGCGAACGGAGCGCTAATGCGATAAAATAAATCCAAATCCACAAGTGACAAGGTATAGAGCATCTAAATAAACCCACAATAACATAAATCCACTAATCTCAATCTCTTCAATTACAACAAGTCTCTCGAAATAATATAAATCACCAATGCTCTATACAACACAATAAAATAATACAAATCTTTCCCAAACAATCCTCGCTAAAATCAATCTCCATAGCGCCCCAAAATCCGCGCTAACCTGCCACTAAAAAAAATATGGGGAAGTACACAATACGATAGGAAAGATGTTCAACAAATATATGTTAGCGATGAATAAAGCGTAACAATACGAGTACGAATAATCAAATCAAATGCGAATCTCAATAGCATTTTATCAATAAATTTCTCAACAACACTTTAACCGGGTCACCAGGCCTCACCACATCCGTATATGCTTTATCAAGCCATAGCCCGGGAAACAGGAATTTTGGCGGGTTCCCAACATTCGTGCCATATTAAAATCTCATGACAACGTGCTCAACAACAATATAATGATATCACATGAATCAAAATAATTTCAACAATTATTTTCCAGATTTCAATGAATTTAACAATTCAAATATGAGTTCAATTAAACAAGAATTCAAAGAGAATGACACTCGCGAGATTTAAGGAGCATATTGTGTAAAACCCCATACCTCAAACCATGATGACAAATGATCACATCCTCAAGATCAACACAAAAGATATACAAAAGATCCTCCAAGAACCTCCAACAAAAATAGACCCAAGAACACCTCTAATCTAAGGTTGGAACTCACAAATCTCAAGGGCCAATGTGTATATAAAAAGAAGAGGAATATAAAATATATTTGGTGACAAAATTTGTGCCAAAAATATGTTAAAAGGGTTGCCCACGACTTCCTTTTATAATGCAAAGAAATGAAAAGTTGGAATCCAAAAGACTCCTTTAAATAAGGCAAAGAAATGAAAAGTTGGAAGCCAAAATAACTCCAAGAGTTAAAACGGATTTTAAAATTCGAAAAATAAATACAAATCTCCAAAGCTCTATACATCAAAACAATACAAATCTTTCTCAAACAATCCTCGCTAAAATCAATCTCCATAGCGCCCCAAAATCCGCGCTAACCTGCCACTAAAAGAAAATATGGGGAAGTACACAATACGACAGGAATTATGCTAAACAAATATACGTTAGCGATGAATAAAACGTAACAACACGAGTACGAATATTCAAATCAAAATGCAAATCTCAATAGCATTTCATCATTATAATTTTTCAACAACACTTTAACCGGGTCACCAGGCCTCACCACATCCGTATATGCTTTATCAAGCCATAGCCCGGGAAACAGGAATTTTGGCAGGTGCCCAACATCCGTGCCATATTAAAATCTCATGACAACGTGCTCATCAACAATATAATGATACCACATGAATCAAAATAATTTCAACAATTATTTTCCAGATTTCAATGAATTTATCAATTCAAATATGAGTTCAATTAAACAAGAATTCAAAGAGAATGACACTCGCGAGATTTAAGGAGCATATTGTGTAAAACCCCATACCTCAAACCATGATGAGAAACCAACGATCACATCCTCAAAATCAACACAAAAGATCTACGAAAGATCCTGCAAGAACCTCCAACAAAATAGCCCCAAGAACACCTCCAATCTAAGGGTGGAACTCACAAATCTCAAGGGCCAATGTGTATATAAAAAGAATAGGAATATAAAATATATTTGCTGCCAAAATTTGTGCCAAAAGTAGGTTAAAAGGGTTGCCCACGACTTCCTTTTATAATGCAAAGAAATGAAGAGTTGGAATCCAAAAGACTCCTTTAAATAAGGCAAAGAAATGAAGAGTTGGAATTCAAAACAACTCCAAGAGTTAAAAACATTTAAAAATCATTTTAAAATCCGTTTTAACTCCGTTTTCGAAACCGTTTGAAATTCTCGCCTTAAAAAATAATAACCAACATATTTGAGCAATAAAAATAATTTTATCAAAAACTTTATTTTCCTCCATTTTCCAGAAATTAATTAAAATAGCCCAAAATTACGCGAGTTGTTACACTTCCCCACTAACAATGGAATTTCGCCCTCGAAATTCGCCGAATGTCTAACTCTCAAAATCAGTCCAACAATCTCCAAAATAATCTCGTCTCCAAAAATAATTCCTCACCTCTAATCTCGAAACTTATCACGAATATCACCTAAAATTTTCTATCTCCCAAAATTGCAAACCACGCAACCCTCGGGGCTTGGATTTTGGGTTCATTGCGTGGTTAGCAATTTTTGGAGATAGCAAATTTTAGGGGATATTCGTGATAGGCATCTAGATTAGATGTGAGGAATTTATTTTTGGAGACGAAATTATTTTTGGAGATTGTTAGCCTGATTTTTGAGAGTTAGGCATTCGGCGAATTTCGAGGGCGAAATTCCATTGTTAATGGGGAAGTGTAACAACCCGCGTAATTTTGGGCTATTTTAATTAATTTTTGGAAAATGGAGGAAAATAAAGTTTTTGATAAAATTATTTTTATTACTCAAATATGTTGAATATTATTTTTAAAGGCGATAATTTCAAACGGTTTCGAAAATGGAGTTAAAACGGATTTTAAAATGATTTTTAAAATATTTGAATTGATAAATTCATTGAAATCTGGAAAATAATTGTTGAAATTATTTTGATTCATGTGGTATAATTCATGTTGTTGAGCACGTTGTCATGAGATTTTAATATGGCACGGATGTTGGGCACCCGCCAAAATTTCTGTTTCCCGGTCTAAGGCTTTATAAAGCATATACGGATGTGGTGAGGCCTGGTGACCCGGTTGATGTGTTGTTGGGTTGTGTTGGTATCACGATTTATTTACTTTCAATTGAGTTTTACTGTTGTTGTTGGATTTGAGGCTAATGTTTTGGTATTAGTTATCTTAGTTAATGGATGAGATTTATTCAGCTATTTCTCTATCATTTATTTATCTATATCATTATTACTTATTTTATGATTAAAATGGTTTTTAGTTATTAGATATTCCTTGTGGACCATACATGCACTCTATTTATGGAAACTAGGGGTGTCACAGTCCTTGTTTGGATTTTACATCCCACACATGGAGTATAGTTCCAGTTGCGAGTTGGTAGACGATGTGCTGTTGTGAAGTTAGGTCTAAGATGAACCTTAACAGAATTTGGATCGATATATTTTCACAAGAAGAGGTGCTTAGAGGTTAGTATTTAATATGAGATAATTTTTGGTAGTCTTAGTAGCTCAGGTATGACAGTAGAAACCTTCAGTGTTCAGGGTTTAGTGTTCATAAGATCAAGCATTTGATGACAAAATTCAAAGATTTCACAAGAACACTCCATAAGGATATCTAGGGTTTTGTTAATGTGGAGACGCGGTTCTAAATCAAAGTTTTATACCATTTTACATATTTAAGGAAGTTAAAGTCTATGAAAAATGAATCTCGATTTTATGCATCTTATTTGAATGAAAGTGAATTTCTTTAGAACGAGGTAACGCCTTGTTAGAAAGAGAATCTTACCAACTTATTATGACACAAGTTGTAAGGCTAAAAAATTCTTGATAGAAGCTCATTGGAAGTAAAATTCTTACGAACTTCTTATCACAAAAACTAACTTTCATTTAATGACCTCATTATAAGCTCATTGGCAGCCCTCATTCGAATGAAAAATTCAAATGTCATTTTTATCAAATAATTTTAATAAAAACAAACTGTATAAAATTCAAATTGTTTCTCGTTAATATTATTTTCTCAAACCACTAATAAATTAACCTTAACTAACCAATACCTTTTGAAAATACATGAAGTTCGATTACAGTTAAATGAATGAGGTAGGTTGGAAATGTCTAAGAACATCTTAATCACCAATAAATGTATACACTTACAAATATATTTTGTCTAATAATAAGACACCAATGTAAAATTTTCCTCACACTAGGTGGAACCGAAAAGAACGAAACCAACCCGGGAACAACCACCTTTGATTTCCTCGGTGTGACACCCCGCCTAATAAAATACTGGGTGATCAGTCACATATCACATTTAACAGGAATCTCATCTGGTTCATTCTTAGCATCACTGTCGAAACTTTTTAAAACATTACTAACCACCTAGTATTCAAAAAGATGGTGTCAAATTTTATATTTTAATTAAGCCAACATACATGCAAAAATATAAGCTAAACCAATCACACCATCTGGAACTGAAGCAACTGAATGATTAAAAAGACTTGTCGAATAAACCATCAGCTAAAATCCCAATCTAAATAAATATCCAATAATAAATAAAATAAACTGAAACTGAATCTAAAAGTAACTGGGCAACATCCCCTATATGAACTATGACTAAAAAAAATCCCTAATCTAGGAATAAAGGAATGAAGCATCTAATCCAAACTTCTGCTAACATCCACATGGGCTACAGCTGCGTTTCCCTAGAATAGATATCAAGTCTGGCGTCCTGTGGCTGGACACCTAAAAGGTTTTGAAAATATTTTTATAGCAAGGGTTAGAACCCAAAACACTTTGAAAATATTTAGCAAGCGAATTAAAATGCAGCAATTTAAAATGCATGAATGCTCTTCATATTTAGGTTATTGTCGCACTCACTTGAGATACTTCTCACTCCTCATCTAGAGTGAGCACCTAACGTTCTATACTTAGCCTACCTAGCTGTACTACCCAAGATAACTAGACTATAGTAATAAACTGAACATATCTACACGTCTAAGTTTCTCATGTCGCCCATACAGTACGACATATTATTAACATTTCTCATATGTTAATTAATTCTCATGAAACATTTGACATATGTTATATTTTCATATTTATAATTAAGTCTCACTACTTAATTTATACAACAATTCTCAACTGTTATCTCTCAACCTTCATAATTAAGTCTCGCCACTTAATTTACTTTACATATTCCCGATCTATCTTTAGTTTGTTGATTAAGTCTCTCTACTTAATTCACCTTATTAGATATCCACGATCTAATACCTATTATTTCACACAAGTTGGGTTCATTAACTTTATAGTCTACTATCTCACATAAGTAGCTTTTCCATACGGTACATATATATTTCACACACAATATATATATATACTATAAATGCATGCCTAACAGGAATGTCCTACTATCATACATTAAGGGCTATTAGTTCGGAATGTCCCCTCGAACATGGTTCGAAATGTCTCATCGAACATAATTCGGAACGCCCCCTCGAACCTGGCTCGAAATGTCTCATTAAGCATAGTTTGGAATGTCTCATCGAACATGATTTGGAATGTCTCATCGAGCTAGTTAATCATATATCATGCATGTACAGTATAGGTATTTGCTCCACCTATTAGCAACACAATAGGTATACACGCAACCTAACTATCATATCGTCGTATGTAGTATATATCTCTCTCATACTCATCGTACTTATTATTTTATGATTTATCTCACTATCGTATTTATTTGGGCATTCGCCCAATTCTTAGGTACCTAGTTACCCCTTCATTTATTTCAGTAGTTAATCTATCTCTAACCTACAGGTACATTAAAGTAGTTTCACCCAACCATATTACATCGACTCACTCATCCGGTCCGTACCTTTACCCGTTAGGATTTATCACATTAAGCCCCACTATTAAGGCTAACACCTCTCATTTAAATTTAATATTCAATAATTTATTATACATCTCTATAATAAATTAAACCGGAAACTTTGTGCCTAACACCCATCGCACTATCCTAGTGTAGTGTAAATAATCACTTCATTATATCCTAACAAGGTTTCGAAAGTTTTCCACCATAACAGTTTAAAGGAAATAGGCCAAAAAAAGGAAATATAAGTATTTAGGAGACCGAACCGGTTCGTTGGTCTGTAATTCGTCTTCTCCATTCCTCTGTTTTCGTTATTAACAGATTTCAAAGGTTTTTAATCTTAAACCTCCAACCTTAGTCCACTATTCTCATCATATATGCACATATAATTTGGGTCTTGCACCTCATATAGACCAATAAAACACCTGGATTCACATCCTAGATCCTAAATCCCGAGATGGGTTTTTTAACAGTCCCGATCATTCGTCCTCCACAATTTCGATTTCAATTCAACTTTCACAACATAAAATTCTAGGTTTCTCATATGGATCTAATCTATACACAATAAATCGTATTACAACATTAATTGGATCATCAATTCACACGACCGAATTAATTATCGAAAACCCGTTTACTCCCCGAAATCCACCCAAAATCCACTCGAAATCAGATTTGGTTTTACACGTCACCATAATATGAATCGGATATCACATAATTGATATTACAACAAATTAACCATTTGCCTCTTGGTTTGTAGTGTCTGGTCTCCTTTGGTTATATGGAGGTTTGACGAAGAACACATCAATTTTCCTTAGTTTGGCTTTCAATTAGTCCCCAATGGCTTCCTCTCTTCTTCTATCAACTTTCTAGGTTTAGGATTGTGTTTTCTTTTATCCAACACACTTAGACTTAGGTTAATTATACCTAATCCCATTTTTAGCAAATGACCCTAACACCCCCCTTAGGACTGATTATGCCTAAAAATGCCCCGAGACCCGATTATAACCCTTGGGTACTCTTTTTCGACTATCTCGACCATTTCGGAAACAACCGTGCACTCAGAACTGTCATCCAAAATACTTTATAACATCCTATAATTTTTTACCTCAAAAATGCGAAACAACAATAATCCGAATAATTAGATCTAAATTCGTCAGATTTAAATAATTCATCCAATTCAAATAAACTCTTCAAATTATAAATTTAAAATTCTCCAATTTAAATGAATTTTATTTCTCCCAAAAAAAATAATTACATTCTCAGTCCTCAAAATTACGGGGTGTTGCATACTTCCCCCTTACAAAGGAATTTCGTCCTCGAAATTAAGTTAAGCCTATTACTCTAAATCTCGACTAGCTCCTAAGTCACCTACCCTTAAGATCACTACAATCATCTCTCCCACTTCTAATCGCAAATTATTTTAAAATTAAATTAGTTAACCAGGGCGCCCATATACCCTATCTCCGTGCTCAACCGTACAAATAATAATCAGTTTCTTCCAGCCTGAAATTGTAATATGACTTCCGTCTCGTAGTAATAATTACATAAATGTAAAATAATCGAGGTACCCAACCCATGTACTAATGACCAAACATCTCCCCTCTTCCGATGTTGTGCTAAGTTTCATAATTGGGACGTCTCGCAAAGCGAAATCCAAACAAGGAACCCCCCGATACACTACTACCTAACCTTTTTGGTCGTTAAGATCCGTTAGGCCCTCAGTCCATAGCACACCCCTCCAAATACTTGTCTCTTAACATAAGAGTATACACATCCACTCTTATGCCACAAAAGATAACATACAATACCGCCCCATACTATCACTGGTTTCCTTGCGCGAAATAAATCCCGAGCTATATCACTCCGCTCTAAAATAAGCCTATCTACCCCTGACTCTCATCAGTAAATGTCCCTACACACGGGATCAAATATAACAATAAAATCACATATTCATATCAGTTTTTATGCAACGCACAATAACATATATACATATATACATATATACATAGGTTAAACCCTCTTTCAGGAGAAACCTAGCAAAAAAAATCTTACGGTGGAACAGTGAACCCAAAATCTTGCTATAACTACCCCTATAGCCTAAACCATCGCTAACCAGTCAAAACTTAGTGGGTATTCTAATCAATTCTCATAACTCTCCAAAGAAGTAAACTAACACCTAATGCATCAATCCTTAGTGTACATGTGTTCTCTCATTGGCGACACTAAAAGTTTCGCTACCCCACGATAATTAGTCATACATATCAATCATAAATCCACTACTACCAACGGACCCACTACATCCGACTCATTCGCGAATTTCAGTGCTAATAATTAAATGTTGTGACACACCCATGTCACTAGAAATGTATCATGTACTCATACGGATAAGGCAAAACTCTATCTCCAATCGCCATCTAGCTTACCTGGTCAACAGTTCCTGAGCATAACTCTCATGCCGAAACTGACCCACAATATGTTGCAATGGTCGCATATTCAGGATCTCATTATGTAGTTGTCCCTGCCTCACTTTAGTGCAATTCTTCTTCCTATGGTCCCTCTCACCACAACTGTAACAATTTCTAGAGAACTCTCCTACTTCTGGCTCTGGCCCTACTGGCCACCCCCGCCATTCTCTCAGCCCTGACGGCCCTAAGGAATGAATGTGCTTATGTTGATATTGAGGACCTTGCTGGTCCTACCTGAACTTACCATTCTCGGGTTTAAAACTTTTGGACTTAAAACTCTTAGTCTTATCCTCTTGCCAGAAGTCTCTCTTTTGTTGTTGTTGTGCCCCATTGGCACGATTCCTGTCTATCTCCGAGCCAAACTATTTTCCCCTTCCTGTTGTGGGTAAATTTCAATACAGGTGGTCCTACTCTCCACACATAGGACACCTTCTTGTTCCCTTTCCTATTTTTCGCCCCAATGGCCATGTTGGTGTGTCCTTCTCTCGGACCTGGTAGCCTTAACCCTCATGACTACCCCCCCTATTGTCTCTTTAGGCTCCACTGGCCCTTGGGAACTCGTCGTTGTCCTTTATGGCCCTGACAATATCTACCATCACTTGGTAGGAATTAAATTAATTTAAAACATCATAATGGGTCCCTTATTGGTTATACCCTTCCGTCGTGCTTCACTAGCAGTATTTAATCTAATCTCGCTCTTAGGTTAAATTCTCCAACCCTATGGGCTCCTTTATCTTAGAAGCATTGATGTAATAATGAAAACAAAAGATATTGATGACCTTAACACTAGTCATCCTAGTCGTATTTCCCATCCATTCTTGTGTATTCTCTCACGATTCATTATCCACTTGCGGGTTATTTTATCATTCTCCGTATCCCCTTCGTTGGTTATGAAGTTCGCTAAACATAGTATCGCCTCTCTCACGATCGGTTATTATCTCACCCACTTAATAAACTCTGAAATTCCACTGCATCCCTGTCTGAACAGCGGATGGGAGATCTTATGGTCTCACCGTAATCAAAATTTATCGTTTGATTACATATATTCTTCTTCATACTGTGACACTCTCCTAATAAAATACTGGGTGATCAGTCCTATATTAAATTAAATAGGAATCTCATCTTGTTCATTCTTAGCATCACAGTCGAAAACTTTTTAAAACTTACTAACCACCTAGTATTCAAAAGACACGGTATCACAATTTTATCTTTCAACTAAAGAGGATAAATAAATAGTTCAAAAATTAAACAACATTCACAATATACTAGAGTCCAAACAGACATGAAATATAAATAAAATAAAGTCATGCCGAATAAACCATCGGGACAAACAACCAGAACCAAGTAATAAACCAAGTCTACAACTACAAAGTAAAACTAATACAAAACTGAACCCATAATACCTACAACGGACCACATGTCCAAACATGATATACAAGAATGAGATCCTATGCTAGATCTGAATGAAAGAATCGGCTACTCAAGGTCCTGTCAGCATCCACAGTGCGACAACTCTGAATCCCTGGAATGGAACCATCAAGCTTGGCATCCCTCTGGATGGACACCAAAAAGGTTTTAAATATATTTTTATAGCAAGAGTTAGTACTCAAAACATTTGAAGACATTTAGCGAGTAATTTATCGCATTTAAAATCAGTTATTGATTACACATGTTAGGTTTATGCACACTCCCTTGAGTTTCCTCACCTCTCATCTAATGTGAACACCTAACATTCTTAACTTATCCCATCTAGCCATCATACCCAATCTATCTTGACTAAAGTATATAATCGATCTTATCGAGTCTACTGTCCCGTACCGCCTATACAACACGCTTCATTATTAACATTTCTGGCATCTTATTCAGTTTTCATTTAACATTCACATATATCACCTTTATTCATCATAATTAAGTCTCACTACCTAATTCATATAGCATTTCACATCTAATCATCATTAAACTTCCATAATTAAGTTTCACCACTTAATTCATAAATCATTTCAATGTTACCATTTAACTTCCAAAATTAAGTTTTACTACAAATTTATTATAGATATTCCCCAATCAATTTTAAATCTTGAAATTAATTTTCTCTCTACTTAATTTATTAATTAGTGGTATGTCTATATATATATATATATATATATATATATATATATATATATCATCTACAAGTCTACTTTCATACATAAATAGAATATCCTGAAGTATATATTTCACACACAATATATACTATAAGGATATTGGTCCGGATAATCATCGACCCCAATCATCCTATCCTTTACATTGGTCTGGATATACCTCGACCCCAAGGTAAATGTTATGCATATGTATATTGGTCCGAATACTCCTCGACCCCAATATCTTTCATCTTCGATTTGGTAAAGGATACTCATCGACCCCAAATCGAGCTTTCATGTATTAATCTGGATAATCATCAGCCCCAATACCAAAATTAAGAACACTTTATGAATATATATTCTGCACACAATATATATTATAAAAACACACTATATAATCACCTCCCTGTATCACATTTTAGGGGTTATTGGCTCGGAATCCCACCTCGATCACCAAAAGTGATTTATATCTCTTGGCTCGGAATCATACCTCGATCACCAATACCTATATATAGTATACTTAAGGTATTCACACAAACTAAGTATTACTATGCATCAATAGGTATTCACACCACCTGATAATACATGTTAGTATGTAGTATATATCTCTCGCATACTCGTCGTACTATTTACTTTACGATTATCTAACTATCGTATATATAGGACTGTTCACAAAACTCTAAGGGTCCTAGCTACCCTTTTACCAATTTCAGTAGTTAAGCCTAACTTACCCTGTTGATCTATACATTAATTCATTTGATTCTCGTAATTATTTATCCGTCTCTCAGATTAATTACGAATTATAATAACCAATCTCATTCCCGTCTAAATTCTCTCTCTAAAATGAAGTCGTACTCCCATCGTAGGCCTACTATAAAATAATAAGTCACCCAATATTATTTTCACAAGGCCCTAAATTTTGTTCACCACCTCTAATTAGTAATATTAGGTAAAAGAGGAACATTTCAAAAATTCTAGAAACCGAACCGATCTGCCCTTTCCCAAGACCGGACCGATTCGTTTTTCTGTAATTTTTGCTCTCTGTTTTGCAACAGAGTTTACACCATATGAAACAAACCATAAAAATTCTTCACCCAATTCACATCCGATTATTCCTAACTATTTCTACATGAGTTAGGATGATTTCTGATGTTTCAAACACATTAAAACTTCATCGAAATCAATTAAGAATGAATCAATTCCAAAAACTCTTTTATAACTCTAGTTTTGTGTTCATCCATTTCATTCAATATAAACCCAGATTAAAATCCGTAGTAATAAGAAAAACTCCTCTAATTTATGATTTTCTACAAATCTAAATACTAACAACATGCAATTCTACCCACACATGTGATCAATTGATACTTTTCATCAAAGATTTTTTCATAAAATCAATTTATTCATGAAAACCCTACACATGGGTATTATAACATCAATTTATTTTGAAATAAACACCTGCCTTAGATTGATTGATCTGATTTCTTAGTTCCTTTTTTATGATTAATCGTTACCTTCTCCAATCTTCCTTTCCAATTGCCTTGGGATACAAGATTTCTTCACCATGTTCAAAATCCCTCTTTAAGATGTGAAAATAGGTTCTCTCTCTTCTCTCTAATGGACTCTCTAACCTTTTTGTGTTATGAGCCCTAAACCCAATCTCTAAATATCAGGTATATGGCTCTAAATTTCGTAGGTCCCTTCACCTCTTTTTATAAAATGACCAAAACGCCCTAAATAGGTGCCGGCTTGGTCCCAAATTGACCTGGGATCCAAACTATACTCTCGGGTACCCTATTCTGACTATCAACCCATCCAGAATCATTCGGACCTCTAAATTATCATCCAAGTCACTTAAAATATATTTCTCAATTCTCACCTCAAAATAGTCTATACGCTACTCCCGATGAGATAAAATAAAATACGCATATATCACTCGCTATGTCGTATAACCATAATTATCAATTATTTACGATTCACACTTAGTAATTTCATAATGCAATATTAATATGTATCTATGTCACGATTAATATTTAATAGTCCCAATTATCATCTAATCGTATTAAATTACTTCACTCACGTAATTTAATTAAAACGTATTTTTTCTAATTAAGTCCTCAAATTAATTAATTAAAAATACACAGAAATACAGGGTATTACATACTTTCCACCTTACAAAGGAATTTCGTCCCCAAAATGAAAGCAATACCGGCAAGTAAATTAGGACCTATAACATCACGACATACTTTAGTACCCAAATTCCAATCATAATAACATTAGGGTCACTCCACTACACACCCGCTAGTGGTATGTAACACCCCGCGCGCCCGGGGAGAGCGAAAAGAGCGCCATTGTCGATAAAACTATACTACAACCACAATTGACAAGGTATAGAGCATCTAAAACCCACAAGACAAAAAGAGGAATCACAAATCTCAAATTTCTCCAAATTAATACAACAAATCTCTCGAATAAAAATACAACATTTAAAACGAAAATAAAATAAATCTCCAATGCTCTATACATAAAAAAAACAATCTTCTAACTTATATTATCGAATAATCTTCCCAAAATAATCCACGCTAAAATCAAATCCAAAGCGCCCAAAATTCGAGCTACCCTGCCACTAAAAGAAAATACGGGGAAGTACACAATACGACAGGAAATATGCTCAACAAATAATAGCGGTGAATAAAATGTAACAATACGAGTACGAATATTCAAATCAAATGCGAATCTCATAAGCAATTATATCAATATAATTTCTCAACAACATATTAATCGGGTCACCATGCCTCACCACCGTACCGCGCCTATGCATTTTTTTAGCACATCCGGAAAAAAAAATATTGGCGGGTGCCCAACCTCCGTGCCATATTAAAATCTCATGACAACATGCTCAACACCAAATATAATACCATATGAATAGAAATTAGATTCCAACGATAATTTTCTAGATTCCAATGAATTTAACAATTCAAATATGAGTCAATAATCACATGAAAACAAAGGGAATAACACTCGCGAGATTAAGGAGCATATTGTGTAAAACCCCATACCTCAAACCACCAAAAGGACCAACATAAATTTGCCCAGAAATCACATAAATAGCCATCAAAAATCTGCTCCAAGAATCATCAAAAACTCCTCCAAGATAATCCTCAAAACAACCCCTAAGAACACCTCCAAAAATCTAAGGTTGAATGCATAAATTAAATGGGCTAAGTGTATAAAAAGAGAGGAATAAAAAATGTGTTTGCTGCCAGAAAGTTGTGCCGAAAAGGGTCACCCACGACCTTATTTTATAAGGCAAAGAAGTAGGAGTTGGAAACAAACACAAACTCTTAAAACTGCTTACTACGCACGTTTTCTGAAAGCATCGATCGATCGATGCCCATGCGTCGATCGATCGATCACCCCGAAAAACTGACGGTTCCCCTTAAAAATGCCTATGAGGCAAAATATTAAAAAATTCCACTAAAATTCCATTTTAAATCCGATTTCGATTTTGCTTGAAGTTTTATTCTTCTAAAATCATAACCAACATATTTAACTGATAAAAATTTTTAAATTCAAAATTTTATTTTTCCTCTATATTTTGAAAATACCCCAAAAATTACACGGGTTGTTACAGCTTAATCACTCTAGCCCAAGTTTAACAACCAGATTTCCCAATTCACTATACTGATACACTATATCAATCATGTGATCTCAATACTGACTGTATCATTTACATATTGAGAAAAGGCTTCACAACCTTAAATGCCAACTCCCCTTATTTACCACAACTCATAACTCCATTCATAGGATGAATCATGATAACCTACGACCACTCATGTCAGTATTTAGAACTTTTGTTCACGGTGATGTAACTCTTACGATATTCAAAAGCCACCCAAAAATAGTATGTGGTTCACTCCACTATTATCCAACATACTCCAAATCATGGCCAGTCTAAAAATCTAGTTATCCCCTCACCTCTAGTCAACCTGAGGATGAACGACAAGGCTTTCCACCAAAACCTTGAAAGATACCTCATGCTTGATAAATCGGTACAGGTTATCACACACAACTCTACTCATGGTAATTATTCCCCTCAATTACCCTACAAGGCACCACATGCACTACTTGTATTAGCCAGCATAATAAACCACCTCTCGTCTAACCATCTGGTTATAGGTGAAACAATATGCCCAAAATAAAACTTTGTCCCCGTCGTTTCCTGATAATCCCTATCAGAGGTGGGATTGTAAGATCTCATCCTATTACATAACAATATTGGGAGGCACCTTGCACCGGTGCGATTCTTCTTTTCAAATAGAGAATAATAATTACTTCATCTCAGCCAATCCATTCCATATAGTCGGAGGAATTTTTGACCTAGTCACGGTGTTGGCAGTCCATCATGAATTTTATCAGTCTACCTACCCATTCCGACACTGACAACGTAGGCTTGCTACTAAATTCTGGTTTATCATCTCAAGTCAACCTTTTTTCCATCTATGAGTGGTACATTCGAAGATAATCTCACTACGTCTCACCCAACACCAATTCCCATTTATAATATCTCATATTAAGTGGAACTATATACTCACCTTCTTCTCTTGGTATGTCAAAAGTCGCGGCCCGTGCACTTTTCACAACTGGCACACTTCTTGGGTCTTTATTCCCATAGACATTAACATTCTATTTATGCTCAATCCACTCTCAACATTCGGCTGAGAAGACTCTGCTATATTTTTCCATAACAATTGGGTATCCTCTTTATCAAAAGATATCTTTTGAATGGCTTCCCACAGCTTTTCAACCCATCTCGGTGTGCTATTTTCATTCCACACATATACTTGGATTATCGTCATTCTCACGAGATATTTAATCCATCATACCACTCCGACTTTATCTATAAATTCGAAGTGTTTTTTATACACATCCATTGATTAACATTCGAAACTGATGATCTAGCATCCATCAAAGTCACTCTACTCATGACGTTCGTCAAAGTCCATGCGTATCTCATCACACAACAACATTCAAATAAGGAACTTCCCCAATACTCTATCACTCAGCATTGATGGTAAAAAAATTCCACAAACCTCAATCTCCTAACTGGGACTCTCAAAATCCTATCCCCAGACATATAAATATAAACCTCAACTCCCATGTCTCTAAAGGAGTGATATAGTAATGCGCTCTCCCTATCACCCAGTTCTGAGCGCTAAACATAAAAATGAGCTAAATCTCTCCACTCAACAGTAAGTCCAATATACCTCAAATCACATCAATAAAGTCCCTACACACCGGGATCAAATATCTAGAGACAACCATACTCTCTGAAGTCTTTATCAATATAATATAGATACGAGCCTGACCCACTTTCAGTCGGGCCTCGTGAAATAACACATCCTGACCTAGAACATTAAACACGGTGGTCTTGCTATCACATCCCTCTATCGTTCCACCCACATCGCTAATCAGTCCATACCAAGGATAATATCACATTCGCATGATATGTCACTAGGACAAATAATTTCAACATACATTTACTCCCTGTGTCTGCACCCACTCTCCCTGTGGATAGTACTAAAGAGATCCCCACTATACAAAGGCAACTATATACACATTGTAGTGTTATCAATGATATACCCACTAAACTCGTCTCACACGCGAATCTAGTGCTAACGGAATATTGTGACTCACTCGTGTCACATAAAATTTAACCAACTTACTCGAGGACAAAACTCATACTCCCAATTGTCAATAATGCTAGTGTTCCAAATGGTTCTTGGACATGACACACCTGTTCGAACTGAACCAAAATCATCTCAATCATTACCCCAGATAGGCACCATACTCATGTCCCTTTTTCTCACTTAGAGAAAAATCAATGCATGCCGTCCTACTCTCCACATAAAAAGCCTCTTCATATAATCCCCTATTCCTGTCCATACTAAACCCCTTAGGGTTGTCCTTCTTCGACCCCTAGTAGCCTCGACCCCGATGGACACGCTCATTGTTCCCTTAGCTTCGCTAGCCCTAGGGAACACACTACTGGCCTTACTAGTCCTAACTGAATCCACCGCCACTCGATAGGAATTTAGTTATCTGAATCATTTAAATGGGTCCCCTTATGGGTCTCTCCATTGTGATGTTTCGCTAGCACCGTTACATCCAGTCTTACTCCATTACTAAAATCTCCAATTCTGTTAGTTCCCTTCACAAGGAAGCATTTTTCAACACTGCCAAAAGCACAACATCATCACCATCTTCATGAATTGTCCAAGAAAAATTTCCCTTTAAGTGCTAGTGACTCCTCTCGTGAGTCCATTACTTACCTTAAAGGCTCCTTTCTCCATTGTACCAAATATGGTGATTTACTCCCACCATTACAACACTGCTCCTACGAGCCAAGTGAAATCTTACCCCAATTTACTTTCGGTCATATATATTACTTCTTGTTGTATGCCAAACCCTTTGGATATTTTACATCCATTGGATACACGCACAATCTTCGCATCTAACAAAATTCCAACGGGTGGTCCTCTTCAAAGACCCCTTCGACACTCTCCCATCTTAACCACACGGGGTGAATCTAATTTAGTACCAATCCCTGTTATAACGGTACAACAATATATATGTTGCAATCTAGAAGTCCTTAGAGCTCAATCATCCCGAGAAACAATAGGGGTGACCTCTTCCACGATCATCGACCCCAACATATTCTTCAAATCTAACTGAGCCCTCCTACTGCCTTTCTAACGGCCCTCCCTAGTCGTCCTTTCTATAATCTCCATACGAAGCACACCCGTTCGCTAAAAGATTCACTAATATATATACACTATAGAAGGAGAACGTAAGCCACGTACGTAGAGGAATACAATAATCATATGATAGGGCTGTATATCAACCAAACGATACGCTGAAAACGTAGTAAGTCGTATAGATCCTATGGACACTAGAACCCGATGCTCTGATACCATCTGTGACACCCCACCTAAAAAAATACTGGGTGATCAATCCTATATCAAATTTAACAAGAATCTCATATGGTTCATTCTTAGCATCACTGTCGAAAACTTTTTAAAACTTACTAACCACCTAGTATTCAAAAGCCACGGTATCAAAATTTTATCTTTCAATTAAACAGGATAAATAACTAGTTCGAAAATGAAAAGACATTCACAATATACTAGAGTCCAATCCAACATGAAATATAAATGAAACAAAGTCACGCCGAATAAACCACCGGTAAAAACAACCAAAATCATGTGATAAACATGGTCTAAAATCGCAAGGTAAAACTGATACAAACTTGAACCCATAATACCGACAACAGACCACATGTCCAAACATGATATACAAGAATAAGATCATATGCTAGATCTTAATGAAAGAATCAGCTACTCAAGGTCTTGTCAGCATCCACAGTGCTACAGCTCCGAATCCCTGAAATGAAACCATCAAGATTGGCGTCCCTGTGGCTGGACACCTAAAAGGTTTTAAATATATTTTTATGGAAAGAGTTAGTACTCAAAACATTTGAAGACATTTTGCAAGTAATTTATCGCATTTAAAATCGGTTATTGATTACACATGTTAGGTTCACGCACACTCCCTTGAGTTTCCTCACTTATCATCTAATGTGCACACCTAACGTTCTTATACTTAGACCCCCTAGATATCATACCCAAACTATCTCGACTAAAGTATATAACCGATCTTATCAAGTCTATTGTCCCATACCACCCATGCAGCATGCTTCATTATTAACATTTATCGTATGTTATTCAATTTTCATATAGCATTCACATATGTTATCTTTAATCATCATAATTAAGTCTCACTACTTAATTCATATAGCATTTCATTTCTAATCTTCATTAAATTTCCATAATTAAGTTTCACTACTTAATTCATAAATCATTTCAAAGTTACCATTTACCTTCCAAAATTGAGTTTCACTACTTAATTTATTATAGATATTCCCAATCTATTTTAAATCTTGAAATTAAGTTTCTCTCTACTTAATCTATCAATTAGATTATATATATATATATATATATATATATATATATATATATATATATATATGTATATGTATATGTATATGTATATGTATATCATCTACAAGTCTACTTTCGCACAAAAATAAAATATCATGAAGTATATATTTCACACACAATATATACTATAAGGATATTGGTCCGGATAATCATCGACCCCAATCATCTTATCATTTACATTGGTCCGGATATCCCTCAACCCGAAGGTAAATGTTATGCATATGTATATTGGTCCGAATACTCCTCGACCCCAATATCTTTCATCTTCAATTTGGTACGGATACTCATCGACCCCAAATCGAGCTTTCATGTATTAGTCCGGATAATCATCAGCCCCAATACCAAAATTAAGAACACTTTATGTATATATATTTTGAACACAATATATATTATAAAAACACACTATATAATCACCTCCCTGTATCACATTTTAGGGGTTATTGGCTCGGAATCCCACCTCAATCACCAATAGTGATTTATATCTCTTGGATCGAAATCATACCTCGATCACCAATATCTATATATAGTATAATTTAGGTATTCACACAACCTAAGTAGTACTGTGCATCAATAGGTATTGACACCACCCAATAATACATGTTAGTACGTAGTATATATCTCTCGCATACTCGTCGTACTATTTACTTTACGATATATCTCACTATCGTATATATAGGAGTGTTCACACAACTCTAAGGGTCCTAGTTACCCCTTTACCAACTTCATCAGTTAAGCCTAACTTACCCTGTTGATCTATAAATTAATTCATTTGATTCCTGTAATTGTTTATCAGTCTCTCAGATTAATTACGAATTATAATAACTAATCCCATTCCCGTCTTAATTCTCTCTCTAAGACGAAGTCGTACTCCCATCGTAGGCCTACTATAAAATAATAAGTCACCCAATATTATTTTCACAAGGCCATATAGTTTTTTCACCACCTCTAATTAGGAATACTATGTAAAAGAGGAACATTTAAAAAATTCTGGAAACCAAAACGATCCGCCCTTTCCCAGGACCAGACCGGTTCATTTTTCTGCAATTTCTACTCTCTGTTTCGCATCAGAGTTTACACCATATGATTCGCCCCAACCAAAAAAATTCTTCACCTAATTCACATCTGAGTATTCCTAACTATTTATACATGAGTTAGGATGATTTCTAATGTTTCAAACACATTAAAACTTCACTTAAATCAATCAAGAATGAATCAATCCCCAAAACTCTTTTATAAATCTAGTTTTGTGTTCATCCATTTCATTCAATTTAAACCCAGATTAAAATCCATAGTAACAAGAAAAACTCCTCTGATTTATGATTCTCTATAGATCTAAATACTAAAAACATGGAATTCTACCCAAACATGTGATCAATTGATACTTTTCATCAAAGATTTTTCCATAAAATCAATCTATTCACGAAAACCCTACACATGGGTATTATGACATCAATTTAATTTGCAATAAACACTTACCTTAGATTGATTGATCAGATTTCTTGGTTCCTTGTTCATGATTGATTGTTTCCTTCTCCAACCTTCCTTTCCAATTGCCTTGGGATACAACATTTCTTCACCATCTTCAAAATCCCTCTTTAAGCTTTGAAAATAGGTTCTTTCTCTTCTCTTTAATGGCCTCTCTAACCTTTTTCTATTATGAGCCCAAAACCCAATCTCCAAATATCAGGTATATGGCTCTTAATTTCGTAGTTCCCTTCACCTTTTTTTGTAAAATGACCAAAACACCCTTAATAGGTGCCGGTTTGGCCCCAAATTGACCTGGGATCCAAACTATACCCTCGGGTAACCTATTACAGCTGTTTTGACCCATCCAGAATCATTCGTACCCTCTAAATTATCATCCGAGTCACTTGAAATATATTTCTTACTTCTCATCTCAAAATAGTTTACATGCGATTCCTAGTGAGATAAAATAAAATACGCACATATCACTCACTATGTCGTATAACCATAATTATCAATTGTTTACTATTCACACTTAGTAAATATCAAAATGCAGTATTAATCCGTATCTATCTCACGATTAATATTTAATAGTCACAATTATCATCTAATCATATCAAATTACTTCACTCGCGTAATTTAATTAAAACGTATTTTCCTAATTAATTCCTCAAATTAATTAAATAAAAATACACAGAAATACGGGGTATTACACATACGTGGTGACTGACTCCCGTCACCCAATGTTTCTCCTATGAGATAAAATTTGTCCACAATTTAATTATGGTTCCGTTTCACTCTATCCCATACAATTGCCTTTGGATTACCTCCATCTATTGGTCCATCACACTTCCTTTCTTTCCAGGACTCCTTAAGGTGTCTCCTTAAAATAATTCTCCCTGACTCTCTCTCTCCTTGCCTATAATGTTGGGTGAGTCCGAAGTTGTATCACCATTATTTACAATAGTGCTTGGGAAAACTATTGTCCTCGAGTGACTATCTTATTCGTCAACAGCCCCAAGCATTAATTATGGTGACCTCTATCACGGTCATCGTTCCCCAAATACTCTACATTTTATACCTCTCCTCTCCTCATGCAGCACTTCTAACGGCCCTCATTGGTCGCCTAATATTATTCGATGTACCATACCCAACCGAACTCGTATATGAATCACATCAACTATACTTAATAGCAAGAGAACGTCAGTCGCATACGTAGAGGAACACAACAATCCTATCATAAGGCTCTACATCAAAGAACGCTAAGCTGAAAAGTGAAAAGCCGCACAAATCCTAAGGACTCTAAAACCTGATGCTCTCATACCATTTGTAACACTCCGCCTAATAAAATACCGAGAGATCAGTCCTCTATCACATTAAATAGGAATCTCATCCAGTTCATTCTTAGCATCACTGTCGAAACTTTTTTAACATTACTAACCACTTAGTATTCAAAAAGCTGGTGTCAAATTTTATCTTTTAATTAAGACAACATACATGCAAAAATATACGCTAAACCAATCACACCATCTGGAACTGAAACAGCAGAATAACTAAAAAGACTTGCCATATAAACCATCGACTAAAATCCCAATCTAAATAAATATCCAATAATAAATAAAATAAACTGAATCTGAAAGTAACTGGGCAACATGCCCTATATGAACTATGACTAAAAAAATCCCTAATCTAGGAACAAAGGAATGAAGCGTTTAATCCAAACTTCTACTAGCATCCACATGTGCAGCAGCTGCGTGTCCCTGGAATAGATATCAAGTCTGGTGTCCCTGTGGATGGACACCTAAAAGGTTTTGAAAATATTTTTATAGCAAGGGTTAGAACCCAAAACACTTTGAAAATAATTAGCAAGTGAATTAAAATGCAACAATTTAAAATGCACGAATGCTCTTCATTTTTAAGTTAGTGTCGCACTCACTTGAGATACTTCTCACCCCTCATCTAGAGTGCACACCTAATGTTCTATACTTAGCCTACCTAGCTGTACTACCCAAGCTAACTAGACTATAGTAATAAACTGAACTTATCTACACGTCTAAGTTTCTCGTAATTCCATGATAGTACAATATATTATTAACATCTCTCATATGTTAATTAATTCTCATGTAACATTTGACATATGTTATCTTTTCATATTTATAATTAAGTCTCACTACTTAATTTATACAACAATTCTCAATTTTTATCTCTCAACCTTCATAATTAAGTCTCGCCACTTAATTTACTTTATATATTCCCGATCTATCTTAAGTTTGTTAATTAAGTTTCTCTACTTAATTCACCTTATTAGATATCCGCGATCAAATACGTACTATTTCACACAAGTAGGGTTAATTAACTTTATAGTCTACTATCTCACATAAGTAGGTTATCCATACGGTACATATATATTTCACACACACACAATATATATATATATACTATAAATGCATACCTAACAGGAATGTCCCCATATCACACATTAAGGGCTATTAGTTCGGAATGTCCCCTCGAACATGGTTCAGGATGCCTCATCAAACATGATTCGGAATGTCCCTCAAACCTGGTTCGAAATGTCTCATCGAGTATAGTTCGGAATGTCTCATCGAACATGATTCAGAATGTCTCATCGAACCTGGCCCGGCATGTCTCATCGAGCTAGTCAATCATATCTCATGCAAGTACAATATAGGTATTCTCTCCACCTATTAGCAACACAGTAGGTATACACGCAACCTAACTATCATATCGTCGTACGTAGTATATATCTCTCTCATACTCACCGTACTTATTATTTTACGATTTATCGTATTTATTTGGGCATTCGCCCAATTCTTAGGGCCCTAGTTACCCCTTCATTTATTTCAGTAGTTAATCTATCTCTAACCTACGGGTATATTACGGTAGTGTCACCCAACCACATTACCCCGACTCACTCATCCGGTCCGTACCTTTACCCGATTTTGCCTAAAAATGCTCCGAGACTTGATTACTACCATTGGGTACTCTTTTTTGACTATCTCGGCCCTTTCGGAAACAAACGTGCACTCAGAATTGTCATTCGAAATACTTTATAACATCCTCTAATTTTTTACCTCAAAAATGCGACACAACAATAATCCGAATAATTAAATCTAAATTCGTCAGATTTAAATAATTCATCCAATTCAAATAAACTCTCCAAATTGTAAATTTAAAATTTTCCAATTTAAATGAATTTTATTTCTCCCAAAAAAATAATTAAATTCTCAGTCCTCAAAATTACGGGGTGTTACACTCGGTTCCACATTGGGTAGGCTCTAGTTTCAATAACACGACTTATATTGGTTTTTGTTCTTGGCATACTATGTAACCGAATCATGTTGACCCATGCACACCCGTAACTGAGATAGTGTGAGAGGGAATTTGGTAAAATAAAAGGGAAAAACCTCCAATTGAACTATGTACCTAAATATATAGATATAAACGAGCTCATTCTTTTGTTATTGTTATTGTTTAAATTAATTTCTAAACTCTTTCGACAACAAAGTGCTGAAAATTTGTTAGGGCGTTTGGCATCCTAATGAATAAGTTATTATAAAAATTCAAAAACCCAAAGTCGAGACTCGACAAAAATAATGTATATACCTTGATATTAGTCGTTGAATTTATATACCCTGATTAGGGCAAAGGTTCTTGGGGTTTCCATTACTTTCGATGTTGTGTAATTAAATATTTCACTCAATTAAGATTTTTTTATATAAAATTAAATGTACGTAGAAAAATCTTAGCCATGTGATGCTCACAGTGCCTTATGATGATTTAATTCCCTCCAGAGTACTTAAGGCTTATGAATTATCGTCTCCCAAGATAAATCGGATTACGGGTTTGAGGAAGCAACACTCCAATCTCTCAAACCCCAGTGAACTCAAATTATATATGTTTATACTAAGTGACCATTATGGAATGTAGAGAAAAAGGAGGAGAGAAATAAATTTCTTTCGTGTTTTGCAAATGAACAGGGCTGTTCAATTTATATTTTTTCTAGGTGATTGTTCAGACAAAACAGGTTGTAACTATTGGGTCCCAATAGTAATCCAAATGGGTTAAAACCAATCCAGATACTTAATTAAATTTGCCCAAAAAAGAAAGGATTTTTATAAGCCCAAGATCGAGATCGATCCCAGACTAAGCTCATTCGAGCCAGTCGACCGGATGATGCATCTCTTCCATAAAAGTGGGGTTCCCTTGGACCCAAGCCTTAAGACCAAATGTTTTGTATATAAACACTTCACTTTTCCAACAAAGTTCTAATGTGGGATAAGTTGTTAACATACCCAATTTACTAAGTTTCATTCATTCAAATGGGTCACTTTAGAGACAAATTTCTCATTCATAATTTAATGGTTTTGGATAAACAAATATACTATGCTATACTCCTCATGAAGGAGAACGTATTTATGCATGGTCCCAATTAAATCGAAGTGTGGGTCCACATTTAAATTGAGCTCAAAGTTACTCAATTTCTATTTTTACAAAGCATATTTCCAACAATCCCCCACATGAATGAGAATTGACTTTATAACATACTAAATGAAATGTAAACACTAGTTAGAGTAAATATGGGAAAATATTGCATCAGGTTAAGTAGCCTAGTGGCCTACAACTTTCCCTAGTGATATACTATCGAATTTACTTGATTAATAAGTAGAATTGATGTCTTTGAACTGTCCACCATCTTTGTAAAGCTAGACCATAGTTTTCACACAATATTTTTTTAAACACATTTAGTTCTCACGTTTGTGTTCATTTTGGCCATGAACTCCCCTTGGTTTCGTGAGTATATTATAGAATTTTTTCCTTTTCAATATTCTCACAAAAGTCGCCCCCTTCTTACTCACGTAGGTTATTTCCATAAAGAGTCCACTTACACATTTTCTAAGGTATAGAAAACATTAAAAGCGTAACTTACCATATTTTTCACGGCAGATGTGCACTGTCTCATTTTTGGAATGGGTAGGATTAAATCCTTCAGTGTGCATTAAATACAATATATTTCGGTTGGCCTATTGAACCTAGATCTTCGGATCTCCAGTCAGCTAGTATTGGTTTCCACTCTATTGACTCTTATTTAATGTATTGGCTTTAAACCCATTCCTCTTGGCGATCTTTCCACTTGCTCTCGAGTCAAACCTTTGGTAGGTGGATCTGTAATATTATCTTTTGACTTTATATAGTCAATTGAGATAATTCCATTTGAGAGTAATTGTCTAATGGTATTCTATCTACGAATAATATGACTTTACTTTTTGTTATACATATGTGCCCTTCTAGTTGTAGATTGGCCATCAGAGTATATACATATAACAGGCATAGATATTGACCAATTTGGAACATCCTCTAAGAAGTTTTGAAGTCACTCTGCTTCTTTCCAACTTTTTCTAATGCAATGGATTCATATTCCATTATAGGCCTAGTTATATACGTTTGTTTAGAGGACTTCCAAGACACGACTGCTCTTTTAAGGGTGAAGACATATCCACTTGTGGACTTAGAGTCTTTTGTATCAGATATCCAATTTTTATCGCAATGACCTTCGAGTACAGCCGAATATCTTGAATAGTGCAATCCATAATTTTGAGTGTGTCTTGAATAACCTAAAACTATCATTATTGCTTTCCAGTGATCTTTTCCCAGATTACTCGTATAACAACTTAGCTTACTTATTGAGTATGCTATATAAGGTCTAGTGCAGTTCATGACAAACATTAACTGCCTATTATACGAGAGTACTGTAATTGAGATAGGATGTTTCCATTATTTTTTGCTAGAGAAGATTTATATCCCCTGGTGTCTTAGCTGGACTAATATTATATTATTTAAATTCTTCAAGTATTTTTTTGATATAATGAGATTGAGATAATATAAGTCCATTGGAAGTTATAGAATTTTAATTCCTAGTATCAATTTGGAGACATCTAAATCATTCATGTCGAATCGACTAGCCAGCATACGTTTGGTAGGCTTAATATTATTAAGGTCGTTACCTATTATTAGTATATCATCTACATAGAGACATATAATGACATATCCAATCTGAGTGCTTCTGGAATGAACATATTTATCGTACTCATTAATTTTAAAACCATTTAATAACATAGCATTATCAATTTTTTCATGCCATTGTTTTGGACTTATTTTAATCCATAAAGTGATTTAACAAACTTATATACTTTCCTCTTTTGTCCCAAAGCAATAAATCCTTCGGGTTGTTCCATAAATATTTTTTTTATCTAACTCACCATTTAATAATGCCATTTTTGCATCCATTTGATGCATTTCAAGTATTTAATGAAGTTTTTGCTATCAACATTCGAATGGACGTAATTCTTGTTACCAGTGAGTAAGTGTCGAATTAATCCAACCCTTATTTTTGCCTATAGCCTTTAGTAACAAGTCTTGCTTTATACTTATCAATTGATCCATCCTCTTTCATCTTCTTTTTGAAGATCCATTTGTACCCTAAAAGTTTAGAACCAGGTAGAAGATACACTAGTTCCCACGTATGATTTTGCATTATGGATTCAATTTCACTGTTAATTTTTTCTTTCCAATTTGAAGCTTCTGGCGAAGATATAGCTTCCTTGTATATTTATAGATTATTTTCCAACAAATATTAAAAAATCCAAACCGATGGAAGTTGATGTTCTTTTCGTTTTTCTACGTCTAGGCTCATCAATTGGTGACTCTTGATGAGTATGTCTAATTGTAGCATCATTTGTACTTTTGTTTGGACTTGCTTCTCAGGGTATGTTATATGAAAATTCATTTTCAAAAAATGAAGCATCCTTTGATTCAATAATCATATTAGCATGAATATCCTAAATATAAGATTTACAAACGAAGAAATCTATATGCACTGCTATTATTTGCATAATCGAAGCACACACAGACAACTGTTTTAGGTCATATTTTAACCTTAGGAAGCATCACCTTTGCTAAATACCTCCACAATTTTAAATATCAACCTTTCGTATTTTATTGGGTGTTTTTTGAGTTTTCTTGTAAGGCGCTTTGTTAAGAATATAATTGATGGAGAATAAGGCTTAACCCTACAAATTTTATGGTGTTCCATAACTTATTATCGTGGCATTCATCATTTCTTATAATGTACGGTTCTTGCGTTCCACAACACCATTATATTGAAGGGAGTAAGGAGCGGTAGTTTGGTGAATAATCACATTTTATGTACAAACTTCTTCAAAAGGTGATTCATATTCATTACCTTTATCTCTTCTTATTACCTTTATCTTTTTTCTAAGTTGATTCTCAACTTCATTTTTGTAATGTTTAAACACATATATAGCCTCATTTTTACTTTTGGGCAAATACACATAGCAATATTTTGTGCAATCATCAATAAAGGTAATGAAATATTTTTTTCCTCATGTAGTTTGTAAAACTTTAGATCACGTATAGTAGTATAAATTGAGTCTAAAGGTTCACTTTACCTTTTAATGGAATGAAATGATAATCTTGTTAATTTTGATTACACGCATAAATCACATTTATGATTTTTATCAATATCAAATTTTGACAGAAATTCTAAGTTAACTAATCACGTAATGTATCAAAATTAAAATGTCCTAATATAGCATGTCATATATTTGAGGACTCAAGAAAATAAGCGGAATTAACTTTATTGTTAATATACTTTGGTACAACAGTCATTACATTCATCTTAAAGAGACCTTCAGTCATGTAGCCCTTTCCCACATACATATCATTCTTATATAGTACAAATTTATTAGATATAAACACTAACTTGAAACCATTTTTGCTCAGTAAGGAACCCAAAATTAGATTCTTGCGAATGTTCAAAACTTAAAGCATATCATTTAGAGTGAGTTCCTTCCTGGATGTCATTTTCAACACAATCTTTTCATAACCTTAAACAATGGAACTTAACAAATTACTCATAAACAGATTTATTTCTATAGAGGGGTGTACACTCATTTGCCTAAACAATTGGGCGAGCAGGTCCATATGACGAGGGGGGCCTCACCACGAGCAACCAACCCCCTATAACTAAAGAGCGCCCTAGCCAAGACAAAAGAAGACTCAATTGGACAAGGAGGCCCACCACAAGGATCCCCACATCCCCAAAGCTCGAGCAGTCACAGAAATGAAGTTTGGACGAAGAGTCCCACCATGACGGGCTCCTCATCCCAAAAAAAGGTCAAAAATCACAGAAGTAAATTTTGGACCAGGAGGCTGACCATGAGGGGTTCCTCGTCCTAAAAAAGCTCAAAAATCACAGAAGTAAAGTTTGGGCGATGAGGTACACCATGAGGGGCTCCTCGTCCCAAAAAGCTCAGAAACCACATAAATCAAGTTTGGGTGAGGAGGCCCACCATAAAGGGCTCCTCATCCCAAAATGCTTAAAGATTGCAGAAACGAAGTTTGGGTGAGGAGTCCCACCATGAGGAGATCCTCGTCCACAGAATTCCAAAGGTCACAAGAATGAAGTTACATATTATGGGCTCATCATGAGGAGTCTCTCGTCCTCAAAGCTTGGAACATATAGGAAATAAATAGAAACAATGAAGACCTTGGCGAGCAACTCCTTGTCATACACACGAGCCACCGAAAAAGGCCAAGGCAATGGGACTAATTGCGATCAGGCCCCTCTGCCCCAGTTGACATGTCATGAAAATGAAAGAAGGGTAAAAAGGCTTACTCAGAATGATCCCTCTACTCCCAAATGATTTACTTAAAAGAACTAGTGGGCGCATAGGTTCACCTAGAGTGACCTCTTCCCCAAGATTTGTTACTCAAATATATATTATTTGGACTGATATGTTACTTTTTTTGTACAGAGAGCCTGGTTGAGCAAGCAGGGCTCAAATAGACCAGTTGGGATCTCTTGGGACTTTTGGCTTGGCGGCTGAAGAACAAGGTTTTTTTAGCAAGCTCAACCACTTAGCACTTTAAGATTGACAGAATACTAACAGAAAGACCTTAGGGGTCACCCAGTCCTTACACAGTCACATCCAGTCATAACTGAAGTAAGCAACCAAGAGGTTGCTCACAAGAAATGAACAGTTTATAAAATGATTTTAAATAAAGGGGGTCCTCAAAGCCCCAATCAAGTTTCAAATATTTCAAAGGAGGTGGTTCATGAGACCTCCCTTGAAGTTTACAGAAGATTTTAGAGGAGGTGGTCTTTGAGACCTCCCCTAAAGTTTATAAAAGATTTTAGAGGAGGTAGTCCTTGAGACCCTTCTCAAGTTTATAAAATATTTTAGAGGAGGTGGTTCTTAAGACCCTCCTCAAGCTTAAAATGTCTGTACAATAAGTTACCGTTTTAAAATATATTTACCAAATTAGATATTTTGTCTGCAAGCGCAAACACATTTTCTTTTTTACTTTAGTTTGCACCAGATGGTACCTGTCAGAGGGGACAGACGGTTGCACACAGGTAGGGACAAATGGTATATCGAAGACCTTGTCCCTCACCAACCCCCACAGTTTGGGCACCCAAAAGTGCCAACTCAGCCCTAGCGCCCAAGTATAAATAGGACCCCTGGGCATGGTTAAGTCATAATCAGAAACTCAAATCATACCATTACTCTATCAAAATCACACCAGATACCTAGTGTTCTCTCCCTTCTCTCTCTAAGTGTTAAGTGCTTGTTTCTTCACTCCCAAACTGACAGCTATCATTCTCAGGACTTTCTCTTGAAGAAAAATTATTATTACTGCTATGAACTTCATCTTCTTGCAGGGAGTAGTTCTTGCTTTTGTTCTATTTTTTATCATAAGGAGAAGGTTTTACCAAGTGCTTCTCTAAAAGTCCTTAAAAACCTTGAAGGCAGAGTTCATTGAAGTGGGTCATGCCTCACTCATTTTAGCATCTTACCAGGCCCCAATCACACTACTTTTCTATATTTAGGGACTCCGTTGGGGAGGTATACCCACTTTCATAGAGAAAGAAAGTTTAAACACTTCTAAGAAGCTAGTTTTTGAAGACATTCTGCCTAGGAATGGAACTCAAAGTGATCAGACCTCTCAGGAAGATGTGGTGGTGACTGGAGCTAATACACCTGCTCCTCAGGGACGGTAGACCAGCTCATCGATAGTAACTCTGATGACAGGTGTGAGACTTATGGGCATATTTTTTTACTTTTTGAAACAAAATAATGTAGACCTAGCAAATTTGGGTCAGGGCTGTCTAACACCAGCAGTTGCCCCCTCTGGAGGGGCAGCCACTCCTGTAGAGATTCTGACAAAAGTGGATCCACCATAAAAGGTGGTGTCGGAGTAAGCTGTGGCACCATCAAGTTCACCAGCAGCAAAGGCATGATTTTGGAGGAATCCCCCTCTAAATTTGTAACTATAAAGGAGGTAAGGAAGTTGTTTTCCTCCTCTCAGAGAGAATCACCTCATCTAGACGAGGAGATACAATACCCTTACTTGTAGGATGTGAATGAGAAGCCATACCCGGAAGAGTACATTCCACTAAAATTTATTAATTTCAACGACAAAGGGGAGAACCCAAGAGATCACCTGAAGCGGTTCGTTGAGTACCTAGGAGTGCATGGAAATGCCAAAAATTTGAGGTTGAGGGATTTCTCCAAGACCCTTATAGGAAAGGCCAACACGTGGTATTCCTACTTGGCACCCAACAGCATCCCCACGTGGGAATATATCCATAGGTAATTCCTCAAAAAGTTCTTTATAATGGAAGATGAGTTCATGTTGAAACACCTGGCACAGGAGGTGCAAAATCCTGGTGAGGAGTTAATGTAATATATCAAGGGTTTTCGCGAGAGGTCACTAGATGTCCATGAGGAGGTAGTAGAGGCAAGTTTGATTCAAATATGTGTCGAGGGGATCTTAAAAGAATACAAGCTCCACTTGGTCAATGAGACCAGAGATGGAACTTTTAGAGAGTTTATCAGGGCTACCAATAATATAGCCATGATAATCAAGCCTATATCCTCAAGTTGGAGAACACAAGTGCCACTGACTTTTGGAAGATTTCAAGTCTCGAGGAGGTAAGTAGCCAACTATGTGGATGGAATTTCAAAGGGCAAGAAGGAAGGCCCCGGGTCTAAGAACAACAGCCCAGGTAACAAGAGAAAGTTCTGAGAGGATGCCCCAATATCGCTGCCTTGCAGTGTATTGTAAGCAATGGATTATTATCGTACATTGGTACGACAAGGGGTAGTAGGTGCCCCTTATTTGAATGGGGAAATCCAATAGCAACTGACAAAGCTAATCCTAAGTATTGTGAGTTACATCAGAGGGTGCAGCACTCCACAAAGGACTACTACTATCTAAGGAGGATCATTGGTAAGAAGGAGGCCAATGGTACATTGCCAATACCTCTGGTAGATGTTAATGAGAATCCACTCCCAGCACATCACTTTGGCACTGCTAATATGGTAGTTGCTTATGATGAAGAAGCAGCTCGATATCTGATGGAGTGGGAAGGTAGTGAGAAAATATGCAAAAAGCTATAAAGGCTAGCACTGAACAGTAAACATAGAACTGGGCTGGAGAGGAGGCATGAGGAGTGGTTCTTCACGCTTGACCAAGAAGAGGGTGGAGGTGAGGAAGTCAAGCAAGTGAACCTCCTAGAAGGTAAAATGGATGTCATCCTTGCTCTGGATGAGGGGGGGACATCTGAGGCAGAGTATGTTTGTAATTCCAAACATATGAAGTGGACTTAAACTCTGAATGTCAAGGTATAGCGAAGAGTCCTAAGTTCAAGTGGTTCTTTAACTAAATAGGAGTAAAGTATGATACTAGAGTAGTCATAACAAGAAATTTTTTGGAAACAGTACAGCAATGTGTATACCCCTCACCAAATTAGTTGGGACCAATTGGGAGGTTAATCAAAATATACAATTTTGAAGTGGTTTTTTCTGAGGTAGATAAGCAGGTGACCTACTTCCATAACCGCCCATTGTACGTGACAGCTATGATCAACAGAATATCCTTCGCTAGGGAATTAATGTACGGAGAGGAATTTATTAATATTATGCCAATTAATACATTGTATTAAATGGGAGTTGATCAAGAGAAGATAGTACATGTGCAGCTAATGATTTTAGGATTTGACAGCGTTGGCATGCAGTCCCTCGGATATGTGAACGTGGGTATCAAATTGGGAAATTTCACTTCCCATATCAAGTTTCACATCATTAACGCCAATTTCATGTACTAGTCGCTCATTGGAAGGGTATGGATGCATACCTATGGCATAGTTCCTTCCACCTACCCCCAATGAGCAAAAGTTAACATCCGAGGAACAGAGATCATAATCAAAGCAACAAAGAAGCCTTTTTCTCTTGAGGAAGCCCACTTGGTGGATGCGGCATTTTACACAGAACTGGACAAAAAAAGGAAGAGTTATGTAAGAAAGTTGGAGGAGAGGCAAGTGGTTGAAGGATGCCCAGCCAAAGAGGTCTGTCTGTGATCGTTTGGGGGAGAGGGTGATTCCCCACATAGAAAAAGGCAAAAGAAAGGTGGAGGAGGTATCTGTAAGGACATTTTTGCCCATTATCAATTATATGTCGTACGCCGTTACACAATTAAAGATATTCAAGCTTGCATCGTCATTCAATGGATCCGAATATCAAAGAAATCAAGGAATCAATTTTCTAGACAGCCGGACCAGTCCGCCTGTTTAGAAAAGGAATCGATCCGCCCCTTTTGGAAAACGAACCAGTCCGCCCCTCCAGACCGATCCGCCTCAATCTGGATCGATCCGCTTTGTTCAAAAACCAGTAGACCCAGAATCGAATGCGAACCGAAGAAGCTCTTTGAGAAAATGAATCGGTCCGACCACGGACCGATCTGCATCCATACCGGACCGATCCGCCTGGGATAAACTCAGCCAGATCGTGCAGAGATTTTTCAGGCCTAGGTTTTCTTTTATAAACCAACTTCGGGGATTTATTTTAAGAGACTTTTCAACAGAGTCCTAATACTCTAAGTCTTCATCTTTATGAGTTCCAAACTCATGTTTAAATCACACAACCTTGCCATATCTATGTGAATCACTTTGCAACCCAAGAACACACTTTTGTCTGTTCATACCCTTGTGAAGAAGACCGACCTTCTTCTTCATTGCTGCCCTCCTAGAAAGGGAAACTTTCAGCCGTCGACTACAGATTCGACGCCTGTGGGTAACTCTGTGTCACTGTATTTTCATTATAATCCGAGAAATTGTAAGTTACAATATTATAGTGAAAATAAATGGTTTTGCCCCTTTGGGGGATTTTTCCTCAATTATGTGTGTTTGATCGTACTAGCATGGTTTACATCTTATTCAATCACACCTAGTTGCATGTTTAGGGTTTAATTGGGTTAAACTGTGTTTAAGTATATAATTTCTTAATTTGAACGCACGCGCACTCTTTCAAATTGGTATCAGAGCCAATTACACAATTTTACCGTGTAATTTTTCGCAAAATTTTTCTAAGATATCAATTTTCTGAAAAATTGTTTTTTGAAAACGAGTGTGTTCATAATGGAGAAGTTATGTAATAAAATGCCAGTTTTTTACGGGACAAATTATGCATATTGGAAAGCCCGCATGAGATCTGCATTTAAAGCTATTGATGAACGCGTCTAGATTTTGGTTGGAAGAGGATGGACTCCTCCCTCCGTCACTGTTGAAAATGTGACAAATTTAAAACTTGTCACTTCTTGGACTGAAGAAGAATTTAAATGGTCATCTTTCAATTCTAAGGGTCTAAGTGCTATTTCTGGGTCTGTCACACCTGATGACTTCAAACGCATAATGATGTGCATCACGTCAAAAGAGGCATGGGATGTTTTACAACTAACCCATGAGCGAAATAATGCTGTGAAAGAGTCTAAATTGTAAAATTTAACAACTCAATTTGAAACCATCACCATGCATGAGACTGAATGTTTTGATGATTTCTATGCTAGGCTTTCTGACATTGTTAATACTAGCTTTAATTTTGGTGAACATATTCCTAATGCAAGAGTTGTTAAAAAGATTCTTCGTTCTCTACCTAAGCGTTTATCCCTAAAGTCACTGTGCTAAATTCTATGGGTAATTTAAATACGCTAAAATTGGAGGAACTTGTAGGAGACTTGCAAACATATGAAATTGATATGTTTCCTAAAACTGTTAAGTCTAAAGATAAGGGAATTGAACTTAATGCCCAAGAGAGAAAGAGTGAGGGGTCGGCAAGAAAGAAGGTAGAGTCATCTAGAAAGAGAGAGACTGACACGTCAGATTCTGATTGTGATTTTGATCTAGATGATTTAGCCCTGTTTGCTAAAAATTTCAAAAGAATTCTCAAATTCAAGAAAAATGGCAATTTTAAGGATAAAAAGAAGTTTGAGAAAAATAAGTTTGAAAAGAAAAATGAAAAGGTTTTTAAAGATCCTCCTAAGAAAGAAAGTGAGAGATGCTTTGAGTGCGACGGCAGGGGTCATAGAGCTTTTGAGTGTGCTACTAGGCTGAACAGATAAAAGGGCAAAGTTGTCCTTAATGCTACCCTTAGTGACGACAGTGAAGTCGAGTTGGTGGATTCTGGAGATGAGTCACCGCATGAGTGTAACTTCGCCGCATTCATGGCTAGTCATGTGAGTACTTCTAGCGCTCTTCACGACGATGAGGATGTTGCTTCATAGGGATACCTTGACAGTGAGAGCGATGTAAGTGAGGGGGAGGATGACACAAGTGAGAGCGAGAGTGACCTTCAACGTGCCTATGTTGAGCTATATTCTGAGTCTTTTAAAACTAAAAAGCGTAACAAAGCGTTAGTTCTTAGGATCACCGCTTTAGAGGAAGACTTAAGAAAAGTGAGAGAGAGAGAAAGTCCTCCACCGGCACTACCTTAAGAGAGAGGGAGTCTGCTTGTGTTGAGAAAGAGATCCTGTTTAGAGAGAGAGAGTTGTTTTGAGAAAGAGAGAGGGGACTTGATTAAACAAGTGGCTAGTCTTACGAGTGAGCTCCATTACTCCGTGGAGACTCAGAAGAAACTTGAAGCCCTTGTTGCCCAGCTCACTCATGATCTTGAGAGAGCTCGGGAAGTCAAGGTTCAAATCGAGGACAGATCTGGAAAGATGGGAAAGATGTTCCTCATCCCCGCTTTAGGTTTTGGTGATCAGTAGGGAATAGGTTATGATGTGCCTCCACGTCCCAAATTGCACCTGGACCAGTTCTTGAGTTTACTACGACTCCTTATGGCCATCGTCAAAAACCTCGAAGGAGAGTTCGGCCAAGAAAAGAAAACCAAGGGCCGCCTTTGACTGTGTTCTTTTGTACTTACTGCAAAGGAAAAGGCCACCTAAGGGAGTTTTGCTATAGTATGGGTCAGACACGACATACTACTACTCCACCTCAGCATACTGATGATTTTACCAATCTGAGAGAGCGAGTTGAGTTTTTAGCTGCCACGTCTCAGAGTTTGATGAGGGAATTTCGACAGATGTCTTTGCCATCAGTGAATGCTACTCACACTCCGGCTAAAACCAACAACAACAAAGGTAATTAAAAGGTCACCTCTTCTTGGGTACCTAAGAAAGATAAAAGGCCTTTGTTGTTCATGTCGCTCTCAAAGCCAATAATACCTCACAGTGGTATTTTGACAGTGGGTGCTCCAAACATATGACAGGTGATGCCTCATTTTTTACATATCTTGAGGATTATCAGTATGGCAACGTCACCTTTGGAGATGGGAGCAAGTCTAGCATTATAGGACGTGGTACTGTCGAGTTACCTGAATTTCCTAAGCTAGAAAATGTTCTGTACGTCAAAGGTTTGAAAGCAAATCTTCTCAGCATTAGCCAGCTGTGCGACGCTGACTTTGCAGTAAATTTTGGTCGGGACGCTTGTAAGGTCTATAATCAAGCCGGTAAACTTTTAATGCAAGGGGTGAGGACAAAGGATAATTGCTATGGGACTGAGCCCACATCCTCACTTGTCTGCAACAGCGCCACGATCACTCCTATGTATCTGTGGCACCAACGTCTAGGTCACGTAAATATTAGAGATCTTACTCGCTTAGCTAAAAAGGACCTAGTACGTGGCTTACCATCTCTTGGAAGGCCAACTTTGACGATTTGTGGACCCTGTCAGTTAGGAAAACAAATTTGTAGTCCCCATAGGAAGTTGCATTCCATTACCACCTCTCGTGTTCTTGAGCTTATACATATGGATCTTATGGGTCCCACTCGTACCGAGAGTCTGGGTGATAAGAGGTATATCCTCGTGATGGTGGATGATTTCTCCAGATACTACATCGTAGGTTTTCTGAGAAAGAAATTCGATGATGTAGAGTTTTTAACGACCAAGTGTCGTGTCCTGCAAAATCAATACGGAGTCACTATTAACAGGATACGTAGTGACAACGGCACTAAATTTAAGGAAGTAAAGGTAGATTTTTATTGTGATAGCCTTGGGATCAAACATGAGTTTTCTGCTGTGAAGACTCCTCAGCAAAATGGGATTATTGAGAGAAAGAATAGAATGATCCAGGAAATGGCTAGATCTATGCTTATAGGTCGTAAGGTTTCTAGGAGATTTTGGGCAGAGGCAGTGTCTACTGCATGCCACACGGTGAATAGGGTTTACCTGCATCCACACACACTTCAGACACCTTATGAGTTGTGGACTGGCAAAAAGCCCAACTTTGCATATTTCCGTATTTTGGGGAATAAATGCTACGTCCTACGGGATAGAGAGCAATTAGGAAAGTTTGACTCCCGAAGCGAAGAGGGAATACTATTGGGATATTCATCGCATAGTAGAGCGTACCGGGTTTTTAACCTGAAGAGCTCTAAGGTTATGGAATCAATAAACGTCACCGTGCAAGATGACGAACCTTCGGCGTTTATTGATTCTACACTTCAGTGTGAGGTTGAGGATATTTCTAGCAGTGATTTACTTGTACCTCACCCACACTCTGTGGACCCTATTCCTATGTTAGGGGACACACCTGCTTGGGTTCGCAAGAGTCATGACCCTTCTGCCATTGTTGGTGATCCCACTCTAGGGGTCAAGACTCGTGCTCAGCTAGAGAACGTTGTCAGCCATATTTGATACACGTCCAAAGTCGAGCCCAAGAATCATAAAGAAGCTCTCAAGGATGAACACTGGATATCAGCTATGCATGATGAGCTGCTTCAGTTTAAAAAGAATAATGTCTGGGAACTTGTCCCCCGACCTAGTGAGACAAATGTGATAGGTACCAGATGGATTTTCAAGAATAAAATGGATGAAAATGGTACCATAATCAGAAACAAGGCTAGGTTGGTCGCTCAAGGCTACACACAGATAGAAGGTGTAGACTTTGGGGAGACATTTGCTCCTGTTGCGAGGCTTGAGTCCGTCCTTCTACTACTCGCCATCGCATGTCATCTGCGCTTCAAGTTATATCATATGAGTGTCAAGAGTTCCTTTCTGAATGGCATTCTACAGGAGGAGGTTTACGTGGAATAACCAAAAGGGTTTGAAGACCCGAAGCACCCGAAGCACGTCTACTATCTTAGGAAAGCGTTGTATGGTTTGAAGCAAGCACCCCGTGCTTGGTACGAGAGGCTTACTTCCTATCTCTTAACCCGTGGCTTCAAGAGAGGGGGAGTGGATATGACGTTGTTCATCAGGAGAGATGACAGTGCTATTCTGGTTGCCCAGGTCTATGTGGACGACATAGTCTTTGGATCCACGTGCTCCCATCATGCTCACCACTTTGAGGAGGAGATGAAAAGTGAGTTTGAGATGAGCATGGTAGGTGAGCTTACTTTCTTCCTTGGTCTCCAGGTTCGTCATCTAGAGGATGGGATGTTCATCTCACAATATAAGTATGCTAGAGACCTAGTAAAGAAATTTGGTTTAGACTCCGCTAAGCATGCACGTACACCTATGAGTACTTCTATCAATCTTAGTAAGGACACTTCAGGCAAGAACGTAGAGCAAACCTTGTATCGGAGTATGATAGGTAGTCTTTTCTACTTGACTGCCAGCCGTCTCGACATAGCCTTTACTGTTGGAGCTTGTGCGCGATATCAGGCATCCCCGAATGAGTCACACTTACTCGCTCTAAAACGTATTATCAAATACGTGAGTGGAACTCTCTCCTATGGTCTTTGGTATTTCTTTGATACCAATGACCGTTTGTCCGCCTATTCGGATGCCGATTGGGCAGGGGATGTAGATGGTTATAGGAACACTTTTGGTGGGTGTTTTTATTTTGGTTATGCTCTTGTCTCCTAGTTGAGCAAGAAGCAAAACTCCATCTCTTTCTCCACTGCGGAGGCTGAGTACATCTCCGCCGGGAGTTGTTGCACGCAACTCTTGTGGATAAAGCAGATGCTGGAGGATTATGGGATTTCACAGGACACCATGACCATTTCCTGTGATAACATGAGCGCGATACACATATCCCGTAATCTAGTCCAGAATTCGCGCACAAAGCACATCAGGATACGCGAGCACTTTATACGTCAGTTAGTTGAGGAAAAAGTCGTATCCCTGAGTTTTGTTTCCACCGACCATCAGTTAGCCGATATTTTCACAAAACCTTTAGATCCTCTTAGATTCGAGAGTCTTAGGCAGTCTTTGGGGATTTGCACAGTTGACTGAGGGGTTGGTCCGTGTCTAGCATAGGATGCATTTTTTCTCATATCATTTGCTGCCTATTGCTAGATTGTATCATATGTTTTGTTTCTTTTTTGTTTTGCTTTTTATTTTTATTTTTTTTAAAAAATCTTTTTATAAAAATTTTAGAAAATCTCAAAAAGATTTTATTTTGATAAAAGTTTGAAAAATCCAAAAAGATTTTTGTATTTTATTTACACCTTTTATGGATGAGCATTTAAGATAGCCGAGTCACAATTTCATTCCATTTATCCATGTGACTGTTTGATAGAGATTTGAGACGCTACATCATTTCATCCATGTGCTTTACATTGTTTGGCGTCTTTGAGATGTGATTAGTGATATCTCTCTACATGTTTGACTCATATATCCTTTATTGCGCACATGCACGGCTATATTTGATTATTGTACTTCTCTATCACATATTGGCTTGAGTGTTTCCATCTCAATTATGTCTATACAACGTACAATATGTGATAAAACTTGACAAGATTGGAATGCATGTAAAAACCATTTTGGTGCGACTGTGTGTTTATTTGAAAACGAGGAGGGGCTGCAAAAGGTAGTTATCTATCCTTTGCGCAAAAGACACCATTAAAAAGGACCTAAAAAATTGAGGAATTTTATTATCCGAGGTTCAGAGAGGTTAAAAGAGCCCCAAAAAATTTAAAGGTAATACAAAGAAATATATGCCAAAATATGGGCCAATAGGTTTCACCATCAATTCTCCAAAGTTTGAAAATTTAGATCGCCTCTTTTCAAAATATAAATCTGAGGGAGTTTGGTTGGAGAATTCAAACGGTTTGCACTTCCTTGAAAGTCCTGAAAAAGCATTCAATCGTTTTGGACGTTATTGGTGTGAAAATCATTTTTAGCCTTGATTTGTTGATTTGATTGAGTCAGTGTCTCATATTACCATCTTTATACACCAAAGGAAGCCTTTGAGTTCATTCGTTAGGAGTATCCGATATTCATCGTGCACATATGTCATGTTTGTATGCATTGATTTTCCTATCTAATTTGTTCACACCTCTTCTTTTACGCTATCATCGACTTGGTTGTTTTGTGCCTATTCATGGTGTATTTCTTTGTTTATATTCTTTGTGTGAAAATTTTTGAAAAATTCAAACATAGTGATTTATTACCTTGTGACATTCTCTATGTACCTCTATTTTTGTTTCTCATATCTGTCTATTTGGGGACATCATCAAAAGGGGGAGAAGAATTATCATCTTATGGGGGAGTGAGTTTTTGAGTTTGAGGATCTATTTTAAATTGGTATCTATGTATGTTTAGCTCATTTAAAACTCGATATGTCACGTGGTATTTTTCTTTGTCTCATGTGTATAGGTACTTCTTTGATGATCTCTGATTTGCACACCCTGATGAGAAAAACGTTGAGATTCCTGAAGAGTTGAAGACCAAATGATGAAGTCTTATTCATTTGTATCTTTTCAATTTTGGGTTCATGGAAGGGTAGATTTGTATAGGCATTTTTTATATTTGATAATTCGGATGTTTGTTTTTATGTATGTACCGGCATAGACATAGGGGGAGATTTGTAAGGACATTTTTGTCCATTATCAATTATATGTCGTACGCCGTTACACCATTGAAGATATTCAAGCTTGCATCGTCATTCAATGGATCCGAATATCAAAGAAATCAAGGAATTAATATTCTAGACAGACAGATTGGTCCGCCTGTTTAGAAAAGGAATCGGTCCGCCCCGGACCGATCCGCTTCTTTTGGAAAAAGAACTGGTCCGCCCCTCCGGACCGATCTACCTCAATCCGGACCGATTCGCTTTGTTAAGAAACCAGTAGACCCCGGATTGAATACGAACCGAAGAAGCTCTTTGAGAAAACGAACCGGTCCGACCACGAACCGATCCGCATCCATACCAGACCGGTCCACCTGGGATAAACTCAACCAGATCGTGCAGAGATTTTTCAGGCCTAGGTTTTCTTTTATAAACCAACTTCGGGGATTTGTTTTAAGAGACTTTTCAAGACGATTTTCAGAGTCCTAGTACTCTAAGTCTTCATCTTTATGAGTTCACAAACTCATGTTTAAATCACACAACCTTGCCATATCTGTGTGAATCACTTTGCAACCCAAGAACACATTTTTGTCTGTTCATACCCTTATGAAGAAGACCGACCTTCTTCTTTATTGCTGCCCTCCTAAAAAGGGAAACTTCCAGCCGTCGACTATAGATCCGACGCCTGCGGGTAGCTCTGTGTCACTGTATTTTCATTGTAATTCGAGAAATTATAAGTTCCAATATTATAGTGAAAATAAATTATTTTACCCTTTCGGGGGATTTCTCCTCAATTGTGTGTGTTTGATCATACTAGCATGGTTTACATCTTATTCAATCACACCTAGTTGCATGTTTAGGGTCTAATTGGGTTGAACTGTGTTTAAGTATATAATTTCTTAATTTGAACGCACGCGCACTCTTTCAGTATCCAAACCTCCTCGAACGTGAAGAAGGTGGTCCTACCAGATGGGAAAGTCATATCCCATTTATAACGGTTTGCGCGGGTGACATTCTGGGATGAGTGCGTCGACCCGGCACCAGAGTGCTTTGTGGTGGATGAATCCCACATCATTGAACATATCGAAGAACTAGAATAAGCTCCAGAGTGCATGAAATATGGACCCAGGGAACAGCTGCAAGAGCTAGAGGAATTCAACTTGGGAGTAGAAGGGGGTGAAAGTAGACCCATTCTAATTTCGAAGAGTCTAAACCCAAAGCAGAAGGGAGAGCTCATCAACCTGCTCAAAGAGTTCACTGACGTATTTTCTTAGAAATACACAGAGATGCCATGGATATATCCATAAGTGAGCTCCCACAAATAAAATGTTCTTCCCAATGCTCTCCTAATAAGACAAGCAACACGTACGTATAAAGATGACCTCGACCTAAAGATAAAAGCATAATTAGAGAAATTGTTGGCAACGGGTTTATTAAGCCGATTCAGCATCCTATGTATCTCTCCAGCATTCTACCTGTGGCAAAAAAGGACAAGAGCAAAATTCGAATTTATGTGGATTTTCGTTACTTAACTCGGGCATATCCCAAGGATGAGTTTCCCCTACCCAGCATAGAAAACTTAGTTGACGCTATCGCAAGCCATGAGATGTATAGTTTTACAGATGGGCACGTCGACTATAATCAGATTAAGATAGACTCGGGGGACGCATAGAACATTACCTTCTACATGCCATTGGGAAACTTCCACTATACAGTCATGCCATTTGGATTGAAGAATGATGGGGCCACCTATCAGAGTACCATGATGGAAATCTTTCATGATCTGTTTCATAATATACTGGAATTCTATGTGAATTATCTGTTAGTAAAGTCCAAAAGAGAAAGAAAGCATATACAAGACCTTCGGAGAGTGTTTGAGATATATCATAGGTATGAGACGTGGATGAACCCCCCAAAGTGTGCCTTTGAGGTCACTTCGAGGAAGTTTTAGGGTTTTTTTGTGAATAGGCAAGGGTGCAAGTTGATGCAAAAAAGAAGATAGCCATCATGATAATTCCACCTCCGAAGATTCAAAGGCAGCTCAAGAGATTCTTAGGGAAGGTGTCCTACCTTAGAAGGTTCATAACTGCACTAGCGAAGGTGACCCACCCATTCACACCCCCATTGAAAAACAAAGCCAAGTGGACCTGGGGAGATGAGAAAAATAAATACTTTGAGAAGATCAAAGAAATTTTATCCTCCCCATCCACGATGATCCCGTCGAAAGTTGGAGCATCACTACTACTCTAGCTCACTTCAACATAAAGGTCCATAGGAGCACTGCTAGCTCAATAGGAGGAAGGAGTAGAGATATCAGTGTCTTACTTGTCAAGGGTGGTCTCGGATACAGAATCCAGATTTACCAATGTGAAGAGACACTACCTTGCCCTAGTATTCGTGGCTCAAAAGTTGAGACACTACCTGTTAGCCTTCATAGTCTATATAGTTACTAAATGTGACCCTATCAAATACCTCCTGACACAAACGATCATGATAGGACGAGTAGTGATATAGTTCTTAATTTCATCGGAGTATGATCCAAAGTGCATAGTGCCCAAAGCCATCAAAATTCAAGCGATAGAAGATTTGTTGGTCCATTTCCCAAGTGAGAATTTTGAGGTCCCCCCAGTGAAGAGTTACCTAGGGAGAATTTTCAAGCATACGTGGTATAAGAGATGGACAAGTGGGAAGTGGAGTTTGATGGCTCTAGTGATCAAGGAACAGGAGGTTTAGGAACTATAGTCTCAAATATTAAGGAGAAAATCACCCTCTCCTTCAAGTTACTCTTCAAATGCTCAAATAATGAGGCTGAGTATGAGGCTCTCATTTTGGTAATGTTGGAAGCACTCCGAAAAGGCATCAGGGTATTGTGCATACGAGGGGACTCTAACCTGGTGGTGAAATAGGTTAATGGGGAGTTTTCCCCCAAATATGTTAACTTAGCACCTTACATATACATCATCCAAAAGTTATTGGGATAGTTCTTGGAAGTAATTATTGAATGGAATGCAAGAATAATGAATAAATACCATGATGCGCTAGAAACATTAGCCCAAAAGTTAGATATGGATGAGCCAGAAGCAACAATCACAGTACGACGAAGAACAGTGCCTACCACTGGGAAGTCCTTATTCCCAAGCAATGAGCCAGAAGATTGGAGGCACGTGGTTATGAAGCAGCTATTAACAAGATAAGGGACAATGAAGATGTTAGAATTGTCTAACTATGACCTGCTGCAAGGGATTACTTTACTTTAAGAGCCCTGGAGGGTTATTAACAAGGTGTGTTGGAGAAAACAAAGCTACAGAGAGGTTGGAAGAGATGCATGAAAAGCATTGCGGGAACACTAATATCCTTTTTTATCGTCGATTATAGTGGGAGGGGAAACTATTGGCCCACCATGAGTGTAGAGGTTGCTCGTCTACACAAAGGTTATTTAAAGTGCTAAACCTATTTTAACCAGCCAACAAAAGCTAATTTTATAGAGGCCTTTGAAGATTGGAGGCAACCATACATAGCCTATCAAGTGAGTTGTCCACGGAGAGAGAAGATGAAATTTATCTTCGAAAGAGAGTATCCCATTTATACTTGGTAGAATGAGAGCTTTATAGGCTAGGTTATAACAAGAATGCACTGAAATGTATAGCCAAAGAAGATACAGGGAGAGGGTTGAAGGAAGCCCATGAGCCCTCTCACATGGGAGGTGCCAAACTGTACGATCAACTAATGACGTTATGGTACTACTAGCCAACCATGGAGGCTGGTTGCATCGGTTATGTGAAGAAATGTAGAGAATGTCAAGTGCATGGCACATGGCCTTTCAGTTAGCTTACAAAGCCTAGCAGATCCCTACCCTTTCCACACATGGACATTTGACCTGGGGTGGAAAAATCACTCCAGCATCTCGTGGCAAAGATTTTATTATTATGGCTACGGAATTGTACACTAAATAGGCAGAGGCCATTCCTCTAAAAAGGGTGTCTGACCAAGTGGTAACCTAATTTATCAAGGAGTATATCATATACAGGTTTGGTATACCCAAGGTGATTCTAAGATATAATGGGAAACAGTTCGTATGCAAGGAGATGGCTCTTCTCACAGACAAGTATAAGAATGTGCAAAATAGCTCAACCCTCTCCTGCCGAAAAGGAAATGGCCAAGTGGACCCTGATCAATATCTTGAAGAAGATACTGGAGGACATGCCGGGGGCATGGGATAAGAAGTTGCCAATGGTACTATGGGCTTTTCTCACTTCAAAGAGAAAGCCAACAGGGTTTACCCCATTTTTGCTGGTATATAGGACCGAAGTTGTCCTACTAGTGGAGTTGGAAGTACCCTCATCCATAGTTGCTTTAAGCAACAGACTCATCCCTGATCCACGTCATGTGCAGTTGGAGGCACTAGACAAGCATAGAGACAAAGAGAAAGAGAATTTTAAATTCTACACCCAGTAGTTGTCCAGAGCCTATGAAAACTTAGTCAAGCCCAAAGATTTTCAGGTGGGGGATTTAATCCTCCACGCATCCACTCATCACCTCCGCATCATGCCAGCATCAAAGTTCAAACCCAACTGGGAAGGCCTTTTTTTGGTAAGAGGGGTAGGCAAGTCAGGGTAATGCCAGATCTCAGAGTCGGGGAGTGATTGTATCCAATCCATCAACTGCAAATGGCGAAGAGGTACTATGCCTAATTTTTGTTAAATTTTATTTCTATAAAAGAATTTGTGCGGCTGGCTCTAGTACCAGAAAAGTTATTTTTTTGTAAAAATGATAGAGCAACACCATCTTGTAAATAAGTACTAGTATGAACAAGAATGAATAACAAACATTTCTTTTGCTCACTGTATGGATGATTTTTTTTCTTATTTTGCTTACCTACTGTATGAGGTATATGCACCAGAATAGTTTAGAATACTCTCTACTAAACTAGAAGAGGGTCCAGATAAAAAAGAACTTTAATCATTACACTTGGGGGGTGCATCAATCCTAAAGAGAAAAGAATATTGAGAAAAGTCCTTCCAGACATATCAGGCAAACGATTTTATCCTTGTCACCAGACTAGTAGGAGGACATCCTCCAAGTAATAATATATATATATATATATATATATATATATATATATATAGATTATTTATAACAAGATTCATAGCCTAGAGAATAAGCGATAACCCATGTTTTCAAAGCAAAGCTTTACTCGATCAGTTCTCAGATTGTAAAGAAAAGGAGTCCACACCCCCTAGTCTAAATTTTTTTCCAATAAACTGTTTGAAACAAGGACCCGTAGACCAGGGTCAAGGTTTCTGAAAAATAGTCATTTTTATTTGTAAATTAGGTTTAAAGTTTGTGGGAAGGAGAAATGGTAACACTTTTCTCCCAGTTATTCACTAAGAAATGACTGTACATAATAAAATACCCCACAGTTAAAGGGAGCAGCTCTAAAATATTAACTTGCTAAAAAAAATGCAAGTACCCCGCAGTTAGAGGGGGCAGCTCTAAAACATTAACTTGCCCAGAAAAATATGCAAGTACCCCATAATTAGAGGGGGCAGCTATAAAATATCAACTTTCTAAGAAAAATATGCAAGTACCCCACAGTTAAAGGGGGCAGCTCTAAGATATTAACTTGCTCAGAAAAATATGCAAGTACCCCATAGTTAGAGGGGCAGCTCTAAAGTATTAACTTTCTCAGAAAAATATGCAAGTACCCCATAATTAGAGGGGGAAGCTCTAAAATACCAACACGCTCAGATAATACACAAGTACTCCACAGTATACGAGGCAGTTCAAACAGATCAAGTGGACATAAAAATTAGAGCAAGCCATAGTAAGCAGATATCAAAGTCCAGACAGAAGCAGAGAATGAACAGCAGGGTAGAAATCAAAATAGGACTTTTCATTAATAATGACAACAGTTCTTTACATATGAAAAAAGTGTACAAAGGGAGGTCTACATAACAAGACTATCTACCCGCTAGACAAGATAAAAAAAATAAATCGTGTCGGGAGCGCAGGTCTGTGTAAGAAGGGTCAGCCTCCTCAAAAATCTACTCCTCTAACTTGGTCATCCGGACCTCATCCTCTGCATCACCAGCCTCTAGCTTATCTAGCTTGGCTTGGAGCAACTAAATCTGAACCTAGATCCAGGCTAACTCAACCTTACGCTATTGTGCTTGGCCTTCCCGAAAGTATAAATCTTCATCATCTTCCTAAAAGTAGCACCAAGAAAATGACGAATGGAAGTGTCAATCCAGTCCAGCTGAAAGTGATAGCATCGTTGCAGATTAGGAAGAGCCTGGAGAAACAGTGCGAACCTCTGAGTAGTCATATTAGCAAGAGAGGTGGATAATAAATCATAGATATGGCTAGCCAGGGACTTTAAATTGAATACTGTAAGGCTATCAATGTTGAGGACGCTCTGGAAGCTCCAACACATCCCGCTCATGCGTACGGAACCTAGAGGGCATCTTTGTGCGCCACAGCGCGCTCATAAAAGGTCTGGGAGCCTCCACCTCAATATCATCATAGCCCGTATTTTAAGACTCAAGCTCAGAAAGAGGAATAGAGGAGTCCTCGCTAGAACCAGCATCGCTCGTAGCCTCATAGCTCTACTCAGCCGCACCGATCGCCTCAGTATGCTCACTGACTGGATCCTGCAAATGGATGAACAAAATAGATAAACCACAAAGAAGGGAAGGAGCAGGTGGTAGAATACCCATGATCAAATTGAAACAAAGATTATGTAAAAATCTTACCCCATAGCTTAGGGCATCAGTACGTTGTTGCTAAAGTGAGGAGGCACCATATGACCCTGAGCACCAGCCTACCAAAAAATAGGCAAGAGTTAGCATTTCTTTTGATAAGAAAAAAAAAGTACTAACTTTAACAGACAGAAACAACCCAGGTATGACAGTTTAATACCTGGGGAGTGCACAGTACAACACTTACTATATGTCCCGCAGAGCTAGGGATGGTCGCTTCACTGACTTGAAAACAAGGAAACAGTAACGTGAGGGTAAGCCCACTTGCACAGTAAAAGCAAGAAGAAAAGGGGGAATAAAGAGGAGAGTGAGGTATGACAGTATAATACCTCACTCGCAGTAACTCCCCCTGATGTTCCACACTCAGGTCAACAATTGCAGCGTTAACCTGAAAATAGGGAAACGCGTTAGTGCCAGTAAGCACTTACGCAAAAAATGCAAGCTTAAAGGTTCAAGTAGACCAAGTGTTTACCTTGGAGCTCCCTACTGAGATGCCCGCAAGAGACCCCTCGGTAGCAGGAGCAGGAGTGATACTAACCTGTAAAATGACAAAGCTAGAGGGTGTCAATAGACCCCTACATAGGTAATGCGAATCGATGAAAAGAAGAATATGTGACATTATACATAATGGAGCAGTCTCCCCCGTGACACTAGCCAGAATCTCCTCAGACACAAAAACTGGCGCAGTACTAACCTGAGAGTTCAAATATAGGTTCCGCAAGTAAAGGGACCACAACTGCAGATATATTAGAAGAAGCTACAGAATGTACAGATATGTAATTAAACTATCAAGTAAATGTGCAAAGATTAACATACCACTGAAGCTACTCCTGCAGAACTACGAACATGCCCCTCAAACAAGGGGACTTCAGTTAGGCCAGCTAAGGCATCTTCCCCTATAGAGGATGAGGGGAGACTCATAGGTGATGCCTCATAAGTTGTATCCGTGTCCCTCATCACGGGCGCCATGGATGAGGAAGTCTCACTGACACCGCCATGTAAATGGAAGAAAGATATGAATGATTACAAGTTATTCATAGTAATAAAGAAAAATAAATAGAAAAAAGGCATAGACAAGTTAGAATAACTACCAGTAGAGGTTATATAATAATGCCTCCCACAGAGACAATAGCTACAGGAGCTTCCCTAGCAGTAGTAGGGTCTACTGAAGAGGGAAATGGATAAACGATCGGTGAAGTGGTAGTACTGGTCAACTGAAATATAAACAGATAGAAAAAGAGTATGAGAATGAAATCCAAATAACAAAGAAAAATGAGTCGGGAGATGAAAGATTCACAATTGGCGCACCTGAAATCCTTATAAGGAAGAAGAAGGGAGGACAATCGGAGGGATAGTCGCAGCAGATGTAGTGGCCTAATCATTGCAAAGTTTTCAAAGAACCAAATAATAGATAAAGAAAGAAACGTAGCCTAACAGGAGTAAGTAATACTTGAGGGGTGGAGCTAGCCTGTGTAATAGGATCACTAGATGCAATAGTGAAAATTGGACGGGAAGGTATAGTATGGATGTGAGGCCTATTATCCATAGGCACGAAGACCCGAGAGATAGGAATCCTCCCCGAAGACCTGGGGTAGTGACTCTAATGAGCTGTGTTATTCCCCCAGTAGAAGAATGGCCATCGAAAGATGATCCCTGTAATAAAAATAGATAAAGACAATACAATTATATATGTAGAAAATATAACAGAATATATAAAGGCAACAGAGGTGACAAACTCAAAGTTTCTCAGACAACCCGACGAAAGAACCTCTTGCCGCAGAGGAGATGGGAAGTGAGGAAATGCGACTAAGAGAAACAGTCACCTACTTATACAAAAGAAAAATATTTTAAAAGATATGCCTCAAAATATTAAAAGTAAAAGCAAAAGACTCATGAGAGCTAATGATTACCTGGACCGAAGAGGAGGACACAGAAGAAGCCCTCCTTGTCATCGAGAATACAGAAGATAACTGCAAAAGTTAGATGACAACATAGATTGTATCAGTAAAACTAAAAAGAAAGAGAATAATTACTGACTAGGGAGCAAGTGACAAACCTCTCTATATAGGCCCAAAGATGAGACTAACATGGATCTCGTCACTCTAAGAAAGGGCCCCCGGGCAGGAGGCAGAAGCGAAGGATCACTCGCCGTAATGGAGACACCTTGCAAATGCCACAAAGATAAAGACAATTTACATCTGAACTGCGCATATGTAAACGGATAATAAATAGTACAAAAGAAGTTATGTAAAGAGACTTACAGCGGTGGAGTGGTCAATCTACCCATATGGAAGATGCCTAGTAGTAGAGTTGCTGGCCGACGGAGAATCTATCATGACACCTTCGCTAGAAAACTCCCCTGAAACTGGTAACGAAGAAGAAGTATCAGAGTGTTGATCATCATAAGGATCAGTGACACTCATCTCATTAAAAGAACCATCATCATCATAGGAAGGAGTGCTTCTATAATTGATTAGTTACTCTTCTGAAAGCGTAGAGTAATTTCCTTTTATATAGAATTCAATAAATGATGCGGAAGCGTTGAATGATGGTTCACAAATAAACAACGGCCAATATTTAATATAAGTCCAAATTAAATTGAGTGTGATAATTTAAACCAAATTTTATCTTGAATAAGTCTAAGCATGCGTTCTAAATTATGAAGCAAGATAAAATAAACAATATCACACTACGTCGAGATGTACGAGGAAAAACCCAAGACGGGAAACAACCTCGGACGGCCCTAGCCACAAATCCACTAGATACGGAATTACAATTACAAGACAGATAGACTTACAACGACTGACTCGATCCCTCTCAAGCCTCGACGCTTCTTCTTGTAGACACCTCTTCCTAGCGGATAACCTCGGAACACCACCGCGATCTCGGAATCCACCGATGGGGCTTTCTATGGTCACCGTCACCCGTACATGGAGCCTTTCTCCAAGTGGGTAGAATTGCAACAAAACGTCTTCTTCTTTGATGGATGTAGAAGCAAACCAAAACTTCTCTTCTTGAATTCGGTAGAGATAAACCGGTGCCAAACTCCAAGCAATTTAATATGTAAATAAGAACTTGGACTAAACACAATTGGGTGTAAACTAGAGTGTGAAGGATTTTCTCTTTGAAAAATTAACACTCAAAACATGAACATTTTCCTAAACTATTTTTTCTCTCAAACTCTCTCTAAGAGATAAACTAAGTTGGAAAAGTTATGGAAATGTTAGTTTGGAAAATGTGATTCCCGCACTTCATAAAGTCTGAAAAAGTTGGTTAAAAACCAAGTGGGGAAGTGGGTGAAAAACTGCCAAAAACTGCCAAAAACTGTTCCCGCCTGACAGCTCGTTCGAACGACATTTCGTTCGAACGAACTCTCGTTCAAACGAGACTTTTAACGACGCACCAGTATGGACTTCGTTGGAATCTCGTTAGATACCTCGTTCGAACAGAAAGTTCGTTCAAACGACATATCGAACGATGGACCAGTTTAGACTCGTTGGCAGGTTCGTTCGAACGACATCTGGTTCGAATGAAAAAACTCGTTCGAACGACATATCTAACGAACGACCAGAAAGATTGAAAAATACGATTTTGGCCCAGAAAACTTTATGAACTTATTTTAAAGTTTTATATAATTTCTTTCTTAAAACAAAACGCAGTTTTTATAAAGCCTAACACCCAATAAACTTGTTCCAAGCTCCTATATATATATAAATGCATTCATACCTTTGGAGCATGGAACTATGATTGATGACATAGAAACGAGGCACGCAAACCGTCATATTTGATGAAGCATTATACTCTTTGCCGCTACGTCTTCAACAAACATTTCATAGGCTTAAGAATATTACATTTACATACTATCCTATGAATAAATGTTTTTGTCCGGAATTGAGACAAAACTATATATGGACTCAATTGGAAATTTGTGTCCTTACATCTTCAAATGATAGAAAAAGGGAACCAGCAAGTGAAATCCCACGAAAGTCAGTTTCACTAAGTAAAATGGAGTAAGCAATAGTACCTTCACCACTGGGAATAGAAGTAACAATGGGCTCTTAAGTAGATAACCCTAGGGCTTCATATCCCTTCTCTCACACAGTCACGTATGTCTCCTCCACCCCAAGGTCATCGGTGTCAAACCCTTGGTCTGGTGCAGGAGAGGGAACAACAACCCCAGCACTGGTATTCTTTTTCTTCCTTCTCTCCTGGTTCTTACTGATGGGGGGAAGTAGGGGCAATAATAGTGGTAGTAACAGTAGTAGCAGAGGTAGTAGTAACTGGTATAAAGTTGGAAACATCCACATCAGGATGTTTTCTCTTTGAAGTAGTAGGGTCTCTTGCCCTACCTTTTGACTTGGGCTTAGCATGTTAAGGCTCAGGAAGTTTAGAATAAATAGACTCATCGAGTAAGGGCCTTACCAAGATCGGAGTGACCTTCTTGAGAGGATCCTCATGGATGGTGCTCTGATGCCACGATGTCTATAGTGTCCTCTTTCTTAAGTACATGTCATTATTGGGAATCCTTGTAAAAATACTTGCATGGGGGACATCCCTCACACAATTTTGAATAAGGAGGACCTACCTATGTTAGAGGGTAAACCACTAACGAGTGAAAGAAGGCAACTAATATCAAGAGGGAATAAATAGATTGCCCAGATGGCTAACTCTGTTGACCACCCCCCTCAAATGTAAAATTGGCAATGGCCTCAAGGTATAGCTCGGAGGGGGAGGTGCTCAAAGGATGAACAGGAGTGTGAACCCCCTGATCATAGCCAAACTGCCTCCTCACTCTCTCAGAGTGGTAAAACTACACACCTTGGCCCAGTTCAGTCAGATAATGCAAAGTTTATGGTAGAAGCATAACAGTCACAAAGATGTGAGGGCAGGTGGGAACAGACTCGGCATCAGCAGGGCAATAGAAGGTTCCCCCAGAAGTGAAGAAGGAGTTCCAAGTAAAAATACCACCAATTATCTTGCACTAAGGCCTGAAGGAGAACTCATCAATATTATCTATTAAAGACCCTAGAGAAGCCTTAAGAGTCTTTTTGTGCCACCTCGCAGCATGAGCATACCTATTATGACAAGCCCTAGCCTCTAGGAAAAAGTTAGGAAATCTCTTGAATAAAAAGGACACAAAGATGAAAGTATTAGCAAAGTTGATGGCATCATAATGCCCGCAAGAATGCTCAATGTTTGCATGAGCCCTGTCTAACCAAGTGTATAGAGATCCCAATGTTAAAGCTACGAGGGGGACTACCCTCCCTCGAGCAAGCCTCGCAGAAAGGTTGAAAAGAAGCTCGTGAGGATAATCATCTGGCCTCCCAGGAAGAATGAACCTACTCAGAAAAATAATAAAGAATGCTGCCAAATGTGAAGGGGAGTTAATTTTTGGACACTCTTGACTCCTCAAGGCCTTACTCGAACTTTCACCCTTGGGAAGGTGCTCGAAATATTTTAACCAATATATTTTCCACCTCGTGAAAGAATGTTTGGTGGTCCCAGTCAAGTTGATGGCAACATATTTCAATCACTCACATAAAGCAGAGTGGATCTCTCCCACCATCTGCTCCTCGATTTCATCCTCAAATCCATGAGTGAGAACATGGATCCCCAAGTAAGGAAGGGCGAGCACCTCACAAATATCCTCCAAAGTAATAGTAAATACCCCCAACCAGTAATGAAAGTGTATGAATCTAATCTAACGAGAAGTTAGCAAAGTAAAAGCATAGGATTGTTTGGCAATGGAGCAAGACTTGAGGCTATTGACGGTGGTTAGAAGACCTATCCCCTCGATGACAGACTTTTGCGAGGGGGTGGATAAGACATGATCTACCCAAAGACCCCATTGCTTTGTGGCACCCCCACAGGCCTTGGCCTCAACATTATAGTGGGGAAAACCACCCATGTTCACTCGCGCCCAAAGAATTGAATCAGGCAACAGAATAGGAAGGTCAAAAGGCTCACCTAGACCCACACGGGGTTGCTCATTTATGTTCGCTACAGACTCCTAATCAAACTTTATGAAGGAATCCATGAGGGTATCGTCCTTGCCAAAGTAAGGAGCTAGACGATAAAGGCTAAAATCTCTTTATTTGCGAGAACCGAGATACTCCTTTTGATATTTCGAGTAAGAAACGGACGAGGATCCCTCCCTTGAGGGCATCCCAATAGAAGCACTTCCCAAAGGAGTACAGGTAGAATTCATAATGATAGAAGTAGCAGTGGTGGCTTCGATGGCCAAAACCATCGAGACGGTGATAGAAATGGGCACCACGCCCACTAGCATCTAACTGGTGGTGGTGGCGATAGTGGAAATAAGGTTCTGAGGATATGAGGAAGCCATTTGCGATGGTAAAGGATGAAAGAAACGATGGTGGCTAGGGAAGTTCTCTGTTTCTTTTCTCTCTCTCTCTAAAACACAACCAAGTCTGGAAAAAAAAGGCTAGGGTGAAAAGAAAGAAGAAGTTTAGAAAGGGATTTTATACCCTATTAAGCCATACGCACCCTGCCAATCAAAAAGGGAGAAGATCATTTCCCTAATGATGGGATGTGTGTTCCCCCATCTGACACGTGTCACCTCGAGGTCCTAAGCGTAGCCTGATGTAACAGGCCTAATTAATGAGACAATATCATCAAGAGATTGTGTTAGACTGCTATTATTCCAAGAAATAGTGAATCATTGTGTACAAAAACCTTTGGTATTCCCAATACACAGATTTTTGAATAAGAGGACTAATGTAGAGGGGTGTACACTCATTTGCCCAAACAATTGGGCGAGCAGGTCCATATGGAGAGGGGGTCTCACCATGAGCAACCCCCCCCCCCCACCCCAAAGAGTGCCCTAGATAAGACAAAATAAGACTCAATTGGACGAGGAGGCCCACCATAAGGATCTCCTCATCCCCAAAGCTCGAGCGATCACAGAAATGAAGTTTGGGTGAGGAGGCCCACCATAAGGGGATTCTCGTCCCAAAAAAGCTCAAATATCACAGAACTAAAGTTTGGACGAGGAGGCCCATCATGGGGGCTCCTCATCCCAAAAAAGATCAAAATTCACATAAGTAAAGTTTTAGCGAGGAGACCCACCATGAGGGGCTCCTCGTCCCAAAAAGCTCAAACACCACATAAATGAAGTTTGGGCGAGTAGACCCACCATGAAGGTATCCTCGTCCCAAAATGCTTAAAGATTACAGAAATAAAGTTTGGGCAAGGAGTCCCACCATGAGGATCTCCTCGCCCCCAGAAGTCCAAAGGTCACAAGGATGAAGTTACATATTATGGGCCCGTCACGAAGAGCCCCTCGTCCTCAGAACTTAGAACACAAAGGAAATAAATCGAAACAAGGAAGACCTTGGCGAGCAGCTCCTTATCATACACTCAAGCAACATAAAAAGTCCAAGGCAAGGGGACTCATTGCGAGCATCCCCCTCTGCCCCAGTTGACATGTTGTAGAAATGAAAGAAGGGTGAATAGGCTTATTCAGAATGACCCCTCTACTACCAATTAATTTACTTAAAAGAACTAGTGGGCGAGGAGGTCCACCTAGAGTGACCTCCTCCCCAAGATTTACTACTCAAATATATACTATTTTGATTGATATGTTACTTTCTTGTATAGGTAGCCGGGTTGAGTAAGCAGATCTCAAATAGGCCAGTTGGGATCTATTGGTAGTTTTGTCTTGGTGGCTGAGGAATAAGGTTTATTGAGCAACCTCAATCACTTAGCACTTTAAGATTTAGAGAATACTAGTAGAAAGACCTTAGGGGTCACCTAGTCCTTTTACAATCACATCCACTCATAACTGAAGTAAGCAACCAAGAGGTTGCTCACAAAAAATGAACAGTTTATAGAATGATTTTAGATAAAGCGGATCCTCAAGGCCCGATCCCCACTCAAGTTTCAAATATTTTAGAGGAGGTGGTTCGTGAGACCTCCCCTAAATTTTATAAAAGATTTTAGAGGAGGTGGTTCTTGAGACCCTCCTCAAGCTTACAAAGTTTATAAAACAAGTTACCATTTCAAAAGATATTAACCAAATCTGATATTTTTTCTGCAAGCGCAGACATATTTGATTTTTGACTTTGGTTTGCACCAGGTGGCACCTGTCAGAGGGGACAGGTGATTGCACACAGGTAGGGATAAATGGTACATTGCAGACCTTATCCCTCACCAACCCCCCTCAGTTTTGGCGTCCAAAAGTGCCAACTTAGCCCTAGTGCCCAAGTATTAATAGGACCTCTAGGCAAGGTCAAATCACAATCAGAAACTCAAGTATACTGTAACTCTGTCAAAATCACACTAGACACCTAGTGTTCTCTCCCTGCTCTCTCTCTAAGTGTTAAGTGCCTGTTTCTTCACTCCCACACTGACATCCATCATTCTCATGAGTTTTTCTTGAATAAAAGTTATTATTATTTCTATAAAGTCCATCTTCTTACAGAGAGTAGTTCTTACTTTCATTCCATTTTTTACCAAATGGAGAAGGTTTTACCAAGTGCTTCTTTTGAAGTCCTTAAAAACCTTGAAGGCAGAGTTCATTGAAGTGGGTCATGCCTTACCCGTTTCAGCATCTTACCAAACCCCAGTAACACTACCCTCCTACAACTTCATATTCTATAGGCTTGTAGATAGAGAACATTCATTTGTTAGAACAAATACGGAGCGTAGCACTGGTTCCCACCCACCATTCTTTAGGTTTTCCCATTAAATTACATTCAAATACAACCGGAGAAAGTTTGATGTCATGTGAAAGATTTTCACATTTCGTCAGATTAGCTTCAGCGTTCAATTTCTTGAAATTCTTCATCTTATGACATTTATTTGCACGATGCCGAGGTTTGCCGCAATTATAGCACTATCTTCTAACTTCGTTTTAGGCTTTGAAGTGCCTTCGCCTTCACGTTTCCTTTTATTGAATTTTGGCCCTTTTTCCATAATATTAGCCTTGGCTTCTATGGAATTTTTTTCATTCTTCTTTTCAGATACACGATTGTCTTCTTCAATCCTAAGCCTTATAATTAGTTCTTTAAGATTCATCTCCGTGTGTTTGTGCTTTAGATAATTCTTGGAATCTTTCCAAGAAAGCAACAATTTTTTAATCACTGTAGCCACTTGAAATGAGTCGCTTAGGCATATTCCTTCAGCATCAAAGTCATGAATAATCATTTGTATTTCTTGAACTTGAATGATTATTGCCTTGGAATCCACCATTTTAGAGTCAAGAAATCTGCCGACTATGAATTTCTTCATACCGACATCTTTTGTTTTGTATTTATCGTCTAAAGATTCTCATAGTTCCTTTGTCATCTTAATTGTATAATACACATTGTATAGTGGATTGGTTAAGAAGATAATTTATACACAAGAAATCTTCATGTTGGCATGCATCAAGGACAACAAATCTTTATTTATCGGTTTACCCTTCAACAATATAGGAGATTAGTCTTGAAGGAACATTGCCAAGTTCAAAGTAAAGACATGAAAGATCATATTTTGTTGCCAACGCTTGTAATCCGTTCCATTAAATCTTATGGGCTTCTCACGAGACGTAGTCACGGTGCGAATGTAGGAACGACATTAGTTAGTGCAATTTCTGTTACAAAATAGAAATTTAGTTTGAGTGTAGGATTTGTAACAATAATAAAATTAATTAACACATATAACAAAAATTACTATTTTGTATATAGTTTAATAGTATACTATAATAATAAATTCTGAAAATATAACAAAAAAATTTGGTTATATTTTTAGTTTATTTATAAAACAAGGACATGAGAATTATTATTTTATAATACAAAAAACAGTATAGTTGTACTGTTTTATTTTTTATTTTTGTTTAAAACAAAAACTATAAATATATATATACAAAAAAAACAAATAGAATTTGAAGAAAAGAAATTTATTGTTTAACTAAATAATAAACCTACAATAAACAGAAAAAATTCGAGCCTTGTGATACTCACAGTGTCCTTAAAATGATTTAATTCCCTTCACAGTTCTTAAGGTTTATGACTTATCATCTCCCAAGATAGAACTGATTGCGGATTTGAGAAAGCAGCACTCCAATCTCTCAAGACACAACGAACTCAAATTTTGGGTTTTTACTCGAACTGACCATTATGGAATGCAAAGAAAAAGGGGGAGAGAAAGAATTTTTTCGTGTTTTGCAAATAAAGAGGGTTGTTTAATTTATGATTTTTCTAGGTTATTGTTCAAACAAAACAGTTGTAACTGTTGGGTCCAAACATGTTAAATGATGGGTTAAAATGGACCCAACAACTTGCCTAAGCCCAAGCCGAGCCGAGTTGACCATACGGATCGCATGCGTGTGTGGTTAACCTACATGCATCTAAGTCCTCTCTTTTTCACAAAGAGGGGGTGCACTTGAGCCCAAGTCTTAAGACCAAATTTTTTGTATATAAACACTTCACTTTTCAAACAAAGTTCTAATGTGGGACAAATTATTTATATACCCAATTTATTAAGTTTCATTTATTCAAATATGTCACTTTAGAGATAAATTTCTCATTCATAATTTAATGGTTTTGGATAAACAAATATACTACGTTATACTCCTCACGGAGGAGAACGTATTTATACGTGGCCCCAATTAAACCGGACCATGGGTCTCATATTTAAATTAAACTTCAAGTTAGTCAATTTTTATTTTTTTAAAGCTTATTTCCAACATTACGTACGTCCTTTCAACAATATGAAGTAAATGTCAAATATAATCATTAAACTCAGGCATAACTCTTCTATACAACTTTAAATGTTTCTCTCATTCCACCTTAAATACGATTTAGGAATTGATAATATATTATTTAATTTATAAATATAATGTGAATTAATTTTTTTCCCTCATAATATCCATATATATTTTCTAGACATCAACATAAGTGAAAAAAATACCCATTTATGCTTAGCGGTGCTCTAAATGGTCATTTCAAGCCACAAATAGTTTACCCACACGTGTAGTGTGTACATGATATGCATATATACACATTAATAGGGTATCACCCTAACAAATATCAAATAAGTAAACAATAGTGTCACTTGGATTTACAATTAATATTTGGGGAAGCACATAATGTATCCCTTGACCCTTAAAATTATGACAACTTATATAAAATTGAGGTATAAATGCAAGGTTTAGAACTGAAATGTGGTGATCTAGGAATGAATCACTACACCAAATATTCCAAAATGGTACCCTTCAACCGGCTAAGGTTGTCACGGTAAAAAATCGTGATAAAAAAACACGCATTTTTTTATCACGATCTTTGACTTTGACAACTAAGTTCTCACGGACGTCTCATGATCAAAGACCGTGATAACCTTAGAATGTTATCACGGTCTTTGACCGTGACACGTCCATAATAACTTTTAAAAAATAAAACCCTAGCCGCTTATCAGCTTCCTTTCCCTCGCATTTCAATTTCCCTCAATATTCTCTCTCTCTCTCTCTCTATCTATATATATATATATATATATATATATATATATATATATACCTGCTTCTCTCTCCTCCCTGCTGTTGCGATTCTCCCTCTCTCATTGATACTTATTTCTCTCTCTCTCTGTGTATGGTTTTCAGTGTGTGTGTGTGTGTGTTTATGTGTGTTTCAGTGTATGTTTCAGTGTGTGGGGGGGTGTTAATGTGTGTGACTGTGTGTCTTTAAGAGAGAGAGAGTGTGTGTGTGTGTGTGTGTGCGCGCGCTCTAGGGGTGGAAAAATGGGTCAACGGGTCGTGTTTACAGGACGTGTTTTCATACGACACGATAAGAAACCAGTAGATCCTAACACGACATGACACGTTTGGGTGTTTTTTTTCATTAACCCGAACACGACACAATAACACGATAAGTAAATATGATTCGATTGGACATGATTAGACCTGACCCACCACGTCACGATTAGATCAGTTAGTAAGGAATTAAAAAAAATAGTGGGTTGATAATGGATCTAAATGGGATCAATAGTGGGTCTACATATGGTATATATCGTTTCATTAATCGTGTCACTATTGGTTCCTTATCGAATCAATTTCATGGAAGAAATTGGATACGAACACGACACGACCCGATGGAGGGTCCAAAAACCCAGAGCCAAACACGACCTGAACACGAAAGACCGTGTCAATTTTATTTCGTTTTGTGTCGTGTTATCATTTTGTTCACAAAATTTCCACCCCTGGTGTGTGTGTTTCAGTGTGTTTGTGTTGGTTAGTGTGTGTGTGTGTTAATGTGTGTTTCAGTGTGTGTGTGTGTATAAATTGAAATTTGTATTATAAATTAAAATTGAAATTGGTATTTGGTATTTAATATTTGGTTTCTCTCTCTAACTACAGCACCGAAGACCCCCTTTCCTCTTCCTCATATATTTCGACGACCATCTATCTCTCTCTACACACATTTCGGTGCATCTCTCTCTATATATGCATCTCCATCTCTCTCTATATATATACACTTAGAGATTATTGAATTGTTGAATTGTTTGGGATTCTTGAATTATTGTTGACTAGTGGATTTGAACATTTAGATGGAAATTGAATTGGTCCATACTATAAATCTTAAAATTTATTGTTAAACAATTAATAATGCGAAATACGTTCATAATTATATATAAATCATCACTATAAACATTATTATCGAGTAAATGAAATATACTTTCCATGGTAATTTATAACTACTTTGAATTACATATTGCGTGCATAGATACTAGCCTTCCAGTTCTTATGCGTACGCATTCAATAGCCCTTAGACCCGTTCGAGAGTCATTACCCCTGTAATGAGATCTCTCGAATTGTCCCGTTTGGACAGTTTGGGACGACATAGTTTTTGTATAATAATATTCTTAGTGGATTAAAGTTATTACTTTGGGGGGAAGTTTCACTACCGTATCTTAATGTTCTCTGGGTACATACTATATGATGCGGTGTTAAGTGTTATTTCAATTGACAAATTGAAATAACACTTACACTTGCGAATCTATGTCGTGTACTTGGAGAACTTTGGGGATGTGCTACCAAATTTTTCTCAAATTGAAACAATATGCATGAGCTGCTAAGTATATTACAGAAATTTGTGGTCATGAATGGGATAGGACAACTCACCCTTGAGAGGAGATGGAGGAAATATGCAATCTTCAGTGTGTGTATTCTGAAATTAAAATTTGTATATTAAAATTGGTAATTGGTATAAATTGATATATTGTGGTAATTAGTATAAATTAGTAATTGGTATAAATTGATTTATAGTGGGTTTGCCCTTACATCTCTCTCTCTTTCTAATTGCAGCACCGACGACCCCCTTTCCTCTTCCTTACATATTTCGGCGACCATCTCTCTCTCTCTCCATATATATATGTGTGTGTGTGTGTTTGTGCTCATAAATATTTATAGAATGCATGCATTCATGCATGAACACACAAAGCAAGTGTTACATAACAAGTAACGAGGGTGGAAAGGTAATAAGTAATCGTATAGAAGTTAATTTAGTGTAAATTTACACCTGCCTAGATTATAGTGACGAGAATCGCAATATATAGTCATTGGATCCTATTTCACGCACCTATTTGCCATCATAAACAAGATGATGGCAAATAGGTGAGTGAAATAGGAGCCAATAGATATCTATTTCCATCATCGTTACTATAATCTTGGCAAGTTTAAATTTACACTAAATCAACTTCTATACGATTACTTATTACTTTTTCACCCTTAGTACTTGTTATACAACACTTGCTTTTGGGTGTTGAGGCATGCATGCGTGTATTCTCATGTAAATGCATCACATAACGGTATTGTAATATGAAATAATACTTTTTATATTCTCATGTTTACTTCATAAGTTGTTAATTGGTGGATTTGAATATTTAGATGGCCATTGATTTGGTTGGCCCTAGGCATTTCTAATATTTTGCATTATTATTTGAATTATTATTTTGGGTTCTTGAATTATTGTTGACTGGTGGATTTGAATATTTAGATGGAAATTGAGCTGGTTGCCCCTAGGCATTTTTAATGTTTCGCATTATTATTTGAATTGTTGTTTGGGATTCTTGAATTGTTGTTGACTGGTGGATTTGAATATTTAGATGGCCATTGAATTGGTTAGCCCTAGGCATTTCTAACATTTAGGGTCGTGATTCTACCAAATATAAATAAGAAAAAAATGAAACATACTATAAATTTTAAAATCTTTCCGCTAAATAATTAATAATGCAGAATGAACCACAACTATGTATAAATCATCAATATTGACACATTACTACCGAATAAATGAATATACGCTTGTGTTTATACTAATCTACGAATATGCGCTTCTTACTCATAATAGGTGATTGTTTATAGTAGTTGTGATGGGATATTCTAAATACAAAGAGTGGATGGATGAGACAAATAGATTAGGGGATGTGTTTTGCAGAGGTGTTGATGAATTTTTGAAATACGCAAAGAGATGTCGTAATGATGAAGAGTTCCCGTGTCCGTGTGCTAAGTATTGGAATGGTAAGGTGTTTGAGTGGAAAACAAGTGAACTACATTTGTTAAGATGGAGTATGCAAGATAGTTATCAATTTTGGATTTTTTATGAGGAATCGAAAGTTACTTTTATCCCCGAGCAACCTTCACAATAACCTTCAACAAGTAGGATAGATGTACAAAGGAAGGTACGCATATGGAGTTCATGAAGTGGAAGAAAATGAGGCCACTGATAATGTCAAGATTCAGGTGCTCACGAAGATATCGGGATAAACCTTGGCGATGACTACCAAAGTTTAAAATATAAGGCGACCTAGCCGTTGTACTTTGGTTGTGACAAAGATTAAACAACTTTACATGCCATTGTTGTTTTACATAGTTTGAAGACCCGATATGGTTTGTCTGGTAATAGTGTGGCAGAAATTTTGAATTGGGTGAAGGGCTTGCTATCCAAGCAGAATAGGCTTCCAAATAGCTATCCTAATATGAATAACAGTTTAAAAGGTTTGGTAATGAAGTATAAATCAATTCAATCTTGTGTGTATGACTGCATACTATACCAAAAGGAGTATGAAAATCTCGATCGGTGTTCGGTATGTGATGAACCTAGATATGTGCAATCTATCGACAAGGAAGGCACAAGCGCAAAAGTGCCTCAAAAAGTGTTGAAATATTTTCCCGTTGGGCCTAAATTGAAGCGATTTTTCACAATTTCATGGATAGCGGAGGCAATGACTTGGCATGCTAGGGTAGAAGTAGGGGATAATCTCATGCGTCATCCTATTAATTCTACAACTTGGAGGAAGATGAATTATGAGTATCCCAATCTTGCTCGAGAACAACGTAACAATATATTTGGAAATCTAAGCACCAATTAGAGTGTATGGCCAGTGATCCTATTACCACTAAACCTCCTTCCTTCACAGTGTATGAGATCTGAATATTCAATATTGTCTTTGTTGATACCTGGGCCAAAGGCACCAAGTGAGGACATCGATGTCTACTTAGATCCTTTGGTAGAAGAATTAAATGAGTTGTGGGAAGAGGGAATGCAAGCATTTGACACTTTTAAAAAAGACGAGTTTATGCTGAAAGCTATGTTGATGTGGGCAATTCATGATTTTCCAGCTTATGGGACATTATACGATTGTGTAGTACATGGTTATTTGGGGTGTCTTATTTGTGGAGAGGAAAGTGAATCTTTGCGTCTCGTCAATAGCGAAAAAAATATATACCATTGTTATAGGAGATTTTTACCCCCCGATCATAGTTTTGTAGTTTAGAAAGATTCTAATGTTTTATCGGGCGGGATTAAACATAAGCTACCTCTGAAAAAACTTTCAGGTTCAGAAATTGAAAGTAAATCTTCTAAATGCGGCCCTAATATACCATGTAAGAATCCTAAATTCAAGAATGTCAAGCATAAGAAGACTCCAATTTGGAATGAAACTGAGACAAGAAAGGCATGGTCTAGGAGGTTAATTTTATTTTACTTGCCTTATTGGAAGAATAAGCCGGTGCGTTATGTATTGGATGTGATGCATGCAGAGAAGAACATAACTGAACATATTGTGGGCTCATGCCTTGGAGGAAGTCATTCGAAGGATGGAGAAAATGCATGAAAAAACCTTAAATCGTTGAAACTTAAGCCACAACTATGGTTGAAAGAAGATAGTAGAGGAAGGACAATAATTTTCCCGGGTGTGTTTACTTTGACGAGTGAGGAAAGGAAGGTGCTTTTAGACACAATATATAATTTGAAGGTTCCATCTAATTTTTCATCCAACTTGCAAAGGATTGTGAATTGTGCTATATAAGTGTAAGTCCCACGATTGGCATATGATCATGTAATTGGTTCCTCTATTGTTGAAGCATTGTTTCTCCGAGCACAAGGATTTACAGAGGGATATTATGCAAATTAGCATTTGCTTCTCACTTTTATGTGAGAAGATAGTTAATCGAGATCACATAGTGGCCACAAAAGTAGTGATAATCGAAACGATTTGTGTGTTGGAGAAGTACTTTCCCCCATCTTTTTTTTACGTAAGTGTTCACTTGTTGGTACACCTATGCGATGAGGCACTTCTTTGCAACCTAGTTAGATATCGGTGGATGTATCCGTTTAAAAGATTGATGAAAGTTTTCAAAGATTACGTCAAGAATACACGATTCATTGAAGGATCAATTGCAAAGGAATACATCACTGTGGAGTCATCAATCTATACTCGGGAATATATGCCTGTCCCAAGCAGTGTGGATAATAGTGATGAGTTCATCGATGAGGGAGCTCAGGTGATGGGCAAGCGTGTGAAATTAAAGAGTTTAGAACATGAACATGTAGCTCATTATCTATTTGACGAAGATGTCGAAGAATGGAAAAAGTAAGTTTATATTATTTTAAATTTTATACATGGTCAATTTCATAATACGTTTTTCACGATCAATGCAAAAAATATGATGCGTGTTGTAACAATAAAAGACAAACAGCGATGTCACAATCAGACAATGAATTTAGGTTGTGGGTGTTATGCGAGGTAATTATAATGAAGGTGTCTCTTATTAAATATCACATTACATGAAAGCATTAAAACTAACATGTTTAATTTATCTATAATCTCACCTCTTAAAGACGGGAGATGCGGCATCAAGACTTGCTCGTCAAGCAACTGGACCCTTGTTCATGGTACACGAGTACAAAAAGTATCGATTGAACGGATACGTATTTGGTGAAAGGGTGTACAAGTAAAATACAAATGTACAAGACTTGGGCATCTCATACAAGGCTCTTACTTATTTTCGAGCGAGCGCGAAAGATAAAAACCTCGTTGAAACTGAAATGACTTACTATGGTGTCATTCAAAATATATTTGAATTGGACTATATAAGCTTCAAAGAGGTTGTGTTTTACTGTGATTAGATAAGAGTTGAGGATAAAAATTCTTGTTAAGTTGATCCTGGTACCAATTTGATCATGGTTGACTTGTCTGAGTTAAAGAGCAACGAGCACATGAACAATGAGCCATTTGTTTGTGCTTTTCAAAAGGTCAAGCAAGTGTTTTACTCGGAGTATATCGACAACGAGCCGTGGTCAATCGTCCTATACACGCCAAAGCGTCTAATCAGTAGTGTGAATGACTTGGCTGCTCCTACAGAATATCAATCCATTTTAGACGATAACCCAAATTTGAAACATTTTTTATATTTGTAATGAGTATTCCAATTATTTGAAACAATGCTTAGTTTGGTTTATGATATGGATTTATATTCTTATAACTTTGTTAACTTGTATTCTTCTAATGCTTTATTAATATCATACGACAGTTTAATACTTTTATTCATTTGGATTTGATCAGTTCCGGAGGATTTGAATCAAAATTGGTGGGTTGGTTATTGAATATGTTAATTTGGATCTTACTCAGTTTAACCATTAATTCTTAGTTCATGACATAATCCGAATTTGAGATAATTTTTGGATTTGTAATAAGTATTCCATTTATTTGAAATAACGCTTAGTCTGGTTGATGATATGGATTTGTATTCTTATAGTGTCGTTAACTTGTATTTGTCTAGTTCCTTAATTCATTTGGATTTTAGTCAATTTAATTATTTTATTCATTTGTATTTGATCATTTTCTCATATACATGTTTGTACTGATAACAATAATTTTTGCAAGAAATGGCTTCATCAAGATATCATGGTAGGGGAGGCAAGGAAGGCTCGTCTTCCACTAAGCTCCCAAAATAGGGCAAATTGGGGTCCGTCATCGAGAACAAGACAGCCTTACTAGATAGAGCCCTGGAGTTTCTCAAGTCGATCGTCGGCCCGGGGTAAACGGATTGGAGGAAGATGCCACGGGAGCTCAAGATGGGCATCTGGGGGGGCACTACAAGTAGTTACTCACTTTATTTTTATTTTGTATTTATATTTATGTTTATATTTATATTTATATTTTATAATTTAAATACAACCAACAAATACTTTCTTTTGGGATTGTATTTTTTTTACAGGAACAATTAGGCCTACCCCCACATGTCCGCAACTCCATGTTAGAACAATTGAGAGATCAATACAAAATGTGGAAGAAAAACATGTGGGCACAATACTTTGGGCAGGACCGGGAGTCCATAAAAAGGGTCCGTGATACCTTACCATCGAAGGAGCCGATCTCATTGGCACAGTGGCAGCGATTTGTCGACAATGAGATCCATGAGCGCCAGTTGACATCTCGTCAATCGGGGAGGGCAAAACCGGGCGAAAAAGGTCAACGTGCACTACTCCGGGTGTACGTCTTACGCCGAGGTGGAACACGTGATGGTAAGTTTTTAATTTTCTTTCATTTTAGTTTTATGTTATTCTAATGTAATATTACTTACTAATTTTGCATTATTTTATTTCAGGAGATGGGGAGTGGCTCTGGGGGTAGGGCACATAAACTCGATGCCTGTGTGGTAATTCGAACGAAGAAGGGCAAGGATAAGAAGGTGTTCTCGAGCGTGGCAGCCACGATTGTAAGTTATAAAAATATCTTACAATTTTTTTACTTTTTTAATTACGTTATAATTTTTTTATTAACTTAACTAATCGTGTACTTTTTTCGTTTCAGGTAAAGTTAAAGGAAGTGCACAACTCCCAGTCTTATGCCGATAAGGCATCTCTGGCTACGGACGCACTAAGCCAAGTGCTCGGGTGGATCACAAGGGGAGGAGAAGGGGGTGAGCTCTCGGGTGGGAAAGTTGAGGCTCACCGGGATTGAGACGAGCAACACCGGGTTAGCTCGTAAGGTCGACGGTTCTCAATACGTTCGAGTACATAAAGCGTCAATTGGGGTCCACCCCATCTAAGGGCAAGGGAAAGGCGGTAGACGAGAACGCTACTGCACCATCTCTCTCACCCTCATCATCGATACACACCCACTCGTCGCATGCATATGATCCATTTGCCACCTTGACCCCCCCGTCGAACGCCTTATGTCAACAATGGATTGGCCGAGTGTGTATTTAATAGACCTCTTTGGTAGCACGCCTATAGCTAGGACCCGGACACACACACGGGTAATGTGGTTCATGGGCGTGTGTTGCAAGATATAGAGGCAAAGGTTCTCGTCACGCATATTGTGCCCGGAAGAGAGATTTCACCTTTGTGGTTGGAAGAGTACTGCGGCGTTCGGAGAATTGATGGATGTATCAATTCATATGTAGTGTGGCCTACCTTCCTCCTCAGACTTGTTCAAAACCCTAGTCCGTGACATTATCTGTATTTATTTGATTTGAATATTGAATATTGAATGTTGGATATTACTTGTATTTTTTTTATTTGGTTATAGATATTAGTTGGTTGGTTATGGATATTTGTTAATTCATATGTAGTTTTTATGAACCGTTGATTGTTGCTTAATATATACATTGTTCTCAAAAACAGGTTTAAATATGCTTTAACATGTTAAAATATACTGTTAGGCAGTGACAAATGTTATACTGTCCAGCAATTTTTTTTTTAACTTTGTCCAAATTTGTCACGAATTTTGACCGTGACAAATCTGTGACAAAAAAAATCTGTCACGGTCAAAATCCGTGAAATGTTTATTAGTTACGAACTTGTCACATACTTTGATAGTAACAACTTTTTTTATGTGACGGACTTTTAGCTATTAAAGTATGTGACAGTTAAATTATTGTCGTGGAATCTGTAACAATTTGATTTGTCACCTCCAAACTTCCCGATGTGACAGTTTTGAGGTTAAAAATTTGAGATGTGTGATCTAGTTGTGTGTATAAATGATTAGATAGATATTAGGAGTCACTTTTGGGCGGAAGATGAAGGATCGTCTAAGCCATTACGGGGTCGTTTTATTTTTGGTATGGAGGTTACATTGTAAGGATGCGCTTACAAGTTTTACTAAGTAATAGGAAACCTCCTCTCCACGAAAAGAAATTACCATAGAAAAACCACCGCCTTGGTCTTCCTCGTTTTTCGAATCTAACGTCCACACCCTTGGCTCTCCTATATATATCTCCTCCTATTCTTCAGTTCTCTTCCAAAACCCTTTCCTGCTTTTCTTCTTTTTCATAAAATGGATAATATGGAAACCATTATTGGTGCAATAGATGCATGCAAGCCTAACAACAATAACGTGGGCTGTCCGGCCGAGAATGGAGTTTGGAGCATCCAAGACTCTCATTCCACCTCCGCCTCTGCCTCCCCCGAATCCACCCTGGGACGCCACCTGGCCCATCGGCTGGTGGAGATAGGCGTTAGCGACGTATTCTCCGTGCCAGGTGACTTCAACCTCACGCTTTTAGATCACCTGATAGCTGAGCCTGGCCTTAACAATATTGGGTGCTGCAATGAGCTCAATGCGGGATATGCAGCCGACGGCTACGCAAGAGCCCGCGGTGTTGGGGCGTGTGTGGTCACTTTTACGGTGGGTGGGCTCAGCGTGCTCAACGCCATTGCGGGTGCTTATAGTGAGAATCTTCCGGTCATATGTGTTGTGGGTGGTCCCAATACCAATGATTATGGGACCAATAGGATTCTTCACCACACCATTGGGCTGCCTGATTTCAGCCAAGAACTACGCTGTTTCCAGACGATTACATGCTATCAGGTAAAACATTGATGGAATCTATGCTTGTTTGTATCAATGTGTTGTCGGTCTATAAATTTTTTTTTGGGGGGGGTGATTGAACATCTTATTTTTCTTCTGGATTCTCATGAATGATTTAGTTTTGTTTTGCGCTTAAAACACACTCAGAGTAGCCGTTTTAATGAGATTAACATTTCTGCCAATAGTTAACAGTGATGTTTGATTGAAATTTTTATGAATTATTTCACTAGTTTTGATGTGTTCTCGGAGAGATCTTCCGCATTGGATGATAAAAGATTAGATGAGAATTGTTAAGTACTCCCAAAGCACGTGTGCACGTCATAACTTACCCAAAAAGTGAGTTACACAAATTACCAAAATGCTGTGCAATGGCGGTGACATATGGTACAACTCACATACCGCATTTTGGTAAATTCGGGAACCACTTTTTCCTAGCGAATTCGGGAACCAACTCCAGTTAAGCATAACAAAATTTTATACTTCATTATTAAATATATCTCGGAGGGGATATGTTACGCTAGAATTTCCAATTCAAATTCTTAGATATATCTAGGAGGGGATATGTTACGCTAGAATTTCCATCTAGTAATGATGAGTTAAGAAAAATTATTGTTGCCTCAAATGCTAGGATGGCCAACCTGGTTGCTAGGCGGCCGTTTTCATTAAGTGGTGCAAGTCTAAGCTAGGTGTGGAGAGAGAAGAGAAAAGTGTCTTTGGGAGAATCTTTTGCAATATGGGTAACAATATACCACATTGATAAAACTATTAGTGCATAAAACTGTTTAGACAAATAAATGGTGCAAGTCTAAGCTATTTTAGTGCATAAAACTGTTTAGTCAAATAATCTGTGAATTTTTCTTGTGTTGTTATAGGCTGTAGTAAATAACTTGGAGGACGCACATGAACAAATCGACAGAGCCATCTCCACGGCTCTGAAAGAAAGCAAGCCTGTTTATATTAGCATTAGCTGCAACTTGGCCGCCATCCCTCATCCAACTTTTAGCAGAGAGCCCATTCCCTTTTCATTGTCACCCAGGTAATATATTCTTCACTAGCTGATTTGTAGATCCTCTGCAGCTTCCATTGGATTAGCTAAAATTAAACTTATATTAGACAAATAATATTATGTCTGGTGAATTTCTTGTCACAGATTAAGTAATAAAATGGGTCTAGAAGCTGCAGTGGAAGCAACAGCAGCTTTTCTAAACAAGGCCGTGAAGCCGGTCATGGTAGGTGGACCAAAACTACGAGTCGCAAAGGCCTGCCAAGCGTTTGTAGAGCTAGCAGACGCTAGTGGTTATGCCGTGGCAGTCATGCCATCGGCAAAAGGGCTTGTACCAGAGCACCACCCACACTTCATTGGCACATATTGGGGTGCAGTGGGGACTTCATTTTGCGGGGAGATTGTGGAATCAGCCGACGCTTACATGTTTGCGGGGCCAATCTTTAATGACTACAGCTCAGTTGGATACTCACTCTTGCTTAAAAAGGATAAGGCGGTTATTGTGCAGCCAGATCGAGTGGTAATCGGCAATGGACCCGCATTTGGGTGTGTTTTGATGAAAGATTTTCTTACTGAACTCTCAAAAAGGCTTAAACGCAACACGACTGCTTACGAAAACTACCATCGCATATTTGTTCCCGAGGGGCAGCCACCGAAATGTGAGCCGAAGGAGCCATTGAGGGTTAATGTTATGTTCCAACACATACAAAAGATGTTATCCAAGGACACTGCTGTGATTGCTGAGACAGGGGATTCGTGGTTCAATTGCCAGAAGCTGAAATTGCCTGAGGGATGTGGGTAAGTAGTGAAATCCTCGTAATTTTTATGCATGGATTGGTTTAACGTTAAGTTATGAGAACAAAAGTTGGTGTTGCAGGTATGAATTTCAAATGCAGTATGGTTCTATTGGGTGGTCTGTCGGTGCTACGCTTGGCTATGCTCAGTCAGTGCCAGAAAAACGAGTCATTGCTTGCATTGGTGATGGAAGTTTCCAAGTAAGCAACATTCTTTTCCTGTTTCACATAATAGCAATGTTGCACTGACCAAATATTATTAATTTGGATTGGGTATGAGTAACATTACATTTATAATTCAATGAATGGCAATAATTGTTTTTATTTTAGTAAGTAAAGGTTGTTCACTCTTGAGTAAACCTGCAAAATAGAATCTGCCATAAGTTAATGGAGCCCCCCTTGATTATTGGGATATTTTAATAGTTTTAAGTAATTGTTTTTAAGAAAAATGAAATTAATGTGTAATAAAATGGATGTTTCCTCATAAAGAATGTGATCAGTATACTGTTTAGACACCTTATGGCATTACCCCTGAACTTACACCTAATACAATGACCGCATTATTTGGTCACAATTAATATAGTTATAATGGTTTCAAAATTGAAGAAAAGAGTTTGGTTCGCAGGTGACGGCTCAGGATGTGTCAACAATGATACGATGTGAGCAAAAGACCATCATCTTCCTGATAAACAATGGTGGATACACCATTGAAGTTGAAATCCATGATGGGCCATACAACGTGATTAAGAACTGGAACTACACAGGACTGGTGGACGCAATCCACAATGGGGAGGGAAAATGTTGGACCAAGAAGGTTCATAGTTTATAAAAATGCTAATTAAAATATGAAAATATGTGGATTAAGTAGAGAAAATCAACTTATGTAAACTTTTGGCAGGTAACATGCGAAGAGGAGCTTATCGAAGCAATTGAAATAGCAACTGGTGATAAGAAAGACTGTTTGTGCTTCATAGAAGTGGTTGTTCACAAGGATGACACCAGCAAAGAGCTGCTTGAATGGGGTTCAAGAGTATCTTCTGCCAATAGCCGCCCACCAAATCCACAGTAGAACTTTATATGCATTCAAGTTAAAACGGCATTTTTACCATTGCATGATGATGTTCCCCTTTTCTAGCGCTCCTGTTTCGCGAGATTTTTACCCTTATGTGAGGTAATTTTGGCCGCTAATATATAATATATATATAGATCCAATGGTTGTGCACAGTACGGTTGTGGAACTTGGTATTGTTGAATAATTAGGATGATGTTTGAACTTTTTATGTTTACAATGTTATTTTAGTCTCGAGTCAAATGCGACAGTTGGATGTTGGCCTGGGTATATATATGTGTAGGTTCTCGTTTATATGTTTTATGCAGATAAATCTCTTTTATATTCAGGACAGTTCCTGGAAAGATTGAATGGAAAGAGTGCCATCTCCTTTACTCTTCTATTCCTTCCATTATTGCTAGTTGGTATCTATAATCAAATTCTCTAACCTGATATTAATTTGAAAATAGCTAACATAATTGGTTTCAGAGCCATAAGATAAAAAGGAGCTGCTCTTCGTGTAGAAGAAAAGAAGAGAAGTTGTTGTCCAGAAAAATAAAATAAAAAAGAACAAACGAAGTGCATAAGGTCTTTAATGATTTGCAATTATAATTTTATTTTCTGTATTTAAATATAATTTTGATAAAAATTTACGTTTCATAACCTGTTTTTAAACAGTGAATTATAATATTTATGTGTTATAATCAAGTTTTTCAGAAAATAACAAAGTGTATTTTACAACTTCTGTTTTTTTATTTTTCAACTAAGAATTATTCATTCTTAATATTTTAATGCATTTATACTTTAATATATAATATAAATACATAATACATTAATATGTGTGTAATTCTTATAAAAAAAATATATATATTTATATTATTAAATTATATAATATACTAAGATCCATACCTTAAATAATATTACCAATGAATACATGATATTTATATATATATATATATATATATATATATATATATATATATATGTATAATATAAATATACATATACATATTTGCCAATTTTATCAAATTTTCAAAAAACTGTATTTAAAAACAAGTCTACCAAACACTTACCAATAATTATAAATACAAAACTGAATTTTAAAACTGTATTTAAAAACAGCGTTTAAATCGAGTTTTATGAATATAGAATCAAACGGGTCCTAAGCAACTCAAGTTTGAACATCCAACCCCCTTCATTCCATTATTTAAAGGTGAAAACTATGGTTTTTGAAGAATTGAAATTAAAACTTTGTTTGTATCACAAGATGTCTGGATTTAGTAGAAAATCGGTATGAAAAAATGAAATCTACGACGACATTGATGAATGCCCAGAAGGAAAAACTGATGCAAACAAAGAAATTGGATGCTAGAGCTCAACAAGGTTTAGGAGACAACATTCTCTCAAGAATCATTCGATCAATAAAAGCTAAATAAGCAGGGGACATACTTCAATAGAAATTTTATGGCAATACACATGTAAGGAGCATTAAACTTCAATATCTTCGAAGATATAAATATGAGGGAGAATGAAACTTTGAAAGAGTTCTCTTTTGGATTTACAAAACTACTTATGCAAATGATGTCTTGCCTTCAAAATTTGATCATTTGGTGGTGGTTATTGAAAACACTCAATATATTTAAAGATGAGTTTTCCAAGAATGTTAGGGTTCATCATTCGAGCTAAAATTGTTACGATGCTCTGAAAAGTCCATTGATAGTGCATTTCAGTCGAAGCTCGATGCAATCTTCAAGAGTTGGTAGACATGAAAGAGGAAGATAACATTCACTTATGATAGATTAATTAGAAATAAGAACCTCCCTCTTCAACAAAGATGCAATAATTGTAAAAAAAAGTAGTCATGTGGAGAAAGATGGTCGGTTAAAGAGAAAGCTTCCATGTCGCAATTGTTAAAAAAATATTGTTGGATTTTAAAAATTGTAGATTTAAGATCAACCAATAAGCAATGTGTGTACGGAAAAATTGCGAGGAAATTTTTTTATGATTAACAATAGGGTGTTTTGTGTTGTGCGAAAGCATCTCAACAAATGATATTGACTATGACCCCAAATAATAACAAGGCACGCACACAATAAAAGTATAATGAGTAGAAAGACACACATACACATAAAGATAGAATATTTAAGTAGTTCACCAATTTGGCTACATTCACTAATAACTCGGATCAATTAAGAAATGGGTTACAAAAGAGGACTCTCACAAATACACTCCAAATAAAAAATATGTGACACCCCGCCTAATTAAATACCGGGCGATCACTCCTTTATTAAATTAAAATCAAGGTGAACAGTTGGTTCATTCTTAGCATCACTGTCGTAAAAATAACTTTTCCAATTCAAACACCCTAATTAATTAAGCTAAGTGTCAAAACCATTTTAAACATTACTTTTCAAATTTTATTTTAAAAACAAAGATTTAATTATTTACAACAATTCAATATTAAAGAAACACACCACAATAATTCTGGGACATATAATCCAAATAATTTAAACATTCAACAATTAAATCCCAACATTAAAACTTAAAGTAAAACATCCAGACAGTAACAAATCCCAAAGTGATAATACTAGAAATAACTGAATCACAAAGTCCAAATAAACAACTGGATAATGAAAAGGGCGACACATGCCCCACTAAATGAATATGCTAGGAGTGGAGTCAAATAAATGAAGTCGTCTAAGCAAGAGGCCTGCAACTCCCACCTAAGCTGCAAGGCGTTCCTTCCAAAGGATCCTATGCAAGACGCCACTGTGGCTGGGCACCTGTAATATATACATATATATACAAGAGAGAAAGAGAAATAGAAACGGGTCAAAGCCCGATAGTGTAGATGATTTAAAATTTATTTAGCAAGTATTTAAAATGTTTACAAGCCAATGCAACAACATATTAGTGCGGCACTCTCTTGAGAAATTCTCACCTCTCTTCTAATGTGCACGCCTATCGTACTAACCTTCCCAACGGATTATCTTATCTTATATCGCACTAAACTTCCCAATGGTTTAACTTATCTTAGGTTACTCGTAAGATTTAAAACTGAACAATATAATTGTTTAAAAGAAAATTTTCATTTAGTAACAAAGCTCTCATATTAACTTTATTTATTAATAAAGTTTTTCCGTGTCATATTATACTTTTTCAAAACAAGTATTTCCAAATTTAAATTCAAAATTCATTTCTTACTTACCATAGCACAGTAGGCAGTTCCAAATTTCATAATTTCATATATATATTAAATACTCGCATAATATATATATATATATATATATATATATTCTAACAGCACCCCACATAAAAATTATGGTGCGGGCATACTCTGCTATCCAATCCCCGTATCTCTCGTACTAAGGGAAATACAAGTTCGGAATCACTCTCGAACTGTATTAACACATACACAAACAATATTGAGGCGAAGCATAGATTCCAAGTCTCTAAGAGGTCAGTACGTACCCCACGTCTCTTAGGACCGTCTGGACTATCGATTTGATAGCCTGTACCAAGGATTTCTATCTTCTAGGGTACGAGTCAATATCCCCCATAAAGATCCCATCGAGATAAGACTGTCCCACCGCGGTAACCTCAGGGATAGCAAGTAGCGCGGGCACGATTTTCACACATAGATAGTATATGCATAAACACTGTCATATAACTATACTAATAATACCATATCAAATTAGGTACATCTCAAATCCCATAATTGCGACTTTTGCCCTTATTTCTCATTGTTTAGTTATCACGTATAACCGTTCATATCTTACTTTAATTTGAGGGATCATTCCAACTTATTACGTAACACTCATGGACTCTATCCTTTCAAATGTAGAATTCAGTAGGTACTGGTCTAATTTCCAACGTAACTATCTTACGCGTCTCTCCCCTTAATTCGTACTTTCATCGTCTCTTATATGTAAACATCCCAAAAATACAACTCTCGTCTTACATTAGAAGTCCCATAATTATCTATAGGTCCTACTGGTCTTCTTTATCTCCCAAGACATTTTAAGAAGGGTATCCAAGGATTATTTCTCATTAAATTGAATTCAACTAATTTTAAAAAGGGGAAATATGAGTCTGCCCGAAGGGGTCGATCGATCGAGGGCTGGGACTCGATCGATCGAAGCTCTTGGCTCGATCGATCGATCAAACAGGTATGGCGAATTCTGCAGTTAATCAGTTACGGTTTCTATCACATAACCTCCTCCAAATCCAAACTTTTCATTCCCAATCGCCCAAACATTTTTACTACTAATATTATTAACTCATTTTATGTATCTTCTACGTAAAGCATGTAAATTTCCATCACTAACCATGGATTCATAGGCAAAAACTTCATAAAAATCTCAAGAACCCTAAAATCTCTTTAGCATGGTTCTAATCAATCTTTTCCAGAATTTTCTTCTTCTAAAACATCATAATTTCGTGGTCTAATCCTCTACATGTGAAGGGGTTTCCAGATTTACATTCAAATCATTACTACATGCGATTTCCTATCTCAAATTTGGGTTTTCTTCCATAAAACTCGTCATAATCATCCCTAGACTAACATGAGTGATGCATTAATGAAAATAAGCAAGATAAACACTTTCCTGGGATTTTTGGCATTTTGATTTGAGAACGATTTTGGTGTGGTTGCGTTCCCCATCGCGCGATCTACGCGTTGGTGGTGGTGGCGGTGCAAACGGATGGATTTTGGGCCTTGGATTGCTTTGGAAGCTCTCTCCTTCCCTCTCCTATGGCCGTCACTTGTCTTTGGTTGTTTTAACCCTAGAAGGCAACCTTAGACATCTAATATATCCCTTGAAATTTCGTGGGTTTAATTTCCCAAAAATGTAAAATGTCAAAAATACCCTCCCGGGGTGCTAAATAGGCCTAAAAATGCCACGAGACCCAAACTAAACCCCCGGGTATACTTTTCTGACTATTTCGACCCTTTCGTACACTTTGGCGCACTCAAAATGACCATATGAGCGACTTATAATTTATTCACTTTTATTCATCAATATTTACTCTCGACGCGACACGGGCGCGTCCCGACTCAAATTTCCAAAATTGTCATTTTATTCACTCATGACATTTAATATAACCAATAATATATATTACTTTGCTCATTAGTAATATTTAACAAATTTCCCATAATTACTAACTCTCATCACGTTAATAATTATAATATAATTAATTTCTAAATTTATATTAAATAATTAATTCACATTAAATTTAATAAATTCCCAAATTAATATAGCATAAAAATACGGAGTATTACATACTTCCCCCCTAATAACGGAATTTCGTCCCGAAATTCAAAAAATAAGGCGTACCTGGTAAGAATAAATCTGGGTATCTCTCGCGCATATTTGCCTCGCGCTCCCAAGTGGACTCCTCCACATTATGGTGCTCCCACTGGACCTGTGAAAGTGGAACTACCTTCGACCTCAATCTTATCTCGCTATGGTTTAGGATAGCCACCGGTCTCTCCTCGTAAGAACTGTCAGGATGTAAGTCTATCTCATCTATCGCAATGTGAGTATGGGCATATCATCCCGAAGATATATTCTCAACGACGAGATGTGGAATACATCGTGAATGCGATGTAAATGCTCTGACAGTCCCAATCTGTATGCTACCGGCCCAATCCTCTAGATAATGGGAAATGGTCCCACGTACCTCGGGGACAATTTCCCTTTCTTCCCGAACCTCATCACTCCTTTCATAGGAGATACACGTAGTAACACTTGGTCCCCCACATTAAACTCCCGGAAGAACCTTTTCGCATCGGCGTAGCTTTTCTGCCTGTCCTGGGCTACTCGAATGCGACTCCTGATCATTTTAATCCTCGCGGAGGTTTTCTGAATTACCTCTGGTCCTAGCAACTTGTTATCCCCCACCTCGAGCCAACAAGTTGGGGAACGACAAGGCCTGCCGTACAAGGCCTCAAATGGAGCCATGCCAATCGTGAACTGATAAGAGTTATTATAAGCAAACTCTACCAGTGGAAGATGTGGCTCCCAACCTCCTCCAAAATCACAAACACACATGCGTAGCATATCCTCCAACATCTGATTAGTACGCTCTGTCTGTCCATCTGTCTGTGGGTGATAAGTTGAACTCAACCTCAACTCAGTAACCATAGCCTCCTGAAAGCTTTCCCAAAAATGCGACACGAAAATCTTGTCTCTATCTGACACAATATTCAGGGGCACCCCATGTAATCTGACAATCTCAGCAATGAACAACTGAGCATACTGACCCGTGGTATACTATGTCCGCACCGGCAGAAAATGAGCCACCTTGGTCAAACGGTCTACAATCACCCAGATAGAGTCGTGGCCCCGCTGTGAAGTAGGAAACCCTGTAATAAAATCCATGGAAATACTCTCCCACTTCCACGCGGGTACTTCCAATGGCTAAAGCAATCCTGACGGTTTCTGATGGTCCACCTTTACCAGCTGGCAGGTAGAACACTTGGACACGAACTCAACAATGTCCTTCTTCATCCCACTCCACCAGTATTGCCTCCTCATATCCTGGTACATCTTATCTCCTCCAGGATGTACCACAAATCGGGACCCGTGAGAGTGGGTCATCACTGCATGACGTAATTTTGCTCCTTATGGAACCACCAATCTCCCATTAAACCTCAAAACCTCATCAGAACTAATAGAATAGGACTCAGCACCCTCAACTAAGAGTCGTACAATCTGCTCCTGGAAAAATGGGTCTGCGGTCTGTGCCTGTATCACCCTCGTAACAATCTCGGGTGTCACTGTCATAACAGATATGAAGGAACGGGCTACTGCGTCTTGGTGGCCTAATTCCTTCCACTTTGCTTTCCAGACGTCCGCTACCTCGTCTATCGGTCTACGACTCAATGCATCAACAACTACGTTGGCCTTCCCCGGATGGTACTGTATGTCGAACTGATAGTCCTTCACAAACTCTAACCATCTGCGCTGACGCATATTCAACTCTCGCTGAGTGAACAGGTACTGCAGTGACTTGTGGTCTGTGAACAAGCGAAATTTCTCCCCCAATAAATAGTGTCTCCATATCCTCAATGCAAAAATGACCGCTGCTAACTCCAGGTCGTGGGTGGGATAATTCTTCTCATGCGGCTTAAGCTTGCGGGAGGCAAAAGCTATAGCCTTCTCTTCCTGCTGAAGTACTCCCCCAAGTCCCCGTAAAACGGCATCGGTGTAAACCAGGTACTCCACACCCGGCTTCGGTAAAGTAAGGACTGGTGCTGAAGTAAGCTTGTCTTTCAGCTCATCGAAAGCCAATTGACAAGCATCATCCCAAACATATGGTACCCCTTTGTGAGTCAGGTTCGTCAATGGACCCGCTATTTGGAGAATCCCCGAATGAATCTCCTGTAGTATCCGGCTAACCCCAAGAAACTACGCACTTCCGTCGGTGTCGTGGGCTCTCCCCACTCCCTCACCGCTGACACTTTACTCGGGTCAACTGTTATCCCCTGTTCAGAAACAACATGCCCTAAGAACTGTACTTCTCGCAACCAGAATCCGCACTTCTCGTACTTAGCATACAACTGATGCTCTCGTAGAGTCTGAAGAACCTGTCTCAAGTGCTCGGCATGCTCCTCCTCGGAGTGTGAATATATCAAAATGTCATCTATGAAGACGATGGCAAACTGATTCAAGAACTCTCTGAACACTCGGTTCATTAAGTCCATGAACACGGCTGGAGCATTTGTGAGGCCAAATGGCATCACCCTGAACTCATAGGACTCATATCTCGTCAAGAAAGAAGTATTTGAAACATCCTGCTTCCTAATACGTAGTTGATGGTACCCCGACCTCAGATCTATCTTCGAAAAGAAAGTTGCTCCCCTCAGCTGGTCGAACAGATCATCGATTCGAGGCAACGGACACTTATTCCGTATCGTGACCTTGTTCAACTCCCGGTAGTCCACACATAACCTCAGTGAACCATCTCTTTTCTTCACAAATAAGACTGGAGCGCCCCAAGGTGAGGTACTCCTGCGAATGAAGCCCTGGCCTAGCAGCTGCTCTATCTGATCTCGTAACTCTCACATCTCTGCTGGAGCCATACGGTATGGAGTGCGTGCTATCGGTCGAGTATCCGGTAGTAAATCTATGACAAAGTCTATCTCTCGACTGGGGGGTAGGCCTGGTTTCTCCTGAAATACATCGGAATACTCACGAACAACTGGGATCGAGTCTAAGGGAATCACAACCTCCTTAGAGATATCCCCCTCTATGTAATACAATTGAGCGGTCGAGCCTCCCTCTGGGCGAGGCATCGCCACTACAAACATCTCTTGCCCCGGAATGGAAAAGATAATACTCCCACCAAAATAATCTATCATGGCCCTGTAAGCAGCGAGCCAATCCATATCGATAATAACGTCATGCTCATGCATATCTAAGACTAACATGTCTGCAGGTAATACCAAGCTACCAATCTCTACCCCCACACCCCGGCATATAAAGAAAATAAGCGAACCATTCCCCAGTGGTGAGTCTACACACGTTACAGTGCTCTCTAATGTGGCTAATAACCTTAAGGCCTTCGTAAAATGCGTAGCTATAAAACAATGCGTCGCCCCAGTATCAAACAAAACTCGACCCATAGTACCATGGATAGGAAACATACCCTCAATCGTGGGTGGTGCCTGTGGAGCTGCTGCCTGGTGAACGTTATAGACACGTCCATACTGTAACTGTCCCTTCTGCACTGGAGCTGCTGGTAGGGCTGGCACCTGGGCTGGTGCTGGGAGGGAAGCTGGAAAAAGTGTCATCTGTGGCTCATTACGGGCACCCTGCTGCTGTGGGGCCCTCTCCCTCTGGACAATCCTGGTGCTTATGGCCATGCTTGCCGCACATAAAACATTAGCCTCTAAAGTTACCTCCCCTCTGACCCTGCTGACCACGGCCCTGCTGGTCGTTACCACCCCTCCACTGGCCCTGTTGGCCCTGCTGCTGACCCTGCTGCTGTCGGTGTTGGCCTTGCTGGCCCTGCTAATTAGGCTGGCCCTGCCTATAACCCCCAAATCCCTGTCTGGAATCACCTGAGCGGAATCGCTTAGCAGGGTCCCCCTGATGGGAACTCTGCTCGTGCTGATGAGTCTGTCCTTAAGATGTCGGTGTTCCACTATCACTACTACCCCCGGTCCTGCCCTGCTGGCTGGACTCTCCCGCTCTCTTGCTTCCCTACAGATGGAAGTGGTGATCCTGGCAATGTAGTAACGCAGCATTGAGTACATCAGTGAAAGTACTCAAGGACAGATTCCCTATAAGGTGCTGACGGATCCTCCAAGCTAACCCGTCCACAAACAGCATTATCTTCTTACCCTCAGTGGGTGCCTCATCTGGCACTATGGTGAGAAGTCTCGTGAACTCCTCCTCATACTCAGCAACGGTAGAATTTTCCTGTTTCAAGTTCAGTAGTTTCCGCCTCATCTCAGTCTGTACGGCGGGTGAAAAGTACTTGCGGTCAAACCGCTCCCAAAATGACTGAATCGGGATCGTGCCCCTCTCCTCCAAGGTGGTGGTGGACTCCCACCACTGCAAAGCGCCCCCCACCAGCTTAAAGGAAGCCAACAACTGTTTTTGCACGTCTGTGCACTCATACATACGAAGATGCCGCTGGATATCTTTCTTCCATTGGCTGACGATGATGATATCTGAACTACCCGAGAACTCAGGGGGATGCGCCTTCTGAAAGGCATCCCTAACCCGCTCCCACGCAGATGGAAGCTATGCAGGTACTGGCGCCACTGCCTGAATCTGGGGTGGAGCCTGCTGAACCACCGCTAGCGCGGCATTCACCGCCTGAGCAACAATAGCGGCTACCTCATTAGCATTCATTGTACCCTGTGCCGGAGCTGCTGGCTGCTCGACTTGGGCACGCCTATCCTTTGGTACACGTCTCAGAGGCATCTGAAATGTGAAGAAATTCATTAGTCTACAGTTATTATCAAATCTCAAATAGCTGAAGACGTAAACGTAAAAGCAGGAATACAACAATCCTAAAATAGGGCTCTATAGCAAAAATGTTAAGCTGAAAGCGAAATAAGCCGTACAGATCCTAAGGACACTAGAACCTGATGCTCTGATACCACCTGTGACACCCCGCCTAATTAAATACCGGGCGATCACTCCTATATTAAATTAAAATCAAGGTGAGCAGTTGGTTCATTCTTAGCATCACTGTTATAAAAATAACTTTTCCAATTCAAACACCCTAATTAATTAAGCTAAGTGTCAAAACCATTTGAAACATTACTTTCCAAATTTTATTTTAAAAACAAAGATTTAATTATTTACAACAATTCAATATTAAATAAGCACACCACAATAATTCTGGGACATATAATCCAAATAATTTAAACATTCAACAACTAAATCCCAACATTAAAACATAAAGTAAAACATCCAGACAGTAATAAATCCCAAAGTGACAATACTAGAAATAACTGAATCACAAAGTCCAAATAAATAACTGAATAATGGAAAGGGCGACACATGCCCCACTAAATGAATATGCTAGGAGTGGAGTCAAATAAATGAAGTTGTCTAAGCAAGAGGCCTGCAACTCCCACCTAAGCTGCAACGCGTTCCTTCCAAAGTATCCTATGCAAGACGCCCCTGTGGCTGGGCACCTGTAATATATACATATATATACAAGAGAGAAAGAGAAATAGAAACGGGTCAAAGCCCGATAGTGTAGATGATTTAAAATTTTTTTAGCAAGTATTTAAAATGTTTACAGGCCAATGCAACAACATATTAGTGTGGCACTCTCTTGAGAAATTCTCACCTCTCTTTTAATGTGCACGCCTATCGTACTAACCTTCCCAATGGATTATCTTATCTTATATCGCACTAAACTTTCCAATGGTTTAACTTATCTTAGGTTACTCGTAAGATTTAAAACTGAACAATATAATTCTTTAAAAGGAAAATTTCATTTAGTAACAAAGCTCTCATATTAACTTTATTTATTAATAAAGTTTCCCCGTGTCATATTATACTTTTTCAAAACAAGTATTTCCAAATTTAAATTCAAAATTCATTTCTTACTTACCATAGCACAGTAGGCAGTTACAAATTTCAGAATTTCATATATATTTTAAATACTCGCATAATATATATATATATTCTAACAGCAACCCACATAAAAATTATGGTGCGGGCATACTCTACTATCCAATCCCCGTATCTCTCGTACTAAGGGAAATACAAGTACGGAATCACTCTTGAATTGTATTAACACATACACAAACAATATTGAGGCGAAGCATAGATTCCAAGTCTCTAAGAAGTCAGTGCGTACCCCACGTCTCTTAGTACCGTCTGAACTATCGATTCGATAGCCTGTACCAAGGATTTCTATCTTCTAGGGTACGAGTCAATATCCCCCATAAATGTCCCATCGAGATAAGACTGTCCCACCGCGGTAACCTCGGGGATAGCAAGTAGCGCGGGCACGATTTTCATACATAGATAGTATATGCATAAACACAGTCATATAACTATACTAATAATACCATATCAAATTAGGTACATCTCAAATCCCATAATTGCGACTTTTATCCTTATTTCTCATTATTTAGTTATCACGTATAACCGTTCATATCTTACTTTAATTTGAGGGATTATTCCAACTTATTACGTAACACTCGTGGACTCTATCCTTTCAAGTGTAGAATTCAGTAGGTACTGGTCTAATTTCCAACATAACTATCTTACGCGTCTCTCCCCTTAATTCGTACTTTCATCATCTCTTATATGTAAACATCCCAAAAATACAACGCTCGTCTTACATTAGAAGTCCCATAATTATCTATAGGTCCTACTGGTCTTCTTTATCTCCCAGGACATTTTAAGAAGGGTATCCAAGGATTATTTCTCATTAAATTAAATTCAACTAATTTTAAAAAGGGTAAATATGAGTCTGCCCGAAGGGGTCGATCGATCGAGGGTTGGGACTCGATCGATCGAACCTTCGATCGATCGAAGCTCTTGGCTCGATCGATCGATCAAACAGGTATGGCGAATTCTGCAGTTAATCAATTACGGTTTCTATCACATAACCTCCTCCAAATCCAAACTTTTCATTTTCAATCGCCCAGAAATTTGTAATACTAACATTATAACCTCATTTTATGTATCTTCTACGTAAAGCATGTAAATTTCCGTCACTAATCATGGATTCATAGGCAAAAACCTCATAAAAATATCAAGAACCCTAGAATCTCTTTAACATGGTTCTAATCAATCTTTTCAAGAATTTTCTTCTTCTAAAACATCATAATTTCGTGGTTTAATCCTCTACATACAAAGGGGTTTCCAGATTTACATTCAAATCATTACTACATGCGATTTCCTATCTCAAATTTGGGTTTTCTTTCATAAAACTCATCCTAATCATCCCTAGACTAACATGAGTGATGCATTAACGAAAATAAGCAAGATAAATACTTGTCTGGGATTTTTGGCGTTCTGATTTGCGGACGATTTTGGTGTGGTTGCGTTCCCCGTCGCGCGATCTACGCGTTGGTGGTGGTGGCGGTTCAAACGGATGGATTTTGGGCCTTGGATTGCTTTGGAAGCTCTCTCCTTCCCTCTCCTATGTCCGTCACTTGTCTTTGGTTGTTTTAACCCTAGAAGGCAACCTTAGACATCTGATATATCCCTTGAAATTTCGTGGGTTTAATTTCCCAAAAATGTAAAATGTCAAAAATGCCCTCCCGTGGTGCTAAATAGGCCTAAAAATGCCCCGAGACCCGAACTAAACCCCCGGGTATACTTTTCTGACTATCTCGACCCTTCCGTACACTTTGGCACACTCAAAATGACCATATGAGCGCGTCCCGACTCAAATTTCCAAAATTATCATTTTATTCACTCGTGACATTTAATATAACCAATAATATATATTACTTTGCTCATTAGTAATATTCAACAAATTTCCCATAATTACTAACTCTCATCACGTTAATAATTATAACATAATTAATTTCCGAATTTATATTAAATAATTAATTCACATTAAATTTAATAAATCCCCAAATTAATATACCATAAAAATACGGAGTATTACAAAATACAACGTGTATTTTTCTATGCAGATGTAGACTCAAATAAGTTCTCCACACTCAAATTTTTATTGGTGTTTGGTGTGTTTGGTTCAACAATCTTAACCTCCTTATATAGGCACGAAAGGGGACACAAACTTCTCAATTAAAGGGACAAATTGAGAGAAATTTGGGCTAGTGGCATTCTCTCTTTTTTTCTCCTTTTGTTCAATAATCCACCGAAAGTGAGCGCCGTGAGAAAGAGAAAAGCTAAAGCAATTGCTTTTTCTTTACAGTTCAACAATCTTCACCTTGATAAAAATCTTGTCAAACTTTTTCCAATTAAAATCTGGCAATTCTATCTTGGCGAGATATTCAACGCACCACACAAGCATGTAACCACATATTATCTAAAATGATACAAGTATCCTCCAAATGCGCTCGTAAGCGTCATACACCCTAAGGTGTTCAAATACGATGTATATTGATCAAGTTCAAACAATGCTCAAACTTGATCCTAGTCACAACCTTCATCATCATATCAGCAAGATTATTCGCAGTTCCAATCTTCTCGAGGAGAATAGTCCTCTCATCCAAAATTTCTCGAACAAAGTGGAAGCGAAAGTCGATTTGCTTTGTTTATGAATGATGAACTTGGTTCTTTGCTAGGTTAATGGCACTCTGTCTATCGCAGAAGACATCCATGTGATCCTGAATAATTTTCAAGTCTACAATCAAGCCATGGAGTTAAATGGCCTCCTTAACGGCCTCCGTCGCTGCCATATACTCTGCCTCTATAGTAGACAAAGCAACTGTAGAATGTAATGTAGACCTCAAACACATCGGACCTCTAGCAAGTGTAACACACAGAACTAGTAGTGGACCGACGTTTGTCCAATCACCGGCGTAATCTGAATTCACATATCCAAACACATGTTAACGAGAACATTAGTCCTTCTTAAACTTTAAATCAACATTTACGGTACCATGGATGTACCGTAAGATCTATTTCACAGCTTGCCAGTGCATTTCCCTGGATTATGCATGTATCTGTTAGCCAAACTAACAGCTTGTGAAATATCGGGCCTCGTACACACCATTGCATACATCAAACTTCCCACTGCATTAACATAGGAAACATGAGCCATCTCTAAATGTTCCTCATCTGTCTGTGGAGATTCCATGCCACTTAGCTTGAAGTGGGGGACTAATGGAGTACTTACATGTTTGGTTTTAGAATCCATACCAAAACGTTGTAATACCTTCTTCAAATATTTCTTTTGTGATAAATAAATAACTCTTATGGGATGATCTCTGTTAATCTTTATGTCGAGTATGTTCCTTGCCTCATAGATCCTTCATCTCAAATTCACGACTTAAATGAATTTTCAGTTTTTTTATCTCCGCCTTGCTCTTAGAAGCAATCATCATATCATCAACATATAAGAGAAATTTAAAAAGGATCGATCGCAAAGTTTATGAAAATACACATAATGGTCATAGTGGATCCTTATATACTGTTGCCCAGCATAAATCGATCAAATCGCTTGGACTACTTCCTTGGAATTTATTTCAAGCCATATAACAATTTTCTCAGTTCGCAAGTCCAATTCTCTCTACCAACAACCTTGTACCCTTATGGTTGAGTCATGTAAATTTCCTCCTCCAAATCTCCATGTAAGAATGCAGTTTCCACACCAAGTTGTGTTAACTCAAGATCAAACTGAGCAACCAACACTAGCAAAATACAGATGGAAGAGTGCTTCATAACCGAGGAAAACACCTTACTATTCATATCTTTCACCAGGCGTTAGCCCTAGTTCCATCCAGGTGCCACCTCAGTCGGAGATGGTTGAGGTCGCGACGGTGATGTGCTCGCTGGCGGTCAGCCAGCAAAAGATGCAAGAGCAATTGGCTGCTTTCAGCCAAAACATATTGACTAGGCCCACAGGTGCGGGAGCGGAGATGATAACTTCGGCTGCTAGGGAGGGTGGAAATTTGGTGACAGGGGGCCACCCTCGACCCCACATAAAGAGACAATGCAACAGAAGAGACGTAGGTATGCAGCCGACCCTAGGTGATTACGCCATGGGAGGCAAGGTCAAGAATTCCAAGATGACCCATGTGATGATAATATGGAATATTGGTAATCCTGTGAGATCTCTGGGGATATTGTGCGCCCAATTCAAGAAAGTAGGGGAAACAGTGTCAGGCCGAGCCGAGAAGGACAACCTTATGCCACGGTGCTAGACAAACTCAACAGAGGATTCGCGTTTGATAGACTCAACCCGATGGGTGATTTGAGAGATTGACTCACCAAGCATCATAGTAAAGCTGGTTCTAAATGAAATAGCGGGTGCGTTGACCGTCGTCCTCCATGTGGTCGAGTTTATGAGCAAAGAGAAGTCAATAGTTGTCAAAGGACGGCTGGCAAAGAGCCAGTGCAACGACCAACTGACATAGAAGAGGCTGGTGATAATACCATTGTAGTCGAGGTAGATGTTGCAGCTGCAGTCAAAAAGTCATGGAACAATTATATTCAAAGGCTTAAAGACAAAATGGTGACATTTTGAAGAGACGATACCCCCTACAGAGGGGTTACATGGAAGGGTCACCGTTCGTAGCAAGAATAGTAAGCTACCCAACCCCATCTAAGTTCAAGGCATCGGTTGTCACCCCAAAATATGATGGAAACACCAACCCAGTCCACCACGTGGAAATATATTAATCGACTGCAGACATCTTTTCAGTCTTTGATGAGATAAGATGTCGAGATTTCTCCAGCACTCTTACCTGTGCTACGCATGTATAGTACACCTCTCTTCCAAAGAACTTAATTGAGAATTTCAAGTAACTAGACGAGAGATCCATCCATAATTTTTATTTTGGAATAAATCTCCAAAAGAATACCACTCACTTATTGTATGTCGAACAAGTAAAAAATGAGTCTCTGGAAGACTACATAGCCCGCTTTAACAAAGAAAATTGAAGGTGGAAGACTATGATAAATTTTTTTCCATGACCGCCCTTATGGGTGGATTATAGAAGGGCAAGCTTCTATGGAAGTTGGACGAGGATCCTCCCAAAACCATGGCAAAACTTCTGGCTACAATCGGGAGAGTCATGAACGCGAAGGAGGCTATAGCGGACAAAGAAGAGGATAAAAAGGTAGCAAGTGGGAATAATAAGTCCCAGAAGTTTAAAGAAAAAGGTGGTAAGAAGAGGTCAGCTTCGTTGACAATACTCCATTGACCGTCCCTCAAGAGATGATCCTGATAAGAAAAGCTGAAAGCCCCTCCTCACAAGAGGGATAAAAGTAACTGGTATGAGTTCCATCATGATCACGGCCACACGACTGACAAGTGCTTCGTACTTAAAAACGAGATAAAAAAGATATTGAAGTAGGGGAGACTTAGGAAATATATGGATAAGAGTGGTGAAAGAGATGGCCGAGACAACACCCGAAGGAGACGAGATGACAAGTGTAAATGGGGTGATCCAGTAAACAAGGATGATGATGACTCAGATGATGATGAGGCCAACCCAGACCTTACACTAAAATTTCAAGTGTCCAAAGGCCGACTGCATTCGATTTCTCATGGAGTAAAGATTATATGTAGCGGTTTAGAAGGTGGGGGTAAAGACAAATCCAACCGCAAGGCCCATATTACAAAGGCCAAAGCACTCCTAAAGAATGAGGTGGTGAAGTTGGTTGCAGTTGATTCAATTCAAGGTAAAAGGAAGAAAGTTGACATGAACACCTTGGTGATAGGTTTCTCGAGAATGTACTTCAAGGGGATCCCAGCCCCTCATGAAGACCCTTTGGTGATCACAATGAGAGTGCATGGGTACGAGGTTCCTAAAATATTAGTTGATGGTGGGAGCTCGGCTGATGTGATGTTCTAGAAGTGCTTCAAAGGGTTAGGACTAAGCAAGAAAGGATTGTACCCCTATCATCAGCCGTTAATTGGCTTTAGTGGTGAAAAATTCCATTCGCTTAGGATTTATGAAATGGGGGAGACCTGACCGAGGTGTCTCACAAAGAAGATAAATTTCTTTATAATAGATAAAAATATTTATTTAACCGATAACATCAAGATGGGACGGGTTGACCTCAAGGAACTTAAGGTAGTGACCTTTACCGTTAACTAAATGACGAAATTTTTAACTCCCTGTGGAGTAGGGGAAGTTCAAGGCGATCAAGTAGAGGCGCGAGAATGCTACTTCAACTCGGTTGAGGAAAAAGAAGCTCATAAGAGAGACACTACCACTTACAACATCGATACTATCGATCCAAGGGACGAGACGGAACTAAAAATGGGTAAGGCTATTGAGGAGGCAGAATCCATCGTCCTCAATGAGGATGAGCCGAAAAAAAATGTCCAAATTGGTAAAGCCCTGAAAAAAGAAATTAAGGAAGAGTTAATCAAACTGTTGAGGGAAAGAGAAAGTATTTTTGCATGGAGTCATGAAGACATGTCAGGATTTGACCCGAAGATCCTCTGTCATAAATTAAATATAGACGCAAGGGTTAAGACGATTAGACATAGGAGGGAGATCTACTCCAGTGAGAAATATGAAGTCAAAAGAGATGAAGTGAAGAAGCTAGAGACAGTAGAGTTTATCAGGGAGGTCGTTTACATGGAATGGTTAGCTAATGTAGTCATTATGCCTAAGCCTAATGGCAGGTGGAGGATGTGTGTAGACTTCATCAATTTGAATAAAGCTTATCCAAAAGACAGCTTCCCTCTGCTGAGAATTTATCAGATGGTTGATGTCATGGCTGGGCATAAATTGATGAGTTTTATGGACACCTACTTAGGCTATAACCATATCTTTATGGACCTAGTCGATGCCGAGAAGACCTCATTCATCACTGATAAAAGCACGTATTTCTACAAGGCCATGCCCTTCGACCTCAAGAATATATAGGCAACGTATCAGATATTAGTGAACAAGATGTTTGAAGATCAAATAGGCAATACCATGGAAGTATATGTTGATGACATGTTAACCAAGAGCCTCAAGCACGAAATGCATGTGGCTGACCTCGAGCAAACTTTTAAAGTGATAAGCGAGTTCACTTGGGACAAGGCTGACAACGAACAGTTTGAAGATCCAGTGAATGAGCCAGAGAAATTAAGTGGAAGCCCGATTGAGGCTATCGAGAATGAAGAAGAAAGATTTTTGTTCAATAATTGAGTGTTAGACGAAGGCACTTTTTCAGAAAACGGTGCGGTTTGAAGCCTATTTATAGATGTCTCTTCATGCGAGGCGGGGACTGGAGCCGACTTGATAGTGCCAACCCCAGATGGAACTAGCATCGAATACGCTATGAGATTCAGTTTTAGGGTGTCCAATAATGAGTCCAAATATGAGGCTCTTTTGGCGGGACTCTCCCTCGCTAAGGCATTGAATATTGGGCAGATGATAGTTCATAGTGACTCCCATTTGGTGGTGAATCAGATCCTGGGAGTATACGAGACAAAACATGAGAGGAGGGCAAAATACCTAGCGAGGGTAAAAGTAATGTTAAAGAACTTCAGAGAGGTTAAGCTAAAAATGATCCCTCGACTATATGACAATCGAGTTGATGCCTTAGAAAGATTAGCGTATGCGACTATAATGGAGATTAGAACCTTAGTGTCAGTGGAGATCCTACATCGACCGACCATTGAAGAAGAAGAAGAAGATAATGCAGTAGAGTTCTGCTTAAATCTAAACCTAAGTGGATCTTGGATGGATTCTCTCATCCGATACATCAGGAATGGTGAGCTTCCAGTGTCAAAAGTGGAAAGAAATAAGTTAAGATACAAGGTGACCAAGTTCTCGATCATAAGATACGTCTTGTACAAGAAAGGATTTATCTTCCCTTTATTGTGATGCGTTCATTCGATAGAGGTGGAATACATACTTAAAGATGTTCATGAGGGCTCTTGTTACAATCACATGGGGGAGATCATTGGTAAAAAGAATAGTCACTCAAGGGTATTGGTGGTCGACCTTGGCTAAAGATGCATCCAGCTATGTGAAAAGATGGGACAAATGCCAAAGATACTCTAGCATCCCTCATCAACCTAATCAACCCATTAAATCAATTACTTCCCCTTAGCCATTTTAAGTTTGGGGGGTTGACTTGGTAGGACCCTTACCCAGAGCAACATGCAATTACAGATATCTTATTATAGAAATCAACTATTTCTCTAAATGGATTGAGGTAGAGGCCATGATAACTATCACTGAGATAAAACCTTTAAATTTATTTAGAGGAACATAATCTTTATGTATGGTCTACCCTACACCTTGATATCCAATAATGGAAAACAATTCAAGAATTCATCCCTGGAGGTTTATAGTAAGAGGGTTGGTATTAAACAATTTTTCTCAGCTCCAGGCCGACCTCAAGCAAATGGCCAAAATGAGGTGACAAACAAAACTATCTTAAAAGGGATCAAGAAGAAATTGGAAGATGCCAAAGGTCTTTGGATAAAAGAGGTACACGCTGTCCTGTGGGAATACCTAACGATGGAGAGAATGCCAACAAAGGAAACCCCTTACATGCTTGTTTATAGCTCATAGGCACTGATACCTACCGATATCGACTTAACAAGTCATGGGGTTTAAACATACAACCTAGAAGCAAACATAGAGGAGTGAAGGTTAGATTTATACCTCATCGAAAAAAGATGAGAGGATGCAGAGGTTACGCATGCTTCTTATCAGCAGAGGACTATAAAATTTTACAACAAGAGAGTTAAGATTGGGCCAATAGCCATTGGAAATCTAGTTTTGAAGAAAGCCTGGAAAAAGCCAAATAAAGTCCACGCAGACTGGCATGGCCCTTACAGAGTTACTGAAGAAGTTATTCTTGGCACTTATCGGCTTGAGAATTTGGAGGGAGAACCATTCTCAAACCCTTGTAACGTTGATCACTTGAAGAAATACTACCAATAGTATGTTGTACAAATTTTATTTTATCATTGTATAAAAGTTGTAGTAAAAAGTCAAAAGTGATGAATGAAAATTTTCAAGTGTTCCCTCATATCTTTATTGTATAAATTGATCAAATTGTATGTTCCAAGTCATCCTAAGCTACAAAACTTCACTCATGTGGTGAAATGGCATTAACTCAATCTCGGTGACACGAGAATATAGATGGGACTCACTCTCGAGGTTTCACACTTGGCCCGATCGAGACCCCCTAGACGACATCTCCACCACGTGTGATGCAAGACTTTAGCATAATTCACTACACCAAAATTGGCAAATTGTCACCTTTCAGCCGGTCAGCCTTGTCAAGGTCATTGACCGTGACAAAAAATACGCGTTTTATGTCACGGTCATTGACCTTGACACGACCGTGACAACTAATTATCACGGTCAATGACCGTGACAAGGCCGTGACAAATTTACTTGTTACGGTCATTGACCGTGACAATTCTTTAAATAATTGTCACGGTCAATGACCTTGACACGACCGTGACAACTTTTTCAGCAAAAAACCTTTCCCCCTTCTTTTTTCCCTCCCACCGTTCCCTCCCTCCCTCTCTCTCTCTCTCTCTCTCTCTCTCTCTCTCTCTTCCATTTATATATATATATATTTGTGTGTATATTTGTGTGTGTATGTGTATATATATATGTGTGTATGTGTGTGCGTGTGTGGGGGTGGGGCAGGGTGGGGGAGGGGGTGGGGGAGGGAGCAGGGGGTGGGGTGGGGTGTGTGTGTGTGTGTGTGGTGGTGTGTGGTGGGGGAGGGTGTGGTGGAGGGGGCAGGGGGTGGGGTGGGGTGGGGTGGTGTGTGTGTGTGTGTGTGTGTGTGGTGGTGGTGTGTGGTGGGGTGGTGGAGGGGGGCAGGGGGTGGGGTGGGGTGGGGTGGGGTGTGTGTGTGTGTGGTGGTGTGTGGTGGGGGAGGGGGTGGTGGAGGGGGCAGGGGGTGGGGTGGGGGAGGGTGGTGTGTGTGTGGTGGTGTGTGGTGGGGGAGGGGGTGGCGGAGGGGGGCAGGGGGTGGGGTGGGGTGGGGTGTGTGGGCCTATGCATAAAGAAGTACCACAATATCTTAATGTTAGGGTTTGACACTGAGAAACTTATGGTATAAAGGTATTGAAAAGAAATCATCATATACTAAGAAAATTGACAAATTAAAGTTAGATAAATCAAGGACTAATGGTGGTCCATATTTCAGTTTGGAAATGTAAGATCTACCGCATCTGAATCTAGGAAGAAATGACACTGAGAAACTTATGGTATAAATAATTAAAAAAATGGGCGTATGTCGCTTATTTGTGAGCATATGATATTCTTTAGTAAAAGGCGAAATAGTAGTTCATTGTGTGCTCATTGTGTGGCTGCATCAATCTGCAATACACTACATAACTAAAAGTTCAATAAAAAAGCCGAGGACTTGCTTTATCTACACATAAGCATGATATATACTCCAAACAACTGATCTCTTTATTTATCTACACATAAGCATTGACCAATGATTAACCTTAAAACTAAAATAAACAGAGTATAACTTGATAAACCCAGTACCAAGTAATTATATTTAAAATTCCACATCTGATCATAAAAACTAAAGTAAGAGTGAGACAAATACAAACAAAAGATACAATCATGTCTCCCTTTAGATTCCAACATCTATTTTCATGCACACAAATACACACATTTCAAACTCGTGAAAAAACTACAAAAAGTGCAACATAATGCATATGTTAAGTGAAAAATATAGTCATAATTTGTGCTTATGGAACTATTTTAGTTGGTGCACAAACTAACGGTCAAAGTAATAGTATATAATTCCAACATTTCAAACTACTTGAACATCACAAATGGATACGAACTTAAAATATAAATTGAGATAACCTTAGAATCTAATTAGGCTAAAAATATAATGGCATCAACTAACATATATACACAACACTAAAAGTAGACATCAATTTTATAAATAATTGATAATAGTTGGATAATAATTGGATAATAAACATCGGGAGGGGTGGGGGTGGGGGTGGGGGTGGGTGGGGTTTTGAATATTATTTACATTCAAAATAAATAATTGATAATAGTTGGATAATAATTGGATAATAATTGATATTTTCATTCAAAATAAATATTTCATTCAAAAATATTGGATAATAATTGATATTTTCATTTAAATTGATAATAATTTTATTCATGAATTTAAAAAAATGGGCGTATGCCGCCTATTTGTGAGCATATGATATTCTTTAGTAAAAGGCGAAATAGTAGTTCATTGTGTGCTCATTGTGTGGCTGCATCAATCTACAATACACTACATAACTAAAAGTTCAATAAAAAAGCCGAGGACTTGCTTTATCTACACATAAGCATGATATATACTCCAAACAACTGATCTCTTTATTTATCTACACATAAGCATTGAACAATGGTTAACCTTAAAACTAAAATAAACAGAGTATAACTTGATAAACCCAGTACCAAGTAATTATATTTAAAATTCCACATCTGATCATAAAAACTAAAGTAAGAGTGAGACAAATACAAACAAAAGATACAATCATGTCTCCCTTTAGATTCCAACATCTATTTCCATGCACACAAATACACACATTTCAAACTCGTGAAAAAACTACAAAAAGTGCAACATAATGCATAAGTTAAGTGAAAAATATAGTCATAACTTGTGCTTATGGAACTATTTTAGTTGGTGCACAAACTAACGGTCAAAGGAAAATTGGGCTAAAAAGACGGACGTGCACTACTCCGGCCGGACCTCTTACGCTGAGGTGGAGCATAGGATGCAGGTAAGATTTAATTTATCTATAACTACAGAAATATATTATTGGATATTATTTTACTTTGCGGGGCCGATACTAATTTTACTTTACTTTATTTTGTTTCAGGGGGTAGGGAGTGGGCCAGGGGGTAAGCCACATAGGCTCGATACTTATGTGGCTCTTCGGACGAAGAAGGGGAAGGACAAGGAGGTGTCCCCGAGCGTCACGGCCACGATTGTAAGTAATCCGATAGTTTAATTATTGTTAATTACGTTATAATTTTTTAGTTTACTTATTTTACTAATCATGTGCTTTTTGTCGTTTCAAGCAAAGCTTAAGGAAGTGCATGAGTCGCAGTCTGAACAAGGCATCTTTGTCCACAGACGCACTCATCCAAGTGCTTGGCTCTGATCGCAAAGGGAGGACAGGGGAGTGAGCTCGCGGATGGCCAAATCTAGGATCATCGGATTGGAGACGAGCGACACCGGGTTGGCTCGAACGGTGCATTCACACGACGCGAAGCTGTCCCGTTTGGAGGCGACGGTCCAAGATATGTACGCATTCATGAAGCGTACGTTGGGTGGAGACCGTAAAGGGAAAGGGAAAGGGAAAGGGAAGGAGAAGGCGGTGGAGGAGGAGGTGCGGGAGGACGAGGTGCAGGATGACGAGGATGTGGACCTCGCTGCTTCATCACCGACACGTTCGTACTTCGACGATCCACTTCCCTATTTGACGCCCTCCAACAGACCATTGTCGACAATTGGTTGGCCGAGCGTGTTCATATTGGACGTATTTGATGGCCAGCGGATAGGGCGGGGGTTGAGGGACCTGAATATCGTCGAGGGTGGAATAGTCCATGGACGTGTGCTTCAAGAGATGGAGTCCAGGGTGCTCGTCACGCATGTCATACCCGGGAAGGAGAACTCCCTATTGTGGTTGCGCGAACAATGTGGCACGACGTATATTAGTGGGTGCGTCAATTCGTATGTCGTGTGGCCTACTCACCTCCTCAGTTTTATCCAAGACATGTAGTAACATTATTTTTAAGTTTGTCCATTTTAATTATATTTGGATTATATCGTCATGTATATTGTTTTTACTTTGAATATTTGGATTATATCCTCATGAATATATATTTGCATTATCTTTAGTTTGTGTTGGATATATGATGTTTGGAACAGGTACAACGTTGCTATAACAGGTACAAATATACTGCTGGGCAGTGGCGGTGGCCATACTGCCCAGCAGATTTTTTTTAAATTCTGCCCAGAATTATCACGGTCATTGACCGTGACAAGTCCGCGACAAAAGTTATCACGGACGTGTCACGGTCATTGACCGTGACAATTCTGGGCAAGAGGGCTCACGGTTATGTCACGGTTATAAACCGTGACAAACGTGTCACGGTCATTAACCTTGACACGACCGTGACACAAAACGCGAGTTTTGTGTCAAGGTCAATGACTGTGACACGACCGTGACAAAAAAAGTTGTCTCGCCTCGAAATGTCACGATCATTGACCTTGACAAGTTGGATTTGTCAAGGTCAATGACCTTGACAAATGGGCAGATTTGGTGTAGTGATTAGTCCATGTGAACAGACAATTATAATCAAATCACATGTGCATGTGGGAGGATATTTACTTCATCACGATCTACATGTGTTATGGAAATATGGCATAACCTTACTGGCTAATATTTACTGCACACGCTTATTACATGCTTGGGGGTACATTACACCACCCAAGAACTATATAGACTTGCCTTCCTTAACAATGTAATCGATCGATAATTCAAACCCTAGCCAGAATTCTGTTGAAATCACAGAAGAGAGAGAAAGTTGAGTGAATTGTATCACTAGGCCATTAGAGCTTATTTTCGTAGTGAAGTTCACACACCTATGCAAAGTGGAGTATGCCAGATAGCTTAACCACTTATTTTATAGTCTCTATCTCTATCCCCTCACCTCCTTCTTCACTTATATATCTATTTTCCACCATTGTTACACCTTCGAGGTTTTCCTGGATTAAGCTCTTATTACATTACTGGGTGGTACCATAATTGGTATCATCACTTCCTTCTGCACGTAGCCTTTTGTTACCAAGAAGGCATTGAATCTTACATTATCTTTCTTCAAGGAGCCTTTATTTTTGGTGTATACCCACTTGCACCCAATGGTTTCTTCTCTTTTAAAAGTTGGATAACTCCCAAGTCTGGCTCGTATGAAGAGACTACATCTCCTCGTCCATCGCTTCTTCCAAACTACACTTTATGAGCTTCTTTCGACTTCTCTATAAGCAGATGGAATGTCATCATCAAGCATGGGTAGTGCATATGCCATAATGTCAGTAGTAAGCCATCTTAATTTCCTTTTTTTATCTTTCTGGTCTATTGGCTATAATAGAATCTGACTGTCGAGGTGACTCATGGGTAGGAGCCTCTACATCATCTACTCTTCTGAATTTGTGACAAGTCTAGTTAGAACAATTGGAGCCTCAATCTCCACCCACTGTGAAACTTCTTTGGTTTTGTTCTCCTTAGTAGAACTCTTCAACATTGAAGATTCATCGAATGTAACAGCCCTGCTATTTATGCTTTTTTTCATCTCGGGCACCAAAGTCTACACCTATTTACTCCCTCACTAAAGCCCAAGAATATGGCTTTCTCATTTCAAGGATCCAATTTTCTTTCTAACATGGAAATATACAAGGGAGCCAAAAATATATGAAGAATCATAATTTGTAGCAGGTTTTCCTGACCATACCTCCATGGGCATTTACCCTCATTCGCAGCTGCATGTAACCTATTAATGAGGTGACATGCATATATAACAGCTTCAGCCCAAAATGCCTTACCCTAACCATCACTTAACAATATGCATCGCACCTTTTCTAGTAAAGTGTGATTTATATATTTGAACACCCCATTCTGTTGCGATGTGTCTCTGACTGTGAAGTGTCTCACGATCCCCCCATCCTAGCATACTTGAAAGAATTGGCCTTACTTGTATTCACCACCATTATCTGGCCTTAGTCTTCTAATTTTTCTGCCAGTCTGGATCTTTATCATCTTCTTCCACTTCAGGAAAATTTTTAAGACTTCATCCTTATGTCGCATGGTGTACACTCTAACTCTTATGGAGAAGTTATCCACAAAAGACTCAAAATAATGCTTACTCCCAAAAGATGAAACTTTGGTAGGTCTGCAAACATGTGTGTGAACATAATCAAGAGTTCCCTTCGTACAATGTACTATTGTGCCAAACTTTACTCTTCTCTGCTTGCCCAAAACACAATGTTCAGGAAATATAAGCTTTCAGGTCTTGACACCTTTCAATAAACCTTGCTTCACTAATCCATGCAAAGTCGTATCTCCTGCATGTCCCAAACGCACATGCCATAATCTAATAGCAACAGATGCAACCTCCTATGAACTTTCTGAGACTGTTGTTGCACCTGTAAATGTATTTCCAAGGAGAAAATAAAAGTTATTATTCTTCATTTCCTTCATCATAACTAAGTCTCCATATGATACCTTCAAACCATCGCCTTTCAACGTGATCTCATAACCCTTAGCTGCTAAAGCGCCAAGTGAGATAATATTTTTCTTCAGGTCCAGTACATACTGAATGTCTTCCATCACTCTGATTACTCTACTATGCAACTTGATCATGGCAAAAACCGAGCGTTCGTGTAAATACATTAATCGTTGCTATCGGCTTCCGATAGCAATATAAAAAATCTAAACTTTAACTACACTCTTATGGAGTATAGCGGCTAATCTGGGTATCGAATCTACAGGGAATGATTGATAGATTTTAATTGATTTATTACTTCAAAAATAATGTGTAAAATATGGTGATGGGGTAAGAAAGGAAAAAGGGGGATACCAAAGCAAATAACTAAACCTAATTAAAACTAAAAAATATGGATTAATTAATATGAATGAGAGATAAGGTCGGAATACAATCTCCCAACCCCCAATGAGTTCACTGGATACGAAACTAGTCTAGAATTAAATATTTAATTTTAAACAACTACATTATTTAATTCAAGCATTACATATATGAGGGAATGATCCCGCATAATACATGTTGATACCAAAAATTATCCATCTACGTGGACCAATCAGAAATAAACAAGTATTGAGAAGGCTGCATCATACCCGTTAATCCCAATCAACGGGTAACAGCCTAACAAGGAATGCCGACCAACTGCATGATTGTCGACCAAGTATAGAGAAGTCCGACCAACAAGACCAATGAATCGTCCCCATACCAAGAGTCATATCACAAGTGATTTACATAACCAACAGCCATATTCATCATGTAAGGATGTAAATACTTAAATATATAAAAGTATTTCATCCCTTGACAATCCAACTCTTAGCCTCCGGGTCATTATAAATACATATGTACTTATGCCATCAAAGGCAGGTGAACTATCAAGAAAATTATTGCAAATAGAAATACCACAACAGTGGATGTAGGCTTTCATACATAGCCTAACCACTTTAAAATCTTGTGTTGTTCTCCTTTCATTTACATATTTTATATGTGATAAAGAATTAGATCTAGTCTAGTTTTTTGCATCAATAAATTGGTGTCGTCTGTGGGAACGAGTTTCTAACAACCGTTTTTACTCTTAGATATTTGTGTTAATAGAAAATATGACTGATATTCCTGAGTCCAGTGCTAGAAATGATGGCAATCCACCTGTATCATCTGTTACACCAAGTAATAATGATTAGAATGGGATTATAGCTAGTCACGCTAGAGGACAAGAGGTCATGCAAGATACTATGAGGCAATTAGCCGAAAGCCGACATACTAGGTCTCCTACCTTATCCAGACAGAGAGGAATGTTGTCTATACCTCCAAGAACTAACATAGATAGCAATTCCAAAACTTCAGGCAATACTTCTTATCGCCTAGGAACGAGTTCATAACTCAGGTCTACAGAGCCTTATGACGTTCATTCTTTCTCTCCTGAAAGTCCAAGTGTCTTGGAAAGGGTAAGCAGAGCTTCGCCCTTTGATCGTCTAGGATGTAAAGGAAATAGATATCCTCCCAGGGCATTATTCAGGAACACTCAACATCCAGCCGACCAACATGAGGCTTCTATCTGATCAAGATCAAGCGTCCGACGATCTGTAAGCGTCGAGAAGACCTCTCAGGAGGAGAGTTTAGCGTAGACAAATGGTCGGAACAGCCGATCTACTTCTCATAAATCTGATGCTGGTAATCCTTCTTGTAAAGGATTAATCCAAAGGTTGGAAGACCGATTACGCGAAATGTCCAAAGCAAAAAATCCTTTACAGCGAATCTTTGTCAATTGATCACCTTTTGTTTAGGCAGTTGTAGACTTTCCAACCCCATCTAAATTTAAAGATCCTGTAATTACTCCCAAATACGATGGGAAAACTGATCATGTTCTTCATATAGAGTAGTATCAACTGGCAACAAATATTTACGCAATTTCAAATGAGATGAGATGCAGAGCATTCTCTAGCAGCATTACGATTTCAACCCAAATATGGTATAACAAACTGCCCCGAGGACAGATTACCAACTTTAATCAATCAGTCGAGCGATTTATTAACAACTTTTTCTTTGGAGCTAAGCCAGTAAAAAGGGTGGCTCATCTTTCGAGTATAAGGCATCAAGTAGGTAAAAGCACTAGGGATTACATTACTCGGTTTAACAATAAGAAGTTGGAAGTAATTAATTATAAGTAAAAAATAGCCATCACCCCTCTCATGAGTGGTTTGCTTCCCGAGAAGCTATATTACACTTTGGCTAAAGATCCTCCCAAGACGATAACTGAACTCATGAAAAAATAGGAAAAATAATTAACGTCGAGGAAGCAATGGCTGCCAAACAGAGTCCAGTCATAAAGTTTGATGCGAAATTTAAGAAGAGGGAACAAAAGGACCATAAGGAGTCGAAGGAACAGAGGGGGGGAAAGGAATAAAAATTCAAGAGATATGGGAACTACACCCCATTGAGTGTTAGCATATATTATATCTTGGAAGAAATCAAGCATAATGAGGAACTATGATGGCCTGGAAAGTTGAGAGACCCTCATAATAAAAGGGATAAATATAAATACTGTGAGTTCCATATGGATCATAGTCATACAACTGATGGTTGCATCGCTTTACAAAATGAGATAGAATCTCTCATTCACTGAAGAAAACTCAATAAATTTGTCGATCGGCCTAATAGCAGAGAGTCCAAAAGAAGATCAAAGTCTCCATACAAATCCTGGGATGATAATAAGAGAAATCGTGATGATGATTACGAGGATGACCCTGACTTGCTGAAGAATCCCAAACAACCAGAACGTGAGGTACTTATGCTCAGTTTTTATTCATTTGATTTTCATATGATTACAGGTGGCGACGCAGGGGGAGGAGATCACACAGCTAAAAGAAAAACTTACCTGAATAAGGCTCAAGCTTATTCTTATATCCAAAGGATCAATTTAGCCTAGGAAGATCGATCGAGGAAGGTCAATAATGAGAAGCTGGTGATTGGCTTCTCTAAAAATAATCTTTCTGAGGTACTTTATCCTCATGATGATCCGTTGGTGGTCAAATTCGGTATCTAAGATGTAGTAATCACCAGAATATTGATTGAAAATGGGAGCTCAACAGACATAATGTTTTATCCCTGTTCTCAAAGTATAGACTTGAAGCCTAGCCAGTTAGAACCATATCATAGGCCACTAATAGACTTTTCTGGTGAAAAGATCTATCCTCTGGTAACAATCAAGTTAGAAATGTCGTTCGGCACCTGGCCAATAAGCCGTACAGAGAAAATACGCTTCTTTATAATGGAAAAAAATGTTCAATCAACTTATAATGTGATCCTCGGCAGAGTAGGACTCAAGAAGTTTGAAGATGTCCCGTCAAAAGTTTATCAATGCTTGAGGTTTCTGGCCCATTTTGGAGTAGGCGTTGTAAAAGGAGATCAGAAGGTGGCTAGAGATTGCTACTATTCCTCAACAAAACAAGAAGAACTGAATGAGTTAAGGAATAAGACTACAATATATCAGGTAGATATCACTGAGCTTAACAGTGAATATGAGGTTGAAACCTTAGATCTAGGGGATGAAATTGAGTTGGTCAAGGGCCAAATTATAGAAGCGACAGAAAACATCATTATGGATGACGATAAACCAGAAAGAACTACGCAGGTCGACTCAGCACTGGATCATGTCCTCAAACAAGAATTGATTATGTTCTTGAGGTAGCAAAGAAATGTATTTGATTGGAGTGATGAGGATATGCCCAGTATTGATCCTAGTTTCCTCTGTCATGAACTTAACGTCGGCAAAGATGCCAAGCTGATCAAGCAAAGATGTAGAGTTTTCAGTCCTGAGAAGAATCAAGTTATCCAAGAGGAAGTAAAAACACTTCAAAAAGCCCGTTTTATTAAAGATGGAAAGTATCCATACTGGCTAGACAACGTTGTGATGGTCAAAAAGAAGAATGACAAATGGAGGATGTGCATAGATTTTACGAATTTAAATAAAGCATACCCAAAAGATCATTTTCCCTTACCAAGAATTGATCAACTGGTAGATGTTATGTCAGGACACGAGCATTTAATCTTTACGGATGCCTATTCTGGTTATAACCAGATAAAAATGATGCCTGGAGATGGGAAAAGTACAAATTTTATCACTCCTCGAGGAACTTATTATTATAATGTGATGCCTTTTGGTTTTAGAAATGTAAGTTCAAAGTACCAGAGGTTGGTAAACAAAGTTTTTGAAGAGCGGATAGGCAAAAACATGAAGGTTTATGTGGATGACATGCTGATAAAAAGCAGAAAATCCTCTAATCATATTACCGATGTAACTCAAACATTTGACCAGTTGGAGAAGCATCAGATGAAACTGAACCCGACCAAGTGTGTGTTTGGAGTCCGAGAAGGTATGTTCCTCGACTTTATCGTCAATCAAAGGGGAATTGAAGTCAACCCGGAAAAGATAAAAGCTTTAATTGAAATATAATCACCAGTTTGCAAGAAAGATGTGCAGAGGCTAACTGGAAAAGTAGCGAATTTAAATCGATTTGTTTCCCGAGCAACAAATAAATATTTTCCTTTTTTTAAAGCATTGAGGAAGAATTTTGAGTGGAACGAAGAGTGTGAACAAGCTTTATAGGAGTTGAAGAAATTCTTGGGATCACCACTATTGCTCTCCCGACCAATTTTAGGGGAGAAATTATATTTATACTTGGATATATCTGAATTAGTTGTAAGCTCGGCCTTAATCAGATGGATAATGGAGTACAAAAGTCACTATATTACACCAGCAAAACCTTTAGGGGAGTTGAGATCAGGTACCCGCGCTTAGAGAATTTGTCTTTAGCCCTTATTGAGGCATCTAGACGAATGAAACCTTATTTTCAAGCACATATCATAGTAATATATACAAATCTACCTCTTCGGTAAGCACTCTATAAACCTGAGAAGCCAGGATGACTAATGTATTGGGCAGTGGAATTATGAGAATATGATATTATTTATGAGCCTAGATCTTCGTTGAAAGGTCAAGCTTCGATAGACTTTATAATTGAATTCACTTACCCGAAAGTGCCCGACCAACTGAATTTGCCTATTGAGCAGAAATCAGAAGGGGGAAGTTAAACTCAAAAGCAAGCCAAAACTGCTTTCGAGCAACATGAATCCCCATAAGCCAACAAATGGTACAAAGGTATATTGAGGAGAGTAAAAATATCTTCAAGCATGGGTTAGTGACTGACGAAAACTTTAATAGCAATATCCCGACATGGAAATTATATGTTGATGGTTCTTCATATGCTACTGGCTGCGACGCATGTATAATTCTTAACACTCCTGATGATATAAATATTGAATATGCTCTCAAATTTCAATTCAAAGTGTCAAATAATGAGGCAGAATATGAAGCCTTGATAGTTGGGTTGAATCTATCTCACTCACTAGGTTCCGACTAAATGGTGGCCTATAGTGATTCACATTTGGTAGTTCAGTTGCTTCGCATATATGAAGTTAAAGGAGATTTGATGATAAGATAACTTGCCAAGGCCATAGAAGTCATAGTTGAGCTACCAGTTGTCCGAATACAATGAATTCCAAGAATGGGGAATGCCCGAGCAGATGCACTTGCTCGGTTGGCATCAATAACAAGAACTGACCTCCGAAGAAGAATTCTAATAGGTATTCTGCCTAATCAAAGTATTGATGAGGATTTAAAGGTAAATTTTATTAAAGTCTATATGGGGCCTTCCTGAATGGATCATATCAGAGCATATACTGAAGATGGAACCTTTCCAACAGATCCCATGGAAGCCAAAAACCTCAAATATAAGGCTGAATGATATGTACTTGATAAAGGAGTGCTATACAAAAGGGGATTGATGACCTTCATGCAAAGGTACGTTCACCCAATAAAAGTGAAAGACTTGATCCAAGAAGTCCATGAAGGTACTTGTAGGGCTCATGCAGTTGGTAAAACATTACTTCAACGAATTAACACACAAGGTTACAATTGGCCGACCATAAGGGAAGATTGCATAACCTTTGCAAAGAAATACGATAAGTGATAGAGATTCTCTAATGTTAGAAAGACACCCAATGCTGCTTTAACTCCAATCACTTTATCTTGGTCGTTCGCTAACTAGAAAAATTGACCTGGTCGGCCCATTGCCGATCACCAAAGGCAGGCTTAGATACATGGTCGTTGTTGTTGATTATTTCACCAAATGGATTGAGGCAGAACCACTAGTCAATATGCCTTATGAAAAGGTATAGAAATTCATATGGAAGAGCATAATTTGCAGATATGGTTTGTAATACGCTTTTATTACAGATCATGGCACTCAATTTGACAATGAGGAATTTGAAGCATATTGTGTCCAATATAAAATTCAGAAGTTGCATTCTCCATCGCAATATCCTCAAAGCAATGAACAAACAGAAGTAACAAATAGAACTATGATGAATGGATTGAAGAAATAACTCAACACAGCCAAGGAAAATTGGATTAATGAGTTGCACTCAATATTACGGGCTTATAGAACCACGTCGAGAATAGCAACATGGGAAACGCCATATATGCTTGCATTTGGAACTAAAATAATGATACCAGTCGAGTTAGGCTTACCAACCCATAGAGTTTTGATCTTTAATTCCCCAGTCAGTGATTTAATGAGGTGACTAGATCTTAATATGCTGAAAAAAGTAAGGGATGATGCTGCCATGAGAAATACTGCCTATCAACATAAAACTGCTCTCTTATGACCAACTTGAAAGAAGAAGATTATGTTCTCAAGAAGGTGATACAGAAGAAGAATGAGCTTGAAGCTAATTGGCACGGTCCTTATCGTATTTCTGTATTCATTCGCCCAGGCACGTATAGGATAGAAACTTTAGAGTGAGAAAAGTTTAAGAATCCTTAGAATGCCGAGCACCTTAAGAAATATTACGAGTAGAATGCAAGTTTTGTATTTCAATTATTTCGGCAATTTTTTCTATTCCATTTTGTTCTTAATTTTTTTCGGAGTATAGAATATACATACCAAATTAGAAATATAAATTCCATGGTCGACAACACTTGATGGAAAAAATCAACAATCAATGCAGTAACCAATTAAGGCAAAATAGGTTTTCAATCCTTAGTACTTGGTCGGCTATGAAACAGCCAAGTCAAAATGGGACTAAAATCCTTAGTACTTGGCCCAAAATTTAGTGGTAAATATTCATTTTACACAAATCAAGTTAAATGAAGGGTGGCATGTAAAAATTCCTAAAGCAAGGAATATGAACATATATTCCACATCGCTTGGTCACCGTTGGTAACTAATGCTAAACTTAGGTCAATAAATCCAAGTGCATTAGTAGAACCTATGGCAATACCACTTGTAACTGGTGATAAACTTAGGTCAATAAATCTAAGTGCATTAGTAGAACCTATGGCGATACCATTTGTAATTGATACTATATTTGGATAAATGTATCTAAATGTATTAGTCGAACCAATGACACAACAATTACAAGTGAACTAATATAATAATAAGTTAGCCAAAACAAAAACTAACCCATTTAATTAGAATAAACTGTGTTACAATCAAATGCATTTCAAATAAATTACAGGACAATTATTCTATTGGACGCTTTCCTTCAGATTTGGAAGAAGACTGCACTTTCTCCATGCCAGCAGGGGGATTATCCAGAGTATAAGGAGAATTGATAAAGTTAAAATCATGAAGCATTCTTCTATTACTGTTTCTCGACGTATCCATCAGATGAGAAGGACGAGTTATCTCCAGTTCATCTTGTAACCCATAATCTCTTAAATATTTCGATATCAAGCATTGGGGAATTGATTTAACAGGAATTCAGTTGACATCTAAGTGGAATGGAGGATTTTATCACTTTAAGAAATTGGGATTGTGCCAATACTAAAGTCGGCTATTTTGATCAACTTTCATCACAGTCAAGCAGTTAGTCCAACTCCATTAATAGCCTTCACGGTTAGACTGAGCAAGATGATCATCAATATGATTCAAAGATTCATTGTAACCATCCATCCATACCTCTTTGGGTTGTTTATGAAATTGGAAGGTTAATCTTTCAACTTGATGCTAAAGTTTCTTCAAAACTTCATACTTCACTCTCAATTGAGAGGATTGATTGGTAAGGGCTTGGTCTTTAACTTCCAACTGTGTGGACAACTCGATAATACCTTGATTATGTAATACCCCGTATTTTTGGCTATATTTATTTTTGGGATTAATTAATTAAATGCGTATTAATTGGAAATTAATCCGGGATAAAAATACTAATGTGATACGAGTTAGTATTTGATTATGTGCATATATGATTATATATGTACTTGGTATTATAAAATTTGTCGTGGGATTTATATACGGCATTTTAGAAATTTTGTTGAGACGCGTGGGACCGCCGCGTCACGGTATTATATTTTGATGATAAAAAGTGAATTTTAAATCTATAATCCGTATGATCGTTTTGAGTGCGCCAACGCGTCCGGAAGGGTCGAGATAGTCAGAAAACACTAGCCGGGGGTATAATTTGGGTCCCGGGGTATTTTTAGGCCATACCGGTAACTTAAAGGGTATTTTGGTAATTTTACATTTTTAGGAATTAAAAGTGACGAAAATTAGAGATGTAAATCTGATGTGGATTAAACCCATTAAGCCCATTAACCAACCCATATTAACCTAGAAGGCTACGTAGGTTGTCATTTAGGTTATCTAAGTTTCCCCAAATCAAACCCTAGCCACCTTAAGCCACCATTAGAGAGGAAGCTTGGAGAGAAGAAATTCTGCAGAAATTCTTCATCAAATCAACATCAAATCCGGAATCAAACCAAGGCAAGTGATTTAAATTACATTCCTTATGCAGTGAATGCTTTTTCCAAGTTAGAAACATTGTTAATCAATCTTATATAAGAGTTAAAAGAAAACCCATGAAATTGGAAGATTGTTGTTTAAATTTTGGGATAGGTTTGCATGTAGAAACATTGTTTGAAGATTTAATTCAGAGATTCCATATCTATGTGATGTATAAACGGATTAAAATCTGGGAAATTTTGATGAGAAGAATATAGGGTTTATGTTCTTGAAGAAAATTGGGAATTTATGTAGAAACCTTGTGATTTAAGGATGTTTAGAAGGTATTAAACCCCTTTAATGATGTTAGTATAGCACCTTGGCATGTTTGAGGATGATTAGAGAACTCAATATATTGTAGGAACGAATTTTAGAAGAGGTTTGAGGAGTAAAAATGGTGAAAAACGAATTGGGGAAAAATCTGGGCCGAAACTGGTAGCTCGTTAGAAGCAGCCCCCAGGTCGTTCGAACGAACTCGTTCGAACGAGCTTCTAACGAGTTGACCAGTCGTTATTAACGAGTAGGTATTTTCGTTCGATATCTCGTTCGAACGAGATATCGTTAGAAGGGTCAGTTTGTTCGAACGAACTGGGATCTCGTTCGAACAGCCTCGTTCAAACGAGACTTCTAACGACCTGACAGTCCAAACTCGTTCGAAGTCTCGTTCGAACGAGACTTCTAACGAGTTGACAGTTTGGTCCTTTTTGGACTGTTTTGATTTTTGGATTCCCGTAAACTTGTTCGAGGATATAGATGACCTTCCTTTATTGATGTGAGGATAGATTGGGACTTTTGGGTTATTGAGAGGAGTAAATTATATACTAGAGTTATATTCAATGAACCATTTGGGTTGAGACGTGAGTGTCTACTACGATGTGAGGATGAATTATGGCGCGTATAATTACAAACCGGAATAGTACGAATTGTGATAATTATAGTTAGTACAAGAATGCGATATGTACTACGATTAAAATATGGTATTACTAAGATGTGTGTTTACTTAGTATTAGTATATGGATTGTGTGTATGACATACCTACCATACTTGCTATCACGGGAGGTTGCGTTCGCTTAGGACCCTCTAATCCTTGTGTGCCTACGGGGGGGATATAGACGGGTACCTCGATGAACATAGGTCATAGAAAGACTTATTGTGATATTAATAAGTCCGCTGACCATGGGAGCGTAGGTATGTGCGTGACCCATGTGATGGTGACTATGTTCGCCTCCATTATTTGTGATGTTGTTATCGGTAAACTATTCCTGAGAGATTCGGAATATGTAATCCTTATGTACGTGATGTACCGGGATTGATAGCAGAGTATGTGTGCACCATAGCTTAGATTGCGGGGTGCTTGTATCGTATATTTATGATGTGAATAATATACATTAAATTAATGGGAATCCTCATGTTAATGTTGTAAAAATATTACGGTATTATTTCGAGTTATATAATGAGTTAACTGATAGTTATATCAATGGTATATTTAGTAACTGAGTTCACGTTAAACCCCTATTTAATTACGAGCGTTGTTATGTTAAATAGAACCGAGTATTATGGGTAGAACCTTTGGCAGTCTAGCTAGATACGTTGTCACTTAGCTAGTGGTATGGGTATATATAAATGGGTACTTACGTTAGGAGTGCACAGTTAGACGAGGGGTGAGAATAAAATGTGAGTGCACGTCCTAACATGTACTTTGCATTTAATGTTTTAAATGTTTTTAAAGCACTTGCAGGTTTTTAAAATATAACTCCACATTCGGGCTCTGACCCGTTTGCTTTTCAAATCTTTTTCTTTGTAAAACCATTTTAGGTGCCCAGCCACAAGGACACCAAGCATAGGTACTCATTCAGGTGACGAGCTGTAGCTGCTTGTGGAAGCTACAGGGACTTGCATGTAGACGCTTCTATCTCTTTGGATTCCAGAGTCACTATCTATCAGTTGTAGGGCATGTTGCCCATTTCTTTAGAGACATCTTTTACATTTCAGTTTTCAGACTTTAGCATGTATTGTTTCAGTTCATTTATTTCAGTTATGGGATTATAGTGAGGGGTTTCCTCCAGACTTTATTTACACTATTGTGATGGTTATTCATTTTACTTCAGCATGGTGAATGGTGTTATCTATTTCTTCATTTTACTTCTTGCATGTTAATCAGACTTAAATTAAAATTTGGCAACTTGTTTTTTTAAATACTAGGTGGTTAGTAATAATAAAATGTTTTCGACAGTGATGCTATTAACTGATCCAACTTGGCATTTTGAATTAATTTTATAAAGGAGTAGCTACCCGGTATTTAATTAGTCGAGGTGTCACAGGAGGTATCAGAGCATCAGGTTCTAGTGTCCTTCAGGATCTGTACGGCTATTATGTTTTTGCTACGTTTCTTTGATGTAGAGCCCTATATTTTAGAACTGTTGTACTCTTTTTGTGTATGCTTCGTTCTTCAGCTATTTTAAGTTTATAAACTGCGGACTTATAAACTTTGTTCTTATTTCAGATGCCTCCACGACGTGCACGACGAGTTCCCAGGAATGCAATGCCCGAACCCCAGCCCGCTCCAGTTCAGGGCATGATGAATGCCACTGAGGTTGCTGCTATAGTAGCCCAAGCGGTAAATGCCGCGATTACCGTGATTCAGCAGGCACCGCCTCAGGCGCCGGTTGCCGCGCCAGCACAGGTTAATGCATTCCCGTCTGCTTGGGAGCGTGTACGATACGCTTTTCAGAAAGCGCATCCGCCAGAGTTTGCAGGTAGCTCAGACGTGGTAGTCTCGAGCCAATGGAGGAAGGACATGCAGAGGCATTTGAGGATGCATGAGTGCACTGATATTCAGAAACAGGTGCTAGCTACTTTCAAGCTAGTGGGATCTGCATTACAGTGGTGGGAGTCTATTACCACCGCGGAGGAGAGGGATACCCTCACGATTCAGGAGTTCTGGGTGCGGTTTGACCGCAAGTACTTTTCGTCCGCAGTTCATACAGAGATGAGGAGGAAGTTGATGAGTTTGAAGCAGGAGAGCAAGACAGTGGCCGAATATGAGGCCGAGTTCACTAACCTGTTGAATATCGTTCCAGACGAGATTCCAACAGAGAAGAAGAAAATAGAGAAGTTCACCGATGGGTTAAATTGGAGGATCCGTCAACATCTGCTAGGGAACCTATCGTTGGCCACGTATTCTGATGTGGTTAACGCTTCATTATTGCACTGCCAGGACCACCGTTTTCATATGGCCGAGGGCAACGGTCGGGGGAGTCTAGCCATCAGGGAAGGACTGGAGGACATAGTGCCAGCGGTGCACAATCGGGTCAGGGGCAGAGACAGAATGAGCAGGGTACCCAGCAGGGGGATAATAAGAGGTTCCGGTCAGGCAACTACAGGCAGGGACAGGGAGGTTTCCGTCAGGGCCATCAGGGTCCAAACGGCCATCAGGGCCAGCAGGGGCAGAATGGGCAACAGTTTCATCAGGGCCAGCAGGGCCAAGGGAGGAATGGTAACGGCCACCAGGGCCGGGGACAGCAGGGGCAGAGGGGAGGGAACTTCCCAGGAAAGTGCTTTACTTGTGGCAAGACTGGCCATAAGAAGCAGGATTGTCCTGATAGGGGCAGGGCCCCACAGCAGCAGCAGCAGGGTGCTCGCCAGGAGCCATAGAGACCTATATTTCCCGCCGCTCTTCCCGCACCGCCACAGATGGAAGCATTGCCACCCATTCCAGCAGTCCCAGCTCAGCAGGGGCAGCTACAGTATGGACGTGTCTACAACGTTCACCAGGCTGCAGTTCCACAGGCACCGCCCGCGATCGAGGGTACGTTTCCTATCCATGGCACTATGGGTCGGGTGTTATTTGATACGGGTGCTACACATTGTTTCATAGCTACACACTTCGCGAAAGCTTTAGGATTGTTAGCTACGGCAGAGAGCACAGTGACGTGTGTCGACTCACCATTAGGGAGTGGGTCACTTATTTTCTTTATATGCCGGGGAGTGGGGGTAGAGATCGGTGGTTTGGTATTGCCTGCAGACATGTTAGTGTTAGATATGCATGTTCACGATGTGATCATCGGTATGGATTGGCTCGTAGCATATAGGGCCATGATTGATTGCTTCAGCGGGAGCATTGTTTTTGCCATTCCGGGGCAAGAGATGTTTATAGTGGCGATGCCTCGCCCAGAGGGAGGATCGACCGCTCATCTGTATTACATAGAGGAGGATACCTCTAAGGAGGTTGTGATTCCTTTGGATTCGATCCCGGTTGTCAGGAAGTATTCAGATGTGTTTCAGGAGATACCAGGCTTACCGCCCAGTCGGGAGATAGACTTCGTTATAGATTTTCTACCAGGTACGAGACCTATAGCACGCGCACCGTACCGTATGGCTCCAGCTGAGATGAGAGAGCTACGGGATCAGATAGAGCAGCTGTTGGGACAAGGCTTTATTCGCAGGAGTACCTCACCTTGGGGCGCTCCGGTTTTGTTTGTGAAGAAGAGGGACGGTTCACTGAGGTTGTGTGTGGACTACCGAGAGTTGAATAAGGTCACGATACGGAATAAGTATCCGTTGCCTCGAATCGATGACTTATTCGACCAGTTGAGGGGAGCTTCTTTCTTCTCGAAGATTGACTTGAGGTCGGGATACCATCAGTTGCGTATCAGGGAGGAGGATGTCTCGAAGACCGCGTTCTTGTCGAGATATGGTTCTTATGAGTTTCGGGTTATGCCTTTCGGCTTGACCAACGATCCAGCAGTGTTTATGGACTTGATGAACAGGGTGTTCAGAGATTTCCTAGATCAGTTTGTCATTGTCTTCATTGATGACATTCTGGTTTACTCTCAGACAGAGGAGGAGCACGCCGAGCATTTGAGGCAGGTTTTGCAGACACTTCGTCAGAACGAGTTGTATGCAAAATATGAGAAGTGCGGGTTTTGGCTGAAAGAAGTCTAGTTTTTGGGGCATATCATCTCCGACCGGGGAATATCGGTTGATCCGGGGAAGGTGTCAGCGGTGAGGGAGTGGGGACAGCCCACGACACCAACGGAGATTCGTAGTTTCTTGGGTTTAGCAGGATACTACAGGAGGTTTATTCGGGGTTTCTCAGAGATAGCAGGTCCTTTGACACACCTTACTCGTAAGGGTGTGCCATACATCTGGAGTGATGCCTGTCAGTTGGCATTCGATGAATTGAAGGACAAATTAACCTCAGCACCTGTGTTAGCATTGCCGAGACCGGGAGTTGAGTATTTGGTTTACACCGACGAGTCTTTGCAAGGGCTTGGAGGTGTATTGCAGCAGGAGAGACAGGCCATAGCTTATGCTTCCCGTAAGCTTAAGCCTCATGAGAAGAATTACCCCATGCATGATTTGGAGTTGGCAGCGGTGGTATTTGCCTTACGGATTTGGAGGCACTATCTTTTGGGGGAGAAGTTTTAACTGTTCACGGACCACAAGTCACTACAGTATCTGTTCACGCAGAAGGAATTGAATATGCGGCAGCGTAGGTGGCTTAAATTTGTGAAGGACTACCAGTTCGACATCCAGTACCACCCGGGTAAGGCTAACGTGGTAGCAGACGCGTTGAGCCGCAGGCCAGCAGATGAGGTGGCAGAGGTGTGGAAGGCGAAGTGGAAGGAATTGGGACACCAGGATGCAGTGGCCCGATCTTTCATGTCTGTGATGACCGTTACACCGCAGATTATCACGAGGATAGTACGGGCACAGGCTAATGACCCGTTCTGTCAGGAGCAGATAGTTCGATTGCTAGCAGAGGGAGCCGAATCCTATACCATTAGCTCAGACGGGGGATTGCGCTTCAATGGGAGATTGGTAGTCCCGGAAGGAGAGGAGTTGCGACACGATGTTATGGCAGAATCGCACGGCTCACGGTTCGCGGTACATCCCGGAGGGGACAAAATGTACCAAGACATGAGACGGCAATATTGGTGGAGCGGTATGAAGAGAGATATCGCTGAGTTTGTCTCGAAATGCGCCACTTGTCAGCTTGTAAAAGTGGATCATCAGAGACCAGCAGGATTGCTACAGCCATTGGAGGTCCCGGTGTGGATGTGGGAGAGCATATCCATGGACTTTATCACGGGGTTGCCTACGTCGCAGAGGGGTCATGACTCCGTTTGGGTAATTGTGGACATGTTATCCAAGGTCGCTCACTTTTTACCCGTAAGGACTGACTACACTACGGGACAGTATGCCCAGCTCTTCATTTCAGAGATTGTGAGACTTCACGGTGTGCCCCTAAATATCGTGTCTGACAGAGACAAGATATTTGTTTCGAGGTTTTGGGAGAGTTTCCAGGAGGCCATGGGCACGGAATTGCGGTTGAGTACGGCTTATCATCCGCAGACTGATGGGCAGACAGAGGGCACCAATCAGATGCTGGAGGACATGCTACGCATGTGCATTATTGACTTCGGGGGTGGATGGGAGCAGTACCTTCCACTGGTGGAGTTTGCTTACAACAACTCCTATCAGTTCACGATTGGCATGGCTCCGTTCGAGGCGTTGTACGGTAGGCCTTGTCGTTCCCCAGCATGTTGGTTGGAGGTGGGGGACAACAAACTGCTTGGGCCGGAAGTGATTCAGGATACTTCGGCAAGGATTGAGTTGATTCGGAGTCGCATTCGGGTAGCTCAAGACAGGCAGAAGAGTTATGCTGATGCGAAGAGGTTTTTCAGGGAGTTCCAAGTGGGGGACCAGGTTTTGCTCAGGGTATCTCCAATGAAAGGGATTATGCGATTCGGGAAGAAGGGGAAGTTGGCACCGAGGTATGTGGGGTCGTTTCCTATTATTGAGCGGATCGGACCGGTTGCGTATAGACTTGGACTACCGGAGCACTTGCATCGAATTCACGACGTGTTCCATATTTCCTCGCTGAGGAAATACCTTAGAGATGATTTGGCTCATTCTCACATTGCTGTGGAGGACATCGATCTCCAGCCGGATAGCTCCTACGAGGAGGGGCCAATTGCTATTTTGGACCGAAGCGAGAGGAAACTGCGGTCAAAGATAGTCCCGTTAGTGCGTGTTCAGTGGCGACATCACAATGTCGAGGAGTCCACATGGGAGCGCGAGGATGAGATGCGCGAGCGTTATCCAGAGATGTTTTTAGCAGGTACTTTCTAGTTTCGAATTTCGGGACGAAATTCAGTTATTAGGGGGGAAGTATGTAATACCTCGTATTTTTGGCTATATTTATTTTTGGGATTAATTAATTAAATGCGTATTAATTGAAAATTAATCCGGGATAAAAATACTAATGTGATACGAGTTAGTATTTGATTATGTGCATATATGATTATATATGTACTTGGTATTATAAAATTTGTCGTGGGATTTATATACGGCATTTTAAAAATTTTGTTGAGACGCGTGGGACCGCCGCGTCACGGTATTATATTTTGATGATAAAAAGTGAATTTTAAATCTATAATCCGTATGATCGTTTTGAGTACGCCAACGCGTCCGGAAGGGTCGAGATAGTCAGAAAACACTAGCCGGGGGTATAGTTTGGGTCCCGGGGTATTTTTAGGCCATACCGGTAACTTAAAGGGTATTTTGGTAATTTTACATTTTTAGGAATTAAAAGTGACGAAAATTAGAGATGTAAATCTGATGTGGATTAAACCCATTAAGCCCATTAACCAACCCATATTAACCTAGAAGGCTACGTAGGTTGTCATTTAGGTTTTCTAAGTTTCCCCAAATCAAACCCTAGCCACCTTAAGCCACCATTAGAGAGGAAGCTTGGAGAGAAGAAATTCTGCAGAAATTCTTCATCAAATCAACATCAAATCCGGAATCAAACCAAGGCAAGTGATTTAAATTACATTCCTTATGCAGTGAATGCTTTTTCCATGTTAGAAACATTGTTAATCAATCTTATATAAGAGTTAAAAGAAAACCCATGAAATTGGAAGATTGTTGTTTAAATTTTGGGATAGGTTTGCATGTAGAAACATTGTTTGAAGATTTAATTCAGAGATTTCATATCTATGTGATGTATAAACGGATTAAAATCTGGGAAATTTTGATGAGAAGAATCTAGGGTTTATGTTCTTGAAGAAAATTGGGAATTTATGTAGAAACCTTGTGATTTAAGGATGTTTAGAAGGTATTAAACCCCTTTAATGATGTTAGTATAGCACCTTGGCATGTTTGAGGATGATTAGAGAACTCAATATATTGTAGGAACGAATTTTAGAAGAGGTTTGAGGAGTAAAAATGGTGAAAAACGAATTGGGAAAAAATCTGGGCCGAAACTGGTAGCTCGTTAGAAGCAGCCCCCAGGTCGTTCGAACGAACTCGTTCGAACGAGCTTCTAACGAGTTGACCAGTCGTTATTAACGAGTAGGTATTTTCGTTCGATATCTCGTTCGAACGAGATATCGTTAGAAGGGTCAGTTCGTTCGAACGAACTGGGATCTCGTTCGAACAGCCTCGTTCGAACGAGACTTCTAACGACCTGACAGTCCAAAGTCGTTCGAAGTCTCGTTCGAACGAGACTTCTAACGAGTTGACAGTTTGGTCCTTTTTGGACTGTTTTGATTTTTGGAGTCCCGTAAACTTGTTCGAGGATATAGATGACCTTCCTTTATTGATGTGAGGATAGATTGGGACTTTTGGGTTATTGAGAGGAGTAAATTATATACTAGAGTTATATTCAATGAACCATTTGGGTTGAGACGTGAGTGTCTACTACGATGTGAGGATGAATTATGGCGCGTATAATTACAAACCGAAATAGTACGAATTGTGATAATTATAGTTAGTACAAGAATGCGATATGTACTACGATTAAAATATGGTATTACTAAGATGTGTGTTTACTTAGTATTAGTATATGGATTGTGTGTATGACATACCTACCATACTTGCTATCACGGGAGGTTGCGTTCGGTTAGGACCCTCTAATCCTTGTGTGCCTACGGGGGGGGATATAGACGGGTACCTCGATGAACATAGGTCATAGAAAGACTTATTGTGATATTAATAAGTCCGCTGACCATGGGAGCGTAGGTATGTGCGTGACCCATGTGATGGTGACTGTGTTCGCCTCCATTATTTGTGATGTTGTTATCGGTAAACTATTCCTGAGAGATTCGGAATATGTAATCCTTATGTACGTGATGTACCGGGATTGATAGCAGAGTATGTGTGCACCATAGCTTAGATTGCGGGGTGCTTGTATCGTATATTTATGATGTGAATAATATACATTAAATTAATGGGAATCCTCATGTTAATGTTGTAAAAATATTACGGTATTATTTCGAGTTATATAATGAGTTAACTGATAGTTATATCAATGGTATATTTAGTAACTGAGTTCACGTTAAACCCCTATTTAATTACGAGCGTTGTTATGTTAAATGGAACCGAGTATTATGGGTAGAACCTTTGGCAGTCTAGCTAGATACGTTGTCACTTAGCTAGTGGTATGGGTAGATATAGATGGGTACTTACGTTAGGAGTGCACAGTTAGACGAGGGGTGAGAATAAAATGTGAGTGCACGTCCTAACATGTACTTTGCATTTAATGTTTTAAATGTTTTTAAAGCACTTGCAGGTTTTTAAAATATAACTCCACATTCGGGCTCTGACCCGTTTGCTTTTCAAATCTTTTTCTTTGTAAAAACATTTTAGGTGCCCAGCCACAAGGACACCAAGCATAGGTACTCATTCAGGTGACGAGCTGTAGCTGCTTGTGGAAGCTACAGGGACTTGCATGTAGACGCTTCTATCTCTTTGGATTCCAGAGTCACTATCTATCAGTTGTAGGGCATGTTGCCCATTTCTTTAGAGACATATTTTACATTTCAGTTTTCAGACTTTAGAATGTATTGTTTCAGTTTATTTATTTCAGTTATGGGATTATAGTGAGGAGTTTCCTCCAGACTTTATTTACACTATTGTGATGGTTATTCATTTTACTTCAGCATGGTGAATGGTGTTATCTATTTCTTCATTTTACTTCTTGCATGTTAATCAGACTTAAATTAAAATTTGGCAACTTGTTTTTTTAAATACTAGGTGGTTAGTAATAATAAAATGTTTTCGACAGTGATGCTATTATCTGAGCCAACTTGGCATTATGAATTAATTTTATAAAGGAGTAGCTACCCGGTATTTAATTAGTCGGGGTGTCACAGATTATTTGCCTTCAATTAGGTAGCTTGATCAGTTAGAGTCTTCCTGGTCTTATCTTCTTCTACAGTTGGTCGTCTAATTCTTTGTTTAGAAGTTTGTACAGGTTTGGTCTTTTTTAAAGCCTCGAGCTCTTCCCTCAATTTGGCATTTTCCTCCTCCATAAAAGAAACACCTTCGTCGGCAACAGCAGTAGAAGAATTATTCAAAGGCGCAAGTTCATCATTCAGTTTATTATTCTCTTATTCCAAGAGTTTAGCAATTTCTCTTGCCTCGTCAACTTCATTCTTCAAAAAAAATTCTTTCTTCCTAAAAGTAAAAACATATTTCTCTAATTTTTCCTCAAACCCCCAGGCCTCACTCAATGCTTGGTATTTGGCCTTGTAGTTAGCATGAAGTAAAGCTTTGACCTCATTATACTCCTCTTGAAGTTATTCAATCATCTCAAAATAAGCCACATTATTGGCCACAACCCGGTCATGAAGAAACTTGAGATAACTATATACATATTTGGTATGATCAGAAGCATCTACACTGAGCAAGTCTGTTAATTCTTGATCAGTCAAATCCAAATGACCAACTTTGAACAAACTGTTACAACAATTTAGTAGGTCAGAATCATTGGATGTAATATGTTTCATCTTGGCCATGAACTAGAAAATAAAGTAACAATAGATCAACAAAAGAGGAATACATAACAACAGTCAAGAAATAACAAACAGTGTTAAGAAAGAGTTCTCTTATTGATAAATAAAAAAAAGTGACAAGTACATTAAAGCAGAAACAGAAAAGAAGTAAAAGAAAGGTGCACAATAAAAATGCCAAATGCCAAATGCCAAAAAAATCTACACCTTCTTCTTATCACTCTTAACATCAAGGTTTCCACCCTGGTCGGCAGAAAGAGCAGTTGGTCAATACGGGTTTTATCTTGTTTGGCTGAAAGGATAGCTGAATCAATAGCATTCTTGTCTTGGTCGACAGAACGAATAGATGACTCAACCACCAGAGAAGACTCCCCAGAATCAACATCACCCTCAATTTAATCGTCCATATTGGGGGGGATATCCAGGGTCATACCTCAGAAAAAGTTCAAAACTTTCTGCGATTCCAACTTCCTTTAACGCTGCCGACCAACCCTCCTTAAAAAATTTCTTCTTTGCATAATCAATTAGAGCAGAGGCGACAGAAATGGATTTGTCCCAACCCTTATTGAAAGACACTTCCCTGATTTTCTTCCTCTTAGCCATTTCAAAGGAGAGATCTTTCCCCGGCTTGACTACTTGTCCTTCTACAGCCTTCGCCTTGCGCTCAGCTTAAAGGGCAGTCAACTCAGCTTTTTATCGAGCTTCTTCAGCAACCTTGATATTATCCTCCCAAGTTTTCTTCTCTGTCTCCAAGTCTTGTTGAGACTCCATCAAAGATTGTTTAAGACCTGCAAAGGCCTCTTCCACATCGTCTAAAGAAGAACAAAGAAGATCATCCTTCTTCAACATTTGATTATAGTCGACCAAGAACTGCAAAATAAAGCCAGGCCTGTACAAGTCAAAGCAAGTATGAATAATATTTGATCAACCTGAAAGCTCGAAAACTTACCAAGGCTAAGCTTTGAGTAGCCCTCTCCGACAGTCTTAGTCAGGGCGAAGAGGTAGCAATAATCCTATGGTCTAGAAGAGTGCCAGACTTTATCAATTTCCTAGCTAAGCAGGAGTCATAGCCATAAAGGGCCAATAGCAGAAGGAACAATCCCTTCTAAGTCCTATTGGTTAGCCTTAATAACTTTCTTAACCTTCTTGTCAGTAGGACCTCACTTCACTCGTTTCAGAAGAGATTCATCACCCTTGCTGGCTGGGGGCTTCTTGCCAACATCAATTTTCTTCTTTGAGGCACCAATATCAGCAAGCTTATTAGTGCCAGCAGTAGAGTAATTTTACCCATACTTATAGAAAGGGGAGGTCCGAATCAAAAGAGTAAGAAGTACCAACAGCAGGTTCACCACCACCAGATGTAGTGGCTGAAGAAGTAGAGATTGGATCTCTCTTCAAGTCTATGATGTTTGAAGGGGTTGCAGCTGTTGGTCGAGTAATAAAAGAAGTTACAAAATTTTCATACCTTAGCAAGTATGAAGTTGACCTAATATGCTCCTCGCCTATCTTTTGATGTATGCCCTACAAAAACTTGAGCTCGTCAAGCTTGACGTCACTTTTTTTGTGAATAGTCTTCTTCTTATCAACTGTAAGTAAATAGATAACAAATGTTAATGAGCAATATCAATAAGTATTTCACCAACATGAATACATAAAAAATATTTATTACAACCTATGTCATGGCCCTCTTGAGGACATTTGGGTCCATCGTATATTTCATCCCCTTGAAGAGGAGTGAATGACAACTCTTTGCAATAAGCCTATGATCAAAATAATCTTTATTGGAGTCAAGCAAATTGACAACCAGAGCTCTGTTGACAATCCTTATTTTCAAATAATAGGTACTGTCACTGGTGACCCATTTGTAATAGAACATAATTTCAGGGATTTTGATATGGGTCCCATGGATTTGGTTAAGCCTATGGATTTCATTACTACCCTCCAAGTATTGGGGGCTACTCTAGCAGGTACAAGATCAAAATATTGATAAAATTCTAAGCAGAAACGATTTGGGGGAAAGGTAAAGCCGCACTCAGCTATGAACAAGGATGGAATCCAATGACCCTCAGACAAAGAGAAGACATCAACGGGAGGATTGAGAAACACTAAATCTACGCAATCTGATAAATCAAAGTAAAAAGCGGATGAGCCCTCTCTTCAAGAACCCTCCAAGAATCTAAGGAGAATTCTCTTTCTCCTCTTGCGTAACAATGTCAATGCCTGTTTCTGATCACCTGATTCCTCCTAAGCCACCTGATCCCACCTGGACCAAATCGTTCGCAAGTATCCTCATGAACCAACAACCTAAAGATCTGCCATTGAAGAGTCCATCAATGTTCAAGGGAGAGCCAATTGTCATGTTCTCTCAAGAAGAAATTTAAGCCCTAGCTAAACCTTTTAAACATTCAATTGTGGGGAAATTCTCTCATGGAAGACCCCCAATTGATTATATTCGAAAAATTTTCCAAACATTTTCCCTGAAATCTGCATTTTCGATTGGTCTTCTTGATTCAAAGCATATTCTGATTAGATTAAATAGTGAGGAAGACTATGTGAGACTTTGGCTAAGAGATATCTGGTACATTGGGAAATACCCTATGCGAACTTTCAAGTGGACAACTGACTTCAAACCAGATGAAGAAAGCCCTATAGTTCCAGTATGGATTAATATCCCCAACCTTCCCCTACATTTCTATGCGAAATCTGCTCTGTACTCTATTGCCCAACTTGTGGGAAAACCTCTAAAGTTAGATGCATCTACAGCCTCTATATCCAGACCAAGCTTGGCTCGTATTTGTGTTGAAATTAACATTTTGAGAGAAAGAATTAGTAGAATTTGGATTGACAGTGGCAGCTCTGGATTCTGGCAGAATATTGTGTATGAAAATTTTCCTTCGTTCTGCGAATTCTGTAAAAAACAAGGGCATTCAGAGAGCAAATGTATGATTAAGTTCCCTCAATTAAAGCCGAAGAAAGATATGCCAAAAAATCAATCCAAGCGTGAGGAAATTCAAGAAGTTACCAAAGAAACTGTTTCTAAGATATCAGTGGATAAAGAACCTCAGTTGGATACAACAGTAAATCATATAACTGTATACAGTCCGGGTAATGCAGACAAGGTGGATCATAAAAGTTCTGATTATCGTTTTGAAGGTACTGAGCTTGCAAGATTATCTAATAAATTTGATGTCTTACAAGATGAAAATAATTCGAGCACAGAAGATGAGAACTTAGATTATCAAATCATCTATTCAAGAAAAGGTGCCAAGAGAGACCAGGAGGTGCTACTGCGTTCTCAAAATTTGAATTCGGAAGAGACTTACCTTGTTAACCAAATAAATCTATCTCCCAAAGCTTCTATATTACCTCCAGCAATGAAACATCCAGCAACAATAAAAGATAATGTATCTGACTCTGAAGTTTCCTTAAAAAAGTCTCCTAAGATTGAGGAGTTACTGAAGTTTGCTAACTGGTTTGATGTCAAATGGAATGGGATTCAGAAAGACAAAGAAGAAAGGGAAAAAACTAAGAAAGGACCAGATATTACCAAAGCATATTCCAAGATAACAAAGCAAGGTAATTCTACTAAGCAAGCTCCTATTGATCCTCTATTCAGAAGAATAACCAGACAATCAGGTAAGTTCTCTTCCTCAAACTTTAAATCTTCTGTCTAAATGTTGAATTTCATGTGCTGGAATATTAGGGGTGTTGCCAATAAAGCAACTAATAGAAGATTGAAAAATCTTATTAGGAAATACAAACTCCCTGCTATTGCCCTATTAGAACCTAAAGTAGGCATCGATAAGATAACTAAATATAAATTTAAGTGGAAATTCCCTAATAGTGCATCTAATATATCTAATAAAATTTGGTTTTTTTGGCAAACTGAATTAAAAGTCAGCATAACCTATAATACAGATCAATTACTCTGTCTGAAAATTGACTTTGATTACCTGAATTCCTCTATTTTTTTGGTCTTAATATATGCCAAATGCACTGCGATGGAAAGAAAAAGCTTATGGACTGATATTTGTCAGTTAACTTCTCAAAATCCTGATATGCCTTGGCTCATAATTGGCGATTTTAATGTTGTTTCGAAACAGGAAGAAAAACTAGGTGGTTCTGATATAGATTTTCATTCTATGGAGGATTTTAATGATATGATAACTTCGTGTTCTTTGTCTGATCTAGGGTACACGGGATCTCGATTTACATGGTCCAATAATCGTATCCATGGTACTATATTTTGTAGATTAGACAGAGGTTTGGTTAATATGCATTGGCTTAATAAGTTTCCATCTACGACAATATCTCATTTACATAAGGCTTGTTCTGATCATTGTCCTCTGCTTCTGTCTATAAAAAGTAAGCTTGATGATCTGCCTAAACCTTTCAAGTTCTTATCTATGTGGTGTATTCAATCTAATGTGAAAGATATTATTCATAATTCTTGGAACTGTGATGTTAATGCCCCTCCGATGAAACTTTTCGCTATTAAACTAAAAATGCTTAAAGAGAAACTTAAAATTTGGAATAAAGAAGTTTTCAAAAATGTGTTTCAATCTGTCAGTGATCTAGAAGATGAAGTTTTGGTGAAAGAGCAGGCTTTTGAGCAAAATCCTTCTTCACCTTCTAGAACTGAGTTATTTAAAAGTAGAGCTAATTTGAATATTGCTTTACAACGGGAGGAAAGCTTTTGGTTCCAAAAAAGTAACAAAAAATGGCTTAAACAAGGGGATCTGAATACAAAACTTTTCCATGCTTCTGTTAAGATCAGTCATAGAAGATTGAACATTACTAAGATTAAAGACTCCCATAACAATTGGATTGATAAACAAGAGGACATTGATAGATTGTTTGTCTCCCACTTCCAAAACATTTGGAAATCCGATCTTATCACTATTAATAATAATTTCCTTAATGTAATTGATAAAGCTATTTCTGAAGAGGATAATAAAAATCTTTCGGATTTCCCATCTGAAGAAGAAATTCTTAGAGCTATAAATAATATGAATAATGCTAGTGCTCCTGGCCCTGATGGTTATGGGGGTGAATTTTATCAGAAATATTGGGACATCATAAAGCATGATCTTATAAAGGCAATTCATTCTTTTTTTGCTGGAGCTGAAATTCCTAAAAGCTGGTCAGCTACGAATATTGCTCTTATACCTAAAGTGGATATGCTTATAAATTGCTCTCAATTTAGACCTATAAGTCTATGTAACTTCTTAATAAAATTATCTCTAAGATTTTAAATGACAGAGTTGCCGTGATTCTTCCTAATATTATATCCCCTAATCAATCTGGTTTTGTTAAAGGGAGAAGTATTAATGACAACATTCTCCTTGCTCATGAGTTATCTCAAACTATAGGAAAAAAAGTTCGCGGTCATAATGTTATTATTAAATTAGACATGGAAAAGTCTTATGATAAAGTGTATTGGCCTTTCCTATGTCAAGTTTTGAGGAAATTTGGTTTTAATGAAATGTTTATTGACATGATTTGGAGGTTAATTTCCAATAATTGGTTTTCTGTTTCCATTAATGGGCAAAGTAAAGGTTTTTTTCAATCTTCCAGAGGGCTTAGGCAAGGAGATCCTCTGTCTCCTAGCTTGTTTATTATAGCTGCTGAATGCTTAAGTAGGAATATAGATAATTTGTTCAAGAATGGTAAAGCCACTCCTTTTTCCCATCCTAGAAATTGTAATCTGATTTCCCACTTGGCTTATGCAGATGATATTATTATTTTTGCTAATGCGAGTAAGACAAGTTTGCTCGCTATTTCTAAATTGCTTAAAACCTATGAAAATACCTCTGGTCAGTCAATAAACATATCTAAAAGCTCTATTTATATTGATAAAATTCTCTCTCCGTCTATTAGAACGAAGATGGGAACCATTTCTGGTTTATCTATCAAAACATTGCCCATGAAGTATTTAGGTTGCAACATTAATAAAGGTAGAATTAAGCTGTCTCAATTTTCTGATCTAATGAATTCTATTAGAGAGAAGCTTAATTCTTGGTCGTCCAAGCTAATTTCCCAAACCGGTAGGGCTACTCTTATTAGAAGTGTTCTTTTATCTATCCCTATTCACATCATTTCTGTTATTTGCCCCCCTAAAACTATTATTAAAAGATTGCACAATATATTTTCTAAATTTTATTGGGGTGGTGTTAAAAAAGATAAACCTTACCAATGGTCTAAATGGTATGACATGTGCTTTCCGTTTGAAGAAGGTGGATTAAATTTTAGAAGAATGGAAGATATCATTAATGCTTCTAGCATGAAATTGTATTGGAAGTTTTTATCTGATAGAGGTATTTGGGCTTCTTTCATGAGAAATAAATATCAGGACATTATGGTGTTGAAGTCAGGATCTTCCACTATTAGAAGAATAAAATCTATTTCTAGCATAGCGGATGAACACATTGACTTTGAAAATCAACTATGGATTCCTTCATACTCTGGTGAGTTCTCTTTGAAAGAAGATTTTCAAATATGCAGGCAAAATAATCCAATTTCTATCACTTGGAAAATAAATTGGTCTATAGAATGTCCCATAAAAATTTCTAATTTCATTTGGAAGTTATTGAATAATTATGTGCCTTTTGAGACTGAAATCCAAAAAATTGGTATAAGACTTGATCCGGTTTGCAGGGAATGTTTAGCTAATGATGATAGCGATAATCATGTGTTGCTAGATTGTAATTTAGCTACTAAAGTATGGAAGTATTTTTGTCACCTTTTTAATGTTACTCCTAATAAGAATTCTTGTAGGGCTATGATTTTATCTTGGTGGATGACTAATAATAATAAAGACTTTCTTAAAATTCTTTATGCCATAATTCCTAAAATTATATTTTGGGAATTATGGAAAGCTAGGAATAGATTGGTTTTTGAAAACTCTAAGTCTTCTGATACTCTTATAATCAATCAAATAATTTATTTAGCTTCTTCCGTTCTACAAAATCTAAAAATATATGATCTTCCCAACTCTTTAGATCATCATATCATTAACCAATTCCAAGTTCAAATAAGCCCTAAAGTTGTTCAACTTATAAAATGCGTTTGGTCTAATCCCCCTAGTGGTGTTTTTAAATTAAATATTGATGGCGCCTCTAAAGGTAATCCGGGTAATAGTGGTATTGGTGGAGTGATTAGAGATTCGGATGGGAACTTCATTGTTGGGTTTGAAAGGTTTATAGGAGTTCAAACTTCTTTCTTTGCTGAAAGTTTGGCTTTGGTTGAAGGTATGAAATTGGTTTCTCAATTAAAGATTCAAAAAGTGATAGTGGAATCGGATTGCAAGCTATTAATAGATGTGATATTGAAAAAAGCTAAACCTCCTTGGCAAGCTAGAAAGTTTCTTCAAGACTTCCAATGCTCTGATGAAGTGACTTACAATCATATATGGAGACAATCAAACTCAGTCGCTGACCATTTAGCTACAAGGGCTTCTCTTTTCAACACGAACTTTTTATATTGGGATCATTCCTCTCTCCCGAGGTTGGTTAAAGGTTTACTTAAGCTGGATAGTCTGCATACTCCTCAAATAAGGCATAGAATTTTAAAGATGTAAATGGGGATAAGATAAATCTCCATATTTATTTCAAGTTCTCTCTATGTAATGGGGTTATTATAAAATCCCATATTTACTGCTTTCTATCTAGAGTATTGGACCCAACCTCTAGGTTTTAAATTTGCTTGGGTTTGTAAGCTTCGGAGAGGCTTTTTCTCCTTATTATATTAATAAAATGTGTGGGGGTACCGTCCCTCTTTGTTGAAAAAAAAAATTATCTCCTAAATTTGTCTAGAGAATCAATATGAACTAAATAAACCATGATTCAAGAAGTAGAAAAGATCGAAAAAGAAATAATTCTTACAAAAACTTAAGGATTCAGTAAGAACAGTCAAAAGAGATGAGTAACGACTGCAAACGAGCACTCGAGAGTTCGAAGATAGTTGCTACAGTTCGAAAGTTTAGGGGTAAAGCAAAATTAGGAAAGTCCATCACCTTTTATAGGTTGCCTCAAAAACACCGAATGAAATGATTAACCAAACTAATGATTGACGTTTCGACGACTTCGCAAATCAGAAAGGGAAAAATACATATTTACCCTTAGGCGGTTCGTCAAAATTCAAATTATTTACAAAAATGCCATCTTCAAACAATACCAGCCAAATTTCACAAGTGTGGTAAATCGGCTGCTAACCAAGTGTTATAAAAATAGCCCGAGCTATACCTTTGAGCAAATTCTCTATACTTTCATACAAGCACCGAGCATAGAACATTGAGGGCTTCTATTGATACCAAAAATTATTCATCTACGTGGACCAATCAGAAATAAACATTTGTTCACCCACGTGGCCTTCATCCCAGTCAGCTGGTAATAAACTAACAAGGAATGATGACCAACTACAGGAATACCGACCAAGTATTAGGAAGGCCGACCAATAAGACCAATGAATCGTCCCCATACCAAGAGTCATGTCACACGTGATTTACAAAACCAATAGTCATATTCATCATTTAAGGATGTAAATGCATAAATATATAAAAGCATTCCATCCCTAGACATTCAAACTCTTGGCCTCCGGGTCATTATAAATACAGATGTACTTATGCCATCGAAGGCTGGTGAATAATCAATCAAATTATTACAAAGGTTAATACCATAACAGTGGACGTAGGCTTTCATACATAGCCTAACCACTTTAAAATCTTGTGATGTTCTCCTTTCATTTACCTATTTTATTTGTGATTAAATAATTTGATCTAGACTAGTTTTTTACATCAACAATACCTAATCAAGAATATAAACAAAGCACGAAGTCAATAGTTAACACGCACATTGCATTCTTAAACACCCCGATTACCTAGGGCAAATGAGGTTAAAAGTCCTATGATGTTTACGTTCCAACTAATTATTTAATTCAGGAACATATTTTTATACCCATACGAACCATTTAAGGTTGGGTTCATGCATCCCAACCTCACGAAATCTAGTCGGACATAGTGTAACTATGATTAACCAAGAAATTTAAGTAGCATGGAATCATTCTTACGCTAAAAGTGTGATCAAACATATAAAATTGATCTCTATCTTAGAATTACTAAATTATCAATCAAAGAGATGAAATAACATGAAAGCAATAGAGGAATTATACTTGAATTGATGTAAACCCTTGAATTCAAAGCCAAAAGATGAATAAATGTTGAAGAACAATAATTCCCAAGTTCTTGCCTCTAAAAATCTCTCCAAACTCTATAAAAAGTCCTCTAATGTCTGATGTTACTCTACTATAAAACTCCCACTTTTTATTAAGTGTTTTACCATAAAACTACCGGTTCAAATTTTTCTTCTTCCCTGGGGCGAACTGGTTCAGAATTCCAGTAGCAACGCGAAAACTGAACTTGAAAATTTTTCTAACTCTTTTTATTTGTTTTGCCATGATTTCTTCTCAACTTTGAATCTTCATAACTTTTTACTCAGGCTTCGGATTTGGATGTCGTTTCTTCCTATGCTCTTATGGCCTCACGAGCTTTAACTTCATCTGGGTTTCGTGTCCTAATTTCGAGTGCAAAATTACCCTTTTTCCTTTCACTTTCCTTTTTTCTTTCTTTCTTGGCTTTGAGTTTTCTCTTTTCTACATGTGTATAAAATACCCTCACAATGTAAGACAAATACACGAAACTCGATGAACTATATAGAAAATGTCATTAGCAAGGATAGGAGATAAATCAACTCGATTTACATCGTATGAGGTGATAAAAGCTTCTAAATTATGGGAATAAATACGAAGAATTTATGCCTAATCACAACTTCAATTGCAATTTTCCTATCCCTTTTATTTGATAGGCATAATCATTGCCCATCAAAATAACTCCACCTTCTAGCTCCTTAAAGCAAGAAAACCACTCCGTATTGAGACGCATATGATAGGAATAACACGAATCCAAAATCAATTTTTGGTAACTGGATCCAAATGGTGAAATAGACAAAGCAAATTTAGAATCTTCATCGTCACTCGATGTAACGTTTGCAGTGGGGTTCTTTGCGTCCTTGTTTAGTTTAGGACAATCTTTCTTCCAATGTCCTTTCTAGTGAAAAAAGGCGCATTCATCTTTGGCAGGAATTCTCCTACCCAAAGTTGATGATCCACCTCTCGATTTAGATCGAGATATTCCATTGCTACCATTCTTCCTTTCATCTGTTCTGCCATGAACTGTCAGCGCTTCACATATTGAGTCTCTATAAATCTCCTTATCCTTTTTGCAAACCTCATTATTCATTAAGTTATTTGAGACATCATCATATTTTATTTCATTATTTCCATATAATAACGTGGTAATGCTTTGTTCATACGAATCAGGTAGAGAATTTAACACTATCAGTGTTCTCATCGTCAATTTCAACATCTAAATTATGTAAATCAGCAATAATTTTATTAAAATTGTCCAAATCCTCAGACATATAAATACCTTATGCGTACTAGAACCAAAAGAGTTTCTTATTCAAATAGACTTGATTTCCAATGCTCTTCAACATGTGCTTATCCTCCAATTGTTTCCATAATTTATGTGTCGAGGTATCGCGCATATAAGGATATTTTTTATCCTTATCGAGGTAAAGATAAATATAACACAAGTCTTGCGATTGATTTTGTTCTAGTCACCTTCCTTCATGTCTTCTCGCATATCTTCAAGAGCAATTTCCAACTCTTGTTGGACTAAGACATCCATAACTTCACATTGCCACATGCTGAAGTTTCTTTGCCCATCGAATTTTTCTACGTCAAATTTTGCGGTTGCCATTTTTCAAACGATCACAGTCATAAAAAAATGTTGGCAAAAAAAATTCCAAATTAAAAAAAAAATCGGGCTATGAATAGTAATCGTATGAATAATACCAGATGAATAGTACTATACGTATAGTTATTTCTCCACCAAAAAAAGTATTCATATACGTAGATCCAAGGACCTTGGCTTTGATACCAATTTGTTGTGCAGAAGCGTGTCAATAAATGATATTGACTATAACCCCAAATAATAGTATGGCACACAGACAATAAAAGTATCATGAGTAAAAAGACACAATATTTAAGTGATTCACCAATTTGACTTTGTCCACTAATAACTCAGATCAATTAACAAATGGGTTACAAAAGAGGAATCTCACATATAAACTCCAAATGAAAAATATAATGTGTATTTTTCTATACATATATATACTCAAATAATAACTCTACACTAAACTCTGTTGTTAGTGTTTAGTGTGTTTGGTTCAAAAATATGAACCTCCTTATATAGGCACGAAAGGGGAGACAAAGCTCTCAATTAGAGGGACAAATTGAGAGAAGTTTGGGCCACGGGCATTCTCTATTTTTTCTCCTTTTTTACCAATTATCCACCGAAAGTGAGCTCTGTGAGAAGGAGAAAAGATGAAACAATTGCTTTTGCTTTTGCTTTTGCTTTTGCTTTTGCTTTTGCTTTTGCTTTTGCTCTGCAATTTAACATTTTGGCCGCTGATAGTGGTTTTGGAGACTGTAAGAGGTGAGCTCTGTTGTGGGAGCTAGTTATTTTATATGGTGGGTATTGATTTGAAGTAGAGTTCTTAGAAACTGGTGAGCTAATTCCTTAGGAAGTGAGTTCTCTTGTAAGAGGGAGTTTGAGGTAGACAAAGTATGACTTGTGTTCTGAATGACTTGAAAGGATACCAACTAGGCCAACCTCCTTAGTGGTCCTAAAGTTACAAAATGTGGGTGGTTACTCCCACATGTTTGTACACCATGTAGAGTAGGGTAAGGAGAGTTAAAGTGTAATACATAATATTTCATAGCTATTAATTGATTGATAAATTGTTTTGTGATGAGTTATTATTTGTATGTGACATATTGTATGTCATTTATTATATTTGTTATCAGTTGTTAGATGGTTTGTACATGTGATTGTTTATTTGTTACATGGATTTACACTCTTTTGGAAATTGACATAATATATGGTAATTTATTTGTTAAATATTTTAAGTGACTTAGTATTATGAACGACTATGGAATGTTTAGGGAGTAGGTATCGACAGTTTAACTATTCTCTCAGTGTTGGGTCCCACGGACTGTGAAGTAGTTTCTTATAATGCCAAGTCACATGTATACGATTAATAATAAAGGTTTATAAAGTTAGATTTCGGGATGCTTAAAAATTCCACTTTTTTAACATAAAATAGTGAGATTTAGGTCTATTGGGTTGGTATATATATGGATTAGACTAATTTTCGGTTCATTTGGAGTATGATTTAGGCTCATTGGTTGAGGCTTATATTAGGCATATGCTTAATTTCATGGGAAACACCCTCATTAGGTTAGTTAGTAAAGCGTAAAACACTCATTTGTCATTTGAGAAAACCCTAAAGAGCTATGGAGAATAGGCACCAAGGATTGAAGAGGAATTGAGATTTTTGGGACTTTGATTCCTCAATCGTCATAAGGCAAGTGTACATCGATTAAAATTTAAGTGGGCTTGTGTTATGATAGTAGTAGTCATTGCAACCTGGTCAAAACATGTGTAAATCTGATTCTTAATCATCTAAATTATAACTTTTGTAATTTGATAAAAATTGAATGTTTATCCTTAATCATATTGATAAGCTTGAGTATGTTAATAAATAATATATGCAATATAAACGATAAGGGAGACTAATAAGCTTACTCATGAATATATACAATGTAAATGATAGGGGATGATCTAATCAAGGAGGCATATTGTATTTTGTGACACTAAAAATACATTATAGTCTTTCCCCAAATACAATATATCCAATATAAATTATAGTCTTTCCCCTCAAGGTGGGACACTAAAAATTGGGAGATTAAAATCTCAATCATTTGTACTCTCAAGCATTAATAAAAGAGCTCCCTATCCCCATTTGTGAATGTAGAAAATTCGTCAAACCACGTACATCTTGTGCTCTTTTTGTGTGTTTGGTTACATTTATTTATTTTTGCATTTTATATTTGGCTCATATGATTGGTGACTTACCACTTTTTAGTTTTGTTCACTTACATAAACGATTTACTTGAGGCGTATTTTCGATTAATGTGATATATAAATAAATATGGATCAGTTATAAAAAAATCCCTCAAATACTTTTTAATACACATTAAGACCAAGCTTTTTATTTTGTTCCAAAAAGTCTCTCAAACACCCATTTAACTAATATTCTCCCCCACCCCCACCCCCAACCGGATCTCCGGCGATCCTCATCGGAGTTCTTTTTTTGAGTGTTTTTATGTGGTGAGGGATTTTTTGGAATAAAATAAAAAGTCTGGGATTAAATGTGTATTAAAAATGTTCTAGGGACTATTTGATATGTGCCCCAATAAAAATAAATGGCTTATACACTTATAGTCTACTAAGTGTATAAGTTATAAATTATCAATGAAGTTTGATACCAATTTAAAATTTGAAATTTCACTGCACACAATGAGAGATACAAATGAGATCATATAGCATGCCAAATACAATCTAAAGATAAAGCATATTGCAAACATGGACAAAACATAATGATATATAGTACATTATTTGTTACAAAAGCAACGAAAAGAGAAATTACTCGATATATGGTTGAATATCATATGTGTTTTGCAACACATAACGATGTGTTTTCTCCCATGACAATTCGTCCACCTCAATTACTTTACTACCCCCTATTGGTTTGCCATTGCATATCATATAATCGCCATCATCTATGGTATTTCTACCTAATGGAACCCTAATGGCATCAATCCCATTAAAAAATATCGTACAAAATTCAATTGCTTTTTCGACAATATAGCATTGGGCGACACGACCTTCTGGATGACTTTGATTGTTTATTTGGCCCTTTAAGAATTTCATGTTCCTACAATCATTTTAAATAAAACAAATAATAATAATGTTTACTTATAACCTTATAAAGTAATGATATATTTTAGTAAGCATGTGCAAACCTTTCAAATGCATATATCCAATGAGAGAAAACTGGACCACATAGTTCAACCTCCCTAACAAGATGTACCATCAGATGCACCATTATATCAAAGAATGTCGGAAGGAAGTACTTTTCAAACAAACAAAATGTGATCACAATGTCATCTTGAATGCTGTTCAACTGCTTCACATCCACTTCTTTTGCATAAAGAGCATTAAAGAAAAAGCACACCCTTATGATTGCAAATCTAACATGCTTTGGTAACACGGATCGAATGGCCACCGAAAGTATCTATTGCATGAGTATGTGATAATCATGGGACTTGAGACCAAACAATTTTAACTCTGGTATCGAAACAAGGTTACTAAAATTTGATGAATATCCATCGGGAACTTTAAGTCGAAGCAACGTCTCGCTTACCATTTTCTTATCCTCTCTAGACAATGTATAACATGAAGGTGGTAAATACATCCGTTTTCCCTTATCTTGCGGTGCCAACTCCCCTCTTAAACCCAATTTTACAAGATCAATACAACTCTTGACTCCATCTTTTATCTTACCGGGAATGTTGAGTAGTGTCCCTATTATGTTATCACAAACATTCTTCTCAATATGCATAACATCCAAATTGTGTCGAACAAGCAAATATTTCCAGTACCCCAACCTAAAGAATATTGATTTTTTCTTCCAACATTTGGAGTTATTAGGCCCATTTGTATTCTCCTCATCGCATTTTCTCTTTTATTTCAATTTATTTTTTCCTTTTGCTATTTGTCCATCAAAAGGACCCATCTTTTTCCCCAATATGCTTTAATATTTTCAACCTGCTCTAGTATTTGCTCTTCGTTCAATAGATTAGGTTGTTCACGAACCTCTTGCTTACCATTAAAAGATTTCTTTTACTTTTGAAATGAATGATTTTGTGGAAGAAATATTCTATGTGATGTATATGCATTCTTATTAGAAGGCTTTAATCGAATAAAATATGTTTCTTCACCACAAATTGGACAATCATAGTACCCCTTTACAGTATAGCCACACAAATTATCGTATGCAAGGAAATCATTAATGACTATAGTAATACCGCCTTCAAAGTAAAGGATTCTTGGAGGTAAGCATCATAAGAGTGTACACCTTCATCCCATAAGGTTTTCAAGTCCTCAATTAATGGTGCCAAGTAAGCATCGATATCAATTCTAGGCTGTCGCGGACCCGATATCAACATTGTTAACATAAAAAAAATCTCTGTGTGCTCAGCGACGGCTCAAAGTTATAAGTTGCCAACCTGATCGACCAACAACTATACTTGCTACTCAGAGTACTATGAGGGTTAATTCTATCCGCTGAAACTTCGGCCACCTGTCATCCACCAACTTCCATACAGGGGAATTTACGGGGTGACGTAACTTACTATCAACTTGTCTTTCATTTGCATGCCAAGTCAAGGCCTTTGCAGTTTGTACTGATTGAAACCACCTTTTGAACTTAGGAATGGGCGAAAAATACCATAATACTTTTTCAGGCACTCCCACATTCACCTCGATTGTATTTTTTTCCAATTTATACCCTGGTGTTCCACAAGTAGGGCATTCAGTTAAATCTGTATACTCTATTCTATAGAGTATGCAATCATTAGGGCATGCATGTATTTTTTCATACCCCATCCCAAACACAGACAACATTTGTATGGTCTTTTTCGTAGATAAAGGCAATTCAATATCTTCTGGGAGAAATTGGACAAATAATTAAAGCGTGATTGAAAATCTCATATCATTCCACCCACTATTTGGTTTCAAATTGAGTGGACTCACCAGTGCAGACATCTTCGTAAACTTTTTACATCCTTTGTAAAAGGGCTTTTTGGCATCCTCTAGCAACTTCTCAAATGATTTCGAATCCCCCATAAAGTCTTCATTTACCATCTCAAACATCTTCATCATATCATCAGCATCTTCTGGATTTTTGACCAAATTATCGTGATGGATGGGGTCATCCATGTTGACATGTGAGAAAGTTAAATTAGGAGCAACTTTCCCGTGCCATATCCATATACGATAACTTTGATCAATACCGTTCGCATATAAATGACCTTTAATATCATTTAAACTCTATTTAAAACAATTTACACATGATGTGCATGGACACCGTACAACTTCACTGTTTACAGCATTCCTCTCTGCAACTTTAAGAAAATATTCAACCCCTTGAAAGTACTCGCTTGATAATTTATGCATAGGCATCCACGACTTGTCTGTTCCCATTTCTCAAATTGTACCTATATTAAGATTGTAAATATTAGTTGTACAAATGTGATTTTCATATAAAATAACACAATCCTCAAATCATATTAATTTTTCATTTTATAATTCGTAAAGTATGCATGTGTTTTATACGATTCATCTTAGTTTAAGTCATAAATAATATTATTAATGATGTAATACTAACACCGTCGACACACATTAACTTTATTACCAAAGATAAATGACAGAATGGATACATTTTAACTTGAGCTTCCGAGGTGTATAATCACATATACACACAAAAATAAGTAAGAATTTTTACGCAAAACATTCCAAATCAAACAAAAGGTAAAAGGAAATAGCGAGGTGAATATCTTTTACACGACAACACGTTTTACTAAAAAAAACTCAATAATATTTAGACAACCCTATTATGACACGACAGTTGACACAATTCATTAATTAAGCTTGTTTCATATTTATTGCTACTCAAAATTAGTACACAACCCGATTATCATCCCTAATACCTAATAACATCGAATGGTCATCATATATGAAGTAAGTAAGATCACTGCCATTAATTTTAATACCAAGATCAACGAAACAATTCTTTTATCCTGGGTTAAAGTGGAAAGTATTGATTTCATGGATCAATGAGATAAAAAATTGTTAACTTTTAAGTTCACTACTACATTTTATCACTAATCAAATACAATGAAAAAATAATTTAACCCTGGTAGCACTCTTATGGATGAATATTTGTAAACAATTGACGGCAAGAACAAAAATAGAATGATAATAAGTTAATGCAAGCTTAAGTAAATAACAAGAAAAGTTGAAACCTGGTGAAGTTAATGGAACATTCAAACCACGATGAGCGAAATAAAAAATGACTTCAATCCACCATAAACTATTTGTAATTCAAAAAAAAATATTAAGAAATATAAATGTCTCGAGAGAAAGAGAAATAAAATGTTTGTCGACTAATATTATTTATCAATTAATATTTCATAGACCGATTCAGATTCAGAATGAACTTAATTCAACTGTCAATAATATCATAGGAGATGAATATTTCAAAATCAAATCCATTACCTTCTAAACCTAAACTCAAATCAATCAAAATCTTTAAACCGAATCAAAAATTGCTTAATCCATATGTCATAACCGATCATCCAAGATGGAAGCGTTGAATGTGTTCTATAACCGATCTATCAAAAACCCACTTGTTACAACATAATTTTCTAGACAAACAGTAATTGGCCAATCAGAACACAATATTAGTAAGAAAAAATGGCAACGTTTCATTAAGAAGACACTATAGCTTAGTAATCAATATGTCACTAGGGTTTATTTCATTTCATTTTTCACTTCACACACACACCACCCTTATCATTCACCCCTACCAGGATCACATTTTCCATTCACACACATGTTATCATTCATTAAAGTTAAATACTCGAAGTGTATAAATACACTAATCTTGCTTATTGAGAACAAAACTCACTTCTTGGATTCCTTTGGTTCTGTAGTCTTATCGCTTTCACCGTCCAATATAATTCACGTCAATATTCTTCTAATTAATATTGAAAACGTGCAATTATGCTCAACATGACATCATCAATTCTCTTCCCCAAATTCAATACCAATTTTACCATTGAAATTCTACTATACGAACAATGGACCTACTTACCATCATTAAAATGATCCCATCATATTAAATTCAGACTCATATAACCTTAATTGGATTTCATTAAAATTGCATTTTATAAATCTTATTTATTTCTGAATCCATACAAAGTTTTGGGGAAAAAGAGAAAAGAAAAAAAGAAAAAAAAATAAAAATTAAGCCTTCTTGGCTACTGCAGTTTCTCTTAGGAATGGCCGAATTCAATAAAAATTCTTCATTTTCTCATTTTTCCCCTCTTCAACCAACACCCAACCATTTCGCCAATACATACATATAAATTTCAACATATATAAGTCCATGTGCAATCTCAAGATTACTTTGGAAATCAAATTTTGTATAAAACTCACCAGTACCAAACATTTTTTAAAGATAATAAGTTTTTACACACTAGCATCGTATTTCATTGGTATAAATAACCACAAAAACTTTATACAAACATATAAGCTTTTACACACTAGCATCGTATCGATGTGTCTAAATATGTGGTATAAAATGAATGAGTGTGAACTAGATTCAGATGAATTATGACCCAAATACTCAAATATGCTCGAGGAGTTCTATTCCGCAAAATTTTATCAAACTAAGATTTAGCCTCAAGTGACAAATAAAACAAACTCTATTAATAAACAAGCATAATGCACACAAGCCTAGAATATTGATGATTTGAAATATCATAGTGTCGAGACAAAATAGGCATAACTAGGATTCATTGTGCAAACACTTTGATCTTCAACTATACGCCCTTAAAAGATAAACATATATTATATTTTATTCTCTTTTATTGCATCTATGAATAATCCCATTGATCTTGAATTATACACTCATTGGCGTTGACAATCTTTCTATTTTTATTGCCTCTAATCTTTTCATTATGCTCTTGCTAATGGTGCCTTTCTCGCAAAGGAGATTTTCTCCTTTCATAGCCTTTTTCATGCACCCTCATATTTTTTTAATAAAAATGAACAATCTCACGAGAACGGTTATTATATTCATAAATCCCACATAGTCATAAAATATGTAGATGGAAACCTTGATGGAAGAACATCTCGCATAACACAAGTATAACATGTGAAGTTAAAATTCAAAAGAGTCGTGCATGTGTGTGTGGAGACATATACCAAACGAATTCATTAAGTGAATCAGTTCCGAAACAACTCCATGCAAGTATGATTAAGAACAATCTAAGTATTAAAAATCAAAACAATATCCTACTCATATGAAAAGCACGAAATGCATTGGATTCAAATACACCAATTTTTCATGCCAAGTGTGTAAAACAAAAATACACAAAAACCAAAATCTTTTTGAGTTTTTGCAAAAAATATCAAAACATACTAATTTGAAAACAAACTAACTCAAAAGATAAGCAAAATCTTTTTTATTTTTCAATATGAATCGATAAAATAAAAACAAAAATACAAAAGGCTCAAACAACAAACAACTAGCATGCATATATATATCATGAAACACAGATGCTTGTGTAAGCAAACATAAAAGCAATCACACATATGGTATAACATGTGAAGATTCGTGTGCAAGCATACAATAATCAATTACCCTAACATTTAGTGCCTCCAAAACCAATTTCCTAACCAAAATAGACGAATGCTTAACGTGTGGGGGGTTTAGGAACCATGTGAACACTAGACTTTAACTTCACATGTTTTTTTCTAAGATTATAACAAAAATGCTTGAGGTGACCTTTCCTACCACAATATGTGCATGTGTAGACATGATGAGGAATGAGACCTTTGGGTTGACCTTTTCTAATGCCCTAGGCTATGGTTGACCCTTTAAAATAAGCAAATGTCTTAGTTTCACTAATAGACGTATTAGAATCATGGAAGCTTATACCAACACTATAAATACTACTTGAGTCTCTTAGATCATCTTTTAGCCTCAAAATCCTAAACTCAATCAAAGAATTAGACTCTTCAATCATTAAGGACTTCTTCTTTAATTTTTCAATCATTTCTAGAAGCAAGGAAACTTATCCCCAAAAGTCTGCTCACATGCCCTCAAATGATTGATAAATTTAACGTTATCCTCAATGGCATGTACATCAACCCTTAAAATTTTAGAGTTCCTCTAATTCTTTCTCTGAAAATCGGAATCTATCTTTACTCTTTTTCTTGAATAATTCTAAGGTTTTAAAATCGTGGTTCATGTCCAGGAGCTTCTCACGAACGATATCTCTTTGAGTTTGAATATTCTCAAAAAATCAATTCCATATTTTTTTAAGAAATTTAATCATTTTTGAAAGATTCGAATTCATAAAAGCTAATGTTTCAGCACAGTTATGAGGCTTATTATTAAAAGAATCTGTACAAAATTGGTATTTTAAAAGAATCTGTAAAAAATCATGATCACACAGTAATTTAGTGCAACCTGCTCTATACCAATTTGAAAACTTGGTATTCGAAAGGAACTTGAAAATAAATTAAGATCACACGATAATTTAGTGCAACTTGCTCTGATACCAATTTCAGAATGCAATCAAAGGGGCTTGCCCCAATGGTTACTCCCCACCCTTGCTTGCAAGTGGTTGGGGGTTCAAGTCCCTTCCCTTCCCCGGGGCTTGAACCTTGAAAAAAAACAATTTGAAAACGCAAATGCTAATAGGCAAGATGGTCTAAACAATACGAGTCAATTTTAATTTTCTTAAACTAAGTATAAAACTTTAATCAAATTAAACCCAATAAAACTTATTCACCAAATTAAACCGTTTTGTGTGAAAAAATGATTTACCCAAATATATCTTTTTGGCCTAAAACTTGGATCTTGGTGATAAAATAAGTGAAACAATCGCACAACACGTTGATGTACCAAGAAAACCCACATTAGAAAAAATCTCAGATGATCCAGCCACATAATTCACTATGATATGAAAATATCCAAGTTGACAAATGGCTTACTCAATGACTCGATTCACATAAGCTTTGACGTGTTTTCAATCTTCAATCACTCCTCCACAACGACAATGCAAGAATCCACCCATATAAGTGGCACACCGTATGAGTCCATATATGCCTCAGTGTCCACTAATAAATGCTCAATAACCATCTATAAATTAGAACCTGAAATCCACCTCTTCTTCACCGCAACACAACAAACACGAACTCCACTATGTATAAACAATAAATACGGAGTCCACCGCAATGAATAATTCTACAAAGATGTGGATAAGAAACTTGGTGCCCAAAATATGATCTTTAAAGCATATATAAGACGAATCTTAGATCCAAAACTACTTGGGTATAAACTAGGATTTTGGAGAGAGATTTGGATAATTTGGAGAGATCAAAATATAAGAGTTTCATTCTTAATAAAATATTTCCCCGAACTCCTTTTTATAGTAAAAATCAATTTAGAAGGATAAGGACCAAAGAGTTGTGCGAAAAAAAAATCAGAAAAAATTCGTCGCCTCGTTATATATCTCGCTGGATCTCGTTCTAACGAGGTACATGTTCTCGTTAGATCAACACCTAATGAGATATTGGAATACCCCGTATTTTTATGGCTTTTAAATTTGGGGATTTATTAGATTTAAATTGAGATATTAATTTAATATTAATCCGAAAATCATTTAAATATTTACTAGCGTGATGAGAGTTAATAATTATTGGAATTCTGTTGTAAATTACTTTATGGGTAAAGTAAGATGTGTAATTAAATTTAGTCAAATTATCATGGGAATATAATTTGATAATTTTTGAAATTTTATCGGGACGCGCCTATATCGTGTCGGGATTAAATTCGCATTATTAAAAGTGAATAAATTATAAGTCCCCCATATGGTCATTTTGAGTGCGTCAATGTGTCTGGAAGGGTCGAGATAGTCAAAATAATGTATCCGGGGGTGTAGTTTGGGTCTCGTGGAGTTTTTAGGCCTAATGAGCATCCTGGGAGGGCGTTTTAGACATTTTGTATTTTTGGGCATGGAAACCCACGAATTTTCTAAGGTTATATCAGATGCTAGGTGTTGTCTTCTAGGGTTAGCATAACCAAAAACCAAGAACGACCATTGGAGAGGAAGTGTAGAAGCTTTCCAAGGAGTTCTAGGCAAAGAACTCCACCGTTTGCACCGCCGTCACCGCCAAATTGTAGATCGCGCGATAAGGAACACAACCACACCAATTTCTTCCACAAATCAGAAACAAAGATTTCCAAGCAAGTACCTATCTTGCTTTATTTTAATTAATGCTTCAATTATATTAGTCTAGGGTTGATTAGAACTAGTTTTCGTGAAAGAAAGCATATATTGAAGACTAGAATTTACATGTTCTAGAGGTGAAAATCATATTCCGGAAATCTATTTCATATGTAGAGGTTGAACCACAAATTTGCATTGAGTTAGGAGTAAAAAATCTGAAAAAAGAATGGAAAGAACTAAGTTAAAGAAAATATTAGGTTTCTTGAGATTCATATAGATTTTGTCCTTTTAATTCGTTATACTTGATGAAAACTCACATGTTACGTAGAATATTATTTATTTGGGCATATAACACTTGTAGTATCATTTGTTGGGAGTTAAAAATGATGATTTGGATGAGTTTGGAATAGGATTCTCGTAACTGGTATTTCTGCAGTTTCGCCATAACTGCTTGATCAATCGATCGATCAAAGAGCGTTGATCGATCGATGATCAATCGATCGACCCACTTCCATCGATCGATCGACCCCTCCTGGAAAATTCATATTCCTCTTTTAAATAATTTATTTCGATTAAAATGAGTGGTAACCTTTGAACATCATTGTTACAACATTTTGGGACATAAAGAGGACCAGTAGGACCTTGTGAAAAAAAAAAGGAGCATTTAATGTAAAGACGAAATTCATATTAACGGGGAGTGATTTACTCTTAAGGAATAATGGGAACGTGTGTCTAAAATAGTGAGACTCGTAAGGAAGTTACATCGTAACATGAGAGAGTACCTACTGAAACTATACTTAGGGAGATAGGATACTACGAGTGATACGAAGTAAGTTTGGAATAATCCCATAAACAAGATTAAAAGAGACGAGCCGTTATACGGAACAATCTAGTAATGTGTACTAAGAACGAATATCATAAGTATGGGTCGTGGGTGTACCTAATTTAGAAATGGGAATGGTAATATACATATATATGACTGTGTTTGTGCATATACTATATACGTGTAAAAATCATTTCCCGCGCTACTTGCTATCTCTGAGCTTACCGCGCCGGGACAGTCTTATCTCGATGGGCCCTTTATGAGGGATATTGACTTGTACCCTAGAACATAGGAATCCTTGGTACAGGCTATCTGATCGATAGTCAGACGTTCCTAAGAGACGTGAGGGTATGTGCTGACCTCTTAGTGACTTGGAACTATGCTTCGCCTCAATTTGTATGTATTTTGTGTTAATACAGTTCGAGAGTGATTCCGAACTAGTATTTCCCTTAGTACGAGTGTTACGGGAACTTGATAGCAGTGTATGCCAGCACCATAAATTTATGTGGGGTGCCGATAGTATATATATTTATATTATGAGAGTGATTATATATATATATAATTGAAATTGGGAAACTTTCTACTTTGACTAAAAGTAGTTGAGTAATGAATAAATATTCTGAATTTATAAGTGTTTGAAAAATTTGAGGCAATACTGAAAGACTTTATAATAAAATGACATTTATGTGAAAACTTCGCTTTCAGAAATTAATTATCTTAGCCCTAGTAATTGTCGGCATGAAACTGTATGAGGAATTTAAGATAAGCCAAACTGTTGGGATTAATAGTGCGGTAGGTCTGCACATTAGAAGAGAGGTGAGAATTTCTCAATAGAGTGCCGCATACTAATACGATTGTTGCATTAGCCGGTAAGTATATTAAATACTTGCTAAACTAAAATTTTAAACTGTTTTACAATCGGGCTCTGATCCCTTTCCTGTTATCTCTTCTCTCTTGTATATATATATATATTACAGGTGCCCAGCCACAGGGGCGTAATGCTTAGGATTCTTTGGAAGGAGCGTGCTTCAGCTTAGGTGGGAGTTGCAGGCCTTTTTCTTAGACGATCTCATTATTGATTCCACTCCTAGTTTTGTTTTATCCAGTTGGGCATGTGTCGCCCTTTTTCCCTTATTCGGATGGTTTTGTTAGAGATTGTGATTCATTTTCTTTCAGTATTTTGACTTTGGTATTTATTACTATCAGGATGTTTTTCCTTTGAAGTTTTAAAGTTGGAATTAGTTATTTGAATGCTTTAACTGCTTGGATGATCTTTTCCAGTCTTAAACTATGAATTATGAAATGTTTTTATTATTAGGCTTAAATTAAATATGGAAATAATGTTTTAAAATGGTTTTGTCACTTAGCTTAATTATTTAGGATGTTTAATTTGAAAAGTTATTTTGCTACAGTGATGCTAAGAATGAACCAACCGTTCACCTTGGTTGTAATTTAATAAAGGACTGATCACCCAAGATTTAATTAAGCGGGGTGTCACAGGTGGTATTAGAGCATCAGGTCCTAGTGTCCTTTAGGATCTGTATGGATTATCTTGTTTCCTTCTTAGCGTCTTTGATTTGGAGCCCTAACATTAGGAATGTTGTATTCATCTTTATGCGTTGGAAATTCGTGCTTCTGCGATTTGTCGATGTGAATGTTGAACTTATCCAGATTATTTTTAAACTTTTAGATGGCCCGTCAAGACTAACAAGCTACTGCCATTGGGGAAGTTAATGAGCAAGAATAACTCACACCTCAGGTGTCTTCGAAGAGGTATCAATCGTCGAATTTGCAGGCATTGTGGCACAAGTAGTTACCACTGCAGTCTTACAGTACCACGATCGCGGTATGCAGCTCAGAGGAGGCAAAAGACCTAGAGAGATTAGTCAATTTCATATGACTAGAGTTGACAATTGTGCGAAGACACCGAAGTTGCGGTAACAAACCCCTCAAGACCAAGACATGTCAAGAGGTAACAAAATTTACGTAGAGGGCCAAAAGCGTCGGGGCCAACAAAGTCGAGGTCAGAATGAGGTCACAAAGAGGTGTTTCAAATGTGGAATGGACGGTCATAAACGTCAATCTTGTCTGAATCAGACTGGAGAGAAACTCCAGCCCGACCAACGAGAAATTTCAGGACTCTACTATAAATGTGTGCAACCGGGTCATAAGTGGAAGGATTGTCCTCAACCTGACATCATTTTCCCTCAAGTTGCTGAGCAAGGCCAACAAGACCAAGGAAAAGGCAAAACTAGTTAACCGTGTAGTAAAATGAGATAGTTTCAAGGCAAGTGCTTCAAATGTGGCAAGAATGGCCATAGATGTCAGGAGTGCCCAGAAGGGAATAGGGCCCCACGGCAGCAGGGTGCCCATAATAAACCGCAGAGGCCAACTCTACTAGCCATCCCAGAAGCCTCAGATCAGCAGGGGCAATTGCAGTATGGACGTGTCTATCACGTCCACCAGGCAACAGCACCTCAGGCACCACCCGCGATAGAGGGTACGTTTCTTATACATGATACTATGGATCGAGTTTTATTTGGTACTCGGGCATCACACTATTTTATAGCTACTCATTGTACACGAGCCTTAGGGATATTAAACACGGTAAAGAGTACAGTGTCGTGCGTAGACTCACCATTGGGGAATGAGTCTTTGATTTCCTATATTTGACGGGGTGTAGATATAGAAATGGGTAGCTTCACTTTACCTGCGAATATGCTGGTGTTAAATATGAATGAGCATAATGTCATTATTGACATGCTAGATTTTCTGATAGGAGTATTGTCTTTGCCATTTCAGGACAGGAGATGTGTTTGGTGGCGATGCCCCGCCCAGAGGGAGGACTAGCCAAGGTGTTCGGCAAAGTAGAAGTATGACTTTTGTCCTCAGATGATGAGGCGTGTTTTAGGTGACACGAGCAAGTCACTATATTTTGTTTATTGCTAGATTAGCATGTGAGACTAGTTTGATGTGTACAACTATAAACATTACTATTATGTGAATATTTTTCCCTAGTGTAGCAGGATTATCTTTAGTGCTAACTGCGGAGGAGGAATGGGTGTATTACTAGTGTTATATACTTTATTGAGAGTACTCGTTTTAGTGAAGTGATACATAAGTATGATGTTGTCCTAGTTACAACTTTATAGTAATCGTTAGTACGATAGTAGGTAGTTATTGCAAGGCTATCGGAATGGTTGCATTAGTGCAGCATGTTTTGTTCTGGTAAGATCTCACCTACGAGAGGGTCGGACTCGCACTTATATTATCTATTCCAGAGACTTTGGAGGGGATAGTGGGCTCGAGATATTCGATCCCGGTGTGTGTGGGGACTTTATTATTATGATTCAGTACGTATTGGGTATTGTTGAGCGAAAAGATTTAACTCATTATTATGTTTAGAGCTCAAAATTTGGTGATAGGAAGAACGCATTAATATACCTATCCTTTAGACATGTGAGAATTAAGAGTTATACCCATGTGTTTGGGGACAGGATTTCGAGAATCCCGATTGTATGTATCCAAGGTTCATGGAATGCGATTACCACCAAAACTGAACGATAGTGCAATTGGCGAAATGTTCTTTGTTAAGTGTAATTACGGGAGGAGATGTAACCTTTCTGTCAAGAGACGGAATAAGGGGATACATGCTATGGACGGAGGACCTAACGGATCTCGATAACCGACAATGCTAGGTAGTAGTGTATCGGGGGGGTTCCTTATTTGGATTTCGCTTTGCGAGACATCCCACGTATGAAACTTAGCGTAAAGTAGGAAATAGGGAGATGTTTGGTCGTTAGTCCATGAGTTTGGTACCTCGGTCGTAATATGAGCATGTAATTAAATATATAAGTTGGGAGTTAAATTATGATTTAAGGTCAGTGGAGCCAGTGGTGTGGTAAGAAAGCATTGAAAGTTTTGTTTTATCACTACGAGTTGAAGGATGGAACGATGATAAGGGGAATTTAAAATTGCGATTTCTAAGGGTGATTGATAATACCCAAGTGTTGTAACCGCGTTCTGAGCACAAGGGAAATAAAGAGATGGGATAGTTTTTTTTTAGCGAGGAATATTTGGGAAGATTTTAATACAAAAGAGAAGACTTGTATTTGTATTATTTTGATGTATAGAGCATTGGAGATTTATTTTAGATGTTTTATTTTTATTCGAGAGAATCGTTGTATTTGTATTTTAAAGTGATTTGGGATTTGTAGTTCTCTTTTGTTGTTTGGGAATTAGCTGTTATATACCTTATTAATTGTGGATTTGAAGTTTAGTTTATTGATAGTAGCGCTCCGTTCGTATTTTAATGAATTTGGCTAGTTTTATCGATGAGTGGCACATCGTTCGCTCTTCCCGGGTGAGCGGGGTGCTACAGAATGTGGGCATCCTAGTTAGCTGATGATATAATTGTTCGAGTTGTAGGGATGTGGGAATATACGTGTGGAATATATGTTTATGGAACTAACATAACGAGGTGGAAGTGGTAGAGTGGATTAAGCGTCGCGCGAAGAAGGATGATCCATATATACGTGTGCGATTAGAGTAGCACGCTCGAATTTGATTAGAAGGTTGTAGGAGGCCATTTAAAAAGGGGTATTCCTTGAGAATGGTAAAATTTAATTATTATGGAGAATACTCGGAGCAGAGTTGTAATTAGTCAAATGTTGAGAGCGACTGACGCGTACAAAGAGTGAAGATGTTAGTATGGTATAAAAGGTCCAGAAGTTCACATCGTGGAAAAAAGTGCGCGGATCGGAACTTTCAGTATACGCAAAGGAAATAAGCAGAGTATTAAGTGTCACTTAATGTGAGACATTTCAAGTAGAAGTCAATGTTGAGCGGGGCATAGTGAGTGGTCTCCTCACACACCACTCATAGATAGAAATCAGTTTAAACAAGGGGATCAACCAGAGTATTTTATGGCTATCGACAATTCCTAAAGTGGAAGAGGCCGGTAAAGTCCGTAAAGTTTCTTGGATGAGTTGCCAACCGCAAAGTAAGATCAAGAGTTCCTTCGAACATGTGGAAAAAGATGCCTAAGAAGGAAGTGATTGACACTTCTTGGAGTGATTTGCAATATTAACTAGTGTGACCCAGTCTTCCTTCGAGATGAAGGATCACGCCGGTATGTGGTCGTAGACGGTATTTTTCTGAATTAGGTTGAGATTTTTAGACCCCACCTTCAATATGGGATTTCAGGAAGCAGCGGGGATATCATTTCATTTTAAGCAGGTTGTATCACCCATGATTCGGGGAGTAAGCGAGCGGTGATTGACCATTAGTAGAGCAGTGTGAAAATAATTTTGGATTCAGGGTGATCATTTCTTTTCCACAACGGTTCTAGCTAACAAGTGGAGTATAGTATAGTAATTGGGGTGGATATTACCTAATGGTAGGGTTCCGTGGGATCACTTGTACATGTTTATTGTGAACAATATGCTTATTGAGGTTTTGGTGTGGAAAAACCTTAACTTTTAACACTATGAATGTTAAGAGATGGGCGGGTAATCAGAATTTTGGATTGGTTGAGTTAGAATCTGATGTTTATGGTGGAATTACCACGGCTGTTTTAGGCAAGCAAGTTGTGGTCAGATGTTCGTGTGGTTTCTCTCAGAATGGGAGATTTGTGTTTAGATAAATACGAGTAGTTGTCATGTAGTGAGATGCGGCCTCCCAATAAAGTTGAAATAATGGGAGTCAATGATGTATAGACTCGTCTTATGCGAATGTTATCGGATAAGATCATATTGTGGAAGTGTTGTTAATGAGAGTGTTAAACAAGCTTGATGTGAAACGGGGGCTATAGTGATTGGGCGCCTTACTTTGAACTTAGTTTGCATACTAATAAGGTATCCAAATTTGTTTTACCGGATATGCCTTATTTTTCAAATTTCGGGACGAAATTCCGTTATTAGTGGGAAGTATGTAATACCCCGTTTTTTATGGCTTTTAAATTTGGGGATTTATTAGATTTAAATTGAGATATTAATTTAACATTAATCTGAAAATCATTTAAATATTTACTAGCGTGATGAGAGTTAGTAATTATTGGAATTCTGCTGTAAATTACTTTATGGGTAAAGTAAGATGTGTAATTAAATTTAGTAAAATTATCATGAGAATATAATTTGATTATTTTAGAAATTTTATCGGGATGCGCCTGTGTCGTGTCGGGATTAAATTTGCATTATTAAAAGTGAATAAATTATAAGTCCCCCGTATGGTCATTTTGAGTGCGTCAATGTGTCCGGAATGGTCAAGATAGTCAAAATAATGTACCCGGGGGTGTAGTTTGTGTCTCGGGGCCATTTTTAGGCCTAATAAGCATCCCGAGAGGGCGTTTTAGACATTTTGAATATTTAGGCATGGAAACCCACGAAGTTTCTAAGGTTATATCAGATGTTGGGGGTTTTCTTCTAGGGTTAGCATAACCAAAAACCAAGAACGGCCATTGGAGAGGAAGAGTAGAAGCTTTCCAAGGAGTTCTAGGCAAAGAACTCCACCGTTTGCACCGCCGTCACCGCCAAATTGTAGATCGCGCGACGAGGAACACAACCACACCAATTTCTTCCACAAATCAGAAAAAAAGATTTCCAGGAAAGTATATATCTTGCTTTATTTTAGTTAATGCTTCAATTATATTAGTCTAGGGTTGATTAGAACAAGTTTTTGTGAAATAAAGCATATTGGAGACTAGAATTTACATGTTGTAGTGGTGAAAATCATATTCAGGAAATCTATTTCATATGTAGTGGTTGAACCACGAATTTGCATTGAGTTAGGAGTAGAAAATCTGGAAAAAGAATGGTAAGAACTAACTTAAAGAAAATATTAGGGTTCTTGAGATTTATATAGATTTTGTCCTTTTAATTCGTTGTACTTGATGAAAACTCACATGTCTTACGTAGAATATTATTTATTTGGGCATATAACACTTGTAGAATCATTTGTTGGGAGTTTGGGAGTCAAAAATGATGATTTGGATGAGTTTGGAATATGATTCCCGTAACTGGTATTTCTGCAGTTTCGCCATAACTGCTTGATCGATCGATCGACCAAAGAGCGTCGATCGATCGATGATCAATCGATCGACCCACTTCCATCGATCGATCGACCCCTCCTGGAAAATTCATATTCCTCTTTTAAATAGTTTATTTCGATTAAAATGAGTGGTAACCTTTGAACATTATTGTTAGAACATTTTGGGACATAAAGAGGACCAGTAGGACCTTGTGAAAAAAAATGGAGCATTTACTGTAAAGACGAAATTCGTATTAACGGGGAGTGATTTACTCTTAAGGAATAATGGGAACGTGTGACTAAAGGAGTGAGACTCGTAAGGAAGTTACGTCGTAAAATAAGAGAGTACCTATTGAAATTATACTCAGGGAGATAAGATACTACAAGTGATACGAAGTAAGTTTGAAATAATCCCATAAATAAGAATAAAAGAGACGAGCCGTTATACGGAACAATCTAGTAATGTGTACTAAGAACGAATATCATAAGTATGGGTCGTGGGTGTACCTAATTTAGAAATGGGAATGGTAGTATACATATATATGACTGTGTTTGTGCATATACTATATACGTGTAAAAATCATGCTCGCGCTACTTGCTATCTCTGAGCTTACCACGCCGGGACAGTTTTATCTCGATGGGACCTTTATGGGGGATATTGACTTGTACCCTAGAACATAGGAATCCTTGGTACAGGCTATCTGATCGATAGTTAGACGGTCCTAAGAGACGTGAGGGTATGCGCTGACCTCTTAGTGACTTGGAACTATGCTTTGCCTCAATTTGTATGTGTTTTGTGTTAACACAGTTCGAGAGTGATTTCGAACTAGTATTTCCCTTAGTACGAGTGATACGGGAACTTGATAGCAGAGTATGCCATCACCATAAATTTATGTGGGGTGCCGATAGTATATATATTTATATTATGAGAGTGATTGATATATATATATATAGAGAGAGAGAGAGAATTGAAATTAGGAAACTTTCTACTGTGACTAAAAGTAGTTGAGTAATGAATAAATATTCTGAATTTATAAGTGTTTGAAAAATTTGAGGCAATACTGAAAGACTTTATAATAAAATGACATTTATGTGGAAACTTTGCTTTCAGAAATTAATTATCTTAGACCTAGGAATTGTCGACATGAAACTTATTGAGGAATTTAAGATAAGCTAAACTATTAAGATTAATAGTGCGATAGGTGTGCACATTAGAAGAGAGGTGAGAATTTCTCAAAAGAGTGCCGCAAACTAATACGATTGTTGCATTAGCCGGTAAGCATTTTAAATACTTGATAAACTAATTTTTAAAGTGTTTTACAATCGGGCTCTGACTCGTTTCCTATTATCTCTTCTCTCTTGTATATATATGTATATATTACAGGTGCCCAGCCACAGGGGCGTCATGCTTAGGATTCTTTGGAAGGAATGTGTTGCAGCTTAGGTGGGAGTTGCAGGCCTTTTTCTTAGACGACCTTATTATTGATTCCACTCCTAGTTCTGTTTTATCCAGTTGGGCATGTGTCGCCCTTTTTCCCTTATTCAGATGGTTTTGTCAAAGATTGTGATTCATTTACTTTCAATATTTCTACTTTGGGATTTGTTACTGTCAGGATGTTTTTCCTTTGAAGTTTTAAAATTGGAATTAGTTATTTGAATGCTTAAACTGCTTGGATGATCTTTTCAAGTCTAGTTATTATGTGACTCTTAAACTATGAATTATGAAATGTTTTTATTATTGGGCTTAAATTAAATATGGAAATAATGTTTTAAAATGGTTTTGTCACTTAGCTTAATCATTTAAGGTGTGTAATTTGAAAACTTATTTTACGACAATGATGCTAAGAATGAACAAACCATTCACCTTGGTTGTAATTTAATAAAGGACTGATCACCCGGTATTTAATTAGGCGGGGTGTCACAGATATCTAACGAGAAAACAACAACGACTAATTTTGACTCGTTTGAAGTTTCGCTCGATCCCGTATCTAACGAGGTACTGTAAAATCACGTTAGAACATTTTAAAATAATTTTTTTAGTTGAAATTTAACATCCAATAATAAAATCTCCAAGGCTAAAAATATATACATAATCAGACCTGAGAGATACTCAAAATGTGAAGATGAAAACGAGCACGATGATATAATCTCTGAAATTTTATCGCTACGTTTTAATTCAACCACCTCAAAGGCTTGAATGGAAAACATAAACCCTAACCTATGAATCAAAATATTTTGTTCGGAATTAAGCTAATACATACAAATTGACTTAATTGAAAATTTATCCTTACAATATGGAGGCGGTAGAGTAAGGTGTTGTTTGTTTTTACCCCTTACATCTGAATATGAATCCTTGGACTTACGAAGTACCAAATATTGTTTAGTTTTTAAATAATTAAGATTTTGAGGAGTATTTTTAATTTAAATAACTAAGAGGTAAATGTAAAATTGGTGTAAATACATTCATTGAGAGTTTCATTCATGTATAAAATAAACATAATTTTCGAATTCAGATTAAGAAAATGCGCTTATGGCAATTATTGTGATTTGCCGTGAAAAAAGAAGCGCGACAACAAAACATTGCCCTTATTACGCCTAATTAAGGTATTGTTTATTTTTAAATCGTGTTTATTTTTTTAAAGGATTAAGAGAACAATGACTATATTTCCTTCTGAATAATTAAGAGGTACATTTATGTATAAAATCTAAATTTGAAGTCTGAAACTAAAGTTTGAGACATAAAAAAATAAACATCTCTTTTAGATACAAATTTCACGCTTGAGATTTTAAATTTCAACATCGGGATCGAAAAAACAAAAGCAAAATAGGGTAAAAACGAGTATAATTAATTATGGGTGTTTATAAGGGCACCACAAAACTTACTTCAAAATACCACAACTATTTTTTTACTCCAAAATACCACTTAATTTAAATAGTCACTTTAAAATACCACCAAAGGTCCACCACATATTTAAAGTTTAAAAAATCATTTTCACACTTTCGCTCCATCTCTTTACACATTCAAACCTTCAAACCCTTCATCTTCAAGTAACGATTAAGCTAATCAGGTTGGTAAATTAAACAAGAAAACTTTTCATCTTCAAATCAATCAAACGAGTTAAACCTTTGGATGATACATCAAACTAATATATATAATATTACAACCTTTTGTCTTTTTACCAAACTATTGAAAACGATTTTCTTTACCAAAGTTTTTTTCGGCCCAAGGTTGGATCAAAATCACAAGGTTATTTACCTGTTGGATCGAAATCGTACCCTTACAAATATCACAAGGTTTGAAATGGATCAACCCATTGGTTATTTAAATTAAAACGAACTTTATGATGTTTATATTATGTTGAAATCAAAACGAAATATTGGAAAATTTTATTGGACGACCTGTTTGAATTTTAGATTTCGAGTAAAACTAGGGTTTCAATCGGTATAATCATGACAATTTACTTGCATTGATTAGTCATGTTTATAACGAATCAATGCATTCTGAATTAGGGCATCCATTCCTTACCATTATCCCGAAATATATTACTTATTTCGCTTTGTTTATACCGATCAAATCAAAATGAAATATATTACTTAATTCACTTCATTCGTCATTTTCACCCTGAATGGATTCATATATTTCGTTATCTGTATGCCGAATGTAGACCATCGATTCACTATGTTTATGCCGAATGGATTCAATTATTTTCGGTATGTTTATGTCGAATCCTACGTGCACATTCGTTATGTTTATGCCGAAAGCACATTGAATTATGTATTGTGTTAAGCTCTAACTCTCTTAATGTTTACAACAATTCAAGACTTATGTTTATGATTTTTTTTCCACAATACATTGTATAGGTTTATGTACATGGTATATGTTTATGTTTACCCCATAAATTGGTTTAGGTTTATGTTTATGAATTATGTTTACCCCATTATACTCGTCAGTGTGTAAATTGATTTAATGCAAGTCTACTATGGATAACCTAGTATCCTACTCTCGCAAGAACTGCAAGACATTTACTTCCTCTGAGAGGAAGTGTCGAGAAGAGATCCATGCTCTGTCTACTGCATTTGTCCCGGATGTGATGGAGGTGGATGCCCCAGTGGTGGAGGAGGTAGCGGTTGAGGAGGTTATTGTTCATGACGAGCAGGTTGTTATTGAGGATGAGACTGAGGGTGAGGATGGGGATGAGTTTGAGGATGGGGATGATGTCGAGGTTGAGGAGGAGGCTGAGGAGGGTCAAGAGGCGGTAGAGGGTGATGCCAAGCCAGAGTATGTTGCTCCCTAACGGACTGATAACCCATTTAACATTTTATACAAGATCGCAATACCATATAACCAAAAGAAAAAGGTGTCTGAAGAAGGCACCTCTACTGCGACATACGGGGCCCCCGCCCATCTTAGCCTATTAAAACATTTCAAGCAACATGTGGCCTATTGTATTTGGACTGGTTCAATGGTAATTTCATTTCCCTTCAATGTTAAATCATTAATGTTTTAAATTTTCCAATGCTTTCATAAACCTTAATAAACATTTTACTTATATTGTAGGTGGAGCGGGTGCCGTTATTGTGCATCAATCACTGGACGAAGATCAAGGAGTGGCAATTCGGTGATCTTTCTACAAGTTTATAAAGGAGGGTTCAAAAGGCTAAGTTGGGGGGCTTATCTCATCTAGCCATCGTTATTTAGATTATGTCGAGAGGTGGCATCCGGAGACTAACACATTTCATATGCCATTTGGGGAGATGACAATCACCCTCGACGACGTATCGACGATCTTGGGTGTTCCTATTGTCGGATCACCTCTTTATAACCCGCAGTCTGCAGTTGAGGAGGAGGAGGACGTAGTGGTCCCGTCACTTGTGGACTTAGTGGTGGAGTTTCTAGGAGTGAGTAGGGAAGTTGCCATGGAGTAACGTGGCGAGCATGCGACCGTCGTCTAAACTAGCTCACTGCGAAAGAGGTCACGTGACGCTAATACATCGAGTGAATACAAATACTATAGCGCTATGGGCTACTTGCTCTACATTATCGAGTGCACAATTTTCCCCGATATGACAAAGAACAAGATTTCCATGCTATACCTTCACGTTCTTAGAGACATGAAGAAGGTGGGGAAACTAGCATGGGGATCCTAGCGTATGTGTATAGGCAACTGGGCCTTACCTCTCATTCAGGTGTGAGGCAAATGAGTGGTTGCCACTCTCTTATACATGTAACTAAAAACACACATTCATATTTTGATTATGTACATCTATCTAGATTCTAGGGTTACTTATCCATTTTATGAAGCTTCATAGTATAGCGGGATTATGATTTGTTTGGAGGTGGGGGAGCCCTATTACCCTAGAAGATGCCTTAGACAAATGGGATGGCTACAAATCATACCGCGTGACCCAATGTCACCCTTGAAGGAGAATAGGGGAGGCAAGGCGGCTCGGTACAAAGTTAAATTCGATATGTAAAAGTGGTACCAAGAAAACTAGTAAGACCACCTTTTATCCAAGAAATCTATGTATGTGCCGTATCTAGCCTGTGGGATTGTAGCAGTGATTATATGGTTTGGTTCATGTCCAAATCCCATCCTAGAGTCCAAAACCCCAAGTTCCGCAGAGTAAAACAACAGCAAACGTCGTTGGTAAGTTTTTTGTCTAAACTTCTTCTGGTATTATATATATGTAATTATATATAAGTTTTTTTGTCTAATCTAATCCCACAGTGTTATTATCTGTTCCATAGGCGAACGAGGTGCGCAAGGCTATGGACTTAATAAAGAACAATATTGATGATGGAATTGTTGTTGATCCGACCAAATTAATTGCACACGATGTGCAAGCCTACGATATCCTAGTTGCGGCCATTGGGGTAGGCATGTCGGTTGTCATTGAGGAGTGTGTGGCAAAGAAAAGTAAGTCCAAAGGCAAGGGAAAAGAGAAAGTAGTTGAGGGGTCGCATAAAAGTAAAAGAAAGAAATAGGTCGGATGTCATTGAATATTTATATTAAAGTGGAACAACATTGTATGAATGTTTGGTTTATTGTTTAATTGTAATATTTATTTATAAATGTGCAATTATTTTGTTGGTTGTGGCTTATTTTGTATAAACATCCCTAATTGTTGGTTGTGGATTATAATTTATTAACTCCCTATTTGTGGATTATAATTCGGCATATATATAACGAACCACTCCAGAGGAAACTTTTTACGGCATATATGTATTGGAGAGTGATGTCCATTCGGCATGAATATAGCGAAATAAGGATACTAATTCGGCATATATATATCCCGAACCAGTCCTGGATACAACTTCATTAATTAATTACAACAATCAATCATACAACTTCATTAATTAATTACAAATCCTTAAAGCACAATTTCGGTAATTTTAGGGTAAGTGTATCATGACTTTTTTTTATGGGAATAGCTATTCCCACACCCTCCATAAGTTCCCCACACCCATTGAATAATAAATGACAATTGTGCCCTTAAATTTATAAAATCTAAATGTCCAATTTTTTCACCTCCAACTAAAATAAATACATTTGATAAAAACAAAAAATTATATTTTCAATAAAAAACTGTTTTTTATAAATAATAATAAAAAACTGTTTATAAAACGTAAAATGTTATCTATTTGTTTTATTAAAAAACTGTATATAAAACGTAAAATTTATTTTTCTTAAGAGACTGTTTTATTAAAAAAGTGTTTTTTTTTTATTTGCAAATTTTATTTTTAGTTAAAAACTACTTTTTTTTGTACTACATTAAAAATAATCTTTTTACTATTTTGAAAAAATATTGTCCGCGACAGCGGTATGTAGGGCTGTAAATCGCGCTGGGTGAGCCGGGCTTGGGGGTGCTCATGCTCGGCCCGAACTCACTTACCCATGCTCAAGCTCGAACTCAGCCCGAATTGCTCATAAATATTACGGGCTTCGGGTCGATTTCGGGCAGGGCCGATTTCATTTTTTTTGTTGAAAAAGTTTGAATTAATTATTTTTTCTTGTATTTCCATCATGGACAAAATTAAACATTAAAATCTAATTGATATTTCATGAAATAGATTGTATAATTATGAAATGTATTAAATTAAAACAAGAAAAATAAGAGTGAAAACCTACAAATGCCAATTAAATTTCATACATTTAGCAAAATTTGATCACTAACAAAACCCTATTGTGACTTGAGCAATTATTAAATCAAATACCAATAAAGAGATTAACAATAAAATCACAAAGTTGAAAATCACATGTAATCTAATGTATTATGACAAAAGATTGTTTTTTTAAAAGTAGTAAATGAAATTTAAAAAACGAAACCTAATTAAACAATGTTAACATAAGTATGTTATATTATATAAATTATTTATTTATTTATTTATTTATAAATATGAAGTTCGGGCTTCGGGCCCAATTCGGGTTGACAAAGTTCGGCTCAAGCTCGACCCGAAATTCATTCAAGCTTGAAATTTTGGCTCAGGCTCGGCTCGACTCAAACTCAAATAAAGCGCGACCCGAAAATATCAGGCCGAACGGGTGGGCTTCAGGCCTTGGGTGCTCAATTTACAGGCCTAGCGGTATGTATAGGCGGTCCGATCACCTATACATACCGCTGGCGCGAAGCATTTTTTCTAATATGTTGGTCCGCGCCAACGGTATGTATAAGTGGTCGGACTGCCTATACATATATACCGCTGACGCGGACCATTTTTTATATATTAAAAAGATTATTTTTAGAATAGTAAAATAAACACTTTTTAACTGAAAAAAATAAATAACGAAACATTTTTTTTAAATAAATAAAAAAAATAGTTTTTAACTAGAAATGATAAAAGGAATGTCCATTTTTTAAATAAATAACGAAACAGTTTTTTATCAACGTCCATTTAAAAAAATAATAATATGTTTTTTTTTATAAATAACATAGTGTTTTTAAAATGAAAAAATAACTATTATATATTCAGAATATTAAAATTTTAATTTTCTTGAATATTAGGATTTTTATTTTCAAAATATTATGTTTTTATTTTTTTCATAATTTTGTTTTTTTAAAGTAATAGATTTTTTGACAAAAGATTACATTTGTTCAAATCATATATGCATAGAGGGTCTTTTGATATTTTAGTATTTAAATATTAAAAAGGGTGTGGGGGAAGACATAGAGGGTGTAGGAATAACTATTCCATTTTTTATTTATTTTTAAAAAAAATATTATTTAAAATTTAAAAAAAAAATTAAAATAAAAATTTTAATTTAAAAAAAGATATTTTTTTAAATGAATATTTAATGATCGTGTTAATTGAGAGGGAGAAATGAATGTGTGATAGTTGTAACTGGAAATAAGAAAGGTTAGTCTGGTAATAAGATAAATTGCATTGTTTTCACCTGTTAAATTATTCACTTTTCCCATGATTTAAAATGGTTAAAGTTTCACTTCACTTTTCACCATTTCATTTTATTTCACCATGTTAAATGCCCAACCAAGCACATATTTTATCTAGGTGAATTATTTTTTAACGCGGTGAAAAATATTTCACCACGAACCAACTGGACCCTTAAAGATAAGAGAATAAGGGATTTTTTGGTACAAAATAAAAAGTTTGGACTAAATGTGTATTAAAACATATTTGAGAAACTTTTTGATATTTGATCATTTTTTTGTATCTTATAGTATTTTATCTCTTCTCTATCTACTACCTAAAAAGAGGGAACTTCCTCTTCAATGGTTAGAAGACTAAACTACCCTCGTTAAATTTAAAATTCCTATTATACCATTAATAATAGTCAACATATCTCTCCCCAATTCATTAGCTCCCATGAAATACTTAGGTTCATTGCATCCCATCTTTCTCATATTCATTCACACATACCAAGCAACCAAATACATTCATGTTCCAACCCTAGAAATCCAGATTCATTTACCTCAAATTTCATTCTCCAATTCACTCACATTCATTCATCCTATCTCTCTCATATTCATTCACGTATATCAACCATCAAAATACATTCATCTTCCAACCCTAACAATTCATATTTACAAATGGAAGCTCAAACAACTATTTAATTGAAAGTCCATCATTTCTTTGCTTCGTTGCTGTCATTTCTTCTGCCCAAATAAAGGTCAATACTCCTAATTTCGTCTATAATTTTTTATTATGTCACCAAAGTATGCATTTATTAATTTGAAGATGAAGACAATTACATAAATTTTATAATTATATATATCTCATTGAAGAATTTTGTCTCTCATTTGAAGATGAAGACAATTACATAAATTTTATAATTATAATTATATAGATTAGGAAGAATTTTGTCTCCTATTTTCATTTTTTTCATGTTTTTAGAGATGTGTACTTATTACATACTCTAAATTAAATGTTAATTTTAAAACAATTATATACATTCACATATGCCTACTGTTTTAAATGTTAATAATTTGAAAATTATGCATTCTGATATAAACTTTTTCGGTACTAAAGATTGTGCCTATTTTTCGTGATTTTCTTCTAATTACGAAAATTTCATTCATGATAATTTTTTTATTAGTTTCTTAAGGTGGAAGTTGAGTACTACAATAGTTGATGGCACTAAGACAAGTACTTAATTTATGGTTTATTGTCATTCTTATATAATTTCTAATTACGAAAATTTCACTCATGGTAATAATTTTTTTTATTATTTTCACAAGGTGGAAGTTCAATATTTCGGGACTTTAGATGAGACAAGTGCTTATATTTATGGTATATTGTCAGTCTTATATAATTTCTAATTACGAAAATTTCACTCATGATAACAATTTATTTTTTCCGTAAGGTGAAAGTTCACTACCGCATACATTAGTTGATGACACTAAGACAACTATTTACTTTTTGGGTTTATTGTCATTCTTATATAATACGATGTTCTTACTCTTTACAAGTATGTTAACAGTAGTAGGAATGTAATTTGATAGTTCGTAATAAATTGTTATCATTTCACTCTTTCGTAAGTAATTGTTAATTGAAATCTTGTAGGATATTTCAACATCGGTGGTACACGCTCGAATTGTGAATCTGAGAGTGAAGGAATTTCACTTTTGTTTACGTGGTATGTGAAGTACTTAATACCATATTGAAACTGTTTCGTATAATTTATATTCGAGATGGTAATATATTTCGTTTGAATTTTTGTAGGATATTGTCAATATTTCTTGTAAAAGATTGGACTTTCAATCTCATAGTGAAGGAATCTCAATTTTATTTATGAGGTAATTACAATTGATTAATGTATGATTGCGAATTTACTTATCATTTTTTATTTAATTTACTGGCCATTATGAAACCAATTGAAGAAATATGTAGATGAGCTAAAAAATTTGCATACATTTTATAATTTCTAATTTGTAGCTTTTCTTGTCTTTGTCATGGAAAAGAAACAAAATTAAAGAGTTAGGAAACAAATTACATCATATCAGTTGAATTATATGAAACACAAACTACGCATGTATAACAAATTATAGAGTAGAACCAAGTAGATACCCAAATCTTTATAAACTAACGAATAACATAATTGTTTGGATAAACAAAATTAAGTCATTGCAATATACATATTTAACTTTTTGATATCATGATGAATGAAACAACCTATGAACCAAAAGAATCAAAGACTCTGATGATTAATTATTTGGTGGACTTTTTTGGAGCAATTAGTACTCAGTGAGTGGAATTTTGGGACCACTAATTTTAAAATGACTTTGATGCAATAACTTACGTATTCATTCATAATTTGTTTTTATATGAGCCGAATATATGTTTTTTAACCTACATTTTTCAAAATATTTTCATTATATTTTTTTAACCTAAACATACGTATTCATGTCTTTAATGCCATTCATTTGACATGTCATCAAGCTATAATTAGGTTTTATTGTTGTTGTTGTATTGACTTTAAAATATGTATAGGTTGATAGGAAAAAGAATAAACATACTAATCTACTTGAAAATTTTAGAATAAAATTATTAACCTTCCCCAAATTAAATTCATTCTTCTTGGAGCCCTAATTTAAGATGGATCTTCGGCCTATAGGTTAACTATCAATATAGTAGTTGACTCCAAGGATATGTTACTGGTATTAGGGGACTGAAACGAAGTACAAATTTCTTGCATTCCCTATCCAATAGTATTTAGAACCAATTGGAAACCAATTGACGAAAAACTGATCTATCTAAGATTGTCTTATGTTCCCACAAACGAAAAAGAAAGGTCTACCACTATTGTTTTATGGGTTAGAATAGGCATTCACGTCCTTGTCCTGAGCCAAATAATTGAAATAATTTTTCTTATACATGATTCGGTAAAATTATGTGTCATTGACTAGATGATAGTAGACAAATTCCATCATAGGTCATAAACAACTATTGTAACGTAAATGTTACGAATCACATTCATTAAAATTTTGTACTTTATCCGAAATATTTAATGAGGTGAGCCTAAGCCAAGCTTCAGCCTGCCGCCTACGCCCGCAAGGCATAGGCCTTAATTAAGGAACCTTTCCCAATTTGAGGCGAATCGCAACATATGAAGCTTTGTTACACCTGGGTCTGGGCATACCTTGGACAAATTCAATACTGCATCAATTTTCCCCCGGTTTGAGATCACTCTGTAATCTTATATACTCCATGTTTTATTTATTGTATGGACAAACGAAGAAAGAAATGAAAGCTTAATCTTCTTCACCTTAGTTTTAAAAAATCCTTAAATGAAGAAATAAATCCCAACCAACATTCCATGAAGTCTAGCTTGATTAGTATGAATTCAGTCTACAATTTCTAGCTGCAATTAATAATAATTTTACTAAATTAACTTAAGAAATATGCTATTATAGTTTTATATAAATCAATGTAACCTGTAGTTTCCCATTGGTCATATCTGTACTTATTGTGTTGGAATACTCAACTAGTTTATGAGCATTCAAAGTTGGGTTTATAGGGTCAATGTGGACTGCTTTATTCCCATTTTTTTTTGCTGTATTCGATCAGATTTCGGTTCTATAACATTAGCCTCCAACTGTTTGAGGATGACAATGCTCAATATAAGCGAAATTTCTCCTTCTTCTATAAAAATGGAGATAACATCCACTGAATTTGGATCTGTAGTGGCTCCATTATGTCAATCAATAGCTGTAGATGTTACTGCTTGGTTCATGGATGTCAATGCTACATTTAGTAACAATTATAGTAACAAATATTCTCCACCAATCATATAACGAACATTTGGGACTACGTGCACTGCCCATGCCTTTATTCTTTTACAATTTTATCCTCTCTGAAGCTAATATTTAGAACTTGAAACAAATGAATAAACATACTTTGAACAGTAGGGTTTGCTAATAGTAATATACAAGAAAACAAAACAATTAAGAATATTGAAGAAACATAAGTTGTCCTCTAGAGTTCCCTTGACCACTTCATTGGGGACTCAATTTAATGATTAAGATTTGGTGAAATAGTATTTGCTGAAGTGTTCGGGGGGAACTCCCAAACACACATGATAAATATACATACTGCTAAGTATGATGAGATTCTTGGTAGCGATCTGCCTAATCAATCTGCCTACAATAAAGATTTTAAGTCTTATATTTATAGAGTAACTACATTTATTTACTTTAATATGTATAATGAATATTAAATTGTAATTTCAGTTCCATATATTTTTGTTAATGACAACATAATCATAATTTTATTTATGATCTTTCTTGCAATACACCAATTGTCACGAATATTTTTTTTTTTAAATTCTCTCGTGAGGCACCAAGTTTTTCCCACAAAAACTGATCAGCCAACCAATACACGAGGTTCACTACAATGACCTTCTTCTAACATGATTATAACAAGTAAAATAGCAAACCAAATCACAATATAAGAGGCACACGCACACAAGATACAAAATTAAAGGAACTCAACTCCCAACCTTTTGTCACACGGATAATTTTTTTTTTTGAAATTCTCCGGTGAGGCACCAAGTTTTTTCCACAAAACCTGATCAACCAACCAATACACGAGATTCACTTTTTTCTGACTTTCTCTAGACCCTTTATGCTGGTCGTATTATCCTTATTGAATGGAAGAGCTTTTAAGGTGTTAGCGGTTTGTCAATTCTCTTTGAGTTCCATGTACATGAATTTTCTCTTTTGTTGACTCCACTGGCTCAACTTATTTCAACTGTGCTTTAACTTATCCTCGATTGCCCTGGAATTTATGCCTCCCCCCTCCCCCCCCACAAAAAATATATTGTTTCTACTATATTTTGACATTTTCCCTCTTTGGCCGACTATGCTTCATATCTAATAGGCTTGTGTCTCCTATTCATTATATTTGGCTCTTCATTCTACTCTCAGAACTGAACTGCAATAGGAATATGGTTTGAATCGTGTTTATTTATACGATACAAAACAACATTCGAGAACATCAAACTCTATTATTGATTTGCAAATATTCTATCAAGTCTTTCCTCCACTCAATCCCCACTTTTCATCCCTCTGTACCATGTAAATTCATAACTTTAAAACCGAGTTCAATTAGTTTACATATGTCAATCACCTATCTAAAATACGAACCTGTCAATTTGGTAGAATGGTTGTTCCTGTTTTTTTTGCGTTTGACAGAATTTCACTGACACTCCCCCCACCTACCCCCACCCCCACATACACACATACCACGACTAAGAAACGACCTCAGACTATCGTGACTTAAATTACTCAACAATTTTTTATTCCTCCTTACGTCGCTGAACCTCGAGCACCCCATAAAATCCTGTGATTCTCCATGACTGCCATTACAGAGAACATTTTTAATACATATGTTTTGCTCGGACATTTATAAAACTCATTATTTTATCTTATTTCTAATTATCACCCATACAAATGTGTTAGCATAAATGTAAAACCAATTAGTACATCATTATCGCTTAATTGTTTCACACAAATTGTTTACTTAACTTTGTTACCTATGCATAAATTATTGTAAGATTTATGCCCGACATAAAAAAATTGAAAATTGCGAGATTCATATTTATTTATTCAAAATCTCAAATCAAATATCAGGGGCACAAGTAGTATCAATAAGTACGGTGCCCTTATAAGCACCCTTAATTATACAAAACACACAGCGGTGAGAAACAAATTTCAAATGAAAACAAAGACCGCATGAATTATGGCCTGTTTGGTTCTCTATTCTGAAAACTCGATTTAAATGCTGTTTTTAAATATAGTTTTAAAATTCATTTTTTTTGTGTTTATAATTATTGGTGTGCGTTTGATAAACTTGTTTTTAAATACAGTTTTTTAAAAATTTGACAAAATTGGTAAGGATAATGTTAGGGATACCCTTTTTTGTTACCCCCGGCTTCAAAGTGTTGCACCTTGCTTTGTCTTTACTTGTATGGGTCCCGCCAGGGCATAAAAGACAAAGCAAGGTACAACACTTTGAAGCCGGGGGTAACAAAAATGGGTAACAAAAAGGGGTAGCCCTAGTGTTTCCCAATTGGTAAACATGTATATTTATATTATACATATATGTGTATATATATAAACACATACATAAAACTTTCATACATACATGATATATGAATGTATACATATATACATACATACATACATACATCATAAATTATATACATTTACATTTAATATAATGTATTTTTATGATATTTAATGAGGTATGTTGGAGAGTTTAACCACACACACATATAGTGATATTGCATGTATACTTCATAATAAAATTATATACATACATGAATTGATAATGTTTTTTAATACATATATAGTATATGTATATTTATATTATTCAATACATTAATAATACATGTATAAAACTATATAATATTATTATTTAACATATGGATCTTAATATATTATATAATTTAATAATATAAGTATACGTAATTTTGTGTACGTATACATATATATTTTTTATTTATAAGAATTGCACATATATTAATGTATTATGTATGTATATTATATATTAAGGTATAAATGCATTAAAATATTAAAAATGAATAATTCTGAATTGAAAAATAAAAAAACAGAAGTTATAAAACATCATTTTGCTGTTTTCTGAAAAACTTGATTATAACACAGAAATATTATAATTCAGTGTTTAAAAACAGGTTGCCAAACACAAATTTTTACCAGAATTGTATTAAAATACAGAAAACAGAATTATAGTTGCAAACCAAACAGCCCTTAGTCTCCGCCCCTTGAATTTTGAACTATAAGTTGTATTGTATGAACCAGTAATTCTAGTGTTGTTGCAAAGGCAAGAGAAGAAGCAGTGTAGAGAGAAGAAGTTGGTACCATTGTGTCCTCAACAGTTGGGTAAAGCATTGTCGCTACTCATGCTTTTATTTTTTAATTTTTTCCTTTTGAATTTGAAGTGAATGCTTTATCGGTCTCTATGTTGATATTTGGGTAACTAGGTTCGTGCGTAGCGTAGTATTGTTATTGGATTTGGCTCATCCCCATTACACTAGCCTCTATTTCACAAAAAACACACAGGTGGAGGATGTGATGTGTGGCATCAAATTGAGAATAATCCTGGTTTCCAAATGCCATAACATCCAACTATCGATTGGGGGGAAATGTAATGAACAGGAATTAAGTCCCCACTGCTGTTATTATTATTTGTTAGTGGTGTTAAATTTTGCTCATTAATTCGTACATACATTAGAAATAAAGGGTTTGATCATGCAAGTAAACGTTGGCTTAAATATTTCAACTTTACCATGCCCATTCAGTGATTATATATGTTCAAAGCTGTTGATTGTCTTTATTTTTTAAAGCTAAAAAAAGATGGAAATGTATCATTTAGTTCAATTCACTTTCTTCTGCTTTTTGGAGTTTGATGGTTCAATGAGTGATATTGAAATTTGTTGGTAGAAAGGAAACCGAAACCACATTGTCACCATTGTAAAACCACTAAGAAGCCCATTTTGACCTGCCAATTTTCTGGACGGGTTGGCTAGCTTATTTTCTCGGGTTGAGCCCAACCCATTTAAAACCCACGACTCTCCTCTCTCCCTCTCTCTCTCTCTCTCTCTATATATATATATATATATATATATATATAAGAATAAAGCTCCTGTGTTTCACATCTGGGGAGAAAAATCAGGTATGGGTTAAAGAACACAAACACACACATATGGGTTTGTACTTTGTATGTATACATTATATATATATGTGTGTGTGTGTGTCAATAACTATTGGGTTAAGGGCCAACCCGGCCTGAATCCGACTCATATGTGGCATTAACCCGCCCATATTTGTGTCCCAGTCTATCTTGGGACTCGCCCAGACCCGCTCATTTGCCAGGTACTATACTAAGAAATATGTTATAGCGTATTCACTTTTTTCCTTGTCCTTGTCTAGTGTTGTGAATGGGAATTATCTCTCCTGTGTTTATTTTCGGCTGAGAGAGCTTGGTTTTGGGGATTCTCTGGGTTTGTTTACTTGCCATTCCTACTTTGACTTTCTTTGGGATTCACCATCGTTTCCTATTTTGAACCTCATATGATTGTTTGGGAGACGAGCATTACCTCAAGAGTGTGATTTTTTACTTGGTTGGCCCGCCAAAAGTGGAATTAACACTTGATTTCTTCCAAGAAAGAAACCTGACATTTAATTATCTCCTCATTGGTGCATTTTGTGTATAAGGGAAGGGGAAAACTCTGACCACATTCTCTTTCATTGCCTTTTCACTCGTTTATTTGGACAAATTTTTTCGAAACTCTTCACCTGATTAGTATCATCCCTGGGAAATGGAGTGAGTTTTTTTCTTACTAGTTGGGTAAAAGGCAGATATCAGAAGAAAGGAAATGGTTTTGGAGGTGCATTGAGTTTTCTTTAGCATGACAAGTCTAGTAGAGAGAAATTCACAAATTTCTGAGGATAAGGAGCTGGATAAAGAAGAATTATGAGAGAAGATTTAATTTATTTCTTCTCTTTGGGCATATGCTAAAAACAAATTCGAAGGTCTGTGTATCATATAAATCGGAGAGCTGTTTTTTATTTATTTAATTGTTGTGAAGATGGGTGACTATTTTAGGCGTTTGGGTTTAGCTCATGGAATTAAGAGTTTGTGTTTGTTCAGATTTCTAGCTTTAGGCTGTGGGTTTTGTAGTTTCGAGGATTTTTTTTTCTATTTGTTTCTTGACTTGTATTCTTTTCTGTCTTTAATCTCCTGTAAGCTCAAAGATTCGTCACCCTCTCTGTTGTATATAATTTTGATCACTCTTCTATAAAGTTGTCTCTTATAAAAAAAGCACATTACCCTGCCACTTCAGTTACATAATCCACCATGCTACTCGTACTCTAAGTTGCAAGCCCTGACAACTTGGGATACAGTTCCCAGTGGGACATCTCCACACCATAAGTTATACCATAAGCTCATCGTTTGAGAATTTCTATTCACAAAGGAAACATGATTGCTAAAGTCCTTCTGGTTCTTTTGTGACGACCCGTAATTTCTGCACTTGGGATGGCCAATACCGAATAGCGAAATTAAAGTGGGTAATCAATTTAATACACCATTCTAAGTATGAAAGTATAAAATATAAGAGGCCAATTAATATAGAATAATCAAAGTTGATTTTATTATCCATAAAACAATTGCCAAACCATAAAGTGATAACTGAAAAACTAAATCCAATCCGACGTACAACTTGAAATTTTATAGACTAGGAACTAAAATAGAATATGCATAAATAAAATTAAGTCCGATATAAAGAGATACCCTAATGGGACTGAAGCTACAGATTCGAGAGCACCAAAGTGGACAGAGGAGCCTTGCTGTGCTAATCCTGAGGATCTAATCTGAATGCCAATGAAACGTGGGCTGTGTCATTGCAAGTGGTCTCTACATAAGCCCAAACAAGTTGTAAGAGATATAGTTGAATGACATGAAATCCCTAGAGTTACCAAATTCACCACGAGGCTATCACTAAACTCACTCCATGCCCCTAATTAACGTCCCACACATCATCATAACATAGAGAGATGTAAGAAATACTTGGACCGGCACACATCTCGTCACATCACAATTGATAAGGGGCTTAGTAGGCCCACTACAAAGTTCACGAAGGTAAACACAACCTTGAAGGATCATTACTATCATCAAACCTTAGGGCTCCCTCGTCCTACGATCTCACAACCACACATACGAGGTGACTAACAACATACCAACAACTATTCGAATGGAGTAATTAGGGTCGGGTTTATTGACTTATGCAAATCTACTCAACATCCCGCTAGTGTTACGCGATCCATCCTGATATCCCACACAATCCCCGCTGGGAGGCATAGGGTATGCCCCAAGCCATGGCATGCTCAAGCAATTAAACACACTATAACACACAATCATGTCTACCATAAACATCATAGACTATATTTACATCACATCATTAAGAATGATCACCGCAAAACACCAACCCTAAACTACCTTCGTTATCCCCATTCACACACAAGGTAGCTAGTCAATCTACATGTAGTGCTAACGCACGTACTAAGTTGGAATATCATAGTATATTTAAAAGTTACATATAAATTATAGATTTTGGGCACTTATGTTTAGGATTGTCATTCAAACAATTGTATTATTGAATAGCTTATTCAGGGCATGAAAAACGGATATAAGAACGATTTTGTGCGGAATTATCTACGCAAAGTTATACATATGCGAAGTTTGTCAAAAGTTATAATGGATTAAACCGGGAACATATCAATTTATTAATTAAAGGTATTTTTTCCATGATATTATAGTAAAAAAGTACATCAATATCATGTGTAAAAGATTAAAGCATCAAGTTAAGGTTTCATGATTTGATACATCGGTATAATAAATTAATCTCATCTATATTTTAAGAATTTTTATTTCATTCAAAAGAGAATTCTAATTATAGTTAGGTCTAGGTTAAAGTTATAACTAACTTACTAAAAGTTATAAATATCACACTAAACTTGCCTTAGATCATGATTAAAAGATTTATCCGCTTGTTGACGTGGTCTCCAACTCTCTCCTCGATCAAATCTCCTCTAACTCTCCATGAGATCGAGAGATGATTAAGAATGTGTAGGGGTTTCTCTAGGGTTCTTGTTTGAGTTTATATTGTGAAAATTGGTTCATCACATTGTCAAAATCACTTGAAACGTCAAACCTCGCTCAACCCTCGATATATCAGTATCTCCCAGATCTCATCCGACCTTTTTAAGCACTTTTAAGGCTTTCAATCAACTCATCCAAGCCCTCACACTTAGCTTAATGACACGAACAGACCTAATAACAACCAATACCTACTAGTTTTTAAATCTAAACATGAACTAATTTTGAACCTAAACAATTCAACATATAAAATACGCATAAGCAAATAACATCTAACTCTCACGCACACAACGGGGGAACATAGGCCATTATGTACGATTCCCAAACGTAGTATGAAGTGCGTCAAGCGAATATTTGAACAAGCAAACCCTCGTGTATATACCTTTAGTCCTATATTTGTAAAGCCCAACGACTTACGAATCCTCACACACCCTACAACAATCAAAATTTACTAAATGCAGGAAATCAAAATTACTTATGAACCTTCTTAAATTAATGGGTATTACAGTTTCCCAATGAATTTCCGTAGCTCAACTCTTTAAGCTTAAGTTAAACCAAAAGCGGGCCACGACTCACGTCCTCAAACTCCCCTCCTTCATCACAAAAGAAGCCGATCTTGTTAACATGGATGTCTCGTGAGGGCGTGGAGCTCTCTTTTCTTAATCTTTGAACCTTTTGTTGAGGCCTTATAACAAGATGTTGCTAGGGTTTGTAATTATTTTGTTGAATTTTTGCGAACTTGTGTTGAGGGAGTAATTGTATCTTCTTTTTGTTTCTTGTGTTGGTGAAGCTTCTTCGTTTTTAATATATTTGACTCATCCATGTTTATTTGTTTGTAGCTTTTATTCTTTTTTCTATACATTAGGTGTATAGATTTTGCTCCCCTAGGCGTTTTGCAATATACTACCTTTTGTTCATGAAACCTAAAATTACAATTAATAACAAAGTTGGAAAACCAAGCAAAAAAAGTTGTGTGACACCTCGACTAATTAAATACCGGGTAGCTACTCCTTTATTCAAATTAATTCAAAATGTCAAGTTGGTTCAGTTCGTAGCATCACTGTCGAAAACGTTTTAACAATTACTAGCCACTTATTTAAATCCGATTAACATACAATCCATTTAATTTAATGAAATACTAATACCACAACCACATTACAGTCGCAATAGAAAAACAATGTAATAAACTGAATCTGGAGGAATACTCCTCACAACAATACGAATACTGAAATAAACCAAATACAAAGTCTGAATCATAAATTAATTACATCCCAAAATCTGAAATAAAACTGAATAAGTAAGATGTCTCTAAAAGAGAAGGGGCGACATGCCCAACAGATGAGTAAATCTAAAAATAGAGTCAAGATAGAAAGTGGAGGCGTCTACTATCGAGGTCCTGTAACTTCCATAGCAGCTACAGCACGTCACCGGAATGGAACTCCTACACTTGGTGTCCTTGTGGCTGGACACTTAAAAATGATTTATAAGAAAATAGATTTGAAAGCAAACGGGTCAGAGCCCGAGTGTGAAAACAGTTTAAAATACAGCAAGTGTTTAATATAATTAAACAGTGAATATAAAGTACATGATAGTGCGTGCACTCACATGAGTTCCTCACCTCTCAACTAATTGTGCACTCCTATCGTACCCGTACCCGTACCCGTTCTAGTTAATCCCATATCTAACTAGTCCAATACACAATCTAGCATTACTATACGATTCACAATTTAATTCCCGACATCGTAATTTAAACAGAGAGTTTTACTTTTCTTCTTAGTTCCCAAAATTAGTAATGCTAATCACTAGAGATTTTCCATTTATAACTCTATTATAATGTTGCTATTATTCACACTTACATATATACATGACAGTTCATCTCAATTAACAGTATATTATTCTCATCATAAATATACAATACTGGCACCCCGAGACTAAGCTGCGGTGCACACTTACTCTGCTATCAAATCCCGGTACATCACGTACATAAGGACTACGTATTCCGAATCTCTCAGGAATCATTTTCAATAAACAACAATCACACATAATGGAGGCGAACATAGTTCACATCACATGGGTCACGCACATACCTACGCTCCCATGATCAACAGACTTATTAACTTCTCAATAAGTCCTTCTCGGATATATGTCCTCGAGGTACCAACCTAAATCCCCCCGTAGGCACACAAAGATTAGATGGCCCTGATCGAACGCCGACCTCCCGTGATAGCAAGTATGGTAGGTATGTTATACACAGATAACCACATATACTAAGCATTCACACTTCTTAGATATCTCAATATTATTAGAGGTATATTTTACATTTCTATACCGTCAGTAAATGTTGCACGATTACAAATCCCCGAATAATATACATTAAAAGTTATCAACCCTTCTCACGTCGTAATTTTAGTTACATGTTTCTTAACCCATAAATGTCATCCCGTTTGCTACACAATTCTAAGTTTTACTCCTCAACGTACTCCAATCTCACAACTATGCCCACTAGTCATCAAGGGAAGGTTAGCACTCAAATAAATAAGTATATTGGAGGTTAGAAATAAAATCAGGCCTAAAAGGCCATTCTGTCAACTCGTTAGAAATCTCGTTCGAATGAGGTCGTTCGAACGAGTGTCGTTCGAACGAATGTCTTCGAACGAACTACCAACTCGTTAGAAGGGACACTGTCATCTCGTTAGAAGCTCGTTCGAACGAGGTCGTTCGAACGACCTGGGCAGGTCTTCTAACGAGATGGCAGACTACGCCCAGAAATCTCCCAATTCGTTTTTCTTCCTTTTTCTCTTCTCTAAATTCATCCTAAGATTATCCCAATAGCATTTTTATATTCTTAAACTACTCTAAGTCCTCTTAGGTCACTTCTTAACATATTTTTGGGGTTAATTCCTCCTAATCAACATGCAATTTTCATTAATCACCAAATTTTACCCCAAACCCTATGAACATGAACCCATAATTTTATTGTGTCTAATTACTCATCATAAATCCGTTTTTAAATCATCATAGTCAAGTTTTTTGGATATTAAATTCGTCCATAGTCATTCTACATGCAATCCCTAACCCAACTTTAGAATTTCTATAACAATTTCCTTAGGTTTTCCTCAAAACTTTCAAGATAAAACAGTTCCTACACTAAACATGGAAGAAATATTCAATGCACTGAAAAATATCAAATCACTTGCCTTAGATTTGTTCTTCAGATGTGTTGCCGGTGTTTCAAGGTTGATTCTCTCCTTTTTCCGGTCACAAATCCTTTCCAATTGTGATGATGGGGAGATGGTTTGGTATAGGTCCTCTAGCCTTTCTTCTAATTTCTCTCAAAACTTCCGTAGCCCACTCTCTCACTTTTGGCTGATAATGGCCTTAGTGGCTTCCTAAATAATTTATAATTAACTCCTAAAATTCGTAGGTTTTAATCCCCTAATTTTTAAAATTACCAAAATACCCTTCTAGGTTGCCGGTTTGGCCTAAAAATGCCCCGGGGCCCAAACTAAACCCCCGGCTAGTGTTTCTGACTATTTCGACTCTTCCGAACACGTTGGCGCACTCAAAATGACCATTCGGTTGATAAAAATATAATTCACTTTTTAATTTAAATAATTTCGTTCCTGACGCGACTGACACGCGCGTCCCAACTAAGTTTCCCAAATTGTCGTATTTCTTCCTCGTGACAATTTAAATATTTTTAATACTCATATATTACCATACATACTCAGCAATATTCAACTTTAACATCATAATCAAATACCAACTCACATCTCGCTAGTATTTATATCCGGATTAATTCCCAATTAATTCTCATTTAATTTAATTAATCCCTTAAATAAAAATCAATAAAATTACGGGGTATTACAGGTTGGTTGTGAATTATATGGTCGAGTTTTATGTTTTAGAAAATGTTTTATGATATCCCACCTCAAATATTCAAATTCCTTAAGCTTCATGTCTTAGGCTAGGTTTTCCATGCATTGGGCAACACACCTCAAGCCTAAAGAGTGTTAGTACCTCGTATTCGTTACTTGAAGAATAAAGACATATATACACTTTTTTCCTTTTTTTTTTCATCTTGATACATGCCCTTTGGGGTGAAGTTATGTTATTGCTATCTTGTTCTGGTTCACTTATCTAAGGGCCGGAGGTTTTAGTATTCATTGTGATAATGATTTATCTTTTGTTTATTTAACTTTCTTTTTAGTTATATTTATGATTGAGTAAAAGGAATAATTTTTCTTATTTTAAGTGATAGGTCGTGAAGAGTCACCATTACATGATAGTATGGTTTTGAGTAGCAGTTGGCATATCGAATTAATACTCAACTCAACTCAACAAAGCTTTTCCTAATTATTTGGGATCCGCTACATGAATCATATTTTTCCATTCCGTTCTGTTCAGTGCAATATTCTCGGTTAAACCGCATGATATCATGCCTTTTTTACAATATCCCTAGGTTTACCTCCACCCTAGCGTTACCATCAATACTAACTAGGTCACTCTTCCTTACGGGGGAATATTGGTCTACGTTTGACGTGTCCAAACCATCTAAGCCGATTTTCTCTATATTTATCTTTTATAGGAGCTATTTGTAGTATTTCATGAATATGCTCCGTTCAAATTTTATCCTTTCGAGTCTTACTGCACATTCGTCTTACCACACTCATTTCTTACACATTTTATTTCTTGGTTTTCCAACACTCCATCCTTTATAACATGATATGTTTAATGATTGTCCTATAGACCTTCCTCCGTAACTTAACCCAACGATCCCAACCTATCCAATCTGCTTTAATCCTATAATCCTATGAGTAACATCATCACTAATATCTTTATCTCTTTGGATACTCGAGGCTAAATAACGGAATTGATTTTTAGATATCTCTTGACCCTCAAGTTTCACCACATCCCCATTTGTCCTCCTATTATTACTAAAATTGCACTTCACACACTTTGTTTTAGTCTTACTTATTTTAACCCTCTTCTTTTTTGGGTTTCTCTCCATACTTCCAATCTATCCTTTTTCCCTGCTCTAGTTTTATCCATTAAACAATATTATCCGCAAATAACATACATCGTGGCACCTCATGTAATGCCTGTGGCCTTGCCCTATCGAGGGGTTGATCCACTTAAACTCACTCGATAATAGTTGAGAAAAATCTTTATTTAGGGCAACCTTACTAGGCCGCGAACTTTAAGTAGGCCTAGGCCTCCCAAGTATAATTATTATTACCTCATTCATTTTGAATAACCAGACATACAGTAATAAACTAAATCTCAAAATAAACAACCACAGACACAGTCCTCAATACATGCATTAGGAAGTTAATTGGTTTGATACAACAAGCCTTACAAACCAACATGTCTAAACAAAGTGTTGGCTAGAAGTGGATATAAAAATTCTTAACAAAATCTGTTATAACTCAAATCTACCCTCTCAAATCCCTTCTACTCTACGGTCTCTAATCCTCTCCTCATCCTCTCATCCTAATAAGTATATGCATATATAACAGAGCTACGAAAAAACAATGAAAGCAGGATATATATATGACAAGTTTAAATACAAAAAGAGAAACCCATTTCCCAATACCCAACTTCAACCTCAAAAGCAACAAAGAATTATTGATTAAGAGCTCAAACCTCCCAAATAAAAAACTCTGGTATCCCATGGCTCAATCTCCCTCGGTCTACCACTCCCCGCTTTCCCCCAAGGCTCAATCTCTATTAGTTCACCAAAATTCATCGTCGTTCGCAGTCATTAGTCGGACCTTAGACTTCACGACTTCGCAGCCTTATTTGGGTTTCTTTTGACCCAGCCATGCCACAGTCCGCAACTTCCAGGATGAGCGATCCGCGGTCTGTTGTTAGCTCCACATCCTTAGCCGAGCTATGCCCGGGGTTTAAGCTCCATAACTAGCCCAGGATCAATCTCCCCTCTTGAGCTGGTCATCTAACCTCAAGCACAAGGCAGGAGGCCTCGCCCAACATAATGACTTGGCCTGGCATATCAATGCCACGACCTCGACATCAAAATCTAACGAATTACGTAACAAGGTAAGGCATAATTGTGTAGCGCCTTCACAACATTAAGGAAGGAGTTAGATCTCCTGAACAAAAACAATAAGGGGTATTTCAGTAAAATGAAAGTTTTATCCCGAAAACGATTTAAAACCTAGATTTTCGAAGATCTGCATGGAAAACCCTAATAAATTTTCTTTGAACACATGAACGTTTCCTAACAATTTGGATTCTAACTTCTATTCACCCCTAACCTCATAATATAAAATTGGATGAACAATAAAAATCTATGACCATCTACCCACAAACTCAGATTAATACAAGAGGTCTCATCTTAGTCAACAAAACCATGGAAATTAGGGTTTATAAGAAGGAAGAAAGGGGTGAGGACGGAATTCCTTACCAAAGGACTTAGTCCGATAATGAACAGTAGTGTTCCGCCTCCTTTGACAGGTTTCCTCCGCCTATGCATAGTAAAACTCATTGGCTTTAAATTGATAGCGAGCCCTATTTGCCCTCAAATTTAGAGTGTTGGTAATAATTCTAGCAGTTTTGGGAATAGAGCCCAGGTGCGCTATTTTTTTTTTTTTTTTGGGGGGGGGACTTTGGGTTTTAAGTATGTCACTACTTTTCCCCAAACCCCCTTTCAAAAACGCTTTTAGAAGCTCTAAAACTTGGTTTGCAAGAAATAACCTGATTGGTCCACGTCATTAATCCACATGCTGGGTTTCTTTATACCTCCGATGTGTAAACTCCGCGGCCTTGCAGCTTGAGTAATTCCATCGTAGGCCTAGCAATTATCCTCGACCTTTGCCTTACGCACACGTTCGCGATCAACAAGGTTTAGGCCATTAATTTGGGTCAAAGACTTTATTGACCAAGACTTCAATATAGGCTGCGGCCATTATAGTATTGTCCATGGCTTCCACAACGCGCCGTAGCCTCTTATGGTTTGGGTCGTTACAATCTCCCCAACTTTAGGAAATTACGTCCTCGTAATTTAAAGATAAAGAAGTAAAGTTTAATTCATACCTCAAAATAACTGCGGGTTTTTCTCTCTGATGGCGGACTCCAGTTCCCACGTTGCTTCTTTGTCCGACTTGGTTGCTCCAAAGAACTGTTACTAAAGAAATTTTCTTCGTCCTTAACATGTCTAAGGTCTCCACTGGGGTCTCTTCATAACTCAAATCTTTGCGGATCTCTATGGGTTGGTGGTTGATAATGTGAATGTGGTTTCTAACATAATTTTGTAACATTGATACATGAAAGACGATGCGTATGTGAGTCAATTTTGGGGGTAAGGCAAGCCTAGAGGATGACTTCCCGATCCTTTCAAGTACTTCAAAAGGCCTCATATATTGTGGGCTGAGTTTGTGTAACACCCCGCCCTCATCCGGGGAGAGCGGAGCGCTACTTGATAAAACTAAACTAAATCCACAATCAACAAGGTATAGAGCATCTAAATAAAACCCACAAAATAGAATAAAAGAATCCACTAATCTCAATCTCTTCAAATTAAATACAACCAAGTCTCTCGAAATAATACAACTATCTATCTCGAAAGAAAATAAATCGCCAATGCTCTATACATAAAAAATAAATACAAATCTTCTCATGAATACTCTCGAATATTCTTCCGAAAATAATCTTCGCTAAAATCCCCCAAATCCAATCCAAAGCGCCCAAAATCCGCGCTGACCTGCCACTAAAAGAAAATATGGGGAAGTACACAATACGACATGAAAGATGCTCAACAATATATTAGCGGTGAATAAAACGTAACAGTACGAGTACGAATATTCAAATCAAATGCGAATCTCAATAGCATTTTATTCAATACAATTTCTCAACAACACATTAATCCGAGTCACCGGGCCTCACCATATCGCGCCATACTTTATCAAGTAGTCGGAACAGGAATCTTGACGAGTGCCCAACATCAGTGCCATATTAAAATTTCATGACAACATGCCCAACACAATAATAATACCACATGAATCAAAATCAGATTCCAACAATAATTTCCAGATTCCAAATGAATTTGCAATTCAAATATGAGTCAATAACCACAAGAAAACAAAGGGAATAACACTCGCGAGATTAAGGAGCATATTGTGTAAAACCCCATACCTCTAAATCATCACATGAATCATCACATAAAAATTAGCCTCTAAATCTGATCGCACCATCATGTTCCTCTCGCGAAAATAATCAAATCTCGTTCTAGCCCAAACTCGAGAAAACACCAAATAAGCCTTCTAATCTAAGGTTGAAATCTTGAATAAGTTTGGGGCTATGGTTTGTAGATGAAAGGGAGTAGTTTTGGAGAGGTCTTCTGGTTAAAAAGTTTGAGAAAAAGTGATTTGAAAAGCCAAGCCACGAATTTGTTGATATATAAAGGATTAAGAGTTTGATTAAGAAAAGAGTTCTAATCGGATACAAATACTCGAAAAATCATTACAGACGATCGGACCGTCGGAATGCATGAAATTTTAGTATGTTGTAGCGATCAGCGAGACAGGACTGCTGTGAAAAATTCAGCTCGATCGGACGGTCGGATTTCTAAAAATATTATTTTTTTCTAAAGAATTTTATGTTTTGAGGACTCATAGAGAGTTTTATGTTTTGGGGACTCTTCTATATAATAAAAATTCAATTAAAACTCCATTTTAATTCTGATTCCAATTCCGTTTGAAAATTTATTTTCAAATATAAAAAATCATCATTTTAAATTATAAAATCCAAAATTTCATTTTTCTCCGATTTCAAAAATTAATTTAAAAATTCCCATTTAAAAAATCCGGGTCGTTACAGCTTGCCCTTCTTTCCAAACCTTTCACCCGAGACTTTAAGAACAGGATGGTCCCCGACCGCCAATACTACATCTCTTCTCTTGATATCGGACCAACTCGTCTGTCCACTTTGTGCACTCCGTAGCCTTAACTCTTTACTGTATTACTTTTATCTTGACTGCAGTCTGCTCCACCAATTCTGGGCCAGAAGTTGTCTTTCTCCAACTTCATCCCATCCCAACTCGTTGCTGTGGCATATTCTCCCATATAATGCGGTGTAAGGAGCCATTTAAATGCTAGCTTGATAACTGTTATTGTAGACAAACTCCACTAAGGTTAGGTGTTATTCCCAACTTCCACGGAAGTCTAATACACAAGACCTCAGCATGTTTTCCCAAGTTTGATTTGTTCTCTTAGTTTATACATCTGTCTGTGGATGGAAAGCCATACTAAAATCTAGCCGCGGCCCCATAGCTTTCTCAAAGATTTTCCAAAATCTTAAGGGCTCCGTTTGTTTGTCAACAAAAGTTAAGCGGGAAAATGATTCCTGGGAAAAGTGAAGTGAAGTGAAATAAAGTAAAGGAAAAGGAAAATTATTTTCTTGTGTGTGTGGCAATAGCAGGAAAGCTGCAAGAAAATTATAAATAATTTTGTTTATATACATATACACATATGTAGTTATAATTTTATAATAAATAAAAGTATTATAGATTTCTTATTTCAACCACTGGAAAATATGAATTATATAATAAACATCCATTTAACTCGAGCATTACTAAATATGAATAAAAAGATTATGAACATTCATAATCAGTAAAGACATCAATATATAGTGGATTATTATGGATATTTATTGGTAAATATTTTAGTACTAGTTGTAACAACAATAGTAATAATAAAAGTAAAAATAATAGTAATAATAATTTACATGGTAATATATTGCGTATTATTATGAAGATTTATTAGTAAATATTTTAATACTAGTTGTAACAACAATAATAATAAAAGTAAAAAATAATAGTAATAATAATTTACATGGTAATATACCAACTTTCCTTGAACTTTCTTGCAAAATTCTAGGTCTTTGTTAGATGTGTTTTGTGAGAAAGTTTTTCCCGCAGGAAAATTTTAGAATAATTTTTCCATGACTTTCCTGCTAACCAAATATAATAAAAAGTACAAGAAATTTATTTTCCTTCACTTTTCCTTTTCTTTCCCAACAAAAAAATGCATCTGAGGTAAATCTTAGGTCGCAGTCCCAAACTATGGTGACTGGTACTCTATGGAAACAATTTCCTTTATAAAGAGCTTTGCTGTCTTAGTCAATCAATCAATTATAACCCAAATGGAGTCCATTCCTTTTTATGTCCTTGGAAGTTTGACAATGAAGTCCATGGAAATGTTTTCCCACTTCCACTCCGGAATAGGCAATGGTTGTAATAACCCTGTTGGTCTTTGAGCTTAACCTGTTGACAAACCAAACATTTGGCCACATACTCCGCGACCTCTTTCTTCATGTTAGGCCACCAAAAGTTCTCCCTCAAATCTTGGTACATTTTAGTGCTTTCGGGGTGTACTGCAAAAGGCGAGGAATGATCTCTTTCTAATGCATTTATCTTTATCTCTTCGCTTTGCGGACGCACAACCTCGTCCCAAATCTTAGGCCCAAGGTCTTCAATTCTGAAAGCTAATTTCTCCCTTCTTGCTAATTGCCCGTTGATCTTTTGTAGATCGGGGTCCTCTGACTGGGCAATTCTTGTTCTCTTAATTAGGGTAGGTTATATGGAAAAGGCGTTCAAAAATCCGCGGCCTTTGTGGCCTACGACCTCAATTTCTAATGATTCCAAATCCCTTAGGATGTGCCTTTGCCTAGTTAGTCTTATGACATTGAGGGGACTCTTTTTAATTGGGGCATCAACCACTACATTGACCTTTCCGGGGTGATACTTGATTGAACAATCATAATCATTAATCAATTCCAACCATCTCCTTTGCCTCATGTTCAAATCCCTTTGAGTGAAAATGTAAGACTCTTATGATCTCTAAAGATTTTGCACGTTTCCCATACAAGTGATGCCTCCATATTTTCAAGGCAAAGACCACGACAACTAGCTTTAAGTCATGAGTAGGATAATTTTTTTCATGTCGTCTCAGTTATCTAGAACAATACGCAATAACTCTACCATTTTACATTAACACACACCATAAGCTGCGGCATGAAGCATTGCTATATATCACATATCCTCCTCCCTCCTTAGGCAATGTCAAAACAGGCGCAGCTACTAACCTCCTTCAATTTCTTGAAACTCTCTTCACACTCCGCGGACCATATAAACTTGGCATTCTTATGTGTCAATCGAGTCAGAGGCACGACAATCTTTGAGACACTCTCAACAAACCTCCTATAATAGCCTCCTAGGCCGAGGAAATTTCTAAGCTCGGTTACCATGGTTGGTCTCTCCCAATTAACAATGGTCGTGGTCTTCCCAAAGTCTACGGTTAGTCCATCTTTATTTACCATATGGCCGAGGCAACTTCCTCAAGCCAAAAATCACACTTAAAGAGTTTTTAATAAAGCTTCTCCCTCCTTAGTATCTTAAAAATGTCGCGGAGGTGTTCATGATGTTCTTTCACAGATATGGAGTAAATCAAAATATCATTAATATACACATTTACAGACTTGTCAAGGAAGGGCCTAGACACTCTATTCATCAAATCCATAAAGGCAACACGGGCATTGATCAATCCGAAAGGCATAAGCACAAACTCATAATGACCATATCTAGTCCTAAAAGTCGTCTTGTGAATGTCCTCATCCTTTATTTTTAATTGGTGATACCCCGACCTTAGATTGATCTTGGAGAAATATCTAACATCCTTTAATTGGTAAAAAAGATCAATTCTAGGTAAGTGATATTTGTTCTTCATAGTCACTTTGTTCAATTCTTTATAATCAATGCACATTCTCATTGATACATCTTTCTTCTTTAGAAAAAAGTACCACGACACCTCAAGAGGAGGTGCTGGGCTGCGGCCTTACATGTCTTCTAATTAGTCTTTCAGCTCTTTCAACTCCGCGGTCACCATCCTATATGGTGCCTTCGAAATAGGCACAGCCTCAGGTGTGTGGTCAATGTTAAAATCAATTTCTCTGTTTGCGGGCAATCCTGGAAGCTCTTTAGGAAAGACATCTTCAAACTCCGCTGCTACGGGGACATCTCTTATAAAGACCCCAGTCTTTTCAAGATCCTTTACGTAATATGTATAGCAGTGACATCCTGTCTTTAACATTCTCTTGGCTCTCAAGGTTGATATCAACAAAGGTTTTCTACTTGGTTTAGTTCCTCTAAAGCATACTTTGGCCCCTATAGGTTTACAAAGGAGGATTTCCTTTCTAGCGCAGTCAATCCTAGCAAAGTGGGTGGATAGCTAGTCCATGCCTAAGATTACATCAAAATCTTCCATCTCCAAAGGAATCAAGTTAACCTCAGAACATTGAATTTCAAACTCCGCGGCACATCCCCTCATAATGGTCGCGGCTTCTACCGTTACTCCTACTAGGGTATCTATCATCAATGGAGTGTTCAAGGTTTGGGGCTTCACCTTTAATTTATGTACAAAAGTGGTGGATACAAAGGAGTGTGTGGCGCCCGAATCAATAAGTGTATAAGCATTTTTATCATTAATAGTAATAGTACTTGGTATAACATCCTCGGCCTTCTCTACATCCTTGGCATTCATAGTGAAGATTGTAGCCCAATTCCGTGGCTTGTTTGCATCCTTCTTTGGCACCTTGCATTCCTTAGCCTTGTGGCTGGTTTGGCACAATTGTAGCAACTCATTCCCAAGGATATTTTGGCGAAGTGCCCCTTCATTCCGCAGCTGTATTAAGTGACGACCGCGGTGTCTGTCTTCCCAACTGTTTCTATACTGTGGCCTTATTAGCAAGGCGCGACCTAACATCTTTCTAGGTTTCCTTGTCCCTTCCCTTCCTCTTCTTAGCCTAAGTCTTAATTCCCTCTTTATTTAAAATTCTGTTCCATGATCTGGGCCACTTCCACCAACTCAAAGTGTGTCCGCAGCCTTAAACTAATAACTCGGTTGCGGAGTCCACGTTTTAGGCTCCTTTCAAACTTCTTAGCCTTCCTTTCCTCGACATTGATAGCATGAGGAGCGAAGCGCAAAAGCTCCGCAAACTCGGCCTCGTACTTGGCCACAGACAACGATCCTTGAGTTACCTCGAGAAATTCTAAAAATATTTTTCAAGGAAGATTTCCTTGGATCTTGCCCACCCAATTGCTGCGACCTTTTCTCCAAGTTGAGTCCTGGCCATCGGTCATCCGTGATCAGCCTCTGCCTCAAACATGAACATGGGAAAAGGATATTTTTTGCTCCTCGGTGTATTTCAGCACTTTAAAAATATTCTCCGTCTTGCTCATCCAGGCCTCGACCTCCAAGGTGTCAGGCTCCCCCTTTGAAGGGCTGCGGCTTATACTTCTTGAAGTGCTCAATTGTGCAGCCAATGGGACTTTCTTCGGCCGTTCTTGCAGTCATTGCCCTTTTTTCTAGGGCTTCCGCGAATCTAACCACCACCCGTGACACTTTTTCTCCATTAACTTCTTCATTGGGGACAACGGGTGCCACGACCTCAACATTGACCGCGGCTGCTCTAACTCCTCGACGATTATCTCTTGCCATGGCTTCCTGGCTAATATTACACACATAAATCTAGTATTCTAGTATCAAGTTCTTAAATGCAAGCCTACTGATAGTCTCTAGAAGCAAACGCCTTGATACCATTTGTAACGCCCGCGACCTTGCCCTATCAGGCCGAGGGGTTGATTCACTTAAACTCACGCGATAATAGTTATGGAAAATCTTTAATTCGGGCAGCCTTACTAGGCCTAAGTATAGTTATTATTACGCCGTTCATTTCGAATAACCAGACATAGAGTAATAAACTAAATTTCAAAACAAACAACCACACTCCTCAATACATGCATTAGGAAGTTACTTAACAAGTTTTACAAACCAACATGTCTAAACACAGTTCTGACTACAACTAGATATAAAGATTCTTAACAAAATTTTGTTCTAACTCAAAATCTACTCTCTCTTGTATCTCTTTTGACTCACAAGTATATGCATATATAACAAAGCTACGAAAAAACAATGAAAGTAGGATAAATGTATGACAAGTTTAAATACAAGGAGAGAAACCCATTTCCCTATACCCTAACTTCAACCTCGAAAGCAACAAAGGAATTATCGATTAAGAGCTCAAATATCCCAAGGCTCAATCTCCCTCGGTCTACCAGTCCCCGATTTCTCCCAAGGCTCAATCTCACTTGGTTCACCAAAACTTATTGTTGTCCACGGTCATTAGTCCGACCTTAGACTTTATGACTCCGCGGTCTTATATTTTTTTTTTTGACCCAGTCATGCCACAGGCCGCGACTCCCTCTTTTGCCCACTTCCAGGATAAATTAGCAATAGCCTTGGCCGAGCTCTGTCCAAGGTTTAAGCCTCATAATCACCCAGGCTCAATCTCCCTTGAGCTAGTCATATGACCTCAAGCACAAAGCAGGTGGCCTCTCTTAACATAATGACTCAGCCTGACGCATCGATGCCACGACCTCGACACCAAAATCCAACGAAATACGTAACAAGGTAAGACAATAGTATACTGCCTATATCCACGACCTCAAGGAAGGATTTAGAATTCTCGATCTCCAACGATCAGGGATATTTCAGTAAAATTAAAGTTTTATCCACAAAACGATATACAACCTAGATTTTCGAAGATCTACATGGAAAACCCTAATAAATCTTCTTAAGAACACATGAACGTTTCCCAAAACAATTTGAATTCTGACTTTTAAGCACCCAAAGCCCTCTCTACTCATGGGAATTGCTAACCTCATAATATAAACATAGGATGAACCGTAAAAATCCATGGCCAAATACCAGAAACTCAACCCATCTCAGTCAGCAAAAACATGGAAACTGCTCTCCTCCGCCTATGAACAATAAAACCCCTTTGCCTTAAATTGACAACACCCCTATTTACCCTCAAATTCTCACTCTCTCTCTCTCTGTAGTGTTGGTAATGATTCAAGCAGCTTTGGGAATGAAGCCCCGGTGTGTTATATATAGGAAGTGAGGAGGGAGGGGAACCTAGGGTTTTCAATTATGTCATTAATTTTCCCCCAAAGCCTTCACAAACCTGATTGGTTCACGTCATTAATCCACGTACTGGGTTTCTTTATACCTCTGAGGTGTAAACTCCGCCGCCTGCCGCCTGAGGGTTTCCACTATGGCCTGGGTAATTATCCGCGACCTTTGCCTTACCCACACGTCCGCGGCCAGCAAGGTTTAGGTAATTCCTTTGGTCCAAGACTTTATTGACCAAGATTAAAATATAGGCCGCAGCCACTTTAGTATTGGCCATGGCTTCCATAACGCGCCGTGGTCTTTGATGGTTTGGGTCGTTACATCTCATCTTGTATTTATCTTGTCAGTTAATCCATACACAAGAGCAAAAAGATAAGGGCTTAGTTTTAAAGTTTGGTGCAGACCTACGGTAATTGGAAATCACTACTTTCTCTGATTGTCGTTCTTATTATAGTCATGGCCCATCATTAGACATGGCAAATGGGCAGGTCTGGGCGGGTCCCAAAATGGACCGTGTTAAAGATGGGCGGGTTGCTAGCGGGTTAATGCCACATCCGAGTCGGATTCGGGCCAGGTTGATCCTTGACCCAATCCATTCGAGTTTTTTTCCCCATCGTTTGCTATGCTTTTTCTAAGAAAATCACAATTATATATATATATATATATATATATATATATATATATATATATATATACTCTCCCAATAGTTATTGACACGCACACACACACACACATATATATACAAAGTACAAATCCATATGTGTGTTCACCGATGGATCCAGGATTTTGGTCAGGGAGGCCAAAGGTTCGAGTGGTGCCAGGGGTTCAGGAACACCCGAGGCGAATTTTTTGGGTTAATGCTAGTTTTATACAAATTATAGCTTTAATTTAAGTTTTATACGAAGTTATGGAACATTAAAAAAAAACCTAAGTTCCAGGACACACTTGAATTGACACCTCTAAATCATATGGAACATTAAAAAATACCTAAATTCCTAAACAACTAAATACTTTATAATAACTTAAATATGTTGTGTAAACCTAAAGCTAATATTCTAGATTAATCTATGTATTTTTGCCAATCTATAATTTTAGTATGCATTATTCTAAAAATAAATGTAATTAAATATCCAATCCAAGATAAACTAATTTAGTTTCTTAATAGTTATAAGTTAATAACCTCATATGATATACCCAATCCAATAAGAATCATACCAGTAGCAGGCTGGAATTGGATATATAGCAGTTATAAGTTAATAACCCCCTATGATATATCCAATCCAAAAAAATCCCATTCAAATTTCAAACCTTTAAAAAAAAAAAAGAATCATATCAGCAGCAGCAGGGCGGAGCCGGGCTGAAGACAGTGGTGAACTCCAGCGAGAAGAAAAGATCCAGCAGGCAGGCCCAAGCCGTGCTGAGTTTCAACCGGCGAGAAAAAAGGGAGAAAGGAAAGGAGTGAGGAAGAAGTGTTAATGGAGGCAGGAGCTGTGAGAGATGAGGAGAGGAAGAAGTGTTAAGGGTAGGGTTTAAACGAGAAGAGAAGAAGGACGACCGTGAAAATTGAAAAAAATGTCTCGTTAGGTTAAGAATGAAAGTTTGTTACGTTTTTTCCCTTTAAGTTTAGAAAACCTTTAAATATTTATCTTTTACTTACTATTTTCACACAAAACACCCTTGAACTTTTTTTCGCAGTAAAATTTTTCGAAAATCTCAGGAGGAGCCTCCGTCCCTCCTTGGCCTTATATAAATCCGCCCGTGTGTTTGTGTTCTTCCATATGCATACAAATAATCCATATCTGAGATTTTTCTCACTAGATCTGAAACACAGGACCTTTATTCTTATATATATATATATTTATATATAACACATGAAGATTTTTTTTTCTTCTCTTAATACCTTTCCATTTATCTCCTCAATAAATAGATGACTTCCATTTTTGACCTCCCAAGCATAAACCCTTGTTTCCATTTTCAATTTATGTTTAATCACTCTCGCCCATAGATGTATGAAATTAGTGAACCGGAAAAATTGTCTTCTCAATTGGAATATAAATATAAATATTGTGACACTGCATTTTACTTTCTTAATGTGCTGATTCCTCTTTTTCTTTTCTAGGCTCTCCATAATCTCTGCCATGGGCCTGGATGGAAGAGTTCTAGAGCTACATAATGGTGATACAACACACAAATCATGGGCTTTATCCCTGCATTCCTTTTCTGATCTTACCCACGTTTCTCCAATTATGTTTTTATACCTCTTAAAAGAATGCTATATTCGAGGTAATATTCTCTCTCTCTTTCTCCAACCTTAATTGTATTTTTCATTGTTAAATCACCATCTCACATAAAAGTATCAAGCTATCAGCTAATGGTCCAACAATGCATTTCATGCTTCAACACTCCCCCTTACGTGCGACGCCATTCGCACGTGGAGAGACAAACCAAGGTGCACTAAGGGCACACCCCTACGTGGGCCCATTTAATTTCAACACATGTTTATCTGAATTATTATTAGTATTATTATTAGAGATAATTATTAGGGTATCAGTTATTTATTTTAATTAGGTTATTTAGTTCCCTTTTTAATTAGGAAACTTGCTCCTCAAGTTTAGGATTATCTATATGTAAGAGAGCAGTTTTCTTAGTGCTAGGGTGCTTATATATAAACTGAGACGTAACGTCTATTAACGGCGATAACTTAAAGAACAAAGTGCTACTGACCATGAAGGAATAAAGGCAGTTGGAATAAAACAAATTTTTTTGTATGAACTCACAAACTCTCGTGTATAACTCAATGACCAACAATACATATGACCTATTTAGAACAATAAATGAACCTATGAATTAACTAGTTAGAGGGAGAGAAAAACAAGCACTCTAGATATACCCTAGGTAGGCAGCTCAAACACCCGGTATCGAAGAACCAGAGGAAAGAGAAGAGTGGGGGTATCTTGCTCCAACTGGCATTCTTCGTTTTAGGTTGGACCGCGGGGACTTCCCTTATTCCCACATCGATTTCGAAGCTCCTGGAGGATCCACAAAAGGCTTTGGGATCCTTAAAAAGGTGGGTCGGTCTTCTCAACACTTATCATTTTAGGGACTTCACTTCGTCTAAGAACGACGTAGCCCTCCAGGTATTGGCCTCTCGATTGAATCAACTGTCCCACACTTTCGTTGTAGCTTGGGGTGAATTCACGATCACCTTTGAAGATGTTTGTGAGTTGATGGGTCTTGAGCCTTATGGTGCCCTTTCTTACAACGATGAAGCTCTGGATGCCGATAAAGCTACAGCGCGAGCAAATTTGGATTTTATCTATCGTGAATGTGTTGGGGATTCCAACAAAGCTACCTTCACCTAACTCATCAAATTTTTTTACAAGGTTCCCCCAAAATCCACTAAAGATGATAAGGTCAAATGTATCATCCCTAATGCAACTTTTGGTGGTGGGAAAGGCTCCTCGTTGGAGCTAGCTGCTTACATCTTGTGCTTGCTCTCGTGCTTCTTTTTGCCAGGCAAGCCCAACGATCAACCTTGTATAGACTTGATCAACATTTCTGTGAGGTTGTCTCGTGGAGTCAATCTTCCTCTTGCTGCCATTACTCTTAGGTCCCTTTACACTTGGTTAGATAGGACTTACACTGACATAGAACAATCTTTGCTGAGGTATGATGTCTCCAATTTTGCTAACACAATTCTCTTAACGGGGTTTCTTTACTCAAGGTTTCTCTCTGTTGCCCCTTCAGAGCTTTCTATCAGTAATTACTCCGTGAGATATCCAAGGCTGCTTCATTGGAATAAGAAGCAAAGAAGGAAGGACTTGCTTCCTTTGGTTGACAAGTACTCTTCTTTTGTTGTTGGGACTTACTATAGGAAAACTCAAGCCCAAACATGCTCGTTCTTTGATGAGGCTAACCTTTCAGTTGAAGCAGTAACAAAAGAAATGATTATCGAGAAACCTGCTTTATTCTTGTGCTTACTCCTGGCCGTTTTCCCTCATTCACTGAGTGGAGCATTGAAAGTGAGGCCTATCACCCCCACCATTCTGCCAGACAGTTTGGGTATTACCAATGTGTGCCCCCTATGACTTGTGGAAACAACAGAGCCGATGATTCTTTCCCCAAAGCTTGCTCGGACTTATAAATTTCTGCCGTTGCAGCTCTCTGTTCTGAGTTTAAGGGCAAGCTCACCATTCCAAACAACAAGAGGAAGGGTGACGTTTCGCTTATACATTTTTGTCCATCTCAACTAGACAAAATCAGAGAGTGACTCAAAGCTCCATCTACTTACCCAATGGTGAAACGGTATGCCCCAAATGATCTTGGGCTTAAAAACAACTCAGGAGTTGAATTTAAGCTAAGCACCACGAAGAAGAGTCCATTGACTATTATTGTAACACCGTTTTACACCCCACTTAAACCCGCTTGACTATTATTGTAACACAAAATATATTATATAAATAAACTTATGCTAAATGTTATATTTATATTATATTAATATTAATATTATTTTATACTACAAAAAATGTTTATATTATATAATTAAAAAATATTTAAAATAAATAATAAATATAATTATTTTACGGATACAGATATGCGCAAAAACGAATATCCGTCAATATGGATAGTCTGTCTCGGATACGGATTATCCATCACGGATACCAACATTATCCGTATCCATTATCCGTATCCGTATCCTTTTTTTCGAATATTTGAAACGTCTATCCAAATCCGCCCTTTGGAATACTTATTCGGATTTGAATACCGGACGAATTCGGATTTTCGAATATCCGTTTTCACCCTTAACAAGAGTTACCTCCCTTGGCACCATTAAGCGTTAAGCCTCAAAAGGAAAAGAAGACTGTTGCCCTGGTATTGCTGTGCCCCTGGTACTGCTGCTACAAAAAGGAAAGCTTCCTCTGTAGCTGGTTCATCTATAAAGGAGGCTTCCCTCACAACTCCCAAGAAATTCAAAACCAAGAAAAGTGCCACAAAATTGGCTGGGGTACCTCTAGAAACCGTTCGACCACCTAATCTAGATTTGGTGGAAAAGGTGCGCTTAGTAGTTGCTGAAGTGCTACGTGGCTTCAATCCCTTTCCGATTTAGCCAGGTGGCAACCCCCAGTTTATAATGTTGTTGCTTCTCAGGTTCCTCGCAGGAAAAGTTCTAACTTTGGTCAGTTCAAAGAGGGACCTTCCACTGGTGCTCCTTCGCTACGCAAAAAACAAATGGGCACCAAAACCTTGAAACGAGCAACTCAGGAGCGAGTTGTGATCCCACCAAGTCCAAGTCTAACTCCCACACCACCAGGGTCCGCTGAACATATTAATTTAGAGGATAGTCATGTAGATGAGGATATGGTGGATGCTTCAACGCAAGCTGCTCCAACGCTGTCCATTTCTCCTACTCCAGAGGTAACTCTTTATTGTTTTTGTACAAGTTTGTTTGTGTTGATGAGCTCCCTCTGACACTTTATCTTTTGCTCTTTACTCTTTAGGATTCTTCATCTCTTATCATTCTCCATCACTTCCAAGGGACCCTCGATGAACCTAGCCCTGATCTAGCTCCAACTCGCCGTTCATTGATGATTGGACTTACTTACTCAAGGCGTGCTTCCTCCAGTTGTGTAGGTGAGGTAGCACATAGATTGTTAATGGAAGATGAAACGGTTGGGCCATCAGGTAATGTTGGTGAAGCTTCAATGACACCTCATTTATCATCGTCAACGGCATCTGACTCACCATCTTTTAATGTTTTACCATTGGGTGTTATTCCTCCAGCCAACTTGCCAAAGGTAAGTTGTCTTTTTGACTTGAAAACTTCTTTGTTTGCCTCCTCAAACTGTTGTGTTTCCTCAAACTGTTGTGTTGATGATATTGAAGTGATATGTGTTCGCCCAATTGGATGTTCTGGCCATTGTCAATGCGTTGAATGAGTCTGTTCCCCCTCACCCACTTTTGAGGCCAATTGTAGATTGGATTCCACGAGAGACCTTTGAAGAGGTAAACTCTTGAGTAAAGCTACAATTTGAGTTTAACAGTTTTATTGCTATTCCATGTGTTAACTCTCAACAAATTCTCTCTTCTTGTGTTGATGCATTTTTTCCGGAGTGAATCAACTACTTCTTCCATCGAGGTTTCTTTGCGCTTCGTGGAAGCTGCCCCTTCTAACATTGAGACTGATGCTTCATCATCAGAGCCTGCTTCTTGCCCCAAGGATGAGTTCCCTCCACCGTCCAGTTGAAACACAGTTTCTTGCGCCAGCCCAAAATCCCGCCGTTGAATGTAAGGATGCAAACACTTCCTCAACTTCAAATGTGGTTATTCATGCTCCTGAGGTTTATCTCAGTTTTATGTGTTTGCTTCCTCAAAAACGTTTGAAAATATGGCTGCTTGGTGACTTAGTAATCTCTTTGCTAGATTTTTTTCAAATCTCAAACTTAGCAAACTCTTTGCTAAAAAAAAAGGATTTAAATTTCACACTTGCTTGGTGACTTAACAATCTCTTTGCTAAGATTTTTTTTCAAATCTCAGACTTAGCAAACTCTTTGCTAAAAAAATTCAAATCTCACACCTTCTTGGTGACTTAGCTAGCTCTTTGCTATGATTTTTTTCTTAATTTACCTCTCTGGTAACAAAAAAAGTTCAAATTGTGACCAACTCTTATTGTGGTCTCTTTTTTTTGTAGCCTGCGAGGAAATATGTTTTACCTTCCGAGGTACCTAAGGCTGTTCCTTCTCAAGCCATTGTGCCTCCTCAATAAATGGAGAGTCGTTTCGTTATGCCAGAGCCATTTCGCGATGAGTCCTTTAGTGATAGTGATTGTGGCTCCATGACTAATGCCAACGTGGCTGACAGTGAGTCTGGGTGTGAGATTCCACTACCAAGCATTGCACTTCCAGAATTCTGCCAGTAATTGCTTCACCAGTGTCCCTTTATTCAAGGTTGCCATCGCACAGTGATAGAACAACTTATTCAACATGATCCAGAAACTTTCGCTGTTGACTGCCTAAGGCCAAACAGAGTTGTAATGGGGTATAGACTCCAGGGCATGGCAACCGTTGTAGCTGAGGTCGTGAACTCTCAAATGGCCATTCTTGATAGAACTACGATTAACCAACACTTGACCAGCCTTAGAGATCAGTCCAAGGATGGGTTTAACTTCAGTTGGCTTATAAATCATTTGAAGCACCTAAAGGATGCTCGAATGGTGACTCAACACGAGATATACTTGAAGAATGCTGAGGCCCAACATGTTGAGAAGGGAAGACTAAAGGAGCCCCTATTATTGAGGAGTTTAATAATAGAGTCAAGGCAACCGAAGAAGCTTTTAGCCAAGGCTGTGAGTGATCGTGAGGCAGAGTTGAAATGGAGATCCGAAGTTCAAACGAGGCTCCATGCCATTATGGAAGCTCAACAAGCTTTTATTCGAGATGCTGTGTTGCTGTCTGAGGGTTATTTCACCTACCCAGATTTGTGGTTTCTCATAGGCTTGGAATATTTTTGCCTTTCTTATATTTTTGGGCAATAGTCCCAACTTGTAATGTAACTTTATTTAAGTTGAACTACAAAAAAGAAATATTTTGTTATGGAAACTCTCATTTGTGTACTCATTTGCTTATTTCCAACGCTCGTGTTTATAACATAGATTGTGATTCATATTTATGTATCTGCTTGCTTGTAACCTCTAAATACATTTAAAAAAACTATAGAGCAAACTCAAAAGTAAGTTTAAACCAAGAACGTATAACCAACTCCAAACATGGTAAACTTTCAGCCACTTGTTAACTTTGAAAGGCCTGTTATCTTCTATCTTGGAGATCGAACAGTAACATGAATAATGTGCTTCTTTTCTTTGATAATAAATGGTCCCTCCCAATTGACTGCAAACTTAAGTAATGAGAGTCCTCTAATGTGACTAACTGCTTTTAAAATCAAATTTCCTTGTATAAATTTTCTTGGCTTCACTAAATTGTTATAAGCCCTGGAGAGTTGCTTCGTGTACATTTGGAAGTGCTGTCTCGCATTATTTTTGTGTTCATCCAACGCTTCTAGTTGAACGTGCCTGTCTTGAGGGAGCATGCTGCTTCGAAAGGCATATCTGACCGAAGGTACTTCTAGCTAAATTGGCAAAACTGCTTCAGCTCCATAGACCAAGGAAAAAAATGTATAACCAATTGGTTTCCTTTTGGTCGTTCGATAAGCCCATAGTACTGCTGGAATTATATCATCCCACGCTCCAGGAAAGTCCTCTATCGTCTTGGCCAAAATGTTGAATAAGGTCTTGTTTGTTGCTTCAGCTTGACCATTGCCTTTGGGGTAGAATACCGTTGAAGTGTGGTGTATGATCAAGTGTTTGTCTGTGAGCAAGGTCACCTATTTGTTGATGAATAGAGTTCCATTATTAGACAAAATAACCTTGGGTTGCCAAAACGGCAAATTATGTACTCTTTGATGAACGGTGCCACCACGCCTGTTGTTGCTCTGTTCAAGGGTATTGCCTTTGCCCACTTTGTAAAATACTCTGTTGCCATGAGTATCCAAATTTTGCCCCTAAGGGAGGTTTGATTGCCCCTGCAAGGTTAAAATCCCAAGTGTGAAATGGATAAGGAGTTGCCAAGGAATGAAAGTCTACCGAAGGAGTATGATTCAGATTTCCATGAAGTTGGCACGCCTTACACTTTCGAATAAACTCAGCTCGATCTTTCTCCATAGTTGGCCAATAATAGCCAAAGTCATGAGTACAATTTGGCTCCTCCAATGTGAGTTGGATCGTGGGCTTGCTTAAGAACTTCACCTGCTTCCTTCTTTGTGATGCACCTCAAAGGTCTATTGAAATATCCTCTGCGATAGAGCTGCTCCTCTTGAACGTAGAACCTTGGGGCTCTTCATTTAATCACTATGGCATCAATCTTCTCCGAGGGGACAACCCCATCTTTAATAAAATCAATGTAAAGTTATCTCCAATCTGTTTGGGTTTCCACGAAATTGCACTCAGCTGCCTGAAAGAAAAGTTGACACATAGCACATTCTCTTTGTATTATTGCTGCGTCCCGCCTTATCGTTGGCCAAAAATGTCCCTCTCTTTGATTTCTTCGATATGGAGGAATCTCGGTGGTCTCACAATTCTCCTTGTGGGATTTCTTTAATTTTTTCTCTGCTTCCTCTGGGCCGATACATCTTGCCAGCCATCCTCTAATGTTTTAAAGTATAAACTCCCCGCCATAACAAAATATTACGCTAACTCCTTGAGCCCCATCTTTCCTTCGCCAGACTCCCGCTGCTTCCGTATTTGCCTCTCCAGTCTGAGTTATCTTCAATTAGCACTATTGCAAGCACGATCGATGGAGCTGTTCTTCGTTGGTTCACCACAATTGTTGACTCGCCATTCATAGCTACCTTTTGTGCAATGGTAGCATAAGCATCAGCATGTCGGTTCGTTGTTCTAGGATGCCTTTCCACTTTGACTTGATGAAACTGACCGATCAACCTCTGGATGATTGTTCTATAAGGTGCGAAGTTGAGGTGCTTCAACGCGTTTTCTCCATTCACTTGCTTAACCACTAAGCTAGAATCCCCTTTGATGCAAAGCGAACGGATGCCTCTTCGAATAGTCTCCAACAAACCCAAAACCAAAGCCTCATATTCTGCCTCATTATTATAACAAAAGAAATCCAACTTAAAAGACAGACAAATCTCCTCCTTTCCTCTTGAAAGGATACCCCTGCATCTCCTTTTCCTTTAGCCACTGAACCATCGAACTCCATAATCCACTCTTCAAGATTGGCCTCCAAGAAGTTGGCTTGTAGATCATTGCCTAAATTGTCTTCGTGAGGTGGCTCAAATATACCAGAAGAAAAAATTGCCAGTAAATATGCGTAAGCTTGACTCTTGATCGCGCGAGGGACCACACATTTTTGATCATACTCTTAGAGAATAAGGAACCACCTTGTTGGCCTTCCAATCAAAATGGTTCGTGCCAACAAAAACTTAATGGGATCACATCTTGTCACGATATAAATGGTGGAAAATAACATATAATACCTAAGTTTGTGGGCAAAAAATACCAAGGCCAAACAATGCCTCTTAACGCTACTATATCTTCCCTCTGGATCGTGAATGATTCTACTCAGTTAGTAGACATGTCGTTCTTGTCCATTAATCTCTTGTGCCTACAGTGCCTCGATTGACCTCGTGGTAGAGGTAAGATAAATATACAACGGTACTCTAGCCCTTAGCAGAATTAACGTTTGTGGGGAGGTGAGTAATTTCTTAAGCTTGTCAAAAGCTTTTTGGTGAAGTTCCTCCCATTTGAACTTCACAGTCTTGCGCAACAAATCCATCAACGGATGAGTAATCTCAGTCAAAGCTGGGCCAAATCTTCTCGTGTAGGAAATCTTCCCGAGGAAGCTCTTTAGCTCCTTCGTCGTTCTTGGGCAAGGCATATCAAGGATAGCCTTCTGCTTGTCTTGGTCCATCTGAACTCCCTGGCGATCCACCACAAAACTCAAGAATTTCCCACTCGTTACACCAAAAGCGCACTTGAATGGATTCATCTTCAATTTATATTTCCTACACCTGTTGAAAACTCTTCTTAGATCAACCTGGTGAGAATCCTCCTTCCTTAACTTGATGACCAGATCATCCACATAGAACTCCAAAATGTCGTGAAAAAAGTCATGAAAAATGTCAATCATTGTTCTCTGATAAGTTCCCCTTGCATTTTTCAAACCAAAAGGCGTGACGTTGCACATAAAATTACCCAATGGATTTCTAATAACACACATACCCATCCATGAAGCTGTTCATTTCATGACCTGTCGTTGAATCTATCAGATTGTCAATGGACGGTAAAGGGAACTCATCTTTGGGGTAAGCACTATTAAGATCTCTAAAGTCTAACACAAATGCGTATTTGATTTTTGTCATTCTTCCCCACTGGCACAATATGGAAAGCCAAATTGGATGTTGAATTGGCTTAATGAATTTAACTGTCAATAACTGTTGAACCTCCTCCTTGATCTTGAGATCTAGCTCCGACTTTTACAGTCGGGTTGCTTGCTTCACTAATATTGCCGAAAGCATAATGTTCAACTTGTGGAAACTCACCTCTTGATCCGGCCCCGCCATCTCTGTGTATAGAGAAAGATTTGGGGGGGGGGGGACGGGAGAGAGAGAGTCCTCCATTAGCACTACCTTGAGAGAGAGAAAGAGACTGTTTGCATAGAAAGAGAGAGTTTGCATAAAGAGAGTCAGTTTCGAGAGAGAGACTTCTTGGAGAGAGAGAGTAGTTTGCATAGAAGGTAAAGTCACGTTTGGAGATGGGAGCAAGTCTAGCATAGTAGGATGAGGTACAATAGAGATACCAGGATTTCCTAAGCTATAGGATGTTTTGTACGTCAAAGGTTTGAAAGCAAACCTTCTCAACATTAGCCAGCTGTGCGACGCTGACTTTGTAGTAAAGTTCGACCGGAACGAGTGCAATGTTTATGATCGAGCCGGTAAACTTCTATTGCAAGGGGTGAGGACTGAAGATAATTGCTATGGGATTGTGCCCAAGTCCTCATTTGTTTGTAATAGCGCCACGATCACTCCTATGGATTTGTGGCATCAACGTCTAGGTCATGTGAATTTTAGAGACTTGGAGAGATTAGCTTAAAAGGACCCAGTATGTGGCTTGCCATCACTTGGAAAGTCGACTTCCGCGGTTTGTGGACCCTGACAGTGGGGAAAGCAAGTCCGTAGCCCACACAAGAAGTTGAATTCCATTACCACTTCACGAGTGCTTGAGTTGATACACATGGATTTTATGGATCCCACTCGTACTGAGAGTTTAGGTGGTAAAGAGGTATATCCCCGTGATGGTAGATGATTTCTCTCGTTACTCCATTGCCGGTTTTCTGAGAGAGAAATCCGATGCTGTGGAATTTCTTACGACCAAGTGTCATGTCCTGCAAAATCAACACGACGTCACTATCAATAGAATATGTAGTGACAATGACACTGAGTTTACTGTGATAGCCTCGGGATCAAACATAAATTTTCGACCGTGAAGACTCAGCAAAATGGGAATGTTGAGAGGAAGAATCGGACGATTCAGGAGATGGCTAGATTTATGCTTCTAGGTCGTAGAGTTGCTAGGAGATTTTGAGCAGAGGCGATGTCTACCGCGTGCCATACGGTGAATAAGGTTAACCTTCGTCCACACACACATTAGATGCCCTACGAATTGTGGACTGGAAAGAAGCCCAATCTTTCATATTTTTGTGTCTTTAGGAGCAAATGCTATATCCTACGGGATAGAGAGCAATTAGAAAAGTTCGACTCCCAGAGCGACGAGGGAATATTGTTAGGGTATTCATCGACTAGTAGAGCATATCGGGGTTTTAACCTGAGTAACTATAAGGTTATGGAGTCGATAAACGTCACCGTGCAAGATGACGAACCACCGACGTTTGTTGATTCTAACCTTTTGTGTGAGGAGGGTGCACTTCCTACTGATGATCCCATTGTGCCTCCCACACCCAGGGTGGACCCTATTCCTGACCTAGGGGCTCGCAAGAGTCATGAACCTACTGCCATTCTAGGAGATTCTACCCTAGGGGTCAAGACTCGTGCTCAGCTGGAGAACGTGGTTAGCTTTGTGTGCTACACAGCTAAAGTCGAGCCCAAGAATGTCAAGGAAGCACTCAAGGATGAAAACTGGATATCTGCTATGCAGGATGAGTTGCTTCAGTTTAGAAAGAATAATATCTGGGAACTTGTCCCCCGACCTAGTGAGAAGAATGTGATAGGTACCAAGTGGATCTACAAGAAGAAGATGGATGAGACTGGTACCATTATCCAAAATAAGACTAGGTTGGTCGCTCAAGGCTACACACAGATTGAGGGTGTAGACTTTGACGAGATATTTGCTCTTGTTGCGAGGCTTGAGTTCGTCCGCTTACTACTCGCCATCGCATGTCATCTGCGCTTCAAGTTATACCAGATGGATGCCAAGAGTGCCTTTCTGAATGACATTTTACAGGAGGAAGTTTATGTGGAATAACCAGAAGGGTTTGAAGACCCTTAGCACCTTGATTGCGTCTATTATCTGAGAAAAGCCATGAATGGTTTGAAGCAAGCACCCTGTGCTTGGTACGAGCGGCTTACTTCCTATCTCTTAGCCCGTGGCTTCATGGAGGGGGAGTTGATAAGACGTTTGTTAGGAGAGGAGACGGTGCTATTTTGGTTGCCCAGGTCTATTTGGACGACATAATCTTTGGATCCACATGCTCCCAACATGCTCACGACTTTGAGGAGGAGATGAAGAACGAGTTTGAGATGAGCATGGTTGGTGAACTTACCGTCTTCCTTGGTCTCCAGGTTCGTTAGCTAGAAGATGGGATGTTCATCTCCCAATCCAAGTATGCTAAAGACCTTGTGAAGAAATTTGATTCAGACTCCGCTAAGCACGCACGTACCCCGATGAGTACCTCAACAAAGCTTAGCAAGGACGTAGAGCCAACCTTGTATCGGAGTATGATAGGTAGTCTTCTCTACTTGACTGCAAGTCGGCCTGACATCGCCTTTAGTGTTGGAGTCTATGCGCGATATCAGGCGTCCCCGAAAGAGTCGCAATTAAACGTATTATCAAATATGTGAGTGAGACTCTCATTTGGCATTTGGTATTCCTTTGATACCGATGACTGTTTATTCGCCTATTTGGATGCCGATTGGGCCGGGGATGCAGATGGATGTAGGAGCACTTCTGGTGGGTGTTTCTTCTTTGGTTTTGCTCGTCTCTTGGTTGAGGAAGAAGCAAAACTCCATCTCTTTGTCCACTGCGGAGGCTAAGTACATAGCCGCCGGGAGTTGTTGCATGCAACTTCTGTGGATGAAGCAGATGTTGGAGGATTATGGGATATCACAGGACACCATGACTATTTCCTGTGATAAGACGAACGCGATACGCATATCCTGTAATCCAGTCCAGCATTCGCGCACAAAGCACATTAGGATACGCGAGCACTTTATCCGTGAGCGTGTAGAAGAGAAGGTCGTATCATTGAGTTTATCGACCTCCAGTTAGCCGATATTTTCACGAAGCCTTTATATGTCCTTAGATTCGAGAGTCTTAGGAAGTCTTTAGGAATTTGCACAGTTGACTGAGGGGTGGTCACCATGTCTAGAGTAGGATGCATTTTTCATGTTCATATCATTTGATTCCAATCTCTAGATTGTATCATTATTTGTTTTTGTTTTTTATTTTCTTCTTTAAAAAAAAATACAAAAAGATTTTCTTTTTTTTTTTTTGAAAAATTGAAAAATCCAAAAAGATTTTACTTTGAGAAATTTTTTGAAAAAGGCAAAATGAGTTTTGTATTTTGTTTGCACCATTTATGGATGAACATTTAAGATAGCCATGGTCACAACTTCATTTTCATAACCCACGTGACTGTTTGATAGTGATTTGAGATGCTACATCATTTCATCCACGTGCTTTACATTGTTTGGAGTCGTTGAGATGTGATTAGTGATATCTTCTACATGTTTGGCTCCTTATCTCTTTTATTGTACACGTGCACGGTATTATTTGAGTATTGTACTTGTCTATCACATATTGGCTTGAGTGTTTCCATCTCAATTCTGTCTATACAACGAACCAAATGCGATAAAACTTGACAAGAAATTAGTGCAGTAAAACCCGTTACAGTGAGTTTGTGAATTTGAAAAACGGGGAAGGGCTGCGAAAGGTATTCATTTATCCTTTGCGACTAAGCCACCGTTTAAATCAGACCTAAATAAAAATTTGGCAAAAGCAGAAGCCAAGGTCCAAAGAGGTTGAAAAGTGCCCGAAAAAAATTCATAGGCAATAAAAAGAAAAATATGCTAAAAAGTGGGCTAATAGGTTTTAGTTTCATCACCTCAAAAGAAAAAAAAAACATTATTATTTATTGAGAGAGTTTGGATGAAATATAAAATGGGTTTGCACGTTCTTGAAAGTCATGGAAATGTGTTGCATAGTTTTGGACGTTATTGCTGTGGAAATCACTTTGAGCTTTGATTTGTTGATGTGATTAAGTCAGTTTCTTATAATTACCATTTTTACACTTAAGGAAGATGTTGAGTTTATTCGTTAGGAATATCCGAAATTTATCGTGCACATATGTTATGGCTGTTTGTATTGATTTTCCTATCGAATTTGTTCACATCCTTACATTTCCGCTATCATCGACTTGGTTATTTTCGTGTTTTTTCATGGTGTGATTCTTTGTTGCATATTTTGTGAGAAAAATTTTGAAAAATTCAAAAAGAGAGTTTTATTAACTTGTGACATTCTCCATTTGCATTGATTTGTGTTCTTCATATTTGTCTATTTGGGGACATCATAAAAAGGGGGAGAACGAATTCTGGGGGAGAATTTTTGTTTGATTTAATAATGATTTGCTTGAGCTTAATTGATATTTATTTCTGCTTATCATCATATTGCAAAAAAAGTGAGAAAAAGTTGAAGATTTGAAGATGTTGAAGTTTGTGAAGACATGTCATTTAGTATTTCCAGTTTTTGGCTTTAAGGGAATGTTAAATTGTATGTCATTTGTTTTTAGTTTGGGTAGCATAATTTAGATAGTTTTTATGTATGTACCGGTATAGACATAGGGGGAGATTTGTAAGGACATGATTTTATAAATGTCCGTTTAGAATATAAGAAGTTTTCTGTGCGTCCTAGATCACAGTATATCTGATACCGCTACATTCGTCACGTCAACACGTTCATCCATGACGGCCTCGATTTTGATCCGAAGTTATCATGCTCCCACTATCTTCATACGTGCGTGCATCATCACTGAGCATCGTGCAACGTGCGTCTTCTACATTCAGCATTCTCACTACTCCACTCGAATTTATGGTATAATATTTAATTTAGAGTTTTTAGGGTCCGTTTGGTTGTTAGTGGGCAAAAGCGTGGGCATGGCAAAATTTGCAAATTTTACCTAGGCAAATTCAGATGACGCTATCAAACAACATTAGGCGAAATTAAAGTCAATCCAATTAATTTATTTAAAAACAATTTTTATATTATATTCAAAAATGTTAAAAATAGTTTTTGCAATATTTTTATATTACAGTTTTTATATTATATTCAAAAATGTTAAAAAATTTGTAAAACATTCTCTTAACAATTTTTATAATATCAAAAACAGTTTTTAAAATATTACAAAACAAATTTTAAACATTCACAACAGTTTTTTTAAACTCTTTAAAACAGTTTTAAAAAATGTTTTTTAAAACTTTAAAACAATTTTTATAATATATCCAAAACAGTTTTTAAAAATGTTAAAAACTGTTTTACAATATTTTTATATTACGGTTTTTCAAAAAATTTGTAAAACATTCTCTTAACAATTTTTTATAATATTAAAAGCAGTTTTCAAAACATTACAAAACAGTTTTTAAACATTCACAACAGTTTTTATAAACTCTTTAAAACAGTTTTAAAAAATGTTTTTTAAAACTTTAAAACAGTTTTTATAATATATCCAAAACAGTTTTTAAAAATGTTAAAAACTGTTTTACAATATTTTTATATTACGGTTTTTCAAAAAATTTGTAAAACATTCTCTTAACAATTTTTTATAATATTAAAAGCAGTTTTCAAAACATTACAAAACAGTTTTTAAATATTTATAACAGTTTTTTTAAATATTTAAAACAGTCTTTAAAATTATTTTTTAAAACTTTAAAACTGTTTTTATAATATATATTCACAACAGTTTTAAAAATGTTAAAAACAGTTTTTACAATATTTTGTTAATACGGTTTTTTAAAAAAATTGTAAACATTTTCTTAACATTTTTTTATAATATTAAAAACAGTTTTTGAAACATTACAAAACAATTTTTAAATATTCATATCTGTTTTTTAATTATTTAAAACAGTTTTTAAATTATTTTTTAAAACATTAAAATCGTTTAAGAAGTTGGCAAATTTGTGGGCAAATATTTTCCACTCAAATAGGTAAGCAAAATTTGCCCACAGATTGTGCATAGGAGGTGTTGTAGGCAAATTATGCAACCAAACAGCCAAAATGTGGGCAAATTTTCATATTTGCTAGGCAAATTATGCCAACCAAACGGACCCTTAGTGTTTACATATTCATTTGAGAATTTTCTTAAAAAATGGAGTTTATCAAAATGAAGCTTTTTGCATTTAAAGAAAATATGTTTGACAGTCTATCGGGCCGGTCCGCCTCATATCAGAGGGCAAACCGGATCCGTTCGCTTTGTAGGAATCGTTTTAACATTTAGTCGGTCCGATCCGACTTAATTTAAAGTCAAAATCGGACCGATCCGATGCACCGCATCAGATTTTTTATTTTTATATAAATACGGGTTTTGGGAGTCCTTTTTCATTAAGACTTTGGAAGAACGTTATTGAGAGACCTACTACAACAAATCTTCAATATTTTTGAGTCCCAAACACCCTTTTTAATTCACCAAAACATCCCAAATCTATATGTTAATCATTCTAAACCCTATATTACCCATTCTACTCATCTGGAGTGCTTTTGTGGAGAAGATGATTGATTCTCCATTGCTGACTTGGAGCTCTTGCTGACGACGACGAACGGAAACCTGCGGGTATTCGTGTGTCACTGTATTTCTCTGTAATTGTAAGTGATACAAATTATAGTGAAATAAAAGGTTTTGCCCATTTAGGGGATTTTTCCTCGTATGTGCGATTGACTTGCATGCTTGAATTTATTTAATTCGTCTGTTACATTTATTTGCAAGAGTTAGGATTTTTGGGATAAAAATTGGAACTTAATTAAACAAGTTAGAACATTGATTGCTGGCGCAATCTCAAACATCAATCAAATATGTCCCTCGTTGTGAGCTTTCCTACTTCTTTTGGGGCAGAATCTCCCGAACTCTCAATGTGGTGGGCTGCTCCCTTTTCATGGCATGAGTTCTTAGCCATGGAAATTTGTTTACATGGGAAGTTCAAAAAGTAAAGTATCTGTGTTTGCCGATGTGTTGTCAGTGGCCTGAACGTTGTGGATACAGTGAAACAATAAAAAAGTGAGGGGAAAGAAGTTCTAAAGAAGATAAAATTCTATGATTTTTTGTTAGTCTCATCATCCAATATTTTGAAGTGTGCCTTTGGACTGCGTCAACAAACTGGTTAGCTTAAGATCACTGCTAGGATGGTCTCTCTTGATTTTTTTTCTCTTGCCTTTATTATGAGCTGTAGTTAGTGTTTTTCTTTTTCGCTTGTTGGTCCACTTTGCTTGTAAATTCTTCCCCTGTTAATGATTTATATTTGTTTATGATAAAAAATAGTACTTTGGCGAAGTGTGGAAAAATTACACAATTAAAAGGATCACCCCCTTAAATGCAAATAACTGAATTAGCTCATTTTCAATATTTTCTCCATGGCAATGCTGGAACGATCCTTCACTTCTGACGTTGCTTCTAAGGTAGGATCTTCCTCTCCAACTTGGTGGAAAACGTTGCCGTGGTTGTCCGTCACTAGCTTACTGGCCATCCGTCCGCGGTGGGAGTAATAGTGATCCTTCCTTTCACTTTTCAGAGAGCAAATTGAGACACCCCACCTATTAAAATATCAGGTGGCCAGCCATCTAACCAAAATATCATATGGCTCATTCTTAGCATCACTGTTGAAACACGATTAACTACTCTAACTACCTAATTATTTTAATAAGCAGTGTTAAATTTTATCTTTCATTAACGTATAACAAGATTAACCAATACCCAATAAATCCATACATAGTGACTATAAATGAAATACCAGATAAAGTCTAAAACTGAGATAAACAATTAAGGTTCCTAAATAAACCATCGGGTAAAAATCCAACACAATAAATCCAACCAACTAAAAGTCGAAGACACAAGTCTGAATAAAAGAAGCAACATGCCTAATAATACTAGAATAAAGAACCTAATCTAGAATATCAAGAATGAAATCGGCTACTCAAGAATCCTGCAAGCTTCCACATCAGCTGCAGCTAGGTGTACTGGGAAAGAATCAATCATCCTTGGCGTTGCTGTGGCTGGACGTCTAAAAGTTTTGAAAATAGATTTGAAACGGGTCAAAACCCAAAACCCTTTAAAAACATTTAGCAAGTAATTAAGATGCAGTAAATAAATATGCAGTTAAACTTTCTATATTTATGCCGGTGTCGCACTCTCATGAGATTATCCCTCACCCTTCAATTATTGTGCACACCTAGCGCCAACATCTTAACCCACCTAGTTACATTACCCTGCCCAACTAGTCTTATTGCAAAACTCACTAGCACATTACCCTGCCCAACTAGTCTTATTGCAAAACTCACTAGCACACTACCCTGACTCGAGTATTGTCTAACTTTCATTTCTTAATTAGCTATGTTTCTCATTAGCTTAGTAAATCATTAATCAATTTATGACTTTACTCCAATTATTTATTCACGTTTAACGTATTAAACCCGTATATAATTTATTTCACTACTATATATATTTATAAGACATGTCACACCAAAATACTATATACATATATATCACTCGTAGTATATGCAATCGCATTTTCGAATGTCCTCCACATTCTGAAAGTGAGCTCACTAGCATGTTATCGTGCTCCAGAAATGTTCACAACATTTTGGGCAACTAAATCGGATTCTCACCACCTAGCCCAAAATCACAAACGAACATTGGAGGCGGTCATGGCCTTAAGTCCGTGGTCATAACCACACCATATTATTCCACGGTACTCCAACCCTACATCACATGGGCGTGCACAACACCTATGACCTCGGGGAACGGTACTGCATCTGCTGGGATCCACCATAGTGACCTCCCACGGCGCGCAGCCTCCCTGATAGCATAACGGCTAGGATAGGTATGTTTCATATAAATATCACACACTAATATTATTCTTAATCGTATATATACCGTCTCTATACCCGTATATATAAATTAAATCACAAAACGTGGCTAACCCATGCCTATCGCTCAAAGCACTAGCCTACAAATCCTGAGTCCATCTCACAACTCTTAATTAATTAAATTCTCATCCTTTAATTAAAATAGAATAGCGTCACCTTGCTAAAATGCCCGGACTTACCCAATCAGCTTGTCGTATAATCGTTCAAGTTTATCAAGTAACATCACTCTGATAAAACTCTCGGACTTAACCAACCAGCCCGTTCATTTATTCCCGAATTTAACTTGTCAATTCGATATTTAAACTTTATCGTCAATTATGTCTCTCACGATATCTAATTCAAATTTAATTACCCACTCATGCCTAGGTAATAAAATCTCTTTGAATCACTCAAATAACTCTCTTTGACCTTTAGACCTTATAAATTTCATCGATCGATTGATAATCACAAACTGCTCAAGTTATGGTTCCAATAACTTATTTCAAGTTTTACACCTAAACTGACAAAATTGCCATTTTCTAAGCAACCGAATCGAGTCGTAAATTTTTTGGCAGATTAAACACCCTGTAGTAAAATTGCGATTTCTCCCTCTACTGAAGTCCAGATGACCTCATTCAAAGCTCATTAGTATAATTAAAATGCAAAGTTTAAAGCAACGTAAAAAATTTTGGCAGATTGATATGCTAGCAGATTAAACACCCTGTAGTAAACTTGCGATTTCTCCCTCTACAAAATTTCAAATGACATCATTCAAAGTTCATTGGAAAGCTAAGCCCTAGATCTTTCTAGACATCTATGGCACACAATCTAATTCTAAGTACAATTAAAATGGCATAAGTTTAAATTAATGTAAAAAATTCAGGCAGATTGTCATCTTATGTTCATCAGTTAAACCCTAAGTTATTCAAGATTCATGTTTTTCGACCAAGAACCCAACAAGATTCCATCTTTATGTGTCGTAAAAATCAAAATTCGAAATATATTCTAATTCCAGCAATCATAAATGGTTTTACTTCATCAATTGATAATCTAAACTACCCAAGATTTTAATTTCATAAAACCCCCCCATTTATATGCAAGAACCCTTCCCAAAAATTGATTTGTTCTACACCTACCATGATATGAACATGAATCACACCCTTATTTGATTTAAAGCAAGCTAATTACTTGCCTTGGATTGTTCATAGGGTCTGATCTCTCTCTTGTGTGTGTTGATTTGATGTTAGGATTCTTGAATCTCCTCTCAAATTAGCCTCTTCTAGCTTTCTCCTTTGATTTCTCTTATTCCTCCTCTCTCCCTTCTCTCTTAGGGTTTAGAATAAATGTTATGGCTGCCTCACGTCTCTAACCCTTATATTTTAATTCATTAATCCGTTAGCCTACATTAAAATGATCTAAATACCCCTACGTGAGTCCGGACTAGTCTAAAAAGCCCCCGGAAACCAATTACTACTCCCGAGTACTCAATTCTGACTATTTCCACCTATTCCGAATCTACCGTGCACTCGAAATCACCATCGAGTTACTAAACATAATTATCCTTTTTCATCCCAAAAATAGGCCGCACAAATGCCTCGATTGCGATACCATCAATTCCTGTCGTTTTCACTCACATACGGCGCGCTACAATTGACTTAATTAAATTTACTTGAACAAATAGTAAATTTACCACATATATATTAATCTTGTTCTCACAAATTAATATTTACAAGTTTCACATTGTTTCCCATTTAAATTAAATTACGTCAAACATGTATTTTAACCGCTAAAATAAATTACTCAAAATTACGGGGTGTTACACAACTCTCTAGGGCCTCTCCAAATTTAGGATGTGAGGGACTTGAGTAGTTGATTCAGTATTAGGTCGATAGGAGATGAAGTGTAACCTTCTTAATGGATTGGTGAATAGTTGATCTAAATGCTGTCCGAGAGGGCCTCGACAGTTTGGGCCGGGAGGGTGAGAGAACATGCACTCTCGAGATGGGAGTAAGTCACGCAAACCAATCACCCCAAGGGTGAGTTATAACCACATCTACATATCAAAATGGGTTGAGTGACTTGGGATGATTAAGAACTTGGTGGGTAACTATTTTAAGGAATGCTCAATGCTTAGGAATCACGAGAGAGCAGGAGTGCTGGCCAAAGTGACAGGTCTCTTTGTCTTTGATGGGAATCCATTTTATTTTTCTTTTCTTTTTTATTTTTAGGCATTTTCTTTCCTTAATTAGCTCCCAAGCATGTTTGGGACAAATTAGGCATTCTTTTGTTATTAGTTGATCCTTTTAGTCATTTTAGCTAATTACTTGATTAGCAAGTAATTCAGCCCATATAAATACTCCTTGTATTCTCATTTGTACTTACTTTACAATTTTTTAAATATAAGAAATCTCTTGTTTCTCTCTCTTGAAATCATATTGTCTTGATTTTTAGGTCATTGACGTGTAGTTCACGTCAAATTGGTATCAGAGCGGGTGTCGCTCCAAACATTGATGTTAGTGTGTATCGGTGTGTAGAATATCAAATCGTGCACTACATTCTCAATAGCCCCGAAGAGGACGATGCGAATTCAAGATGAAATTAATGAAGAGTTAAGAAAAGGCTAACAAGCATTGATGGAGAACAATCGTGAGATGAAACAACAAATGGATGCCACTTTTCAACTTTTGTCCAAATTACAAAACTCTAGTATATTCATTATCGGCCTGACCGCATGGCGGATCTCCACCCAAGATGCTGCCGAACAAACCATTGCCGATCTGCACAAATCAGGTTCTCAACAACCCAAAGCCACTGACCACCTTGGACAAATTTCGGCGCCTGAAAGTCAATTTTTTGAAGAAATCCCCACCAGCCAAGTCCGGACGACATCTTTGCTGCGTCAGACCACCATTCCGGTGGCCGACGCTCCTCCTACCGCCGACCCGCTCAACCCTAGCTGGCGACCTTCAAATCCCTTTCCCGGCCCATTTTCAAAACCGGGAAACACTAGTTTACCCCCCTTTACCATCTGCTGTCCAGCTGACGCTCCAAAGTCCCAGAACGCTGCTATTTGGGTTGAAACCCTAGTCCAGAAGGCAGCTCGAGGTCATTCCAACCTAGGGATGGCAATTTAATCCTAACCGTAGGAGCCCCGCCCCTAATGGGGCGGGTTTCAAAACCCGATTAATGAATTATGAGTGGGTATGGGTTTTAAAAAAAAATTGTTTATTAAATGGGGCGGGTTAGGAGTTCATTTAAACAAAGCCGCCCCGCCCCGCCCAACCCCGTTTAACTTATGCCTACATAAATACACTTTATATGTATGTTAATGACAATTAAACCACACACACACACACACACACACACACACACACACACACACACTTAAAAATACCCTTTATATGTATGTTAATTTTGTAAAAGATTTATGTGAAAACATGGAATGATAATTGGGAGACTATTTCACATATTGGAATACGAACCATTGTAGACCTCTAAGACTATAATGTAATATTTTTAAAATTAACCTGACCCGTAGGAGCGCCAACACCCCCCCCGCGTTTATTAAATGGGGCGGGCTAGGAGTTAATTTAGATAAAAACTGTCCCGCCCCTCCTCGTCCCATTTATTAAATGGGGCGGGTTAGGATTTTTGAAAACCCGTCCCAAACCCGCCCCGTTGCCATCCCTATTCCAACCCCGGAAAGCATCACCAACCCACTGACCATCCTACCGAACAGCTGCCTCCTTTTTTTGGTCTTAAAAAAAACCTAACCCAACCTTATTTTGGTCAAAAAGCAAATCCCACTAAAAAAATAACCCTACCCGAATTGCCCAAAGCCTCAGACGTGATTCCCCTCAACCATCCACCCAATCTCAACCCTATTCGACCACTCGAACCACCAGACCCATATGAATTTGATATTTTTGAGTATCAAAACATTGATCCACGTCTACATCCTCACCCACCACCTTACATACCATCTCCCTCATCATCCCATCATACACCTTCCCATCACGACCTCTCTCTACTTTACACCGATTCTTCCTCCTCCTGTCACGCCGGGAATACTCACCGTAGTGTCTTCGAGTGGATTCCCCCACCCCTACTCGGCGCTCAACGTTTTATTCCACTACGGGATCGTTAGTGCTTTTATTTTGGAGAACGTGGCCACTTAATTGGCACGTGTCCCCACTATCAGCGCGATCCCCCGACACCTCCCATAGCCCGCATGATCATCCTCCTCGTCCACCACCTGCCAAGATGTCACCGATCCCTATTGATTATGTTGCACCTCGCTAGGTGATGCGCTGGGTTTGAGAGCTCATCACGATGGATACCCACTCTCATTAGCGCTCGAGTTACTTTCTCGGAGTTTCCATGGGGATATTCGCATAGATGTTTCTATGTTCGATGACAGATTCTCCCCAGACGACATGATTGATTGGCTGACTGCTATGGAGACAATTTTTGACTATAAACGAATTTAGGGCCACTCATGTGTTCTCCTTGCAGCCACCAAATTTCAGGGGTTTGCACCAGTTTGGTGGAATGATCTTTGCATCCGTAGGATAGTTGCAGGGCTTCCTTCCATTTAGGACTGGATTGACGTTAAGGCCGCTCTTCAAGCCTCTTTCATACCCCCGACATACAAGCGTGACCTCTTTCCACGTATCCAGTATCTTCGACAGGGTATGTCTTCCGTAGTGGAGTATACGGAGCAGTTCTTACTCTTTTGCACTAGAGCTCGTCTGCCCGAGATTGAGGATCAGCGGATCAATCGCTATATTATGCGCTCCAGCCACATATTTAGTGCGATCTTGGGTTGAGAAGGATACCGACCTTTCTGAAGGCGACATAATATGCTACCAAGGTCGAGGCCTATTATGCAACACTGACAGCTCCTCCAACATCCCGACCTCCACCTTCATTGAGTTCTGCTTTCCCCACAGTATCAACATCGACATCTTCTGCCACTACTCCAGCTACCACTACTTCCGCTGCAACACTTCAGGCCCTTCTACATTTTGGTGCTTTAATTACGACAACATGGGACACCGAGCTTCCGATTGCTCTATGTCATGTCGTCGAGCCCTGTTAGCGATGGATCAGTCACCGGAGTATCTTGATGAGACCGAGCATCCTCCTGTCCATGCATTGATTACAGTTTTAGAGGGCGATTCTGTTGGCCTTCCCCTTTGAGTTCGTGGACAAATTCTTTTTGAGGGGAGGAGGTGATGGGAATCCATTTTATTTTCCTTTCATTTTCATTTTATTTTCACTTTTCTCTTTTTAGTTATTTTTAGGCATTTTCTTTCCTTGACTAATTAGGCATTCTTTTGTTATTAGTTGGTCCTTACAATCATTTTAGCTAATTACTTGATTAGTAAGTAATTCAGCCCTATAAATACTCCTTGTATTCTCATTTATACTTACTTTTTAATTCTTGAAATATAATAAATGTCTTGTTTCTCTCTAGAAATCATAATGTCTTGATTTTTAGGTCATTGATTTGTAGTTCACGTCAGTCTTAAATGAGTATGTTCAGATGTTCATATGTATGACTAGTGATCGCACAGATTATTTTGGGATCAAGCACCCCAAAAGTAAAAAAGAAGAGTAAAGAGTAAGATTTTCCATGGAAAAAAGTGTAAAGTGAATCAAACACACACCAAATTCCTACACCTCATATAACCTAATGTACAACTGGAAAAAATTACATCTATAAAAAACTGCTTCACTTTCATTCTCTGGGTAATTGCATATTGGTTCTCTCTGATCACATTTTCTTGCATTCTTCCTTTTACACACACACACATTCATATGTGTGTATATATAATAATGTTTGCATGTAACAGGAACGTGCAAGGCGACAGCAAAATTTCGTGCTCTTCAGCAACAAGTCCATCAAATTCTATATAATACTCCAGCACCTGGGCCCGCTATTTTTGTTGCTCGCTGCCTCTACGTCCTTCCTATGTTTGAATCACATTGTGAAGGCTTCAGTAACTTGTTAATATCGGCTCTTCGTCGTTTTCTAAAAACGAGACCCACACAGGAAGACTTACCGGAGGCAAAGGATATCGCTGCTCAATTATTTCTTAATATTGTTTTGGGTAAATTAAGTTTCGATGAAAGGATTCTTATAAAGATACTTGAAGTTTATGATGTCAAGTTGATGGACGTTGAGAAAGTTCTAGAATCTTCAGATTTGAAGATTGATGGGTGTTTACACACAGCAGAATTATTTGTTGAGAAATACGTTTTTGAGTTGATAGAATCTCAATCGTATATGACAGCTGTCACTCTGTTAGAACACTTCTCTATCCGCAAGTTTGGAGAGTCTTTTCTGCTTGAAATGATGGGAAAAAAAGAATACAGAGCAGCAGAAAAGTGGGCGGCTTTTATTGGGAAATCAATGTTATGTGTCATTGTCCAGCAATACATTGACAGGGAGCTATTAAAATTTGCTTACGAGATCATAAAGAAATACAATCTCAGGGAGGAATTTCTAGAAGTGTATCACAAGGGTAAAGAAAGGTATATTTTGATGCCCTGTATTTCTTTATATGTCATCTTGTTTGGCTCATGTTCTTTTTTCTGTGATTCGCCCAATTGGTTTGGGTTGAAATATATTTCACGAGTGAAAATTAAAATGGTGAAAGACATTCTCACCTATTCGAAGTTAATTATTTTTTCTTTATAAATCGTAAATAAGTGTATACACTTTCATCGTATTGTTTTGACAAAGATGGAGAACAGAAGTTAACCCCAAGTAACTGAAAGTACTTTTCACCATTTACGTTTTGCCTAGGCAAAGATATTTCACCCGAGCCATATGGAGCTTTAGTGGGATTTATGAGGTTTTCTTCTTTTAATATCTAGCAATAATGACCAGAAGAATTTTGCCAACTTTCAGTTCACTAAAGAAGCTAGCAGAAAAGGGATGCTGGGACATTGCCGAGGAAAGGACACACTGCAATAGACAACTTCTTGAATATTTGGTAAGCCTTATTGAAATTTCTTCTACTCGTAATGTCTGTAACCGTGGTTTATTTATTCTTGTTCAAACTTTGAGGAATTAGTAATCATGTTAGCATCGCAAAATTATTAGGTTCAAATTTGATTTGAGTTTTGATTTCCTCTGAAACCAGGATTATTATTATATTTTGACTAAATTTCTTTGGTAAACAGTTTTGTTATATTATTTATAAATTACACCTAGTTCCTTGGATTTATGCTGTGTTTCTAGTTACTTTTTCGAATTTACACTGCAATCAGTTAGACTGGCCATGGAGAGGGGTTGTATCAAGTTCCAGGCGGTACTGCGTACTGTGGCTCCTTATTTATTGATTAGCTGCAGAAATATTATATATTTTGAAAGCATAAATTAAAGGCTGTGGCCCCCATAAGTATGGAGCCTTTCTGGTCTTTATCTCCGCGGGCCTTTTGTTTGCTATGTTAACAATTCTTATAAGTGTTTGTGAGGCTTTATTCATTGATGGTTTTTATGATACTGCTACGCTATTACATTTCTGCTGCAGGAATGTTTAATCTTACCACTAGGCATGGGTCCTCATTTGCGCCCATTCGGCATGATTCTATGCTTTTAGTAATTTAATTTTTTATGCAATTCCTTATACTTATTTACTGCCTAAGGCGTTTTCTTTATTGATTTTAATTTCTTAAGAAATACATACACGAATTGGCAGATCCATGGACAATGGGGAGCCCAAAGCATGTTTGATTTTTTTTTGACTTTAATACGTCCATAATCACCCTGTTTTGAGTTTGGTACCTTTAACTAATTTTTATAGACTTTAGTACAGTTTTCGTAGTTAAATGTGAAAATTTCGCCACAAAAATGACCTGTGATGATATTTAGCGACAAAAAATGTACGAAAGTCGAAATAAAATTAATGAAAGGTCCCAAACTCAAAACTGGGTAATTATGGACATATTAAAGTAAAAAAACATGATTTTTTGAGGATGCCAAACCTATAAACACGAAATTTACAAGAATAATGCAAAACAGGATCTTGTAAACACCATTATATTGAGCGTTTAGGATTTTGTAGGGGCCGAGGTGCCCCGCCCATAGACCCCCCTTGAGGATTTGGCGGTACAATACTTTAAATAAAAGTAGGACAGCGGCACACCATTTTACATAAAAGTAGGACATGGAATGTTGTGAATTTGTGACACATCATACATATACATGGATACATACATACATACATAAATACATACATACATATACAAGTATTGGATAGGTTGGATAGGAATCTATAAGCATTCACGTCCGACACCAATATGTCTCATTCATAGACGTATCCTTACTTCTTAACTGAAAGTATTTAACTCATTGCTTTTCTTTTCAATTACGTATTGTCCATTACTTAGACAATTAATTGCATTGCTTATATTCAGTATTATTAAGTCACGCCAATGTTGAGATTGAAAATAACATATGAAATATGTAACAACTAGCCTTAAATAGAGGCAAAAGGGGTATCCTATCGACATGAGCTCTTACCTCACGCCTTGAGGTGTGTGCGGATTAGAGGGTCGAAATGTACTCTCGGGAATTAGTTAGGTGCTCTAAGAGCAAGTGTACCCCGAGTTTTAAAAAGATAAACTACTTATAAATAGAGGGTGTATGCGTGTTTAATAGGTGATAGCTATCACATTACAACGACATGGTGTGGTTATGTCACTTTGACTTTCTTTTTTGTATTTCCTTTTTCTCTTCGACTATAGAGATCATGGTTTATAGCACTTGGAGGGGACACCAAAGCATTGACTGATCTCGATCCGTTGCTTGCAACTCATTGGCCCAATCATCAACATCACTATCTCGACCCTCGCATCCTCCGCGTTGATATCAAAATCCTCATTTATATTTCACTATCAGTATTCATCTCACCAACATTGTCTTAATTATTAGCTACATCACCATCTCTCTCTCTGTCCTTGTGTGTGCACGTGCGAGCATTGCCAACCTCTTCATCAACACACCTGTAGCAATAACTTCGTGATGAATGTTCGGACCTACGATTGTTTTTCTACCATCGGGGGCATCCTCCCCAAGACCAATTCGAACACTCTCATCACCATTATACCTTATTTGCTCTTGATGCTGAAATCAGCACCATCCCACCATGTGATCTAGAGCACCAGTGAAAGCCTAGAAATATACATGCCCAGTTGAGATTTGATATGATTGATGCCTAAGGACATGATTTAATAGATCGTTGTAACGAGTAGTTGGATCATAGTCTCTTACCATAAAAATGGCTGCATGCGCAGCAGCCTCAACTATGAGAAATCCACAAATCTACATGTGATGTGTGAACAATGACAATTGTGTACCATAATCAGTAGCTAGATATGGATAAGGGGAACTGACATACATATGGTGAGCTATCATAATGGTTAAAGAACCAACCCACCTTCTTCTAGGTTTTGGGTGGAATAAAAACGAGGCCACCCATTTATAATAACAGAGGCGGAATAGAGAGAAAGAAAGTACTTGTCTTGCTTTTGCTTCCTCTGAACCGAGTTCGTGCTTTGGTAGGAAATGTCATTGGAAGAAGGAGCTGACCGAATGTCAACGATGATGAAGGCAAAGACACGGCCGCACGCAGATGAGTCTCTGTGTTTTGAGATCGAGTCGCGATTATCCTCATTAACCACCCCGTCGGGTGGGAAAATCCCTTGTTATTTATCACACCAACCAAATTAACATTCATATCACATTCAAACCACTACCTATATATCATCTCAAGGGGTAGTTCGTTTAACTTCTGAATCACTAGCACTTCTACTCAGGATCGATATGTGACACCACCTATTTTAATCACGGTTGATCAGTCCTTTATCAAAATAACTAGGAATCTCATATGGTCCATTCTTAGCATCATTGTCGAAAACTTCTTAATTACTAACCACCTACATTAAAATCAGCCGGTGGCAAAATTTTATCTTTCATTATCATAATAACATGCGGAGTTTAAATTAATTTAACCGAACCATCCACACAATAATAATCAGAACAATCACACAACATATATATAAATAATTAAGACTGAATACACCATCGGTTCCCAAAACAAATAGTCGAACCACAAATCTGAAATAAATATCTAAATCTGAATACAGTTTGATAAATAAACTGAAAACTAAATAGTTTGGGGCAAGACGCCCAAATGAAATACTGAAGAAATCCTATCGAGAATGAATGAGCTGAAGCGTTTAAAGCAACTCCTGCAAGCCTCCATAAGTGCTTTAGCTAAGCATCCCTGGATAGAATCATTATGCTTGGCGTCCCTGTGACTGGACACCTAAAAGGTTTTGAAAATATTTTTGAAACAGGTCAGAGCCCAAGAAAACAGTTTGAAAATATTTTGCAAGTGTTTAAATCATAGAATAGATCAATTATTTATTACACATGTAAATCCACGTACACTTTCTTGAGATCCTCACCTCTCAACTAATGTGCATGCCTAACGTACCCTATCTAGCTATGCTACCCATCCCAACGTATCTAAATAACCTCGATAACTCTAGCTCACTCGTATTACCCATACGACACGCTACTATAGTCTCAATAATCAATTTATTCATGTATTATTATTGAGTCAATTAATTAAGTTTCTTTACTCAATTACTTTTAAATATGCATAATCTATCAGTTCCTACTATCACACATGAGTAGATATAATGTGCTTCTATATATTTAATACACATCTAATATATACAACTATAGCATCCCCGGAATGGCCCCTCGTGATGCTGGCATACTCTGTTATCAAATCCATGTACCTCTCGTACTAATCAAGGACTATTGGTTCAGCATGTCTCCTCGAACCCATAAATCAATCAACACACAATGGAGGCGGACATGGTTCTAAGCCTTTGGGATACGCACATACCTAATGTACCCAAGCGACAGTCCGGTCCCACTAATACACTACACATAGTGAGCCGTCTTAAGTTCCATGCTCTGGGGCACAAATCCAGACCTCGCTGGAATCGCCAAGATCAGATCGCCCTCTGCGCGGAAACCTCCGGATAGCAGGCAGCGTAGGTATGTTCTCACACATAATCAATCACGGCCATATGTATTCACACAACCTATACATGAATATTAATTAGTAGGTATACACACAACCCATCATACAAGTCCGTACGTAGTATATCTCTCTCGCATACTCATCGTACAAACAATTACCATTATAGCCTCTTATTATATATTTCCGGGTATCGCTCACTACCCTAAGGGTCCTAGTTACCCCTTAATAATATCAGTAGCTAATACACTCATACGCTACTGGTCTAAATCCTAGATTCACTTATCTCTCTGTGATCCGTTCTCATTCCCTCGAATTCATTATTTTCATAATTCATATCTCACAGGTATTCGCCTTAATTCTCTCATTATGGCTAAGCCTCTACCCTACATTAGTAGGCATTCATATCTCACAGGTATTCGCCTTAATTCTCTCATTATGGCTAAGCCTCTACCCTACATTAGGCCTACTGTAATTCAATGTAATCCTCGTTATGATTTAAAAATGTCCCAAAAGTCTCCCCATTAATTATTCACAAATTCAGGGCTTGAAAAGGGAAATTTCTCAATTCAGGGCAAATCGAATCGGTTCGCCCAAAGGTCGAATCGATTTGAAAAGTGTCAGGTCATCTTCTTCCTTACGCAATTGCGTTTTTCACCATTATTCATTATCCAAAACTTCATGATTCTTCACCAAATTTTCAACCAACTCTACAAAACATTATTTAAGTATATAGGGATGATTTCCAACATAAATCTAACATTAAACCATCAAGAATTTTGCCCAAGAACCCATTATCATTCAATATCCATAAAAACCCTAGTTTCATTGTTCTTCCTCCATACTTAACATTTATCCAGATTTCTTCCATGGTAATCATCTGATTACGAGTTATTTACATCAGTGGATCCATTCTACGTGCAATCCTATCCCAATTCATGAGTTTTATTCATTTAAACCTCAAGAACACAATAAAATCATGATATTATAATCCCTACACTACATGGGTATTATAACGAAATCAAAACATGCAAGATAAATACTTGCCTTTAATTTGTAGGTCTGATTTTGTTTATAGTGTGATGGAAGTGCTCCTCCCTTGCCTCCGATCACGAATCCGGCGACAATTGTGGTTGAATCAAGACTTAATACCTCCAAACTCTCTTTTCTTCCTCTCTAATGGCCTCTCGGTTTTTGGTTTATAATGCTGCTGCCCCAATTACCTAATCTTAGGTTTTAAATCCTAATTCACGAAATTAGGCTAAAGGGCCAAGCCCAAGTGACCCGAACACTCCCATGTAGGCTCGGTTATAACTATAAAAAGGCCCCGGAACCTAATTACAACACTTGGGTACACTATTCCGACTATCTCGACCCTTCCGGAACCAACTGATGACCTCGAAATCGCCATCCTAGTCACTCTACAATAATTTCTTATCTCGACCCCATATAGTCTACACTCGACTCCCGAGTGAGATGTAATACCGTCACATCACTATCGCTCGCTATGACGTAAAATAATCATTTACTATTCACTTGGTAATTATATTGCATAAATGTTAATCATTATCTCTCCTGATTAATATTTTAAATAACCACAAAATAATTAATTCACATATAATAATTAATTCAATTAAATTACGGCACACATGTAATTTAAAAAATATACCCGAACTAATTAAATTATAAATACTCAGAAATACGGAGTGTTACATGATATGCTCGGTTAGAGCTGGTACTACCTTGTTTCCTTGGTTGCTTAAGGCATAAAGGGCTCTCTCAAGGAAGGAAATACGACGACTTAAAGTCTCAGCTTTTCTGGGAGCAACCAATTTTCCTTTATCGTCAACCCAATCTCATCACTGTTGGAACAGGGCTCTGTTGGTTAGAAATAAATATTCTTTCGATCCTTTTGTCTTGGCTCGCCTATTTGGAAAATCTCTTATCCTCACCAAAGGAGAATTCTCAACCATGACATCCACCTCTGTTGCCCACCTCCCGTTATATTACACCAGCATTAAGATTCACACCACTTAACTCCACTTTCCTCTATTCTTGACCCCCTTTAATAGCCTCCTTCCTTTTACCTTAGCCAATAACATAACTTTTACTTGCAATGATGGATCTTCCCTATCCCGAATCATAATTCCGTCAAAAGAAACTTTACTTTTTCCATCCTTTCTCGAAGGAGCAACAAACTTATGTCCAATATTCTAAAAGGCACTAAGTGGAGGTGGGAGGCCGTTTAATGTATGGATGGATTTGTTTATATTTTTTAATGTAATACTATAAAAAATCAAATACTACCACAAATTTAACAATAATACAGATTATATGTAACCAAATCATTGTAGCCATATATATATATATATATATATATATATATATATATATATATTTGGCCGAGGCTAGGCGAGAAAACACCTCCTATCATTTAGGGTGGATTGTTAGTGTAAGGAGGGGCTATTCGATAAACTGTCGAACTAGATAAATAAGCGAACCATTACAGTGTCTGATCAACCCCAATTATCGATCTACTCATAAAGGTATAACAAAAGGAACTCAATCTACTCCAATCGACAACCGACTCACAAATAACTGAAGCCCAATAAACCAAACTACATTGGTATATAACCTTATGTATGTATATTCTTTCTTTTAGAACCTCTCGGATCCCTAAACATCAAAAGGTTTGGCAAATTTCAAGGGACCTAGGGCCCAATTGATAATCAATTACTATCTCGAGGGGCTTCAAGGACATGTGGTTTGGAGGAAAGAGAACATGAGTTCATTGCGCTCTCGCATGCCAACCACTATTTCATGAAATACGACGCACAAACACAATCCATTAGAGCACCACAACCGATCCACACCCAAAACCACCATCTCGACACTTCAACCAATATATTGATATGGCCATATTAAGCCATCATACCGCTTACAATGCACTAGACAACCTCCTGTTAACCCCAATACATTTCCGTCACATGGGCTCATACACCATCCCTCACTAAAATGCTTATCTCATAGCTTATCACTTCTCAGTTGACCTTGACTTGCATCTAATGAGTGCCACTGTTCACTACCTAATCACTAATTAAGATCAGTGGCACATCATAATCCACGTGTATATAAAAAGCTCCCTAAAGCTCATTTGTTGTGGATTTCGTTACCTCTCTGAATACACAATCGGACCACCATTAAAAGCATCTAAGACATTCTCTGAAACTCCTATGATTAAAGACTCATCCATGCTTACCACCTTCACACCCAAAACTATGTCTAGACTGCTTCTTTATCACTATTACGTGAAGGAAATGCCAGTTCTCTCTCTCTCTCTCTCCCCCATTCCATTATTCTCGTGTTTCTCACAACATTTCAACATACATTCTTCAGATTGAGTTGCATCTTGGCTCTTTCAGGAGTAACTTTCTTAAAAATCCTATCTAACGATCACTACTCTCCTACATTTGATGACTCTGTTGGGAAGATATTCTCTTTTCAATGGAAAATGTAGTCGTCCAGAACGATGTTGACAATCCAAGACCCAATTAATAAATGACACTGAACTCCACTAACACCAGCATGACATTACTGGACGGGCACCCTCCTAGGACAATCTTGCACACCCGCATGCCATACAATCTCTGAGACTTCCTTCTCAGCAACTTTGGAGCCCGACCTGAACCCATCCACAATACCAGACATGAACCAAGCCTTCTCCTTCCTCCTCAACAATTTCATCCTCTAGGGAAGCGATGTGGTGGTGGTCCTCGACATGTTACCCCCAAATCCACCCAGTGAGCTACATAACATTGCACCAGGCGTTGCCATCCACCAGTACCATAACCCCTCGCGAACCACAAATCATGTTTGCAAACGACCACCCTTTACCGGCAAATGACCTTATCCTCTTGGCGCCATTGACGGGACCACATTTTACACCCTCAATGACGAATAGCCGTGTTAGAATGATTGTGTGTAGGCAGGTAGTCGGTGATGTGAAAGCGGAGTACTAGGAGGTCAAACGTGAGTGTAGGCTAAGTTGTCCGAGCTCTGTGAAATTGCTGATAACGTTGCCCGCCATTTGGCCTTGAGTGACCCCTTCTTTGTGGCCCACGGCCTCCCGTTCCTGCTGATTTTGGCGACCGTCTCCCCTCCATTTTTTCTTCTTCGACTGACTTTCAGGTTTGCTAAGGATTGTTGAGGATTACCTCGAGTACTCTATTAGATATTTCTTCGACATCTTTGTTGAGGATTGCTGCGTCACTTAGACCAAATTTTGAGATATTTAAGGTGTTTGCTATTGGGGACCTCATTCCCATCTTCCCGGGGTGGAGAGTTTGGTTATGTATCTATTCTGACATTGGTTGGACAACTCACTCATTTTCGAGAGGTATAGTTGATTTTTCCCACTTTTTGCAAATGAATTTTCACGAGATTTTCTCTTCTTGTGGCTCTTTTAAGATTGGCTCGTTGAGTTGGGTGGACCTGTGTATCCCTACGCAAGTGGATTTGTCTTGGGATGTGATTAAGGTCCGTTCAGAGATTGCAATGCAATAGCATCAAGGGTAAACATCCCGAGTGATCGACCCTTTGGCATCGTTAGCCCCTCTTTGAGGAGTTGGTGTGGTGGTTTCGATTATGGTAAACTCGGGGGGCAAGTTTGTGTTCTTTGGCCATGGTTTGGCTTTGGCTACCTCCGAGGAGTTGGTGTGCTAGTTTCCATGATGGTAAACTCGGGTGCCGAGTTCGTGTTCTTTGGCCATGGTTGAGCTTTTTAACTACACTCCCTTGCCTACCTCGCTAGCTAGTGCGCCAGATGTTTTCGTTGACGACTTCCCTCTCAAGTGGGGCAGCGTGATGATGATGGTGCGGCTCTTGTTGCTTTTACGCTCATGTCGAGCTTTTCTAAGTTGGGGAGAGTAATGTATACAAAAGGCCCCAAAGGATTAGTTGTATTTATGTACATTTTTTGTGTCACATTTAGGTCATTTCTCTAGTATGGTTAGTAAGTTAGTTAGAAGATGATATTTTCTTGAGCTAATTTTTTAGTCTTTTTCACCTTTTTAGGTTATCTTGGCTAGCAAGATAACTAAAGCCTATTTTACCATTGAAATCACTTTACCATTGTGAATGAATGGATGAGAGAGAGACCTTTATTTATAAATATTGTTGTTCTGAGTTATTTCCGCTACGCTTACATCACTATCATAAGACAACCACCTCAAAATGTGAGTAATGGCGCTATGTCCCCGGTATGCGAATTTGATCCCCATTTATAACCATTGTCGATAACTCTCATGAACGCCTTTATTAGTCACCATCATCACCAATATTAAGTTGACAGGACCTCTCTTCAAAGACTCCCTATACATTATCACATCAACCCTCAACAATATCCATGAGACGACTCATCTTATACCTTATCATTTCCCATTTAATTCATTGACATTCATCTAATACAGGGTAATGCACATTTTCGAGAGTAACAAACGAGATCATTTCCTACTTTTTATATGAGGGTCAACCTCATAACTAGGGTGATGAATTCTCAACTACCTAGAACCTATGAAGCACGGACACCCTCCCGGAGGCAACGAATCGGCATTGACTCGAGTCGGACACGGGGCACGTTTGGACACGCTCCGGACACACGTGTCCCAGAGTATCCTTTTTTTTTTTAATTTTCTTTACTTGGACACACTAGGACACGTATACTGGACACGTTGAGGTAATTTTTTTGTATTTCAAAACCTTAATATGGGGTCAAACTCAAAACCCTAGTTCGTGATGTACCAAAAAAATTACCTCAGCCACAAAAAAAACATAGCTTTTCTTCTTTCTTCTCCCACTAACAGTAACAGAACATATCAGGCCTTCCTTCGAATTCATGACTTCCAGCTGAGGAAGAAAAGGAAAAGAATAGAAGAGAAAGAGAAGAAAACTAGCAGTTGCGTGAAGAAAGAGAGAAGAAAAAGAAGAGGAGCGTAGTAAAAAGAAAAGGAAAAGAAAGGTTGTACCAGATTAGCTGTACACAGCTTTACTGTGTTGTCTGTTTGCGCCAGATTAGCTGTCTAGCTGCCAAGTTGTCCTAGAGCTGTCGAGCTGTAGTAAAGCTAGCACAGTAAAGCTGTCCCGAACATCATGACTAGCATTTTAAGTAAAGCGCAATACGGTGCTATTGCATTGAGCAATGTTATTTATCTAATATCTACACATGGTAAATGCTAGTCATGATGTTCTGAGTGATATAAGTTTTGGACCGGACAGTAAAGCTGTGCTAGCTTCACTACAGCTTGACAGATCTGGGACAACTTGATAGGTAGACAGCTAATCTGGCACAAACAAACAACAAAGTAAAGTTGTGTACAGCTAATTTGGTACAACCTTTCTTTTCCTTTTCTTTTTACTTCTTTCCTCTTCTTTTTTTTCTCTCTTTCTTCATGCAACTGCTAGTTTCCTTCTTCTTCTCTTTCTCTTCTATTCTTTTCCTTTCCTTCTTCAGCTGGAAGTTGAGAATTCGATGGAAGGCCTAATATGTTCTGTTAGTGTTAGTGGGAGAAGAAAGAAGAAAATCTAGGGTTTTGTTGTGGCTGAGGTAATTTTTTTGGTACATCATGAACTAGGTTTTTGAGTTTGACCCCATTTTAAGGTTTTGAAATACAAAAAAATTACCTCAGCGTGTCCTAGCGTGCCTGAGTTAAAAAGATGAAAAAAAGGATACTCTGGGACACGTTTGGACATGCGTGTCCGGAGCGTGTCCAAACATGTCCCGTGTCCGACTCTAGTCAAAGCTGATTCGTTGCCTCCGGAAGAGTGTCCATGATTCATAGGCCTTATTTGACTTAACCCCTCGACTTCATAATTCTTTGACTTTGGCCCCAACATGGGGTTAAGTCTAATTTGGTATCAATAACAAGGGGCAAAGTCAAATAAATCCTTAGACTTAACCCCCTATTTTTATACAAAATTTTGAGATAATCCTCTTGTGCAGGGGTTATGTCAAAGAGATTAGCAAAGTGAGGGTTAAGTCAAATATTGCATTAAAAAGTGTAGGTTAAGTCAAAAAAGCCCTAATTTTTACTTTAAAAACTATGGTTTTAGGTTTATCTGGCTATGGAGGCTGGCTACCTAGAGAAAGTTGCTGAACTTTGTGATCGGTACTCCCTTGAAGGTTTCTTGAATGTCAAAGGTATGCTGTCTGTTAATTTTACTTTGCAATATAAGACATGCAATGTAACCTGCAAATAAGATGAGAACGAAGTTGTATAGATTTCCTTGGAAAAATATTTAACCCTGGCCTCGCAAAAAACAAGTTAAGCATAAATAAATAATAGTTTGCACAAAATTGTTGAAACAGATTACAATAGAAACCTAAAAAACTGGACAAATGTTTTCACTTTCTTTCTTAAGATCAACTGGACAACTTGGCTGATAAAAATAAATTTAATGGAAATGGGTCACATTAGGGTTTAATTGTCATTTTTTAATATTTTGTATTAGTCTTTTTATTTTTATTTTAGTTCTTTTATTTTCTTTTTAGCCTTTAATTGGTTTATAAGCATGTTCGGGACTAATTAGGCTTTCTTTTGTTTTAGTTGGTCCTTTTAGTCATTTTAGCTAAATACTTGATTAGCAAGTAATATCTCTCATAAATACCTCTTGTATTCTCATTTGTACTCATTCATCAATTCTTGAAATATAAGAACTCTCTTGTTTCTCCCTCTAGAAATCATATTGTCTTGATTTTTAGGTCATTGACGTGTAGTTCACGTCAAATTGGTATCAGAGCGAGTGTTTCTCCAATCATTGGTGTATTCGTGTGTTAGTGTGTACCGGTGTGTGTAGAATATGAAATCGTGCACTACATTTTCAATGGCCCCGAAGAGGATGACGCTAATTCAAGATGAGATTAACAAACAGTTAAGAAAAAGCCATCAAGAATTGAAAGAACGCAATCAAGAATTGAAGGAGAGCCAACGCGAATTGAAACAACAAATGGATGCCATTTTCAACTTTTGTCCAAATTACAAAACCCTAGTTCATATATCACTGATCCCGAAGCAGACCGAGGCAGACCGAGGCAGCGGTCTCCACCCTTCTATCAGTGACTACCCCAATCTAGGTCGGACCTCCACCCAGAAAGCCACCCAGCCTTCTGTCGCTGTCAAGCTGCAAGATCCCGCCGTTGAACCGCAAAATCTGCACTGCCAACAGCCTGTTCACCTTACCGATCTAAGTCCGGTGCAAAGGGTACACACCCCTGCTCAAGATCCTGCCGGCAGCCTCTTGCGGCAGCCCCTGGCTTCTCCACTGGGTCGGACCACCCTCTCGGTGGCCGATCCCCTTCTTTCAGCCATAAATCTTCCCAATTCCGGTGTTTAGACCTCAAATCCCTACCAAAAACATTATCTAAAACCTCTAAACCCTAACTGCTGCCCTACTGACACAAAATAGATCCAAATACCTGCTGTCCAAGTTGAAACCCTAGTCCAAAACCCACATCGAGCTCATTCCGACCCCAAGAAACCCCTAACCCGACCCTATTCTGCCCTAGGCAGCCCCACCACTGCTGTCCTACTAGGAATTTCACCCCAACCCTCTACCCGTCTCCCCCGGCAACGAAAGAAAATCAAGAAAAGCAAACCCTTGCATTTCTTGGCTACATTTCTTGGGTTTCTTGAAAGTAAGTACGCAAGTCGCGTACGTGGGCGTCTCCCGCATCAAATTGAAGAATTCTTGGAAGGACGCCTCACCATGTTGGCCATTTACATTTCAAGTTTGAGGAACTTTTTTGAAGACGGGGAGAGTGATGGAAATGGGTCACATTGGGGTTTGTCATTTTTTAATATTTTGCATTCATCTTTCGTTATTTTATTTTCTTTTTAGCCTTTAATTGGTCTCCAAGCATGTTTGGGACTAATTAGGCATTCTTTTGTTTTTAGTTGGTCCTTTTAGTCATTTTAGCTAATTACTTGATTAGCAAGTAATATCTCTCATATAAATACCTCTTCTATTCTCATTTGTACTCATTCTTCATTTCTTGAAATATAAAAACTCTCTTGTTTCCCTCTCTAGAAATCATATTGTCTTGATTTTTAGGTCATTGACGTGTAGTTCACGTTAAAATCAACTTGACAACTTTTACAGTCTTACCATACAATAATTACAACCATAATTTGTGTAATTAAACATTATATAAACCATACAATAATTACAGCCACAAAGACGAATATACATTGAAGGTTCGTACTCCAACATTATATAAATAGAAGGTCTGTATTCAAAGATGAATATGCTCAGTGAAATCGAAACTCTAGAAATCTTACAAATATGCTCTGTGAAATTGATTAAACCTATAATTGAACCAATAACAAAAATCTATCAAAAACTCGTAAAAAATAGATGAGAGAGAGAGAGAGAGAGAGCAATACCAAGAGAGAACCACCGTGAGAGCAGAGTTTCCGTCTGTGTGAGGGAGGAGGGGGAAGGGCCAAGCTGCGTGAGGAGGGAGGGGAGGATGATGGATGAAAAGTGAAATTAATGTATTTCTAACTTATCGCTATATATAGGGGTATTTTTGTAATAATACACTTAAACAGGTCGAGGTTTTTGTACACCAAACCCACTCATCCCTCCCCTCCCTGCCCCTTCCAGACTTTTTTTTTTAATTCCAACCCGAAACCAACCCCGCCCCATTTATGAACCCAAAATCCACCCCATTAGAATCGGGGGCGGGGTGGGTATCCACCAAACCCCGCCCCTTTGCCGTCCCTCCAACTGATCTGCTCTCAAAGTAGAATGTATGTTACGTTTTGGAGATCATGATGTGTGCTTAAGTATTCTAGAGGGGAGGTGAACGGGACGATTAAATAATGAACTAAAATTATAGCCCGATTAGAGCCTTAATGTATGGCGCAACCTCTTATGTATGGAGGTTAAGTTGAGAGGGGATTATAAGAAGGGCAAATGCTTGTGGGGGTGCATAATTTGGTGTAGCATGGTGTTTATGGAACGAAGAAATGAGAGGACCTTTGAGAAGAAAGAAAATTGTAACTATTAGGCATGGGAACGAGTAAAGTTCGTAGCCTCTTTATGGTTGTCAACCTACATAAACTCAAAGGAAATCTAGCTATCATTTGTGGTCAACAACTGGGCAGAAGGTTTAATATAATTCTTTGACTTATCACTCCTTTTCTGAGGGTGTTCTTTTTTTTTTGGAGGTGTGGGGGTAGGGTGGGGGGTGTAAGGGGGGATGAATCTGTGCAACACTATCAGTTCAGGGCGTTCCAGCTCTGTTGTGTTTGATTTGATTTGATTTTTCTTTTATGTATTTCCGTTTCTTTGTTTTACAGTGGACTGCCGGTCCATTTTTCTCTGTACATTCTTCAACATATTTGATTTGTTTCTGATAAAGAAATATTAATTATCTCAACAATGGTCACAAGCATGCTAAACCAACAAAAATAAAGCTCCAACCATACAAATAAACTACTGACAATCATTATAAAAAACTAAACAACACTGGTGAGGTAGTGTGCGTGTGTGTTGACCATGTTTATAAATTATGTATGTAAAGGGCTACAATTACGTGAAAAACCTTTGAGGAAAAAGCGAAAGAATCTAAAGGATGCACTGTATAAACATGAAGGTTTAGAGCTTGAAATCCCTACTTGTCTTGATGAAAATCTTGTTGTGCCCCTATGCCCAATTTGTTGGGACACCTTCCAATCAACCATGACCCCGGATATAATCAAGATAAAATGGTACTAATGGCGAGCACAATAAAGATGTAAATAAGAGAGACAACACCAAGATATACGTGGTTCACCAACTTGGCTTCATCCACGGAGAAGCGTGATTTTACTATATTTGAAGAAATTACAAGTATAATAGATAATATAGAAGGATAAATTACATACCCTCCACTCTCCTATCAAAATCCCGGATAGACATTGTACACCAACTCTCCACCCAAGTGAATCCAAGTTCTAAGCCAAGAACCCTCCCAATCTTTTGCCCTCAGTGTTTCCCATGTACCCAATCCGGTTTATCTCGCTTTCAGGTAAACTGGTGAGAAATTCCCCACACATTACATCTTAAACACACTTACCATACATGAAACACTCACACTTACACCCATACCCTTCTTCCACCTTTGAGCAATACCCATGGGTGAAGGAAAACCCCTCACCTCACCCCCAAACTCTCATCTTTGGAGGAAGACTCTCTCTATCTCTGTGTTGTGTTGGTGTGTTTTAAACCATGGCTGAAACCCTCCTTAAATAAGGAGAAAAAAATGAACAGTGAACCGCGTATGAACAGTAAACGCATATGAACAGTACCCGCATATGAATAGTACTATGCGTATGTACAGTACCCGCGCAAAATTCAAACCAAACTTCACAAATCTCACCTCACCATCGTCTGCCGTCTTAAATGAAAATAAATGGAAAAGAGACGGAACTCCAGTTCCTTCAGGAATGATAAGATCTTTGGCGTAATAAAAAGGGGTTGATCCGTATCATCTTGACTTCGGTTTTGCTCCTTTACTTTCTTCAATATTATCGGGTCGGGGAAGTTTGAAACAATTGGATTTTTCTTGGAAATGGATGCAGTTTCTAATTCATGCTCTAGCATGTACAAAATGAAAAATTCATTCTCAATTCTACAAGAATTTTTATGAAAGCCTTTCATTTACTTCTCTTCGATGGAAGCGTGAACTCCACCGCATGATCCTTTCCTTAACACCTCATGGTTAATTCTCCTTTCCGATGCATCTTCTGAAGTTGAGATGGTTCCTGCAAATCCTGCTAAACGCCTCAATGATCTTCACTTAGAGGACGCTCATCACATGACTATGAAGTAATTCATATGATTAATATATTTTGTTTTCACTAAAACTATCACAACTCTAAAAAAAATTTAGAATAAAATCCATGGGGTTTAAGGTGTAGAACTAGGGATTAAAGGAGAGAAGAGTAAGAGGAAAAAGTGTGACGAGGTTTGCTAAAATTCGTTCCTCATCCTTGTTTCACAAGCACACTCCTTATTAGGTGAAATAGGTATGTGCTTAATATTCCAAATTCAATTAATTAATTATAATATTCCAAATTCAATTAATTAAATTCTTAATTAATCAACACGTAAAATAATTTAATTTCTTTTTAATATGAACTAAGTTTTAATTTTACTGAATATAATTATTTAGTCCAAATTACATGCAATTGGTGATTTACAACGGAAGCAAATAAAATCAATCACACAAAAACACAAGGATTTAGAGTGGAAAACCTCGTGGGAACCCACAATAAATTCACTAGTACTGAATTTTATGATTACATGACTTAACAAGGGCTCAGACATTACTTACATATACGACAATGATAATCGCTACAATGTTGCTCCCTTGCGTTTTGCTCTCTGCCCGTACTAGCAATACCCGCTCCGATCCCGTAATCAACTGAACAACCTCTAAAGCCTTGGTATCCACCGATATAAGTTGGGAATGATCAACCCACACCTATAAAGCACGGACTCGACACATAATACGTGTTTCAACACGACACGCGACACGCGATTTTTCCAAAAACTAGAATACGACACACTGAGATACGTATAATAAAATATAATATAATATATATTTAAGTATATCTATATATATATATATATTAATGACATAAAACAATTTTTTTTCATGAAATTATGAAAATGGACCATACAAAACAAAATTCAAACATACTTTAAGATTAAATATCATAAATAAAGCAGAATCACCATCAAATTAGAAAAAAATTTAATTTTAAAAAAAAGTAGTTTTAAAAAAAAAAGAAAAATAGTTTCACGTGTCCTTTACATGTCTGAGCGTGCCCTAGACGTGTCCTAGCACGTCCAACCTTAAAAAAAGGGACTCGTGTGCCCCAGCATGTCGCGTCTCCGACTCAAGTCAAAGCAGGCTCGTGACTTCCGGGAGAGTGTCCGCACTTCATAGGCCTACACGCAATCCAACATGTTTGTTAGATTTATGAGATTAACAATTTACATAATGAGGAAGATGATGAGAAGAGAAGAAGAAGAGAGAGGAGAGAGAAGAGAGAAATTCGCAAAAGAGGGAATGAATAAATGAATACCTTCATTCTTCCCATCACTTTCTATATATATTAATAAGTTTAAGATATTACATAAGTACCCTACATAGTTTAAATATATCATAACGCACCTTATAACTATTACAAATAAGATCCGATAACACTCCCCCTCATGGTGGTGCAAAGATATCTATCATGTCCAGCTTGACCAACAAATGTTGCAAACAAGTTTTGCTCACACTCTTAGTCAAGACATCAGCCACTTGATCAGTCGTGTTGACATACGGAGTATAAATCAATCCAAGACGAAGCTTCTCCTTGATAAAATGTCGACCAACTTCAATGTGCTTTGCCTGTCATGTTGGACTGGATTGTGGACACTACTAGTAGCGGGTTTATTGTCACGATACAAATTCATTGGCTCACGAACAAGGTAACCCAACTCATCTAACATGGTCCGTAGCCACATCAACTTGCACACTCCATATGCCATGGATCTGACTTAGTTTCTGCACTAGATTTAGCAACTACAGACTGTTTCTTGCTTCTTCATGAAATAAGATTACCTCCAACAAAGGTGCAATATTTCGAAGTGGAACACCGATCGATGACGGACCTTGCTCAATCAGCATCAGTATAAGCTTCAACAAGTGACCATGCTGCCTAGAAATATTCCCTTCCCAGGGGAACTCTTGAGGTACCAGAGAACATAATACACAGTTTCTAGATGTGGTGTTCTTGAGCATGCATAAACTGGCTTATCACACAAAACAATATAAGCAATATTCGGGCGCGTAAGAGAAAGGTAAATAAGTCTACCAACTAAACGCTGAAATCTTTGCACATCAGTGGCTCCCCATCCGTATCATTGAACCTATGGTTATGCTCAATGGGAGTATCAACAGGTTTAGCTCCAAGTTTACCCGTTTCAGCTAATATATCTAACACATACTTTCGTTGAGAAATAAATACTCCTTTCTTGGATTTGCGCACTTCAAAGGAAGTATCTCAATAATCCGAGGTCTTTAACCTCAAATTTAACCTTGAGCTCTGTTCCCAAGAATGTCTTCATTGCTTGTATCTCTTTCGGATAATCTCTGGTGAATACAATATCATCAACATATACAATAAGGGCGGTGGCGCAATTTTGGTGCCTTTTGATGAAGAGTGTATGATCTGCCTGACTCTGTGTCTACCCTTTTCTCTTCACAGTGCTGAACCTCTCAAACCAAGCACCTGGAGACTGCTTAGGCCGATACAAGGTCTTATTTAGTTTGCACAGTAAATCCTGTCCATCAACATGCTTGAAACTAGGAGGCATCATCATATACACTTTTTCCTCTAAATTGCCAAGAAGAAAGGCATTCTTTACATCCAATTGATGCAAAGATTAAGACAAATTACCTGCCAAGGAGAGAAAAACTCGTATGGATTTCATCTTGGTAATCGGAGCAAACGTCTCCCTTATAATCAATCCCATATGAGTGAAGCGCTTTGCAACTGACCGTGCGTTATATCTCTTAATTTTTCCATCAGCCTGAAACTTAACTATGTATACCAATTTGCAGCTTACTGACTTTTATCCTTTGGGCAATGGAACAATATCCCTGGTATTCTTCTTCTCAAGAGCCTTCATTTCCTTAAACATGACTTTCTTTCATTGGTTTGACTAAGGGCATCTGACATTAGAAGGAATAGAAACAGACGATACAATAGAAGTGAAAGCTTGATATGTAGAAGATTAGGCATCATAGGATACAAACTGAGATATAGGATGTTTCGTACAATCAAGAACACCCTTACGAAGAGCAATAGGAAGATCAAGATCGAGTGAGGGATCACTTGGATCGAGGGAGACTCCTTGGTCCCGGGGTGAGACAATGGTTTGTTTTTCTCTCCTAGTATATAAAAGTTTCTCATTTGCCTGTTGCAAATCATTAGTGTCAGTAGTAATAGGCATATGTTTCCTCAAGTAGGAAACTCTCCCTGTGTAGGAACGGGTAATGGAATGGGACATGGGTTCTCTATACTTATAATCTCCTCAGTAGAGAATCCTGAGTAATAAGGGAAAAAAGGGAAACCGACTCAAAGAATGTGACATCCATGGAGACAAATCGATGACGAGTAGTAGGATTTTAACACTGATACCCCTTTTGAGTGGCATAATACCTAAGAAACATACATCGGATTGCCTTTGGATCTATTTTGTCCCTTTGATGATGTATGTGAACATAACAAAGACAACCAAACACTTTAGGAGGAATAGTGAATGGAGGGGAGTGAGGGTGTAAAATAAAGACTGGTGATTGATAGCCGAGAATCCTAGAGTGCTTGCGATTGATTAAATACATCGCAGTTAAGGTTGCATCTACCCAATATGATTTAGGTACCCCCATACATATGAGAAGGGAACGACTCACCTCTGTAATATGACGGTATTTTCTTTCTGCTACACTATTTTGTTGTGGGGTATAAACACATGAGGTTTCATGGACAATCCCATTATCAACAAATAAAGAGGCAAGGTCACCTAACTTAAATTCCCCTCCATTATCGGATCGAAGGATTTTAAGGGGACACCCAAACTGAGTACACACCATCTTATGAAATGTTTGAAAAATGGAATGAACTTCACTTTTAGTTTTCACAAGATAAAAGCAAGTATAACGACTGAAGTCATCAACAAACACAACAAAGTATCAAAAATCATGTAATGAAGTAGTTGGTTCAGGACCTCACATATCAGATTGAACAAGCTGTAATGGAGTTGTAGTTTCATTAATGCTAATAGGATAGGTAACACAATATTGTTTGGGAGAACGCATGCTTCACAATTTAGTTAAAAGGTGTAACAGATGCAAATTTAGTGAGTACATGTTTCAAAACAGGAATAGGTAAATGTCCTAGTCTATTATGCCATCCCATTAATAGATCTTTATTGTTGCTACTATCCCTAACACTACTTTGATTTGCAACATAAGAAGATGGCCTCGTGTCCAGCAAATACAAGCCATTGTATTCACGTCCACTCCCGATCGTCTTCCTCGTGTCCAAGTTTTGAAAGACACAATGAGACGAAAAAAAGTTACGCTACAATTCAAGCTTTTTGTAATGTGACTGGCAGAGAGAAGATTATTGGTAAGGTTTGGAGCATGTGGAATAACTGATAGGGTAATATTAGAAGAGACAGGAAATGTGTCCTTCCCTGCAATGGAGGAGAAGGATCCATCCGCCACTCTAATCTTAATCCTACCAGGATACACATTGTAGGAGGAGAAACTGAATGCCATACTAGTCATGTTATCAATAGTCCCTGAATCAATGATCCCAAAAAGTGCATCAAATGAAGCGGAAACATGATTTGCCGAATGAGAAGTACCTTTCTAAGAAAAATTAGAGATTGAACTCTGATGAGAATTAAGTTGAGCTAACATTTGTCGGAGATGCGAAACATCAAACATCTTTCTCGATGAATTATTGTGGCCCGAGAAGGACACAACCAGTAGGTTCTGGAGGCTCATTAATTGTCGTATGAGCTGCAGATAGACTACGAATTGGACAGATCGAGGCATAACATTTGACTGAGTTGCAGGAGGTCGTCCATGGAGATTCCAACATGTTTTTCGAGTATGACGAGTACGCCCACAATAGTTACACTTCAACCTGCTCTTATCATCTGGCTTCTCGCTCTTTGGGGTATGGGTCTGTTCCATTGTTGGGTGATGAGAGCAGACCTCTCTGATAAGTGCACTTCTAGCTCAAGCTTCGGATTTATAATTTTCTTCCTGCTTTCTTCAGTTTGGATATGAGAAAAAAATTCCCTAACAGAAGTAGGTGCAAGATATCTCCCCACCACTTGCACCTTGGCGCTTTAACATAAGCTGCACAAACTTGTATGTAGTCTTGGTTGTGGTCAACCTTTTCCCACTCGTCACGCAGAGTATGGTAATAGGTAGCAAGAGAAAGATCTTCTTGATTGAGTTTTGCAATCTTTCGTTGAAGCAAATACAACTTAACAAAATTACCAACGAATGAATAGAGGTCTCTTCAATAGCATCCCATAATTTTTTGTCGTTTTTACCAATAAGACCCTTTGCTAATTTGTGGCTGCATTGACTGTAACAACCATGTCATAACTAAAGCATTTTTAGGATTCTATTCTTTAAACTTATGGTCATTTTTGGCCGGGTACTTGACAGTTCCATCAATATGGTCAATCATTCTTCTACCCGTGATATGCATATGCACTGATTGAGCCCACTGTATATAATTTGTCTCATGTAGCTTAATAGTGGTGATGCATAAGCCTGGATGATAATCATTATTACTACCCATTGTTGGAATAAAACTTAATGAAGACCCAGCTCCTCCGGAGCTCACCTCTGAACCAAGCATGTTCTTAAAATATTTTTTGGGTATACACTCCTCAAAAATAGAAAAATAAGTGTAAAGAGAACTACCTCTCTAGCACAAAACAACTTATAGAGTCTGAAACTGCATACAATCCCTAAAAAATAGAGGAGCAATTCATATCTGATTCACGAACCTAAAAAATAGTGGAGCAATGCATATACCTCAAAAGCGAAGAACAAAAACTGGAAAACTGATCGGAACGCTCTAATTTGAACAAATCGCAAAAAACAAAGTGCCAAATACTTGATCCCTAAATGTAATACCTTTTCAATAATTAGGGCCAAATACTTGCCGATTTAAAAATATGAAGCATATTTTAGATGAATTCCTAATTAATGTCAGGCCCTTTGTAGAATAAGCAATCAATGTTTAGGATTAAATAGTCATTTAATTTAAAAAATATTAAGCATATTTCGGATGTCAGGCCCTCTGTATTATTTCAACGTATTTGTGACATTAGCTTTAACATTTTTATTTAGTGAATTAATTTGTAAGAGTATTACTTACTTAATTAGTTAATTAGTCCTTTTGGCTCTACCATTGCCGGTGCCCAAGTCCGGATGTAAAATGATGGTGTCAGGTTGACAGCCAACTGTAAAATTTACATCAAATTTTGATGATGGATTCTCTAGTTAAAAGAAACGCAAATAAAAATAACATACATAAAATTAGATTTGGTACGTGGAATTTATAGGAACACTAACTGGTAAGTGTAAAGAACTTATGGATACCTTAAAACGGAGAAAAATCAATATAGCATGTCTACAAGAAACTAAATGGAAGGGAGAAAGGGATAGAGAGATAGGAGAAGGCTATAAATAAGTTTATTTAGGAGGGAAGGATAATCGAAAAAATGGGGTAGATGTTGTTGTTGATCACTATATGAAAGATAAAGTGGTGGATGTTAAAAGATGGAGATATAGATTAATGAACGTTAAGATTGTCTTAGATAAAACAATATTGAATGTTATAAGTGCTTACGTACCCCAAGGAGCTTTAGATGATAATGTAAAGAAATTATTATGGGAATTACTAGATGAAATATTACAACAAATTCCTATGCATGAAAACATATTTTTAGGAGGTGACTTAAAAGGACATGTAGGAGTAGAACGAGACGGTTATCCAAGGATATACGGAGGTTGTGGTTTTGGTGAGAGAAATGAAGCAGGGGAGGCTACCCTAGAATTTACTAACGCCTATGATCTTACAATAGCAAACTCATTTTTTTAAAAAAAAGGGAAGAATATTTAATTACATTTAAAAGTGTTGAGAATAAAACTCAAATAGATTATTACTTACTTAGAAGAAGAGACTTGAACACATGCAAAGACTGTAAGGTTATACCAGGTGAAAGCTTAACAAGTCAACATTGCTTATTAGTAATAGATTTAGCCATTAAAGGATTTAAGTACTGAAAAGATAAAATAGGTTATCAAAATATAAAATGGAAGGATTTAAAAGGATATAAAGAAATAGAATTTAGGCAGAAGTTCCTGTTAGACATGAAGTGGAATTGGGACGATAATATTAACAATATTTGGTCAACAACAAAGAATGATATTGAGAAAATAGGCAAGCAAATTTTAGGTGAGAGACTAAAGGGAAAAGATTCATTAAAGAGGAGACTTGATGGTGGAAGGAGGAAGTGCAACAGATAATACAAAAGAAGCGAATAAGTTTTAAAGAATGGCATAGGAGTAAAAGCAAGAAGACTTAGAAAGGTATAAAAATTTAAAAAGTGAAGTAAAAGATATTATTAGAAATGCGCAACATAATGCACTAGATAATTTTTATAGTAAATTAGGTACCAAGGAAGGTGAAAAGGAGATTATAAATTGGCAAAAGAATAGAGATAGATTGTTAAGGGATATGGGTCCAGTCTATGAAGCACGGACACTTTTCCGGAAGCCACGAGCCGCGTGTCGTGTCGAAACACGTATTATGTGCGCGCTCCGACAAGCTACCAACACGCTGTGGACACGCTGGGACATGTGAAGGTGATTTTGCTTTATTTATGATTTTGAATGTTAAAGTGTGTTTGAATTTTGTTTGGTATGGTACATTTTCTTAATTTCATGTTAAGAATGCTCTAATAATGTATTTTATGAAAAAAATATGTTTCATTTCATTAATATATATATTTAAATATATATTATATATTATACTTATCCTAGCATGTCGTATCCTAGTTTTTGGAAGAATCACGTGTCGTGTGTCGAAACGCGTATTAAGAGTTTGTGCTTCATAGGGTCCAGTTAAGTATATTAAAGACATAAATGAAAATATATTAATTAATGATAAAGAAATTCTAGATAGATTGGAAGAGTATATTCAAGGATTATTGAATGAAGAATATTCCAAAAAAGATGTCGAGAACATAGAACCAAATATAGGAATGGTGTGTCCGATTACTGAAAAGAAAGTAGATTTATTAATAAAAAATGGGGAGGAATAAAGCGGTTGGCCCGGATAGAGTACCTATAAAGGTGTGGAGAACCCTTGGAAGACTAGGGATAGATTGATTAACATGTTTATTTAATAAAAATTTAAAAGAAGGAAATATGCTAGATGAGTGGAGGAAAAACACCATAGTACCTTTGTATAAACATAAAGGGGATATACAAAACTGTGGTGATTATAGAAGAATAAAACTGATGAATCACACTATGAAGTTATGGGAAAAGGTTATAGAACAAAGGTTAAGAAATGAGTCAATTATTTCGGACAACCAATTTGGATTTATGCCAGGGAGATCCACCACGGAAGCTATTTACTTATGAAGACAATTAATGAAGAAATGTTGAAGTAAGAATAAAAATTTATACATGGTCTTTATAGATTTATAGAAGACATATGATAGAGTACCTAAGGAAATAATATAGTGGGCATTAAGAAGAAAAAGAATCCCTATGAGTTATATTAAAGTTATTGAAGATATGCATGATAATACAAAGACTATACTCAGAACGATGTGTGGAAAAACTAGGGGTGGAAGCGGTACGGGTTTTTACCGTACCATACCGTTTTGGTCCGAAAAAAAATGGTTTTGGTTTCATATATTAAAATACCAGAAACCAGTCTTACCGAAACCGAAATTACCGCAAAAAAGTTGGTTGGTTTTGGTTTTAATATTTAAAAAACCGATTTATCGAAATTACCGTACCAAATATACTGAAACCAGAAAAAACTGTACCGAAATTACCATACCGTACCGAATTTACTGAAACAAAAAAAAACGTAGCGAAATTACTGTACAGTACCGAATTTACCGTACCGAATTTACCAAAAATAGATAAAGTTGGTTTTGGTTTTAATATTTTAAAAAGTTGGTTGGTTTTGTTTTTAGTTTTTTTGGAACTTTTATTATTGTTTACCGAAACCAGAAAAAATCGAAACCATAAACCAGAAGAAACCAGAATTTACCGAAACCAGAAAAAACCAGAAGAAACCAGAATTTACCGAAACCAGAAAAAACCCGAAATTACCGAAAAGACCGAAATACCAGCCGGTTTGGTTTTGGTATTGATTTTGGTGTACCGGGTGGTAAACTGGTACGGTTTGGTTTTACCATCTAGAGTTTGGTTTTGGTATTGGTATCTACTATTTACCGACCAGACCGTACCGCTTACACCCCTAGGAAAAACTAATGATTTTACGATTAAAGTGGGTTTACATCAAGGTCGGCAAGTCCTTACTTATTTGTCGTAGTATTAGATTAGATTACTAAAGACATACAAGAAGATGTCCCATGGTGTATGTTGGACGATATAGTTTTAATAGACATTTCAAAAGAGGCATTAGTGATGAGAGTAGATACTTGGAGAAATGCCTTTTAAGGGACTGAAAATCAGTGGAAATAAAACGGAATTTATGGAATGTAAATTTAATAAGAGGCGTCTGATAGCATAATGTTAAAGATTGAAGACAAAGTGATAAATCAAACTAATAAATTTCTCCAGTGATACAAAATAATGGGGATATTGATGAGGATATTACGAGTAGAATAGCAACTGGTTGGATGAAGTGGAGACAAGCGAGTGGGGTGTTATGCGATAAGAGAATAACTAATAAATTAAAAGGTTTTTTTTAAACAGTTGTTAGGCCAGCGACGCTATATGGAGTGGAGTGTTGGGCTTTAAAAAAATATGAGCAAAGTATCCATGTTAATGAGATGAGAATGCGCCGATGGATGATAAGAATCACTAGAAAGGACAAGATTAAAAACCATTATGTGAGAGATAAGCTAAGAGTCGCTCCCATTAGTGATAAATTAAGAGAAAGTAGACTTAGATGGTACGGACATGTACTGCGTGGACCTATAGATGCACTTATAACAAGAGGCAAATTATTGGAAATAGAGGGTAAAAGACAAATGGGACGTCCTAAGCTATCATTGGAAGACATTATTAAAAGAGATCTTAAAGAATTAAATTTGAATGATAATATTGCTTATAATAGATTAGAATTGAAAAGGAGAATTCACGTCGGCGACCCCATGTGATGGGATTAAGGCAAGAATGATGATGATGATTTGGGATGAATACCCGATGAATTTCAAGCCCTATGCTATATATATATATATGTTGTTAGATTTATGAGATAATCAATTTACATAAAAAAGGAAGAAGAAGAAGAAGAAGAGAGAAGAAGAAATCAACAACAGAGGAAATAAATCAATGAATCCCTTCATTTTTCCTATCACTATCTATTTATATTAATAAGTTCTAGAAATTACACAAGTACTCTACATAGTTTAAATATAACATAACACACCATAACTATTACAAATAAGACCCGACAACATATATATATATATATATATTTTGAAAATTCAATGAATCACCCTGCTTCCATTCGGGCCTTCTTAGGGATGCCCCTGCATTGAACTTAAACCTAGCATTGGAGTAACCAGTGATGCAAAAGGGTTGATGTCACCATCCACATTCAAAATATTTGTTAACTGAAAGGGTGGTGCGGTTTGTTGAACCCATTCACAGACTCTTCTTGCATTGTCACACTTTTTATGATGGGAATCCGTTGGAGCAGATGTGACTTCCATTCTTTTGAGCGGTTACAAGAGTGGATTGTCCTCCCACACCTGACGGACCTCCCTCTCCCCGATCCCAGTCTCTCCCGAACATTGAGCCCCCACTTTCGACAGATTGCCGCACGGATGTGTCGCCTTTCGACTCCGAGTCACAAGCTCACACCGTATGTGCCTATTATAGAGCGACATTGCTTTTTGTCCTACCAGAGGAGTCATCAGATGGATAACTGCCCCTATTGCCAGCCCTGGTTCCCCCTCCACCACCACCTCCTTCTGTGGAGGCCATACCTCCTTATGTTCCACCACCATCACCAGCACCTCTAGAGGTACCCCCACCAGTCCCAGCCCTTATTCATCCACCGCCTCAGAGGCAGCGACGTAGAGCCCCGATTGATGATCCTCCGCCAGGCTATGATGAGCTAGATGAGGGTGATTTGACCCCACTGGGAGGTGATGCCATCACACATCTAGCCCTCCAGATGTTATCGAGGAGCATGCAGGGAGATATTCGAGTGGATGTCCCGATGTTTGATGGACAACTCCAGTCTGATGCCGTGATAGATTGGCTCGCCGCGACGGAGCGTATTTTTTAGTACAAACGACCGAAAGATTACGAAATTGCTTCAACCAATTTCAATATTTATATCTTTAACTTCTTTATAAGAGATTACTATTAGAATTAACCAAGGAGTATGAGAGTTTAATTCTAAAATTGTTAAATTACATATAGGATGTAACTTGTGATATTAACTATTTGGTCAATTGAGTGAGACTCAAATTACAATAAGAGAGAAGGATAAACACATTTTTATTTCAATTAAACTTTTCGGAATATCATTCCTATAATTCCCAACACAATAATTCTTTACAAAACAATTATAGTTCCCAACACAAAGATTTAGGTTGAAATAACATGCTAGATTAACCATAATTCATAATTCAAGAATATTTCATAGAAATGATTATAACCTAATTATCTCTACTTTCTTTTTTATCTTAAAGAAGGGTTTAGGTGATAATTTTTACATATATACATAAAGGGGGAAGAGTAGATTTTATTTGGCTTGAAGTGTAGAATGATGATGATGGTATCCTTCTTTGAACTATGTTTGAAATTTCCTTTTTCTTCTTTCTTTCTTTCTTTGTTTCATCTTTCTTGATCTTGTTTCTTGATTGTTAATGGAGGTTTAGTCTCTTGGTTGAATTAGGGTTTGTTGGTAGAGAGTGTTGCGATGTTAGGGTTAAGTTGTGAGGCAAGAATAGGTGAAAATGAGTGATGACGAGCATAACAACCCCTTTAAAATAACACAATCTAACCCATCCACGAGGGGCCCGCGACCTAGTTGCGGTTGTGGCTGCCACCCCCGTGGTCGCGGCCTCTGGTGCCCTTAGCTTTTTTCCCTCTTTATTTTTTTATTTTATTTTTATTATCCGAAAATTGTTGTTATTATATAGCTAATGCCAATTCATATTATTCCAAGCATATCTTAGCTTGCCCTAAAGTTGCTTACCAAGTAAACACAAAAGACCTTATTATCCTTCGGTCTAAATCCATATTTCAATCCAACCATTTAATTAATTAGTCTAAGTCCAATATTTGTTAGCCCATTAACATATAACACACTAGGCCCAAATACCATAATTTAAATTTACATAAGCATAACACCATTTATTTAATCCATTTCCAATATATTTCTCACTCAATTCTCACTTAAATTCTTATTTTAATTATTTACTGATTTTAATTATTTACCAAAAGTATGGGGTATTACATTTTCCTCACTTTTAGTTAATAGAATGAAGATTTCATTTCCCAAATATTTCGCGTCATATAGTTAATGACACATTCTACATGTCAGGTATTATATAGGCTTTAATTTTTCTCGGCATCTGGGTTATTTTTGGATTTACTTAATAATAACTTAAAAGCATACACATTTAAACAATGATTTTAATATCATACAGAAAATGAGGCAAGTCTTCAACATAATCGGTATATGCATCTTGATGAATTGGCTCTTGAAGACATAATTTGGGTTGATGATGTCAATGGTTTGTGTGATGCAACTTGCTACATTGAGGGGTGCAAAACTGTGGGCCTTGATTGTGAATGGAAGCCAAATTACAAGAAGGGAAGCAAACCCAACAAGGTAGAGTCATACTTTCCACTTTCCCTGCTGAATTTGTTTCCCTCAACACATTGGTATCTTCCTACTTGTTTTATCGACTAAAAGGCTTAAAAAAAGAGTTGTTTGTTCACCATATTTTCTTCATTTAATACTCTGACATGATTTGTGATTCATAAATACTGATTAAAACAGACAGTTTAGCGACAAATTCGAATTTACTTGCGCAGCTAAAGAAAATTGTTATACAAAAACATATAAGTGTGTTTGGGAACTCAAATTATAAGCGCTGGAATCGGAATTTGAAGCAAAATCAGTTTTAAATTTGAACTAATTTTGCTCCAATTCCAATTCCCAAAGGATGGAATCGGAGCTTCCAAACACACTCGTATAGTAATTTTGTTGCACCAATGTTTACTTTACCTACTTTGCCCAATATGTTTTGCATATAAACAAACTTATTTGGTCTAAAATGCATCATTCTTTGAACCTCGTAGTTTCATCTCACCTTCCTATACCTCTTAATCGCTGAGTACTAGTGTATGTCTAACTTAGATTAGATTACAGAGCATAACAAATGTTTAAAAAGGCGTGAGGCGAGGCGTTTTGGCTCCGGGTGAGGCAAGTTTAACATTTTTTTGTTCTCCTGAGATGACTTTTTAAAAAAAATAATTTGATAAAATCAATTTTAACATATTGGTTATTTTACAATATGACAATAAATTAATCAATGCAAAATCATTTTTTTTTCATCTATATACTGTTATTGATGTATATTGGTGACACGTGGCGTGTGGTTGTGCTTCCGGGAGAAGACTATCTTTTTTTCTATTTTTAGTTTAGGATATTATTGTCATTTTCTTATATTTTTAGTGTTTAATTAGTTTCCAAATATGTTTGGGGCTAATTAGTCAATTTTAGTTATTAGTTGCCCTTTCTAGTCTTTTTGGATCTTAGCTTGGTTAGCAAGCTAATCTCTCGTATAAATAGGCCCTTGGCCTTCATTTGTAATTAGACGTGAATATTGAAAGAAAGAATATAGAGAGAGAAATAGACTCTTTTTCTTAGTTTAGTTTAATTGGTGTATTTAGTTGGTGTATTGTAGTTAGTATTTGGTGTGTAATGTAATAGTAACGCTTCCGCATTCTTGATTCACATCAATTGGTATCAGAGCTACGTTTGTTCTTGGTGTTGAGTTGCGTTTGTTCTTGGTGTTCGTCGTGGTGCGTGAAGTATCAAGTTGAGATTCCAACTCGGGCAACCATTCAATCAGGTGGATTGATAAATGTCCAAATGGGAATCGGGTGGATGGAAACCCTAAATTCCATCACCGCTAAAAGGGGGATACCAACCCTTTTAGCATCCTCCACCCCACTCTCCACCATCACCTTCCTCCACCTCTATCTCCTACCGCCACACAACCACCACTATCGGAGCCCCAAAATCATCATCTCTTTCCCCACTCAAAACCCTTGCAGCCCCCCCCTACTGCCCCGCCCGAAGAACCCCAACCCTAGTTACCCCTAATCTGCCCCACCCTTAATTTTACCCTATTTTCCCCTTTTCCTCACTCATTAATGTCCAACCACGATCAAACCCAACAAAAATGGGCTTCCCTACTCTGATCCAATCACCCACCCCCTATTTGACCTCAAATCTAGTCAAAATTGGTCTTATGGCCTATTTGTGACACAACTCCAGACATCCATGAAAAATAGTCCCACTTGGGATCCATTTCCAACTATTTTCCAATTTGGGTCCGGCTTTTCGGAATGTCGCCGTCTTCAGTTCACTTGTTTCGCCATCGTACTCGCAAATGTGCGGTCACCAGAGTTGCCATCCGGTCAGATTGAAGGGTTCACCGCACCAAGTAGCAACCATGTGCTTGTGGTGTCGAGAAGTCGGATACGGTCGTTAATTTTTGTTGCTCGGATTTCGTAGAGGGATATCGTCGGGATTTGGATTTTTTAGACCGTTATTGATGAGGTTCATACACATGGGACTGATTCCAGTTGGGCTGCCTGCTTTTGGTTGATTTTGATTGGGGTCAAAAGCTTTTTTTGGTTCATATCATGTGACATTGATGAGTCACCCTATAGGCTCGAGGACGAGCTTTTTCGAAGACGGAGAGAATGATGTATATTGGTGACACGTGGCGCGTGGTTGTGCTCTCGGGAGAAGAGCATCTTTTTTTCTATTTTTAGTTTAGGATATTATTGTCATTTTCTTTTATTTTTAGTGTTTAATTAGTTTCCAAATATGTTTGGGGCTAATTAATCAATTTTAGTTATTAGTTTTTTTTTTGTCTTTTTGGATCTTAGCTTGGTTAGCAAGCTAATCTCTCTTATAAATAGGCCCATGACCTTCATTTGTAGTTAGACTTGAATATTGAAAAAAAGAATTTAGAGAGAGAAATAGACTCTTTTTCTTAGTTTAGTTTTATTTGGTGTATTTACTTGGTGTATTGTAGTTAGTATTTGGGTGTGTAGTGTAATAGTAACGCTTCCGCATTCTTGATTCACATCAGCTATTTTTATAATATGACAATAAATTAATCAATGCAAAATCAAATTGAAAAAAATATTTTTTTTTAAATTTTATTCACATATTGGTTATTTTGTAATATGACAATAAATTAATCAATGCAAAATCAAATTGACAAAATCATTTTTTATAGTTTCATTCAGATATTGGTTATTTTGCAATAATGACATATTGGTTATTTTTTAAAAATTTCTTTTAAGTTAAAATAGTAAATAGTATAAGTTTAGTGCAATTTTAAAACAAAAAAAGGAAAAAAAGAATAAGAGTTATTATATTAAAACCTCAACTTTTTTAAGTTAAGTGCAATTTTAGAAAAATGAAGTTAACCCTTAAAAATACAGTGAATTTGAAAATAAAAACACACATCATTTATCCTTTAAAAAAAGCGTATGTAATTTAATAGAATTATAACAAAATTGTTTCACTATCTTCAAAGTATGTATATATATACCAATTGTCGACGTTTATTAAAATAACAAAAAAAAAAAAACGGACTCCTTGATGGAAGAACAATGTTTTTTTTTTCGCGTCTCAGGGTGTGAGGCGTGAGGCGCATCGAGGCGTAAACCTCAAATTCAACCCTTAGGGCTTAAGCCTCAAGGCGATTTTTATTCGCCTCGAGTGATTTTTAAAACATTGAGCATAACCTCTTTGAGTTTTTTTCACTTGTTCCTTATCTGCATTATACGATGCGACTTCATTAGCATAGGTGATGTAATACTTTCTTTTAAACAAAAGATTTTTAGGTAGAAAAAGAAAATTATATCTAAAACATTAAACATACTAATGGCTATGGGACGTACACGATGGTAAAGTATTCCAACAGAAGCAAAAAAGTTAAATAACACATGGCTAGAAGGGCTACAAGCAAGATGGCTTGTGCGTCACATCTTTTTTGCTGACCAACCAGTTCTTTAGTTTTTGTTTTTATTGGTGTTGAAAAATTCATGGAGATAATTGATGACTCAAATGCTTTTGTGATTGGCCTTGCATGGAGACAAAACTTTACTTTAAGTGGTTTTGTGGTTCCAGTTATTGTTTTTTTCTACACTGGTAAATTCAGTTAATTCATTTCAAGCATTTTATGATTGAAACCCTTGAAATGAATTGACATTATATCTGAATTTATTTATTTGAGACTCGGGGAAAGAACAAAAGTTCGAACCAAACAAGTCCTTAGGTATTAGTTTCTTATATACTCATCTCAACTCAACAAATCATTTTCTTATTTAATTGTGATCGGCTAAGATATGAAACTGAAATGCAAGATAGAAGTGGCTTTGTCTTATAGAAAATCTTTGATGCGGTACTGGAGTTTGATTGCGGTGTTTCGTCACGGAGATTGATTTGTTATTAGCAGAGTGTTATTGTGGGAAAGTATCTAGACGGTATCAATGGTTGTGATTCTATTGGGACTAGAGGCACATGGATTTGTGGTTTGGACAGCAGCCTCTTCAAAGTTTGTATTTCGAGTAAGATGGGAAATTATTATATGCTTCCTTTTTAGGGGAGGGGATTACTTGTTAGAACTAAGATTTTTTTTTTGGTGTAAACGTAATTAGACGTTTGGGCTTGGCTGTTTACTTAAATCTCTGTTTGTTTGACAGAGATATATGCTGGAAAGAAAAATTGTTTTCCTGTAAGACTTAATTCGACTCGTTAGACTTTCCCATGGATTTTGAGTCTGGGTAAAAGTTATTTTATTAGTTAGCTCCGTGGTAATGTCTAACTACATTTCCAATTGAACACCACTCCCTCTCTTTTCAGAATATTTTCTGTTGATACAAGTGGAGCCTAGATAAAACTAACCTGTACGTTGATTCCTCGATTATGACATTTGGTGCAGTTCTTTTATGATTTGCTTAGACTCTAGATTGACTGTTGCCTTATCCTTCATGTTCTGATGGAATATCGGCGACTGGAAATTTTGGACTATTTGGAAAAAAATTATCACACCTTAAACTGTTTCCTTAGACAGGTCTTGGATTAATGAGAGGATATGGGTTTTCATACATTTGCTTGTGTTTCTCCTTTTCCCCTCTTTTACTGTTCTGTGACTGGATTGCTGGCAGCATGAATTGGCCTACTTTTTCCCTTTCAGTATGTGTTAGTTGCAGGACTTCAAGCTGTGTTGTAACACGAGGCCCCCAATTTTAAAATCTTTCACAAAAGTAATTTCCTTTTAAAGATGCGAAAGCGAGATGGTTCAATAAAACACACACAAAAACCAAATTTTAATTTCTTTCAAATTAAAATTAAATATGTTCAAAGCGAAATTAAATTAGACAACAAATACATTTTTCACTTAAATCAATTTAATCCAAGTCCTAGAAATTTGCCTAAGTCATATTTTCAATATTAGCAAATTAGGCTAAACCAAATTTTATCCAATAAAATTAATGACTTGAATTAAATTAAATTATACCCGAATTGAATTTGCACCAAATTAAACAAGTAGTGATTTAAACCAATTTTATCTTTTTACCTAAGCATGCATCTAATGTGAATTTTGCAAAAGATAAAATAAACAAATAAATCACTACGCCGCGATGTACGAGGAAAAACTCACAACTGGAAAAAATCTCGGACGGCCCTAGCCTTAAGTCCACTAAGTACGGAATTACAATTACCAGAAAGATGACTTACAACACTCGACTTGACTCCTTCAAGCCCCGACGCGTCTTCTTGCAAGTACCTTTGCCTAGCCGACAATCCCGGAACTCCACCGGAACCTTGGAATTCACCAATGAGACTTTAGGAACACCGTCAACCACACATAGTGCCTTTCACCATGTGAGAATGCCGCAGCAAAACAACGAGACTTCTTCTTTGAGGGATGTAGAAGCAAACCCAAACAAACTCTTCAACTTGGTAGAGTAAACCCGGTGCCAAACACTCCAAGCAAGTTATTTATATGGAAACTTGGAATAAACAATATGGGTGTTACCAAAAAGTGTTTTAGGGTGATTTTCTTGGAAAGCAAAACACTTAAACCATGAACCTTTTCATAGAAAAGTTAAACTCTCAAAACTCTCTCTAGGTGATGGAAGAATATGAAAAAGTTAGTTCCAAAATGTTGGTTCCCCCACTAAGTAAATTTGACAAAAGATAGTGGGGAAAAGAAGTGGGAAAAGTGGGAAAACCGTCAAAAGTGGGAAAACCGTCAAAATACCTGTTCCCGCCAAATTTCGTTCGAACGAATTTTCGTTCGAACGACTTTACTAACGAGGTTCCAGAAGGAAAAAGGAATATCGTCAGAATTCTCGTTCGAACGACCTGGCAATCTCGTTTAAACGAGATGCCAGTTCGTTCGAACGACATGGCAATCTCTTTTGAACGAGATTCCCGGTGGTTCGAACGACGTGTCTAAAATAAATTATAATTATTAAGCCCAAAACTTCTTATGAAAAGATCAAAAAAATATTTTCTGAGTTAAAACAAAGTCGATAAAACTATTTTATAAAAATTATCAATTACACCCAATAAATGTCCAAGCTCTTATATATATATAAATTGCATTCATACATTAGGAGCATTGGAACAATGTTGATGACGTGAAACTTGACACGAAAATCGGCAATGATGTTCTCTTGAAAAGTAATGTCGCAACGTCTTCAACTTTAACGTGTCATAGGTTGAAGGATACACTTGAACAATATCCTATGACTTAAAGGTTTTTATCCGGAATTGAGCCTACACTACATTGAGACTCAATCGGAGACTTGTGTCCTTACAAGTTGCTTCTGACATATCAGGTGCAGTATGTGCTTCTATCGCCTTACCGAATTCTCTGTCGTTTTCTGTAATATCAAGTGTTGTAAGATGTGGTAATAGATGTTATAATTGAAGAAATTCCAACTCTGATTTTCCTATCTCTTAGCACTTTTATGAGCTCTTCAAGAGTAATGAATTAGACTTAGGCTCATGACTCTTGAAAGAGAATATCGCTCGCAATGACCGCCCTGATAGTTGAAACCATCAATGGAAAATTTCATATTTTAGATCCAATTAGTAGAGGAAATCTCGACCTCAGTGCGTCCTACTTGTGTCATTGTTTAAGCCTACTATGCATCCTTGTTCCATCTACCATTCCTGACAATCCATTTCTGGCATGCCCGCTGATTCATCCACAATTAAAGACAACCCGCTTTGAGGGTTTGGAAGTCTGCTCCTATGCAGAAGTCCGCTCGTGATGCTTGGGATGCTGTGCCCTATTGCCTGATGTGGTCAATGCGTAGAGAGCGGAACAAACTATGCTTTGATGATAGGGAGTCTTCACTCAAGTGGGGATGCTTTCCTTGTTATGGTGTAGGGTTAGTTATCCTATGTCTTTTTTTGTCTTATGTACAGTTTCTGAATGAGCTTTGGTTAGGGGACTGATTTTTGGTGGACCCTCTCTTTTTTTGCTGGATGCCGTTGCTCTTGGCTGTTTTGTACCATTTCTTTGTTTTCCGCCTCCTTGGCTGTTTTTCTTTAAAGTGTTTCGTATTTATCACAAAAAATATATAACCCGCTCTGTCCAAACTTCTTCTGTGTATCTACATATATAAAAAAGGTTTTTTCTTTTTGGTTTATGCTTGTGTTGCTTAATTGTATCATAAAGTCGGGATGAATGAGGCTTGGATCTTGTAGGTCTATATTGTTTGGGAGACTTTTACATTTGTAGTTTCATAGTGTATATCATGGTTCAAAGTCGCAGCATCGGTCTATGACTCGGATGCTCAATTTTTGACTAGGTATCGGTGTCGGGCGATACGCAACTATACACGATTTAGAGAACTAAAAATTTGTTGAAAAAAATATAGAAAAGTTTATAAAAATAAGAATAATAATATGGCTCAATTAGACACGTACAAAATCATCATTTATTATGCATAATTTTTATAATTGTTTATTCTGAATCATCATTTAGTATGGATAACATTGTCTAAATCAATATATATTTAGTAATATATTGTTCGTGAATGTTGTAGTTGCACCTATTACTAATTAAGGATATATATAATGTAAATAATCATATCCTTTAAAGATAGATGAAAGGCTCAATTGAGTGAGTTAGAAGTTGAGATAGAGATCGATGCTTAATAACTTATACTATCCCGGTCGATATATTACCGATATGGCTTGATACTATAGTGATATCGTCGATATGGGCCGATTCTGCCGTGCTATCACCGATATGAGCCGATACTATCGACAAATTACTGATATAGGGTCGATTCACACCAATAATCAAAAACTCAACTCGTAACTTGGAATCGGATCGGTGGGTGGTACCGATACTTAGTCAACTCGGCCGTAGCGTCGCGGTATCGGCCTTGACTTCGAACCATGGTCTATATTGAATGGTTAAGGATTGGAACATTTGAGGAGGGATGGATATACATTAATCACTGATTTTCAAAATTATTTTGGGTTCATTAATGTGCTGTCTTTCTCTCTCTCCGTGAATTTGTGATGATTTGATGTGCTTTGTGTAGACAGTCATTATTATGATTTTTTTATTAAATTTTCTCAATATTTATAGTAAATGGTGAAAAGAAAATGAGTATTCCTTTTCTTTTACTATAATTCCTGCAGGGCTATGGGATGGATAAAACGAGGTTACTTGCAATTATGTTTTATTCTGTCACTGGTTTGTACAACAATGATCATCCTCTCTTTTGTAATGATATAATCCCAATTGGGTATAACAATCAATATAGTATGTAATATAACTTATCTAAGGTATATATTTAGGATAATGATATTGCCAAATAAACTTTTGCTTTTACCTAAGTTGGTCCTTGTGAGGAATTGCACCCTGTCCTTGCACCACATGTGGACTTTCCTTTGTAAATGCCAATACTACTTTGGCAATAGAACGACTATGTAAAATATAATATATTGTATAAATTATATATAAAAGAACCTTTCTCCTCGAGAGACTACCAAAACAAAACAGTAACAAACGCAATTATCATTGTCAATCATAACAAAAGCTCCCCAACTTATGGAATTACAGCATATTTATAAGAGATATAAACCTAATTCTATTGAGATTGGCTTAATTAATTTAAACCTATTTTGAAAAGAACTACTAAAACTCGATTCAAAATTTTAAATATTTGTATTTAACTAAATAAAACAACTAAAATAAGTCTAATACGGGCATACGATCCGCATCAACATGTCTTGTTAAGATAACATAAACTATTTTACAGCACATCTCCTTGAACTAAAATTCCTGTAAGTTAATAATATTCACAAACTCTTCTGCGTGTGTGCCATGTTTTCTTCTTCTCTTTTTTTTGTTTTGTTTTGTGTGCGTTTGGGGCAGGGGGGACTGCTGGAGTTAGTGTAGACTTTGGTGAAAACGGCTTGTTCTTGGCCATAACAGTCCAAGTATCTTAAAATGCTTCTTCATGGAACGTTTTTTCTCTTTTCCTTTTCCAAATATATTTGTTTAAGATTTTACTTCACTGTACTGACAAAATGAATTTTCCCATGTTACAGGTTTCTATCATGCAAATTGCTTCTGAAAGGAGGGTCTATATCTTTGATCTGATAAAGATGTCTAAAGACGTACCTGATATTTTAGACAACTGCCTAGCCCGAATTTTGCATTCTCCTGGAATTTTAAAGCTTGGTATGAGAAACCAAAAACCATTGTTATTTCTAAAAACTTTGCTCTTTTAGCACTATGTTGTAACACCCGAGAGGAGCTACTAAAACAAAAATAAATTACATGTCAATTTAAACCTTTTTCAAACCATACATAACATTTTGCGGAAGCATAAATAAATAAACTGAATAAATAAAGCTTCTTATTCTCATTAATCTCAAAAATATCTCTTTTACAATTTCTTTTACAATAAAATGCTACAATGCTTTTACAGTAATTAAAAATAAACTACAGAGTTGTCTAATCGTCCATGCATCCCGATAATCTAAAATTTGCGTCAACAACTAGATAATAATTGCTACTCATACAAAACCTGTAATGCATATAAAATCTGGGGGTGTGAGCGAGAAACTCAGTAGGCTTGTATAAATGCTCCAAATGAACTACACGTACTCGTGCGTGCACATATATAAAAGTGTATTCATATGCCCGTTAAGCTCAAATCCAAGCTAAACATCATTAATCCTAGGATCTCACCTTGTGTCATTACACTTCCCAAATCCCCGTATCAAAATCCCCGCCACACTTCCCTCAGTACGGTGTACGTTATACTCTCTTGTCAATTATCATCTGAACTATTCGATAGCCCCCAACAAAAATAATTTCATAATACAACCACAAGGTGCGATAGGGTACTCCTCTCATCGTCCTACCATAACGACTTAACAACCCATAACAAAACGGCTTAATAGCCTAAGGGGTCCATGGCCTAGTAGTTCCTTCGATAAGACAAAATCGTAGTCTGAAAGCACACCCTGTCAAGCGGGGGTGGTTTGTCTAAGGGATGCCTACGCATCCTCCAACAAAATAACAATTAAATTAATCATTCTCTCGATTTCATATAACATTAGATTCAATTTTCACAATTTAGGCATGAATTCTCTACCCAAATTTCTACAACCCAACATATGCATTGATGCAGGAGCATAGGGGTATAGTCGTCTTTTTAGCATTTATTCTTTATTTTCCCTTTTTTAGTGTCTTTAGTCTAAATAGCTATTGAGCCCATCATTGTATCACTTTTGACCATTTGATATTAAGAGATTAGAGAGAGAAATAATAAGACCTCCTACATTTTCCATGTTGTTGTTTAGTTAACTTTTTTTTTTTTTATGCTTTCGCGCATCAAATTGGTATCAGAGCTCGGTTTGTTTCTGAAATCAAATATGGTTATTAAAGATTGGGATTCAAGGTGGGTTCATCCGAATGATTTGCGCCCTCCCTACGAAACCCTAACTTGCAACCTCAAAGATGAGAAGAAATCGACTGCCGTGACAACCCCATACTCGGATTTTTCGGCCGACCAGGGTGGCAAACCCTCGGTGGCACAACCCAAGCCTACTGCATCAATTGAGAGGCCTGCTGAAATGCAGGAGGTGTTGAAGGAGGTCGGAATTAACAGACCTGGTCCTGTTCGAAGGGCCGACGGCTACAACGAACCTTTCCGCCAGCAGATTGAAGAGATCGGCACCCATATTCAAGCAGGTCTGCCGCCGAAAGCATCCCGCTCAGTTCAATTACAGTTGACAACCGAACCGTAAGGGCACGATTAACTCAAGATTCATCCAAAATTCAAGAAATTGTTGCTAAAGATCAAGAACCGATGCCCTCCACTTCCTATGAATCCAAGATTCATCCAAACTTACCCAAAACTCATCTTCCCACAAACCCTAATCAATTTCAACAAAAAAATTGATTCCAAAGCCTATTTACCCCGCTCCCAAGAAAACCTAGCATCCATTCCATAAAAAAAACCTAACCCTTATTCAAAGGACGTGCCTCTTTGGGCATCCTACCCATCCCACACAATGTACCTTTAGCCACCGCACAATCCATTTTCCGTCAACCCGACTCTTTTTTCCATTCTCAAGCAAGGCTCGCCGATGTCTCTACCGCCTATACTCGTACCGTTATGATTACGACTTCGGTGGATACCCAGTCACCCCCTCCTAGTGATGATGACACATGGATTCGAACGAGCATTTTTTTTGCTTGTTGCACCGCTAAGGGTAAGTTATGCATAGTGATCATACACAGGTGAGCTAGTGATAACTTGATTGCACAAGAGATGGTAGATAAACTAAATCTTCCTACGACCTTTCTTGTTTCGCATGAGGTGCGGAGACAGGGATATGTTATGCCCTTATTAGTCCCATCACCACTTTAGAGGCATCCGTTCCGCCGTGTGTTCAGTGTTTATTGGATTCTTATAATGATGTATACACTCCCCCAGATGGGCTTCCTCCTCTCCGAGACATACAACATGCGATTGACTTCATTCCCGGGACGCAACTCCCCAATCTTCCCCATTGTCGCATATCGCCGACAGAGCACGCAGAGTTACAAAGACAGGTCATCGAGTTGTGTGACAAGGGGTACATTCGGTAGAGCATGTCTCCTTGTGCGGTCCCCGCACTTCTAGCACCCAAGAAGGACGGGAGTTGGCGTATGTGCGTGGATAGCCGTGCCATTAATAAAATCACGGTGAAGTATCGGTTCCCAATTCCCCCGCTTGAGGATATGTTGGACTAACTCCATGGAGCGACGATATTCTCCAAGCTAGACTTGAATAGTGGTTACCATCAGATACGTATGAGACCGGGTGATGAATGGAAGATGGCCTTTAAAACCAAAGATGGACTTTACGAGTGGACTGTGATGCTTTTTGGTCTATGCAACGCCCCATCCACGTTCATGAGGGTGATGACTCAGAGTTTGCACCCATTCTTGGGCAAGTTCGTTGTGGTATATTTTGACGATATCTTGATTTATAGCCGGTATGAGGAGCACTTACGCCATGTTAATCAGGTTCTGGAGGTTTTACGAGCTGAACGCCTTTTCCTCACGTTAAAAAAGTGTACTTTTATGGTTCCATCAATAACTTTCTTGGGATATGTAGTATCGGGAGATGGCATTCGGGTGGACGACGTCAAGATTCAGGCGATCGTGGATTGGCCCACCCCCACTTCGGTGACGCAGGTTCGTAGTTTTCATGGACTTGCGGGGTTCTATCGACGTTTCATAGCGGGGTTCAACACTGCCATGGCTCCACTCATGGATTTGATGGGCACTTCTTCGACAGCCGAGTTCAGGTAGACTGCAGAAGGTTAATTGGACCTTCACATGCATCAAGGAGTTGATGACGAATGCTTCTATCCTTTCCTTGTCGGACTTTGATCAGTTGTTTGAGCTGTCTTGTGGTGCTTCCAAGATAGGGGTGGGCGCTTTCTCGAGTCAAAATGGAAAGCCCATTGCGTTTTTTAGCCAGAAATTGATGGGAGTGGCCTTACGCTATTCTACCTATGACTTGGAGTTCTATGCGGTTGTGAAGCCGTGAAGTTTTGGTCATCCTACCTCCTACATAAGGAGTTTGTGATCAAATCGGACCATGAGGCCTTGCGTTTCCTCCATAGCCAGCGGCGTGTCAGTGACCGACACCTCAAGTGGACAGCCTATCTTCAGCGTTATACCTTCCACCTTCAGTACAAGAGTGGGAAGGAGAACATGGTAGCGGATGCACTTAGCCGACATGCTCATGCATTAGTGACATTGCGGAGTCAGGTTCTTAGTTTCGATGAGATTCGACATCTCTACCCGACCGATGTGGAGCTAGGGCCCATTTATGCCGCATGCCAGCAGGGCAATAGAGTATCGGGGGAGTACTTATTACATGATGGGTTTTTACATCGGGGAACAACTTTGTGTATTCCTTCTTCTTCCTTGCTAGAGAAGATTATTTTGTGAGGTTCATGGAGGTGGTTTAGCAGGTTATGTGGGACAGGCCCGCACCCATGCATTGTTACGAGACCGATTTTATTGGCCTACCATGAGACGGGATACTAATGCATTCATCAGATGTTATACGTGTCAGACGACCAAGGGCCAGCAATCCAATGCTGGATTGTACACTCCCTTGCCGATACTCGAGCGCCCGTGGCAGGACGTTTCGATAGATTTCATTGTGGGCCTCCCCCGTACTTCCAGTGGGCATGATTCTATTATGGTGGTAGTTGACCGATTCTCCAAGATGTCTCATTTCATTCCGTGCTCTCGTACAACAGACGCTTCTCATGTCGCGATCTTATACTTCTGAGAGATTGTTCGCTTGCATGGCGTCCCCCATAGCATCACCTCCGATCGCGATGTCCGCTTAACTAGACATTTCTGGCGGACATTATGGCGCTTGCTCCGGACGGAGCTCTAATTTTCAACTGCCTTTCATCCCAAGACCGACAGCCAGACAGAGGTGGTCAATAGGAGTGTAGGGGATCTTTTCCGTTTGACGTACGAGCACCCCCGTAGGTAGGATCTTGTGATTGCCCAAGTCGAATTTGCTTTCATTAACGCAGTCAACCGTTCTACCGGTTTCTTTCCTTTCCAGATTGTGTTGGGCCAGTCCCCAACTATGCTTATTGACCTCGTTGAGCTTCCCCCGACAGCTCCTATGAGTCCTTCTGCTGAGGAGTTTGCCGCCCATTTGACTTCCGTCCAGGCCGATATCCGTTCTCGTCTCCAGACCATTTACGCCTCTTGCAAAGAAGCGTCTGATGCGCATCGCAGTTTCGTTTCATACTAGCCCGTTGACTTAGTCATGGTGTACCTCCAGAAACCACGCCGGGTTGGCAAAGGCAACAAGCTTTTTATGCGTCGTTTTGGGCCCTTCCCTATTGTTCGCGCTTGTGGATCGAATGCATATGAGGTTGACCTTCCTCTGGAGTTTTGTATGCATCGTACATTTAATGTGTCGGACCTTTCTCCTTTTCAGCGTACCCATCCTCCTCTCATCCCTCTTCCATCTTCATCGGCTTAGCCACTCCGCTCTCATTTTGACCGTATTGAGGGTATACATGACTTTGCCTTTGTCTCCTCTGCATCGGGTGATTACACACGCTATTTGGTCCGTTGGTTTGGGCGTCCTGCGGCCAAAGACTTGAATCACTGAGGCGACATTGCAGCATGTTGATCCGGACTTCTTTCGCCAATACTCAACATATATGGATTCCTCTCGGGGGGGGGGGGGGGGAGAATGATGCAGGAGCATAGGGATATAATCGTCTTTTTAGCATTTATTCTTTGTCTTTCCCTTTTTTAGTCTCTTAGTATAAATAGCTATTGAGCCCATTATTGTATCACTTTTGACCATTTGATATTGAGAGATTAAAGAGAGAAATGATAAGACCTCCTACATTTTCCATAAACATGCGCGCAGAACAAAGTACCTCTACATGCCACGCTCTTCGTTCACTAGAACACAAGGGATTACATGGCGGGAGGATGGGCAGGCAAGTGAGGAGCAACACCTGCCTGATGCCCGACCGTCGGCCGATCGTTTCCAGTGCACAACGGAATTTGTGCTCCAATGTTGCTTGAAAGTCATTTGAATGATGCCTAGAAACAAGGCAAGGTCCCTAGATATGCCCGATACAAGGGGTCACACATTGAATTGAATTTCAATGAGGGTTGTGGGGTAAGGGAGGCTGACAACTATGGATGGCTAGCTCGAGATAGCCGCCGTCGGGAATGCTACTTTTGGGGCCTTACTAGTGAATGGTGTTGAAACCTAGCCTTATATAGGAGTGTTGGACCTACAGGGATCTAGTTACGTAAGGGCAAGCAAGCACAAGAGGAGGCTCAGACGCACTGACGTCCATGCATGTTTCGCTTCTTTTTCATTAGGACAATGGGGAGGATCAACGCACACACAACATCACCCGAAAGTGGAGCTGTGTACTCTGATCCCCCCCATGCACGTCTATGTGACTCCAAAAAAATGTAGGCGAAGTCGGTCAGGTCATGCCTAAAACCAAGGCAATTTTGGTCGGGTGACGCCGAAAAACAGGCGAAAAACCTCTGCCCGTTGCTGCGATGATTCATGATAACTCGACGGATCGCATGGCCTTTGTGTCGGCGACGCATCATTCAAATTTCTGCCCTATCAACTTTCGATGGTAGGATAGTGGCCTACTATGGTGGTGACGGGTGATGGAGAATTAAGGTTTGCCAGCACAAAGGCCGTGCAATCCGTCGAGTTATCATGAATCATCGCAGCAACGGGCAGAGCCCGCGTCGACCTTTTATCTAATAAATGCATCCCTTCCAGAAGTCGGGGTTTGGTGCACGTATTAGCTCTAGAATTACTACGGTTATCCGAGTAGTAGGTACCATCATCGGACACCACGCGACGTGCGGTGCTCTTCCAGCCGTCAGACCCTACCTTCGACTGAGCCATTTCCAGGGTGGGCAGGTTGTTAAATAGAAAAGATAGCTCTTCCCGAGGCTCCTGCCGATGTCTCCGGTCATGCCTAAAACAAAGGCAAGTTCGGTTGGGTGACGGCGAAAAACTGGCGAAAAACCTCACGTGATACCCAACAAGAAGGAAACATCTTCCTTGTGATGCCCACCGATACCAGTGAACCAAGACAATGTCGTCAACAAAGAAATTCATTCAAGGAAGGAACCTCATGCGCACGAGAAAACTCGGCGCACTACGGGGAGAGAACCTCGCGCTCCCGGAACCCCAAAACTTTGATTTCTCATAAGGTGCTAGTGGAGTCCTAAAAGCAACATCCACTGATCCCTGGTTGGCATCGTTTATGGTTGAGACAAGGACGGTATCTGATCGTCTTCAAGCGCGAGTCATCAGCTCGCGTTGACTACGTCCCTGTCCTTTGTACACACCGTCCATCGGTCCTACTGATTGAATGGTCCGGTGAAGTGTTCGGATCGCGGTCAAAGTTTTTCCAAATGCCTAGGCAAGCTTCCCAGACCTTCCCAACAACATATTATGACTTTCCATAGACTCCCTCGAACTTTGGCAAAAGGAATACCCGAGTTCACTTCTTATTGCAGTTGATGTCTACTGTTACCACTTTGGAAATTTCGTGTGATCCGTCGAGTTATCATGAATCATTGCAGCAACGGGCAGAGCCCGTGTCGACCTTTTATCAAATAAATGCATCCCTTCCAGAAGTCGGGGTTTGTTGCACGTATTAGCTCATGTTGTTGTTGTGTAGTTAACTTCTTTGTTTTACGCTCCCGCACCCAAATTCGCATCATGCATAAATTCATCTAATTATGACGTTCCGCAAGTACTCGACCTGAAGTCAATGAGAATATAATGTGTGCAACAAGAGAGATCAATATGTACACGCATATAGTATATAAAAATGCGCACACAACATGTAACACATATACAATCAATGGTGAATAAGGGTGAATACATGTAGCAAGCCATGGGAGGACGAACACCTACCTCAAACGAATAAAATTCACAAAGCCGTAGGTGCCCCTTAAAAAGGACTCAACAACACACTCTACACACCAGCCGCGAGGGGGCCGCGCGCCACAAGGCCACTATCGCGCCTCTATTTCCGCGGTCGCAAGTGCCAATTCAATCTCTCTCTCTCTCTCTCTCTCCTATCGACATACGAATCTGCTACTCTTCCAAATCCTAGCTTGCTTCCAAGCTTAACCAAATGACCAAACCACCCTTGGCCTTTAATTCTAATTCTAATTTGGGCCAAAACTCAATAAAATCCACAAAATTCCGAATCTAAAAAATACTCAATAAATCCTGTAAAATAAATGCCGAAATACGGGGTATTATATGTGACCGCATTAGGTTGAAAAAGATTGTTTCCCCTATTCTTGAGAGAACGAAAAGTCCCCTTTTCTACAGTAATACAGATTCATCCAAAATATTAATGGCTCCTGATTCTCTAGACGAGCCTTCCTATCATTGTGAGTTTGTAACCACTAAGACCCTGTTTGGTTTCAGGTGAATTTTTTTTCACCTAGGTGAAGAGTTAAATGGTGAAAATTAGTTTCAATTATTTGAAGTCGAGTTTCGTTGCCTACTTGTGTCCAAAATCTCATAATATATAGCGTGTATGATAACTTTGTAAGAACCGAACAGGGCCTGAAGTACATGCTCTGTTGATTTGTTTGGGTTAGAAATATTTCTACATGGTATTTGATGATATGTCCCTACTGCTTCAAGTTCTGGTGTTTTGTGGTTGGATAGAAAAAACGGCGATTCTCCATATTCTCTATGGTTATATCTTGGTACTTTTTTCAGTTTATGAATCAAAATTACAAATTTACTTTGTTATTTATGCAACTCGTAGGGTATAATTTTCAGTGTGATGTGAGGCAGCTAGCTCATTCTTATGGAGCTCTGCAGTGTTTCAAGCACTATGAGATGCTACTGGATATACAGTGTGTTTTCAAAGAATCTCAGGGTGGTCTTTCCGGACTGACACAGGTACTTTCCAAATTAGGAACTGTAGGAAACTTGACTGGGGTGTAATTTTGTGAAAGATTAAATATCGATATATGTTTATGTAAGTAATGAAATATCATTTTTTTTGTTAAAACAATTTCTTATTGCAAAACATCACTGAAGAGATTTTTTTTTTTGTTATAATTAAACTAAGAGTTTAAACTTCTATGTTTTGTTAGTATAATATAGAATGATTAGTAACTTATGAACAATAAGTAGTTGTTCTTATTAATTATGGTCATTAGAGCACAGTGTAAAAGTGGTTTTAGTGTAAATACACCTTGTTTAAAAAATTTGTGCTTCAATAGTGGTGTGAATACTAAATTGCCTTGCCGAATTAACAAGTAATATGTATGTATATATATATAAACTATATGTAGGGTATGTTTTGTTCTTTCTAGAGCACGGGTATAATTCTTTTAGGAACACAATACACACGTATCTATACATATACGTTCCAATTTTTCCTTTTTCTTTTACATACTGATTTTTTTAGTGTGATTTATTCTTTTATATAATCATATATATGTACACTGGCAATTTTGATTTTGTATTAGATAATTTATTCCATTTGTAGTTGAATAATTTATTTCCATGTTCTGTTTTAGTTGGTGATATTGATTTACAGCCTATTTGATGATAATTGGATGATGATATAATATTTATTGTGTTGGTTATATACTTGTGGTTATGAAATTTTTTGTCACGATAGTCATATTATATTAGTTTTGTGGTTTTATTAGTATTATCTAGTGATTCTTTTCCAAGTTGAGGCTTATGTCTCAATGCGCCTTGAGGCCTACGGCTCGCCTTGCGTCTTTTTTAACACTGACACTAACTTTATGTGAATACCATATAAATGCCACCATTTTATCTCCCTTAATATATAATATAGATCTAACATCTACTTTGCGAGTCCTTTGCTGCGCCCATCTCATTTTCTTTAGCTTTTATGATTGTGTTGGCATTAAATTAAACCACCACCACACAAGTACTCGTATTTTTTTCTCTTTTCGTTGGTGTTTGACAATTGATGAATTAGAAAATATTCGGAGTTGGTTTGAACAAGACAAGACGGAACAGCAACTGGGAGCAACGGCCTTTAAGTCCGAATCAGGTACTTGTTCATTGTTCATATAAAATTATTACATTGAATTACTTTCTTTTTCTCACTTGCTTGACCGGGACACTAAGTGTGGGGACGGTTCGGTTCCACTACTAACCCAAAACCAAGACTAGGGTTGGCTGTTCCAGGTTTTTGTAACTGGAATCGGAACCGATATTGTCCAAAACCGAACAAACCCAAAGAATTGTTGGTTCAGATTAGCTCCCGATTCCAAACATGTTTATAAAAAAGAAACAAAACCATTATTTGTACTCAAATATAACTGCAAATAACACTCTACACAAACATTATAATTGTAAACCAGACCTAGTTTCATGTTATACAATTTAAACACTCGCTTTATCGGTTTTTCCGATTCTGATGAACACCCTTATCAGACACCCCGAGTTAAAAATTAAAAGAGAAAAAGGGAGGAAAGAATGTTTCCTGTGATCTATTGTTTTGTCGTTAATGTTGTACTTGTTAAGTTATATATATATATATATATATACAGTCCTGCTCTTGTGCGGACTAGTCCGCATTTTAAGAATGCGGACCGGACATGTGTCACCTGGCGGTGAGCCCAGAAAAGAGAGAGAATGTGCCTATAATTTAGGGGATAATTTCTAGGTGCACCGTTAGGTGACACATGTCTGGTCCGCATTCTTAAAATGCGGACTGGTTCGCACAAGAGCATTATTATTATTTTATATATATATATATATATATCCGCATTTTAAGAGTGCGGACCAGACATGTGTCACCAGGCGGTGAGCCCAGAAAAGAGAGAGAGTGTGCCTATAATTTATGGGATAATTTCTAGGCGCATCGTCAGGCAACACATGTCCGGTTCGCATTCTTAAAATGCGGATTGGTCCGCACAAGAGCATTATATATATATATATATATATATATATGGTGCGGACTAAATCGTGCGCACCCGGTGTGAACTTTGCCCTCTTCCTCACGTGGTCCCCTCGTGGTTCCTAAAGACATTTTGTTATTTTCTTTAGATGGTCCCCCTCTTATCTTATATTAAAACCTTAATTTAAGACTAGATATTTAAAAGATTTATAGTTTAGACCCAAATTGGTATCAAGCCTTTAAAGGCTCTAGAATCTCACCGAATTTCGACCAAAATTCAAATTCTGGTATCAGAGCCAAGACGCTCCTTTTAGACTTTTAGTAAAAAGACTTTAATGCCCTTGAGATTTATCCTTCGCATTTACAAAGATATTTTTGGAACCAATCCAGACTACTAACCTATACCCATAACTGATTTAGACTCAGAAGGTTGTTTAACCTCTCATATAGACGGTCGTTCACATGCTGAACACATCTCAGCTAAACACGCAGATAGTAGATAAATTACTGCTAGTGCTATTAATAACATAATAGACCAAAATAAGTGTATACTCCTTATATTAAGACAATTAATAAGAGACACTCAAACCCTAGAAACAAAGATAAAAAATATCTCTAAAAGACTAGTAGAAATAGATAACCAAATCCCAATAGACCTAGTACTCGTTTTATAAGAAATAAATATTAAGACTAATTATATAGAAGTCCTTAACAAACACATTTTAGAAATTAAAACTTTAATTAAAAATCAAGACAGTGAGTTAATTAAACTTACTAAAGAACAAGCTAAGCTTATCCATAGATTAAATAGTTATCTTCCTAATGGAGATAGTTAGATCGGCTGGAATGAGGTACCAAGAGACCTCTCCATTCAGACCTTATCAGACTTTTATCAAAGAATTTTAGAAAAGATAAACGATGATAGATTTTATTATAAGATAAATGAAAATGAGATTTCCAACGCTGCTAAAGCAACTAGACTCATATTAGAAAGATTAAATTGAATTTCTACATCCATAGCAGCTACTCAAGACTATAACAGTAGCTTTGTTAAAGACTTACATTTAGATTTAAAAGCTAAGACAAAATGATTAACCACCTTCTACACAGACTTTGTTAAATTCCAACAAAATTTAGCAAATTATCTTAACAACATAGTGTGACACCCCGACTAATTAAATACCGGGTAGCTACTCCTTTATTAAATTAATTTAAAATGCCAAGTTGGCTCAGTTAATAGCATCACTGTCGAAAACATTTTAATATTACTAACCACCTAGTATTTAAAAAGCAAGTTGCCAAATTTTAATTTAAGTCTGATTAACATGCAACAAATGTACTGAAGAAATAAATAACACCATTCACCATACTGAAGTAAAATGAATAACCATCACAATAGAGTAAATAAAGTCTGGAGGAAAACTCCTCATTACAATCCCATAACTGAAATAAATAAACTGAAACAATACATGCTAAAGTCTGAAAACTGAAATGTAAAAGATGTCTCTAAAGAAATGGGCAACATGCCCTACAACTGATAGATGGTGATTCTGGAATCCAAAAGATAGAAGCGTCTACATGCAAATCCCTGTAGCTTCCACAAGCAGCTACAGCTCGTCACCTGAATGAGTATCCTATGCTTGGTGTCCTTGTGGCTGGGCACCTAAAAATGGTTTTACAAGAAAAAGATTTGAAAAGCAAACGGGTCAGAGCTCGAATGTGGAGTTATATTTTTAAAAACCTGCAAGTGCTTTAAAAACATTTAAAACATTAAATGCAAAGTACATGTTAGGACGTACACTCGCATGATATTCTCACCTCTCGTCTAACTGTGCATTCCTAACGTAAGTACCCATCTATAACGACCCATACTACTAGCTAAGTGACAACATAACTAGCTAGACTGCCAAAGGTTCTACCCATATTACTCGGTTCCATTTAACATAACAACGCTCGTAATTAAATAGGGGTTTAACGTAAACTCAGTTACTAAATATGCCATATATATAAGTATCAGTTAACTCCTTATATAACTCGAAACAATACCGTAATATGTTCACAATATTAACAGGAGGATTTCCATTAATTAAATGTATATTATTCACATCATAAATATACGATACAAGCACCCCGCAATCTAAGCTATGGTGCACACATACTCTGCTATCCATCCCGGTACATCACGTACATAAGGATCACACATTCCGAATCTCTCAGGAATAGTTCAGATAACACAAATCACAAATAGTGGAGGCGAACACAGTCACCATCACGTGGGTCACGCACATACCTACGCTCCCACGGTCAGCGGACTTATTAATATCACAATAAGTCTTTCTATCACCTATGTTCATCAAGGTACCAGTCTATATCCCCCCCGTAGGCACACAAGGATTAGAGGGTCCTAAGCGAACGCAAACCTCCCGTGATAGCAAGTATGGTAGGTATGTCATACACACAATCCATATACCAATACTAAGTAAACACACATCTTAGTAATACCATATTTTAATCGTAGTACTATTCTCATTCTCGTACTAACTCGTAATTATCACTATATATGCTATATCGGTTTATAATCATACGTGCCATAATTAATTCTCACGTCGTAGTGGACACTCACGTCTCGACCCAAACCGTCCATGTAATACAACTCTCGTATGTAAATTTCTCCTCATAAATACCCAAATGTCCCAATCCTATCATTACTACATCTACGGAATGATATCTATATCCTCAAATCAGTTTACGGAACTCCAAAAGTCAAAACAGTCCAAAATGGCCCAAACTGCCAGCTCGTTAGAAGTCTCGTTCGAACGAGTGTTCGAACGAGTTTGGACTGTCATCTCGTTAGAAGTCTCGTTCGAACGAGGTTGTTCGAACGAGATCCCAGTTCGTTCGAACGAACTGTCCCTTCTAACGATATCTCGTTCGAACGAGATATCGAACGAAATCTTGTTCGAACGAGATATCGAACGAAATCCCTACTCGTTAGTAATGACTGGTCAACTCGTTAGAAGCTCGTTCGAACGAGTTTGTTCGAACGACCTGGGGCTGCTTCTAACGACTGACCAGTTTCGGCCCAGAATTTTCCCAATTCGTTTTCCATCCATTTTTACTCCTCAAGCCTCTTCTAAAATTCGTTCCTACAATATATTGAGTTCTCTAATCATCCTCAAACATGCCAAGGTGCTATACTAACATCATTAAAGGGGTTTAATACCTTCTAAACATCATTAAATCACAAAATTTCTACATAAATTCCCAATTTTCTTCAAGAACATAAACCCTAGGTTCTTCTCATCAAAATTTCCCAGATTTTAATCCGTTTATACATCACATAGATATGAAATCTCTGAATTAAATCTTCAACCAATGTTTCTACATGCAAACCTATCCCAAAATTAAACAACAATCTTCCAATTTCATGGGTTTTCTTTTAACTCTTATATAAGATCGATTAACAATGTTTCTAACATGGAAAAAGCATTCACTGCATAAGGAATGTAATTTAAATCACTTGCCTTGGTTTGATTCCGGATTTGGTGTTGATTTGATGAAGAATTTCTGCAGAATTTCTTCTCTCCAAGCTTCCTCTCTAATGGTGGCTTAAGGTGGCTAGGGTTTGATTTGGGGAAACTTAGAAAACCTAAATGACAACCTACGTAGCCTTCTAGGTTAATATGGGTTGGTTAATGGGCTTAATGGGTTTAATCCACATCAGATTTACATCTCTAATTTTCGTCACTTTTAATTCCTAAAAATGTAAAATTACCAAAATACCCTTTAAGTTACCGGTATGGCCTAAAAATACCCCGGGACCCAAACTATACCCCCGGCTAGTGTTTTCTGACTATCTCGACCCTTCCGGACGCGTTGGCGCACTCAAAACGACCATACGGATTATAGATTTTAAATTCACTTTTATTAACAAAATATTATACCGTGACGCGGCGGTCCCACGCGTCTCAACAAAATTTCTAAAATGCCGTATATAAATCTCACGACAAATTTTCATAGTACCAAATATCTATATGATCATATATGCACATAATCAAATACCAATTCGCATCTCATTAGTATTTATAACCCGGATTAATTATCAATTAATACGCATTTAATTAATTAATCCCAAAAATAAATATAGACAAAAGTACGGGGTATTACATACTTCCCCCCTAATGACTGAATTTCGTCCCGAAATTCGAAACTAGAAAGTACCTGCTAAAAATAGCTCTGGATAACGTTCGCGCATCTCATCCTCGCGCTCCCATGTGGACTCCTCGACATTGTGATGTCGCCACTGAACACGCACTAACGGAACTATCTTTGACCGCAGTTTCCTCTCGCTTCGGTCCAAAATAGCAATTGGCCCCTCCTCGTAGGAGCTATCCGGCTGGAGATCGATGTCCTCCACAGCAATGTGAGAATGAGCCAAATTATCTCTAAGGTATTTCCTCAGCGAGGAAATATGGAACACGTCGTGAATCCGATGGAAGTGCTCCGGTAGTCCAAGTCTATATGCAACCGGTCCGATCCGCTCAATAATAGGAAACGGCCCCACATACCTCGGTGCCAATTTCCCCTTCTTCCCGAATCGCATAATCCCCTTCATCGGAGATACCCTGAGCAAAACCTGGTCCCCCACTTGGAACTCTCTGAAAAACCTCTTCGCATCAGCATAACTCTTCTGCCTGTCTTGAGCTACCCGAATGCGACTCCGAATCAACTCAATCCTTGCCGAAGTATCCTGAATCACTTCCGGCCCAAGTAGTTTGTTGTCCCCCACCTCCAACCAACATGCTGAGGAACGACAAGGCCTACCGTACAATGCCTCAAATGGAGCCATGCCAATCGTGAACTGATAGGAGTTGTTGTAAGCAAACTCTACCAGTGGAAGGTACTGCTCCCATCCACCCCCGAAGTCAATAATGCACATGCGTAGCATGTCCTCCAACATCTGATTGGTGCGCTCTGTCTGCCCATCAGTCTGCGGATGATAAGCCGTACTCAACCGCAATTCCGTGCCCATGGCCTCCTGGAAACTCTCCCAAAACCTCGAAACAAATATCTTGTCTCTGTCAGACACGATATTTAGGGGCATACCGTGAAGTCTCACAATCTCTGAAATGAAGAGCTGGGCATACTGTCCCGTAGTGTAGTCAGTCCTTACGGGTAAGAAGTGAGCGACCTTGGACAACCTGTCCACAATTACCCAAACGGAGTCGTGACCCCTCTGCGACGTAGGCAACCCCGTGACAAAATCCATGGATATGCTCTCCCACATCCACACCGGCACCTCCAACGGCTGTAGCAATCCTGCTGGTCTCTGATGATCCACTTTTACAAGCTGACAAGTGGCGCATTTCGAGACAAACTCAGCGATATCTCTCTTCATACCGCTCCACCAATATTGCCGTCTCATGTCTTGGTACATTTTGTCCCCTCCGGGATGTACCGCGAACCGTGAGCCGTGCGACTCTGCCATCACATCGTGCCGCAACTTATCCCCTTCCGGAACTACCAATCTCCCATTGAAGCGCAATCCCCCGTCTGAGCTAACGGTATAGGACTCGGCTCCCTCTGCAAGTAATCGAACTATCTGCTCCTGACAGAACGAGTCATTAGCCTGTGCCCGTACTACCTTTGTGACAATCTGCGGTGTAACGGTCATCACAGACATGAAAGATCGGGCCACTGCATCCTGGTGTCCCAATTCCTTCCACTTAGCCTTCCACACCTCTGCCACCTCATCTACTGGCCTACGGCTCAACGCGTCTGCTACCACGTTAGCCTTACCCAGGTGGTACTGGATGTCGAACTGGTAGTCCTTCACAAATTCAAGCCACCTACGCTGCCGCATATTCAATTCCTTCTGTGTGAACAGATACTGTAGTGACTTGTGGTCCGTGAACAGCTGAAACTTCTCCCCCAAAAGATAGTGCCTCCAAATCCGTAAGGCAAATACCACTGTTGCCAACTCCAAATCATGCGTGGGGTAATTCTTCTCATGAGGCTTAAGCTTACGGGAAGCATAAGCTATGACCTGTCTCTCCTGCTGCAATACACCTCCCAGTCCTTGCAAAGACGCATCGGTGTAAACCAAATACTCAACTCCCGGTCTCGGCAATGCTAACACAGGTGCTGAGGTCAACTTGTCCTTCAATTCATCGAATGCCAACTGACAGGCATCATTCCAAATGAACGGCACACCTTTACGAGTAAGATGTGTCAAAGGACCTGCTATCTCTGAGAAACCCCGAATAAACCTCCTGTAGTATCCTGCTAAACCCAAGAAACTACGAATCTCCGTTGGCGTCGTGGGCTGTCCCCACTCCCTCACCGCTGATACCTTCCCCGGATCGACAGATATTCCATGGTCGGAAATAATGTGACCCAAGAACTGGACTTCCTTCAGCCAAAACCCGCACTTCTCATATTTTGCATACAGCTCGTTCTGACGAAGTGTCTGCAAAACCTGCTTCAAATGCTCGGCGTGCTCCTCCTCTGTCTGAGAGTAAACCAGAATATCATCAATGAAGACAATGACAAACTGGTATAGGAAATCCCTGAACACTCTGTTCATCAAGTCCATAAACACTGCTGGAGCGTTGGTCAAGCCGAAAGGCATAACCCGAAACTCGTAAGAACCATATCTCGACAAGAATGCGGTCTTCGAGACATCCTCCTCCCTGATACGCAACTGATGGTATCCTGACCTCAAGTCAATCTTCGAGAAGAAAGAAGCTCCTCTCAACTGGTCGAATAAGTCATCGATTCGAGGCAACAGATACTTATTCCGTATCGTGACCTTATTCAACTCTTGGTAGTCTACGCACAATCTCAGTGAACCATCCCTCTTCTTCACAAACAAAACTGGAGCGCCCCAAGGTGAAGTACTCCTGCGAATAAAGCCCTGCCCTAACAGCTGCTCTATCTGATCCCGTAGCTCTCGCATCTCAGCCGGAGCCATACGGTACGGTGCACGTGCTATAGGTCTCGTACCCGGCAGCAAATCTATAATGAAGTCTATCTCCCGACTGGGTGGTAAGCCTGGTATCTCCTGAAACACATCTGAATACTCCCTGACAACTGGGATAGAATCTAAAGGAATCACTACCTCCTTAGAGGTATCCTCCTCAATGTAATACAGATGAGCGGTCGATCCTCCCTCTGGGCAAGGCATCGCCACTATAAACATCTCTTGCCCCGGAATGGCAAAAATAATGCTCCCGCTGAAGCAATCAATCATGGCCTTATATGCTACGAGCCAATCCATACCGATGATCACATCGTGAACATGCATGTCTAACACTAACATGTCTGCAGGCAATACCAAACCACCAATCTCTACCCCCACTCCCCGGCATATAAAGAAAATAAGTGACCCACTCCCTAATGGTGAGTCGACACACGTCACTGTGCTCTCTGCCGTAGCTAACAATCCTAAAGCTTTCGCGAAGTGTGTAGCTATAAAACAGTGTGTAGCACCCGTATCAAATAACACCCGACCCATAGTGCCATGGATAGGAAACGTACCCTCGATCGCGGGCGGTGCCTGTGGAACTGCAGCCTGGTGAACGTTGTAGACACGTCCATACTGTAGCTGCCCCTGCTGAGCTGGGACTGCCGGAATGGGTGGCAGTGCTGCCATCTGTGACGGTGCGGGAAGAGCGGCGGGAAACATAGGTCTCTGTGGCTCCTGGCGAGCACCCTGCTGCTGCTGCTGTGGGGCCCTTCCCCTATCAGGACAATCCTGCTTCTTATGGCCAGTCTTGCCACAAGTAAAGCACTTCCCTGGGAAGTTCCCTCCCCTCTGCCCCTGCTGTCCCCGGCCCTGGTGGCCGTTACCGTTCCTCCCTTGGCCCTGCTGAAACTGCTGCCCATTCTGCCCCTGTTGGCCCTGATGGCCGTTTGGGCCCTGACGGAAACCTCCCTGACCCTGCCTGTAGTTCCCTGACCGGAACCTCTTATTATCCCCCTGTTGGGTACCCTGCTCATTCTGTCTCTGCCCCTGACCGGTTTGTGCCCCGCTGGCACCATGTCCTCCAGTCCTGCCCTGATGGCTAGACTCCTCCGACCGCTTGCCCTCGGCCATATGAAAACGGTGGTCCTGGCAGTGCAATAATGCAGCGTTAACCACATCAGAATACGTGGCCAACGATAGGGTCCCTAGCAGATGCTGACGGATCCTCCAATTCAACCCGTCGGTGAACTTCTCTATCTTCTTCTTCTCTGTTGGAATCTCGTCTGGAACGATATTCAACAGGTTAGTGAACTCGGCCTCATACTCGGCCACTGTCTTGCCCTCCTGCTTCAAACTCATCAGCTTCCTCCTCATCTCTGTATGAACTGCGGACGGAAATTACTTGCGGTCGAACCGCACCCAGAACTCCTGAATCGTGAGGGTATCCCTCTCCTCCGCGGTGGTAATAGACTCCCACCACTGTAGTGCATATCCCACTAGCTTGAAAGTAGCTAGCACCTGTTTCTGAACATCAGTGCACTCATGCATCCTCAAATGCCTCTGTATGTCCTTCCTCCATTGGCTCGAGACTACTACGTCTGAGCTACCTGCAAACTCTGGCGGATGCGCTTTTTGAAAAGCGTCTCGTACACGCTCCCAAGCAGACGGGAATGCATTAACCTGTGCTGGCGCGGCAACCGGCGCCTGAGGCGGTGCCTGCTGAATCACGGCAATCGCGGCATTTACCGCTTGGGCTACTATAGCAGCAACCTCAGCGGCGTTCAACATGCCCTGAACTGGAGCAGGCTGGGGTTCGGGCATTGCATTCCTGGGAACTCGTCGTGCACGTCGTGGAGGCATCTGAAATAAGAACAAAGTTTATAAGTTCACGGTTATAAACTTAATATAGCTGAAGAACGAAGCTTACAAAAAAGAGTACAACAGTCCTAAAATATAGGGCTCTATATCAAAGAAAACGTAGCGAAAACATAATAGCCGTACAGATCCTAAAGGACACTAGAACCTGATGCTCTGATACCACCTGTGACACCCCGACTAATTAAATACCGGGTAGCTACTCCTTTATTAAATTAATTTAAAATGCCAAGTTGGCTCAGTTAATAGCATCACTGTTGAAAACATTTTAATATTACTAACCACCTAGTATTTAAAAAGCAAGTTGCCAAATTTTAATTTAAGTCTGATTAACATGCAACAAATGTACTGAAGAAATAAATAACACCATTCACCATACTGAAGTAAAATGAATAACCATCACAATAGAGTAAATAAAGTCTGGAGGAAAACTCCTCATTACAATCCCATAACTGAAATAAATAAACTGAAACAATACATGCTAAAGTCTGAAAACTGAAATGTAAAAGATGTCTCTAAAGAAATGGGCAACATGCCCTACAACTGATAGATGGTGATTCTGGAATCCAAAAGATAGAAGCGTCTACATGCAAATCCCTGTAGCTTCCACAAGCAGCTACAGCTCGTCACCTGAATGAGTATCCTATGCTTGGTGTCCTTGTGGCTGGGCACCTAAAAATGGTTTTACAAGAAAAAGATTTGAAAAGCAAACGGGTCAGAGCTCGAATGTGGAGTTATATTTTTAAAAACCTGCAAGTGCTTTAAAAACATTTAAAACATTAAATGCAAAGTACATGTTAGGACGTACACTCGCATGATATTCTCACCTCTCGTCTAACTGTGCATTCCTAACGTAAGTACCCATCTATAACGACCCATACTACTAGCTAAGTGACAACATAACTAGCTAGACTGCCAAAGGTTCTACCCATATTACTCGGTTCCATTTAACATAACAACGCTCGTAATTAAATAGGGGTTTAACGTAAACTCAGTTACTAAATATGCCATATATATAAGTATCAGTTAACTCCTTATATAACTCGAAACAATACCGTAATATGTTCACAATATTAACAGGAGGATTTCCATTAATTAAATGTATATTATTCACATCATAAATATACGATACAAGCACCCCGCAATCTAAGCTATGGTGCACACATACTCTGCTATCCATCCCGGTACATCACGTACATAAGGATCACACATTCCGAATCTCTCAGGAATAGTTCAGATAACACAAATCACAAATAGTGGAGGCGAACACAGTCACCATCACGTGGGTCACGCACATACCTACGCTCCCACGGTCAGCGGACTTATTAATATCACAATAAGTCTTTCTATCACCTATGTTCATCAAGGTACCAGTCTATATCCCCCCCGTAGGCACACAAGGATTAGAGGGTCCTAAGCGAACGCAAACCTCCCGTGATAGCAAGTATGGTAGGTATGTCATACACACAATCCATATACCAATACTAAGTAAACACACATCTTAGTAATACCATATTTTAATCGTAGTACTATTCTCATTCTCGTACTAACTCGTAATTATCACTATATATGCTATATCGGTTTATAATCATACGTGCCATAATTAATTCTCACGTCGTAGTGGACACTCACGTCTCGACCCAAACCGTCCATGTAATACAACTCTCGTATGTAAATTTCTCCTCATAAATACCCAAATGTCCCAATCCTATCATTACTACATCTACGGAATGATATCTATATCCTCAAATCAGTTTACGGAACTCCAAAAGTCAAAACAGTCCAAAATGGCCCAAACTGCCAGCTCGTTAGAAGTCTCGTTCGAACGAGTGTTCGAACGAGTTTGGACTGTCATCTCGTTAGAAGTCTCGTTCGAACGAGGTTGTTCGAACGAGATCCCAGTTCGTTCGAACGAACTGTCCCTTCTAACGATATCTCGTTCGAACGAGATATCGAACGAAATCTTGTTCGAACGAGATATCGAACGAAATCCCTACTCGTTAGTAATGACTGGTCAACTCGTTAGAAGCTCGTTCGAACGAGTTTGTTCGAACGACCTGGGGCTGCTTCTAACGACTGACCAGTTTCGGCCCAGAATTTTCCCAATTCGTTTTCCATCCATTTTTACTCCTCAAACCTCTTCTAAAATTCGTTCCTACAATATATTGAGTTCTCTAATCATCCTCAAACATGCCAAGGTGCTATACTAACATCATTAAAGGGGTTTAATACCTTCTAAACATCATTAAATCACAAAATTTCTACATAAATTCCCAATTTTCTTCAAGAACATAAACCCTAGGTTCTTCTCATCAAAATTTCCCAGATTTTAATCCGTTTATACATCACATAGATATGAAATCTCTGAATTAAATCTTCAACCAATGTTTCTACATGCAAACCTATCCCAAAATTAAACAACAATCTTCCAATTTCATGGGTTTTCTTTTAACTCTTATATAAGATCGATTAACAATGTTTCTAACATGGAAAAAGCATTCACTGCATAAGGAATGTAATTTAAATCACTTGCCTTGGTTTGATTCCGGATTTGGTGTTGATTTGATGAAGAATTTCTGCAGAATTTCTTCTCTCCAAGCTTCCTCTCTAATGGTGGCTTAAGGTGGCTAGGGTTTGATTTGGGGAAACTTAGAAAACCTAAATGACAACCTACGTAGCCTTCTAGGTTAATATGGGTTGGTTAATGGGCTTAATGGGTTTAATCCACATCAGATTTACATCTCTAATTTTCGTCACTTTTAATTCCTAAAAATGTAAAATTACCAAAATACCCTTTAAGTTACCGGTATGGCCTAAAAATACCCCGGGACCCAAACTATACCCCCGGCTAGTGTTTTCTGACTATCTCGACCCTTCCGGACGCGTTGGCGCACTCAAAACGACCATACGGATTATAGATTTTAAATTCACTTTTATTAACAAAATATTATACCGTGACGCGGCGGTCCCACGCGTCTCAACAAAATTTCTAAAATGCCGTATATAAATCTCACGACAAATTTTCATAGTACCAAATACATATATAATCATATATGCACATAATCAAATACCAATTCGCATCTCATTAGTATTTATAACCCGGATTAATTATCAATTAATACGCATTTAATTAATTAATCCCAAAAATAAATATAGACAAAAGTACGGGGTATTACACATAGAAGACTATAACCAATCTAGAATGTATGGTATTATTAATGAACTTAGACTAAACATGGCCCAAGCAAAAGATCAATATGAAGAAATTATTTAGGGATTTGAGGTTGTATATAATAAACCTTCCCAAGCAGAAATAGACTCCTTTTATTCTAACTCGTTTAGATAAAATAGAAAAAACTGTAGAATCTATAGAAATTAGATCTATGCAACGACAAGAAAAAGATAATGAAGTAAAAGACTATATTACAAATGCTGCCAAATCCCTTGTTAACTCTCTAGCCAGACACAGTGAAGAAATTTCTGATAAGACAAGAAAAGAGAATAAGATTTTTAAAGAAGAAAATCTTAGTCAGATAAAAAGACAAAAAAATTATTCAGGCTTCTTAGATAGAATTGAAAAAAGACTTGAATAAAAATCGGTAACCACCTGTAAATTTAGAGAACCCCCTCCTATAGAAAGTAGAGAAAGGAAGACCATAGGTCGAAGAGTCATAAATGATGGATTAGATAAGACTAGTAAGATAGTTAGCTCTATCCCAAATATTGGATAGCGTAATTGTATGCTCCAAAGACTTAAGGATTCACCCTCCAATGTTAGAACATGGTGGAAGGAGAGAAATTTCATCAATCCTCTCCAATGAAAAGAATAGGGTGAAGTTGATTCGAAGATTATTGAAAATTTCATTCATAATGGACAATTTTCAGCCATTAGATACATAGACTTGTTTAAAGAAGGTGTCACTCCTAGGACTCCTAATTATAACATGACTTATCATTGTAGGAATCATGTGTTAGACAAATCCTATACTGAACTCCAAGTATTTGACTTAGAATGGCTTAGATCTAGAGGAACTGATAGGAAGTTCCAATTCCTAACCTTTTGACTCTTTCAAGCAAGAATCCAAGGATTACATAGACCTCAGAATAATATCAACATATTATGTTGTTTAATAGATAAAAGATGGAAAGATTTTGAGAAAAGCCTTATTGGGATAGTCCAATTAGAAATGTCAGACAACATAGGATACTTTAATGTCATTCTGGCATTTACAGTAACCGTAGACACAACCAAACATTTTAAGTTAATCTTATATGCTAGTGGCTATGAAGACTATATTATCCCAGACGCTAATATAAATATAAAATTCCAAAGCTACGTGAAGTTCTCCCAATTTCCTTATGAAGGAATGCAATAGGGAATTCTTAGCGGTAGACTTAATGAAGAAATATTAGTTAGAACCAATAACTCAGACTATAATCATACTTACAGTATTAGGAATACTGGACCTATGAAAGAAAAAGCTAAAACCCTTGACAATTGCCGGAAATTCAAGAAACTAAGACTATACAGAATAAATTTCTGTTTATTAATCAACACGATATCACTAGAGATGTTACCATCTAGTTTGGACCCCCTAAGATTATCTATAAGAATATCCAGGCTGAAGAAGTTAGATTTAGGAATATGGGAGAAGCCATAATCAATGATCCTTCAGAAGGAGAATGTAGTAGTAAGACTAGTTCTAGTTTACTGAGACAAGCCCCTGTAATTAGCCCTAGAAGATCATTTGAACAAAAAGACTTAGTTAAAGAAAAGGCTAGGATCCAAAACTTTGGACATGAACGCTCAGAATTGGATATAAAGACATTCAAAGATCATCTTAAGAAAAATCATTATGTTAGATTTCAAGAAAAAGAAAGATTTAATATGATAGCCCAAGAGCGTATATTAAAATTAAAAGAATTTACAAATACTAAAGAACTTTTTAGAAACCTTAGATTAATAGAAGAAGGAAAAGAAAGACTAATGCCAACTACACAAGTAAGACCTAATAAACAAGAGATACGAAGTAGTAGTAGGCTAAAAGATGCTCCTAGACTTTTTAGTAAACCAATAGGAATAAATATTCTTATATACTCGAGCACTGTACTAAAGACTAAACCTGATTATATAAAAGACTTTCCAACTAGTGACAAGAGTTTTACTCATGTCAAAACTATGGCAAACCATGCCATAAATCCAGTAGGGATATACCTTAACTTAGATAATGTCCAAGATAGGAAGAAGGCCTTAGAAGAATGACGTAATCAGATGAACATGTGTTTTGCATCTAATGAACAATGGGATGCAAGTTCATGTAAACAATACGCTGAGCAATTCATTATGGGTATTGCAAAAGATTATTTAGATAGTTTAAGAAAAGCTACAGATGAAGAGTCCTTAGCTAAGATTGAGAAGATGAAAGAGAACTTAGAAGAAAGATCAATTGAAGAATATATTCAATTATTCACGTCAGAATTCATTGGAGCTGGACATTTAGCTCATATCATTGAACAAGACTTAGCAAAAACTAAGTTAGCCCTCCTTGGCATTTGCAACTAGATAAGATAAATGAATATAACAATAATTATGAGTAGTTATATTACCAAATTAAAGAATTTGGAGAGACCTTAAAAGATGAATACTTTAGGAAGATACCAGCCATAGGACAAATTCTAATTAATGAATATAGGAATTGGCCAGGAGTAGCTGGCGTTAAGAACAACTCCCTTGGTGAAAGAATCAATTTCGCCAAAGACTATATCATATCTAAGTGACGTGATATAACTCAAGGAAAGTTGATAGAAGTGACTTTCAAACAGATCCCTCCAATCAAAGATGAAAGAGACATCGCTCCAATACAATGGGGATGTGGTAGTGAATCTAAGAAATTCAAAAAGAAATTAGAATGGAAACATAGGAAGTTTAAAACTAGACCTTTAGGATTTCCAAAGAAGTATAGATTTAGACCATCTACTACTTTTAGAGAAAAGAACTCTAAGACTAAGAAAAATAAATTTAGCCAAAGAAGAACACTAGTAAGTATAAGAAAATTCCTAATTATAGGAAAGAAAAAGATGTAGCTCAATCTAAGACTGGCATCAAAGAATGTTGGACTTGCGGTAAAGAAGGATACTTTGCTAAAGACCGCCCTAATAAGAAAGATAAAGAAGGTATTAAGATTATTAATACAATATTAGACTATGCAGATAAAAAAGAATTAGATATCCTATATGCTATAGAAATATCAGACATAGAAGATGATGATAATACAAGTATCAACGGTGCATACACATATAATGATTCTGAAGACTATAATAGTGATACTGATGAATATGAAGACTCTCTGGATACTTTAGACTTGTATATGATGCAAACAAATCAAGACGATTTGGATAGTGAATATATAGACTTTGAAGAAGCTTGGTATGAGTGTATATTAAGCTCCTTTTAAAGAAAAGATGGACAATTAGTAATCCTGAGTTACTAATATATATACCTAGATGTTACTTTGATGAAAGACATTATTGCAAATTTGAAATGAAATGTAGCAAGAAAGACTTTAGATGTGTAGAATGCTTTGAGATTATACAAACAAAATTATTTATGGTTTGTGTTATTTGTCAATTACACTATCATGAAAACTATTGGAGAACTAGATTTAGAGCAATTTATACTAGCTAGTATGACGCTCAAATAGACTTGGATACTGGAACATATTATGAAGACATTGATAGAAATATAGCCAAAAGATTACGAGAAAATGAAGACTTAAAAGGAAAAGGAATTTCCAATGATTTAGAAGGATACCATTCTGATAGTAGTTCAGAAGACCTAACACTCATAGAAATTATAGATAAATCCCAGAAACGAATATCTATTCTAGAAAAGAATAATTTAGCAATTTCTACTAAACCACATGCTTGTTTTGTAGAAATGTTTATACAACATAAATATTATCCTAAAAGACTTTAAGCTTTTATAGATACGGGATGCTCTCAGAGTATTTGCAAGGCTAATGCCTTCCCTGAAGATTATTTTTTAGAAAGTACTCAAGAAATCTATGGTAAAGTGGTTAATGGAGACCCATTTATCTTATATTTTCAGACTATTCATATTTATTTTAAATTAGGAAATCAGACCAACAAAATCGTTAATCATCGGTTTTGGATAATAGACCCTCGTCCTAGTTTCACAGGAAACATTATTTTAGGACAAGACTTTATTAGTAAATATCATCCTTAACGATAAGATATTAATTAGTGATAAAGAGGAATTTAATATTAAAACCCCTCTAATTGATCACAAGAATGTCTTTGACCTTATGCAGGTCAAACACAATTATAGACCCATAAAACATCAGAGTTCTTCAGCTGAGCATGGTGGACCAAGACCTACAACCCAACAAGAAGCCCTAGACATTACTAAACCCTTACAAAAAAAATGTAAGTGTCCAGACCAAAAGTGTTATAAGCAAATATCACTTATACAACAAGATATTTTAGATCAAGCCCAACACATCTTATTACAGGTTCAAGCTATGAACAGAAACCCTTACAGAAGAAAATGGATATAGAAGTAGAAAAGAAAAAGATTAGGCAATTAGCTGAGCCTACTTTAGGAGAAAATTCCATTGCTAAGTGGGATAAAGACCAAAGTTATTGTGAAATTATCCCTATTAACCCAGACGCCACTATTAATGGTGGAACCTATAAGAAAGGATATTCACAAGAAAACAGGGAAGAATTTAAAAAAGATATAGATGAAATGCTTAAGTTAGGCATTATTAGGGAAAGTAAAAGTAGACATAATAGCCTTGCCTTCTATGTTCAAAATGAATGTGAACGTAAAAGAGGAAAAAGACGTATGGTTATAGATTATAGACAATTAAATAAGAATTGTGAATTTGATTCTTATAAGATACCAGACAAGAATAATTTAATTAATATAATTGAAGACATAATAATATTCAGTAAGTTTGATTGCAAATCAGGGTTCTGACAAATTAAGTTGCATCCAGACAGTATTACTTGGACAACCTTTAGTGTGCCCCAAGGAAAATACAAATGGCTAGTAATGCTACTTGGATACTTGAACGCTCCTCAAGTATTCCAAAGAAGAATGGATAATATATTTAGACCCTATTCAGAATGTTGTCTTGTTTATATAGATGACATTCTTGTAGCCAGTAAGACCGAGACAGAGCATGTAGATCATCTTAAAAAGATTATTTTAGAATTAGACAAACATGGTATTGTTATTTTCGAAAGAAAAATGCAATTATTTCAGACTGAGATAGACTTTGTGGGAATGCATATTAATAAAGGAAAATTATCCTTAGCAGAACACGTAACCAAAAAGATTCTTGTGTTTTCAGATCAACTCAAAGATAGAAAACAATTACAATCATTTTTCGAATTGCTTAATTGTGCTGTAGACTGTATTAAAGGCCTTTCTTCAAAAAGACAACCTAACATCCAAATTAAAAGGAACAAATAAAACTAATCCTTTTTATTGGACCAAAGATGATTTTGAAGTTATAAGACAGATTAAAGATGTAGTTAAGAACATTCCTTTACTTGAACTGCCTAATGCAGAAGACCCGTTTATAGTAGAAACAGATGCTTATGATAAATAATGGGGAGCGATATACTTTGCCATTGATCATCAGACAAAAAAGAAGAAACTTTGTAGATATAGTTCTGGAACCTTTACAGACCCAAAAACAAGATACACTGCCCATGGAAAAGAAGTTTTAGCCATAGTAAGGGCAATAGAAAAATATATATTTTTTCTTAGACATAAACATTTTACTGTATATACCGACTCTTCTTATGCAGTAAAAATAAGAGATTTAGACTTGTTCAAATCAAGGACTAATAGACTTATTAAATGACAACAATTGCTTAATGGTTATGACTTCTTTGTGATACATATTAAGGGAAGTAAAAATACCATTCCAGACATTATATCAAGAGAACCAATGTTTGCTAACACTAATATGATTTCATGTTTTATGTTGCAAACAGAAGACCTAGACAACATGAGTTCCTCTGGAACAAATAGACTGAATAGAGAAGAGGTTGCGGACTATCTTAGATGCACAAGATCAAATGCTGGTGTAACGCAAAGACAGACTCATATTCAAGATTCTCAAGAAAGACCAATCCTAGAGAACTTTGATGATATCTTAGTTCCTCCTGGAAAATCTAGACATCAAAATAAACTCATCGAAAAAATGTATTTCCCCCTATATAGACCTGATCAAATTTAGACGAGAATTTTCGAAAGATGAAAATACTCTCATAGGCGCCCTTTGGTGGAATGTCAAAAATAGACTTTGGTTAGAATTCAAGGAGAATCTGGTAGCTGTTGCTAGATTCACGAGACTCCAAAGACTTACAGTAACCCAGCTTAGTGGGACTGCTACTCCTAGACCACAGACTCAGACTTATGCTCAGACCCTTGGAGAATTATCCAAAATTAGACCAACTGATAATTTTTGTTATTAGAAAAAGACATTTAAGACTAAGATTGTTATACCGTTTGGTCATAATAATCTCCCATTAGCAGAAGACTTTAAAAAAGAAATTAATAACATTATTGATCATTTTAATATGTTATTATAAAAAATAAATGGAGATGCTTTAATGATTAGAGGTTTCTTCAAAGACGTTCCAAAAATATATCTTTTTAGAAAATCAGATATGGCTTATATAACTCTTGCCGACAAGGGGTCATTGGACTTGTTCAGATAAAAGATATTGAAGACTCTATTGCTCTTGGAAAAATAATTTACGAGTACATTAAAAAGATAGAAGACTTTCTTCCCCTGTTTGTCAGGTTGCTCCAAGCTCCTGTATAGGAATGAGAGTTGAGGGATTTTGACTCATTAGATTTTTCAATTAATCATTCGAAGATGTGGAAATTCTATCAGAAGACGATATTAAAGACGTAACTGTTGATAAGTCCAAGCTCTAGATTGCTCAAGCTATGGAGACAATAGAAATCATGGAATTGTTGGCAGGCGAAGACAGATGGTACACTGCCTACCACAAAGAAGACCTAATAATCCAAGCTGATGAGCCATTCATTGGAAGACTCAAGAAAGAAGCCAAAGAAATGGTAGAGATAGCTTTGCCTGCTAGCGTTAGAATTGTGGGCCTCATTGATGAATTTTTCAACAATAATGCCCTCCCAAACCAAGACAAGGTAGAAGAAGACACAAACGGGACAAAGACGGGTCCTTCGTTAGCTGAAGAATTATTGAGGACAGAAGATGCCTTACTCTAGACCAATGAATTATTACAAGACGATAAGACTCATTTCGAAGACTTAACACGCTCCATCAAACAACCTTACTTTTCAAAAAGAAAAAGATTCCCCAATTATCACAAGATGTCAAAAGCCTGTAGACCCATCAGATAAGATTCTTAAAGACAAAGTTACTTTAAAGACTTTAATAATTTATATCTTTCCACCGTATTGCTTTTGGTAACCGGTTATCAGTTGTTGTAGTGACCTTGAAGCTTATAAAAAGGAGCATCTATGATGTGTAGGAGACATCAGGAGTAAGACTTCCAGTATTAGATATTAGATAGAGAGTATGCTTGTAGTAAGTAATATGTACATGAGTGAGAAAACCTCTCATAGTTAGGGGAGAGGGGAGAGTTGTATTTACTTATGATATGCAATAAAAGTATTTTTTTTCCAGAAATCTCTTATGTTGAGTTATTATTTTTCAAATTGTCTCAAACTTTCTGTTCATAGAGGACTATTGTGTGGAACCTCTGGTATATCACACAAGGTGTTATACTGGTGAACCGCTGTCAGGTTCCGATTTGCCGTGAGCCGTTAGCCAGGTGGGCGTTAGGCGTGAAGGCGTACAGGCAGAAAACAGGTTCAACGCCAAAATAGTGGCTTGAGGTGCGACACCTAAAGAGAGAGTTGTAGGAGGCCGAGACCGGAGAAGAATAGTAGCAAGGCTGAAGAGAAGAAGGAAGGAAGATAAACATATTGCAGACTAGAAGGAAGGTATAACTCGAACCAAAACTTTAGCGATTTTACATATTATTGTTCTAAAAAGAAACTTGCATGAGCCTACATATCACTACAGACTTTTTAGAATTTGTTAATCAAACAAATTTAGACCTAACTAGAGAAATTCAAAATTGGACTCTTACAGACCCAAAAGATAAAGAACTTATAGAATTTGCTTTAACATATGCAGGTGGTACTTTCAAATATATAGACCAGGTTATTGAGTGATTAGTATGTGAAGTACCTAGAATAGAAATAATTAGAACAGGGATTCGAGATCAACTGAAGATTTTGCAAACGAATTGTCAAGACCAGAAAAATATCAAGAATATACTAAGATACTTGAAGATAGTATAAACGTATTAAAATTTATTAGACGCAAAAGGTTAGCTGAAACAAAGGCTATTTTAATTAGAGCCGGAGAAATCCGCCCTCTACTTAAAAACGTAGAGATAGCTGCCCCTATAACATACCGTAGATTCTTGTCATCTTATGGTGATAATAATTTAGACGAATTCATAGATAACGATATAATTGATATTGTTAATCAAATATATAAAGAAACTAGACTGATAAAATCACAATACCATATAAGGTATTCAAGACATCCTTATTTTCATACAAAACCTCTTGCAATTTCTAGACATCCTGAAGAAACTATTTATATAGACAATTCTCACTATTCAGAACTCCAGTACGATAGTGACGGAAGTAGCAGTAGCCCTGAAACTTCTACACTTAGACTTCCAGATTAATTAGGTTTAAAAATAAGCTGAAAAGACCTTAGAAACTATTGGGGTAGAAATTAATATTTCCTAAAACCTTAGAAAGAAAAGGTGGTCCCTAGGCTATCCATAAAAGACAAACGCGGTCCTAAGACTCATTTGGACGTTAGCTAATCCGCATTCTATTCGCATAGAAAGATCCGCATAAGAGCCGGACTCTGTGTGTGTGTGTCTATATATATATATATATATATATATATATATATATTAGCATGAGTTATAAGTGGATAGATAATATGCTTAATATTGTGATCTTGGTAGGAAGTCCAGCTTTAATATTGAGTGTTTAAATCGTGTAACATGAAACTAGCAACGCGAGTGTGTCGTTCCAACCCCATATCATTGAGAATTGGCTTTGTTGAGATGAGTTTGTGCAAAAAAGGTACATGGAGAGGAGAGGCCTCCTTAATTTTCTACTCGAGAAGAATGTCTATTCCAACTCTTTGATCCAAACTAATTTTAATCTAAAGATCTCATGGAACAACTTGGTTCTAGAGGCATTGAAAATTTTGTTTGATAAATGAAGACCTGCTGTTGAGTACTACTCTTTTATTCGTTATAAGAAAAAATGATGTGTTTGCCTATTAATACATAGGGACTCAAAACATTCAAAAGAAGTTTTGATGCTATGTCGTTTTTGTACAATACTAGTTTTGGGATTCATCAATAGCTTTGAGTTATTATATGATTCCATTGTTTGTTTGTGTGGGAAGATTTGATACCCTGCAGGAGACGTGGCATGAATCTTTTTTATAGAGAATTACGGTAAATGTCAAGTTCCTTTCTATATTTGGATTTTTAGGACAACGTTTTTCAAGTTAATAAATTTAGTCCCTGTAGTACAATAACATTTATTTGTGTGGTCCCTTTAGAGTTGGGAGCTTATTTTTTGGGTCCGCGCCAGTAGCACTATTTTCACCATTTTTCATGGTGTTTTTAGCATAGGGAGTAAATTTAAAAAATTATGTGGAGTGTTCTATTTTTATACATTTTGAGAATTATGAGGACTTCCCCCCTCCCCCCCCCCCCCCCCCCCTTTTTTTTTTAAAGATAGTACGCATCTCTTTTAAGAAAAGTGAAATAATCCTAGATTTGACCTTCGGGTAGAGCTTGTGATGAGATTCGATTCTATTTATACCATAAAGAGTACGATCCTCCCCGCTAACGACAGTCATTTTCAGAAGCTAATGACTCATTTAACTGTAATGTATGTGCAGCTTGAATATGCTGCTCTTGACGCTGCTGTTCTCATTCACATATTCAGCCACATTCGCTCCTATTCACCACCCGAGGGTCTCTACTATGGTCATACGAGAATCGAGTGGAAATCCCACATTGTAAGTGTATATATATATTGGCCTCTCTCTCTCTCTCTCTCACACACACACACACACACACACACACACGCACTCACACAACGATATGTATTGCACTCGCACACAATAAGAAAACAAGTATTATATCGTCGCGTATCTTATAGTACACAATACACATAACAATACGCGTCAATGTTTTTATGACCCGCTAGCAAA